>OY734956.1:21799854-23149978 GCA_963457585.1 Spergularia bocconei | reverse complement strand
GGTTTATACCTGGAGCAGTACGAAGGGTAAAGTGACACCACCTTTTAGAAGCATTATTCCCAGCATTGGTGTGCTGTTGTTGATTATGATGTACAAGGTTTTGAAATCCTTGAAGCTTCAACGATAGATAGATGTCAAACCAAAATTAGTCAAAACTTATTACACTCTACTAGTATATATCAAAGGAATGGGAGTTGCAAAGTCTCAGTAAATATAAACAAATTATTAAAATTTCTTACTTGTTCCTGGAGTTCCTCCAAGTATGCAGCTTTCTTCTCAATACGCTTTATCAGTTGTCCTTGTTCCCACTGCAGTTACACGCAAGAATCATTATCTTATCTTCCGACGATATTGATTGAGAGAGCAGATGAGACGAGGGAGGGAGGCAGACCTCTAAGTTTTGAAGATGATGAGGGGTAGCAGGTTGAGCCAGACCTTTCCACAGCACTTCCTTTTTATCTTTGGTAATGATATCCATAGCCATTAGAACATTGAGGGCATCATAGACTCTTCGCAGAATGTTGTTGGTTTTGGAATCAGACTCCTGCTCAAAATAATAGTTATGTATACAAGATCATCAGAGCAACATGAATTAAATTAATTAAACTTGCATTGGGAGTAGAGTGCAATGTAGCTTTACCTTGTCATTATTATTATTAGTTCCATGCTGAGTAATAATAGAATCTGTATATTCAGCCACCAGTTCCTCTGCTACCTGATGCAATGCAACAATCAGATGAGATTTCAACTCAGGTTTTTTTAATACGTAAAACTAATAACACAAAATAAATCTAATAATTAACCTCATTGTAAGTTGTCCTTCCCTTGATTTCCACCTTTTCGCGAACTGGTGATCACACACACAAAGTCATAACTCATAAGTCATAAGCAAGTAGAATGGAATCAAAGTGAGGTAATTAAAGCTAAGGTGCATGTATATGATGATGATGTACCTTTCATACTAATCTCACGAAGTCCAGGACCGGTTTTATCAGTTTGAGCACCACCACTACTTCGCCCTCTTTTCTTCTTGTTTTTATTATTACTGTATGTATGTATCAAAAACACATCAAATAAGCAACAAACAGTGACATACACATTCATTCATTCAAAGCAAAAGCAAACATAACTTACGTAACAAGGGATTCCTGAGTCTCGGCCGCCGCAATCCCGAGATGCCCTAACCTAAGGACAGTGCTCACACATTCATCTTGCTCTTCACGATTCCCTCCCATCATCCTCCTAACATTATTCCACATAACATACATTTGCATAAATCACACACACACTTTGGATTCTACTACTCTCAATAAATCTATTCATTCATTCATTCATTCCAAAGAAAAAAATCATCATCATCTTCATCAGAATACTAACCGTATTATTATACAAAGTTGGAACAGCAGCAACAAACTTTGATTTTCCCGCCAACACTTTGATCTGGGTGTTACTGGAATTCTACAGGGCAGCGATCGAAATTGGTGGCAGATCGTCGCCGATTGAATTTTGGAAGGAGTTGAGATTTGAGAGTTGAGAATTAGGGTTTTTTTTTTTTTTTTGTAGCGCGCTTCAAAATTAATTGGAGGGAATAGACGCTACTCTTTTCCCCCTTTTCTCTCCTTTATATACACGTTACACGCTTCTTTCAAAGTCTAAACCCGTGTTAGAATCTTACAAGACGGGTGTAATACTAGAATCGCAACTTTTAGTTCAAAGCTGACCCTTGTTCAAACCGTTAAAGCTAAATGAGGCACTTGTATTAGATACGCATTAGTAATACACAACATCAAGTGTAGCTTCTATAATTGCGGGCGCCAATAACATCAAAGATTGGAAATTAGTCCACATGAAAACACGATTATAATTTTCCATTCATTCAACTTACAAATATAATAACTCATAATAATCATACACATCGGGGTTGGCCCCAGTTAATTCCACACATACATACTAGTACATCGTACGAGCCTTTAAGATTAATATATCCACGCCATGCGCAAAAAAAAAAAACGACGAGCTGAGTGATGCTGAGAGAAGAAACGGAAATAGCAAGGAGTCCCATGCATACTTGAGGGTTTATTCAAAATCAAGGGCAAACAGAAATGGGTTTGTAATCAATGACAAGGACCTTCTCCAAGTGAGCCAGGAAGAGATTTGCAAACTCGACATGTTTCGCATGTGAAATATACTCTGCAATTCCTTCAGTGCTCTCAAACGATGACTCGAAGATGTGAGTAAAACCCTGATGGAGGTTCTCAATGCTCACATCTTTGCCCCTGCAACATCATTCACAGTCCATTATTCAATCAAAACTGTCCTTAGCAACGTCTATCACAATTTCAATTAATCACCCCACATTACTGATAATACTCAAGCTACAGACATATACCATGAGGATTCGACCTCCTTATTTTGCACAGCGTTTTCTTATTGACCCGAGCATAGGTGGCTTCACAGACTGAAATGACGTGAAACCCTGAAAGTAACCTAATAGCAACTACAGACCCACAGAATTGTTCCATCTTCGGCTTTACATTTGAACAAGCTAATCATACACTAATTAATAACATGCTATGCGAAAGCACATAATGCAGATTGCAGATGATGAGGGTGACACCTGACACGGAAGAGGAGCTATATCTAGGTTTACGATATTGACATTACTAGTGATCACTCACAGCAAAGACAGATGGCAGAGTTTCAGGAATAGTACATTTGTTTTCCAAAAGAAGGATATATTTGTGATCACTCCTATTTATGTCATCAATTCCAATCCCATGTCCAACTACCTTCTTCAGGAAAGTCTCCAAATACATGCCTTACTTTAGGAAAGTAGCTTCACAGTCTCCTTGATCTCCAAGCTACCTTTGACTATAAATAGGTCCCTAACTAAACCTAATTCATATTCTAACTTTCTCATTGATCACACACGCAAAAAGGAGAGAGAAAAGGGAAAGCAAAAGCAGGCAGAGAGTTGAGGTTTCTGATCTTCTTCCTTCCAAAGAAGTGACACCTGAGATGGCTCGCACAAAACAAACTGCCAGAAATAAAAACTTGCAGACTTAATCCTCATTCCTTGAGGTAAGATGATAAAGACATAAAGACCTTCCAGTCTTTCACACAGATGCAAAATTTGAATTTTGACCTCAAAAACTGTCACCGAAAGAGTACTCAGGCGAATTGGAAAGGGAGAAGCAATCAGGAGGTGTTAAGCTGTCCACAGGGAAATCAATTCTTACTCTTTCAATACATTCATACCGACTCACCCAATGCCGATGTTCCAGCATAAATGACAAGATGACATAGAACATAAAATCCACTGATGTTCACAGAACAGAACACAACCCTAAATCAACAAGGTGAGGGTGACCCAGAGCTCCCAGAGATGAGCAGAAAGGAGTTTCAAACAGGAACAAAGAGTTATTTCTAGAGCTTTGCTATAATTAAGAACAAGGAACTTTTAGTTTTTCCTTTATTTGTTAACTTCCGTTTCCATTTCCCTGACTTACTACATTATTATAATTATTAAAATGGAACAGAAATAATTTTTAAATAGATAATTAAACCTACATGATCCCCATATCTCGTTTTTCTGGGAACCAAAGATACTTGCACGATCCCCATATTCTAAAATTTCAGGGCCCACTAGTTTCCTACCCCTCCTAGGTAAGTTTTAACTATAAATAGGCCTTTCTATTCCTATTTTTACACCACATTTTTCTGAAACGGTTGAAGAAAAGAAAAATACTCACATCTTCCCTCTTCCCCCTTCTCTCTTCTCTTCCAAAGAAAAACACCCTGAGATGGCACGTACAAAGCAAACTGCCAGAAAATCTACTATGTGCAAGGCACCTAGGAAGCAGTTGAACTACGCCTTCAAGGCGGCACGGAAATCTGTCCCTACTACTGGTGGCGTGAAGAAACCTCATCGATACAGACCTGGAACAGTCGCCCTTCGTGAAATTCGTAAGTACCAAAAGACTACAGAGCTGCTTATTAAGAAACTTCCTTTCCAGAGGCTTGTTCGTGAACTTGCACAGGAATTCAAGACAGACCTGCGTTTCCAGAGCCATGCAATCTTAGCCCTCCAGGAAGCTGCTGAGGCATACCTTGTTGGTCTGTTTGAAGACACCAATCTTTGTGCCATTCACGCCAAGCGCGTGACCATTATGCCAAAGGACTTCCAGCTGGCTAAAAGGATTAGGGGCCAAATTGCATAGGGTTTCCAGTTTTCCGTATTAGCTTCTCACTGGCTATAGACCTATAGTATTAAGGTCATAAATAAAAGGGAGGCATATTTCTTATTTCGGTTTTAGTTGTTTGTTTAGGGTTTTTGATGCCCTGTTGCAATGTCTAGCTTGGCTGCTGATTCTATGTATCCGTAAACCTTTACTTGTTGGGTTTTTTTTACATCTTTGGTTTCTGAAAGAAAAATGTATGGCAGTTCTATTTACTTTTGATTTGCATCAATCATTTTCTGTAGTTCAAAAGTTAATTTATCAATTATGCATCCCTAAGGGAAGTTTAATGGTGACTCAATTGTGCCTTCATGTAACTGCAACTTTCCATTAGTCTGGAAAAAAGTTTACAAGAAAATGCACAGTGAGAACAGGGGCTGGGGATGAACCTAAGACATTTTCTTGAACCAGGCAAAGGGTTCATACGGGCAATCTTAATGTTTAGCTGTAAAAGAAGGCTACAGTAGCATTGGATGAAAAAGTTTGAGTAATGGAACAACAAGTATCAGAAGATGCAAGGACAAACCCTAGAACCAAGAGTTGTACCTAGTAGAGAATTAAGAAGGCACCTTAGGAACGGCTAGGGTTTCTGGATGCTCAGAAGAGAGAAGTAGATGTGACCCATTTGATAAGGCAAATGGGCCCATAAAAACAGCTCCATGAGGATGCGTTGTCGTGACACATTTCCAGAAGTGGATAAAACAAGAGGGATATGATGATCAGGGAGCTAAGTTTTGTCATCCCACAGAGGAAGATTAGAACAGTGTTCTTCAAGTTTCAATTTTTAGAAGGAAAAAGGAATACGTAAACTTTTGATTTCAACCTTTGATGAGTGAGATCAAGGAATCAAAAAAAAAGTTGTTAATCAATAACGATAGTTTGTATGCTTTTGCTGTAAGTTTTAGCTTGAGGACTTATAGCCCTCTCTCAATTTGCCTCCCTGCCATCCTTGTATCCCTGGCTACAAGCAACATTTAGACTTCTCAGGCTCCACGAGTTTCTTCATTTGTAGGGGAAATGGCTCCTGAGGTGGATTTACAGGGGAAGTGTGTTTGGCTGGAAAGAAATTCCAAATTTTCAATGCTTTAGGCTGCTACCCTGCCCCCCTTTCAGTCTGGGAATTTGGATCTTAAACCCAGTTCCTCATCCTGTGGCATTCCATGCTTAGCTTCTGATCTCTCTATGGGCTAAATGTTGGGAAGACCACATGCATTAAGAGTCTCACTAGGGCTTATCCTCCAAGCTAGCTTTCACTATAAATAGGCCTTAATTGCTATTCCTATTTTCACCTCACAGTTTTCACCTCTCCTCTCCTCTCCCCTCTCTCCAAAAGATGGCACGCACAAAGCAAACTGCCAGAAAAACGTGTTGCTGCGGCTTCAAGGGAGCTAGGAAGCAGTTGAACAAGGGCTTGAAGGGGGCACATAAACCTGGGCCTCCTACTAATGGGGTGAAGAAGACTCATCGGTACAGACCAGGCACAGTTGCCCTGCGTGAAATTCGCAAGTACCAAAAGACTACAGAGCTGCTTATAAGGAAACTCCCGTTTCAGAGGCTTGTTCGTGAAACTGCACAGGATTACAAGGACGAGCTGCGTTTCCAGAGCCATGCAGCGTTAGCTCTTCAAGAAGCTGCGGAGGCATACCTTGTTGGTTTATTTGAAGACACCAATCTTTGTGCCATTCATGCCAAGCGGGTGACCATAATGCCGAAAGACTTCCAGTTGGCTAAAAGGATTAGGGGCGAAATTGCTTAGGGTTTCTACAACAACACTGGTGGCTTCTCACCAGCCATAATATCTTGTACAGGGTATTATCTATGGAATGTACGAATTCAATAACATGTTTGTTTATCGAAACAAGTTGAAATCTGAATTTCTCAGACTTGATTCATCCTTTGATTATTCCTTAATTTCTCAGAAATGTCCATACAGAAGGTGATGAGGGAACATAATAAACTTTGATCCCCTTTACAATCCACACAAATCACACCCAAATACATACGAATACGATTGACTCATGTTATGTTATGTTATAAGCAGATAAAACACACAAATCATCTATGTAATTCCATAAGAAGAGTATTAGCTTGTGTATGAATGACTCTATGGGCTAATTTCCATTCATTCTTCCTTACAAAGATGACACATTCACACCCACTCAATACAAATACAAGTCTCTATTCCTGGGCAGATTGATTTCATGGATTAAGTCATAGCAGATTATATTATAAGCAAGAAATGTAATTGCAATTGCATAAGAAGGAGAAGAAGAAGAGTAAGTTACAAGTAAGAAAAGAGTAATTACCAATGAAAAGCTTTCATGGGTTGAATGTGATTGACAAGGTCGGCATAGCCATTGATGAGCTCATCGATCTTATCAGAAGAGACTTCATCTTTGAACTTTGCAAGCAGAACATGCTTCACCACTCCATTGTTTGACGAACCCATTTTTCTTGTACACAAGCTGTTCGACCAAATGTCTGTATGAATGTATATTTAAGCACAACCTAACTCAACGTGCTAACCACGAGCTCAGGTTAAGGTCTTACGTATGGTTGCTTTGTGCTTGACCCTACTTTCACTTATTCTTCTACTTTGACCAAAAAATACCTTCAAAGTCTACAAACTCGTAAGGAGTACTTGTTTGGTGTCGTAATCTAATCTAATCTAATCACATGTTTATTTGTAGATATTGTAGTTCATTTACTAAAAGATAAATTTAACCAAAATGTTGGAAGCATTTCTGTAATGAATGATATCAGAGCCAGGTTTCGATCCTGGGACCTGTGGGTTATGGGCCCACCACGCTTCCGCTGCGCCACTCTGATTTGTTGATTGAAGTGTCAAATTATTTTAGAAGACTTTTAAAAAACAAAAACAAAAAACAAGAAGGCAGCAGCACGTGTATAGAAGGAGGGGGAAAAAGCGTACCGAGTTAGAAGAGCGATTCAAGTCGGAGCGAGTGAGGTGTTAGACGGGTCTTTGTTCCCTCACCTTCTTCTCTAGTTACCCCCTTTTGTCTTCTCTCTCAATCTCTCTTTATTGTTCTTCAACCCAGAAAACACACCCAGATTAAACTCAAAACAAAATTAAAAATTAAATATTTCCAGAGGAGAGAGAAGAACATACTATAGTTAGGAAGGGGAGGGGAGTAGTTACATTCAGATCGATTGGATTTTATTAAAAATAAAAATAGAAGAAAACCCTAGAAAGAAAGAGAGAATGAGTTTTGAATGGAAACCCTAATTTGGTCATCAGTTCCGATTGGATCCCCCAATGTCATCGCCGGCGGTTGATCCTTTCTTCTTCTTCTTCTTTTCCAACTAAACTAATTAACTAACCAACCTCCATTTTTATTAATTATTTATTATTAATCCTAAATAAAGTGAAAGTTGTTTTGCGATGGTGAGCTCGGCGGAGAGCGGGGGAGTAGGTTTCGGGGTGGTGGATGGGAGGCCGGGTACAATAGTTTGGGTACGGAGGCGAAACGGGTCGTGGTGGCCGGGTCGGATACTTGGTCCTGAAGACCTCTCTGCTTCTCATCTAATGTCTCCTCGATCTGGTACTCCTGTTAAACTCCTCGGCCGCGAAGACGCCAGTGTGTATGTCTCATTCTCTTTTCTATTCATTTTTATTTTTAATTGTCGTTTGAATGTACCGAGTATAATTTAGAGGCAGCAGCTTCTCTTTGAATCTTTGAATCTTTGAATCTTTTCATTACTCATTACGGAACCCACTTTGTAGTTGCCGTATATCTTGGGAGTTGTTGTGGTAGTGATAGCATCTTTACTTTTTCGCCATTCCTTTTTCTTTCTGGTCTCTAATGACTGAATTGCGAATTGTGCATCTATTCTCAGGGATTGGTACAATCTTGAGAAATCCAAGCGTGTCAAGGCTTTTCGCTGTGGCGAGTTTGATGATTGCATTGAGAGAGCTTCTGCCTCCCAAGGACTTCCAGCTAAAAAACGTGAGAAATATGCACGTCGAGAAGATGCAATTCTCCATGCCCTTGAACTTGAAAAGAAATTTCTCGAGAGTAACCCTGCCAAGTCAGTTAAGCCCAAAAAGTCGTCTGAATCCGAAAGGAAATTGTCAGTGCCACCTGTTAGAGCGCTAGAGAATGGTAATGGTAGACTGGGTAACCATGATTCCACTCAACCTGGCAGGAGACCTGCTGATAAATCTAAGTTGATGGACAAAAATGGTGGTGTTCCTCTGCTCTCTCACAAACCCAAAGATTTAGAAGATCATGGCACGTTAATCACCTCTCATGTAAGGGGGTTGCAGGATTACAATTATAAGGCAGTTCCTTTGAGAATGCTTTACTCTAATGCTTCCGAAGATTCAAACCGAACTGCAGCTGATGCTCATGCATATCCCTTGTCAGGTAGTGATCCGGCCTTTCAGAATTCTAGTGACTCTGATTCGAGGAATTCCTTTGGCAAGGGGAAGAGGCTGCATGACGCCTATATTGAGGACTCCATGTCAAAGAGACAGCGTGTTTTTCACCCTTTGGTCAGTCTTAGGCAAAATACTGCAGAATTGCCTAATCATTCCTTACCGCTTGACATGTATGCTAATAGGATGTCTGGAGATGGAGTGCGTTGTTCTGTGTACACACAAGCTCAGTCTTCTCAGATGTTTAGCTCCAAGCCAAACCCTCAAGGGCAGATGGACATGCCCTTTCACCGGCCAGAGCCGGGCACTCATCATCGTCACCATGCCACTTTCCCCGAAGAAACGGCATCTGGATCATCTGAAGAAACTGAATCTGACTCATCAGAGACTCATTCCATAGAGCCACATGTCGACTCAGGGATGTTGCTTTCAGGTATGTGGAACCATACCCATTTACTTAAGTGACTTCTTTCTGCATTTGCTGCATATTCTGTTTCGTAGAATTGTAGAATTGCTGCATGTGTGTTCGAGTGTTCTGTGGAAGCCCTGGCTGGATCATGCTATGCAAATTATGGTGTTGAAGCCCCCTTTTATTAGCCAGCACTTGACCTGACTTGTTGAAGCCCCTGGTAAATTCTTCATTTCCCATGGGCTGACACAATTAATGGTGAAGCCTTTGGAATTTGTTTTGGTTATGGCTGTTAGGATAAAAATGCATGCTTCTTATTGCATTTCAAGTAGGTATGGTTTGTGGAAGTCTTGTGAAGTTTGATACAATTGTTGGATGGTCATATACCTTTCCGGTCATATGCCCAACTCTGCAGATACTATTTTAGTGACATGGATTACAGTTCATATGCTAGTGAAACTCTGTTATGTTCATGAGTTATAGGTCATAGTGCCTCGTTCACAAGTGAGGAGAGCTGAAGAACAACCGTTACTTACATAAAATTAGGCTTCAGGGGCATTTTTTTATTCTTTCATTTTTTCGGGCTGGCCGCTGGCAATCCTGGCATGATGGTTTAATAACCATTCTGTAACATCTTCATCCAATCATCTTCCTTGTGATGGTCACTATGGTGCTACATTGTCTGAAATTTGTTTTTTCCCATTATTTGAACATGAAAGAGACCATGGGGGGTTGTGAGTTTGATGGCATCTGTTAAGAGGTACACTTTACTGTAAAAGGGTGTCTGAAGCTAAATGGCATGTCAACCCCCCCCCCCCCCCAACCTCACTCCGCACCCTGTCAACTTCCAGCTCGTGCAACTTCAAACTATACATCATCCACTCATGAATGAATCGGTCTACTATGCAGCTCTCTCTCATTAATTTTATGTCCTATGTTGGTTTTACATGTTTCCCGTAATGCTGGTGTATACTCTTTTTTTGAAGCTAGATTTTTTGGACTGGATGAATCAACATTATGATTTAATGTTTGTGTAGTAGCTGTAATACCTGCTTACCTACTGAAACACTTTCTTTTCAGATGCTGAAACTCGGATGCCAGCACAGCCAAGATTATGTGATAGGTTGCAGGCAGGCCAAGAAAGTACCAGCGGTGATGAATCTGATGAAAATTCACTTGACGATAGGTCTCAGTTTCATTATCTTGATCAAAATGCTTCTGGCGCAGAGGTTTCTAAATGGCAGTTGAAAGGAAAAAGAAATGTTCGTAATCTGGGCAAGAGACCTATGGATAGTTGTAGTCAGAGAACGAATTTTGATGCAAGGGGTAGGCCATTGAATCAGAGGGCAACAAGTCATAGTCTGAGTTACTATCATGACAATGGTTTCGCCAATGATGCTGATTTCAGTGAGGATGAGTTTGACCTGCCCACAAATGGATTTGGTCAGAGGGGATACTTGCCATCTCAAGCAGCAGCCAGAAGGCAAAGTTATATTGGCTCAAATGTGAACGATTGGGATTTGGTATGGGGAAGACCTTTTAGAGGATACTGGGAAGAGAGAGGAGCCTGGCTTAGTCCGATGTTCATTGGAGGGAATGGGCATGATATGTTGATAGATGTTGACCTGACGGTTCAGGCAAACCGCCAAGGTGAGCATGTACCTTGGGTTTCGCTAATGAGCAAGTTAAATGGGAAGGCTATTATAGGTCACCCTATCCAAATTGAGACCCTCGAAGATGGGTCAACAGATTTCCTTCTATCAATGAGCGAGGAGTTTAGATACGACTCCGATAGATGCAAAGTTCCACCAGTGTGGAGGACCGCCAGAAGGACAGCAAACGTTCGAGTGCCGCGTCCTCAACAGCTTGATGTTGACGAAGATACTGACTATCAGCATCTTCACCAGTCTGGTAAAGTACGATCCAAGAAGTCTTTTGCTCCAAGCACCGTTCGCAAAGGTAGTTTGTCGAAAATCACTCAGTCCTATGTTTCCAGGTCCCCAGAGGGAGTGAAGAAGGCTCTCAGGAAAGGGAACTTACCTTCAAACCAGAAGACTAAACCTCTGTCTTCAATCGGTTTTGATCAAAAGGTCCCTAACAAGGCAAGTGATCACGATTCAGGGTATTATATGGATGGTGTGATTAAACCTGGGGAGTCAGGGCCCCCGACGGTGGCCTGTATACCTGTCAAATTGGCATTTAGTAGATTACTGGAAGCTGTGGGTCGACAGCCATCAGGAGCTGCTAAGCATGGGGTTTCAGTGAACAGCAATAAGGAGAGAAATCCCTCGTAGTCGGTAGACTGTGTAAATTGTAATGTGGGGGGGGGGGGGGCAATCAATAATCGTATACCATTTTATAGGTTGATATCATGCTAATTCTTTTGTGATAGAAAAACTGCATCAATACTGATCGGCCGGAAGCTAAAACTGAGCCTGCCTCTGTAATTCAGAATATCGAGACGGAGCTGGTGACTGGTATATGCTTAAGTATAGACTATAGAAAAGTAGATCTGAGCATATGTCTTACAGTGTCATAGGGATGGCCTGATTATAGAGAAACAGCAAAGTTATACTAATATTTAGTGATCCTTTTCAAGTTAGCAAAACTTACTTAGTTGTCATGAAAATTGTAAATTTTTTTAATTGTAAGGTCTCTTCTTTTCAGGCTTTCATTTTCTTCTTTTATCTCTCTAGTCTATACTTAACAAGTGCGTAGTATCATAATTACAAACATCGCCAATTACCGTCTTTTGGTACTCAAAGCGTATTCAAATAAAACGTAAACAAATAACAAAGAACGTAACAGTGTCCTCGAAAGTTTAATACTCTACTCTAGTCTGAACTGTGAAGTGTCCACATTATCACCTCATACAAAAAGTAGCAGAGTCAAAGGCACTGTTACTGCTGCTTCCGATCTAACAATGGCAGCTTCTCCGACAAGTCATCGGAGGTCCCCAAGATTTTCTGGCGAGAAAACCAAACCGACGAGAGACTTTAAGTTGAGTGGGTGTCAGAATTCCGGTAATCAACAACACCAAAAGCCAAAGAGAAGCAACCCCTCCCGTGTCTCCTTCTTGATCGGCGATCCAATCTCCGACGAAGAAGCTCGACGCCGGTGGCCCTACCGTTACCAGAGCAAGGTGCATTCTCGTCATTTCATCTTTCTTTCTTTATTGTTTTGGTTGTGACTTTTGATATAGCATGCAAATGTTGAAGCTTTAATCTTGAAATTAATTTGTGAGTTTATGTAAAGGTTTCGTCTTTTTGATATTTGGTGGTGAACTTGATGATTTTTTTTTTCGCAATGCATGTAAGTTTGAGAGAATGTCGAGGATATCATGGGTTCATTTTTTGGATGAATTTAGTACCAAGTAATTTAATCTATGGAGAAATGTAGGATTATAGTTTTGTTTGAGGGTAATTTGCCTATGAATCGATTGCGAATGAGGCTATCTGTCAGTGAAGTTAACTTCTTTGGAAATTTCGACCAGTTTTCAGAAACCGTATGCAGCACTGCCTGTTGTAGCACCTTTTGAGCAATGGTGTATCTAAGCAGTATGCACATTCTTGGGGTCTCGGCTTGAGTCCCGTTAAAAAAGATGGATTTTCCCCCCTCCCAAATAGTACATTGAAATTTCCTATTCTAAAAATTGTAACTTTTTGTATATATAAATTTGACCTTCGATTCATGACTTTCTAAATAAGCCACTGTTTTCTAGTGGTAAAGTCTTTTCGAGTAGTGCCAAGGGCGAATATCATAGGACTGATGCTCCAAAGATAGTCTTTTTGATGGACTGTTGAGACGGATTGTTAACTGCAAGCATAGTGTTTGTGAAGCTTTCTTCAACAGGGCATGTTATGATTTATTCTTTATGAAATTATTCCACTATCTATGATCTGATGTAGTACCTTTTTTTCAGCGGCAAAGGAGAAATTGTGGGAACTCAAAAGCAGGGTAAGCGAGCATTCCTTACTGTCTATTTTAAAGTTAGTGCCGTACTCTTCCAACTCAATGGGCATACAATGCTGTTACAGTGATGACGATGATGATGATTTGATCCTTGATGTAAAATGTCATTACTCTCACGCCGAGGTTCTGAAGTGTGTTTTTAACGTTGGAGATTGCGCATATGTTAAAGTCAGTATCCATTCTCATCTCTCTCTTTCTTTCTTTCGTTTTTGGTGAATCACTGACATTCTCATTTCTCACGTCATGTATCACGAGAGTACTTAATTGCTACCATCGATGTCAATGAACCTCCAGATTCTAAGTACTCAATTACTTGTGGTTAATGCAACTACTTGTTAGAATGTGTAGATTCCCCTTAGAAACTCATGAAGAAGAAATTATTGATTCTAATTTAGAATCTTTGGAAGTGTTTGTGTAACAGCCCGATCCACCGTCCGTCGCAACACAGCCCAATAAGATGGGTAGTCACCCATTAGGCCCGAATATCCTCTCGTGGGCTCTAAAAGGTGAAGGCCTTGTTGGTAGTATTATGGTAGGAATCTATTATAAACTGATCATATGAGCCTTATTTTCCCAATGTGGGACAAATCAACTCCATAAACCACTTTCCATAATCCGTAGTGTTACAGTTTGTGTCTGACATGATGAGGGGTTAATATAACAACTTAAGAAATTGAGTAATGGGTGGGTTGGCTAAATGCATTAGTTGGGTGGCCTTTCCATACCCATCCTCTCTTTAAGCACAAGTAGTTGCCGAAAATTTCTATCTAAGCTCACGCCCACATACCTATATGCATCTGTCATATGCACTTGATCCTCATTAATGTGGACCATTGGAAACTTCCCATGAGGTCATCAAGGCTACTCTATGAAGTTATTATGTGATCATATTAGGGAAGAAAAGGTGCACTTTGTTGGTATGACAATTATTTCAATTCCCAAATGTTTATCGTGGTGTGTCACACGTTTATGTGGGTTAAACCTTTTAGCAAAATGCAAATGGATGGCAACTTTCATGCATTGACTTCTATCTATAACATTGATCTATGTGACAATTGTTCCAATTTGTATGGTTTTCATTTTTTGTGATATGACTTCGTCTTTCTTGATGTGGCACTGGCTCATGTTTTGTAGGGTGAAAAACGGAAGAAGAATTTTGTTGGTAGAATTATAGAGTTCTTTAAAACTATGGATGATGAAGATTACATTCGTCTCCAGTGGTTTTATCGAGCCGAGGATACCGTAAGGGTCTTTCCAGTTGTTTGATAACCTTTTACTTGTATTTCAGATCCCATTTCTTTACCCCTTTCAGCCTTTTACAACAAAAAAAAAGTGTTTCTTTCTTGCTTTCTCCTTAGTTTTGAGTGATATTAAGAAAGGTAGAGAACTAGGATACAGGGGATTCGTGACTTTGTTCATTTGGTTTTGTTCAGGTTATAGGAGATGAAGCAAAGGCTCATGATGAAAGGCGATTGTTCCTTTCGGATGTTATGAACGACAACCCTTTAGATTGCATCGTTTCAAAAGTCAAGATCATACACGTACCTGCTAGTGTATGGCATGCGCAACTTCATACTCTATTTGCATGGTTAACTCACATGCTTTTGGTGCCCTTGCTTTCTTCTGATGTGGCTCTTGTCCTTCGATTCTTTGTAGGTAGAGTTGAAACCAAAATCTCTTTCTGGATACGACTTCTACTATGACCTGAAATACTTTGTCGAATATACCACATTTTCTACAGCTGTTGATGGTATGTTACGAGCTCCAACTGTAACGTGAAATATCTACGGATGTTTTTCTTAAAGGCGCTTAAGCTACTGCTAGAAGATTATACACATGTTTACTGCTAAAATTCATGAGTCACGATGACTACATAATGTACCTGGAAATGATAAATGAGTGCCTAAGTACCACAGTTCTATGCGTCTTCATGCACTATTTTAAAGGGATCTGGTTCACTCAGATTCCTTTTTTCTCTTTTACCATGTCTATACTCTATAGCACTCTATTCTTTCCGATTCATGAATGTGCCTTTCTCTGATTTGTGTTTAATATAATTTCTATTATACAAGAGGGGCTTAATGTTTGCCCCTTGGGAATGCTTTGTAACTATCTGTCTTGTTTTAAATGGTTGCTTGCAGAAGAAATTGGGTTATCATCATGTGATAGTATGAAGAAGATTCAAGAGAATGATTTCAGGCCTAATTTTTGGAACTTTTCTAGCCCTAAGCCACATAAATCTGAAATGACATTGCTAGATTTGTACTCCGGTTGTGGTGGAATGTCAACTGGATTACACCTTGGGGCTAAACTTGCAGGCATCAACCTAGTTACGGTAAAATGTTTCCTTTTGACAGTGTTTCTATCATTATATATTTATTATTTTCTCTTACATTGATGAATGATGAATATGTTTTTTTCTTGATTTTTTGGTTTAGAGATGGGCTCTTGACATCGATACTTCTGCTTGTGAGAGCTTGAGGTTGAATTATCCCCAAGTACAAGTCAGTAAGCCCCCTCCAGTGTCAAACTACAGATATTTACTCTGCAGTTGGTTGATTGAGACTATTTGTAAAATTTTCAGATAAGGAATGAGCCTGCCGAAGATTTTCTTCACTTGTTGAAAGAATGGGATAAACTCTGTAAACGTTATGTTGGGGAAGCTGGGGATAAGACCAGATCTTCATCTAGGACTCAAATACAGTCGAATTCGCAATTCCAATCTCAGAGAAGTAACAATTTGAGAAACAACAATAGGAACTCGTCTGTGGAATTTGTGGTTGCCAGCCTTGTTGATATTTGCTATGGTGATCCCAACAATAAAGGCAAAAAAGGTCTTCACTTTCAGGTAGGCTAATAGGGTCATGCATTTGCTCTATGAGTAAAATGTGGACTATTTGAAAGGTAGAATGTACCTCTTGTATCTAGGTTGAGTTTCCTGCTCTAGTTGGACTCTCATTACAGCCTAGAGCCATTTGGGGACAATGGTACATCATATCAATTCTGCCGAATTGAACCTATAAAAATTATTCAGGGAAATCGAAGAGCCACTATCTGTTTGATTTTGGTAACATCCTTTCTACCTACACCTCAGAAAAGCGTTCCTCTGTTTCATGAGGGTTAGAGGATTTCGCTGGTGATGAGCTGCTGGATCTGTGGCTAACTACTAATTTGCTTCTTCAGGTGCGTTGGGCTGGCTACGGCCCCAGTGAGGATACATGGGAGCCAATAGAAGGACTCAGGTATGCAGGTTTCGTGGTTCTTGTCTTCAGCTTCTTATTCATTTATTGATCTTTGCTTACTAATTTATGTAGTTGTTAGTAAATGTCAGGAGCGAGTAAAAGAATTTGTGCTTAAAGGGTATGAAGTTGGGATATTGCCTCGCCCGGTATGATAAGATGATGTTTTTCTATTGTGTTTCAATATCAAATGCTTTTATGGTCCTTCGATTAATCAATTGTTAATTTGCTTTGTGTTCAGCTGACCTTTTTAAGTTTTCTTGTATTTGTCCAGGGAAATGTTGATGTTATTTGTGGGGGTCCACCATGCCAAGGGATTAGCGGCTATAACCGTCACAGGAATGTTGATAACCCGTTGGATGATGAAAGAAATCGCCAGATTGTGGTCTTTATGGACATTGTGGAATTTCTCCGCCCTACTTATGTTCTGATGGAAAATGTGTGTGATATTTTGAGGCTTGCCAACGCTCAACTTGGGAGATATGCTGCAAGCAGATTGATTTTATTAAAGTATCAAGCAAGTCTAGGAATTATGGCTGCTGGATGCTATGGCCTCCCACAATTCCGACTACGTGTTTTCTTATGGGGAACTCATCCTAATGAGGCAAGTAACCCATTCTACTAAGTTTAACTATCTCTATTCCATGATTGCCTGAAGTGGATTCTGGCTGCTTGACACTATAGTTTTGATTTATGACTCTCCTATGACTTGCAAATTGCAATCATGCTATTGTATTTTCTGAAGCGTGTTGAAGGTTGTGACTTGTGAAATTGTAGTGTGTACAGTTGGGGCTTCACCGACCTAGTTTATCATTCTAAAACATGTCATCAGTTATAGTTATTAATACTGAGAAAGTAACTGTTATCGCAAAGCAATACTATAACCATGTTACTTTCAAAATTTGTATGTGCACTACAGAGATTACCACAATTTCCTCTTCCAACACATGATGTGGTGTTGAGGTATGGTGCACCATCGAAATTCGAGGTACGTCTCTTATTAGTTTATGTACCTGGTGAGGGTTCATCTTATGTTCTCTGAACACATCCCATTAATAGTTTCTGTTTTACATGTACACAGCGAAATGTTGTTGCTTATGACGAAGATCAATTTCCAAGCCTTGAAAAAGCCCTCGTTCTTGAAGATGCTATTTCAGATCTTCCACCAGTAATGCGCTTACCTTCTTTTTGGAAGTTCAATCCTTTTTGCCCTCCTGTATGCTCAATAAATTAGCTGTTTGAAGGTGAGAAACAATGAGGATCGGGTAGAAATGTTGTACAGAAAGCCTCCACAGACTGAGTTTCAAAAGTATATCAGAACTGATGAAAGCGGTAAGCGTAGTGTATGCGTCATGCATTGAGAATTTAAAGTTGCTTATTATCATATTGAATTTTTGTAGCACATTGTCTCCCTCAAACTTATTGAAATCTTACGTTCCTAACATCTTTGAAAATTGACTATAGTTGGTTGATCACTGGAACCTTAGAAAGTAGGAATCTTTTCAAGGTACCTGTTTTGGTAAAAGGAGAATATATAGAGAAGAAAAAAAAAAGCATCTAGAATGAAAGAGTGTTGAAGTTGAAGCTCTAAAGAATTACTGTAAATCGTGTACATAGAAAAACTCTCCAAGGAATTTTACAAATCAAATGAGCATTGCAGAATTGTAAGAGAGTTACGTTGCACATGATGCGAGTCATTAGCGAAGTTGTGGGACGAAATTAGCTGTTGGACATGCGCGATTACTGAACTACACTTATTTCTGTTTCTATTTGATCACTGTCCATTTGGAGGTATCTGCCTGATATTTTCCGACTTCTGTAGATGTGATGGGTACTCCTCGTGGCAGTCAGCAAAAAAGACGTGTCCTCTATGATCATCGACCTGAGCAATTGTCAGAAGATGATTACTTGCGTGTTTTAAAGATTCCACACAAAAAGGTTGCTATTGGTTACATACATGTCGTATATTTCACTTAACTTTCATCTTGTCTCTTCCAGTTCACGAGGTATTGATTAGGGGTTTTGCAGGGAGCGAATTTTCGTGACTTGCCAGGTTTGATTATTGGAAGAGACAATGTTGTTCGGAGAGATCCAGAAACTGACATAACATTGCCATCTGGGAGGCAATTGGTAACTCTCTCGCCAATCTCTTTGCCCTCACTGACTCCCTTAGTCCCTTTTATTAGCATTTCTAACAAGTTTGGACCAAATATTTGGTCGAAGTACTCTTACGAAATCTAAAAGCAACACATATTTTGGTTGACATTATAATGATGGTTTTTGAAGATAAAGAGTTCATTTGGTGACGAACAAGAATTGCCCAAAGACACGAGTTGCCTTCAACATATATTTTTCTTTCTGATATTAAACAGGTTCCAGATTATGCAATAAACTTCTCGGATGGGAAGTCTTTGAGGTATGTGCTCATGTTACACAGATATTGTGGTGTACCAGTATTCATTTGCACACTCAAACAGGAAATGGATGTATTATATCAAGTTATGAGTTTATGACTAACTTTCAGTTATTGTCCACTCTACAATCAAAATTGCTAGACCATTTGCTCGACTATGGTGGGATGAGACAGTGCCAACATTATTGACGAAGCCAGATCTTCACAACCAGGTAGCCCTTCACATGTTGCTCTTCTACAAGTTTTAAAGCAGTAGTACACAATCTAATCCAATTATCTATCCAAATCTAGGCAATTTTGCATCCTGAGCAAGACAGAGTTCTTACTATCCGAGAGTTTGCAAGATTACAAGGTTTCCCTGATTATTACAGATTTTATGGAACCGTGAAGGAAAGGTCAGTAAAGCTCTGGTTCAAGGCTCTCCAGGTCTTCTGTATACATTTGGCTTTTGCAGCTATAAGAATATGTGCTTTCTCCGATGTCAATGTTTATGCAGATACCGCCAAGTAGGGAATGCTGTTGCGGTACCAGTTGCTAGAGCATTAGGATATGCCATGGCCATGGCTATGCAAAAGCTGGCCGGGAAGGGGCCCCTAATGAGTCTCCCGCCGAAGTTTTCTCACACTACAGGCATTGAGCATCTGAAGTCTTCAAATGAAGTTTCATGATAGACGTTAGCATCTAGCCCTAACATTTTTCAAATGTAAACAAGAATTATCAGCTGTACTGCTTGGTAGCCAATTGACTGCTGACATGAGTAAATTTTTTCCGTATTAAAGAGGTTGATGCGTCTCCTTTGCCTTCTTGCCTGTTTGCTGTCTTGTCAAATATTATCCAGACAGGACAGAAGCTCATGAGAGTCTCATTAATTCTAACAAAGAGTACACCTTCAGACTTCATTTCTGGTAGTCCATACTTTGGCAAAGCTGAACAGTTGCAATTCGCAAAAAAAAAAAAAAAAAAAGACAGTAAGTACGTACATTGACAACTAAACAAGGAAACATTTTCTATAGTTCCCTCAGCCTTGATCAGCAACAGCCTTTACAGAACAAGAATCGCCAAATAATTTGCAAGTCTAGGCAGATTTCTGGATTTCTGTACATGCGTCGGCCTTGTAACAGCTTTGGCAAAAACTTTTCTTTCAACATATGAATATACGATATGCCATGTCTTCATCACAACACAGGTATGTTCTTCAAGAACTGATGAGAGAAAATCAGACCACGTTCTTACTCTGCAGCGGCCATAAATGGAATGCCCCTGTACGCAAAGAAGGTAATTTAGCCAAAAACACACATAACATAAATCAACATGAACCAGGAAGTTCATGTTCTGTCAAAAACAAAACCAAGCGGCAGATAAGAAATTTTGTTACTCTCAATAGGTATCACCACCTTCCATCATTCTCAGGGGTTTTAACATATCTGGTCAATAACCCATTTACAACATCACCCAGTTAAATTATACATATATTGTGCCTTGCTCTCACAGTTGTAATTACAACTATGCATGGAGGCGGCCACGTAGGTAGCATATTGCTCTCAAACAGGCCATAAAACAGGTCCAATGTTTTCAGGCCAGGATGTGTGAGGGTCAAATACGAGTTACTGTTCCTACTAGTTCCTAAAAGGTTATTATACATACAAACATGAAAGACGTCAGCTTACCAGCCACCATGTCTGGAGAAATAATCATTATCTAACGATACAGCAAGAGCTAGAGCAACAGCTCTCTCAGAAAGAGTCAGCGGGCGGACAACTTCTAAGTCCTCAACCTGCAAAAAGGAGTTGGCGGTATCAAGAGCAAAAGAAGCACCACCTAATGTTTACATAACACATCTAAATGAAGGACGTCCTTGGTCACTTTCATGTCTGTTCTTTTTTCAAATGGAGTACAAATTGGTACCTCTTTAGCAGGGCCAGTCTTCAATGCTGGATCAGAACTCCCAAATCGAATGACATATTGTCCAGCATCCGTGAATATCTAGATCAAGTTAGATTGGAAAAGATAATAAGAAAGGTACTGATAGATTACTGTTGAACACCTTATAACATGACTGTAGCGATATCATGTATATCTTTATGTAACACACACTTATTTGTTGGTTTAAAGATGCTAGTACCAAACTCAGGTCATTTTCTCTGGAAGTTACAAGGAATTAGCAATTAGCTAACCTCTGGAAGTTACAAACAGTTCTGGGTTCAATTTATCAGCAAAGTATCAAAAGGAACATGTACTTGAGTGGAAGATAAAGTAAGAAAAGAACTTGATACATACCTCAAAACCAAACCCTCTCCAGTCACGGTCTACCTGGGCAAGTGTATCACCTTCACTGTCCTTCAAAGTAAATGTCCAATTCCAGAGGCCAGGGTTTTCAACTACTGCAAACTGCTTATTTCTATACGTACAAAACACAAGGTTATGATGACAAAGACTACTTTGTAAGATTGGAATCATGATAACGTAGGTATGGGGATTTACTCCAAGTATAAGTCATAGATCCTCCTCCAAAGATGCCATCGTTGATGTACCACACCAATCTCCTGTTCATAAGTCAGAGTTGGTAATTCAGCTAAGTTGCAGCTGGTACTTGATCAAATTAATCTAAAAGCAAGGTGAACAAAATTTCTCTATTCTCTAATTTGATACTCATGTGAGTTAATTGTCCAAGACAGTGAATCACTCAAGCAGGCATCGTATAACATCAGGTAGGAATGGTAACTGAAACAGATTTCATCGTCATAACTCCTTTACTCTTATGCATGAACCTTTTATTATATTTCATAAGCTGATGATGTTCCTTTTTTTCTCAAGGAAGCTGACAATGCTTATGACCAGAGCACTTCCACAAGTTGAAAGCATATTGCCATACCTTACCATTGACCTCGGCGTAAATTGAACTGGTAACCAACCAGAATGGCCTGCGAATCTAAATGTAAATCGGATAAGTCCCAACAAATTCTCATTGGAAAATAATAGATAGCTCACATATCAAACTGATGCCAAAAAACTCACCCTGAATAATTCATTACCCATCGCATCAGTTATGTACGCAGTAAAGGGGCGTCTCAGACGTAGAAACTGCAAAATGGCAAATACCATCAAAACCCAATGCACTAAGAGCTTTCAAACATATGGCACCCCCGCCCACTACTGATTCTTTCAGAACATAATTATGCACGTGCAACAAATTGGATCAAGCACTTAGAGCTTCAAAACAAAACCAGTCAGCTATAACCAGAAACTTATTCAAACCACGGTCACTATTGATTGTGGTTTTCAAGTTTTCCAGTTTCCAACTGATGCGCAGTGAGAAGCGTATGGATTTCTTTCCGCTATGTGTCTCAACCAAACATATTTTCTGAGCACACTACTATAAACCAAAATGCCCAAGAGAAGGGAGGCGGTCTATATTTAAAGTCCCCTGATGTCCATGTCACAAACCCCATCGAGCAATAAGATAAACTAACATCACATGCTCCGTCTCCCCCTGACCCATGCTGCTCAAATATTGTAAACTACCCCATTCTTGCCAAATGATTGGAAATCGATTTCATCAGAAAAATATTGGATACTGCCCATCCTTTCCAAATCCTATTTTCTTTGGACACTGACTCTTTGATTGTTTTCAGATGCAAATCTTATTCATGGTGACTTTAGCATAAAATCCAGAAAAAATAAAGGAGGCTAGATCAGATCCTTACCTGTCTTAAAAGGACATTACTCTCTTCACGGATAAAACCTACGGGCTAGAAGAAAATACAGAAAAGGTTAACAATTAGAAATTTAGAGATTTATAATGATTAGCTTCTTCCTCAAAAATTGAAATATAGGTGCCACGCAGTCACAATGCAAACTTACAGAGTGGCGATAGCACACATCCACTATTGCATACCGATTTTCCTGCATATCATTTGATGGTGATCAGCTTTTCAGCGTACCATGAAAGGTAAAAGTAGCAGTTTAATAGACTCTGATTAACAAAATGTCAGAAAAGCGGAAAAATGGTCAAAACTGGTGTGTTTTAAGCAAATATCCTGTATGGCCTGTGAAGTTCTGTACTGGTTACAAGTTGTATCTTAACTAATTGAGCCAGCAATTTAAAGAACTGAGTGTCTTTACAATCCATAGCATAACAAGATTGGCAAACACAATCTCAGACCCCAAAAGTAAATCGCAGTAGCCTAGATTTACTTGGGACAATATAATGATAAACAGCGTACCTGCTCAAAGCCAAGCATAAGATTCATCCATTCTACATCCCTGGTGATTAACAAATTTGATCTAGCAAGAAGAGGGGCAATTTGGGCCTGCAGAAGTCAGACACCAAGTATGAGCATGCTAATGCCAAAAAATAATGTTTACGTATGCTCAACTAAGAAGTACAAAAGAAAATAAAACACTTAAGAGTTCAGTTCTAGTCCCAAAAAAAGGTTGAAAGGCATGCAAGTAGACAGGTGGGAAGGCATTACAATCTTTGCAACCATGGGTAACATCGTAACAAATTACTGGAAGTAGATTCATACATAGAGGAGCAACGAGCAATATATGGAAATATAGAGGTCTGGCAAATTACTGGGAAGACAATAGGATGCTTGAGAACGTCAACAGCACAATTAGTAGCGCATCAAGCAGTTTCACAAGCATAATACACATAGTATCTCAATCCTTTATGCAAAATCACATCTATTCAAAAATATATTTGGTACAACCTCATACCTCAGCTCAAGAACCCCCCACCCCCACTTCTCCTCCTCTATTCCCATTATGGAAGTGATTGAGCCAGAACTTAAGACCTAAAGCTAATGATGCATCCAAAGTTAGCGAATGATTGACCAATGTCTTATCCTGAATGTGTCACACCATTAAGTACAAACATAAAATGGTAAGCTCAAACAGTGGAGCCGATCATTCAGGTCCTACAAAATACAAACTCAAAATGTATCCAAAAGCAACAAAATACGCTAAGCAATATTACCTCCTCGGGTGATGTGGGCGCCAAAAGTCCAGTAATAGATTGACTAACAGGAGGCTGCTGAAACAGATGACTCCTCTCATTTCTATCACAATTGTGCTGATCTATCAAAGCCTTTCTTTCCGCGAATTCCTTTGCCCTTTTCTTATCAAAAAGCCAAAGCTTGGCAAGAAAATCGCGGTCCAAACTGGGCTCATCAGGGGAGCTATGCTTAAACCGGCGACACACAAACATTGAACCATCAACATGTCTAGCAGCCATTTGGGGTTTCCCCTCCAAATTAAACCCACCACCATATAACCGAATTAACCCAAGCATCCAACTTCTAGATACATTATTACTCCTCCTTGATAAATCATTATTACTTGTAAAAAGGAGCTTCATGTTCTTAATCCCCCTCATTTCTACTACTAATTAATCCCACTAATTAATCCTCCTGCAAAATTAATCCAACAAAACAATAACCAAACATTGAATTATTAAAATGATTGCACCTCAAAATTCAAGCTAAATTTCAAATACCCATGATTTAATCCAAGAAATTCAACTAATATAATCATTCATATTTTACAAAGCTCCAAACTTTATATCATAAATCACCCCCAATTAACTTGGAAATGTGGCTGTATATATTTCTGACATGTAAAGAATGAAGAAAATGAAAGAAATTACCTTTGAATGAAATGAAATCAACAAATGTTGAGTACAATTTACGCCTCACTTTCTTCAGGGGGTGATCGCAAATGACTAATGAGGGGGGAAGTATTAGTGAAAAAAGTTGACAACTTTCTTCCCAAAAAATAGTAATATATACTTCCGCAGAAACAGGAAACCCCAAAACGACATCGTATAGAATCAATTATAACACCTGTATATATAGATAGTGAAAAAAAAAAAAAAGAGGGTGGCGGTTTTGGTGGGATTTCTGAATTCTTACACATTTTCAGTTGGCAATTCAATCCCAACTTTTCTGGGTTCGAAATCATCATTTTGATGTTCTTCAGATTTTAGGTAAAGAATTTATCTTTCTTCTTCTTCTTCATCTCTTTGTGATTTTGTAGTTTTTATATAAGTTTGATGTTTGGTGTGCTTTATATCTTTGTTTGATCGCCTCGTCCGTTTCTGTATTAGATAGAGGAAGCGTAATCCTGAATTTATAATTTGGGGGTTTATTGTTACTTCGCATTGGAACAGCTTTACTATGAACATTTTTCTAATATTAAGTTTGGGATCAATGAATGGGTCACTATTGATGTAGCAATACTAGGTGATGCACTCTGCATACTCGCCACATATACGTGTCATGATTTTTGTTTAACAAGTGTAACCGTGAATCTTGATGCACAATGTTTCACCAAACATTTATCCGTTTTATGTCTTATGTGTTCATTGTATTGGGTATGGCTCGTATGAGATTATGCTCATCAAACTTTTGTAATTGGAATTTGAGATGTTTGGGATGAAAAAGTGTCTTGTCTTTAAAGATAGGCTGAAATAATTCTAGTGGTATAAGGTGACCAGAACTCTTTGAAGCAAATCTTTTGGCTTGAATTGTAAGTGTCATGATGGGTAAGCTTGGCATTGTGACTAAAACTCAAGGAATTCTTATGAAGCTTCTGTGTATGTGAACTATCAAACAGTCGATTGGGAGGGATTATTGAGCAAGAAAAGAGCATGGAGAATTTTTTGACCTATTTGGGGACGGAAAATATGGCATTATATTGGCAACTATGGCAAGTGCAATTGATGTCATGTGGTATAGAAAAAGCGAAGATATGAAGTGAGAAACCCCACTGTGATAATAATCGGACCCTTATAGTCTTATATTTCGTGGATTACTCTATAAGGTTGTTGTGATGAGTTAAAGTTCATTTTAAATGAGTAAGTTTTCTAGAGTTTTTAGACCATGATCCGAGATTGGTTTTTATCAGGCACCTGTGAGTTTTAAATTTGTAGTTGTCTTCCGTGAATGCTTTAGACTCTTGCCAGTGTGTTCCTGGTGACTCTTGTTTCTTCCATTCTAGGCCCTATTCTTCAACAATCGGGAACAATCGGCTGGATGTAGAAGTTTCATCTTAGCATGTAGATTTGAAATTATGCTTAAATGTATAAAGTTTGGGTCAAAGTGTACCCGTAACACGAATTGCGATTTAGGAGCTGCCTACTTGAAAAGCTGTTGAGAATTAGATGTCTGCAACACGAATGAATTTTTTTTGTTATTTCATCTGAAGTTTATACATGCATGCCAGGGGTGTGCTGCGCGTCAAAATTGTTAGTAGAGATGTCACCTATGGTTAAAGGTGATGATCCTTAGCTGACTGTTTTTTTTATGCTTACATTGGAAATCCTTATCTAATATATTCTTGATCAAGCATTTATTTCAGATACTGGTGTAGTTGTCGTGGTTATGGGTGTGAGCGGTGCTGGAAAATCGTAAGTCTTGGATCTTTGTCTCGAATATTTTGTAGTCTAGCTTCAGTGTTGTTGAGCTTTGGCTGAGATCATATGCTTATAAGCTGATATATATTACCCATCTTAACCTGGTAGTCTTTAGGTTCAACTAGTGAGAAGTGTGTGTGCCTGAGCTTTCATTTATCATTCCTGAGTGTATCTGTTGCTGTTTCTGATGCTTCACTATTTTATGCACCTAGAACTATAGGTAATCTCCTAGGTGAAGCTCTAGATTGTCCTTTTCTTGACGCTGATGATTTCCACCCAGATTCAAACAAAGGTAAATATCGCTAAGAAACCTCCATTATTTTACTGTTAAAATCTGCCAGTGACTAAAACATATCGGCTTTTCTAACATACAGCAATTTCTGAACAGAAAAGATGAGCAAAGGAATTCCACTATCAGATGAAGACCGGATGCCCTGGCTTCAAGTGATTTGCCAAGCACTGAAAGAGTACATAACTTGTGGGAAGAGTGCAGTCCTTGCGTGCTCAGCTTTGCGAAATAAATACAGGGAGATTCTTAGATCAGCTGATCCAACTTACTCTCCAGGCGAACATTGTAAGTCAGTGAAGTTTGTTCTTCTGGATGTTCCAGCTGAGGTGCTGTCTGATCGACTGAACAAAAGAGTAGAGAAAGGGGTGCATTTCATGCCGCCCACCCTGCTCAAGTCTCAACTGGAATTACTGGAGATTGATGCCTCCGAAGGCATTCTTCGAGTTGACGCTACACAGAACCCATCAGTCATTGTGGATATTGTACAAGAAGCATTTTTTCCTGCGTGCAGTTGAATTTCCGAGCAGCTTAAAAAAATACATTATTATTCAACAGTCTTGTAATTTGCTATTTGATCATATACACACATTGAACATTCAATAGCCAGTGACCATTGTATAAAAGATGTTTAGTAAGTGACGGAAATGAACACTAAAAATTAGATACTAGTCATACGACACATTTTGTATTCTCAAAATTAAAACGTAAATCAAATATGACATTTATATCACTACACGTCTACGCGAAATGAAAACTTATCGACTGTCCAATGGTTTCATATGGTTTGACGGGCCAACCCGCATCCAGTTACGAAACCCGAATAATTTAGTAAACAGGTCCGCACCCCAGAAAGGCCCATGAATTTGGCATGACACTGTAACAGTGGTGAACCCGACCCGGCAACTAAAATAAAAAGGAAATTGTAACGTCTTTATTGAAAATTATAGCCGTTGAGGGACCAAAAACCCTAACATTTTCCCCCAAAATGAGCTATATAAATCCTGATATTTATCACCCATGATACATCAATCAATTCATCTGCTCTCTCTCTCTCTCTATCTATCTCTGCAACTGCATCACAAGCTTCTCTGATACGCTCTCATTCAGCTGTCTTAATTATTTTGCTACTAACAAATCTAATCAGTTTTCTGCAGCATTTTGATTTATTAATTTCAATTCTATAAATTGTTATCATTATTATTATTGTATATTTTGTGTTGTTTTAAGTGATTTTTGCAGGAATTTGTGTGTGTCTCTCTCTCTCAATTTTTCTATTAAAAATGGCGTTTCAAGATCATGCCCTTTCCAGAAAGAGCTCTAAGGAAAATGTATGCCCCTTTTTATTATTATTATCTTGTACTATACTCTTTTACAAACCCATTAATAATCCCATGTATTTTATGAAATCGTGATGTTTGCATCTGATTTTTGTTTCTGATATGTAGTACTCTTTGCGATAAATTTGTTTGAATCTGTCTAGGGTTTCAAGTCAAACCTTGATTAAAACTAAAGAATAGAGCTTTATTTGATTCGATTAAAAGATCGAAACTTTATCGAATCAATGTCATAGATTACTATGTGAAGTAGTTTTTAATTCAAATAATGGAAGTTTATGGATCTATATAGGGTTTCATCTCAAACCTTAATTACTCAATTTAAACAATGGAACCTTTATTCATCCGATTAAAGATGGAAACTTTAATGTATTTCATGTGATCTCGTTGATGTTGTGAGTTGTTCAAACCAATTTTAATCAATTGAAAGTTTTGTAGGAATGAATTGGTGTTGCAGTTTCCTTTTGATGTTAGTAGTCTTGGTTGCTCCATCTGTTGTTCTATAATAATTTAGCAATGGCTGACTCCTGTGCTTTCAACTGCCATTTCTTTATTCGATTAAAAGATCGAAACTTTTTCGAAACCCAGTGATGAATTTGACTTGTTCTCCGTTAGTGTGATGAATTTGTTTGATTTAATTGAAAGAATGGAACTTTATTGATTTGATTGAAAGGATAAAACTTTATGGAACAAAGTGATGAAATTCATGTCTTCTCGTTGGAGTGGGGTGATGAATGTGTTTGCTTTGACCTAAATTGAAATTGTTAAAATTGGAAGGCACTTTGGGATTCATTTTTGGGGGGTTGGATCTGCGATCTAGGGCGTGCTTAGCTTTTGGTCCATGCTTGAATGCTTGTAGAATACAATTCAAGTTCAACTTTATCTGGTGTTCTAGCAATGGCTGACTCTGATGCTTTCAACTGCCATTCCTCTTTAATGTGGTTTTCAATTAGGTTTTGTACTGACAGATTTTCCCCTTTTTGAATTCTTAACAGTTGGACAGGTTTATCCCAAACAGGTCTGCAATGGATTTTGACTACGCGCACTACATGCTCACAGACGGTAAGAAAGGTAAGGAGAACCCGGCTGCCCCAAACTCACCTGCCAAGGAGGCGTACCAGAAGCAACTGCGGGAGGTGTTCAACATGAACAGGTCTAGGATTCTTGCCTTCAAGAACAAGCCACCTGCACCTGTGGAGTTGATGCCTCAGGAGTACGCTTCTGTTCAGCAATCCAAGCCCGTTAAACCTCGCCGACACATTCCTCAGGTACCTGTCTTCTGGTTGTTTGATTTGAACTTCAGTTTTCTTTTATTCTTGTAATAGCAGTTGAATTGTTGGGATGGATAGTTTGTGCTTATTCTTTTCTAATCTTTGAAATTGGATTGTTAATGTGCAGACTTCAGAGCGTACATTGGACGCTCCTGACCTGTTGGACGATTACTATCTGAATCTGTTGGACTGGGGAAGCAGCAACGTTCTGGCCATTGCTCTAGCTAGCACAGTCTACCTATGGGATGCGTCTACTGGGTCTACATCAGAACTTGTAACAGTCTCAGAAGATGCAGGCTCCGTAACCAGTGTCAACTGGGCACCTGATGGTCGTCACATTGCTGTTGGTCTAAACAATTCCGAAGTTCAGCTTTGGGATTCTACTGCCAACCGCCAGGTTTGAATGAACTGACTCACACTTTATCAATAATGATTTCCTTGTTTTTCGATTCTTGTCTCACTCCTATCATGTCCTTCCTGCACAGTTGAGGACATTGAAAGGTGGACACACAGCGCGTGTTGGGGCTCTTGCCTGGAACAATCACATTCTCACAACGGGGTCAATGGATGGCTTGATCGTCAACAACGATGTTAGAATTAGAGACCACGTTGTGGAGACATATAGAGGTCACCAGCAAGAGGTTTGCGGGTTGAAGTGGTCTGCTTCTGGTCAGCAACTAGCTTCTGGTGGAAATGATAATCTTCTGCACATCTGGGATCGATCTCTAGCATCATCCAGTTCCGCTACACAGTGGTTGCACCGGCTTGAGGATCACACAGCTGCTGTGAAGGCCCTTGCTTGGTGCCCCTTCCAGGGCAATCTGCTGGCCTCTGGCGGCGGTGGTGGTGACAGAACTATCAAGTTCTGGAACACCCACACTGGTGCTTGTTTGAACTCGGTGGACACTGGTTCGCAGGTGTGCTCACTACTGTGGAGCAAGAATGAGCGAGAATTGCTTAGCTCACACGGCTTCACACAGAACCAGCTAACTTTATGGAAGTATCCATCTATGGTGAAAATGGCAGAGCTTACAGGCCATACTTCCAGAGTACTTTTTATGGCTCAGGTAATAGCATGCACTTGATTTGTTGACACCTGAAATAATGCCTCTCAGTTAGAAAAAATAATGTATGCTTGCTGTTCTTAAAATGTTGGTTGCAGAGTCCTGATGGATGCACCGTCGCATCTGCAGCAGGAGATGAAACCTTGAGGTTTTGGAACGTCTTTGGTACACCTGAGCCAGCCAAGCCAGCACCAAAGGCAGCTCCTGAGCCATTTGCCAATGTCAACAGAATCCGTATCCGCTGATCAAATCCATGAGAAGATCTCACTGTACATTTGTGAAATATTTTGTGCATAGTTAGAGAAGATATGCTGGTAAATGCTGCAGCAGTTGACCCAAGTTTTGTCACGGGTTTTACTGGTGAAGATACAAGATATAAGGAGCCGAATGTCATGGCTGAAACTCTATAGCTGTACGGGCTGTACCTGTACATGTACTGATCTCTATTTACCATGGAAGAAGAATTACCTCACCTGTGGACGTAGTCACACATTTTGTGTGATGAACCACGTAAAAATTTTGGTGTCTTCTGATCCCTCCCTCCCTTATTTGCTTTCGTTAATCTACGCTGACAACAATTCCTGAGCTCTGTCCAAAAAAAAAAAAAAAAGACAAGTCCTGAGAGACCATTCTAGCATCCAGTACTTAGAGTATCATGCAATCGATAGGACGATAGGTCGAGTTAGGAAGACATTTACGCTATTCTAATCCTTCCCTCCCCGGTTTGCCTTGGCTAATGATAAGTACTCGTGGGAGATAGAACGAGTTCAAATCTTGGAGTCTTCTGATTCCCGGCTAGCCCTGTTCACGCATCATTAACGAGAACTTGTGGCCTCGTGGGAGACCATTCTAGATTTCTAGCATCCAGTGGAAAACATGAGCAAGGGCTACGACATCTTGGTGCACTGTGGTTCTGACCAACAAAAATACCAGCCTTAACAAAATGTTGAAATGAGTTACTAATGTCTGGGCTCTTCTATCATTGATCATGTCTGGGCGTCTGGCAATGTGATTTAGGCAGCACGAAACCAAATAAACACCAAAGTTCACCTCATGTATTTACATCTAGTTCATCAATCAATAATATTCAGAATTCTAATTTAAATCTAGAGATGTTCTAATAGAGTTTAAGCTAAAATACGCTGGGAAGGTAGATTTCCTCGTCTTCTTCTTGTATTCAAACCTCACGTAGTCGAAAGACTTGCTCATTTGTCAAAATTTGCGATGCTTGGAATGAACAGGTCAGGTGAATTGCCTCCTTATATATGTATCTTCATGCACAAACACCGGATCATGAGATGTCGGAGGGACCTGAGGTTGTCCCATGGCAATGCCACTCTGATTCGGAACAGTAGGTCCGCCAAATGGACCGTTTGCACTCTTTCCAGAAGAAATGGTGAAGTAGTAAATAATACTGAGGGAGACACTTGCAAAAGACAAGACAGCAGCCATTGCAAAAACACCGGGTTTCACAACATAGCAGTAGTAATAGTTCAAGTACGCGTTTTCTGCTCCGTGTTGATCATTGAGGGCTGCGCCACCAAGTAGTAGGAGGAATGCTATAACAAATGTGAACCTGCAAAATTGGAAAGGAGCCAACGGATCAGCCGACTAGGAGAGGGAAAAATTAGCCCAAGAAACTACAACACAATGGCATAAAACGAAACACTGAGACGGAGAACACAGATTTTTTACTGTCATTTCACTGGAAAAGACGGTGTCACGGTGTCTAAAACTGTAGACAATGAACACACATTATCTGCAAGACAAGAAGGCCATCAATGACAACAAGCCAGAGAAATGTACGCCAAACACGCTCTACCAGCAAGCCTTCTTCGACAGTTATACACACATTGCTATATTGCCTAACCATTCAACATAATACCCTGATCACTGAAATCCATCAGCTAGACAAGTGCACTATTGTTCACTTGTCGAAATACACTTGCCAAAAATTTACATTATCTACAATCAAATTTCAACATCTCCTATCTCAGTGCACCTCAAAATAGGGTAGTTCAAGGAACAATTGCATAGTTTTTGTTTGCAAGGATGAATTTCTCAAGTCTAAATCGACACTCATCAGTAATAAAGAATACTATTAGGGTGACATGATCGAAGCTGGTTGCCTACATCAGAAGAGCTTGCAAGAGTTGAATAAAATCCATGTCGATTTAACATGTAAGGATCCAATTCAGAGGACCTTTTTCTCACATGAATAACTGGAAGACAAAACGCACCCATCTTTCGATGCAAGAAATAGAGATCAGAGATATAAATCAAACCATGAAATGGAAAAAAAACAGTACCAGGATACGATGAAGCACACTAGGGCAAGAGTCCAATGTGTAGTCGAGGTATATGGATTTCTTCTGCAACAGATACATCCACTCACAAAATTGATGATAATCTGAGCAACCAGAAGAGAAAGTGCTGAAGTGACACCTAGACCATAAGCCGGACTTCTCGGGTATGAACAAACTCCAGGTGAAATCTCATTGACTTGAGAAACCTGCATAATTGGTGAACATCTATCAACAGAAACATTGCCTAATCCTATATCAACAACATAAGCCCCTAATCATGAAATAACGCCACCCAACATCGATTTCTTGTGCAGGAACACCAACTAGGATATTTACAGGTAGCATTCGGGATTACGATTTACCCCTAGATGCCGATTGATCAAGATATGAGCAATCTGTGTGCATTAAAATCATGGGGACTCCTATAGTGGCTAAAGCAAAGACTTTTTGTACTTTTATCATAAATCTGCATATTGGTGGAAATCGATATGCTCACTGAGGAGAACTTAGTCAATTAAAATGCAGCGCTTTAACAAAACTAAATCATCAAGTACCAACAGGACATGATTAGCCTAAATCATCTCAAGAGATTGAATTTTGAAGCCCTCCAATTCTTACTAGAGTTACAAAACATTAACAACACTATACTGCAAACTGATTTTGGAACCAAAAGGGGCATTTTATCACCAACCTCACTTCCATCAAAGCATCAAACTTATAATCACATAGAAATCTTAAATTCATATCACCAATTCTCAACTTATGAATCAACTAATTTGGTAGCTGGACAACAACAAAGACTCAAACTTTTACCATTTTATACCATGTAATCAGCAGAAAACCTATTATGAATCATCCATTTCTTAGCTTATCAATCAACTACATGTTGAAGCTGGGTATTGCTAAAAAAAAAATTGAGCAAAATTAATCTCTATGCTTCCACCACAACAAAGATTTAAACTTTTACCCCTTTCTAACATGTAAACAACACACAATCAACCCAACCCCCAAAAAATGAAATAGGGCATGTTAAGGATTCCTTGAAAACCATCCTCTTACTTTCCACAGTAATAAAGAATCAAACTTTTACCCATTCTAACATGTAAATACACAATTAAAACTACAGAAAGTACCCACTTACAAACTTTTTATCAATTAAACATGTAAAAAAAAAAAAGGAATCAGGTTTATACCTTAATCCTTTTACCCTCAGCAGCAAATCCGAGAACAGTGGAAAGTAAACCCAGAAATCCAACAACTGAACAGATAATCAAACTCTTCTTGTCCATCTTCAACATTTTCTTCTCTCTCTCTCTCTTTACCGCTTTCTTCTCCTTGTTCTTTCTAACTCCTCACTGACACGCACGCACACAGTTCCCGTGACAGTCAACAAAAGCGTGATAAAGAAGGACCCCAACAAGTTTAATTAAGTTTGGATTACTATTTTAATTAAAAAAGTTGGTATTGGGGAATAAACCCAAAAATGAATGACCAAAAAAGAAGAAGAAGAAGACAGGAAAGAGAAGAAAGTAAAAGAGAGAAGATATTGAACTTAAATTGTGTTTCACTCAACAATATGGCTGCTTGCTGCTCCACTCTCCACAGTACAAACACGTTACCACTTTACCCCCCACTTGTCTTTTCCTTCACCGTACCTTTTCTTCTCGCTTTCATCAACTCGCATTTGGATTAGTTGATTATAGTCAAATACCAATATGTCAAAGCATATCATTTCGATGATAATCAGATCGATTTAATTCGTGAGTTGTGACAAATTTTATCTACGGAATAATGATTTTTGGATTACGAAGTATTAATCAAATGTTTGAATGATACGTTTGCTTACAAAACTTTATTTCACTCAAAATAAATATATTTGCTTCACAAAAGCCTAGTTACATAACGAGACATCATCCCCAATATACGATCATGCGCTATGTGTATGATGTATGATTGTAGATTTGTAGTCATTGTAGTGCATACTACTCCACTTGCCCTTTCTTAAAGCAAATTAAAGTCCATAGCCAGACAGACAATTATTACAAAAACATTCATTTTCGCTTGTGCAATGTTATACCTTCTCTATCCGTGTCTTTTCTCTTGCGTTTGATTTGAAGTTTATGAATAGACAACGGTAATACTTAGCAAAGGGATTACAAATGGTAATAGATAGGAAATTGGAAAATATAAGTAACAAAAGCAACCAAATGAAACTTGACACTATACAACTTTCAATCTTAACAAACAAATACGGAGTAGTCTAATAGCTAGCTAGCTAGAAGAATATTACAGTACATGAAAATTAAAACAAATTCTGAATGAGACGACTATTATATAAAATATACTGTAATCATGCAGCAGCAAAGTTGTCGCGGGGTTTAAAACGGTCGTGGTGTCGGGCGTGTCTTCGGACAGCACACATGAAGGTGGAGTATGCAGTAAGATTCAAGACGAGATTGATGATGCCCCAAATTGCAGTTCCTAGGAACAATGATTCCTTGCCTGGTAAGCAATCGTTTTTTGAATGTCCTGGACCAGTTGTTACGTAGTCTGCATTCCGTAGGAAGCTTCCGTTGTTGATTATTGCTGTTGCTATTAATCCGGTAAACAGCGTAATAAACGACAACCTGCAATTATTTCATTCATCATTAATTCATTATTTTGACCAATAACTTATTACTTACAGTACTAGATAGCTAATTAATAAATAAGATAATAGAAGTGTGATGTGGAAGCTAAGTAGATACCAGGACAAAACGAAGAGGATAACAGAAAGAACACCGCAGAAATTGCAAGGAAGTTTGTTTCTGCCGCAACACAAGCAACCATTACCAACGCTGAATAGAATTTGCTGAATAAGAACCAAAACAGATGCCAGAATACCAACTGCAAAGGCTGCTGAACCACTTGGATATATGCATGATGATGATCCATTATTATCCTTTGTTACTTTAACATCTTCAATCTATTATTATATATTATTCCAAAACAAAACAACATTAATTCAATTCACCCAAAATATATACACCGTATATATAAAGCACTATCTACAGTAGTATCCTAGCTAGCTACTAATGAAAGTAAATAGATCGAGTAAGTAAGTTGCGTACAAAAGAAGATGAAGAAAGCTTACCTTGATCCTTTTGGTGTATGCAATGAAGCTAAGACCAATTGCCACTAAAGCAACAACAGAAGCAATCACTGGAATCGTTACAGATTTTCGTCCCGCCATTTTAATCTCTCTCTCTTCTTTTTCTTTTTCTTTTTTGTTTGTTTATGAAGTAACCACTGCTAACCTCTCTCTCTCTCACTCTTCGTAGTTATATATACTACCTCGAATGAAGATGAAGATGAAGATGAGGATGCAGTTGAGTGTTAAAGACGAGACGAGTTGTGGTGGGACTAGTGGGATTAGTGGGTGATGGGTCGTTTTCTCTACTCAATTTGTTTATTCTTCCTCTTTCTATAATATAGACAATCAATTCGGTTCATTCCACAATCATTAAATAGCAGGTCAATGTCTTACTCATACTACATACGCGTTTTGAACTCTAAATCCGGTCAAATTTGTCGAATATTACTACAATTTACTAATCCAAACTTAACTTCTACGATTCTACGTGTAACAACTAATCTCATACTCCCCTCGTATTTTATAGATTTGCCTCATTTTCTATCGTTTCAAGGGAACTATGAATTTGCTTCATTCATTCCCATCTACCTTCATTCCTACAACTAATTTGACTGGTGGGCCAACATACTTTAAGGTCAAACGATATAAAATAGCGATAGTATGCCATTGGGTGGTACGTAAACAACTACAAATAATAACGCTGTATCATGATGATATCAAATTGTCACAACGAAACACACACATGATGCTTGTACACCGTTTTTATATATACTACCCTTGCAATTGCTAGGTGAAGGTTTGACTTCGATTTTGGAGAGAAATGCATGTCGAAAAATTATGAAACGTATGTCGTTGGATTCGTATCGAAAAATACATTCATGCAATTATATTTTACGAAGGATAAATGTGAGAAAGTCATGTGTAATTTTATAAAGGGAGTATTATTATTTTGTGAGGATCAAGCTCCAACCATCACAGGGTTTCGGCGGTGTTCTCTCATGGTCTGATACCGTTCCGGTGGAGCAAACCGGCTTACCGATGTCTTATCAGGGGCGAGCTCGAAAACAAGACCAACCACGGTCGATATCAGATCCAACAAGCCTACAATGATGATGCAAACCACAACAGACTTGCCTTCCATCCTGTTTTTGTCTTTAACATTATTATTCTGGTGTATACATTACAGGCCAGGGCATTTTTGGTGTGATTGAGTATGTATGATTGTAACACAAAAATGCTAATTGTTGACTTATGTATAATTAACTCACTAATTCAACTCATCATGCTTTCAACTTCCTATGTTAAGGATTTTAATTATTCTAGTTGAGGAATCTAAGGCCAGCTAATTGAAAATTTAGTAAAGCATAGAAATTTTTTGTTGATCATACATCAACCAACAAGTATTTTCTAGCCAGTGCTTAATGCCTTAATCTATAGATGAAGCCCAGTTATTAGCTAGTAAGAGTGACATGAGCATTGCAGCAACCATCAGAAACATAGCTGCAATTTTATTTGTAGTAGACGCACTCCACGCAATCTGATCTATTACAAATGAACCTGACAGTAGAAAAAACACCAAGTTAGGAAATAGGCCAGGGAAACCAATTAGTACGATTGCAGAGACGATGTTACATACACTAGGCAAGACGAAAATTTAAGATTTTGAGATGAGCTATTAAGGTTCGAATTTGAAAAGTGATGAGTACTAACAAGGTTGTTACTTGTTAGAAGCTATGTTTTATTATGAGCATGCTTAAGTAGTGGCCGGCCGGCCAGTTTAGTAGCTATTAAAGCGTATTACTCACTAGCTGTTAGACCCACCCCTGGAGAAATGTGTCCGGCCAGGAGGATGGTGATTTGTGCCATCGAAAGTTCAATATACGAATAAAAAAAGTCACTAACTCACAAGTACGTAGAGTCGAACCAACAATAATAAATTTTGATTACACGATTTCACCACTTAAAAAATACACGGTAAATAATAAAAGAAAAGAAAGTAGATCAAAGACTTTAATTTGTTTCTTTTGAAAAACCCTTTGGGAGTCTCAAGTATTAGACTTGTTCTTTAGGTGGTGGCATTTGTGGTTGGGCCATGACAACACCTGCTCAACGGCGCATGTTGATATTGTCACGCTTTCTTTGTCGCTGTAGACGGACACTATGTAAAAGACGAGGTCGTTGCCCGATGACATACACCACCCCAGCCCCGGCAAAGAACCCGGGTTTGGCAATTGGGTATGGATTACTGTCACTGCTGTAATTCCTTATAAGGTAGTACATGTTGTTCAAACACGTTGCAGTAACCAACCTGATTCTTCAATGCAGTCTACCAATTCTATTTGATTCTACGACAAATGGATCTTCCATTTAGTGTATAAGTAGTTCCTAACATGACAACTTAAAATTGTAAAAAGAAAAGAAAGAGGAAAATCTCTTTGAATCGGAGGGAGTATATAACATGAGTACAGTGCGTACTAATAATGTTCGGCTTTAAATCCCATGTATTTGGTGCAGGGTCAAATGAAGAATTTAAGTTCAGTGAAAGAACATGCAGTTTGGTTTACGTGGCCTTATGTCAACTTGTTGTGGTCTGCTTTACCAGTAGATAGACACTTTGGGTTCACTGTCGATTATTCCAATGTTCCTGCCTGCTCTTTAGAGCTTCAGTTTTGTGTGATAAAAAGATGCAGGCTTTTTTTCATACAGTTTAACAGGCGCAGCTTCAACTTTCAGTTCCAAGTAAAGCTGGTCCTGGACTGAAATTGGCGTTGGCTTCACTGGCTGACCCTTACTTTCAAAGTCGGGCTTTGTTAGAGGTCACTGACAAGAAGTGCAGTATTGCAGTCAAGAACTCAGAATCTGGAGTAGAAGGGTTGCTATTGTTTGTAGACGCTGATTTTTCTCAAACCACCCTGCTTAACACCTTTGTCTAGATCTATAGACATAAGAGCCTTTGAACATCATGTCTTAACGGCATGTCCTGACGAAGTTCTTAGCATTTCACAGGTGGACGGTTCAAATGAAGTTTTATTCAAGTTTGGTATGCCCATACATTTCATCGCATATTCAGCAAAAATGCCGTGAAGTAAATGCTGATGAGTACAAGAGCTTCCCTCGTAACTCTGTTCCAAGGTGTTCCATTGAGCTTGCATCAGAGGAATTGAGGCACCTACTTTCACTGATTCGTGGGATTCGAGAAGCAGAAACTGTTAATTTGGAGATTAAAGAAAGATATATCACTTTCAATGTGGAAAAGGGCAGACTGACAGTCTTTTCTAGTGAGGTACCTGATTAACCACATCTCAAAATTCATTGAGTTTGGAGTAAATATTTTGATTAAGTAAAATTTTTTGACTGAGTGAATATTTTTTATTGAATTTGTTTTCTCTCTTTTTTTTTTTTCTTTTTTTTGCAGTTGATAGGGCACAGGTGATGTAACTCATTTGTTTGGCCTCACTCTGACTCATTATTGTGGCTTTCAACATCTTTCAAGGACTACACACTTTGCATTTTACTGCGAGATGATAACATCACCGCCGGGAGCAGAGGCGGATCTTCCTTAGGCTGGGAGAGGCCAGGCCCCTGCTGAGATTCGGGATTTATACAATTTCCATTGCAATAATATCACTTGGCCCCCCTAGCTCAGTGGTAAGATCTGTTAATTATGTAGGGGAGGTCAGGGATTCAAACCTCGGCCCTTGCTATTTTTTTTAGCAAGCTCCGCCACTGGCCGGGAGTAAGATACACATGGGTTACAAGACTAATGTTTGATCTTTCTTTAAGAAAAAAAAATAAAAATCAAACTAGTTGTTGTGGTGGCATTTGTGGTTGGGCCATCATGGCAACACCATGCTGATTAGATTTATCCTGGCCAACGAAGCCTGGTGATGTTGCGACACTTCCCTTGTCACTACTGTAGACGGAGGTTCTGTAGGAGATGAGGCCGAGGGTGACACTGATGATGCACAACACCCCAGCCCCGGCAAAGACACCTGGCGTGGCCACCGGACATAGGTTGCTGTCATTCCCTAGCGCTATAAGGTAGTGCATGTTGTTCAAACACGCTGCAGATATCAGCGACGAAAATGAGCCAACAAACGCCACCCTGCATATCATATCATATACATATATAATTAAGCGTCACTTCTTACACCTCAATTTTTCTCCAAATGAAACTCTACTCTAAAGATAAATGTATATAGTAGAAGTAACTAATAATTACCAAGAGAAAATGAAGCAAATAACTCCACAGATACCGCCGCAAGCCCTGGGACAACCAGCCCTTCTGCAGCAGAAGCATCCGACTCCAACACTAACAATTATCTGCTCTATGAGAACAAGTAATGCTGCAAATATCCCCAGTGCCATTGCTGGACTGTTTGTATAATAGCAATACCCTGCATCCGAATACACTACCTACATATATAATTAACATACATGAGTCATGAGCTAGTGCATACTAATAATAATGTTAATTACAATTTACAAACCATAGTAATAACAACAACTAACGTGTATATATATCAATCGTGAACTAATTCAGACCGTTACCTTAATCCTGGTGGCCTCGCCTACAAAAGCTAACACGATAGCTGTTAGCCCGAGTATTCCGGCTACTACAAGTGTTGCAATCACCCTTCCTTCCATTTGATCTCTACCCGCTGAAGCTAATTATGAAGTAAAGTGATTAAGCAAAGCTAACTATGAAGCATAGATAGATAATACAAAGTTGCGCTTTGAATTGAAACAGTGAAGCTAACTATATGTATAAGAAAACGTATGGTGTCAAACTAAAGTCCAAGTGTAGAGTTTACTATATCAAGTAAGGCGGCCGAGCAAATGCGCGTTGCTTGCTAATATTGTTATCAAACTCTCCACGTCATATGTTGTCAAACTTATGTCAAATAATAAAGAGAAAGTCTTTATATATATCCATATACATTTCTAAATGTATATGCCTAATTTTTTATTTATATGTCCCAACATATTCCAATTCTCTCTCCTCAATCTCACGACATAAAAATATAAAAGATACTCATACTACTCCTCATATTTGTTTTGTGATGTATATCACATATGCAAATAGCCTTACTCAATAATAAACACTGGCATGAATAGATAGGGAACCAATGTTGTGATGTATGGGTGCAAACTCAACCGCAGCAGCCAGCAATGCCCGGCTTTTTTAATTTGCAGTTGAGTTTCAAATTTTACAATACCTTATACTTGTACTGTGTTAAAAATGTTATGAAATGACTGATTTCAGAATTTCACATTAATTAATATGATGTTATCATCTACATTTTGATAATTATATTCTACGCTAGATGCGCTTGATCATCATCGTAAACCAGATACGAATTAATCACATATACGTACATACAAGTGATCGAACTGCATGCATGCGTTCTCGTGTGGATCCGGCAAAAATGTAGGCTAATTAATTAATACGGTAATACAAAGGTATTACTGAAGGCCGAAGACTAATAAAGCTCCAACACCAGCAAGACCAGCAACTAGCCCTACAATGACTCCAATTGGAGGTAAACCTCCACCAATGGCCTTCCCTGTATTCACATCATATCGCGCAAACCTCTTCTTTGGTGCTATACATTGAGGACACGCGTAATCCTCCGGCTGCACAACACCCATTAAACCAACAATAGAGAAATATTAACATGAATCGTCATATGAAACCATGCATCATCACTAATCTAGACGAGGTCGCGACATTATTATTAGAAGAGAAGTACTGCTAATGAATAGCCAATTCAAAGTCCGCAAGATCTAAGAAGCGTACCTGTTCTTCAAAAGGCTTTTGTAACGTGTAGATGAAGCCACAGTCAAGGCATATGTGAGTTGCTCTGGCCTGCAAACAAAATTGCATTCATGTCATCAAATTAAGTCAGCTGATGTTAGCAGAAGAGCAAGTTTGGGTCTATATATGTATCATGTATGGTTGCTTTGCTAGAGTACTTGCCTTCTGTGACTCGGACAGCTTTCGGCCAAAACGTGGTGGAGCGGGACGTTTGGGAAGTCTCTTTACATCCACATCGGCTCCTCCTCTGTGTAGAGACATAGAACATCAGAAAAAAAGAAACATTACAGACTTGTCAGAAATACGCTACTACAATTTGAGGATTGATCAGCATATATAGAAAGAGATATATATAAACCTGCTGATGACGAAGTAGACGGAATCAGGCTTAGCCTGAATGGCAGTTTTAGTGAAACCAAGCTTATCAGCAGGCCAAAGTTCATCACCAAAGAAACTGCTTGTGTAAAGCACCTGATCACCTGACTTAAACCCTGCCTTTGCTGCATTCCCACCCCCTTCCACTGCCTACATTTACATTTCATAAATATTCAGGTGACGGAAAAAAAAGGGTGGTATCGAAATTGAGTACCACCTCGTCCACCCAGTGGTGACAGGACATTGTCCATAAAAAAACTGTTTAAAAAGGAGACAGTGAAATGAGTACTGACAGTGATGACAACTCCACCACCAGGCTTCTGGCCCAAGGTAAGACCCAATGGCTTGTCAACTTCAGCTTCAATCGTCTTAGCCGCGCCCGCTGCTCTTGCCTTGATATTAAGCCGCCCTTTGCTAACAAAAGTGACACAACTTGTCTTTCTTTCAGCTACAAGTGGATTAAACATGAACCCTTTGGCTTCTTGTACACATAATCCATGGAAGCTGGTTTTCTACACATAAATTCATCAACAATATTAAAGCTTGCTTGTCATTGACGCTTGATCTTATAAGTCCCCTTTACCGCTCTATATATACGTCTTACAAACTCGTGCCATAATAAACGTAACATTACCCTAGTGTCTTAAAAGAATCCCACAAGCAAGCTGAGAAGATACTAGTCCCTAGTACATTTCTATTACTAATCTAAAAGAAATCTAATTAACAAATGAATAAAGTTAAAGGAGGAAATGAAACCTGGGGAAGAATAGGTGAAGATGGCTTGTTGGAGAAGGCAGAGGAGTGTGTCCTAGAAGATAAAGCAGTGTAACAAGAGGAGGATGCAGCTGCAGCCATTGCAGAGGATGCCATGCTCAATAAACAAGTGATGAGTGAAAGAGACCAATTTCAACTTGTGGACAGCACAAGGCATCATCTCTTTATTCAACTTGAACTACAAGAGTGTGTGGAGAATGTGAACCATTACCAGTTTATTAAGATTTGTGGTCGCTTTTTAGCCTTTTATTTTGTTTACGGAGTATTACCCACACACACTTTTCTCTTCTCCTTCACAAAATGTTTGGACTATGGCCACTGTGGCCCAATATTGTGTTTTCGGACCAGATTGCATTAGAAGTGGTTATGGCCTTTTGGGTATTGCTCGGGTCGGGTTCGGACGTGGCCGAATCTTGGAAGTCGGGTCAAGTAATTGGATCGGTCGGGCTATTAAGTGTGTTGATCGTCTTTGATTGCCCAAAAATTACCAACAAGCGGATTGGATAGATGAAGTTGAGTGATTTTGATCACTTCAAGATGGTGTTAATATTAACAATCAAATATTTTTCGAATGTTTTTCTCAAAAAAATAAATAAATAAATAATATTTTTCGAATGTGGTATTTGTGTTTGGTAGAGTTCCAAATTTCCAACCTCTTCTAAGTTTTAGGTTCCAAGTCGGGTGTTGGGTGGATCTGATTGTGGGGGTTGTTTTTCGCCGAGTTGCATTTCATTCATCTTTTCCGACAGGAGTGTCGGTGATTGGAGAGGGATACTTTGTCTCTCTAGCTCTCTAAGGGACCTTTTAACAATATATAGAGACAAAACATTCAGCAACAAAGCACCTGCACTGTGATCTAAAAAAAAAAATACACATGCACTGTACGTCTGTACTATACACACTACACAATGGCTCACGTGAATTATCTAGAGTAAAATGGCTTTTGGTGCATGTGATCTCGTGTGTTACCATCTATACAAACAATGAAAATTTCATAAAGTCGTATTTCAAAGTGGCCTAAATCAATCAAAACATCGAATATGAATTAGACAATCAGTTTGCTTGATCTCTCGTATCAAGATATACTCTTATAATATCCTCATCTAAAACGTATTAATAAGAATTCTCTTGTCACATAATGCATGCAAACATACCCCCCCCCCCCAAATTTCATTAAATGTGTTTATTAGCCATACTCATGGCATATTGGCATATCCAAGCACTAACAAAATCCATCCATAATTATTGGAGAAATATTAGATCACAAATACTTACAAATAGTAAATACTACTCATAAGTTGATCGAATTACTGAATTCATAGTCCAATTTGATCTATTAAAAAACTATCGAGTCAAAATTTAAATCAAACAAATCGATAGTAGACTAGACATCCCTAATACCTTTCCGGTTCTAATAATCATCATATACTTTGGTTAATGTTTGAAGATTTTAACCAGAAAATATAACTTTTTCACCATTAGTTTAGTACGGAATAAAACTTAATTAATCTGATGTAATCTTAATCAGAGTGAGTAATCACTAATCAGCCTCCTCCTTCCTTTCTTCCTGATTTCCCCCCCTTTTTGACATCAGATCTACATCGCCATTTACATTTCCAGAAAAACTCACATCACATCACATCACTCTCAAAATTCTCTCTCCTCCTCCTCATCCGATGGAGTCACGGCCTTCCTTTTCAGGAAGGTTCGACGCATCATCAACAACTTCATCACCATCAGCAGGTCCGTCGCGCGAGAACAGTTTGTCCAGAACACCTAGCAGCTTGGTATCTTCTCCGTCAAGTAAGTCGTCATCATCCACATTCGAACACAATCTCTCTTCTATCCTCAACAATCCTCACTCCTCGAGATCCGCCGACGCCTCCTGGCTCGGCTGGTGGTCCGCCTCTTCCACCGCCGTCGTTTTACCCGAATTCGCCCCGATTAACACCTCCCGACCCGAATTAGACGCCGCCCGATCCGATTTCCAACCCTACTTGTCCTCGATTTCCGAACAGTACGCCCGATTCGAGGATATCCGCAACCACAGCAACAAAGAAACCGTCGAAAATGTCGACAGTATCGGCGGACAAGGCGAAGCGTTGGTCGCGTGTTTGCGAGAAGTACCGGCATTGTATTTTAAGGAGGATTTCGAGCTCGAAGACGGCGCCACGTTCCGTGCCGCGTGTCCGTTTTCGACGTCGGGGGAGAATTTGGCGTTGCAGGAGCGGTTGTCGCAGTACTTGGACGTGGTGGAGATGCATTTGGTGAAGGAGATTTCGCTGCGGTCGAATTCATTCTTTGAGGCGCAGCAGCAGCTGGGTGACTTGAGTGTGAAGATTGTGGAAGGGTGTAAGAGGATTAGGGAATTGAAGGAGACTGTTAGGTTGTTGGATGCCGATGTCGTCGGAACTGCTAAGGAGATTCAGGAGTTTAGTTCAATGAGGAGTAATTATTTGGCGCTTCAGCAGAAGTTGCGCCTTATTCTCTATGTTAATCAAGCTCTTACCGCCCTCAGATTGGTAATTTTCTCGATTTCTTTGGCGAATCATGTTTATATTGATTGTTGTATGAGTTAGGATTGATTGTTAGTTGAGGTGTGATACTCGAGAAAATGCTGCATTGTGTCTTTAGTTGTAGAACAAGTAGGTTAAGAGATCGTTTATCGGAGATTGTAACACTCATTCAAGAGACTTCAAGCTCCCATGGAGCTCAAATTCGCGGATTATGCTCTCATTGTGTGGCTGTTATTATTATTATTATTATTGATGTTGGATAGACTAGCTCAAAGAGTTGAAGTGACTTTAGTAGTAGAATTATGCTGGAAGTGAAAACGGTTTCTCCATATGATGGGTGTTGGGGTCATTTCCTCATTCTAGGTGTGAAGCTGACATGTTAAGTTTAGCTTATGTTGCTCGTAGAAATTTAGCTTTATTACTTTTAAAATTAGGCAATAGACGGTAATGTAGAGGATCTTCTCCACCTGGCTGTATCATAATTCGCCCGTGAAAATGGTAATTTCTGGACCTGATTGGTAACAATTGTTGTTGAAGGGAAGTTTTTGTGCGTGTGTGTTATATTTTAAGTAGTAGCACAGTCCCTGAAATGGCTGTTGAATGTTTAAGAGGAAGAAAAGTAGTTGTGACTTGCGAGTAAACTTCTTCTAGAAACATATGAGTCATAATTTAACCATATGGACCCGATTGCCAGCAAATTAACTAGAAACTTATAGGCTTGTTGAAACATATGTCTCCAAAGATGATAGCTACTTAAGCCCAATAGGTTTACATTTGGTTGCAGTCCACATGAGCATATTTCGATTTTAATCAACAAGTGCTTGCTGAGACTTGTTGGACCCAAGCAATGTAGTCTTTGGAGGTGGCTTGAGTTTTCATTGGTAGTGACTGGTATGTGCCAATCTACTCTATCCAGATTGCGGAGAAGAATAGGCCTCATGGTGGTGGCATAATGCCTTGCAAGGGTTTAAGCTTAGCTCTGTGCCTCTGTGGTTTTGGGGACACGTGATTTTTTAATTACTATGTTGTCACGATACGACTGTGCTTGGTGTCCGCAATTAAACTCTTGCCATTTGATTGCATCTTATTTTGTATAATCCACTATATGACAAAGATAACTTTTAGTCCACTAGTTTCTAATGATTTTTCAATTTTTGTGCTTTCATAGTAGCTTAATAGTTGAATGGCGTCTTCAAAATGTTTGGCACTCTCGTTTTTAGCATATTGGGGAAGAGAAATTTCGCCTTTTAAACTTCTTGTTGACTCGTGTGGATCGTCAAATTACTATATGGGAGGTTTTCTGAGAATGTCAACTTGACATATGAGTTGTTAGATTTGATTGGCCTATATTCTCCGTGGATGACCTTCTTCGAGAGTTAGTAACTAAGTTGGGAAGTGAACTACATACTCTATCTCTTAACCGAAGGTTGCGGTAGCAACAACAGTAATAATGCCACCACCACGTTGGAGAATTGAGAACATGTTTTGTCTTTCACTGATTGAAGAATCTTAGAATGCCGGAGTTCAAAGTTCATTTAAATACCAAGAATAACTACATTGGTGTGTAGACCAGGACTTCTAGCTTCTAGGGTTGCACAGAACACTGATTTTGAGATTTTTTGCATTCTGTGGCCCTTTGAAACGTTTTTGATAAGATAATTTTGTGAACCTTCAAGAGGTTGAAATGTTAGTCTGTTCTTACCAGGATTGGTCACTGATTGCTTCTTGTTGCTGTTGATGCCCTGGTACTATCTGTTAATTGGCGTTATTCTATTTCTATCCCAGCTTGTTACATCCGCTGACTGTGCTGGAGCATTGGATGTTGCTGATGATTTGCAGCAATTGCTGGTAAGGAGTCAAACTTTCTAGTTTTGTATTTCTGTCAATCTCCCTTCGTTGTTCTGGCCTCTGGGGCTCTGTCTCCTCCGTTTCATGTTGGAAACATGTTTTAGCCAGATTCATTTTGTATTGTTCTACAAATTTGTGATTTTTGAATTTTGGGAGCATAAGAAAAGACATTTTGTTTTCGGGTACATAAAATGTTTCAAGTAAGATAAGTGGTGAGTTATTTCTTAGAATATAATATCATTTTATTTCTGGGATAAGGAATACAAAGGGAATGGCGCCCACTTACAAAAGAAGGGCCTAGCCCATCTAATACATTTTCCTTCCTCCTTGTGCATTTGGTGAAAGCATCATTTTATCGAATCCAAGGGAGCAGGTAGTTTTTTTCTTTGTTGGTGTGACTTATAAAAGTACCAGAACAAAGCTATGAAAGTACCAGATCAAAGTAAAGCTTGAGAAGTTCATATATTGTGTCTCAACTTCTGATTTTCTATTATACCGCGTCTTTTTTTTTAGAATGGTGATGAGTTGTCTGGTCTTCACTGCTTTCGCCATCTTCGGGACCATGTTGCCGCTTCAATGGACTCCATAAACAGGTTGGTGGTGATTATTAATATGATATGGTATATCAATAGCTTTGAAATCAGGGTCAATCTGCGGTTTTATTTTACCCTCTAGTCTCTACTGGTTCACTGTAGGCAATATCTTTGTTCAGGGTTTTGCACTCTTCCTGTTTTGATGGAGACAAATCGTCATTAGGATTAAAGTGTTTTAAATTTTGACCACGAGCAATTTTCTTATCTTTATTAAGCAACCTTCTTCCAGTTTTCTGTAGATTAACTTCATTTTGCGATATTTAGGCTATGCAAAGCCTGTGACTGACGTTAGATCATAGATTATGGTAGTGGTGTTTCTTTGACTCATTGAATTTATTCTTGTAGCATTCTTTCAGCAGAATTTATGCGTGCATCTTTGCATGATGCTGGAAATTTGGATGCTTTAATTGTGTCAAGAGAAAAAGAGAGAGCTTCTATTTCTATTAACGGAAAACCTGATGATGTGAGTATGATTTCACTCATCTTATTACTGTTTTGAAAACTCAGGCTTTGAAATTTCCTGTGTTTTATTTCTTGGCATGTATTTTAAATATCTATTCTTAGTCACTTACTCTTTGCTGACGACATCCTTTTCAGGTTCTGTTGGATGAAGAAGCAACCTCTTATTTCCGTGATCGCCTTCTGCCAATAATAATTGGTTTACTGAGAACTGTAAGTTACATCTCTCTGTGAACTTGGTTATACTTGAGAAGTGTTGAAGCATGTATAGAATATGTCTTCCGTGGCTTATTATTGTGGAAAGAATATAGAGCACTTTGGTTTTATTCCCACATTCCCTGCTATTCCTGAATAAAGATTTTCGTCATTTCCCCAAAACCTATGTTTGAATGAGGTTAAGTTTGGTAATGGAAGTCTAGCAGTTCCGGTGATCCTGACTTATTCTAGCAGTCATCGCTAGAAAATTTACTTGTCTTATATGTGTGTGCAGAAATTGGTAGAGGTCATACTAGCAGTCATACGATTTTATGTATTATGACAACAGGCTCCACTTAGTATACACTGCTTCTTTTTTCTCTAAGCTTGTTGTCTGATGAGATATTATTCCCAGGCAAAACTACCATCGGTCCTGAGAATATACCGTGATACACTTACTGCTGATATGAAAACAGCTATAAAAACCGCTGTGGCAGAGCTGCTTCCAGTTCTTGTTACTCGACTTCCGGAGTTAGAATTATCGACTGGACAGAGAACTGGTGATGCAGATGGTAAGATATAAACAAGCTCAGTATTAAAATCCCTAAAGAATTGTAGGGTTTTGCCAAACTATAGTGCAGTTAACTTGAGAGAAGTCTCACATTCTTCTTCCTGTTTATAATTTACTCCCTCAAACAAAAGATTTAGGAATAAGAGGAAACACTGACATTTGCTGTACAATACAGGTGGAGGGGCATCTCTTGCAAGCAGGTTGAGGAGTCTATCAACTGAAAACTTTGTTCAGCTACTAAGTGCTGTTTTCAAGATTGTCCTGGTAATGTTGCTTGAGCTCCTTTTTTTCCGTTTTTACTGGAACGTTGCTTAAGCTATTATATCTGTCCATGTTTTTTCTCGTTCAGTAGGTCACAACATAAAGCTAGCCGTTATGCTGTGTTAGGAGAGCTCCCTTTATGTGTGATAAGAGTACGAGTTCCACAAAGATACATGCTAGAAAGTTGGTCTTTGCTATTAAGTTTGGTGATCTCAAATCACAGGAACACATTAGTGTATAGCTTGTGGTTTATAATGATGACCTCACCCCTTAAATACAAATGTGATGATAATTTTGTCATAATTCACAGTAGTTAAGTGCTAGGACCTAGGAGTTTCTTTGGAACCGTAGTTGTTAAGTAGTACTTAGTGCACGTAAGTTTATGGAAGTGTTTGATTTATCTTTGGGGATATCAGAAGTGGCCAGTGATCACAGGTCAGTTAATCAAATACCATTACTTGTAATGTTTACAAATCTCAGCTAAATTGTTCAAGCTCTGCCACACATAAATTCCTCTGTGAAAGTGTAAATATTCTCCTCTTGTATTCATTAGTAATCACCTTTTTGCGCACCGCAATGAAGGACCATTTGTAATTGTACTTTGCTAGTTGAACGGCACATGGCACTTGTACTATTCTACTCTCTGCTGCCTTGCCTAATATCTCTTTGGCTTCTTTGGTCAGCTAGATTCCCGTCTCCTCTGTTTTGAACCATGGGTGGACTATCTGTTCCTGTTTCCAACTCCACCTCACTAATTACCTCTTCCCTTTCCCTCCATCCTTGCCTCATATAAGAACATGAGTCGTCAACTGGTTACCAATTCATACGTAGAAGAACAATATCATAGATTTTACTAGCCTGGGAGGGCTCATTGTCCCTCCTATACGGGCTTCAGTATGTAATTGTAGTTCTTTTGTTTTGATACGAAAGTAATCTGAACTCAATGTCTGATAAATACAGGCACATTTAATCCGGGCAGCTGAAGTAAAGAAATCCATAGAGTGGATCATGTCTAATCTGGATGGTCATTATGCAGCTGAGTCGGTTGCTGCTGCTATAGCACATGGTGCTGCAGCGACAGAATCTGTTCAAGACAGTGACAGTTCTGTAAATAGTTTGACTGCAAATTCTTCCCAAAGAAATGTTACGAAAGTTCCGACTTTGCAAGCAAAGGCAAATGACGTAACAAGCCAGTCAAATGTGTCTAAAAACTTTCGGTGAGCTACTTAATTTTCTTTTAATGATTTTTGGCTTATCTTTCCTCTAGATAAATCAGCTATATTTCGTACTAATTGACCTGAACGATCATGACAGTATCTGTTGTATTTATTTTGCATGCATTTGTGTTCAAATTTCTTAATCTATGTCTTGGGTGTAATTAGATATAGTTACTATGAAATAATAAACTGAATTTGACCACTTTGCTTGTAGCAGACTCAGCTGAAGAATAATCTTAATTCAAATGTTTGAGGTGTAGTAGTTGTTTTTCTTTGCTGATGTGACGCTATATGCTTGAATAATTGCGTATGATTTGTGTTTATGCTCTTTTAGAAGAGTTTGTATGTATTAAAAGTACCTATATTGCTACAGAGCTGATGTATTACGAGAAAATGCTGAGGCTGTCTTCGCAGCTTGTGATGCTTCCCATGGAAGGTGGGCAAAACTTCTTGGTGTGCGTGCTATTCTTCACCCTAAGCTCAGGTTGCAGGAATTTCTAAGCATCTACAGTATTACTCAAGAATTTATAAATGCTACAGAAAAGGTATGTTCTATTCTTCTTTTCAAGTTAATTTATAGGAGATTATCTCTGGACTGATGCATCAGACTATCATCTACAGATTGGTGGAAGGTTGGGCTATAGTATAAGAGGTACACTTCAGTCACAAGCGAAAGCATTTGTCGATTTTCAGCACGAGTCTCGAGTAAGGTTTTTATGTATGCTTCATTGAACTTTGGCAATATCCAGATAATGAAATCATATTAATCATATAAAATTTTGGGCTTGCTGATTCAGGCGGCTAAAATCAAGGCATTGTTAGATCAAGAGACATGGACTGAAGTGGATGTACCTGATGAGTTCCAGGCCATTGTTACTTCAATGCTGAGCTCCGATCTCTTCTCTACTGGGGCTAGTGATGGTGATCAGGATGGTGAAGTGGTCTTAAACAATGGCGAGTCAACAATGTTGGGGAGTACCAATGATACTGTTGCTGAGCATCCTCTGCAGCAAACAGAATCTAGCAATGTGTCTAATGGTACTAAAAGCTCAGAGGATTCTCAGCGCTCCATTGAGTCAAATAACATGAATAGATCTGATGCCGCCGCCACTTCATCCCATAGCAAAAACAGTAATACAAAAACATTGACGTACAGAGGTGTTGACTATCACATGGTTAACTGGTTAGTTACCCCTTTGTTTATTTGTAGGCCAGTCACTGCCGCTTCATTCTCTTTTTTCCCTGTTGGCATATGCTTAAAACTGTATCTGATGTCTGCTTAGTTTATTTTTAATACATCAAGAAGAATAAGCTGCTATCTTTGGCGCAGTTCCAAAATGATTTTGGCTAACTTTTAGGCCCTGTCTCTGTTCCAGTGGCTTAATATTGTTGAAGATGCTGTCAGAGTATATTGACATGAATGACAGCTTACCGACGCTTTCGCCAGAAATAGTTCACCGTGTTGTAGAAGTTTTGAAATATTTCAATACAAGGTCCTGCCAGCTTGTTCTCGGTGCTCTCGCCATGCAGGTACAATGTTACATTGACAATTTATTAGTCATAATTTCGCTGCCGTTTGCTCAGAATGTTGCTGTCACTGCTTTTGGAATGTGTATCGTGCTTCACAATTATTCCCCCTGAATCGTTTCACCATTTTCAGCTATACCTGCCTTCTGAAAACATTCTTTTGTTTCTGCTGCTCTTGGTCCCTTCTTCTGATCATTTTGATTCAAATTTTTTTTTCGGGGGGGGGGGGGGGGGGGGAGGAGGTAGGGGCTATTTCAATGATTGCTGGGTTTCTGTGTTGCTTACGTTTCTGAATTTTTGGGTTTTCAGTCTTGTTGCTATCAATATCAATAATTATTGTGTTCTTGCAGGTGTCTGGCTTGAAATCTATAACGTCTAAACATTTGGCTCTAGCAAGTCAAGTCGTCAGTTTTGTATATGCTATTATTCCTGGTAAGTGTTATTGTAATGGAATTGCAACATACTCCCTTTTTTTTCGCTTTTGTTGTCCTCGTTTGACTAGAGATCATTTCTTTGAAACTTTGTCCATGATGCCCTTTGTCTTGTTTGATGAGAGTTGTATAAACAAGTGCTCTTGTATATGAAATCCTTTTTCTAAGCGGGATAATATGAGAAAGTCATAATATCTTCCTTACTTTTATAAAGACTGAGTCATTTTGGGGAAAAAAACTAGAACATGAGGCTAATAAAATTGGAATTGGTGGGGTTGGGGTTGACACAAATCTTTCTTTGTTGAACTCCTTCGTTTTGGTTAACCTGCTTTTTGTGTGTGTGTGTGTGTCTGTAGGAGGGGGGGGGTGTTTCCCATATTTATAGATATTTGAGGATGATCAGTGTTTTGTATCTTTTACATTATCCCAGTATATGCAGTCAGTCAATTATCTTTACAATAATTCTGACGATATTCTTTTATGTGTTTTAAGACATCAGGCAAGTCCTTTTTCTCAGAGTACCAGAAAATAGAAAGATGTTGTTACAGTCTGAAATGGATCGGTTAGCACAGGTATGAATATCTTGCTTAGAGCTTTTATTTCTAGGATACAGTTTGGAACTGTTCAAAATAAATTTCGCTCTTTTTTATATGCTACTCTTGGACAGTTCTTTTTTCTTTTTCTCTTTGAAAAAAAAATGTTACTTGCTTCGGAATATAATGAAATAAAGCAAAATGTCAGCGCTTCTTGTATTGTAAAGTAGCAGTCAGTCAGTGCGATTTTCGATGCAATTTTATTATGGCTCACTGTAAGCAGCCTCTCTATGTTTTAACATAGGGGTAAGGCTTGCGTATATCCGACTATCCCTTAGGAAGAAGCCTTTAAGGCACTGGGTTGATGTTGTTTAATTTTGGGCTTTCAGTGATAGAGAGAGTAATAAATGGCATGGTAAAAACCGTGACTGCAAAGTCCCCTTCAGCAAACATTCTTGTAACTTACATGCATTACTTATGCAGTAGTTAGAGATATCAATCCAATTCAATCTCACTATGTATTGAGATAAGCTGTCTCAAATTTGGTCAGTGTGGATTAGATTATTAAGCTCGTGGGTGTAATTGCCCTGTATAACATTATGAATGTTGTATGGGGCTACTGCTATTTGGTAGTACGTTCATGCTTTTTACATACTCTTGAATGTCTGAGTACTTTATAGCCACTGTTGTGCTAATATCTTGGTCCTCGAAGTGTATGTGACTAGTTTTGGCAAAACAAGTCATGGTTGCCTTTTTATTGTAGGACTATAGGCACCATCGGGATGAGATACATAATAAGCTGGTTCAGATTATGAGCGAGAGATTGTTGCATCATTTACGAGGGTTGGCCCAAATAGTTGAAACTTGGAACAGGCCTGATGACAGTGACATGCAACCAAGTCAGTTTGCCAAATCAGTGACGAAGGTAATCACCACCACCCCTGCGTGACAGCATGGAACTAACTGTTGTTTGCATCATTTACTTACCACCCATCTAGTGATCCAAGTGCTCCTACTCGTAGTGGCTTTGTATTTGAGCTAGGATAGGTTTGTATAAGTCAAACAAATATCCTATGTTTATTGATTGTTAACTTATTATCTCTGTTTGGTTTACTCATTGGACTCTGTTTTTGTTATCTAGGAAGTTAATATTCTCCAACGTATCTTGTCTAAAACGCTTCATGAGGTGGATCTCAAAAGGATTTTCGGGTGAGTTTGAAAGCTTTTTGAGTATCAATTATCTGTTTGATATATTTTTGTGTGGTCTAAAAGCATCAATCTGTTGTGCATCAGTATTCGTATGGCCTGCTTACCAGAGAAAATAAGACAACTATAATTGGACTGGCTAAAAGCAAGTAATAAAGTGTCAGCACTTTCTCTAGGGCGTTCATTTTGGTAATGAAGAGAAATATACATGTCCTACAAGTAGGCCAGTTTTGAGTTCCACACTTCCACCAGCCAAATTTGGCTTCCGTAGCCTGCTCACATTTCGAATTTGCTTAGATACTCTCTATCATGTGACCATTGCTGATAATTATGAATTCCTTTTTAGGTCAGTTGATCCGTCTCTTGCCTGCTGTGATTGCCCATAGTTTGACATGTCATGCTTCTCCTGCTCATATGCTTTTTATTTTCATCTTTTCTGTCATATGATTATGCCAATGGCATTTTGTTGTGTCATGTGTATGTCGGACACAGATAGGAATTTTTCCTCTATCTTATGTATATTCTATTTGCAGGCAAGTGGTCCAGATATTTCATGCACGAATTTCAGAAGCATATTCATCCTTGGAATTTAGCACTCCACAATCAAAAACAAGGTGCTGTTAAGATACTGCATTTGGTTTAGCACTAAGCGTGGGTGTATACTTGTCTCTAAATGTAAAGTTGTATTGCAGGCTGTCTCGAGATATCGAACACATTCTTGGGTGCATCCGTTCCCTTCCTACTAGTATAAAGAGTAACTCTGGTGTTGCAAACTGGGGACAGCTTGATGAACTTTTGGCTCAAAGATTTGGTGGTGAACCTGCTCCTTCGTAGATGTGAATATCTCAGTATGCCAAAGGCATTGCAGTATATAAAAGCATATGTTCAGCACATCTGAGTCTAGCTTTACAAAAAGGTTAAGCATTTGATCATTTCATGCACCACCACTTAATTTTTTCTCTCTTCTTATTCGGACATCAGATCATTGCTTGATACCAGGAATGGAATTTGGTTCACCTTTCACTCTTATATAGTCTTATATATGCTTAGTTTGATGTTGTGACATGAATATTGTTGGATTTATCAGGTAATTGTTTGCTTACCACTATATCGAGAAGGTGCATTCTTCGTAGTCAGAGTTTCCAAGCTAGCAGAGTCCACAACCAGGAAATTTTTGTAGACTTGATTACAACTGGCATCATTCAGACTTCGGTCTGAGATAAAGAACCACCTCCTAGAAATTTTGATTGATTCATCAGCAGATACGGGGAACAAAGATGACGAGATAGTTTGTGTATGTTCATTGGCCTTTCCACCCCCACTTGTTTTCGCCTGAGTTTGGGTTGCCTGAATGGGTAACCTTGTTCATATGAGTTGATTGTATGGGTATCACATTGTTGCACATATATTTCAATTGCCCGGTTAGCAAAATTGGAGATATACCTATTCTTTTCGCCATGAAAGTGATCTGAATCTTTTCTTTGGTCTGTTCACTTATTAGTTACAAGTACCACAGATGCAGGTTAATGCTTGAATTCTCGGAGCTCAACTTTTCGTTCTTTTTTCTTTCTCAATATTATGGTTACATGACTCACAGTCACTGAACACATTTCTTTTGTCCTTCTGCATCGAAACTGAAATGATACAAGCCATAAAAGGATAGTTGGGGTCTTTTACAAACAGTAACCATTATTAACAGAATGGTACTCTACAAACAACTGATACGATCAAACTAGCCAATGTAAGTAAGTAACCACCACCTAGTGTCTTTCGTTCTTTCATCATTTAGGTTGCTTCTTCTTTCATCTCAGCCTTGATAGCAGTAGCCAGCTGATCATAGGCAGTGCCCCAAGCTGACTTCATTTGCTCGCTCCACTTGTCACCGACCGCTTCTTCAATTGTTTTAAGTAGTGCTTTTTTCACGATCTAACCATCGTAAAATAATTCAGTAGTTGTTTGATTCACATGAGAACTCAAGTTATTCGATTCGCCATCAAAAATTCAAAATGCTTGTATACTACTGTAGTACTTTAGATTTGTGTACCTCAAAATGTGGAGCAACCACCCCACTCTTTAAATGTAGAGCTCCCAAGTACTTGAGGGTAGACTCTCCTACCACTGCTTCACCTTTCTCTCGAAGTTGGATTGCTGTTTCACATGTCTGTACAAAAATAGTCTTACTTGATTACCATTTCACAAACATAAATGTAAAAATGCTACTCCATTTAACGTCGTCTAAGAGTGAATCTAATAAAACCAAAACGCCACCTTAATATATATATACTATATACATTCAGAAAAATCAAACTAATAACTACATCCTAAATATTCTCCTAACGTTACAGTGTGACACTCCATTTTAATTGTGCATCGTTTATCAAACCTCCGTAAATATGTATTCCGTACTAAACAATTCGACTCCTGGGAGCTACACTACGAGCGATAATAAAGCAGTGGACTACCTGCGCTTGGTGGTTGTGATTTGTTTTGGGTGTCACTGATGACTGACCCTACTATATGATCGAATACTTCTCAATTGGCTTTAGTTGATGTTACAATCGAATAATTCCAAGACACTTACAGCCTTTCACCGAAACAATATGATAAGGCAATGTCTAATAATTAATCACGTAACTTTAATTTGCTCCAAAAAAATATAAACTCCTAATTAAATAGTACGATTTAACTTAATAATTAGTTTTTGATCAATTATTCAATTAATGAAAGTCTATACTGGCGTTGAATTTATATACGGAGTAAGTAATAACGTAAAGAAGAAGCTAATTAATAAAGCTATGTATATCATGATGCATACGAACATAAAACTAATTAAAGAGAGGTTATAGATACAGAGACACACCATTTTGAAAACCTTGACAGCATGAGCTTTGAGCTTAGGATTGTTCTGAGGGATCTCATCTGAGTCTCTTAGAAAGGAGAACAAATCTTTTGCGGGTGGTGCCAGTTTCAGTATTCTACGTACCAAATCAGCATTTCACATTACTATGACGATCAGCTACAATACATGCCAATAACTTCATGAAAACATTATTATCTATTTCACATAAACGTACGTGCATATATGCTTCTTTAATTTCATTCAAGTCTGATCTAACACGCACACATTTTAAGTATCGGCTATGATTTTTCATGCCTTTACAAAAAAAGTAGTATAAGAAAAAGATGAATAATGTCACGGAATAAGAAGCATAGATAAAATCGGTCTTACATACATTGTGAAGAAACGAAGGCTGTTTTCCGGGATATTTTGCTTCAGTGTCTCCCATGATTCCTTAACCAAAGCTTCATCCTTCTCTGTGAACAATGCCATGGTTTTTTTTTATTTTAAGAAGAAGCTAATTAAGAATATATTGTAGTCTAATGTTATTGTTGTAACAATAGTGTATGCTGTTCAGAAATGCATGTTTGAGACTTTGAGGGCCTTTATAGCATAGTAGACACACCAATCTCATCTATGCTTCTCGTTGAAGTATCCTTTTGATGAGATGTGGAGACTAGTGAATATAATCACCATGTGTGGTACGTAGTACGTACCCCCTGGGTAATGCAAGTATGTAACCCACGGTCCTAATGTACAGTTTTCGAGTCGGAGTAATGTAAATAGTTATATGAAACTATTAACGATGTGATACAAATGGTTGAGAATTTAAGATGTATAAATTGTTGCAAATTTACTGCAAGTTGTTAGGTCAATTTCGATTGACGTGGTGTTGTATCTGATGTTGAATCGAGTTTCCGCAACAAAATCCATAACTCATCCGAAAGATTAAATCCATCTAAAATGGGCTAGAATCCAACTCCTCATATTTGGGCTTCAATTACAAGTTTCACAAGTTATAACCCAAAATGCATACGGGCCACTGGGCCCAGTCCAGACTAAAGCGACACAGACAGAAAGGAAGATCCAAATTTTCAAAAAAGAAAAACAGACCAAACTCGGTTCCCGGCTATGCGTTGTCTCTTGTCTCAAAAATCCCTAAAATCTTAAACCCTGATTTCTCAAACCCCCCATTTTATTTTTCCCCAAATCAATTTTTTTTTTTTTTTTTGATTTGATGAATATTCTTCCAATCAAATCAATAATAAAATTCAAGAACAAGTATGTGAATGATTAGACCCTAATTTAATTAATTTTGAAGAATTAGGGTTCTTCACTTTGATCTTCAAATTCATAAAAATTAGGAGTTGTTAATGATCAATTAGGATTCAAATTGAAGCTTCAAATGGCGACGAAAACATCTCTGGGCACCATGGAGTCGTCGTCGTCCAATCCTTGTTGTATTTCGGTATTTCCTCTTTTTTTTTTTCTTTCTTAATTAATGTTAGCTTTGATTGATTTTAATTAACAAGTTAATGGAAATTGATTTGGATGTTTGATTTACAGTGGCGTAAGCAGTACGAAAAAATGGCGTTGAGGCGACATAAACTTCGGGATGCGGTGGACCTTCTCCAGGGTACAATTAAACAACTTGAGAATGAAAAGCAGCAGCTTCTTTCTAACAAAGGTATCTTCTTCTTCAAGATGAACTTTTTTTTAATATATGATTGTTGTTGTTGCCGGGTTTAGCTATTGGGCCACATTATTAATTGCCTGTAATTTGTCGAAAACCATAATGCTGTTGGCTCCAAGTAGTTAATGGCTGAAATTTGTTTGATCATTTTTTCGAAAACAATAATGTTTCGAGTTCTTGAATCGTGCTTTGTAACTTTGTGTTCCTAAGTACTTGATGGTTGGGTAGTATCGAATCTAAACATAAAACATCTGTGAGGACGAGACGAGACCAGGTGGGAACCTTCTGTTGTGTACATATTTCTTTTCTTATGTTCCTGTCATTTTGTAACCTTTATTGACATAGCTGGTTTTGGTTGATATTGTTTGGTATCGATGATGATTGAACTTCTTCGATTTTGGGGTTAGATCAGCTAGCTTGTCAAGTTTCATCTATGGTGGACAATTATGATTGGGTACTCATTTGACTCTCTGACACGTTTACATTCTCGACTGTCCGTCCTTGCCTGTTTCTCATGAGCGGACTCCTTGTGATTGTTTATTTGTTTGCTTAGCTGATTATTTGTTTCTTTTGCAATGTCATTGTGTTAGCTGCAGAGTCTGAGGATCAGCAAAAATCTGTTGATCTTCTGGATGAGGAGAAGGGAAAGGAAGCTTCTCTTAGGGCGTCTTTGGAGAATGAAGTTGTGGCACTCAAGTCTGAGATAGATTCAGTCAAGTCTGATGTAGCTTCTAAAAATGAAGAGTGGGACAAAGAAAGAACACTTCTCCAGGCATGCATCTCCGAGAAGGAGGGAGAGATAGATCGCCTCAAACAGCTTCTGGATGAAGAAAGCTCCAAGGCCCGCACAGTCAAAAAGGCTACACCTTCAGAAAAGAAAAAGGCTGCTGAATTACAAAAGGCATTACAAAATGAGAAGAAAAGAGCTGACGAGGCAAGTCACATTGCTGCTGCCGCCAAGGAAAAAACTGAAGAAGATAGACTTCTGATTGAGAATTTAAACAATGAGGTTAAAAGTATGAGCCAGAAGTTGGAAGAGACTAACGGAATGTTAGAGGCTGAAAAGCAGAGGGTTATTGATGAGAAAAAGAAATCAGACGAAGAAAAAACACGAGCCATGGAGTTGAAAAACATTGCAGAGGCAAATGAGACGAAGGTCGAAGATGAGAAATGCCGTGCTCACGATCTTTCAACAATGTTAGAAGAGGAGAAGCAAAAGGTAGAGAAATTGCAGCAGGAATTGCGTGAGTTGCAGTCATGTCAAGGAGGATCTGCTTTCTCCTCTCAAGTTGATGAGCTTGTGAAAAATCTCGAGGCAGAGAAGATAAAAGTGGTTTCTGAGAGGAAACGTGCAGACCATGAGAAGTCTGAAAAGGAAGAGCTAAAAAAAGTGGCAGAAGCTAATATGAAGAAAGTCATGGAAGAAAAGCACCGTGTTGATGAGCTATCGCAGGAATTTCAAAATAGTAAACAGAGGATTGATATTTTACAGCAGGAGTTAAGTAAGGTGAACTGCTTGCTTGAGGCTGAGAGGACGGTGTCAGGGAAAGAGAGTAAGCGCGCAGATACTCTGGCCTCAAAGTTGAAGGAACACCAAAAAACTGCCGGAGAAGTTGTGAAGTCTCAATTAAATGAACTCAGCAAAAAACTTGAGGCAGAGAAGAAGAAGGTCGCTATTGAGATATCTGAAAAGGAAGAGCTGAAAAAAGTTGCAGAAGCCAATATGAAGAAAGCCATGGAAGAAAAGCACCGTGCTGATGAGTTATCGCAGGATTTCCAAAGTAGCAAACAGAAGATCAATAATTTACAGCAGGAGCTGAGCAAGGTGAACTGCATGCTTGAGGCTGAGAGAACGGTGTCAGAGAAAGAGCGAAAGCGCGCAGATACTCTGGCCATAAAGTTAAAGGAACAACAAAGAACTGCCAGAGAAGTTGAAAAGCCTCAACTGAATGTACTCAGCAAAAAACTTGAGGCAGAGAAGAAGAAGGTTGCTGTTGAGAAAAAACATGCTGACGCTGAGATGTCTGCTAAAGAAGAGCTGAAAATTGCTTTGGAAGCGAATGTTAATAAAGCAAAGGAGGAAAAGGTCCGTGCTGATAAGTTATTACATGATCTTCAATTGAGCAGACAGAAGATTGAGAATCTAGAAGTGGAGCTGAACAAGGTAAATTGCATGCTTGAGGCTGAAAGATTGGTGTTGGCCAAAGAGATAGTGAATGTAGATGTTCTGAAGTCCAAGTCAGAAGAACGTTCCAGAAATGCTATAGAAAATAAAAATAGAGCTATGGAAGAGAAGCGCCAAGGCGATGATTTAATCAAAGAGTTAGAAATTGTACGGCAAAAACTGAAGGATGTGGAGAATCAGTTATGTGAAGTTAAAGCATGTAGGGGTCCTGGTGGTGCATCCAGTGTTCAACCTGATTTTGTTTTGAACCAACAGATAGCAAAAATCAATCTGTTAGAGGAACAACTGAAATTTGAGAGGAAGCGAGTGAAGCATTACAAAGAGGTTGCTATGATTGAAAAAGAACGTAATAGTGCTGCACAGAAAGAATTGCATGATGTAAGAAGTGACTCCCAATGCTTGGTGCAGCAAATGAATATGTTGAGTGACACATTTGGCCCGAGATTTCATCTGAACAAGGTATCTGAAGTTTTCTTGTGCAGCATGTTAGAAAATGTTTCTTCGGCCTTCTGACATTGTTTAATTATCTTATAATCTAATGTACTCTATTTTATATGATTTCAGAAACCACGTCTCTTAGATGTGCAAAGTTTGCCTGGAAGGATGCCGAGCAGTAGCCCCCCACAACTAGACTTGTCCTGTGACGCTGAGCTCAGATTGTCTAGCTTATCGTCCAGGGACACATCAAGTCATCTGAAGCCGAGTACTAGACTTGTACTTGCAGGGCAACCCCTGGAGTCACCCTCAGGTATGAAGACTCACTTGAAGCCTCTTCTAGGAGGTTCTCATGGAGATATCTTAGCAAGTTCTGCCCTTAACTCGAACACAGCATCTTTTTCTGATGAACAGTTGCTGGGCTCACAGGGAAGAGCAGTTGGCCCTCTTATAACATTGGAAGGATTGGAAGCCAGAGATAGAGATAAAAATCCAGGTATCACAAGTGACAGATGGAATGTTAGGGAAAGAGTTGGTACTGTTGCTGAAAATAACATAAATTCTGGAGACGTGGATGCTGGTCATGTCAAAAAGAGGAGGAAAATCGTTGATGAATATGAATCTATGAGATGTAAGCATTCAGAAGGTAAAGAAATCAACCAGGAGGCAGAGATGTTTGGTTTGCATGACCCATCAGTTCAACCTATGATCGAACAGATAGTGAAGGTGCCACTGACGAGCAATAATGCTAATTTGTGTAGCAATTTTGATCTGTCTGGCAAGAAAAGGAAGTCAACACATGAACCACAGCTGGTTCTTCAGCACGTTGACGACTCCCCTGTGCAGATGGAGATGGACAAACCAAATTCTCCTGCTCGAACGACCGTAAATGGACGGGAAATTTCTGAGCCCCAACAGGCTCTTAGAAGTGATCTTATAGTCTGCAATCAAGATGATTTGGTAAGTTTTGAGCAAGAGTTGAACGGGGATTACATGAAACTGCTTGATTTGGATGATGCAGTTGCAGAGGAACATTTTAGGATGGCAATGAAATCGCCTTTGTCTCCTAGTCTTCCAGATATTGTTCTGCATGAGTTTGACAAAGAGTTTGAATTGCAGACTGATATTATTGAGGAACATGACAAAATCCCAGACTTCTGTGTTGTGTTTTCTGATATGGAAGACACCAGCTGTATTGCCAGGATTTTTTGTGCTACTAGAACCTGTGCCGCTCGATTACGCTCATCTTTGCGCACTCGTTGTTTGGTGAAGGACATTCTAGTGGCTCTTGTCTCCGAACAAGATTTGATACCCAGGTAATTTTCCATTGCAGGTTTTCTAGAATTCTAGATGCTTGCTACTAGTGATACTGCAGATTTCTGAGTCTAACTAAGCAGGGATACTCTTGTGGTTAGTAGTACCACGGACTTCTAAATCTTTCTAAGTATGTTAAAACAACAGCCAAATATACAGACTAGTTTTCTCAAAGTTTGCAGTCTTTGATGTTCCCTCGAATGGCCTAAATGTTCTCATACAACTAAAAAAAAAAAGAATCTCAATTATATACCTACTCTGAATCTCTGATTCAGTGGTCTAATGTGATATTTTCTTTGTTCTATTAATTTTTCTGCTTAATCTTTTCATCATGGAATTAACCTGCTTCTTTGTTCAGTTCCAGGGAAAAGATCTGCATCTTCTTCTCTCTGATATTACTCAATTATGTTGGGGCATCGCCTATGGAATTTCGGAGGCAAGAGTTGGTGGAAACTTTTTCTACGCATTTGAAGTCAGGTGTGTTTAGTCGCATTGTCTTTTAGTAATTAGTTAGTCTCCTCTCTGCTACTTTTTAGATCTCCCCGGCTCAGGTTTCTCCTTGGTTTTCTGATTCAATTTCTTGTATTGTCATGCAGTGCTCTTGAACACAGAAACAAGGCATCTTTTTGCAAAAGTTTGCGACCTTAGTTTCTTGATTGGTTTGAGCGAGGACTTTTTGTTAAGCAGGAAAATTTTGTCGAAGAATATCATGACCTCCGATTCATTAAATTGTGGTGGCTCGAGAATAGAGATTTCTTACCGGGGCGAGAGCAATGTGTTGTGTACGAATATGGCGTCACCCAATATGGTTGTGGCAGGAAGCGTTATACTGGCATCCATTTCTGCAGCGGCTGGTCTGATTGGTTCTTTATGTGAAGTGTCGTTGAAAATACTCAAAATGAGCCCAGCTGGTTGCTCAATGGCTTTGTTGATCCTCCATACGTTTGCTCACGTATGTGGTGAAGAATATCTTACCGCTAGCAACTACGGTGTGGTCATGAAAGTAGTAAAATCTTTAGTGACGTCTACTGAAGGCTCCTTGGCTACCAATGACAATCTTGAACCAGGGTATGATACCTGGGATAAGTCTTTTCCATGTGAAAGATGTCCGTTTGCCAATGGTTTTATTTGTTTAGATGATGTTTTGCCCGAGCTATTACAAGAAGTGCAAGGATATACAAAACACCGGAATCAAGCTGATGCGTTGGATTCTTGCTTCTTGGTTGCTGTCTTATCATCTCTGGAGCTCCTTGCAGATAATATGGTATTTTATTATTTCACTCTGTTAATGATTGTTTCTTCAGTATTAGTTTGCTATTGATGAATAGACTGACTGGGTTTTCACCTGCTGCAGAGCTGGGATTGGGTATGTGACAAAGTTGTCTCGAAGATATTAAAGATTTTGGCATCATGTAATCAAGAGGAAATTATGTCGGCTGCTCTTGTTGCGTTGCTCAGTCATCTGGGAAGGCGAGTGTCTCACTACTAATCTACTATCTCTTTGTTTCTTAGGCAGCACGTACTGTACAAAATTTTAACAAAATTGTTTCATTTCAGGCGCGGAGTTCAAGCAGGTGGATACGATGATGCTGGAGCAAGAAGCATAAAACAACAATTGTCGGGTTTTCTGCATCGGGCTAATGCTTTGAAGGGCAGCACTCTTCCTAATGCCATCGTTCACGCACTAATTAAGCTTCATCCAAATGGCCATGAGGTGCTTATGAAGAGTAATGAAGTTCAATCAGCCAAAGGTGCGCATTCTGCTTCTGCTACAGTCGCATCTGCATCTGATATTAGGACGATATTTTCCACTCTAAGCAGTGAGCAAACGTCTGTGTTGCTCAATCACATAGGTCTTCTCTCATGTGAGCAAACAATAAAGCGATTTTCTGCGAAATCTGTAGAGAAAGGTGGATGCTAGTCCTTCACCATTTGTATCTAATCAACATGCATCCATTTTAAATGGAGGGTGCGTCGTTGATTTGTATCTAGTGAGAAAAGAAATGTACCTTTTTTACCCCAGTGACTTTGTAATTACTCTCACCATGAAATGAGATTCCAAATTTCACAGCAGAAATTTGCCTCCGGACCTTATTCTAAACTCTTTGCAAACTTCTTTAATTATGTAAATCATCTTTCTACTATACCAGGAATGACAAGTTTCAAGGTGAGGCTTGTAAATGTCCAAACGATGGGAATTACAAATGTTTTCAGATTCAAGTCGCAGTTTGATAGTTAGTATTCACAAATGGTTTTCTTTTCTTCTATTTTCGCCCTTGGTAAAAAAAAATGTCCCTCATTTCTATGAAAGACACGAGTAATTTTCATGCTCTTCACAAATGAGCATAGCTAATTTTTTTCTTTTTTGACAAATGAAGGTCCAAAGGATTAAGCTCGCGACAGAAGCAAAAAACTAAATACGACTCAAAAGAAAAACTTGATAATGTTCCAAATTTCCAGGTTTACTAATAACTTGCGGTTTGAGTTGATACATCCGAATGTATAATAAAATGAACACAAAAGCAAACTGGTGCATTTACCTAAACTTTATATTCCCGATGGAACATCTCCAGCCAACATTGATCTGAGCAACGACTCTCTCTCCAGCAATTTGAGTCTCCTCAAATGATATAGGTAGCAACTCTGGAGTCGACCCTATGACAATAGGTAGATCCGTACCACCCTGGTACAGGTTAGCTTGGACTACAAAGGTTGAGTTAGCAGGAAGAGCCACAACAGATGTCAATAGTGGGATGGGCTCGCCAAGTTTAAGTCTCAAACAGTGGGCAGCTGAGTGATTAAAGAGCACAGTCTTAAAATCAAACATGTTTGCATGCGAGGCAACCAATGTTCCATAAACATCAATGTCATTATTATCGGCTTTTCTGGTGAGCACAATCTCCACAATAGCTGCCTTAGCAACACTGAATACTGCAAAGTTGAGTGTGGCACACGCATTCATACCTGCGACGTCAATAGAAAGCAATCTGTCGTAGTAACAAGTATCTTTGGGATTCCAGCAGATGTTCCTTTTAATCTCAAAACTCTGAGTAGGGCTGGTGAGATCGAGATGGATGGTGAAACCCGTCAAGGCAGAGATAGCATCGGGAGGGCCATTTAGTGTGAGAGCTGTCGTCCCATTTGGGTTAATAAATTCAGGATCATGATGATGCCGATCATAGAGAACAACATTAGTAGTACCACTCCCATCAGTGACACTAATTGTACCACATATCTCACTCTCAAAAACATTCTTGGTAATACTCACAGAAAACACTTGAAGCAGAGGGGTTCCAATAGTATAACGCTGACCACACTCTATACTTTCTTCTTCCATATTTCTCTGAAAACCAAGGCAGACACAATCAATATGATTCTTAATGATCAAAAGATTAACAGTACTTTGGTCGATGGGCGGCGTCAAGGTAGGTAAATGAATATCAAAGGTTAAGGGCACCACGAGAATTTGCCGTTTTCTCAAATATAACACGTAGGGTTTCATGAAAAGCCATTTTGTTTGGGCCTTGGAAAATACCGCTAGAAATTTTAGGGGTATAAAAGTAATTGAAAAGCATGATATGTAACCTAAACGGGCATCGCCGGCCAGCCGTAAGCTTGAGTCTGAAGACGAAGCAGGATCCCCTCTCAAATCAATCTAGCAACTGCGCAGGTAAATATCAAATTCCTAATATTAGTAAGTTGATTGATCATAAACGGGGCGGGGTGGATGATAGAAATCTCTGATTTATGTTGATTATAAACGGGGTAGAAATTGAGATTAAAATGACTGGGTTGGCAAGAATTGGGAAGACAGATAGAAGCAATGAAATGATTGTGGTGGTTTAGTTGATTATCAATGAATTGTTAGTTGTTGGCAGCATGACGTCGAGAAGCGAAGATTGTTTTCGAGAAATTCTTCAGGTTTTCAGTGTTACAATCCACAGCAAAGATGAATTAGTATCGGAGGAACCCCTCAAACTTAGAATTGGCGACAATTCTACTGCTGCTGACCTATCACTCTCCACTGACCTCCTCCTATTGACTACTGTTGGAAATAATAATAATGATAAGAAGAAGAAAACCCTCAAACTTTATGGCACCGTCAAAATTGTGGAATGTGGTGTATCCGACATTATTCTCTACCACCGAGACAAACAGAATCCTGAACTCATCACCTCCGGCGATACTCTTTCTTTGTTCTCCCCTACTTACCATTGTCCCATGTGCCTTGGTTCTGACCTCATCATCGATCTCCATGAAGCCGATCAAGATCTTGAAATCAGCCGTGGCTACCTCTACTTTGAGTATCATCTTCCCAATTTTGAATCTTACTATGACAATCGCTTTTCCTCTGTCATTCACGGTCAACATGGTAGTGCTACTCTCTTCTACACATTGTTTTACAATGCAGCATCAGCTACCGTCAAGGCTAATCTCGTCATCACCAACATTTCAACTACCACTCCAGCAGCTTGTGTCTACGATTGTCTTTCTGTTCGCTATCCCGGCCATGATTATTCCTCCCACTTCCTCAAACACCATTATCGTCCTCTTCTTTTCAAAAGGTCACCTACCGATGCTATCCCACTCGACGGGGATGCTGCTCTTCTTCTTCCTCTGGACATCCCTGTGGTAGGTGTGCCAAAGGGTTCCTCTTTGATCATTGAAGCGGACTTGCATGTTGTGTGCGGTGAATCAGAGGTTGCCACATTGAGCGCACAACCAGATTTCCCCTTACCTGATTACCTTGGTAGTCCTCCACATTCCCAAACTGTTGAGGGAAGTAACTGTAGCTTACAAGTCACGGTAACCTGGTGGGGCTGATTAGTAACAGATTTGACGTTTGATATCATGAAGCAATACTTACATCGGTTTGAAAATCTATTTTGATTCGTTAGGATCGCGAGGCAAAAGAAGTACGACTCCATGAATGTGTGTCTTAAGCCAAAAATTAGTTTAGGTGATACAAATTTAATAGTCTTCTCATTGACAGTGAAAATAAACTGTTTTTACATTTGCATTGCACTGGAAACACATTTTATTTGTTAAGCTAGATATAGCTGTTTTAACACCAGACACTACTAATCACAGTCTTCGCCTCGGCCGAGCAGACAGCCAGGCTTTCCATCTCGACTTCTCTTTCTGCAATTGAATAAAAACAAACATAATGATGCCAAAGTGGGAAATGATAGTACAGTACAGTACACAGGAAAAGCAAAATGTTCTGAATTCTGATTGATTTACCTCAAGTTAACTGGACTAGGGGGGTTTTCTTAGATGTCACATAAGCTGATGTTAGCTAACTGGCTTGACAGACACTCTGCAGGGTCCTCTAAGGATACCGTGCTTGGAACAGGATTCAGGGGCCATGACATTGGCACAACCAATTTCCTGTACACAGTGCATCATTCATATAAGGCTGTGATTAGTCTTTGTAACATAAATGTCATATATGGAAACAACATAGAGAGGTTGTTTACGGACCATATATAAGAAGCCGCAAATATTCATTACGAGAGACGTACCCTTGGAGCGACTTATGTTTACAACGATTCATGAAATCCACTGTGTACCCCCCAAACAGGATGCTGAGATCTTTCACAAGTTTAGGAATCTGTGACACTGATACAACCTTCCACACCTTAATGACTTGGATGTCCTCGGATTCTTCCTTCTGAATGCTAGTGCTCCAAGCAAGGTACATCTCCTTTTCGACTTTGTACAGCTCCAATAATTCAGAAGCAACCCCAGAATTAGCGAGTTTCACCACATTTTCAGAGGTACGCCAACCTTCAGCTATCTTCTTCAGCATTTCAGTCACTTTGTTATGAGTCTCTTTACGGATTATGCTACCTAATGATGCTTCATAATCATCGCTCAGTACAACCTGCATATGTATGATCACGTTCTCCTTAGACCTTATTAGAAGTGTACAGAAATAACCGAACCAGTAAAACCAAATTGTACAGTTTCTAGCAAAACAAACCCAAAATGCACACCCCTAGCTTAGAGCTGACATGCATGGGACTAAGAATATATACCTTCCATCTTGCTTTAGCAACTTCTAGGGAGTGTCCATCATCAATTTTGTAAGTGTGTCTTCGGCTAGTCCCTACGAAGGCCGCTTTTGTAGCTTCCTTGAACTCTGCAACTTCATCAGCATTGTAGTAACACCCTCTTGTTTTGGCATCAGTCACAATGTCCTGCCAAACAGTCCCACTATTCGCCAAAGTACTCCCATCACCAACTATCCAAAGACAGTACCTATACATCAAGAAACCAAATATAAAGATAAATATATCCTCTAAATTCGCTCCTGTACTGTCAAAGAGCTTAATTAGCTAGGTACGCGTTTCTGGCTGAGAGTTAAGACATACCGTGCCCTTGTTATAGCTACATTAGTCCTCTGATGATTAGAAAGGAACCCTACTGATCCATTGTTATTGGATCGAACAGTCGAGATTATAATTATGTCTTCTTCACCACCTTGAAACCCATCAACAGATCGAACATTGACAGTGAAGCCATTCCCCTTACGCTCACCATATTTCTTACCAAATTTCTCTTGCAGCAGACCAACTTGACCTTTGTAAGGCGATATCACTCCCACACTGATTGCATTCTTTGTGTTACAATGATCTACATTTAAAGTCCAAAACATTCAAGTTTAGATGATGAAAAATCAAAGTTATCAAAAATTGAATAAAATTAGAGATCTTACAGCTATATAGCTTTCCAATAATGCGATGAACAACAGAAGCCTCCTCCACATTTCGTGGGCTACGACCATTGCTGAAATTCTCTTTTCCGGTTGAGACATTAATGAAAGTGTAAGAGCCATACATGTCTCCCTTGAGAAAATTTCTAGTGTAACTTCTCAGTTTAACATTTGTTGCGTCAACTATACTCTTCTCATAGAACTTGTTATTTGGGAATAAACTTATAGTAGGATGCATTCTGTACTGAGTGTTGAGGAGATGCTTCTTTTTCCCCAAGTTTGCTAGTCTTTGAAACAGACTCCTTCCGAAATCCACACCTCCCGAAACCTACAAGAACAACAGTAAGGATCGGCTAACATAAATCGTCTTATAACATAAAGGTGATTGTTACTAACCTCGCTCTGAACCATGGCAGGAAGCTGTCGATCATCCCCTACAAGAACAGCATTTCTAAGGCCAGGAATTTGTAAAGGAATCGCAGACTCGCATTCCTTTAACTGTGCAGCTTCATCAATGATCACCATTTCGACTGGTGAGGAAACTTTGATAGACCCTGAAGCAGTACAGAATATCAAACATGCCTTTTTCAGGCAAAAATCCGATAGCAACCCATTGATTTTCGGTTGTGGGAACCGCTTCTGAAGCCCTTTCAGGATGCAAACAAGTTGTTTCTTTTTAATCATCACCATTCGAGCAAATTGGTAGGGTTCTGCTCTTTGATTTACTAGTGTCTTAAGCACATTAATCAGCAGAATCATCTGCTTTGCTACATTTAGTGGCAGAGCTGATGTTGGTAGGTGTGTGTAGGAGATTTTTCGCACAGAAAATCAGACGACCTGCTAAATTCTGGAATGTATTCTTCAGGAACTCCTCGAATGTCATCTTCAAATCTACAGTTGCAGTGTTGACAGCATCTTCTTTCAAGCCCTTGCCATTTCCATCCTTTTCTTTTCCTTTCCGTCTTTTCTTTTCGTCTTCTTTCAAAGATTTCTTGATGATTTCATTCACTTTCTCTTTGTTCTTTGACGTTGCTGTCTCCGAATTTGCTTCACATTTTACAACAACATCGTCAGTCTCACTGTCGGTATCAGCGTTGTCATAACCCCTACGAAGGTACGTATTGTACTGATCTTTGGGATTTTCAAGTAAGCTTATCAATGACTTCAAACTGTACTGCCAACCATTCAAAGGATTCAGACATTTACTTAGAATTTTGAGGCGATAACCAAGGAACACATGAACAAGTTCATCGTGTTCATCAATCTTCATTCTTTTTCCATTTCCAAACAGAACAATATCCCCCAAGCCGTAAGTGTCATATTGTGTATTGGAGCCTAGGACTAGCTTCACAAGCCTTTCCGCGACTTGTAGAACTGCTATGTTGGTTGGAGCACAAGTCAGTGTCGTGCATTTCAGCTTAAGAGGCGCAAACAGCAAAGACGCGACTGTCTTAGTCTTTCCTGTCCCAGGAGGACCCCAAATCAGGTTCACATTGTTCTTCTTGTGTGTGCATTTTGCCATAGAAACGCTGCTCAGCACTGCATTGGTTTGAGCCTCATCTAATCTGAATGACCGGATGAGGCTTACCACAAGTGGTCTGACATTTTTACAGCTTTCGTCCGACAGGCAGAGTGAACAACACTCATCAATTTCACCCTGTAACACATTCCCAATCAAACCCAAGTTACTACTTTTAGGATTTGGATTAAGTGCTTTCGAAATCCTCATATTGGTAGTCAAGTTCATCAAAAACGTAGCAAACAGCCTCTTGCCTTTCTTGTTGAATTGCAATTCTTCTGACGGTATAATCGGAATTGCTGGATCCCCATTCTTCGGATTTCCGGCTAAGGCGAAAACAATGTATTGACCAGGATTGATCAGGTCTGCAATGTTCCTAGGCCTTACATTAGTCGTCAGAGCAAAAACATCACCAGACTGTGGTTCATAATCTCCACCAGGATTCTTCACGTCTGTCGTTATCTTCTTAATTAAGATTTTGTAGTGCAGATCTTTAGGGGGTTTGTGACCCTTATCAGTCAAAATGCTTGAAATCTCACAAGCAGGAGACTGAGCTACAGATTCCATGCCAGAGCAAAACTCTGCTCGAGTTTCTTCTATAAGTGGCAGCTTGAACGAGTTTAAGTACTCAGCAGTCGATGTAAATGTTTCAGGTATCTGATTCACCTGCTCATCAATAAATTACATTAGAGTAAAATATCCATGATTGTATAATTGTTGCACGTACAATAATGAAAAAAACGTGTATAATTAAGCTAAGCGTGTGTGACAGTACAAAACCCGACTACTCAAAATGATACACTCAATTTACGAATCACCATATATATATATATATATATATGTATATAGATACTAGTATATATTTGTGCATGGCATGCAAAGTGATGTTTGATTTGTGTACTATGTACATTATTATCTCTTTTTCTTACGTGTGTTTTGTGTTCAAGCTTTATTTACTCGTAAAATGAATCTATAAATACTATATGTACAAAGTAGGGTAGTAGTGTACCTTATCCTTGTAAAGATTGTTGTTAAGAACATCTTTGACGGACCACGAAAACACAGAGTTCAGCAGCCCTAATGTGACCTCATCAATCACCGGCGGCCTTGTAAAAATTGCTTTCTTCTTCACGGCCTTCTGTTTCGTAATAACATATGCATCCCCCATTATTTTGCTCGTCAACAAAATTTGAGTATGATGATCAACTTTACTATACAACTTTGTCACAACAAAATAAATAATAAATTGATAAATAAATATTGTAGAAATGAATTAACATAAACATTCCATCTTCTTCTTCAATTCGTTGTGTTCTTGACTTATTTTTAATTATTATGGTAGATAAAAATAAGTTGGAAGTATTTTAATTAGCGTGGAAGTTTAAGGGATACTCATCAGCTACGTCGATTTTTGGTCATGCAAGGGAAACATAAAAGGACGTTGCCTTTTAATTGCGATGCATATATGATATATGTACTTTTAATTATAATTGGTGGGATTCATTAGTCGAAATGTTTTCAGTATTATTATTAGGATATTACTCATAATTAAAACAACACCAATTTACAAGGTTACTGCATGCATAATATGGAGTGCCGAGTGCCGACTACCGAGTAAACTTCTGATCAACGTGCAGTCGGATTGTCATTCTCACTCTTATTGATAGTCATAATCACATTCATCTTGAACTAGCCATTAAGCTAGTTAATTATGAGTAGATTCGATCAAGTTATCATGGGTCAGTCTCTTCGAAGTGTCGTTTTAATAGGCACATGCATATAGACTCGGTCGTTATTAGTCATCTATCGTCGTCACTATTTGATCAAATGATATGGGATCACCTTAATCTTAATTTATTAACTTATAATTAAGTCGATCTCGAATAATAACATAAATAATTAATTAGTATATCGAATACATATGTGGTGTGGGCGTGTGGCCTGGTTATGTGTATGCATGTCAGCATGGGAGGCATGAATATGTTCTCTTTCTTTCACTTCGTTGAAATTAAGACATATTATATACTACTCGTACGTTGTTTTCTCTACTTGCTTCAAGATCTTAACGATCACGCGATTTCAACTTTAATCGGCCACTTCTTTATAATTATGTACTGTCTCCAAAAAGAATTTCATGTACACAAATGATAATGCATAGATTACTTGAGGTTCCCGTGATAATGTATAAGTTACTTAGGCCCTGTTTGATAGGAGTGCATCTTTCTGAACTGAACTTATTTGATCTGAATGATTCTGATTTGGTCTGATCTGATCTGAATGATTCTGATCTGATCTGAATTCATCTGAGAATAAGTCATATCAAACAGGGCCTTAGAGTTCTATGTTTTGCACTCATTTTCAAACTTTTTACTTATTTTGAGGACTTTTTAAAACTCTTTCCGAAAGTGTTTCAATGTTTCAAAATGGTTCACAACGCTTTTGAAATTTTATGGCACGCATAAAACGGTTCTTAAACGACGATTTATGTTAGCCGATCCCGAATATTGGGAATAAGGCTTAGATGTTGTATGCATCTACTTTTAATTTGCAAAAACAAAAGATCTCGGCTACTTTTAATTTGCACAATTTATTTAATCTACTTTTTTTTTAAACAAGGAAAAATACTACATGCCACAGTGATAATTACATTCCAAGTAAATTAGGAAAATCTATTCGAAAAAATGTGGATCCCAATATCCCATTCCATAGGATCCGAATAAGTGGAAGTGGAAGTGTTGTTCATTTACAACATGGCAAAGTTGGCTCCAATCCTCGTGGGCCTCGTTATCCAACTTCTATCCTTTTTGATCCTCGTGGAGTCGTGGGCCTGCTCTTAATATTTTCCTTTTTTTTTTCCATCCTGAAACTAAAGACTGTATTTTTTTTTTTTTGTTCATAGGGGTGAAATTAAAATGAATAGAAATTGATAATCTGATAAAATTCGTGGTTTTTAATTTTTTTTATTGAAGGGTAAACGTTACAAAGAAGAAAAAAAAAAGTTACATAATCCTTCTTTTCAGGGTATTCGTGGTTTTTAATTGGAAACGAAACCAATAATAAAGAGAAAAGGCCATAATTTAAAGTTGGAAAGACTAAAAATCTGAAAATGTGTCGATCACGTGAGGTGTTGGTTGGATAAGAGAAAGAGAAGAAACAGAGTAAAAAATAAAAAGGCATGAAAAGGTAGGTAAGAAGCACAACCCAAGAGGTGGGTCAGACGTGGCAAGAATTATTAGATAAAACCATCTTAGCCATAAACCTGGATTCTCATTTTTACCCTTGTGTGAAGTCGTGAATCATCGCTGACGACGTAAAGAGAAAACAGACGACCGTCAACCCCCCTTGCCTTCTCTGACAAGCTTACACGTCACCCTCGACGTTTCCTTCACCCCAACACACCTCCATCAGTTAATTAAAACCTATTAACGAACGGAATTAACCTATTCGAAATGATCCGATTATTTGAATGGACAGATTTAGACTTGTTGGTGACGTGAAAATGCGGTGAAAATTACAAACGAGTACATGCATGCTCATGCTCTCAACATTTTTTATACATGAAAAATACGACGAGTAAAAGATAGCATTTACGAGTTACCGAAAGTGAAAAGAAAGAGAGGAGAAAAGACACAAAATTGAAGAAGAATAAAGTAGTAGGAGTACGTCCCAAGTGTACGGGGGTAGGTGCGCGAACCAATTCAAGGCAGCACTATCTTTATACAAGTATAGACACTAATACCCTTCCTCGATCACCTCTCTCTCATAAGTCATAATTATTTAATATATTTTTGTATGACCTAAAATACCCCTTGCTCTGATCTACTCTATATAAACCCATTTAGAGTTTGGTGTGACCATTAGAAAAGAAGAAAGCATACCAAAATATTATCAAACCAAATAATCTTAATTGTTATTTCTCCGTACTACATACATAACGTTATTGTATTTCCCTTTTTTCCTTAAATTAAAAAGAAAAAGACTCGGTAGTACAGTACGTACGGTATGGCCGGCAATATGAGCAGTAGTTCCCGGAAAATGGCTGCAGCCTTTGGGAAGCGATTCATGAATCATCAGATCTCTTCCTCTTCCTCTTCTGCCCTTGTCTCTCGGTATAATATTTATTCCTATCATCTTTACATTTCTTTTGTAGTAGTAATGTTATTACCATGCTGTAGTCTAGTTACTTTTCGCTCAGTTGGTGATGGAACGGTATGTATATCAGTATATGACAAGACGACGATTCATGTTAGCCGAACTCAAATCATTTCGAGGATAAGTTTTAACTATTATTGTTGTTACTTGTTACTTGTTACTTGTTAGTTGTTACCCTTACCCACCCCCCAAAATATCTTAGCCTAAATAAAGTTTAGATCTTTATTGAATTTTCTGATGATCTATGTAGTATACTCCTGTGCAGCTGTGCTGGTCCCTTCCCTTGATCTTAGAAGATACTGTCAGTTTTTTCAAGTGAAGAGTGGTAATATTTCTGTACAAATTAAAGTCATACTAAATCTAGTCATATTTTGATGATGATGAAATAATTAAAAAAAGGTATAATGGGCAAGTTAATGTTTTAAGAATATTCCAGGATCATGAAAATGGGAAGGTGGATGATGACTTCGTTGGACTGTTGTTTAATAACGTGCCAATTCATGCCATCCACGGACCATGGACATTTTAAATAATAATGTTATCTTGTTATACTGATCAAATTTATGGGGAATTAATAAACATTATTCCACTATAGTTGAATTTCATGAAATCTATGGAGACTAAACTAAATCAACATAGATTATAAAATATTGGTGTACGTATTGTTAAATGAGTTGTTTGATTGTTAGGTGTATTGTATTAAGGAAGTTACATATATATATATCTAACACGCATAGTATGTGATATGTCGGCATCAAATGATGGAAATCTGTGGATTGGTGTTGGTTATGATGTCGATTTCTTACCTGTTTATCTGGCCCATATCATATGGAATGGAGTGAATGAGCAGCATCATGTATGTATCTTGTAGTATTGCTTCATGTGCAAAGGGCGTGGAGATTTTTGTTAATTAGTTGGTGGTTTGTTCAGCAACAATGACCTGCATTATTAGGAATATTAAATTAGCTAATACGAGTACTTGTAATTAATTACTCCGACCGTGGATAATTCTGTGTGCTAATTATACATCTATGGATCATCGTCATGTGCTTGGCTCATATACACCCTTCTTCATCTGTAAAAACAATGTGCTGGTGTGTTCACACTTCACAGTCGAGTCTAGTTTAGTCGCATTAGATTCCATTCGACCAAAGTTATTACTTAATTAGTACAAAGACACATCGTATGTTCGTATTAGGTGACCTTGATGATTCACTAATTAGTGTTTCTTAATTAACTTTGAATGAAAATGTATGTGCAGGAGGTCTGTCCATGGTTCGGTTTATGACAAGAATGTCGATGACAATATTAACCCTGTTGCGGTGCCTGATGACATAGTCCAGCCTCAATCAGAGAAATACTGGTCTCCTAATCCTCAGACCGGGGTTTTTGGGCCTGCAGCTGAGAACAACCCGGGTGGTGAGCATGGCTTCCACACCTCAGCTGGTAATGGTGGAACCGAGTCTGTGCTGGAGCAGCAGACATTTTTCCGTCCTCAAGAGGACCTCGACAAGCCCCAGCCTGCCTAATGTCATAACAAGCCTGAAGCCGCCCTAGTGATACCCTCAAGATCTATATGTATGCAGCATGGTAGCAGACTAGCAGTTCATCTGTTCATGTAATAATCGTTGTTGTTTCGTAGTACTTCTGATGTGTATCTTAAGTGGTTATGGTTATGGATTTTCTTTGTTGTCGTCTTAGGTTGTCCTCCAACAATCCGAATTTTCTTGTGTAAATATCAGGGCTCTGTGTTATGCGTTATAACTACTGTGTTTCGAATCGACCAACATTTTAACTAGTAGGCTTTGCCAAAGACATGATGTATGTTTACGCTCCAAAGCTTTAAAGTGTATGTCGAATTTTCTCGTATGAATTATTGAGTGTTGTCTATTCTCGAACCCACTAGAGTAGACATGAACAAGGCTATATTATGGCAAAGAACTGAATTCGCTATCATATGGTTGATGGAGGAGTGTCGTCTAATCTTACTAGTCACACTATAAACGAAAATTCTTTTTAAGTCTTGTCCCGTAAAGAACGAAAAAGAACCCACGTTACGCTAGTACTGACCTAAAGAAGTAAGAGGATTTGAAGGCAAGACTAAACCCAAGCTGGTTGATAAATTAATCATTAGGTCAACTTTACTCTTTAAAGCCGTTCCCGAAAATCACAAAATTTGTCAAAGAAAAGTGCAAAAGTTCACATATTATTGGAGAGAGGGAGCACAAAGAGGAACAAAACGTTGCAATCAAGTGTGAATGATAATGGAACCCAAGAGTGTTAGCTAGCTAGGGACCTCTATTGTGTTTCGATCTTGGATGTTGATGGAGATCCTAATCAGTTGGCAATGACTTGAGTATGGGATACTAACTTATCTCATATGGGTCACAAACCGACGATCAACAAATGCAAAGAGATATACTCATATACTTGTATCACAAGCGACAACTACCATGTTTATATCATGGTGCTCGATCAATCCTAATTAATAAACTTAAATTATCGAATTAAAGCCTATAGTAGAAAATAATGAAATCTTGTAAATTTGCGTATGAAACATTACTTTTGCCGAAATTTGTGTAATTACGCAACACAAATCAACACCATAATTACTTTGATAAGAATGCGAATTTGGGAGCTTCAACTACTTGTGAAAGCTTTGATTAGTTGGTTGATACGATCACTTATTGAGCTTTTTTTTCAATAAAATTAAGATTATATCTTATTTCAGATTGGACAGGTTTTGTGACTGAAAAGAACATATGCTCTTAAGATTGGTTAAACTTAGTCGGAGCAAAAGAATGGCAAAGAAAATGTGCTCCACTCTTTTGTTTTTTTCAAATTCAACGATGGCTGTCCTTTGTCACAAAGAAAAAGATCTCTCAATTCTGCATGTCCAATTATAAATGGTAAGATTTGTGACACCCCCTATCGATATCAATCCGACATTCATTTACTTAAATAGTGTTTATACTATACCACACGATAACAAAACCAATAAGTTAGGTTGAATTGAGCTGAAATTCATTTCTGAAATCGAAATGAGCCAAATTTGAGATCGAAGAAAAAAGTGGCAAAGTCGGAAATCATATGTAGTCACCGGGCAGTAATAGATTTGGACTCAAAAAGCCCATGGAGCAAGAAAAGGTAGACCAATTTCATGGACTTCAAACATAGCCCAATGTCAGCTTCATGAGCTAAATTAGGATATAGAATGGACTTACACCATTGTGGATGAGAAATGCTCAAGTTGAAGCCAAATTCCAGGGGAAGCGAGTAATCCTGTCTCGATCATTTGAAGGAATCGATGTTTGCAAGAAAAGCTGTACCCGTCATTCTTATGATTCTTGCCAATGCTCACATATACAGCAGCTGTGAAGGAGTGAGTGTCAAAGAAGACTTGTGCAAACAAATATCTTTGAAATTGAAGAAATATGATGGCGCCAGTAGTCCAGTACCACTCACTCTATTATTCAACGTACTTGTTTCAGAGGAGGCCAAAATAAGGCTGTAGTCCGGAGATGGAGGCTTAAGTCACTTCACTGAGTACAAATACAAGCAGCTCTTGGTGTTACGTGAATATGTGATCACTCTGGAGTTTGGAGACGGTTCTCCATCAGCTCTGCAAGAGGACTCACAGTATACCTGCAACGTAAATACGATGAACGTTCACGTTAGCTGGCCTCAAATTGTACTGTAATAATGCTTTTGTTGCTGTGCTGTAAGCACAATAGGACCTAATATACAGAACTCACTGAGATTTTTCTCTGCAACTGCAAGTTTCCGTGGTTTTCATTAGCATTTAGCAGAAACCTTTACTGTCCGGTTGACCTTGATTTAAAAGCTCATATCTATTCAAGATACATTAGCGCTGTCTGCAGCATCTCCCTAGCCTTCCTGTCAGGCGTACAGCCACCAGACTCCATTTGTTGATACAGCTCTGGAACCTGGTTCAGAGAAAACTTCATGAATTGATAACAAAAAAGAGGAAGTAAATAAGAGATTACTTCCACCGTGATAGGCCTACGAGAGCAGCAATTTCCCTCGAAAGCACTCATTAGGTGCTCAGAGGAACCACGTTTAATACCTAGCTATCTAATACTTTAATCTTTTCAAGTAATAAAGCAAAATTGGAGTTCTATGCACGAGCAGACTGAAGCATACATTATTAGAGTGTTTTGTCTCAATGATGGCAGACGTGAGCCCAATTTCAAATTCCAGGACTAAAGTTGTCAACATATCTATGAACTTCCGTTAATTTGTAGAGCAGATAATTGGTGACGTACGTAAAATTCTAGTTTCAACCAAAATGAATTGAGGAATCTGGAGATGCACAACGCACCTTAGTAAACTTCTTGGCCCTGATGAAAGCTTTCATAAGTGTGGTGTATGTAATAACATCAGGATTAATACCCTACCAAAAAATCAATAGTGCAATTAAGAGATTGAAATACAAAATGAGCATGGTCAAAAGGAATATATGCAATCATTAAACAAGCCATTCAAGTGCAGAATATCACTTACACATTCCATGATATGGTGGTATACCGAGAGTGCCTCGAGATGTCTGCCGGCAATTCCAAATGCATTTATCAAGACATTAAGCATAATAAGATTTGGTTCAATGCCTTCAGCTTCCATGAATTGAAGAACCTTAACAGTGTCTTCACATAAACCCTGAGTCAGGTAGAACATTTAGTATCATATTCCATACCCGCTTGTAATATATATGCACAATCATTATGTGGTCTAGGACATGGAAGACATTCCACTGGTCTAGGACATCCAGCACAAGCCATTCTATCAGATTTCTGAGAAAGGGAATATGACCGTTCTGCCAGTCCATATGAAGCAAAAACTCCTCTTTCCATAATTTGAAACACCGATGTGGTACCCCATCTAACCATCTTTCACAAGGATTTGACATTTTGACCTTCTCAAGGGCTACCAGCCTACCAGTAATACAAGCATGACACTGAAGAAAAATCAGCAAGATGGAGAAATGGGTATGGTATGGCCATGGGTTTATGTAGATCATCGTCTATATATCAAATACGGCCTACAGGCTTATCATGTCAGCTCCAGTTATAGGTTAAAGAGTATTCTCCTAACATTGTCTCATAGCTTCTTTAAAGATTGTACTTCTATTGAATACTGTATTGTTATGGAAAATAATTATGGGATTCCAGACATCATATCCAGAGTGAGTTGTCCCAACAGGCAATAAACATAGGGGACATTCATTCATTAGCATGGTGACGAGCTTCTGACAACTAACAGATGCGTCAGTGAGCATAAAAGGAGCGTGAAACTATAGATGAAAATGCGCTTGGATATCACAGAAGAGCAACATCAGTCATAACAAATAACAATATAACTAAGCGATAGAAATACAACTGACAGGGATTTAAAATAGTGGTCATACCTGTTGAGCATATGCATTGGCGAGGACAGAAAAAATATTTGACGTCATCTGGACGCCTTCAGCTCTTAAAGCGGATATACAATCTTCTGCACCCTGATATCTGCCATACTGTCCATATATGTCAACAAGGACAGCATATATGGCTCCACTCTTAAGGTTCCCTCGACGTTTCATTATCTCAAAACTCTCCTTCAACAACTCCCACTTCCCTTGTTCACCTAGGCGACTGATCAAGATCATAAAGATCTTAGGATCAGGATATAATCCTTGATCTTGCATTTCAGTAAATAAATCCAGTGCCTTCATATGATCACCAGCCTTGCAATGCCATTTGATCAACGAATTCCAAGTCATTATGTCGGGCACTATCCCATCTCCACGCATCTTCCCAAACACTTCCATGGCTTCACTTAACTCTCCATACTTTCCGAAAGTGTCAATGATGCTATTGAAAACCCTCTTATCTAGAGGCACCCCCAACTCACTAATCTCACCTACGATTTCCATTGCCTTCTTCCACATCCCATGGTCTCTATAAAGCTCGATTACCCTACTATACACAAATGTATTCAATCGAAAACCTTTCCTCTTCATTTGGCCAATAATTTGCCAAGTCTCACTCAACCTCCCAGCACTCACATAATAATTCAGAAAAATCTCAAATGTTTCGCGATTCTCACTAACACCCAACTCCTCCATCACCTTCAGCGATTTAATCGCAAGTTCGTACATACCTTTCCTCAAAAACCCTCTAAGCAAAACATTAAAAACCCCAACTTTGGGGCTCAACCCAAGAAAGATCATTTCTTGGAACACCATATCAGCTTCTAGAGTTCTACCAACACTACCTAAAACCTCAATTAAGCTTGTATAACACAACATATTGGGATAAAATCCAAGTGCCTGCATTTCTGATAAACATGACATAGCTTCATCTACACGCCCTTGCTTACAATAATGGCTAATTTTATCACTATACAATTCTAAAGGCAGCTCCTTTTTATCTGGGTATTCCATAAAAGAGCTGATATTACCATTACAAGTGTAATCTGAGGTTTTTGAGGCATTACTATGAAAAATTGAAAGGCAATAACAAGTATAATTGCTTGAATTTTGAAGATTGTGGGGAAATTGGGGATGATATGATGAGAAAAGTAATGAAATTGGATACCTGATAAAAAATGAAGGTAGTTTAGAGATGGCACTGCGTCGGAGCTCCATTTTCATGGAAGTTTGAATCGTTGGTGCTGCCATACACAAGAAACACAATACGGATTATGTGTCAAAGTGATGTGCTTTCTGTGGTTGTGTACCCGTTTGTTGTGTAACTATTTTTACTGAGATATTTAATCTCAAAGTAAAATGAGTTAACGAGTGTGCCGGACATTGAGAATTACCGTAGAGTGGTTGAGTGATAATAGTCTCAAAAATAGGAGCGGAAAAAGAGATTTGGCACACCAGATACGGCACATCTTATCGAAATTTGAGGGCAACTCCAAAATTTTCGGTTTTAATAGATATATGCCGAGTTTCTTTCTCTCTTGACAAGATTAAGAGTAATACGACGGGATCGTGTTTTAGTATCGATATCTTTAGTCTTGAATCTCGATGTCAGTATAGCCAAGTATACGCAATATTTCAGGTGTTACATTCTACGAACATCCAGTAAAACTTAATCTACTTGCAACAAACAACAACTGAAGATCCCGCCAAGATGAGGTGAAATTATTCTATGTTATCCTCATAAACCCAGCTTAACCCCTTGTTCAACAAAAAAAAGCCCAATTTCTTCGAGAAAAATGGCAATAACAAACACTGGAGTTTATGCAGTTTCAGCGTCACCATTACGACACATTGATTCACAATCAAAGGTACGCAGACACTTCCCTTGTCACTGTTCTTTAGCTTCATCAACATCAAGTGAAAGTAATTCAATTGAAGAACAAAACCCTAAAAAATTTACTTATAGTAGAGCTACTCCTTCAGTAAGATGGCCCAATTTAAAACTTGCAGAAATTCACCAATCCCCGCAAACCCATTTCAATTTCACCCCCAATTTAGATGCCCATGTCGCCGAAACAGCGAAAAGTTCAGAAATTGTTGATGAATTTGATGGTAAAGATGATGCAGGAAAGAGTGATGATTTGGGAGAAGTTGGGGTGAGTGATGAGAATTTGGAGGTGTTGGGTAGGCCTAGTAAGAATAAGGCGAAAAAGATGACTAAATTAGCATTGAAAAGAGCTAAAGATTGGAGGAAGAGGGTCCAATTTTTGACTGATAAGATTCTAGGGTTAGGGCCTGAGGAGTTTGTGGCTGATGTTTTGGATGAGAAAATGGTGCAGATGACTCCTACTGATTACTGTTTTGTGGTCAAATGGGTGGGTCAGTCGAGCTGGCAGCGGGGTTTGGAGGTTTATGAGTGGTTGAATCTTAGGCATTGGTACTCTCCTAATGCCCGGATGCTGGCCACGATATTGGCGGTGCTTGGGAAGGCGAACCAGGAAGCGCTGGCTGTGGAGATTTTTATGAGGGCTGAGCCTTCTGTAGGTAATACTGTTCAGGTTTACAATGCGATCATGGGGGTTTATGCGAGAAATGGTAGGTTCTTGAAGGTTCAGGAGATGTTGAATTTGATGCAAGAGCGTGGGTGTGAGCCGGATCTCGTGAGCTTCAATACTTTGATTAATTCTCGTTTGAAGTCTGGCCCTCTAGAGCCAAATTTGGTGATTGACCTTCTGAATGAGGTGAGGAAATCAGGTATTCGACCTGATACCATAACTTATAACACTCTTATTAGTGCCTGCTCTCGTGGAGCCAATCTGCAGGAGGCAATTAAAGTATATAGTGATATGGAGGCTAATCAATGCCAACCTGATCTATGGACTTATAATGCCATGATCTCTGTTTTTGCGAGATGTGGGCTGCCTACTAAAGCCGAAAGAATCCTACGAGAGCTTGAGGCTAAAGGGTTTGTCCCTGATGCTGTGACGTATAATTCACTGCTATATGCATTTGCTAGAGAGGGAAGTGCTGTGAAGGTAGGGGAAGTTTGCGAAGAAATGCTAAAAAAGGGATTCACTAAGGATGAGATGACCTATAACACTATTCTTCACATGTATGGTAAAAATGGTCAGCTTGATTTAGCATTGGATCTATATAGAAACATGAAATCGTTTGGACTTGTTCCTGATGCGGTTACGTACACAGTGTTGATTGATTCTCTCGGAAAATCCAATAGAGTGACTGAGGCAGCGAATGTAATGTCTGAAATGTTGGATGCTGGAGTTAAGCCCACTCTACGAACTTTTAGTGCCTTGATATGTGGATATGGGAAAGCTGGGTACCGGGAAGAGGCTGAAGAAACATTTAACTGCATGCTGAGGTCTGGTATCAAGCCTGACAAACTGGCTTATTCTGTGATGCTGGATATTCTTTTGAGGTCTAATGAGACCAGGAAAGCAATGCCGTTATACAGGGATATGGTTCGTCATAATATTATGCCTGACAACAGCCTTTACCTTTCTTTGATCCAAGTTCTCAAGAGGGAAAATAAAGAGGAGAGTCTTAGGAAAGTTATCTCTGATATGGAGAAAGTATTTGGCATGAATCCTCTACACATATATTCCATACTTGTTCGAGGCGAGTGCTTTGATGATGCTGCTAAAATGTTAAGATTAGCTGTTGCTCAGGGCCACGATTTGGACTCTGATAATCTCCTATCAATATTAACTTCCTATAGTTCTTCTGGGAGACACTTGGAAGCTGTAGAGTTGCTTAATTATTTGAAGGAATGTTCTTCTGCATCCCATGACTTTCTAGAGGAGGCTCTTGTGATTGTGTTCTGCAAAGCTAATATATTTGGTGATGCAATCAAACAGTACTACAATGTGAAGGAGGGGGGCTTGTTTAAAGGAAGTTGCATGATGTATGAATCGCTCATTACGTGCTGCAAGGAATCTGAAATGTATGCTGATGCATCTCAGATATTTTCCGACATGAGATTTTTGGGACTGCAACCATCTCAAAGTATATATGAAAGTATAGTGCTCATATATTGTTTGTTGTCCGTCCCAGAGACAGCTCAATGTATGATTGATGAAGCAGAAGGTAAAGGTATGATTTTTCAGGATGTTGGCATCTTTGTTGATCTTATACATGCTTATGGTAACGTCAAGGAACTGCAGAAGGCGGAAAGCGTTGTTGGTCGTCTAAGGCAGAGGTCTAAAGTTCTGGACAGGAAGGTTTGGAATGCTTTGCTGCAAGCATATGCCGATTCTGGGCTTTATGAGCAAGCTAGGGCAGCTTTTAATACAATGATGAGAGAAGGACCTTCTCCAACCATAGACACAATTAACTTTCTGATGCAGGCATTAATTGTGGATGGGAGACTAAATGAGCTTTATGTGTTGATTCAGGAGCTTCAAGATATGGCGTTTAAGATTAGTAAAAGCACCATCCTTGTGATGCTTGAAGCTTTTGCTAGAGCTGGAAATATATTTGAAGTAAAGAAGATATATAACGGGATGAAGGCTGCTGGTTACCTCCCTACCATGCATCTTTACAGGGTTATGATTGGGTTATTATCCCGAGGGAAAAAAGTAAGGGATGTTGAGTCTGTGATTGCTGAGATGGAAGAAGCTGGATTTAAGCCTGATCTTCCAGTGTGGAATTCACTGCTCAAGATGTACACCGACATTGAGGATTATAGAAAGACGGCTGAAGTGTACCAGAACATTCAAAAAGCTGGTCTTGCTGCTGATGAGGACACTTATAATACTTTAATAATCATGTACTGCCGAGACCGTAGACCCGAGGAAGGTTTGAGCCTGATGCATCAGATGAGAAGGCTTGGATTAGATCCGAAACTGGATACTTACAAAAGCTTGATTGCTGCCTGCGGCAAGCAGAAGCTTTTAGATGCAGCAGAGGAGCTCCTTGAGGACTTACGTTCACGGGGGTTCAAACTAGATCGTTCTTTCTATCATGTAATGATTAAAATGTATAGAGATTCTGGAAGGCATGACAAGGCAGAAAGGGTACTGACTCAGATGCAGGAAGTTGGAGTTGAGCCCACTATTGCTACAATGCATCTACTAATGATGTCTTATGGAAGCTCTGGACAACCAAAGGAAGCGGAGAAGGTTCTTGATCATTTGAAAAACTCAGGTTTAAGTCTTAGTACACTGCCATACAGTTCAGTCATCGATGCCTTTCTGAAACATGGAGATTATGGTGCTGGAATTCAAAAGCTTATGGAAATGATTGGTGATGGCTTGGAACCAGACCATAGGATTTGGACTTGCTTCATTCGTGCTGCAAGCTTATGTCAGAATTCAGAGGAAGCTATAACGCTCTTAAAAGCACTCCAAGATTCTGGTTTTGATTTACCTGTAAGGTAGCTCTTTGCTGAACTCTGACCTGTAACTGGAGCATACACAGTTTCGCTTTCTTTTCTTCTTGACCTCCCATTTTTTTATGTACTTGTCTATTTTACAGGCTGTTCACTGACAGTTGTGACTCATTAGTCGCAATTATGGATCAATGGCTTGAGAGATTGGAGCCTGTTGAGGATAACGCTGCATTCAACTTTGTTAATGCGTTGGAGGACCTATTATGGGCGTTTGAACTTCGAGCGAAAGCTTCATGGCTTTTTCAATTGGCTGTAAAGAGGAGTATCTACAGAGAGAACGTGTTCAGGTATGTAGTGACATGTACATAATTTTCGGCTTGTTACTCAGCACGAAAGATCTTTCACTTTTGTACCAAGTGGCTAATTTAAAGTTTTAGATAGAAGTAGGACTCTCAGCACTCTAAATTGGTATTATTAATGAAAGATTATGACAATCTTTCTATTGTGTGTCCATATTAGAAAGGGGTAGATGGAAGGAGGGTTCTTGGAATTTTTCTTACATTGCGAGGTGAGTATTGCAGTCGTGTTGAACAATCTGTCTGGGATTAGGATATTTGTTGGTTTAACCCAGCCAAAAAACTATGGTAGTTTCGAAAATGGTACCACATTTTTGGTAAGGCCAAAGGGGTAAGATTACGTGTTTAAGCAAAATATTAGAGCGAAAAACCTATGGTAGGTTCTTATAATCGGGAACAAGTCAGAATTGTGTTATACTATCATATTATAATGGAATATGACTGGTAGCGAAAAAGTAGAAATAGTATAATTTTGAGCAAACTATGCTATAAGAATGTATACGTATCCCAACTACGAAACTTTAAAAGCATTGACTAGCGTACAGTGCTCATTATGTTTTGTAGAATCGGTATTGTATATTACACATTAATGAAATATCTTCTCTTAATTGAATATGTATACTCAAACAAACATTTTTCAGTCGTTAAGAGAACCCCTGTAGCCAAGCATCTAACCATTCCTTGCTAAAATTATGGCCGATCAACATATGAACTTGCTGTGTGCTGGCTAGATCATGCAACAACTATCATCGGTAATAAACTCATTTCGCATTCAATGTGTGTTAACGCAGGGTGGCTGAAAAGGATTGGGGAGCTGATTTTAGAAAGTTATCTGGCGGTGCTGCTCTTGTGGGTCTTACATTATGGCTTGATCACATGCAGGCAAGTTTATTTTTATGTTTTTTTTTTTTCTGTTTAAATCAAGAATGATGTGAATAGGATTAGCCTATGTGTATCAAACTGTTTTGCGATTGGTGCCTTGCTGAAACCTTCAAGCCACCTCCTATCTTCTTCTGCGAGTGATACTATATGTGTTTTCTACGGACGTACAAATCATAAAGACCCGTTTTTTAAATATCCCGTTGTAATCCTCCTTATGAACCACAAAAAGTAAGCCTGGAACTCAATATCATTTTTTTGCAAGCAGTGCTGAACTATAAGTAGCAATGTGACAATTGTTGTCCTCTTAAAGTCTGCACATGTATGGCGTATGGCCATTTGAAGCCATTTTGTTTCATTTCACCTGGAGAAATTGCTGCTCGACTAAAGAAATTACAATCTGTTAGCCACTTTTTCATGGCTACATCTGTCCTGAAGTTCTCTTTGTTGTCGCAGGATGCGTCACTTGAGGGTTCACCAGAGTCTCCTAAGTCAGTTGTAATAATAACAGGGACAGCTGAATACAACATGGTTTCCTTAAACAGCACACTGAAGGCATACCTCTGGGAGATGGGATCCCCATTCTTGCCTTGTAGAACGAGAAGTGGGGTTCTTGTTGCCAAGGCCCATTCCCTTAGGATGTGGCTAAAAGACTCACCATTTTGCTATGACCTTGAGTTGAAAAATGCACCCTCAGTCCCTCAATCAAATTCAATGCAGCTTATTGAAGGATGTTTCTTACGGCGTGGCCTTGTTCCTGCATACAAAGAGATCACTGAAAAGCTTGGAGAAAAAGTGTGGCCAAAGAAATTTGCACGATTGGCCTTGCTTTCAGATGAAAAAAGAGAGAAAGCTCTCCAGGCTGATATCGATGGAAGAAAAGAAAAGTTAGAGAAGATGAAGCGAAGGGGCCTTGCTATAAACAAGAAATTGAGGCACCATAAAAAGAAGTTTGTTGGAAGAACAATCTCTGGAGATCCCAAAAAGATGCTTCCAGAGAAGTCTACTTCGAGATAAGTGTTCAATAGACCCATCTGGAAGGAAAAATGACACTTTATTTGTTCCTACTTCCAAGGAACAATAGGAGCTGAGTTTCGCCCACTCCATTGAGGTTCACTGTCATCAAAAGCACTGCAGAATCGATCCTGAATAACTATGTGCATTGTGTAATGAATACATATGAAATGAAGTCAAATCACAAACTTGAACCAGCGTCACTGCCACGTACCCACAATCTCAGGTTACAAACCATAATAATTTCTTTTGATTACTTTTTCTATCTGTACCCCCCTCCCCCCCCTCTTCTTAAAATAATATTTTGGGTGCCATCTGTTCTTGTAGCTTTATGCACCTTATGGCAACCATGCCAGTAATTCTTGGTAAATCATAGTTACGCTGTGCCAAATTGCCATTTCAAGAAGTACTGCCGAAATTGTGAGGATTTCATTCAATCAGCCTGCTCATATAAGTAGGACAGGACTTGGTGAGTTCACCTCCCCTTAATTATGCCGTTCCATGGTCTTTGGCAACTTGAAAGAAGAATATACTATTTTTTGCCCATATCTACTTAATAATATAGTGTGTCAAAAGATTATGTGATGATCATCCTTTCCTTACTGCTGGAGCCCTTTGATGTAGAAGTAAAACATGTAGCTAAGGGCTAGCGGAAGATTTCCTTTCCCTTGAAGTGGGTGTTTCAGTGTCGTTCCTGCTACTCCTCGTTTGCTCTTCTTTGCAAGTTTGCATTTGTAGTTTCGCTGTCCTCTTTTTAATACAGTTTTCGTTTCTAATAAAGCCAAATGCAGTTTTCGTTTCTAATAAAGCCAAAAAGCTTGAGCCACGCTATTGGGATTGTGGTTCACAGGCCCAAATTTTGCTGAATCTCTTCAAATATTAGTCAAGTGATTGAAGACCAATAAATCCAAATTGGTTGTATACCAATTGACGGGTGCTCAAATTCAAGGTTAGTGAAAATACATACTCTTTAGCATACATGTTTTTGTTTCAGCAACTTTATAAGCAAAACGGCTCAAATTTGTGTGGAATGCCCTACTGGCCATATTATGTATGGTAGCAAAATATTCGAGCCAAAAACCTATCTTAGCTTGCCGAAATCAGCAAAAAATCCCTCTTTGGCCTTAGAGGCGACGTATATGGAAAAGGCTTGGAGAACTTCTCTTAGAGAGGAACCAACCCTCATAGCCAACAAAGGTACTCCAAGGCTACTAATTGCAAAAGTTTGATTACATTTGGTTACTTTCATAAATGTGGTCAAAATTGGGCCCAACCGAAGTGTATAGTTCACTAGTTTTGGCCAAAAATGGTCAACGAACAAAAACGGCTCATATTTTCGTGGGATACCCTACTGGCCATATTATGTGTAGTAGCAAAATGTTCGAGCGCAAAACCTATCTTAGTTTGCCACAATCGACAAAATTCGCACGTTAAACTTAGAGGTGACGTGTACGATAAAGGCTATGAGAACTTCTCTTAGTGAGGGACCAACCCTCATAGCCATCAAAGGTTCTCCAAGGCTAATAGTTGTAAAATTTTGAATACATTTGGTTACTTTCATAAAAAAATTCAAAAATGAGCAAAATCGAAGTGAATAGTCCACGATTATCTACCAAAAAAGGTCTACGATTAAAAATTGCTCAAATATTTGTGGAATGCCCTAGTGGCCATATTATGTGTCGTAGCAAAATATTGGAGCCAAAAACCTATCTTAGTTTGCAAAAATCGGTCAAAATCGCTCTCTAGCCTTAAAGGTGGCGTGTACGGAAAAGTCTTGGAAAACGTCTCTGAGTTTGGAGCCAACCCTCATAGTCAACATAGGTACTCCAAAGCTCTAAATTGTAAACTTTTGATTACATTTGGTTACTTTCATAAAAGTGGCCAAAATGTGGCAAAACCGAAGTATATAGTCCACGATTTTTTGCCAAAAATAGTGTATGACCAAAAACGGTTTTAACTTTTGTGGAATACCCTACTAGCCATATTATATATTGTAGCAAAATATTTGAGCCAAAAACCTATCTTAACTTGCCGAAATCGACAACAATCGCGCTCTAGCCTTAAAGGGGGTGGTACAGAAAAGGCTTGGAGAACATCTCTAAGAGAGGAACCAACCCTCATAGTCAACATAGGTACTCCAAAGCTCTAAATTGTAAACTTTTGATTACATTTGGTTACTTTCATAAAAGTGGTTAAAATGTGACAAAACCGAAGTGTATAGTCCACGATTTTTGGCCAAAAATGGTCTCTGTCCAAAAATGGTATAAATTTTTGTGGACTACCCTACTGGCCATATTATATATTGTAGCACAATCTTTGAGCCAAAAATCATTCTTAGCTTGCCGAAATCGACAAAAATCGCTCTCTAGCCTTAGGTGGTGGTACGGAAAAGGCTTGGAGAACATCACTAAGTGAGGAATCAAACCTGATAACCAACATAGGTACTCCAAAGCTTTAAATTGTAAACTTTTGATTACATTTGGTTATTTTCTTAAAAGTGGTCATAATTGGCAAAACCGATGTGTATAGTCCACTGTTTTTGTCCAAAATTGAACTACGATTAAAAATGGCTCAAATATTTATGGAACGCCCTACTGGCCATATTATCTATTGTAGCATAACATTTAAGCCAAAAACCTATCTTAGCTTGCCGAAATCGACAAACATCGCTCTCCAGCCTTATAGGTGGTGGTACGGACAAGGCTTGGAGAACATCTCCAAGTGAGGAACCAACCCTCATAACCAACATAGGTACTCCAAAGCTTTAAATTGTAAACTTTTGATGACAATTTGTTACTTCCTAAAAAGTGGTTAATAATTGGCAAAACCAAAGTGTATAGTCCACGATTTTCTGCCAAAAATGGTTTACGATTAAAAATTGCTCAAATATTTGGGAATGCCCTAGTGGCCATATTATGTGTCGTAGCAAAATATTGGAGCCAAAAACCTATCTTAGTTGCTAAAATCGGTGAAAATCGCTCTCTAGCCTTAAAGGTACCGTGTACGGAAAAGGCTTGGAAAACGTCTCTGAGTTTGGAGCCAACCCTCATAGTCAACATAGGTACTCCAAAGCTCTAATTTGTCAACTTTTGATTACATTTGGTTACTTTCATAAAAGTGGTCAAAATGTGGCAAAACCGAAGTGTATAGTCCACGATTTTTGGCCAAAAATGGTCTATGTCCAAAAAGGGTTTAAATTTTTGTGGACTACCCTACTGGCCATATTATATATTGTAGCACAATCTTTGAGCCAAAAACCTATCTTAACTTGCCGAAATCGACAAAAATCGTTTTAGCCTAAAAGGTGGAGGTACGGAAAAGGCTGGGAGAACATCTCTAAGTGAGGTATCAAACCTCATAACCAACATAGGTACTTTAAAACTTTAAATTGTAAACTTTTGATTACATTTGGTTATTCTCTTAAAAGTGGTAAAAAATTGGCAAAACCGAAGTGTATAGTCCACGGTTTTTGTCCAAAATTGACCTTCGATTAAAAATGGCTCAAATATTTGTGTAACGCCCTACTGGCCATATTATGTATTGTAGCAAAATATTTAATCCAAAAACCTATCTTAGCTTGCCGAAATCGACAAAAATCGCTCTCTAGTCTTATGGGTGGTGGTACGGAGAAAACTTGGAGAATATCTCTAAGTGTGGAGCCAACCCTCATAGCCAACATAGGTACTCCAAAGCTCTAAATTGTAAACTTTTGGTTACATTTGGTTACTTTCATAAAAGTGGTCAAAATGTGGCAAAACCGAAGTTGTCCACGATTTTTTGCCAAAAATAGTTTATGACCAAAAACGGTTTTAATTTTTGTGGAATACCCTACTGGCCATATTATATATTGTAGCAAAATATTGGAGCCAAAAACCTATCTTAGTTGCTAAAATCGGTGAAAATCGCTCTCAAGCCTTAAAGGTGGCGTGTACGGAAAAGGCTTTGAAAACGTCTCTGAGTTTGGAACCTACCCTCATAGTCAACATAGGTACTCCAAAGCTCTAAATTGTAAACTTTTGATTACATTTGGTTACTTTCATAAAAGTGGTCAAAATGTGGCAAAACCGAAGTGTATAGTCCACGATTTTTGGCCAAAAATGGTCTATGACCAAAAAGGGTTCAAATTTTAGTGGAACACCCTACTGGCCATATTATTTATTCTAGTAAAATATTTGAGCCAAAAACCTATCTTAACTTGCCGAAATCGACAAAAAATCGGTTTAGCCGAAAAGGTGGAGGTACGGAAAAGGCTGGGAGAACATCTCTAAGTGAGGAACCAACCCTCATAACCAACATAGGTACGCCAAAGCTTTAAATTGTAAACTTTTGATTACATTTGGTTACTTCCATAAAAGTGGTCAAAAATTGGCAAAACCGAAGTCTATAGTCCACGATTAAAAATTGCTCAAATTTTTGTGGAATGCCCTAGTGGACATATTATGTGTCGTAGCAAAATATTGGAGCCAAAAACCTATCTTAGTTTGCTAAAATCGGAAAATCACTCTCTAGCCTTAAAGGTGGAGTGTACGGAAAAGGCTTGGAAAACGTCTCTGAGTTTGGAGCCAACCCTCACACTCAACATAGGTACTCCAAAGCTCTACACTGTAAACTTTTGATTCCCTTTGGTTAATTTTATAAAAGTGGTCAATATGTGGAAAAGCCGAAGAGTATAGTCCACGATTTTCTGCCGAAAATGGTCTACGATTCAAAATTGCTCATATATTTGTAGAATGCCCTAGTGGCCATATAATGTGTCGTAGCAAAACATTGGAGCCAAAAACCTATCTTAGTTTGCTAAAATCGGTCAAAATCGCTCTCAGCCTTAAAGGTGGCGTGTACGGAAAAGTCTTGGAAAACGTCTCTGAGTTTGGAGCCAACCCTCATAGTCAACATAGGTACTCCAAAGCTCTAAATTGTAAACTTTTGATTACATTTGGTTACTTTAATAAAAATGGTCAAAATGTGGCAAAACCGAAGTGTGTAGTCCACGATTTTTGGCCAAAAATGTTCTATGACGAAAAATGGTTTAAATATTTGTGGACTACCCTACTGCCCATATTATATATTGTAGCATAATCTTAGAGCCAAAAACCTTTCTTTGCATGCCGAAATCGACAAAAATCGCTCTCTAGCCTTAAAGGTTGTGGTACGGAAAAGGCTTGGAGGACATCTCGAAGTGAAGAACCAACCCTGATAACCACCATAAGCACTCCAAAATTTTAAATTGTAAACTTTTGATTACATTTGTTTACTTTCATAAAAGTGGTCAAAAATTGGTAAAACCGAAGTGTAGTCCACGATTTTCTGCCAAAAATGGTCTACGATTAAAAATTGCTCATATTTTTTTGGAATGCCCTAGTGGCCATATTATGTGTCGTAGCAAAATACTGCACCCAAAAACCTATCTTAGTTTGCTAAAATCGGTCAAAATCGCTCTCTAGCCTTAAAGGTGGCGTGTCCGGAAAAGTCTTGGAAAACGTCTCTGAGTTTGGAGCCAACCCTCATAGTCAACATAGGTACTGCAAAGCTCTAAATTGTAAACTTTTGATAACATCTGGTTACTTTCATAAAAGTGGTCAAAATGTGGCAAAGCCGATGTGTATAGTCCACGATTTTCTGCCAAAAATGGTCTACGATTAAAAATTGCTCAAATATTTGTAGAATGCCCTAGTGGCCATATTATGTGTCGTAGCAAAATATTGGAGCCAAAAACCTATCTTAGTTTGCGAAAATCGGTCAAAATCGCTCTCTAGCCTTAAAGGTGGCGTGTACGGAAAAGGCTTGTAAAACGTCTCTGAGTTTGGAGCCAACCCTCTTAGTCAACATAGGTACTCGAACGCTCTAAATTGTAAACTTTTGATAACATTTGGTTATTTTAATAAAAGTGGTCAACATGTGGCAAAACCGAAGTGTATAGTCCACGATGTTTGGCCAAAAATGGTCTATTATTAAAAACGGTTCAAATTTTTGTGGAATAACCTACTCGCCATATTATATATTGTAGCAAAATATTTGAGCCAAAAACCTATCTTAACTTGTCGAAATCGACCAAAATCGCTTTAGCCTTAAAGGTGGTTGTACGGAAAAGGCTTGGAGAACATCTCTAAGTGAGAAATCAAACCTCATAACCAACATAGGTACTCCAAAGCTTTAAATTGTAAACTTTTGATTACATTTAGTTATTTTCTTAAAAGTGGTCAAAAATTGGCAAAACCAAAGTGTATAGTCCACGGTTTTTGTCCAAAATTGACCTACGATTAAAAATGGCTCAAATATTTGTGGAACGCCCTACTGGCCATATTATGTATTGTAGCAAAATATTTAAGCCAAAAACATATCTTAGCTTGCCGAAATCGACAAAAATCGCTCTCTAGCCTTATAGGTGGTGGTACGGAGAAGGCTTGGAGAACATCTCTAAGTGTGGAGCAAACCCTCGTAGCCAAAATAGGTACTCCAAAGCTCTAAATTGTAAACTTTTGATTACATTTGGTTACTTTCATAAAAGTGGTCAAAATGTGGCAAAACCGAAGTGTATAGTCCACGATTTTTTGCCAAAAATAGTGTATGACCAAAAACGGTTTTAATTTTTGTGGAATACCCTAATGGCCATATTATATATTGTAGCAAAATAGTTGAGCCAAAAACCTATCTTTACTTGCCGAAATCGACAAAAATCGCTCTCTAGCCTTAAAGGTGGTGGTGCGGAAAAGGCTTGGAGAACATCTCCAAGTGAGTAACCAACCCTCATAACCAACATAGGTACTCCAAAGCTTTAAATTGTAAACTTTTGATGACATTTGGTTACTTCCAAAAAAGTGGTCAAAAATTGGCAAAACCAAAGTGTATAGTCCACGATTTTCTGCCAAAAATGGTCTACGATTAAAAATTGCTCAAATATTTGTGGAATGCCCTAGTGGCCATATTATGTGTCGTAGCAAAATATTGGAGCCAAAAACCTATCTTAGTTTGCTAAAATCGGTCAAAATCGCTCTCTAGCCTTTAAGGTGGCGTGTACGGAAAAGGCTTGGAAAACGTCTCTGAGTTCGAAGCCAACCCTCATAGTCAACATAGGTATTCCAAAGCTCTAATTTGTAAACTTTTGATTACATTTGGTTACTTTCATAAAAGTGGTCAAAATGTGGCAAAACCGAAGTGTATAGTCCACGAGTTTTGGCCAAACATGGTCTATGACCAAAAACGGTTCAAATTTTTGGGGAATAACCTACTGGCCATATTATATATTGTAGCAAAATATTTGAGCCAAAAACCTTTCTTTGCTTGCCGAAATCGACTAAAATCGCTCTCTAACCTTAAATGTGGTGGTACAGAAAAGGCTTGGAGAACATCTCTAAGTGAGGATCCAACCCTCATAGCCAACATAGGTCTCCAAACCTTTAAATTGTAAACTTTTGACATTTGGTTACTTTCATAAAAGTGGTCAAAATGTGGCAAAACTGAAGTGTATAGTCCACAATTTTTGGCCTAAAATGGTCTATTACCAAAACGGTTCAAATTTTTGTGGAATACCCTACTGGCCATATTGTGTATTGTAGCAAAATATTTGAGCCAAAAACCTATCTTAGCTTTCCAAAATCGACCAAAATCGCTCTCTTTCCTTAAAGGTGGCGTGTTCGGAAAAGGCTTGGAGAACATGTCTATGTGCGGAACCAACCCTCATACCAACATAGGCACTCCAAAGCTTTAAATTGTAAACTTTTCATTACATTTGGTTACTTTCATAAAAGTGGTCAAGATTATGTGATGATCATTCTTTTCTTTCTGCTTGAGCCCTTTGATGTAGAAGTAAAACATGTAGCTGAGGGCTCGCGGAAGATTTCTTTTCCCTTGAAGTGGGTGACTCAGTGATATTTCTGCTACTCCTCATTTGCTCTTCTGTGCTAGTTTTGCATTTGTAGTTTCACTGTCCTCTTTTTAATACAGTTTTCGTTTCTAATGAAGCCAAATACTCTCTATCATTTGGCTGTGGGATATGATAGAACATTGCAAGTTGGTTCACTAAACTGTCCACCACTCCTGACCTCACCATAAAGGGGAGACATTGAGGCATAAATTTGCATGCTTGTTTTTAGGTTTAGATTGGTGATTACTCAAATAGATTCCGATGCACATTATGTCATTATGATGAATTACTTTCTGCATGAACCAGGCCATACGTAGGTTTCCCCAAAAAGCTTGAGCCACGTTATTGGGATTGTGGTTCACAGGCCCAAATATTTTGCAGAATCTCTTCAAATCTCAGTCAAGTGATTGAAGACCAACATCGCCAAGTTGGTTGTGTACCAATTGACGAGTGCTCAAATTCAAGGTTAGTGCAAGTACATGCTCTTTGGCATACACGTTATTGTTTCAGCAACTTTAGCATAGCTATCACTCCATCAGCCTATTTAATTGTTCATAGGCTGCGTCTGAGCCATGTGTGACGGCAACTTGAGTCCAATATGAATAAATGGCAACTAAAAGAAACTAGGAAGACACGGTTAGAGATGAGTTACTGTTGGAGTACAACAAAGCAAATGGTTCAATTTTTGACTTTATTTTACTGATCACAACAAGTTCTATTGGCACAACAAGCCATACAAGGCCAATAACAATCCTTTGGCCCTGTGCAAGGACTATTACATGAATGCACTTGAAAAGGAGTCATTTGGTATCCCGGGGGTAGACCTACAGCCGGCGGTGTAGCTGGATTCCCATTCCCCATTGGTGGCAATATTGGTGCCCTTGAGAGGGTGGGTTGGCTGGTGCCTCTGCTCATGGTGGAACTGTCACTGGCACTGCTGGTGCGCAATGATCGTGACTAGGAGAATGATGATGATTCATTAACTTTAGCCTATCAATCGCTTCAGTTCTAGACGAAGCGATACCTTCAAAAACAATCAATTGCAATTAAATAAATTACAATTTTGATGTCATTTGGTTTCGATTTCGAGCACCTATGCTCAATGAAATGAGAAAAGTATAGAAATGGAGTACTTACATATTGCAATAATAATAAACTTAACCAGGACATCCACCTTAGCCGAGCCTCCCTGCATGGTGATATAAAGTGATGCTTGAGAAAATTGACTAAGTTGGTTTGATTTATAACCAAGAAATTCTTGGTTAAAGATCTTTCAAAGTTGCTGAGTTAACAAGTAATAATTGAAATTTCCCAAAATCTATTAGCTTTTGGCTTATTTTGAGCTTGTTTAGTAAGTAATCAGTAGTGCTATAAATTGGCCTTGCACATGCACATGTTTGCTAGAATGATGTGCAAAATAGGGTGAAAGTCCAAGTAAACTCTTGGAAATTAGTAGAAGATTGTACGGAGATTTGCGCATCTATGATGAGAAGCACACTGAATGTTTTGATGTAGCTGGAAAAGGTCATCTGAATGCGGGTTACAATAACTCGGATTTGAAGGCTATAAATCACGTCTGAATTAAAATAACTTTACCGCGCACAATGGGAGCGAATGACATGTTCCATAAGAGGAATTACGAGAAAATTGATCAATAATATTGCCAAACTTTTTATCTTGCAATTTCGCTTAGGGTCGTCTCTTATTCAGGGGTCTTTATTAATACTTGTTCACTAGACGGCCCTTAACATTACATATTTACATGTATCATGTATGTGAGGTTGAGTATATATTAAGGAAAAGGCTCCTCATAACAACATGTTTGGTTTTGGTAACAACAGAGGGTGCAAGGCCAATCACAGTCGTTGGAGTCGCTGCACGGGTAGCCACACCCGTGGATTTGATACGGTGGAAATGCCGGTGGCACTCCTACGCGGTTTGGTGCAGGTGTTTGTACAGCTGGTGGCGCCGGTGATGGTAGTGGTGATGATGGTGGCAGAGACATGGGCTCATCATAACAGCATGTCTGGTTAGCACAGCAGATTGTGCATGGCCAGTCACAGTCGTTGGAGTCGCTGCAAGGGTAACCACATCCATGGATTTGATACGGTGGTACACCGCCTGAAGGTGCCGGTGTCGGGGACGATGGGTGCGGCTTTTGATGTTCCTTACATCTCGCCTCTGCTGTGAATGGGGCAAAAACTGGGGAGAAGAAATGTTTGCATTAGTGGTGGCATTATAAACAACAAAACACAGTACGTCTTGCATTGCACCACATAAACTAAATTAAAGTAGCATTAATTCTTAATGCAAGTCGGGATAACTTGTACACCCCTCTAGAAATTCGCCCCTTTTGTGGTTATAAAGAGCTGTTACATTGAGTAATTAACTTACGTGATGCACTAGCCGCAATGAGAAGTAAAAAGACTACTAGCATAGTTGAAGCACCCTCCATGTCTTTATATTTATTTATTGATTGATAGAAAAAATGAACTCATGGGGAGTATTTATAATCATTTAGCACATCGTTCTAGCTCTGTTTTTTTTTAATAGTTATCATTTGTTTTTAATATCTCTTACGTATTCAAACAAACGTTACAATACCAAGTCAAAGCAAGGAGCTAGCCGATGGAAACAAACAACTGACTTAGCTAGCTAGATAGTCTTGATTGATTAGGCACTACTTCACTTTGACACTTTTGCGTAGTGTATGTATGTATGCAATGTGCAGATTCAAGGAACTTTATGGACCGGAAGAGTAGTGATGGAATTGTGAAGTTTGTTATATACGCACATGATGTTTCGGAGTTATGCGCATTGAATTAAGGATAAAGCTTTGACATTCTAAAAGCTAAGCATGACTACTCCGGTATGGTACATTGGTACAAGTTGCTTCATACGTACGTTAATTCTTTTCAATTTTTTCGTCTCACAAACCATTAAATGAAAATGCGCACTTCCATTCGAATACATACAAACTCTTTATTTTCCTTAATTATAACTATCGCCATGAAACTGATGGGTTCACGAAATTTGGACGTAGGAAGTAAATAGTAACAATTGCTCGTAGTACTTAAGTTTTTCTATGAAGAACAGACACACTTTAATTATCATAGTTAGACGGCGGTGGTGCTTGTGCTGGTGACGACTCAGGTGGTGACGGTGGAGACAGTGGTGGGGCTGGCACCGGCACCTCCACCGGTGGATAATCAGTATACCCATAGCAACAGGTATTAGTCGGGGCGGTCGCGTTTGCGCAACAATAGATACACGGCCAATCACAGTCATTGTCATCAACGCAAGAGTGGCTACAACCATGGATTACGTAGGGCGGGGCTACGTATCCTGGTGTTCCTACGTCATAGTATGGCGGGGGTGCTGCCTGATCGGGTGACGGTGGTGGTGGTGTTTCTGGTGGTGGTGGTGGTGGTGATTGCGAGGATGGCAACGGAGCTGGGGCTGGCACCGGCATTGGGGCATGTGAATGATGTGAGTGTTTAGGTGGATGTGAGCATGACTTGTGTCTTGCTTCCGCGGTAAATTGAGTGAAAACTGCAAAACAACATTTCAGAGTAAAATGATCAGTAATAGTGAATTATAACAAAGTCAAGAGTAAAAATGCATGCAATAAAGTTTTCGTGAGACTCTTCTATCATTCGTTCTATGTATGTGTAACGAAAATGAACCATTTACGTAAGATTAAGGACATATATATATATAACAAAGTCGATCGATATATCAGAGTAGATACTAATTAACGTATGTACATGGTGCAGAAGCCACGAGAACGACGACGAGAAATGCTAGCTTGAGAGGAGCTCCTTCCATGTTTAATTAATCGCCCGATTTTATGGTGATCAGGTGATCATGAAGGTCTTGGTTATGCATGGGAACGAACCTTTATAGGATACAAAGGAGACTTTTTAATACTATCTTAGTAGTTCTTTAATCCTAGTTGTGCTTATTGACTTTATACGATCAATTATATACTATAACTATTAAGCTTTGTAAACCTAGTTGTGCTTATTAATTAGGCTAGCTTAGTGCATGAGCCTACTCGATCAATTGACTAGAAAGCACATACACTTCTACTGCGTGCTTAGCGTTAGAACAACGTTGTTTATGTTAACGTGTATAATCGATCATTAAATGGACCTTAATTACAACTGCTTAATTAGACTCTTGATTGAGATTGTTCTTCATAAGTCTATCGGGTGTAGGATTGCAAAAAATCGAAATTTTGTTGGAATTTTGAGACTTTCTCTTGTAATAATTCAGACTTGGAGTATATATAATTTTGGGGATCAATATGCAATTCCTTTTATTGAATTACTTTCAATTTCTTGTCCAATTATCTGAAACCCTTTAGTCATGGCCTCGACTACCGGAGTGGGCAGGAGGAGGCCGAAGAGCTACTTAATTGACCGGTGGAATCAACGATTTGGATCCACTTGACCTTGACTGTGGCATCTATTTCTATTTCGTTAGAGTTACATATTGTACTCCGTACAAAAGTTCTAAAAAGGATTGTAAGTCAAATTGTCCTAATTAAGTGCCTGTTTGGCCAAGCTCCAACTACTACAGAACTACTTCTCAGAAACAGTTTATGAGAAACAGTTTCTGGAGGAGAAGCTCCAAAGAACAAATTTACACTAGAAGTGCTTCTCAGAAACCAGAAACAGTTTTTCAGTTTTGGGTGTTTGGCCAGTTTTCAGTTTCTAGGACCCAGAAACAGTTCAGAAACTTGGCCAAACACACCCTAAGTCTTCCAACTAACTATTTGATATTAATGTCTGATAAATTAAGTAGGGGCTGATCTTTAACCTATTCCCCAATGTACATTATCCATTTCCGCCAAGAACATTGTAGATAGATGATTACACACTCGATGATATTTTGTGTTTGATAAACTGACACAACAAGTAATATTATTTCAGAAAATACTTTGTACCCAAAAAATAAAAAGCAAAACACCATCTCATGTAAGAATTATTTTTACGTAGAAACATTATTGTTGAGAAAAAAAAAACTAAAAATAAATTACAATCACAATTAGCAATCGATGTCGAGTTTGTATTTACAAACGAACACTATTTAAAAACTAGACACTAAAGTGGACATGGCACAATGGTTTGAGCCTTTGAGGAGTGTCAAAACCCGAGTCTTACACCAATACATACTAGTTCTTAAAAAACAAAGTCTCATATAAAACCGTCGCGTAATAAACTTGTCAGGCTAAAGAAAGTGTCCCGCGTTTTTGGTACCCTTTCCCGCCGCGGAAGTCTAAAGTCTGAGGCTTGACTCACCAGTCAACCACCAATACACTCCAGCAAAAATGTCGGCACCACCGCCACAAATCCGCCGTCAACCACCCACTCCGATCAACCTTTTCCGCCGCCGGCCGCCATCTTCATTCTCTTAATCTCCTCTGGATGGCTATGTATCTTGTCAATCACTGTTGTATTTGATTTAATTATTAACTAAAGCATGAATTACTGTCCAAACTAAACGATCATTCAATTTTGAAATTTCACTGCCATTTTTTTACGGATAATTAATTATTTGTATCTCTTGATTTTCATCCTAGTAATGTTATTCCCCCCAAATATTGTGATATATGAAATTAGGGCGGTTGTTACTTGTTATTGCACACCAGGTGTTTGATGAAATTACTGACCCCCTTTTTGAATGAGAATCCCCGTGTTACCTCAACTAGTGACGTGTGCCGAAAGGGCTTAAACAACGTCCCTAACCGAGGAATCGGCCCTCATATCCCAACAACAAGGGTACTCCAAAACGCAAATATATAATCCACAGTTTTTGGCCTAAACTTGTCTCGGAACAAAAGTGGCTCAAATTTCTCTCCCACTCATATGAGTGGGTGACGTGGTTCCCACTCTTGCCAATGAAAAGTCTCTTGTCAAAAATAATGGTTGACCTGTTGACCTGTTGACTTGTCAAAATTCTTTGACTTATAATTCAAAGAATTTGCACTCTCACTTGAGCAGCTCTGATTGCTTGAAGATAACTCTGAAATTTGATATCCAAGAGCAGTCATGGCAGCATCAGACGTGGTATCAGCGGTCCAATTGATTGGCTCTTTGCTTATCGAAGAGGCGAGCACGTTGTATGGAGTGGAAGACCAGGTTCAGGGCCTTCAACAAGAGCTGGAAATCATGCAGCAGTACCTCCAAGATGCAGACGCGCGGCAAGAGGACCGAGAAGTATGTGCTCTAGTACGCCAATTAAGAAGGCTTGCCAATGACGCGGAGGATGTGATTGATATTTATATTCTTAAGGTTGGACAGAGCAGCGGAAATTGGCTTATGAGATTTGGAAAAATCCTTGTCAAACTTCCTCAACTATATGAAGTCCGTCAGAGGATACAGGTGATTCACACGAGCTTGAAACGAGTTCGCGCTAATTTAAATGGTTGTGGTGTGAGGAAAATCACCAACTTAGATAGAAGTCCTGTTTCATGCTCTGGCAACAGGTACCGGGGCCAAAGACCACCAAGCTACCCTTATGATGATACCGATGGCAAGTATGTTGTGGGCTTGGAGGATGACATTCGGAAGCTGGTTGATGTGCTTATGGGTGAGGGTAGGACTCAAATGAGTATTATCTCTATTGTGGGGATGGGTGGGTCTGGGAAAACTACGCTGGCTAGAAAGCTTTACAATCATGGTTACGTGAAAGAGTGCTTTGATTGTAGTGCATGGGTTTTCATATCTCAAGAATGGAACACTCATCATGTCCTCTTAGAGATCTTGAGGAAGGTTGATTGCCCCGAGCAGACGACCAAACAGCACGCTACATCGAGTGTGGAAGAATTGGTGGATAAGCTTCGCGGCATCCTTGAAAAGAAATCTTATTTGGTGGTTCTTGATGATGTGTGGAGGAGAGAGGCTCTCGACGAAATCCTCCCTGCACTCCCTCAGGGAGGAGGTACGAACAAGGGAAGCAAGATTGTCATCACAACCCGCAACAGCGAGATCATTCAATCCCGATTACACCCCCAGAAACTCTTATATGTCCATGAGCCACAACCTTTGTCTGAGGAGGCAAGTTGGGAATTGTTCAGAAAGATTGCCCTTGGTCATCGTACTAACTATGATGAGGAAAGCTTTAAGATTGTAGGCAAGGAAATGCTAAAGAAATGTGATGGACTTCCCTTGGCTATAGTTGCATTAGCTGGGATATTGAACACGAAAGGAGCCATTGGTGAATGGCAGCAGGTGGCCGAAGCAGTGAGGTCAAAAATTCTGGAGGGAAAATGCTCAAACATGTATGGCAGAGTGGGGGAATTGCTGGCATTGAGCTATGATGATTTACCTTATGACTTGAAGCCGTGCTTTCTATATTTGGGTATGTTTCCAGAAGATTGCCAAATTCCCGCAGGAATGTTGACAAGGATGTGGATAGCAGAAGGCCTTGTTGCTACACAGTACAGAGAAATGTCCCTGGAAGATGTAGCATTACAGCGTTTGGAGGAGTTGAGCTATCGCTTCATGATTCAGGTAGTGAAGACCAATTATAACGGAGTGATAAAGGCCTTCAGGCTACACGATCTGCTGCGTGATCTGTGTGTCCAAAAGGCAAAAGAGCAGAATTTCCTGCACGTTAATACTCCTATGAGTCATCCAGGTAGCAGTCATGTGCCTACATTAGCCACCCAACCTCGCCGTGCTGCTCTTCATTCCAGGTAATTAGAATGAATTTGTGTTTTTGACATTGGGATGTTTTCAATTTAGTGTCTTGACATTTTTTGTAGATTCCTGTTTGTACTTTGGGTGTGTTTGGTTGGTCTGATTCTTGCACGTCTTCCTCATGCGTAGCTTCCGCTTGCAAACTGAGTCTTAAACTTTTACAGAAAAAGAAGTTTATAATTGTCTTGTTCTACGCAGCACCTATTTGCCAACTCAAGTTTCACACCTGAGGTCGCTTGTGCTGTTGACACAATCAAGCCTCTCAAATTCTGCTTACACTTACAAGGAGACATTTGACATCCGAGTTGTGCCTCAGAACTTTAGGTTACTGAGGTTGTTGTGTATTTGGGGAATTAAGACTGTTAGCGGCACACTGCCTATTCAAATTGGAAGCTTAATTCACTTAAGGTACCTGGAAATACGTGCTACAAACATTACCAGTCTTCCTAGCTCAATTGGAGGTCTGAGGAACTTGTTGACTTTGGACTACAGGGGCATTGATTCAGCAAACAATGTGCAAATAAAAATCCCTAATGTCTTTCAGAGGCTTGTGCTACTTAGGCATCTATTTTTGCCTATCGAATGTCCCTGGAGTGTGCAAGAGTTGACGCTGAGTACTACGAAGAATTTGCGGACTCTGTGGGGAGTGAGGCTGGACAATATGAATCGTTCCTTGTTGACAGAGGTGCCAAAACTGAGCACTACCCTGAAGAAGCTAAAGGTAGTGGTGTCGAGTGAGAATGAGCTGAAGGCTGTCTTCAGTTGTCCCAGCCTTATGAGTGATAAGCTCAACACTTTTTACTGTGAGCTGAGAGGGGGCATAGCGCTATGCAATGTGGAGCCTCTCCATTCCCGGCAGCGCTTGCTCAAATTTTCAGTCATTGGAGAAATACAGATGAATTTGTCGCTCATACTGCCAGTGAACCTTGTCAAGTTAGAATTGAAGGATAGCATGATCAAAGCTGGAAACCCTGTTGCAGCTCTTGGTGCTTTAGCTCACCTGAAGAGACTCAGCTTGTCAAATGCCTATGTGGGGACTGAACTGGTTTGCAGTACTGGCTCATTCCCTCAGCTTGAAGAGCTCAACGTCGAGAGTCTTCAGAATCTAAATACATGGGAGATCGAGAACGGAGCGATGCCCTGTCTGAAGAAGCTAGAAATTTCAAGGTGTTGGTGTCTAACGAGCTTTCCCCAAGGCTTGAAGTTTGTCTTAACGCTTCAGCTATTCGATTTCTTTGATATGCCCTACACATTTTGCACAACAGCCAGAGAAAATGGGTGGGCACCTGAAAACTTAAGGCTACCTCATAATTTTGCAGCCATCATTGAACACTCTGATTCGCCTATTGACTCATCTTCCTTGCGGAAGCTCTATGAGCAGCTCGTTGTCGGAATTTATCTGGATAATAAATCCAAGGCAAGTTCTAAATTCTCCTGAACCGTTGATTATGTTAGTGGCTTGAATTTATGACCTCTTACTATTTTTAATTGCCGTATTAAGGCTGATCAGTTCAATTGAATGCAATTAGTTTACGCAGCTGGTGGACTGATTCATGATATTGGTTTAATGTAGAGATACTGGGTCACAAAGCAACATGGTAGCTACGCTAATAGCTTTATGGTATATGCGTCAGAGCTTCGCTATTGTGCGAAACAGCGTGGGGACCTTGGAGCACTTGATGTCCATCCTATCTACAAAAACATGGAAGATAATCCTTATGTTGAATGCAGAAAAGTCGTGGAAAGGTATGTAAAGCTCTCTGAACACCCCCCCCCCCCCCCCCGCATCCCTCTTGTCGGTAAGTTGCCATAGTTTGGAAGATCCAACAATGGTCATGGTAGCCGAACTACGATCATCGCCGTCACTAATGTACACTGAAGTGGTTGGACGTTTCAACCTCAGATATCTCTCTTTGCAAGTGATCTATGAAGTAGACTGGGTAATTATGTGTGAATATCCAGAAGTTTCAGAGCCCTGTTTTGAAAGGAGTTTCCGTATCAACAGAGGGCCACATGTTCCACATTGGCGTCCCCACAACGCGAGGGTTCGGGGAAGAGTCCCACCGCATATCAATCAAGGCTCAAAAAAGAAACCCAAATTTTTTGTAGATGAAGTGGACTTTGCTACGATGATACACACAAAACTTAACGGGAAACAGATTCACCAAGAGCCGGTCTTTGGTAGCAGAGTGAACGAATGGATACATGTTCCGGGAGGAAAGTTTGAAACACAACCTTCAATGGGCGGAGAGATTGAGCTTTCCTTGTCCTATATAGGGGACATTGATCAATTAGGCTTGGTTATTAAAGGTTTCATCATCCAACCTATGACGTAACCATCTGATACACATTGTGTTTGCGCCATTCCTTTATGCCATCGAATTTTGTAACCTGGATAAATTGCAGTGCGGACGTTGTATTTCTGCACCTGGATAAATGAAACGAGCTGAGCACTTGAGCAGGCTATGTTTCCAATTGCAGTGCACGACTTAGCTATTATCACTTTGTCAAGCAGTGACTAAAGACTGATGACTGGCTGCAGTCAATGTCGCTTTCTGGTGTGGTATCCCACGCCTACCCTACACTGCTGCAAGTAGCGGAAGAAGGCAGAAATGTTGAAAAATCAACAAAACTGAGACAGAATGTACACCAAGTGTTTACTATAGAGCTATCAACTTGGCTACTTATATCATCATCTCAGACTCGGCCAATGTAAACTGCAGATTAGCTTCAGTTGTTGGCGTCATCTGGTGAGTCTCCGTGTCTGAAACTTGTTATTGTGGTGTGCAACCATGTTCTGGAACGGAAGCAGTTGTAACTAGGTCTCCTTAGTAGTTTACTGGACTACAATCAAAGTTGACGGAACCTTACATATCAGTAACTGCCTGCAGTCAGTGTTGCTTTTCTGGTGTGGTATCCCACCCCTGCCCTACACGGCTGGAAATAATGGACGAGTTTGGAAATGTGGAAAAATCAACCCAAAACTTGGAAAGAGTGTTCAATGTTTGACTGAACTTTCTACGAGTTTTCCTCTTGGTTATACATATAATTATCAATCTCAGACTTGGCCACTGCACAGAGAATGTTAGCTTCATCCGTTGACGTCAACACTTATCTGGTCAGTCTGCTTTGATTATGTTCCCTATGTATTTACATCTTTGTTAATTACAAGCAGTTCATTACATGATAGAACATATATACTAGGTATGAAACATAATTGACTGATGATCTGTTAATCCATGTTTTGGTGTTAGAATCAAGCAGGACAAACACTGAGAAAAGATGGCTGAAGTTGTTCAATCAGCTGTACTATGGATGGGCTCTTTACTGATCCAAGAGGCAAGCATGTTGCTCGAAGTGGACGATCAAGTACAAGGCCTCCAAGAAGAGCTTGAGTTCATGCTGCAGTATCTACGTGATGCTGAAGCAAAGAGAAATGATCGAGAAGTTCGTACTTTGATACTTCAAATAAGGAAGCTTGCCTATGATGCAGAGGATGTGATTGATACTTATATCCTTAAAGTCCATCCAAAGACACTAGAGAGTGATGGCCCTGATGGGAACTGGCTTCTAAGATTCGCCTGTGTCCTATACAACACCCCCGGCCTCCACGGAGTCAGAAAGCAAATAGGACTAATTCAGAGTCGTATCAACCGAATCACTGAGAGACTTGATGCTTATGGAGTCAGACGAGTCCCTGAGTTACAGGAAGGTGTAAGATTATCACACGATGAAAGATATTGGAGGAACATGGCTCAAAGGTGCTCCTATGATGATGACAATGCTGAATACGTTGTTGGCTTAGAGAAAGACATTCCAAAGCTTCTAGAAGTTCTTATTGGTGAAGGACAGGGCAATGCTAATGTTGTCTCCATTGTGGGAATGGGTGGTTCTGGGAAAACTACCTTAGCTAGGAAGCTGTACAACCATCCATTTGTTAGAGAGTGCTTCGATTGTGCAGCATGGGTTTTCATATCTCAAGAATGGAACACGCGGCATGTCTTACCCGAAATTCTGAGGAAGGTTGGTGGTCCTAAGGAGACGACCGAGGTCCATGCCAGATTGACCATGGAGGAGGTGGTGGACAAACTCCGCGGCATCCTGAAAAAGAAGTCGTATTTGGTGGTCCTTGATGATGTGTGGAAGAGAGATGCTCTGAGGGAAATTCTTCCAGCCCTTCCTCGTGGACAAATCAACGGAGGAAGCAAGATAATCATTACAACTCGCAACAAAGAAATAATCGAGTACAAAGAGCTGAACTGCAACCTGTATACCTTTGAGCCACAACCTTTAAGTGAAGCGGAAGGATGGGAGTTGTTTAGTAAGATAGCTCTCAGTCATCGTGACAGAACAAAGAGCTTTGAGAGACTCGGGAAAGAAATGCTAAATAAATGTGATGGCCTTCCCTTAGCCATAGTAGCCTTAGCCGGCATTTTGAACACAAAAGGCAGCATCACACAGTGGCAGAAAGTGAGTGAAACTGTGCGCTCCAGAGTGATGGAAGGAACAGGAGTGGGAGAGTTACTTGCTTTGAGCTATGATGATCTACCATATCGTTTGAAACCCTGCTTCCTTTACCTGGGTGTATTCCCAGAAGATTGCCTTATGCCTGCTGGAATGCTGACACGGATGTGGATAGCAGAAGGCTTTGTTAATTCGCACAGTGAGATATCTCTTGAAGATGTAGCGACTCAATGCTTGGAGGAATTAAGTCATAGGTTCTTGATTCAGATAGTTAGAACCAATTTGAAGGGTGAGATTAAGGCAGTTCGCGTGCATGATTTGCTGCGTGATCTCTGTATAAAACTTGCGAAAGAGCAAAGTTTTCTGGAAATTCATAATCCTGCATACACCAATGATCTGGTCACCAGGGATGTAGCAACACAAACTCGTCGGGCTGCTCTCCATTCCAGGTAATAGAAATGAAGTGTATTTTACTCATAATGATAGTTTAGTGTTCATCATCCCTCCAATCCCAAATGTTTCATCAATCGTCGCTTCCTAATCTGTGAGGGCATACAACTATACAAGTCATGTTGTTTCTGATCATTGATAAATAATTGCGGATCATGTATCCAGTAAGGGGCTTGGTAGCAACCACAATGTCACATATAAAGTTACATATCTGCAATGTTGAGAAAAATAAGGGATAAAATCTTCTAGAGCTATTTTTTAGTTGGTAGGATAGTTTAATAAAAATAGTAGAGTCTTAAATACACAAAATAAAAGTCTGAACTGTTAGTTCGTACCATACCATTTTGAGTAATTTTGTCATGATAGAGTTATTTTTCAAATGTATGGGGATCTCAGCATGTAGATATTATTCTGATTTCTTTTCATTTTGCTAATGCAGTACCATTTTCCCCACTCAAGTCCCAAATCTGAGGTCACTTGTATTTCTGACACGATCTAGTGTCGTATACTCTGCTTACGCATATAAGGAGAGACTGGACTTAGAGCAAGTGTGCCGCAATTTCAAGCTTCTTAGGATGTTGAATCTATGGGGTATTAAGACTGATAATGGTGGATTACCTTCCCAAATTGGGAGCTTAATACATTTGAGGTACCTTGGAATTCGTGCCACAAATATCGCAGAACTTCCAGCGTCAATTGGGAGTTTGAGGAACTTATTGACATTAGATTACAGGAATGTCGAGTCTAATAATAATATGCAATAAAGATCCCCAACATCTTGTGCAAGCTTGTTGCATTGAGGCATTTATTCTTGCCAATTGAATCCCCTTGGAGCATAAATAACTTGAATTTGAGTGCTCTGAAGAACTTGCAGATACTGTGTGGTCTAAAGCAGGACGGAGAGGCTGATTGGTTGTCGAGGGAGTTAGGAAAACTAAGCTCAAATCTTAAGAAGCTAAAATTGGGTGTGTCAACAAAAAGGCAGTTGTCCATGGCATTCAGCTGTCCTAGCCTCGTGGCTGATGCACTTCAGACATTGTACTGTGAATTGAGATATGGCTTAGCCTTGCGAGACGTGGAACCTTTCTTTAACAACCAACACTTGCACAAACTTGTATTAAGTGGGATAATACAGATGCAACTGCCCCTCATATTACCTGTTAACCTTATTGTGTTAGAATTGAAGGATAGCATGCTGGATGAGGACCCTATGCCAGCTCTCGGAGTATTGGCTCATTTGAAGCACCTCAGTCTAATAAATTCCTTTGTAGGCAACACACTATGTTGTGAGCTGGGATCGTTTCCTCAGCTTGAGGAGCTGTACCTGTCAAACCTGCAGAACTTGGACTCATGGAGGATATGCAAGGGGGCGATGCTGTGTCTTAAGAAGCTACAGATAACCGCGTGTAGCAATTTACACAAGTTCCCTGATGGCTTGAGGTTTGTCACTACCCTTCAACAGATAGAGTTCTTTGGGATGTCGGAGGAATTTGACCTGAGTGCAATGGAATATGGGTGGTCGCAGAGAAGACTTAGGCTGCCACATAACTGTGAAATCGTAATCAGACAGTGTGACTCTCCTGTTGACTTTTACCCCATCAGCAAGCTTTATGAACAGCTTGTTTCTGGAGTTTATCTGAATGACAAAATGAAGGCAAGTTCCATATGCGTTAGTCTTCAAAGTTATATTTTTGTTTCATTCTATTTCATAGATTATCTCATTTGTTGCACTGTCTTGAATGTGAAATTGATAAGCAGAGGTACTGGGTTGCGAAGCAAGATGGCTGCTATCATAATTGCTTCATGATGTATGCTATGGATCTCACCTTTGCTGACTCCGATTTCTGGGATTGGACCGAAATGGCAGAAAGGTTTGCAGATTTATCATCATTATTACAAATTTACAAGTACTTTCTCCGAAATTTTCTAAATGTTAGATATCACATAAAGGACAAGGCTGAAATAATAGTCTATATCTATTGGTGTGTGTTATTTCGATGTCGTTCTCATCACTTAACTGGTGCACTTTTCCGACTGAATCAATGACTTGTGTGCAGTGATGGTGCATTCATCAAAGTGGCCAAGCTAAAACCAACTGGTTTTGTGCTTGATGTCAGTGGTAGATTCAAGACTGCATACCTTTCCCCAGATATCAGCTATAGAATCTTTTACATTATCATGCTTGAAGAGTCTGCCTGTGGGTTTACGAGGCCTGTGGACTGCACGCTAAGCCTCTCTGACCATAGAAGTAAGAAGCGCAGTGAACCCTTGAATGTCAAGCCGAGAAATGAATGGTTGCGAATTTTTGCTGGAGAAGTTAAGATGCCCTCCAGGACCAGGAGTACTGGAGACCTAACATTCTCCTTACGCTTAGCTCCTGAGTGGCCACCTTTTATTAAAGGCGGGATGGTTGTTAAAGGAGTCGCCATTGAGCCCAAGTTATAAGCTTCAGGGCCGTCATTGATACTTGTGTTAAATTTATCAAACTTGTCCTTGTGTCCAACATCATTGGACCAAAATCAACACTACTGCTCCATGGCCGTGTAGTGTCCGTTTCTGATTCTTTGCTCTGTGGTCACGGCAAAGGAATGTAAGCAAGGCAATGCACAACACGAGATTATGTCCATCCAACAAGTATGATCAATGTCGTAAAGTTCCAAGTTTCGGAGTTCAGTCACGTGTTTAGTGGACTTCAGGCGCGCTCAAATGAAGCTGAATGACCAGCCACTAGCCATTAACTTGTAATGGCCGTTTATGTGAAAGGAAATTTGAGTCAGAAGACCATGATGTATAGGCTAAAATGGTTTTATCTTGGTTTATTATAATGTCCATCTCAAAAGGTCATTGGTGGTCGAAACTCAAAAGGTACTTGTGGAAAAAAGGAGACCATGATCTAGGCGTGCACTCGACGAGTATGTATTCTCATTTAATTACTTTGATAAATTGTTGTAAAGTTTACGATTATACATTGGATCCACTCTATTCAAACAATTTATCGCCTTTGTTGATGCCATTTAACAATTCTCCTATTATGTTTACGAAACTTAGAGTTTGTCACAACACTTCAGCAGGTGGAATTCTTTGAAATGCCTGCCTCGTTTAACCATCAAGCCGCTGGATATGGGTGGTCACATTGGATACCTCACAATTGCGGAGCCATCATTAAGCGTGCTGACTCCCCTGTTGACACCTCTTCCATCCGCAAGCTCTATGAGCAGTTCACTGCTGGCATTTTCCTTGATGGCAGAAAGCAGGCAAGTTTTTTAACACTTCACTATGATCTCATTCACTATGATAAGTTTAATACCCCACTTAAAATCAAAATCCTTTTTGATCCAGTTTTAGACACACAACACTCATGGGAAGGTGATGAGTCCCCTACACAGCAACATACAAAGATGGATAGGCAGCCATTAAATCGATGGATTCGAGTCTCTGGTGGTGAATTTGAGACATCCGAGTCTGATAAACGACTGTTACAAGTCCGCTTGAGTTATAACGGTCCTGGAAAGTTCAAACTATTAGTCAAAGGTTTCATCATCCAACCTAAGCCTTGATCTTCTCGCCTTCGTCATAAAAAAGGGTTGTATGAGCATTTGGGCACAAATAATTCCAATTCTCATGACCCAGATTTCTCAATATATTGCCGAATGTCTTAGCTAGATAATAACCCCTTTTTAAAGTTATTTTGTCCTCAATGTATGCTGTCATGAATAGGAATTTTCAATGTAAATTTGCTTATGATGCATGTTGTGTACGTCCAAGTTCCAAAAACGTGCTATTGGAGGGCTGAGATCATACTCTGATGAAAATGTAGAAATAGATTTAGCAAGATTTGTATAGCTATGCTGATCCTACTTCATCTACAAGACTACAACTGCAAATCTTTGACACATTCTACCTGAAGTGTCAGATCCTTAACCCCAGCTTCCCGAAATATATGTGAGACATGATCTTTAGCTGCAGCTTTGTCAATTTCTGATGTTACGCGGAGATGTAAAGTGCCAACAACATTGGTGTTTGTCAAGCTCCAGACGTGCGAGTTCTGAATGCCACACACTCCTTTCATTCTCATAACATCATGTAGAGCAGCCTTCAGATCCTGCTCGTGAGCTCGGGGAACTCTCTGCAACAAAACTTCTGCAGAGTTCTTTAACAGCGGAATTACTGATGCCACAATTAAAACAGATATGAAAATGGAGCACGCTGGATCTGCAACAAGCCATCCCTTATACTTAATTAACAGGGTTGATATCACTACTCCAACACTTCCCAACGTGTCTGCTAGCACATGTAAGAAGATGCCTTCCATGTTGTGGTCGATATGTTGGTGATGATGCTTCTTTTCATGTGAGGATGTATTCTTAGGTTCCACAGGGTGACTCTGACTGCAAGAATGATGTTCATCAGAGTGATCATGGTCATGATTGTGTTTATTAGAGTGCCCATGGTCACGTTGCAGATCATTGCGACTGAGGTTACAACTTTGGTCATGGTTGCAACTGTGCTCATGGAGCCCATCAATATGAATATGATTATGAGCGTGGTCCTGGTGTCCATGATTGCAACCGTGGTCATGATCATGGTCCCCATGGCTATGGTGGTCATGATGTCCATGATCATGTTGCCCATGACTGTGACTGTGGTCATGATGTCCACAACTCTGGCTGAGGTCATGGTGATGCCCTTCACATAGCTTAAGATGAGAACCATGTCCCTCCCCTTCACCAGGAGAAATTCTCTCCTCAGAAACCACTATACCATCATGCTTAATGTGACTAAGACTCTCGCCATGACTTTGGGCGTGAGAATGTGGATGTGAATGGGAGCAAGCCCCACCATGCGCATGATGATGCTCCTCGTGAAAAAAGATTAAACCAACAACATTAACAAGTAGACCCCCGATGGAAACGACCAATAAACTACTTGTTGAGATCTCTTGAGGGTCTAGAATTCTTTCCAATGATTCTAGAACAATTAGAGCTCCAACCAGAACCAGGAAAACCGCATTTACATACCCTGAAAGCACCTCAAACCTCCCACGTCCATAATTAAATTGGCTATTCGCAGGCAGACGTGAGATATAGGAAGCATAAAGCCCAATTGCTAGTGCAGCACAATCAAACAACATGTGACACGCATCAGATATCAACCCAAGACTGTTGCTCATGAACCCTGCTACAAATTCTACCACCATATAACCAGTGTTGATCAGGAGGAAAAGTGCAATTTTACGGGATTTTCGTTCACTCAAAACATGGCGGATAGGCCTCATTACCATCACAGAGAACGTTTCAGGAGATTCAGCCCCTAACTCCACGTATCTTGCATAAGCCGCATTAAATTGCCGAATAGCAATCCAAAGCAAAAGACTGCAGATTAACAATCCCCAAAGTGAAAGCTCTGGATAGTAAACCAGTTCCAAGACAAGTGTACACCCGAAAGTGATGAGAAACTCTTTCTCAGAGTCTCTTGGATTTACCAACTTTTCATCACTATTCCACTCATTTAGAAGGACACCAAACAAGACTGTGTTTGCCAATGACCAACTAAGATTCATCACGGAAACACTCCCACCCTCTACTTCAAAAACGAGCATATTGATAATAGCAGGAAAGAAAAGAATAGCAGTGGTGAGAAGGAATGAAATCACCTGAATCTGCTTCCGGCCCAATAGCCTAATTGCCCCTGAATTCGTTAATTCCCTCTCATAACATCCCAAAAAACCAGACAAGAACGGCAGCAGCATGGTCCCGATCCTCAGACAACTTCCATCAACAATCACCATCGATGAACTCCAAAATTTGTCTAGATTACTATGAGAAAGAGGGAAACAATTCATTCGATCCCAACTCACAGACAACAGGAACATACCTATAAATAAAAAGAAGAAGCCACGAACCCTGGAACGCCCATCTCGATCCCTGTCCTGATCCTTCCAGAACCTGAAGGCTACATTTCCAGACACTTCAGCCAAGATCATGGCAGCCGTGCCACAATACCGGAGGGCCTGGAACCGGAGAAGAAAGACAATAGCGAGGCAAAGAGACTTGAAGAGAAGATGCCTGAACTGGGGTCCGGAGAGTGAGGAGAGAGATAAAATGGCAACACGAGGTTGTTTTGAGAAGAGGGAGAAGAAGAGAGTCAGAAGCAAGGAGAGGAGTGATACTAGAAATGAGAAAGGAAAGAGAGAGAAGGAAGGGGACGAGCGGAGGAAAGGGAGGAGGGAGTAAAGTGAACGCAAGGAGAAAAGGAGGAGGAATAGGAACGAGATTGAAGACTTATTCGTGGAGGTGGATTGAGAGAGTCGGTGTTTGGAAGGGGTGGGAGTTGGAGTTAAAGGATAAGCAAGTGGGTTACGTGTGGTGGAAAGCATGCCACGTGGTGGAAGTGATAAACGGTGAGGCCGATGTTGGTGGTGATGGTGGTCTGCCATCGTAATTGATGAATATGATTTTAAAAGTAGTAGGAGGTTGGACTCTGGGAGGTCAGCTGCCAAGAGATTTACTATTGTCTCATTGCACCATTCCTGAGCCAATATGAAACAGACCTCGTAAATAAAGCATCAAACACGATACTCCAACCGAAATCAAGATATTTATATAAACCAATACGCAGTATAAGATAAAGCCTAATAAAAGGATTTCATAAATGCATAATCAGATTCCCAGTAAGAGTAACCCTTAAAAATGACACCCTTGACATTAGGCAGCAGTACAGCACCATCCTATTTTCTAACCTTGTTGCTGAACAAAAGAGGAAATATGAAGTCCAAAGGTGAATTCATGCTTAGAACTTATCAACTTATTAGGCATTACAGTGTGAAGTTCTATAGTTAGTGAATTGGTATTTTATAAATTAAACTCCGCAAACTTCTATTCAGTCACATCAAATACAAGCTGGATAGGCAATTTTGGGCACAAGCTACCCAGTGTCCCAGTCTCAACGACTATAGTAGTTTAGTACCAAAATCTACCCTCTAAATGGACGTAGTCATCCACCATAGATGTCGGTAACTCTCAGACTCATTTCTATTGAACTTATAATATTGCACAAAACAATTCTGGCAACTCGTGTGAACCAAGGCAATAATGCACTGGTGATGATCTTTCTTAGCACTCCAATGTATTCTACTCCCTTGCTAGACTATTAACACTCTCCTAATGTTGCCAGCCAAAATCACCGCAAACCAACTAAGGTTCATAAACCTCTAACTTTCTTCATACACCGACTATGCCGCCATACCCGCCCCCTCTCCTTCAACCGTCAGCTCACATTTACGCATCTCCTATCCAACCATTTCCTGATTCACTGTCTATTTAGAGACCCGGCCAAAGGTGGATAAAACGAAATTCGAATCAAGGTCAATATCAATGGAAATCCAAGACAAAAAGTACGAGCAACCCAAATACCAAATCAATTCCCAGGAAATTCAATTCGACCAAACCGCAACGAAATTAGGCAAAATGAGAAAAGCAAGGAATCTACATGAACCAAAGTTCATAGCTTTCAGCAAGAAGAACAAAATTAAACACTAAATTCAATCAGAAAGGGCAACTAAATTGAAGCCCCAACAAGAAAATTGAACAAAAACCCTCAAACAAGCAGAAAAAAGACATGCCCATTAATATTTAAGGGTTTAATCCCAAAAACCCAGTGACCAAAAAAGTTAGCGTATTTGGGAATATACATGATGAACATCATTGTTATAATCCACACTTTATACCATAATAACAGCAATAATGTCCCAAAATTTGCAATAAAGTAAAAAAATATAAAAGCATAAGCAAAATCAGTGATCCAAACCTTAAATAATGAGCGGAGATGCAAGAAGTTTGCTGAGATTGCGAGATGCGAGAGTTGAGTAGCGAAGAAGCTGAGGCAAAAAATGGTGGGTCAAAAATGTGATTTACGAGTTGACTCAGTTGAACTAGTACCAAGTATTTATCTAATCAGCCATCCAAACACAACTTAGCAGCAAAGGATGTGTTCACTCGATAATCTTGTGTTTAGTTTGACTCACTTGTGTTGCGGGGGGAGTAGACTGAGGGAGTATTGTTTGACGGATGTCAGAAACTTCGAACTCGTACTTCTTCCGATTCAAACCCTTTTTTTTTTTTACATAAGAGCAGCTATTGTTACGGGGATTGAGATTAAACGATTATTTTCGCTCATATCCTAGATTGACGATTGTTGTTGTCTCATATTCTAGATTGATTGTTTTCGAAAATAAAGCTAATAGCTATGAGCCACAATTTGATAGGGTTCATGTTTGGGGTGTTTTGGGTCAATTAAGCCATAAGCTCATAAGGGTACATGTTGAGAGTCGATGATAAAGTCAAATGACCCGTATGATAATTTATTGATTTCTTTCCGTGTAAAGAATTTATATGAATGATTACAAGTGAGTTCTACAAATATATTGCGAGTCGTTTGAAGTTCACGAGTTTTACAATCAACTATACCAATGGAGTATGTACAAAGAGGGTGTTGAATTGTTGATAACATCCTGTCTTCCTCCTTAGGCATAACCTGAAAACCAGCTTTCCCCAAATTCGAGGTCTTGTAATCTAGTTTATCAAATGCCAATGCCACAAGGAGGGCCTGAACCTGAGACGTAACGTAACTAACGCTTTCATCTTAACCACCGCTCGAGAACTTATTCTTGAAATTTAGAAATGTAAATGTATGTAGACCACTTGGTATCAACCTTCATCTTTGAAATTTAGAAATGTAAATGTATGTAGACCACTTGGTATCAACCTTCATCTTGCGGTGCCACTCCAATAACACTAGTCAGGACTCAGGAAACGTCGTTACTCGAGTTCACACTTCACAACTAATGGAGGTCCTTGGAATCGGAGCAAGGGTGATGACCAGCAGAGGCCCCGACCACGTGAATACTTGGTTTTCGCAGGGATGGAGATCAACATTTCTCAACCCCTCTTTTCTATCTTGCCATTCCTCCTTGGTTCTGTTTACATGTAAATGTTACAATTAAATGAACTTTTATCACAGAAAACATAATAGTCGGTGTATGTAATATTGCAATGTAGTGGTAACAAGTAAGAATCCATGTTCTCAGGTAAAATACAAATGCTCACTTTGCTTCTGCATCATAAATTTCTAATGAATGTCAAAAATAGATCAAAACCTGTTTCATATACCAGACACTCTGCACTCGTGTAACAGCGGAGCATATATTAAACGAATTGTCGTGACAGACATAAAATGAAGCATATACTTGTAACAAACTCATAGGCGAGGATACACAGTGTTACTCTGCGACTTTGGGTGGACCATATACAATTATACACTATTCGATTGCGGCAGATCAAATTTAAAAAAGGTTGATCCCATTTCCATTTTGGATTGTCACAAAATGAGACTTGGTATACAATGATATATCTCATATTACCTTAATCAAAGCATTCAAGTCGGAAAGGACAAATGAAATGAGAGCATAGCATCTATGTTAAGCATATATAGAGCGGCATCATGTGTGATACTTTACTCCTTTAAAATTAACAACTTTTAGGGACAACGTGGAATATGATACGAAGTATATTTGTATATGCAAGTAGTATCACTGTATCACAACCGATATTACACAGTATGCACACCCTCATCCTCATCATACTTCACAAAAGATGCTCGCTAGTGTAGAGCAAGACCAGCTGAATTAGGGATCAATAAGCAGTCAATAATGTTTATCTTCTGAATATACCCAAAGCTTATTCTAAGAAAGGACATACCTAAACATAGACCAAGTTGCTGTATAGGAATAATCAGAGTGGCAAAGAATTTCACAACCATAGATGCTCATGCTCCACTTCAGGGTGCCAAAAAACCAATCAAACTGCTTTGCAGAAACAGTGACCAATCAGTTCCTCCACTACTAGCTCATGAGCTTCTTAACCATCTCCAGTTTGCTGCAAGTGACAAAAAATATTACACAATCCTTCACCACGCCAAAGCTAAATTGAAATCAAAACCAATACTCAACCGGATATGCGTAATGCTCTGAAATGCGGAAAAAAAAATCGTTGCTATTACATCATTAAGTGGATGTCCTTGTTCTCATCATCTGTAATTAAGGGAAGAAGGAAGCCGGGCATTTAAATCAAGTAGCATGTTCACAAAATCTTTTGAATTTCAAAGAGTTTGGCAGATGGCAACCAAGTAAAAAACACTCGAGTACAATCTCAAAGAAAGACTATACGAAAAATTACACACAATAAATAATGGTAGTATAGGAAATCAACGGTTAAAACTTAAAGCATATATACCTCTTAGAGAATGACGGTAAGACTTGGTGAACTGCTTCAACAACAATAGAACTGCTCACGTCTCTATCACTTGAATTAGCAACGAGATCTACATTCAGACAAGAGCACTCAGGTAAAGCAACAGGTAAATGTATGATTGAAGGAGATTGAAGTACTTGATCACCCGATCATCAACCAAAAAGCATGAAAATGATAACACTACCATACAAAGACAACCTTCATATCATAACAGGAAAGGGAAGGAGATACCGTTTAGAACCTCATAACTGATATACAGAATGTGATTAATTAGAAAGTCTGATTAGACCAATAATATTCAAAATAAAAGAGCAAGGTAATACAACTGTGCTTTTCAGATAACAAGTCACCTAAAGCCAGTTGCACAAGCCCCATCTACCACCACTCATGCGGTGTGCATGGTCTTATACTCTATATAAGAGATATGATCAATGCATCGCCCCCCCCCCCCTCCCTCTCACCTGAAAATGCTTTTACCTGCACCCCAATCCACTAAGCGAGACTGAATATTTCTCTCATTTGTTTTTCATTTAGCAGATGTAGTTCTCTCATGCCACTCCCTGTGCTCATAAGTGACCCGTTAAAATAAAGTCACTGATACGATGCAGCAAATGCCACAGATTCAGCAACACCAGACAAATATACATTACAATTGATATACTAAATTGTGTACTGCAAAATCAGATATAGAGGAAGTAATTAGATGTCAATGACAAGTAGGAGTTGTTTCATCCAAAAACTAGGAACTGTAAAGGCAATAACAGTATTTTCTCTAATGAATCTAAGGACAGTGAATACCTTGAATATGTCCAGGCTTTGAACCACCCCTTCTAAGATACGACTTTTCGTCCCGGTCTAAACCCAATGCTTCCAACTGTCCAAATTCCCTTAACACATGTCCAATGAGCTGGTATGCAACTACACTTGCATTGTCGCACACTTCTTGAACGTCAACATATCGGTTTCTCTGATATCCAGACATATTTTGCCTCAAGCAGTTATCATCATTATTTAGTGAAGTTGTAGTACCATCAAATAAATCTCGTCTGCTCACTGTGGTACCACCATCCAATAGCCCAGGCGAAACGATGAAAGATGGACCATTTTTAGCAACTGTAGATGCGAGTGTTTCACCTAGGCTGGTCTCGGTGTCGCTACACACATCATCGGCTAATTTTGAGGAAGCAGAATCATTCGTATTCTTCAAATTACTTTCACATGTCCGGGATGGAGAGACAAAACAACATGCATCATCTCCACAACTCGTACTCCCCACCTCTTCACTGAACTCACTAAACCTGACTTGACATTCGTCCATCGAATTTACATGTAGTCTCTGGTCCTCATCACTGTCGTCAAAGATATCGCCATCATCACTTTCTTCAGTCTCCTCCATGTATGCGTCCATGAAGTCTTGGTCAAGCTGATTGCTGCAATTCCACTGCCACATAAACTGCTTTAAATAAGCACTCACGTTCAATATGCCTTCCACATCTTCATTCATGAGATCCTTTGAGAATAATCTACATGCATTGTGCTTCAACCTCTTATTGATAACAGATAGAGCCCCTAATATAGAATCTGGAACTGCGTCTATATCAATACATTCGAACAGAACCTCTGTCAACAAGTTCCTAATTGCTGATTTAAGAACTTTGCCTTCCGCTTTAGAGTCAGGATCCAACAGGTAGCGCAACTTCTTCATTTCCTCTTTCTTAATTCTTTGGTCAAGCAATTGAATAGCCCTCACTATATCATCCTGCAGTGTTTTTATCTCTGGGGTCACATGTGAAAATTTAGGCACATCTAGATCCCGCGAACCAGATACAATTTTAGAAGACAAGCCTGCAACTGCCATTGCTTTCCGCAAAGGCTCTGGTAGCTCGTCGGATTCGTCAAGTTGTTGTAACATACCCAAAGACAACTTCCTCACTCGCTTGATCAACAGCTCTTTAGGCATTCTAGAAGGACGATAGTGTAGCTTGGGTCTGTTTTTTTTAATGCCTTTCAGTTTCCTATACATTGCTACCAGAGTGGGGAGCTTCATATCTTTAAGCCCATCAAGAACCTTCATAACATCAACAAGATGCGATTTCAAAGTGAACTTTACATGCTTCCTGTAGTTCTGCCGAAAGTTCTTTGGACTCTTCAGCAGCTGAGACAATTCATTTCGGAATTTGACCTGATAATCCTTCGTATATAGGTTGCTTCGAATTTCTTGTATACTAGTTTTAATTACTCTCTTCATTTGAGGTCGAGTTTTGACAAAAACCAAACCTCTCGAGACTAGCTTGGCTAAATTGTACAATCCTTTATTTGACAAGTCATCAAGCAATGTCAAGATAGTTCTTGACATATTGTGTAGATCAAAACATTGCACGTCATCACACTGCTGCATCTCGACAATAGATCCTCCAAAGCACCTCTCAACAATATCTTTAACATCTTCGTAAAACAACTGTCATTGGGACAAAAATGTAGATTATTTAAAAAAAAGGCAGAATCTTCTTCCAAAACCAAACAATAATAATTACAGGTCTTTTGAACACTATCCCTAAACACCAGAGAGAAAAAAGCAGCAAAGCAACTCACATCATCTTTCCGCAATAAGGACTCGGGCAATGCTGACCTGACATACAAACATAATACAACTTTTTAAGGAAAATTGATCCAATTGAGTTAAAAGTCAACTGATTAAGCTCACAAATCAATGCCATCAGTCAAACTCAGTACATAGTTCAAAACTGTGAAGACGAAATGGTGTAATAAGCAAACAACATTATATCATATGAAATGCACTGCCATATGGATGCCTAGACTCCCACGGCAGACAACGTACTGATACCTACAATCTATTCATCGGGCATGGCTCAGCATAAGCTGCAGATGCCAAGGAAACAATTATACAGAATAAGAACAGTTCAAAACATCCACAATACTGCGGGCCATCTCTATACACTGACACAACAAAAACCAGGGTCCTTCCAAGGCCATCCTTGCAATGTAGATGGTACGAGTGCTATTCTCCTCTACACTCATAAACGACATACTGAACCGTTTTAATAAACCATTTGTAACATCCATTCAGTGCTTCTCTTCCATTTCACACCCCTTGCACGAGATTTCAGCGTATTTCACCATCAAATATTGACAAATTTTGCAGGAGAAAACTACGAAATCTTACATAAAACATAATCTACAACATACATTGTAAAAGAGCTATCAGCAAGCGGAGATACGAGACACAAAAATAGACAGCAGACTCACCGATTTCCCCCACTCGACCTCACATTTTGATCTAAAGATTCCCGTGTAGTCAATCCCATCAAGAACCTGTCCACACGAAAACACGACCACATATCAGAATCAAACAACAACGACGGGCCTGACCTAATTCAATTCCGACGACGATGCAACAGATAACTTCTGACTTAAACAAGGAACCCAACTTTGGGGAAAACCAAGCAATAACGTATAGCACAATGCAGCTCCAAACAACAATTTCCGCTAAAAAAAACAAAAAAAAATTAAGATTGTAATTTCCTGGAATATCAGTAAAATTGTTCGAATTCTCGGAAATTGCAACAAAATCATCCCTAATTTGGGGCAAATGTTAATACCTAAAATTACATAATCATTCAGATTTCATACTTATTCATACACACAAACAAATTGCATAATAATCCTAATAATGATTAAACAAAATAACAAGTGTAACAAAACTTGAATTAGAAGGAAGAAAAACTGTAAAAAGTAAAAGAGTAACTGACTTTCTTTTAAGGGTAAGTTGATTTTCGCGGTACTGCATATGCTTCCAAATTCCGAGGGCGTCCTTCTCTATGTGTTGGTCCAAGTTCTCCATCTCCGTCGTCATCTCACTCTCCATCTCCATCTTTTTCGCTCTCCACGGTGGTTTCTGCGGCGGCGGGAAGAAGAGGAGAGAGAAGGGAGTAGAAGTTACAGACTTTATTTATTTATTTATACGTTGGGTTTATACAATATGGGTCGGCGATATTACATGATGGGTTATTCGAATTAGTGGTTTGGGTTTGGGCTAATTTTATACGAGCTTATTGTTCGAGTGTGGTTGGGTTAGCTTTTTTTAATGTGTGCTCTCGATTTTGAATTCGTTTCTTTTGACATTTACGGTGATGATAGAAGGTGACTAATAACGTCTTTGGAGTTTGGACTTGGCCATTTGAGACCATCTCTGAGGGAAATTTTTCAATTGGTTTGGTACTTAGGTTAACAACTTAGTATTAGACTCGTATTAAAAGTTCCAATTTACCAACTTGTTGACTCGATTTGTCTGTCGTCGGGTGTTTTGGTCCATCTCACTTAATTAGATTTGAGAGTTTTGTCCGAAATTTCAACACATGTACGTCATCAGATGGTTCTAACTTTTTAAATTCGAACTTTATATAGCATATATATACATACCCTTAAGAAGCTCCTATGAAGTTGGATGCACAACCATAGTTTCGCACTCGATGGATGTCTCTTATATTTGACATCGAATGTTTTCTCATTTAGGGTCTGTTTGGCTAAGTTCCAACTTCTGCAAAAGCATTCTCCATCTCGATGAACAAATTTACACTATAGGTAATCCTGAATAGTGAGAAATTGTATCTTAGAATTAGAGGTTTCGGCAAATTCTAGTTTAAAGGTCCAAAAATCAAAGAGTTTGGCTAACTATACCTTACTAGGTGGTACGTATGGTTCAAGTTTACCTAAGTAAACAAGTTTTGGACTCTACAATTTATCAGTAATAACATAGAATTACATGCAGATATATAGTCCTATAAATCACCATTGTATGTATGTTCAAAAGAAATAACATAATATAATGACTAGGGTTCCTTCATCTGTCCCACCGTTGTACTCCGAGCCGGGAAGATGAGAGTATGTAAATCAGTCGCGGATCTATGACAACGACGAGAAACCACGGCTTGGCGCAGGAGCTTGCTTTTCAAGTCGCATTGAGTAAAGTGTGTGCGCATATCCCGCATCTTCAACTGCATAAAAACAATGTCTGGATCAAATGGGTGGAAAGCAACAACATCACCATCCTTCATCTCACTCCTTTCGTTAGACCAATCCACACCCCCGTTCATCTCGCTCAAATGACACACCCGATGGAGACTCCAATACCAATCGTCAAGCTTAAGATTCCCACCACTAGCATCATTATCATCATCCTTTAATTTGTTTTTGAGCTCCCATATACGGAGATATCCCGAGAGTGGTGAGTATTGAGACAGCCACAGTGAGTCCCTGCTTTTGAACAGACGGTGTTTCTCGTAGTGTCTCCCACACATCTGCCACTGTGTCGGGCCGTTGATGAAGCCATGTATCTTGTTCTTGTAAGGATCATAAACAACGTATCCAGCGTCTTCTGTACGTCAATAAAGACAATCATTGTGGACGACAGCACGTTCACTCGAACTAGTATTCCCCCAACAAAAGGGTTTGGGGGATTGGACAGTGGAACTACTCCACTCCCCACTAGATGAACAATAGACGTGCACTGGTAATAATAATAACTCCTCATCACACTGTTTATGTTTTTGCGTAGTTTGAGGAAACTGAACCACTAAACAGCTACAGTAGTCTGTGCACCTCATCAGGTCATGGTTATTATTGTCGAAACACGCCTCGCAAGGGTGAAAAATGAAGCCGAAATACACATTGGTTTTGGCATAGACGCGAGGGGGTGGAGGGAGGGAAAGCCATTGTTGGGTGATAGTATTGATTTTGGGAGTGGTTTTGATAGAAAACGCTGTCGCAACACAACAACAACAACAACCCATTCGAAGAGGCCATGACAAAATCAAGGGTGGATCGGAGATGATCAGCACGCGCAGGTTGCTTATCATTCACTGAAATAACAACTTGCTCACGGATAAGTATCGAGTCTATAACTTAGACTACTCTTACTACTTCCAAATGGAAAAACCACTTTCACTCGCTCCTCATCGTTCTTGAAGAACCTAATACTAGAACTAAATCGTCGTCTCTTACTTGAGAATGATTCTGATGGAACCGACGACTCTGCATTATTATTATTTGTGGACTCGTAACCGCAATTACAACAGCAAGCCGCGGCCGCTGCATTTACTTGGTCCCTAATACGCTGCTGCTTCCTTCTCTTGAGGGTAATATGATCCACCTCGTATGGGAAACCCGGCATTACAAATCCAGCCTCCATTATTCTAAACTAAACGCTTTAGATTTGAGTTTCAATTCAAGATTTCTCTATTCTTCTCCAATTCAAATCAGCCTCCATCTCGTCTTTTATACGCTTTATATTAAGGTGTTTGGGTAAGGATTTGGTAACTTTCCCAAATCGAATACTCCCTCCGTTTGCCTAAATAGGTACCGAACACAAAGTAAGAACTTTATAGGCGGACGGAAGAAGTAGGAAGTAGGGTAAAGGAAAAAATAACAGGTTTTCTAATGTGTGCCCACTAAGGTCCGGTTTGATAGGACTTATTCTCAGATGAATTCAGATCAGTTCATAATCATTCAGATCAGTTCAGTTCATAAATGTTCAAATAAGTATCTATGTATTTGGTCCATAATTGATACTAATTCGTTGAAATTCAATCAAATTTTCAACCAATTCAGATCAGATCAGAATCAATCAGATCAGATTAGCTCAGAAAGATGCAGTCCTATCAAACAGGGCCTAAGACATGTTAACACTTTATTTATTTTTTTAATTGAGTAGTATTCTCACTTTGAAAAATAAATTATAGAGTATAATTTATTGATAATGGAGATTATCACTTAATTATAGAAATAAAAAATATAGAGTTTTAACATGTGTCCAGTGGGCACACCTTATAAAAATCGAAAAAAAAACAAACAACAAATTTACGTGGTATTCAGAAATTATGTCAGAATGTATTCTAATACTCTATCTTTGAAACTTCTACAATCCGTCATTTCGAAACCGTGAATTTTACATTACATTTATAGCCACGTGTATCCCCTAACTCTTAATGCCATCAACTTTGAACGGTGATGTATAAACTTTTTGATATAAAACGGTGATGTACAGGATTATTAGCAAGATATTATTATTAAATCAAATCTTTTGTAATTAATAAATAATAAATAATTAAAATTAAAATTAAAATCCATTTTGCACGAGTCGCCTCACATTATCTCTACTCTTTTTTTCTAATATTACCCACTTAACTTACTATATCATTTTTCTACTCTGTATTCCACTACACATATCGTCTCGGGCGTTTGAGGTAAGACCGAAGGAGTAGCTAATACAATTAAGAAAACTAGACCAATCGATAGAGTCGGATTAACCATGTCTATCCAAAACGAATTGAAACTGAGATTATAAAAGTTAAAAAGATCAAACATTCATAAACACTTTATCCGAAACTTCCATTCCTTAACTTCCAAGAACCAAAAAGCACCAAAAAAATAGCACCATAAAAAAGATACTCCACAAAAATAAAAACAAAAGTATTTCCAGCTTTTGAGTGGGTCTTCTCCTTCTTTAAGTCTACTTTACCAATGTACCAAACACCATTACCACAAAAGAAGGGCAAAACTTATAATTAATCAAATATAATTAAAGAAAGATGATGTCAAACAACAACTATAATCAACTACAATAAAATCAAAATGTATTTTAATTAATTAAACAATTAAATATAATTAATGCCTTAATTCCCCTAATTAAAAAAAATTAAGCTTTACTTGAATAAATATGATTGATTAGTGAGAGTTAGTGACTCCACTAACTTTCATACTTTGTATCTTCACACAAATTATTTATTTTTTCTTAAAAACAATTTAATTTTTGATTTAATTTAATTTATTTTTTGAGTTTGCTTCATCTCATTCTCTCTCTCTCTCCTAAAAAATTCTTGTCATTTGATTCCTACACTTCAACCCTAAACCAAATCACCCAACTTTCTTCTTCTTCTTCTTCTCCCCTTTCTCTCTCCTCAAATCTTCTTGTTCACATTTCATAACAATTACAAATTTTGACTGTTTTATTCACCATTTAATTCAGCTCTCTTTCTTCTCAGATTTTGATCATATTCACATTTTTATTTCATTTTAATTTGTTGTACAAAGATATAGAAGAATAAAGCTTACACCTTTTTGATCCCAGATAATCAACAGGTAAAAGATCTTGATCCTCTTATTAATTTTGGGAATTTTTTTTACCATGTTTTATTCATTTGGGTATTTAATTGTTGCTGATTAGTGTGTGTTAAAACTATGCTGATTGATTGTGAATTTTTTTTTTTACTGTGTGGTTAATGTTTGAATCATTTGATTTTGTTGGGTGAAAATGTTTGGGGGCAATAGGGTTTTACTGTGACTTGTGAGTGAGGGTGAAAAGTTTGTTACTTTGAATTTTAATCTGGGGGTGAATAATCTAGTGATGGTAACTTTTATGGGTTTTGGAGTGAGCTGAAATTTGAGTTTTACCCAATTTGATTTTGGACCATTTTAGCCTCATTTATATGTAGATTACCTAGGTAAATCAGTAGTGTTACTGTAGTAAAACTCGCCGGAGGATGAGAATGCCGGCCGTTTATTTACTTGGGAGTCGAAATTGATCAGCTCCCTGGCCAATTGTTGCGTGTTTAGAAGTATTGTCGCGCAGTGATGGACCGTGATCTCTGGTTTGTTTATCAGTAGACGGTCTGCTTGTTGTGGAAAGAAAATCGCGAGTGAGATGAGAATTGTTGAAAATAGTAGTTGGCCTGATATATATGAGTTTCGTTGCTTGCAGTGTCACTTTTAGTTGGGCTTGTGCTTCAGTTTGTGCAGCTGATTGCAAGTATGGCTTCAATTTTTCTTCTGATATATTTATCATTTGTGTCCATCTAGCTCTTGCGTTCTTTTTGTGTCTGTGTCTCATGTGTCACTGTGTATTCCATTTCGTGTCCCTGATCCATGGACATAAAGCAGGAATTTCTGTTTGCGCCCGTATTGAAACTATTTGTTTAGCACAATCCAGAATCTGACTTGCCATACTTGGTTGTACTCCCCTGAAATCGGTTTACTTGTACAAGTTGGATTGTTTCAAACACTGCATTGGCATTGCTCGTTTGAAAGTCAAACTATTATCTCGTTAGTACAACAATATTTCTGATATGTGAAAAATTGCTGGTGTAACTGGTCCTTGACCTACGAGTATTCTTTGGTTTAAATTACGACTCAAGACTCTGTCCATATGTCCTGATTCCAACCATCGTCTTTCCCTCTCACATCGTTAGTGTGTATCTTTTCAGTGTTTCCTCAGTTGCGTAATAAGAGCTATTCACTTGTGTTACTGGGTGCGGATGTCTGTGCCGGGCCTGAACGGTCAAACCTGAAGGTTTTCGCCACCTTCTATGTTAGTAGAAGAACAATGCAAAACACTGGGGCTCTATCAAACAGTCCTTCATTAAGGGTGACTCCTCAGCAGTCTGCTCGGCGGTTGGGCTTCTGTTCACAAATAGCCACAGGGCAGCACTGCTCCCCTGTTGTTTTTCCAGAAAAGCGCAGTAAAGGGAAAGCTTCACGCCGTAATGAAGGCACTGCTACTAGTGATGACCCGCAGACAGCAAAAAGGGACGAGCATAGAATTGACATAGGAGACGAGAAATCCGACTTGCTAGGATATGACATTTTTTCAGGTAAGTTGGTTTTGGACAAGCGGAAGACTAATAGAAGCACTGATGATCAGACTTCAACAGAAACCTCAAAACAGGAAGCTCTTGATGCCAAACTTACTAGCAAGGCACTGATTTGGGGATCGAATATGTTGTATCTGGAAGATGTTATTTCTGTAAGCTGCTGAAATTTGCAATTAAGTAATGAAAAAACGTCTTGGAGGTTAAAACTCATGTCACCTATTCTCACTGTTTTCTTATCCTCTCCTCTGCAGGTGTCATATAATGCTGGTCTCAGACATTTCACTGTACACTCCTATCCAATAAAGAACCGAGCATTTGTTTTCTCATGCTTAATGAAACCTCAAAGATATCGTAAGGATCTCCGCTTCTTGGCGACCAATGCAGATGAGGCCCTTCAATGGGTTAATGCTTTTGCAGATCAGCAATGTTATATTAATTGTCTGCCGCATCCATTAGTATCATCAAAGAAACAAGCTCCAGATTTTGTATCTAGTGGGTTTCCTTTTGAAGCACATGTAAGGTGTAAGAGCCCACCCAAAATGCTGGTGATATTAAATCCACGCTCTGGACGTGGCCGGTCAAGTAAAGTATTCCATACGATGGCTGAGCCCATATTTAAGGTATGCTCAATGGTTTCCGACATTAAAATATACATCCTCCAATTGGCTTAGCTGATGCTTCTTAACACATTTTATTTTGTGGCAACAAAATTCAATAAAAGTCAATGTGAGTATGTTGGTCAAGTGACATGAGGGTTTGACTTTGGACAAAAAGAAAGATACCCTGTGATAGATTTTGAAACCACCAGCAAGATACCAGGCCAATAAAAGTACACGTCCATGGGTTCTGACTTCTTCTTTTATCATTTTATTTGGTTTTGGGGATGGAGTGGATTTGAATTACATATAGTATTAGAGGTACTTTGCATATGTTAAGTGCTTAATTGGCTCATGGTTGTGACTGTTTCAGCTCGCAGGTTTTAAGTTGGAGGTGGTCAAAACTACCTGTGCTGGACATGCTAGGAAACTGGCGTCCACTGTTGATTTCAGCACATGCCCAGATGGTACTTAATCGTGTTGCATTTGTTGAGATGACCACTTTGGGGTTTGGTTACAGTGGATGGAATTGTTTGATTTAATTACTCATCTTCCATTATTGTTTTTCAGGGATAATATGTGTTGGAGGTGATGGAATTGTGAATGAGGTATGATTTTGACCCTAGCATTTTTTTTTACTTTTTGTTGCCTGTGTAATAAAATGAATGAAGGCATTTGGTAAATATCATTGTTGGCATGATTTTTATATACCAAATAACACACTTGGTTTGAGCGCAATTAGATATACAAGATAGCTGAGTTGCACGGTTTCAAGGTGTAAGGAGTTTAAATCTTTGCTTTTATCGACTTTGCAGGTTCTAAATGGTCTGCTGTGTAGGGATAATCAGAAAGAAGCTATTTCTATCCCTATCGGAATTATCCCAGCTGGATCTGATAATTCTCTCATTTGGACTGTTTTGGGGGTTCGAGATCCAGTTTCTGCTGCAATATCCATTGTTAAGGTATGCTGCTGTAATTCACGTGAATTAGTTGCTAAAATTTTTTGCCAAGAGTTTGTACTGCATCATACAATATTCTTTGACCTAGGGTTCTGCTACTACATTTGGTTCCTCATGTCAATTTTTAAGGCTTAAAGCAAATCAGGTGTCCTTGTATCATAATTCTCAAGTATAAGACCTTCGAAAGCCAGCGTTAGTCTCCTCTTAAATGTTTTGCCGTTGATTGATGTGTTTATCATATGAAAGTTGGTTTCTGGATAAATGATAAATTAATATTATAGGGGGTATTTCACCTCTTACAGATGAAATGTCACCTAGGGTCATTTTGCTTCATGATCAAGTCCTCAACTCTTCTTCTCTCCTACCATAGATATTGGTAATAGTCGCCAAGTGACTTATATCATGTGTTGGAGAATTTTTCTAAAACTGTTAGCCATCTATATATTGGAACTTTGCCTTGAACATGAATATACTGTTGTTTAAGAGACTACATCCTGTAGCCAGCTACTTCTTGCTTCTCAGCAGCGGTGAGACAACCTATTCTATATGTAATACAGAGGTATTAGGTTGTAAAAAGCTTTCACCACCCGCAAGGTTCCATATTGCTACATTTTTATAATCTTATGGATAACTGTGAGTGCATATGGCTAACATGAACTGCTAATTTAGTTTTTTATCAGCATGGTAGAAAGTATCTTTCCCTAGTCATATGATTGCCTTAATTTTCTTTGCATTGTTCTTGGTCAAGTTATGTTACTTCATTTATATGCACACGTCTCCCATTTCTTCCTCATTCATATATTTTGGTTGTTTCAGGGAGGCCTTACAGCAACAGATGTGTTTGCGGTTGAGTGGATACAGACAGGAGTCATTCACTTTGGAATGACCGTCACATACTTTGGCTTCGTCAGTGATGGTAATTTCTCATCCTTTTGAGTTTTTAAGGTTCTCATTGCTTTTTGAGATAACTGTGAGTCGTGGACTGTTAAGTGACGGTGTCACAGTGCAAATGCTATAATACCATACTAGGATGTCGTGCAGTGTTGTTATTTTTTACTCCGATAAAGAAAAGCTAAGCTACTTCCATTTCTAGATTTATGTGGATTTCCTGGTGTATAATTTGTGTTAGTGTTCCAGCGCTATTATGTCTTTGATCTGTTTCTTTCTATCTTAATACTATGCATATTTTCTTCCCTACTCCTTTTTGTCTCTACCCTTAAACCTGCCTTTCCTTCTCACTTCTCCTGTCTTTTGAAGTGGACTGCTCATGCAGTAGTGAAGTGTTGCATTTGCTTGATGCTTGTAACCTGTAGGAGTTGATGTTTATGATCTGAGCAGAATGTGGCTTTGGTGATAATTGGACAGCCTCCTCCCTTTTTTTTGGTTATTAATAAAATCACCCATTTAAACAGTTTATCCTTGTATTACCTATCAAAAAAATAAAAAGCAAAGTCGTTTTTTTTGCAGTGCTGGAGCTTTCTGAGAAATATCAGAAGCGGTTTGGTCCATTGCGCTACTTTGTTGCTGGTGTTCTAAAGTTTTTATGCTTGCCGAAGTACAGCTATGAACTGGAATATCTTCCAGCATCAACAGGGGCTCATGACGATGGAAAATTATTAGCTGATCGTGAAGTAATTGATATGTCTGACCTATACACAGACATTATGCGTAAATCAAATGGAGATCGTCTTCCTCGAGCTTCCAGTTTATCAAGTATCGATTCAATAATGAGCCCTAATAGGATGTCAGGCGTGGACATGGATGCAACTGGCGGTAGCACACATGCCAGCACTGAGCCATCTGAGTATGTACGTGGCTTAGATCCAAAAACAAAACGACTGTCATCTGGGAGGAGAAATGACATGGCTGAACCTGAAGTAATCCACCCCCAACTTCCTCTGTCAACCACCCCAAACTGGCCTAGGACTAGGTCCAAGTCGAAGAATGATAGGGGCTGGACTGGACTGACAACCACACATGACGCAACTCGGTCCTCTTGGGGAAATACTGGACCAAATGATAAAGAAGATATCTCCTCCACAATGTCTGACCCAGGCCCAATCTGGGATTCTGAACCTAAGTGGGATACTGAGCCTCACTGGAATGACGAAAACCGCATTGAATTGCCTGGCCCTCCACCAAATGAAGATGAAGAAGATTTAAAGAAAGAAGTATCTCCTAGGTTTGAAGATAATTGGGTGGTTAAGAAAGGACATTTTCTTGGTGTCCTAGTCTGCAACCATTCATGCAAAACAGTTCAAAGTCTGAGTTCTCAGGTGGTGGCACCGAATGCTGAACCTGATGATAATACTTTAGATCTATTGTTGGTTCATGGAAGTGGACGGCTCAGGCTAATAAGATTTTTCTTGCGTCTACAATTTGGTCGACACTTGTCCCTGCCATATGTCGAGTATGTCAAGGTATGTTACTCTTTCCGAATAAATATTTCTACTTCATAAAAGCTTCCCCTACAATTATTAGTGTTTGTGGAAGTGTGAACCTAAAAAGATACATTTACATACATGAGTTTTTAAGAGAGGATGCAAGGACCGCAAGGCGTCTCTCTTCCCCCCTCACGCCGCCCCCTCCCCTTCTCTCTCTGCGTGTATGTGTGCTCGCAGGCTAGTGTTTTCTTCTGATTCCTTCTGTCTGAATTAGTTTGTTGCTCTTATGTTATTGGCTTGTTGGGAGGTTTGCTTTGTTGGTCAAGGTGACTACGGGATGGCTGATTTGCTTGGTAGTTAATGCACAACTTTTTTCCTACCATTTATATTATTGCCCTTCCTTTGATAGGGGGAATGGAGGAATAGTAAGAGAGGGGCGTAAATGCCCTTGTTTTGTTTACATAGTTGAAGGAGAAAAGGGACGGAAAATAGTGGCCACCCTCTTTAATAGACTCGGTTTATACCTCATTCGGAAAATGTGGAGTGAAAATGGAATATCACTCTCCTCCGCTTTTGTTCCCCCCCTTCACCCGGCTTCTCTCTCCTTCCCCTCCCCCCCTTCCCTCAAGGCCTCAACAGTTGCAATTCATACGTGTTATTAGAGGAGTGGGTATCATGTTGTCAATGTAATTGGAAGTGATGAATTTTACTTGCAAGTTGGTGTCAAATGTAATTGGTGAAAACTGAAAACTACTATAAAGTTTGCGTAATAGATGCATTGAGCATTTCATATTTTTCTTTTGACGAGGGGCATTGAGCAGTACATGCAGACACAAGCGTATTTGTGTTACGTGAGTCTAGGATATTTGTGGGTGCCTAAATTTTCTTATTTCGATGCAGGTGAAATCTGTGAAGATCAAGCCAGGAAAGCATACCCATGATGGATGTGGGATTGATGGTGAACTTTTCCCAGTACACGGTCAAGTCATATCTTCTTTGCTACCCGAACAATGCAGGCTTATTGGTCGACCTCCAAGCCGTCAGATATGAGATTGAGAATATCGGCAAGTGTAGATCGTCTGGATTTGGCAGTGGGTTGCATGGTTTCACCCTTTTGAACGTGGTAATAGAATGTGCAGAGATAGTTCCTATAGAAACTTCTTTTTGTTTATTTTGCTGTGAGTCTGTGACCCAATCCGTTTTGTCCTGTAAATTTTGTCAGATATGTGTAAATACGTTTTCTATCATCGGGATTCCAAGTTCAAGATTTGGGCAGTTGTCAAGGGTGTGCGTAATGGCAAACTTTAAGAATACTACGTGAATTTTCCGAAAGAAAAACATAGTCTAAGTACTCCCTCCATCCCACCTAAAACGCTGATTAAGCTTCCATGGCCATTTCACCGGCAATATATGCAGATCCTAAGACTGTGACTGCAAGACTGATGTAATAGAAAAGCGTTTGTAAGTAATCCTTTGGAGGCCTTCGGACATACTCCTATTGAGAGAGTTATTATTTTTGATCTTGGAAAGTTACCAAAACCTTACCCGCTGTCTATTTTAAGAGTTTTTCAAGTGTATCACTCACGCTTTTAGCCCTATACGGAGTATATAGCCGCCGTTTGCCCTATATTTCAGTACTTTGACATAGGCTGAATTGGTGATGGCGGGTTTACAATCTGATCGTCTCTCTGTCATCCTCAAGAGAAACCGGCAGCGGCGTATTAGGGAGAAAGCAAGTGCTGCTGCTGCGGCTTGCTGTAGTCATTGCAGGTCTGAAAAAGTAGGAGACTCGATCGGATCAGATTTACCATGTAAGACACGGACCATGAAGGGTGTTAGTTCCAATACTGATGAGCAAGGAATGTATCCAGTGTTGAATGCACAGTTTCGTCTTCGATTCGATGCTTATCGAGGGCAAGTGGTTATGTCACTGAATGCACCTTCTCCTTTACGTTTCAACCTTGATCACGTCCCTGGTATGAAGGAGCGTCGTGACTTTGTCATGGCCTCTTCCAATGGATTGTTGTTGTTGTGTTGCGACGGCGTTTTCTATCAAAACCACTCTCAAAATCAATACTACATATGCAACCCTATCACCAAACAATGGCTTTCCCTGCCTCCACCCCCTCGCGTCTATGGCAAAACCAATGTGTATTTCGGCTTCATATATCATCCTTGCGAGACGTGTTTCGACAATAATCATGACCTGATGAGGTGCACAAACTGTAGCTGTATGGTTGTTCAGTTCCCTCAAACTACACAAAAGTCTGAGGAGTTATTACAAGTGCACGTCTATGCTTCGTCAGAGACGTCTAAGGGGGAGTGGAGTAGTGCCACTGTCCAATCCCCGAAACCCTTTTGTTGGGGGAATACTAGTTCGAGTGAACGTGCTGTCGTCCACAATGATTGTCTTTATTGGCGTACAGAAGACGCTGGATACGTTGTTTATGATCCTTACAACAACAAGATACATGGCTTCATCAGTGGGCCACCACAGTGGCAGATGTGTGCGAGACACTACGAGAAACAACGTCTGTTCAAAAGCCGGGACTCACTGTGGATGGCTCAATATTCACCACTTTCGGGCTTTCTCCGTATATGGAAACTCAAAAACTTAAATAATGATGCTAGTGGGAATCTTAAGCTTGACGATTGCTATTGGAGTCGCCATCGGCTGCGTCATTTCGATTGCACTACGGAAGAAGGGAAACCGCCTGCTGATGATGATGTTGTTGCTATCCACCCCTTTAATCCAGACATTGTTTTTATGCAGGTCAGCGGAGGGAATAATTACAACTCTTTTACTGAATGTGACTTGAGACGCAAGTCCCTGTTTCAATTGTTGCGTTTTAGTCATCGTACATCCGCGGCTGATATACATACTCTCATCTTCCCTCATCGGCGTCCTCCTCCGACAACGAGTAGAATGGTGGAACGACAGATGAAGGAACCCGAGTCACTATGAGTAGTGGTAATCCTCGGCCTCGTCCTCGTTTGTTTTTACATTATTGAGCTTCTTTTATACAATGCTGATTTATAGGACTATCTGTAATTCCAGCTTATTACAATTTTTCATCAAGCGTCAATCGTACGTTTCTATCTATTTATATAGTAGATGATGCCAATACTCAAGTATCAATACAGTAAATTAAAAGACTCAGAATAATGTACCAAGGAGATTTAGATGTCGTATATGTCTTTCAACACAGAATTACGTAATATCAATTAGATGAGCATACTAACAGAATCCCCTGACTCGAACACTCGAAGATTTTTCAGTAGAATGCTTATCAGGTCACCTGCAATATATGCAGGTCCTGAGACTGTGACTGCAAGACTGATGTAGTAGAACAGTGTTTGTAAGTAATCCTTTGGAGGCCTTCGGACATATGCTTTTCCTATGGAGAGTAGTGTGATGCAGACAAGAGAGGCTGCTGCAAGGGCCGAAAGCTTGAGGTACTTATTATCGCTCTTGTAGAAGGAAAATCCATAGATGAGTGGAGATATCAGGCCAAAGACAAGGTATGATATGACAGCAATTGTTGCATGGATCAGAAAGTGCCTTGGGTGCCCCAGTTGGTCTTCATATTGCTGCGCGGTCTGATCTTTTACTGTCATAAGCTGCAACATGAAATGCATACACAATTTACATTATATACAGTCTCGGATTTGTAGGGTGCAGAGTTTTGAGTGGAGGTGAGTGTACTATGAAACAAAAACCGAAAAAACATTAACTTACATTGTTAGCAAGAATAAGAAGGCCCCCAAAGACATTTGCCAGCCCCAAAGCTACAATATTTACTGCAATTAAAAAATGATGATTTTAGCCGAGATCAAACCAATTATGCTGTTCTAGAGTAAAATTTAGCTGAAGAGCTGATATTATATCAAATAATCACAGGGATTAGAAATTAGCAGGCAGGGAACTCACATGTCGTGGCATCTCCACCAGCAGCAGAGAATATGATACCTAGGCTGGTGATAGATTCAAGTAGACCACCATATACAATGGCTTTAATTACCTCCACCCTGGACACTCCCGGTCTAGGACATTCACGTTGATGTCCGAGGAGAGGTAACTGATTGTCTGGTAAAGGTCCGGTCACAGCTGTAACAGGCAGTATAACTTCAGGCATTGTCACGCTCACTTCAGCTGCAGAAAATCATTCAACAGTTGAGAATGTCACTGTTTCACTTTCTCTAAACCTGTGTTGAACAAGTATTTTAATGAAGCAAGCAGCAAAAGTTTCAATGACTTGTGAGTTTATGTCCCTCCAAACTGATAGTGGAATGAGACAACATTCAGTATTTTACAAATAATGTGCCTTCCACTAAGAAAAATTGCTGACTCAATACAGACGAGTGGATACACAAATAACAGAAATAACAGGTCAGGGTATATTCAGGTATCCACATTTGTTATGCTCGTGTTGTGTAACAATGTTAATTTCAATTCACAGAGTAATTTAATAATAAATCAGGTTTCTCGATAATCATCTAGGCTTTTACGAATTCCTCCAGGATCAGATCTTTCCTCCTGATTAACTAATTAGCAGGACTAAACTTTAATGGCATAAAGTTTTCATTGACAAAAGAGATTATGTGCTATTGTTCTGCGATTCTGTGAACTTTCAGCTTTCTTCAGTAGCATAAGGCATGCATATAAGAGCATAGTGCGCGTGTGGGTATACATTTGTCAGGTGTTTCAGGAAGCTGCCGTTCAGGCATTTGTAAAATGCCGGGAATGTCATTGAAATAGCAGGCAGTGCAGAGTGACATTTGGGGCCAACAGTGACTGATAATTAAGCACCAAAAAAAATTTGTGAGAGAGAGAGAGAGATATACCTGGCTGGTATCCAATATCTGTCTCATTTTTGGATTTCCAGAATAGTATGCCATTTCCTGCTAGGTTGGGTACAAACGTTAGAACTTATGCATGCCTGTAAAGAGTGATATCTAGATTACTAAAACAAAATCACTGTTAAACGCTCCTCCCGTTTCTTGCTCATCAATCAGCTGCCTCTTTAAAAGATCATTGATCAAAATTCTCACCCTAAAACTGTAATTTGATACCGCAAATAGGATAATAAACAATTTCTGTATATAGGGAAAGTAGGTAGAAAAGGAGGGATTTGAAAGTTTACCAGTAGGAATGGATCTTCTGATGTATGACAAACATGTAGTATCATCAGAACTTGAATCATTCCATGATGCTGGAGCACGGCAGTGATCCGTTTGCAGACTGATCATAACCTCTTCATAATCAGGAGAAATAGCATTTCGTGGTAGAGTAGCCCTTTTGGTGAAATATAAGTTACAAGTAGGACAATCTATTTCATGAATTTCTCGTTTGTTCAACACCCTTTTAACATCTTCATATTGGTGACTTGTAAAATTCTTGCACAGTGTGTTCTGCCCAACATAGTATCTGTCAGGTCCTATGAAAGGAACCCTGCAGACGCGTTCACTTTGATCAACCAAGCGAGAGCTTTTGGAGCAGATGCCCATTTGAGTCATTCCCTTATATCCTGTACTGTCAGGAAAAGAAGATGTACCAGCTCCATTTTGATCATCCTGCTCAATACTCACGCCTGCAGCGAAATTATACACAGGCATCTCAAATTTTCAAAGATTATGTAGACAATCTGCTGATGTTTGCTGCAATCTTGCAGCTCAACTCCGACAAGAGATCACTTGAGACATTATGCAGGAACAGATACTTTACAATCAGACAAGAAGGTTAGGAGTTAGGAGGCCTCATACCTTGGACTTCAGCATACCTTGATTTATTCTCTGCAAATGCAGGTTTTTCACCATTTGTAACATTGCAAGTATGTACTACATTCATGCTTGCAAAATAATCCGACCTCTAGTTACTTGATTTACTGGCGGTATGCTGTTCAGTGTTCCATCTGAGACCTCTTTTGCGCTGCTGTCTCCAGGCCGTTCCAACCACTTCCTCTTCCTCCCTACGATCAAATGAAACCTCCACATTTCCATTGACCTTTCAAAGGTCACAATCATATGAAATTCTGCCTTTACCTAGTCTCATTTTTTAATTATAGAAGCATGTTATGCATTTCCTTTGACTCTGATAAACAACTGCTAATGTTGCAAAACTAATAATGACATGATCAAAGCTGTCATAATCATAAGTCATGATCATCAAAGAGAATAACTGAATATATTAATTAGTTAGTACCAAAAAAAATTAGTTAGTTAGTGAAAACAAACATACCAACAATACTTATTGCTTCCGCAATTGTTAGCATATGCAGACTATCCGGTTGTTCAAACTTCTAACATAAGGGTGTTGTTGCAGCTCCATTCTTTGCTGTTAATGACTGGGCCGTATGGTTGCAGTCAGACGCGGTTGTATTGTGTGAAGTTTTGAACCTTTAGTAATAGGTTTAGAGGGAGAGAAGCTGAATAAAAATCAGGCGAAAGTAATTACGTACCAGATCATATAGTACTGTGAGCCCATAAAACAAGCACCAAAAACACAAGTGAACAAGTTTATGAAAGTTTTTACTATTTTATAGCCGGAAAAGTGAAAAACTTCACAAAAATGAAAATAAGCAATAGAAAAAATGCTCCTGTTTCTAGCATAGGGATACAAACTGAGCCCTCGAGTCGAATACACCAGGCCACTTCAGTAATCAGTACTCAGTACTCAGCAGTCTGATTCCGAGGCCATAAGCTCTAATGCTCTATACAGAGTTAGTGAATACAACAGGTTTTATGTATGCTTTCAAAGGTTTCTGATATTTCTTCACTGCAGCTGCCAGAGTCATGAGCTTGGATTCCTTGACAGCTCTTGCAGGCATATTGGAAGTTGATGAATTTGTTCATATCATTAATTCCAATTTGTTCATATCATTAATTCTAAATTTAGTTGAAATGATTTTGTAAATATCGATTTTATTAAATCCTAATTCCATCACTAATAACGATAAAAGATGAATATAGATTAAACATTTGTTTTGTTTTTATTTTGTTCGATTGATTTCTAAGCTCTACTTACTTGGATTTTTTGATGAAATCTCGCATTTTCAACTCAATGAGACAATACTGTAAATCCTCGAAAACAAGTAAACAACGGAATTATTATGACCAGTAGATTAACGGAAACAACAATTACGTTAAGCTAAGCGTTCTCGTATGAAGTCGTCTCTCCCATCGTTGTAGTAAATGTACATGAAGCCGCAAAACAAACCAAAAATGGAAGTGAACGATTAATAAGATAACCATGCCCCATTCATTGCCCCTGTTGCGAGCACAGGGACATTATCAGGAGCTGTAGAGTCGAAAACACCGAGCTTTATCAGTAGCATGTTTATGAAGTGCCCTGCAACGTATCCGAGTCCTGAGACCATAAACCCGAGGTTGAGGTAGTAGAAGATAGTTTTGATGTATCCTTTTGGAGGATTTCGGACATATGCCTTTGCTGCAGAAAGAACCGCGATGCTTGCAAGAGCAGCAGCTGCCAGTGTTGCGAGCTTGTAGTCCTTGTTGTCACTCTTGCGGAAGGTAAACCCGTAAATGACAGGTGACATTAGGCCAAAAACAAGGTAGGATATGATGGCAACAATAGCGTGGACCATGTAGTGTCCTGGCCGACCTAGTTGCGCTTCATAGTGATCTGAGGTGTTGTGCTCATGTTTCAGCAACCTAAGCTGCATGGTGAAGACAGAAGGGAGTCAGTCATAAGTATATATCAACCTAGTCTATTTGAAACAGAATGCTGGTCGTTGAAGAAGTTTTTGCCACTTACGTTATGAACAAGAACAATAAGGCCGCCAAATACGTTTGCTAGTCCCAAAGCTACAATATTCACTGCAACACAACAAGAGAAGATTAAGAGGGATGTGGCTGAACTGTGCAAAACAACCAAGTATCGACATGAGTCACATAAAGTTTAACGAAAGGCCAAAAACTTACATGTAGTAGCATCTCCTCCTGCCGCAGAAGTAATGACACTTAGACTGGTGATGGATTCTAAGAGACCACCATACACAATTGCTTTAATAATATCAACCCCAGAGACTCCAGGTCTAGGAGGCTCACGTGCACGTCCAGCTTCAACGTCTAACAATGGCTCTGCTCCATGTGAACCTGATGGTACTGGAGCTTGAGGTTTAGGAGGCATTGGGGAGACAACTGCAATATTGTCAAATTTTGAGGGTTAGATGACAGATCCGAATACTCATTTATATTAAGCAAAGGTGAAAGAATAGCTGTAAAAGAAGTGTGACAAGAGAAGCCTCCACAAGTAGCATCAACATTTTAATCTCTGAAGGAGAAAAAGACCACAGCAGAGTTCAGTAGAAGAAATTACGGAGTATTAGACAACCTTATAACATTTAAATGTTATATTCGTTAATTTATTTTTGCAATTTCTTAATTATGGCCTAAATATTTGATCAAGTACTCTTAGGACGTAAAAATTAAAATAAAAAAAAACTTCTGAATTTTCGAAAATCAGATACAAGCTTCTTCCAGGCTCTTAATCAGATTATTGAAACATGGCGACATTAAGGATTCCATGGCGTATGCCATATTGAATCTTAGGCATCATCAACATATAGCAAATTTACATGCACGGATGTGGAGGCCACATAAAGATTGAAGGACCGTACAAGAGAGAGGGAAGTAAGACATGTACCAGTGCCTGGTGGAGCAGTAGATTCTGCATATGGTGGCAATGGTGATGGGATTTCTGCATAGGAACAGGAATAAGTCTTTGCTCGAAAATAAATCATACTGATATCTAGCATAGGTAGAAGAATTACCAGCATTAGGTTTTATTGGACTTATGGGCTTATAAGGTGAGGAAATCCCTGAATCTGTTAGTCAAACAGGAACAATTCCGGAGTAAGATCATGCCTTACATAACTAAAGCAAATGAGAGAGAGAGAGAGGAAGATACGGCAAATGGCTGTACCTGGATCATGTATTGCAGGAAGTTTGGGCTTAGAAGGTACTGGATTCTCTGCAGCATTTCATAAACAAAAGAAATAGCTTAGAGCAGAAGTCAAAGGATAATAAGTTCTTTTGAGCTAAGCAGTAGTTAAAATTTACCATCAGATGGAGCTAAAGGAGGCCCAGTGCCGCCAGATGACGCTGACAGAGTTTCCCCTTGTGGTACAGTTCCATCTGCATAATACAGAGCCACATAGGGTCCTTAAATTATCCAAAACAGAATGACAAGCTGCTCTAAAATATTTGTCACCAAAATCCACGGTTGCTACATCCATTGACCTCTACAGTCAAAACTTTTACATATTACTATCTCTAATGTTTCTACAACAGCAGAAGGGCTTTTAAACACTTCAATATCGTACCTGGCTTTGGCAGTTGGTCGGATACTGCCGTGCCAGATGGTGTTGATGGAGTTTCCCCTGGTGGTGCAGTTCCATCTTCATACAACAAAATTGTGTTAGTGAAAAGAGAAGAGCGAGATGCCTCGGAAAGAGTATAAATACTAGAATGTCCCACTCCTATCTCCTACACAATTAAAAAAGGCTACCAGCAGCGAAAAGGTTTAAGTCAACACTTCAGAAATGTACCTGGCTTCACTAGGTGGCCAGGTTCTGTGCCAGTAGATGGCGCTGATGGAGTTTCCCCAGGTGGTCCAGTACCGTCTGCACAAAACAGGAGGCTTTCAATAGTCAAAAAGAGAACGACAAGCTGTCTCTAAAAGATCTCTTCAAAATTAACCAGTACACTGTTGCTGTCATCTATACAATCGAAGGGCATTGATATAGTTACTATCTATAGCTGAGAAAGGTTTTACTTTGAGCTCGGCTATTAAAACCTGTACCTAGCTTTGCTGGATGGTCCATTTCCTTTCCCACGGTAGATGGTTGGCAGCATGTCACAAACCAGAGAGGAAAGTTTCTCCCTGCTCAAAGGATAACAGGAACTTTAGTGAATCTACTCGAGAAAAAATGGACTGTGAGATGAACCAAGAAGTAATGTGTTTGCTACAATTCACACATGCATTCATAATAGAGCAACGCGAAACTAAAAAACATGCAGCAGGGTTTGACAGCTGCGTTCAACTTTGTCATTCAATCCTGCAGCACCGCCTACTTTATCATGCCTCTGAGTGATGTGTACCAACAAACAAGATGCATGAAGGGGAAGCTATTGCATCTACAATCCTCCATGACCAAAACTTGCACCTCATTTAGCAGATATAGACAGGGAGTGAGAGCGGGAAGGAGAGGTACCTTCATCGGCTATTATGGGAGATGGAGTCTTAGAGGATGGGGTATCTGCATCATCACAAATCCAGAAAGACATTATAAGCTTTAGAAGTATTCAAATACTGAAAACTAAAGCATGCCAACACTCGTTTTTATAAAAAACAGTGATATACCTCCATAAGGTAGTATGGGATATAAGTGCTTCTTTTCTAATGTTGTTTCCACACCACGTTGGGGTTCCTTTATCTGTGGGCGGCCTGTAGCAAAAAAAATGTAAGAAAAGAGCAATTTGAAACAAGGCCATTTTTAAGTGACTAGACAGGGCAAAATATGATTTGTTGGGATTTGATGTACCTGTAGTGTGCTCAGGCAGAAGAGGTTCAGGTGTAGAAGATACTGGTACATCCGCATTATAAAAGAAGAGCATTTAACCATCAATTAATAGCTTGAAAATATTCCATAATAAAGTGTGTGGCTAGAATAAAAGTTGCCACCTTGAGGAAAAGGACGAACTTCTGATGATAGATCACATATCATGGGAAGAAACTTACCATCGGATGGTGGAAAAGGGGGTGCTGTCTGATGGGGTGAGACCTCTGCATCTACAGACAACAAACATGTTAATATTTTTCCGAGAATACTTGTCTAGAAAAGTGAGATGATGGAACTACTCTTTATCAAGAACTGATAGCCGTTGATGGAGAAGTAAGACAGGAGAAGAAATGTACCATGTTCTGATATTGGTTGATTTGTTGATCCAAGCGAGGCTGCTGTCTCATCTACACAATGTATGAGTGTCAGAACAAAAACTTAAGACCTTACAGTTAGAAATGGATATCCTTATTAGAGTTGGTTGCTATACGCAGTCATAGGTTGTAAGAAACTCTACGCTAAAAACAGTCTTAATTCTGAAGTAAATAATGTACCTGGTTTCTTTCTTTCAGCTGGCTGACAGCAAGTCACTACCCACAAAGGGAAAATAGTCCCTGCCAATGAAAGGAAGATCAGAAATCTTAAGAAAAAGTTGTTCTAGGGATACACCATGTCGATTTCCTGGGGAACTATTTAACATTTCTTACATTAGACACTTACAGTCCTGTACTTTGACATTGAGTCACGAACTAGTGCGTTTTTTTACAGAAAGCATCATTTATATACCAGCAAAAATAAGGTGAGACTGCAAAACTCTGGAATAAAACCTTTCCCATGCCCCACATCCAGTGGAATACATCACAATTCACATTAAGCAAAGTACGGGGGAAGTCCAAGCACCCCAAGCCAAATGAGAATAAAGGGAAAGAAAATTCCTTGACCAGCTGTAATTGAGATACCTGTGGAGTCGGTTATGGAGTCTTCAGCTTGCGCAGCATCGGTTAGTGTGCCATCTGCAATCCCATATAATGGCAGTGTCAGCTTAGAATGCTTAGTCAATGCCATCAGTATGACTATTAGCTACTGGCAGGAAGCTGGGCAAGTTTACATGGCAAAAAGAAAACTAAATCTCGCTAGGTCCTGACCTCCTGATAGATATGAGAGGTTTTCAAATATTGCTTGTATTTAAGCTCAGAGTTGACAGGCTAAATGCTCAAGCAGTCAATATGTAGATTTCATACTCAAAAAGTTATTAGAAATCTACAGGTGGTGTATATATAAAGGCGGCATAAATTGTACCTGGCTGTTGAGCAACATCTACCTTCGGTTTGAAATCCCAGCATAGAAATCGCCCTCCTGTTAAGTTTAACACCATGGTCAGAACTCAGACACTGACCATTCAGCCATACAGGGCTATCATAACCCCATTTACTGTATCAAACTTCTCCCTTTCCCCCTTTCATTTGAGTTTATTATAAGCAGATTTCCACATTTAGATTTAGCTCCAAACCAACATGTTCATTTTGAGGGCAAACAACAATTTATTCTACCAGAGTAAGGGAAAAACCACTCCGCAACAATAAGTATAAAGACTTTCGACGACAGAATTCAGAGTTTACAGCAGCATGCCTATCTGTACCTCGATCAGAAGTTTCAAGCGTACTTAAAAAGTTCATGAAAAACATGGAAGGTCTGTGCGACACTAATTACAATTCTAAAACAGGAAGGCAACAACGGCAAGGATGCTACTCATAAAGCTGCAAGTGTGTCATAGTGATATGTGAATTATAAGTCTCGTCTTACTTCTATATAATATTTCAACTTCAGGCCCTTAACACACTCTACATGAAACAACTTGTCACAGGCAATTTTCAAAGATATTCACTATATAGCTGTTCGAGAGACTAATAACTTTACCGTTAGGAACGAAAATTTTGAAACAAGAGAAGCATGAGATAGCTTCAAGACGTGAATCTGGACCGTCAACTTGTGGAGGTGGCTGACTATTTTCAGCTACAGCTTCAGTAGCTGCAAGCGAAGCTCTTTGATCTGGCCCTGGCCAAGAAATTTCTTCACCAGAGGTAGATTCTGGAAGTTTCCTTTTTCTTCTGCGTAGAATGACCCTTTTGGTAATACATGTGCGACAATTAGGGCAATACAAATCATGTGTCTCCTGCTTCTGTATGACCCTCTCAACATCATATTCTTCGACTTCTGGTTCTGGTTCTTTAGCTTCTTCTGCACCCGTATTCCCATTTTGACTCCCTTCTCCTTGTTCAGCTTTAAATGTGTTAGTGGATATGATGCTGCTAGAGCTCTCATCTAACAAGCTCTCAGCATATTTGAAACCAACAGCAGTATCCGGGCTCTTAGAAAAACTAGAGCTGTTTGATCCAACATCCATTTCCTTATCCCCGCCATTGCTTTCACGGACAGAATGCACAATATTGCTACCATTTTGATGAACCGAAAATCCATTAGTTCCTGCAGTCAAGAACCAACCTATCTTTTCAACAAAGGCCTTGCATAAGTTCTAACAAAATTAGATCAAGCAAAAACAAAACTCGTGGAAACGACACACAAACTAACTAATCTGGACATCGGAGTGACAAATTGCGAAACTTGGGTTCCGTTTACTTGATAATTGATGACTTGGAGTAATCATCTTCGTTTGCATATTCCAACTGAGTAAGTAAGTAACCCTAACAATTATCACTACAACTGTATTTCTCACTCATTTACCCACTGTAAAGATCAATCCACACTCCACAGCACTGGTAAAAGATTGAAGACAAGAAACCCAGAAAAATCTTGCTAATTTAGGCAAATCAATCAGAAATGAGGTGCCAGTTGATTCAATTACTTTCCTAATTAAGAACCGCATACATGAATCTAGCAAGAGAACATTACCATCAAAGCAACTACTTCTTTCATTTTCATCACTGATTTTAATTTCCTAAAAAGGAGGTAAAAAGTTAATGTAACAGTACAGTTGCCTGCAATTCACCAATAATTACAGTGACAGGTAACCCTAGCTCAACAACCATTCATACTCACACCCACAAATCAAAACTCCAGTTTTTTCATACTTTTGGAAGAAAAGTTCAAATCTTTGGAGAAGAAACATCAAATTGCAGTACATAATCAATTAATTTCCCCCAAAGTTGACTTCTTACCCAAGTTTCTGAAGATATCCTCAAAACCCCATGAACAAACAGGGCAAATGCAAGTATCAAAAATTCAAAACAAACCCATCACATCATTTTAACTTTTGTAAAGTGTAAAAAAAAAAAAAAAGAGGGTTAAAAAGGATAAAGATAAAGATAAGTGAGTCAAAATGAAACATACCTTCATATTCAGCTACATTAATCTCTTCAATTTCAGTTAAAGTCTCAACCTTTTCAGTAGCTTCCTCTTCAAGAACAGGTGTTGCAACCCCAACCTCAACAACTTTATGATTTTGATTACTAAATTTAGTAACATTATTGGTACCCATATTAGCAAAATGCTCCAAATTACTGTCACCTGAAAGTTCAGTAGAGACACAGCTGCTATCACTGTTGGTGGGACTGATTGGTTTCCTTTTCTTCAACCTTGTTGTCTCTAGGTCCATGCCCATCACTTCCGCATCCTCTTCTCTCATATATGGGACCTCCATTTATTTTCCTTGGACCTTTCAACCTGATTGAATGTGTATAATAATCATATGATAAAATGCTTATACTAAGTCTTATTTATATACTAACTAATGTCAATTTGTTCCTGTACAAGATCTTGCTTTCAGTGAATAGTAATTGTATATATTATCATTGTGTTATATTATTATTATTAAGCTAAGGTAGGTTCGTGATGATGTTGTTTTAGCTGGCATTGACATTTATGAAATGCTTGAAACATGGAAATTATGGGAGTTCTTGCTGATGGTTATTGGTTGGCTCACATTAAACAAAAGCTTTAGTCAATGGTGATTGAGATTGTAGAGATTTGTGTTCATTACACTTACTTTGATGGCTATTCTGAAATAGATTTATTTGGTTTCATACGGCGCTAATTCCGCTAAGTTCGACGACTATAAAGACGATAAAACTTTCCTCGTCATTACTCATTAGTATTATCTCTAAATACGGAGTATTACAATTTACAAGTTGATTGTCGATCGATTCTTCGTGGAAAACAAAAAAAAAACAATTTGTGTAATTTGACCAATTCAAACGTACAAAAAATACTCTCAAGTTTACAATATAGACCATTTATTTTTGCGTCTGTTTATTTATAACTTTTTAGATCTGCCGCTGAGCTTAGCGATAAATCTGAAGGTAGCTAGGCTAGTTGTGGTGTTTATGGTTGCACCTATATTGGACTCGTAAAGATGATTGAGCAATTAAGCTTTAGTTTACAGATCAATCCATGTGCAAATTAGCAAAAGAAGATGCTGATAGTCAAATTACACACGCCTTATACACAAATGTCCAAATCTACCCAATAAGAAAATATGTCCTAGGAATTGCAATCCTATAGATTGACTTTTCTTTTTATTTTATATTTGTACATAGCAATTTTCTATCCAAACGATGGAGAAGGTATATGAGAATTTCGAACTCGAGATAATTTTCGAACAAATTGGTCTCCTATCCACTTAACTTGGCTAAACTCATTTTCTTTATCGTCGCCATTTTTATACAAGACTAAAAACACTACTCGTTTCGAACTTTTCACTTTTGTATCGTTACATCAACCAAACGAATGCTACTGAATAATGATGAATATCACATCGGAAGGAAACCCCTTCATCATCCCTCTTCTAGTCACCTGAATCGCCTACCAACATAACAAAATACTCCCAGATAGTATGAGCTGTAAGGTAGAGACAACAATATCGGACTGAATCTTGTACTGTACTATTTTGTAAAAAACTGAATAGTACATGACACTTGTACAGTACTAGGTGGTATGTGACTGAATCTTGGACTCATAGAACAAAATCTCATCATAAAAGACATGCGTTTGCACGACTAAGTTTGCATGATGTTGGGATGTTAGACAGGCTTGTAATTAGCCTGACTAAGTTAAACCCTCCGTTTCATCTAGTTCTTTACGTTTGCTTTTGACGCAAATATTTACGAGGCATGAAAAAGAATGTATTACTCCCCACACGGTCAAATACAGAAACGTAGAGAATTGCGAGGCATGGCTAAAAAAAGAAACGCAAGCCTGGAAAAGAAGATGAATGACATGAAAATTTATCACCTATATTGCAAAAGTACCGTTAAACGAGTATATGTACATCCTTTTGGTGAAACTTTTGGGTGCAATAACCATTGACATTACATCTTTGCTCCCACAACAGTATCAATATACCATATTCCACAAGAATGAGGCTGGAAATGAATATGACTTGAAAGTGCCTGCACCCTCCTGACTGAATACTCTACCTGAACTTTACTGGCCGTGCTTCACTGCCTGGCTGCTGTTTGATACGCCAGGAAACACTAAATTCAGAGGCCGCACCTGAAAGGCAGCAGGTTGACTATTTAGCTCTGGTCCTGGTCACAACAATGTACCTGATGATGTAAGACAAGGCCAAGAATAGTATGCAGCTCAGGCGTGTCAAAAACAGATACAGGCGTACAGCTCAAATCATTACTCGTACACCTTAAAGTAGCAGGGACCTGTGTTTTCCACCTGAATGAAAGGTAAAGCAGTGATAAGTTTCACGATACACCATTTAGTTTGTTCAATCATAAACCAGAGTATGCAAGTACGCAGCCCAAGTCAATTGATTCCGAGTATATTTTTTTTTTCTCCCCTAAATCAGCAGGGACCTGCATACTCCAATCCAATTATTACACACACACATACACACACAAACAGAAGGTGAGGGAGACAGAGGACCATAAGAAGAAGGAAAAAACACAGAACCTACCAGAAGCACAGAGAAGAGCAGCCTCTACAATTGAAGTAACACACTATGCAAAGTCTTTAGCTGCTCCACCTCCTCTTCGCGTGCAATGCCTGGATCAACATAGCATAGCTGGATAGAAAAATTTCATCAGGTGATTGATCAAATGACAGTGTCATTGAACGCAGGGATGGATTTGTTCAGACCTGATACTGAGGCTTCCGTAGGGTATGAAGTCCTCTTTTGAAGAATTTCTGCCATCCAGAATTTTCTCTCAATGATTTCTCCAAAGCTTCCGTTCTCTGGAAAACATTCCATATATACAGTGGTTCGCAGCATGTGAGGGACAGCTTTAACCAGACTCAGAAACTCTGATATAATAGTTTAAACTTGTAAATAAAGACACACCCCATATTGATTCTTGAACAAATAAACTAAAAGTCTGACATCAACAAAGAAATGTGCATGCTTTACAGGCAAGTCTCAGTAGGTAAATAAATAGCCTTTTCCAATAATCTTAAAGAACCATCAATTTACAACACCAAAAGGCAAAAGCCTAATCCTAGGGCTCCACAGTACTTAAGGTGTCAAGGTGCCTCAAATAACAAGAAGGCATTGGATGATTAAGGCTAAAACTCCCAATGCCCCTTAATGTAAAGGCTAGTGTGTAATTAATTTGGTCTAGAGGCGGCTCCCAATATGCCAAACCAATCACGGCGAAAAAACAGGAAGTGGATATGGATGGATGAAGTACGATGAAGACTACTACAAATAAAGGACAAGTGATTGAAAACTAAAGCAAAACGGTTATTCTTACATGACCAGGGTCCAAGACTAGTAAGTTGTACTGCTTCTTTCCATTGTTTTGATGCTTGACTTGAATTCCAACAATGGTCCTTGAATGTCCTTGATGCTGAAAATATAAGGGCCTGTTTATGCAAGCTCACAAAAGAATCATAAGAGAAAAATATCGAAAGATACAAACAAAGAACTGGTGACCAAACAATTTATTTATCAGCCCTGCAAGACTGCAGCTAATAGCCACTCACATCTTATTTGTAACAACAACATTTTGCCTGCCAGATTCCTTGGGCCTGTCTTTGCAAAAATAATTCCAAACCCAATCCATGAGAGCTTCGTAACCCTTACTATCCTGCAAAGATTCATCAGAAGACTTGGGAACAACTTCGTTAGAGTTAAGATCCCTTCTGACAACAAATCTATCCATAGGACCATAAACCCGCCCAACGTTTTTCTTTCCACCCTTAGAATCAAAATCAACTATCTTTGCTTGAAGACCAAAAGAACGCAGCACTGCAGCACATTCAGTTGTTCCAATCCATTTCCTAGAGCCGTAAATTTTTCCCTTAAAATAAATAGAGCCAGCCATGTCAAAACCTCTCTGCCAAGCAACTTCAAGCCATCTTTGAAGTGAACCAATATCTGGCACAAATCCTGAACCTCCAAACATCAGCTCCCTTGCTTCAGATCTTTCCCTAAGTAAGTGTGAGCTAATCATTTGGATATTATGCCATCCACAACCCCACCCCATGTCCTCTTTCCAAGTGCTTTGAAAATGATCAACATAACCAGAGAGTATACTTGTTGAGTTTTCTCGTTCAAGACAACGTTTTAACAAGCTTATCAATCCACCTTCGATTCTATGGAAGACTGCCTTGCTCTGTAAGCTTATAATGTAACCAATCTGAAGATCTATATCTGGTACAGCCTCCTTGCTGCTGCTCCTGTGATCCCTCGATGTACTGCTTTCTGGGGTCTCATCGACACCTGGCTCAGACTCCAAATCTACGATTAAGTCATTGCCCTGCAATCCAAATAAAAGATTCATTTACAGCAGAATAACAGATTCGGAAGATCAAGGCCATTACCATAAAATTTCTAGTGTCACAGGAAAGTAAGTCGATGGGCAAGCTTCAAACACACAAAACCTAACTAGAACATCCAAAACACCTCCATAGATTGCACGCAAAATTGAGAGACAAGAACAATGTGCTACAATTCCAAAACAATTCCTACCATACTACACCATCTTTCTCTTTGTTCCACCTACTCATTTAATATTGCTTCAAAATCCCACCTTTTTAATCTTGTTGCATCATCTTTACATTGTGTTTCCTCTTTTTTACTCCCTAATCTTTCCGCCTTCTTACTTTTTACCTCCTCCTACCAAATGTTCCATGACATCGACGATTTTTTGTTAGCTGAACCCAATATCATTCCGAGACTAAGGCTTTGTTGTTCCTAGTGGTTGTGCACTAACTCGGCCCTAAACTAAAAACTAACATCACCACACATGTTATGCCATATTTGCCACTCTTATGGTCTCACTAGCCACACAGAATCCTACAAAACTCGAAACCACGGCGGCCATTCGCAATAATAAGTAAGAAACCAAGCTAACAAAGACAACCAAACACAATGACACCAACATCAATCAAACACTAACCCACATTCTACTCCTACAAATATATTACACCCACAATTTTTTCAGCATAAATTGCAACTATATAAACAAAATAATCACAAGAAAAGGGAAAGATATATAAATACCCACAATGTGAGGTGGGGTTGGAGGGGCTTCTCCAAGTTGCCTGGCTAATTCCATATCCCTCCCAATTTCATCATCTTCAAAGTGAAGATTCACATGCCTGCATAATTTTACCCCAAAAAAACTTCAAATTTCACCTCTTTTTTTACTAAATTTGTATACTTTTACTACCCTAATTTACCAATTTGGGGAAATCAAAGGCTAGAAATAATGATAAAGTTGCAAAGTTCTTACCTTTCGATTTCATGGGTTGGAATGTGATTTCCACAAACTGGGCAACAAGAAAAATTCATTCTCCGATGTAATAATTAGGTCAGAAATAAGAAAATTGATTGATACGCATGTGGAGTAGTATAATCCAACATTTGGGTTTAACTATTTTCGAAAGTGTGAGTTTATATTGCACATTTGCACCTTCATTGGGAGAGACCACTTTACTTACGAGACGGAACATTACTTCAAACTCGGTAAACCTTACAAAAAGTTATTATTTAAACATTCAAGATTAAATAATAGAATTATAGAGTACAAACTAAAATGATCACAGATCGTTCATAAGAAAGGTTCGGCGTTAGTTTGTACTCCGTGATTCAATTATTACCTATTATTAGTGCTCGTACACAAACTGCGTCATAAGAAATGTCGGCTTTAGGCTTTAGTCATTGTTAGATATAGTATTCCTTTACCCCTCGAATTAGTACTCGTTTTTCTATTAGAATGTAAAACTAACTTATCGCGTATGACATGTACTCTATAGCCATCAATTAGCCATTTGGATTAGATTAATCCTTTTATGAAACTAAAGAATTATTTCATATCCTTTACGCAATATTTGAATAAATTCCACTGTATTGATGAGTTTCGTAAATATGTTCACTTTCCTTTTCTCTCTTTGTACCTATCTGTTTTCTTTAATTCTAAATATCGCGATTTCAAATCAAAGAAATATTAGATTTTGTTACAAATTACAAGTAGAATGCATCTAGACTTAGTCTAAAAGACGAAACTTCTGACTTCCTCTTTTCAAGTGAATTTAATACTAACAATCTGTAAAACACTTTTAAAATAAAAAATGATTTTTTTTCTTTTTTTTTGACAGTAAAAAAAAGAAAAGTGAAGGTAAAAATATCAAAAGGGTTCAGCAAAAGCTTAAAGTAGGCGCTACTCCCATTTTTCAAACACAAAAAATCGAGATTTCCTCCATTAAATAATAATAAATAAATAAAATCATATTATCTGATCATCATACAAATAACAAAAATAAAAATAAAAATCACCCCAATCATTCATCCTTCACTAACACGCACATGACATAAATCTTGATACATCAACAAATCATAATATTTCTTCATCAACAACAACTTCCCACGATTTATTTTTCACTTTTTAATTAATTATATTTATCATCATCATATAATAAAACAAACAAATTCCTTTTTAATTTATTTTTTTGTCTTTCTCTACTTCACGCAATCACTTCATTTATCGCAACGTCTTCTCTTAGAAGTAAGTTCTTCCTTCAAATCACTTGTTTATTTTTATTTTATTTTTTTTAAACTGAATTTTAATCTCAATTTTATTGAGTTTCATGTGAAAGTTTATTCCTTTATTAGTATGAAAGGTGAGTATTAATTAATCAGGGTTTTAATTGGGTTTTTTTCAACTTAATTTTGATATTTTTTTTGCTGAATTTCCACTTTAATTTAGGTTAGTATCTCTTTGATTATTATTATTATCTGGATATTTATGGGCAGTCTTTAATTTTAATTTGATTTAATTTAATTTGCTGTATTTGATCATCAATTTTGCTGTTGAATCATACCCAGTTGCCAAAATTCAATCTTTTTTCTGGGAATTAGTGTTGATTGTTCTTCCCCAAATTATAATTAGGCAATGCCCAAGTTCTGATTTCATATGAAAGTTTCTGAATTTGGTGCTGTTGTAATCTCTGTCTGTGTTCATATCATAAATTCACCATCTTTTTATGGCAAAGATGTGGACTTGAGTGCATTTTAGATGTGGGTTTGTTGATCAGATTATCGGATATATCGAAGGATACTCGGGTTTTGGGTCGTAGAGCTCGGTAACTTTGCTTATTACTAGCTTTCACTTGGTGGAATTGTGATCAAGGGGTAGTGGATTGGGCAATTGGGGTTTGGAAATTGGTAATTGGTATATTGGATAGTACTCGATTGCGTATTGTAGGATTTGATTGGTTGGGTTCGCGGTCCTTGGTCGTTTGTTGTTGGGATTGAATGCATTGGGTGGAAAGGCGGTATAGTGCTTCGTGTTTCACTGGTACTCGATTGTGTATTGTAGGATTTGATTGGTTGGGTTTGCAGTCCTTGGTATTTTGCTGCTGGGGTTGAATGCATTGGGCGGAAAGGTGGGATAGTGCATTGTGTTTCACTGTTAGGAGTCCTCGTGATTAGAGATATATAAGAAGATCATGGACTTCCATGTTACATCATCTTCGGAATATGGAAGATTTGAGCAGATTATGTCTCAGTTTCTTCTTAAGACTCTGCACACAATTCTGGAGTCGAGGATTCCCTCATTCAGATCCCAAGACCATAGTGGAGATCTCTTGTCCAATTCAAAGGCGAAAAAGAATGATAAATGGTTCAATTTAGCACTAGGAGACCGTCCTGCAGCTTTAGAGAAGCTGCAGTTTTGGCATAGGAATCTGATGGATCCAATGGTTATTGACATTATTTTTGTTCGTCGAGATTTGGAGGATTCTTCTGGCCATGATTTATATCAGAGAGACTTGTTTGAGGAGGCGTCGGTTGAGACAGTTGTTGAAAGATGGGTGGTTCAGTATGAGAGTAATAAGAGGATGCCTGTTCAACCTGGTGAAATTTCAGCATTGTATAAAAAGATGTACCAGAGATCGATTATACTTTTCCGCTGTCTCTGCTCAATGACCAGGCATTTACCTGCTTATAGGATATTTAAGCAGCTTAGTTGTTCAAGTCAACCTTGTGATATTGATGTTATATATAAGGTTTCTTCATTCAGTGATCCTTTCTCTAGGGACGAGGAGCGATTGATGAAGCAGTACAGTTTTACTCCAGTAGAGGGTGTAAATGGTAGACTTTGTGTTTCTGTATCTTATCGATCAAATTTGTCGGAGTTTAGTCTTGAAAATTCAACAGCTTTTCCTCCTGTGATTATTACGGATTATGTTGGTAGTCCTGCCACAGATCCTATGAGGGCTTTCCCATCTATGGACAGGGTACCTCGCACAACCTCGTTCTCATTACGAGGAGGAAATCAACACCTAAATGCAATGTCTAACCAACGCCCTCATAGCTGGTCTAGCGGCATTCACAGAACTCTTGTTCAGATGCAAAATCATCCTTCAAGTGGTTCTCCACCTGTACATCGTGGTTTTTATTCCCCAAATGATGATCGGACTACATCAACAAATATGCAAGGCCAAAAGTTTCCGGGCTATAGGATGTCTATGGGGATAGATGAATCAATCTCACCTCCTTTCTCCCCTTCTTCCTCTCCATCCGCCCCTGCATACAACTTTAGCCACAGTCCTAGCCAGTCTCGGCTGCGGCCAGAGTCTGCTCCTATGAATATTCCTCATCCAATGCTGAACAGAAGTCCTAGATACCTTTCTCCAAATTTGTCTGAACCAAGTAGGCATTCCCTACCTCCCTTTTCTCCTAGGAATTCAAGACCGGACCCTTCACCGCATGGATCTCCATCTCCATCTGGGTACAGGGTATCAAGGAAGTTGGACACATCACGGGCTGGGGACTTCTATTCTGGGATTGGAAATCAATCTTTGGGGCCAAAGGTAATTATGCATACACTTTATTGCGAGCAAAGGTTTACAACAGTGTAAATTAAACTTTTTTACATTCATATGCTTCCTTCTGACTTCCACTGCATTTATTCTCAGGTTTTGAGAGACAGTCGTGATGACTCTGGGCGGTTGCCTGGGTTGCAGTCTTCTGGTAGCTCACCACTTAAAGAGTTTTCAAGAAGCTCAAGTAGATCATTTCAAGATGACTTAGATGGATTTGACTTCTCTTGTCCATTTGATGTTGACGATGTAGATACATCAGAATCCCAAACTAGGTATTACTGTTACCCTGTTACCTCTATGACCTTCTTATGATGTGCAATGTCTCCAACTCTCACTGCCGACTAGATAATTAGTTGAAGTTTTTGAGTAGTATTCTTTTCTCTATGTTTGACAGACAGTGATCGTTTGAAACCCTATTTTCTAGCTTGCTTTGGTTATTAGAGGAACCAAAAGTTCACAATATGTCTATTGAAGTTCACCCTAGCCTCATATGTTAGCAGTGTGAATGAAGCATTGATGTGTGTTCCTGACAACTGGATCTCTGTAATATTGACATGTTTTTTTTTTTTTTTTTTGACATGGTTAGAATTAGATCTCTTAAAAGGAGATATAGGTTTAAACACCTTAAAACTATGGGGAGTATTATTTCATAAGAAAAGAAAGAAAGTTCTATGGGAAGTGAATAACTGAATAGTGATACAAAGTCAAATTACAGCAGGTCGATTGATCTATGTCTCCCAAGAGTGGAAATCAGCACCGATATAGTCATATGTCATTTGTAGACGTGTAATGGATGCTAATATTCAATTTACCAGGAGAACAACTCCGGAACATAGGAAAATTATTTCTTCTCAGAAATGAATCTTGAACCACTAGGGGGGGTGGGGGGTAGCTCTAGGAGCACGCTTAGTTACCTTCATTCTACATTTTAGCCTTACTAAGGTCAGAATTTCGTTGACATGAAGCTGTGAGACATATTTGGCACAGAATTATTTCTCTTCTGAAAAAGAAGGTTTTCTTTTTTTTAGTCTTTGGTGAAGGTCCGTTATGAGGGTGGGGGGTTATTCACCAAAATAATCTAAGCCCTGTTGAAACGCCCTGTGGGAAATTTTCCGTTCAAAAAGGTTCACTTACATCTCTATGAGGAAGCCTAGCTACAAAATGGGCGACTGAGTTCCTCTTCCTACAAAATGATCAGATGGACTAAGATAGAACATAGTACCTCACAGCAAAAGATTCAACCACGAATTTGATTGCCCATAAATGATACGCTGATGGATTCTTCAGAGCCGTGGACCAAAAACAAATGCAACACCACGAAAGTTCTTTTGTTTAATTTCTTGTGAGAACATTTTAGTCTTGAACTTGCTTTTGGTTTTGAGCGAGCTGACTGATATGAAGGAACTGACTCTAAATTTGGGATCCATAATCTACACCAGTTCTGTTTGCTGGTTGCACTTTCCTTCACCGAGGTCCTAGAAATGACCCTTAATGTATATGATCGTGTTAAGATAATTCTTGATCTCTGATTTCTATTGGGATTGAAACATTCAAATGAGATAAATAGGGTATTCTGCATTTCTTCTACTTTCACATTTCAATTTAGTCTGAGCACAAGTTTTTCTATCGTGTTGTTGCAGTCAAAGTTTTGATGGAAGGAGAGGGTTGGAATTCAACTCTGCATTGTCGTCATTGGGGCGGAAGTCACAGGACGCTGCTGTGGGTGCTCTTGTTCACATGCTGAGGACCGCCCCTCCACTGCGACAAGATTCAAGCTATTACTCATCCCACTCCCAGAGCACCCAACAAGATAGCAACTTTGGAACTGCTTCCGGGTTTTTCATGCCTCGAAGGGCAGCAGATGCACTTGAAGAACTCAAGAGTTACCGAGAGATGAAAGAAATCCTTCTCTCTAAGAGTGGAAACCACGAGTTCTGCCGAGAGGATCGTCATTCTCTGCCTTTGGATATCAAAGGAAGGAAGAACTAGTTGAATTGCAGATCTGAAGAAAAACCGATGTAAATATGTTTATTAAGCACCCTTTGCAGTAGAATTTTAACAGTGAATAAGATGTTGGGCAAACTAACAAAAGCTTGTACATAGATGAGAAATTAGTAATGCCCTCCATCTTTCTCCACCCTTAGATTCAATTTTAAGCTACTGTATTATTATGTGCTTTACTGTTTCTAACATTGTTTGGCCGGCATCATGTTGAACTTGTACACTGATAGTTGACATGAGCATGTCTAATTTACGCCACCCAAGTTGATGCAAGCGAGTTTCAAACCCGTGTCATGGGATTTTAAAAGTTTGACTCTGTTTGCTTTTAGTTTTGCTGTAGGGGCAGTTTTTGCAGATGGTTCGAACCCCTGGTTACAAGTTACAACTAATGAGTACTAACTTCCAAACATGGTCAACGATATTATCGACTAAGCTAGCCAACTGATTCGATAATTGTCAAAATAATAATCGCGCAAACGGCTAACGTCTATAATGATTTATATGAGATTTGCATTCATGCCATCCACAATTTATGGAGATCAAGCAACTTGATTATGTCCTCATATGTGATGCAAACACATTCTCCAAATTTCACGTGTACTGGTGTACACATACACGTTTGATCTGTCCCCTTCGACTTCAAGCTACCTCATTTTGTCCTACATAACACCCCACTACTATTCAACAACTTCTGGAAATGTTCAAAACTTGCATTAAATTTCTAATACTTATCTTAATTAAATCTGTCATTAGAAGCCATATTTACTAATCCGGCTTTCATAAATCTGCAAAGAATGATAAAAATAGTAAGCAGCTACGTCCCCAAATTTTATCAAGACGTTAGTTGAACCTAGACATGTCATATGACATGGCTCCTAGCTATATCTTGTATAAATATGGCCCTATGTCACATTTACTTCTCTTGTGTTTGCCAAAAATTTTGGACACCCAAATTGCACCTTATATTGGCCCTTTTTCCTAACTTTACCCACTATTTGGCCGCGTTTTTTTTACTTTTATATCATCCTCGTGTAAATGGCGCCATCAGGTGATACTATGATCCGTAACAACTATCAAAACCGCTGTAATAATATCACGTTTGAAGATATCGAGCTAAAAAGGCGTAACGAGGAATTGGAGAGAAAATTAAAAGAGAGCAAGATGAGAGAAGAGAAGATGAGGGATGAGCTAATAAGAGCATTGGAGAGGGCTAGGCTTGCTGAGGAAGCTGAGGAGATGCTGTCGTCACAGCTAGGTGAGTTTGAAGCTGAGGCTGTTGATCAAGCACGTGACTATCATGCGCGTCTTTTGGCTTTAATGGACCAGCTTTCTCATGCACAAAAATTACTTCAAGTCCAAGGTCATCAAAGCCTTGTTTTATAAGGTTCTTTTTCGACGTTTGTTCAAATCACGTGAAGTGCTACTTAAATTTCATATAAAATTACGGAATGGAGAGAGTAATGTTTTTGCACCAATAACTTTGTATAACAACTAAAAATTGGTGTTTTCTCTAAAATGATAAAGATATATACAAATATAGTTTGAAATAATCAACAGACAGAGTGTGGATGTGAGCGCGTGACACGCATGTATGTAATTTCAAAAAGAAATTTGGGAGTGGAAGCTGAATTTTGTATATTTCATTTTCGCAAACTGCTAGAGGTCTACAATGTAGACATACACAATTAATTTGTCTACAATGTAAAATTGAGTTAGTAATAGTAAAATTGAGATCGAAACAGTAAAATTAATTATAATGAAAATTTCAGGTAGTAAAATTAATTGTGTGAGTAGTAAACTTTTGATGGTGTAGTAAAATTATTGTTGACTGTAGACACTTTTGGGTGTCTACACTGTAGACCTCTAGCATTATCCTTCATTTTCTTTGTCTTGTGATTTTTAGTTCGTTTGATCAGTACATGATGACGAGATTGTAATTAAGTTTGTAAATAGCTAGAGAAATAAGTATACATGCCTGCTTTGGTACGTTACCACCCCACAATATATGATTACGATGTATTTTTTTATGGAAATGTTAATTTAGTTTCAAGCTAATTTTACTACATTTTCAACTCATTTTACTACCTGCTGCGAGATTAGAATTATCACCAAATTAATTTACGCATCAAGCAAGGAATATCCTAATGACATGAATTAGTTTAAGAATAAATAATTCGTGATTACGTATGTTCATGAGTACTATATAGTTATTCACAAGTGGATGTTCTAATCGATCTGCCATTATTTCATCACAGACTATAGTAGCCGACCATATATATATAAATATTGCTTTTACAGTTTCACCTCGTCCAAATAATAAAGTTAGAATAGTGAATAACCACGGCGTTGTTAAAGGTCTAACATTATTTAAATAAAAACAATTTGTCTATCGATGATTTGTAATCTACCCAATAATATTAATCATTCATCGTATTAGACTTTTTTCACAGCCAACTTTAAATTATACTACTCGAATAATGCATAGAAGTCATTTTAGTGTGTGTTTATTTTTGCGTCTCTATCCATCAATAAAAGGAGTGCATTATGCACCCACTTTGTTGGCTACTTGGCTGTCGTTGTTACAATTGAACAAAAATCTTACAATACCAAATACTCTGGAGTAATATCCGGTCATTTAAATGGATTTTTAACATATACTGTAGGTTGTATGTTGGTACACATTAAAAAAACCGATAATAATAACACAAATCGTTAGTTGTTACTTCAAATGAGTGGTTGTGAGCTCGTGCCGTACGCACAATTATTCGAAGTCTTGTGTCCAGTGATAGAGGAATGGCATTAGCAACTTCGGTCATGTGTACAATGGCCACGATTGTCCACCACGAAGAAGGCAATAATTATTCGCCCTACATTTAGTTTGCTTTTATAGTGAAATAATTAGTCGATCGAGAGGGCTCACTCGTGACTCGCCCCCTTAAATTAAAATTAAGTACATTCTCTAGGATTTTAATTTATAGGGAGGCTTTGTTAAAAATTTATGTTTGAGCGGTTGTTCCACATCGGAAAAATTGTAGTGGGTGGAACATGTTTATAAGGATGGAATCTTAGCTTATTAGATCGAGTTATGGACATGGGCCGATTCTCCTCCTTGACGCCTCTCCCCAACAGACTCATCAGTTGAAAATTAGTCATACATGAAAAGTGAAACCCACGAAGGAAAGGTATGGCTCATATTTCGTTTACATTTTATCTACAACTCTACAAGAGTATTATCAATTGGTCACACAATCACAATCAAATGTCATTTTACCTTATCACTTTTCTTCGGACATTTTAGCGAGCATAATGCAAGATGTAACCCTAACACAATCCAAATTAAATGTGCAAACATTTGGCTTTAATCGAAATAATTGAGATTATGATGTGAAATATTGCTCTTGTTGTCTTATCTGTTCCTTTTGCATCATAGCCGAACTTAAGTGACTTTTCTTTTACAAGTTTCAGTTTCCTGTCATTGGTAATTACTAATTAGGTCAGTACGTATCACCTTCAACGACTTAACAACCTAAAACGGCTGTAATTCACACTCGCTAACATTTTAGTTCCTACTTATCAACGCTATAAACTAATATTCACTTTACGTGTTCACGTTTGGTTGAACATGCAAGAAGAAACCAAAATATTCACATTAAAAGAAACGATCTAATTTAGAAAAAAAAAGAAAATTAGAAAAACCGACATTATACCGTCAATTGATTTTCAAATAGAACCCCACGGGATTATTTAGTGGACTAATGGACTATTTCATCAGCAATGCTGCAATGCACTAAACCAGGCAAATATACGACGTTGTTCATTGAGAATAATTTGACAAAATCGTATGGGTCCAAAATCCAAATCATATCATATACACACATCACGCAACACATAATCAATCATCCACCATGCACCAAGACAATGTTTAAGAAGCCATTCAATTTCTAGAGTAAACAACAAGATACATTGAACCTAGACACTTTTCCTCAAGTCTTATACTATAAGTAGATGCCCATTTCACACATTTCTTACTCCATCTTAGACTTCCTAGTACTTCACCAATTTCTCACATACCTATTTATTTTTGTCAATCCTCCCATTTTGCTAAGGTAGTTTCAAAACCGCCGGTTCCTAACCAGTTCCGATTTATTTACAGATACCCGTTTTTTTTGCTCACCCCTACGAGTTAAAAACACACGTAAAACACCTTGATCATTTTTTTTTCACTAGTACATTACCAAAAATAAAATAAAATGGCACCAACCATGGCTATACCTTCATCAACCTACAAAGAAACCCACACCCAAAAATTCATAACAAATGACATTTTCCTCTCTAAAAATGTCAAGAAAATCGCGGTTGTCGCCGACGACGACGAAAAGATAGAGATGATGAAGAAGAAGAACGAAGAGTTGGAGAGGGAATTGAAAGAGAGTTTAAAAAGGGAAGAAAATATGAGGAAAGAACTACAAAAAGCTTTGGAAAGAGTCAGAGTTGCTGAGGAAGCAGAGGAGCTTCTTTGCACAGAATTAGGAGAGCTTGAAGTTGAAGCTGTTGAACAATCACGTGAATACCACGCGCGTGTCACTGCGTTGATGGAACAGCTTTCTCGTGCTCATCTTCTCCTCCAATCCTCTTCTTCCTCCCAATCATAGTTTTTACTGTTTGGTAATATTGTAACTTTTTTACTGAGTTGGGTAATTAATTAGATGGTAAAGTTTTACTGTCGGATGGTCTTCTTGTAATTTTGTAGACATGGGTTGTCCCAATACCAAAGTATTAATGTATGTTAGAAGTTACTCACATGTTACATGAAGTTACGGTTGTTTTTAATCCATGTGTTTCATGTGGTATGGTAAAAAAATGATGTAGGTAGGTAAATCTAGCACTGACTTGAATATTTGCTTATTGGTGCGTGCCAATTTGCGACGAGAAAGAGTGTGCAGTGATTTCGACACTCCTATTATCCCCAATTTCGCTATCATACATAAATGCAAGTGTTGCGATAAAACGGTTGTTTAGTTATCAACTAGTTTACGTCAAAATGTAGTGATGAGAAGATCGAATTGCCCAAGTTGATTTCCATGTGATGTTTGGTTGTCAATTAGAAGATTTCCTGAAAAAAACTGAATTCTTCTTCAATGGAAAAAATTACAACCCCCTACGTAAAGTTGAAACTCGTGGAATTTCTACCACACAACGCAATTACTAGTTCCCAATGGACGATCAAAATCTTGTAACCATATTCGTTGGAATGTCGAATTCATGGGAATTTTTCAACATCGCTACATAATCCACACGACCACCTGATATGTGACATTCACGATTCAAGAAACTAAAGATAGGTTTACATGCCTACAGTGTTTACTTATTCAAGAAAGCCAACAACTTCCAAAATTGAATTATCCATGCTCTACAAGCCTTACTAACAATCATTGGTTTCTTTTGTTCTTTTTCGCCACAAGCTAGTTTGACAAGAGTACTTCTAATACTTCCTTTGCTTCGGACTAAGCTCAGCATCCCTGCGCGCAGAGGAGGTAGTAAGGAGCATTTACATAAGTACATTGGATAAGAATCGAATTTGGGATTGGTGTACACGATGTATGAAGCACAAAAACAAACCTTTGAACGTGGTTGAGGATGAGAAGCCTTGGGCCAGGAGGGATTCTTACATCTCGAAGAGCACTGTAAGAGATCACATGTAAATTAAAACCCATTAGCATCAAAAAAGAAAAGGCTTCGACTCTTGCTGTCTGATTCCCATTCTAATAACCAGCATATCACTGTTTACCGACTACAAAAACAGCTTTTATGTCATCAATCAAACATAAGGTGAGAAGAAGGAGGGGGGGGGGGGGTCAACCAGATTACGATAGTATACATTTGAATAAAAATCGAGTCAAAAACTCAAATGTGATTACATCATCCTATTTCATCTTCTACCGAATTTCCTAGCCAATTTGACCCCTCTTTCACCCATATTCCCTCGCACTTTTGTTCTTCTATTTTCTCCGATAGAGATGCTCTTGTTATATAGTCTCTATGGTCTAATCCTCTACTATTCTCAAGCCCCACTTATATCTCAGATGAAAATTCACTTAGAGGCCATATTGCAGCAAAAATTTGAATGACAAAAGGGGAAACTTTGATGATGAAGTATGAACCACGATACTTACCTATCAGTGAGTAATGGCAAGGTTTGGTCGTTCAGCTGGCCTTTCTTGAAGTTCTTTTCATAACCTTGGAGGCCAAGGTTCATTAGCATAGCTTTGGTTTTCAGATAGAATGGATCCTCTACAGGAGGTTTGGAGAACTTTTCTCCAAGCTGCAAATTACAAAATATATAAAGTCAATAAAGATAAGCATACGGTTCTTTACAGAGTCACAGCAGCAGTGTACCCTTAAGTAAAAACATCAAAAAGACCTAAAAAAGAAAGGGCCTTGCTTCCAGACTCATGAGAAAGAGAGTCGAGAAGGCAGTGGAGCACCCAATTTAATTGTCTAGTAAGGGCGTAAGGCCCCCTATTTGGTCACAGCCTAACACTCAACTAGTTTACTTCTCATCCAGTTCTCAGACCTTCAGTATCAGCCTTTCTGGGTAACATAGATCAAGCTCTTACAGATCTCTAAAAGAGCCACGTCAACGCGAGAATCACACACTAAGAGGAAGATAGAGGAATAATCAGAAAAATTACAAACCTTGAAAATTCCTCCTTGAGCAATGGCAAAGAAAAGCCCGGATGAGAACATATTAGGGACCAGATTTGGGCCGCCCATGCCACTAACCAATGAAAATGCTGCTCCTGAGCCAAATGCTGCTATCATGCTGCAATCACGAGCAAGTCACGTGAAGAAATCAAACAACAGAAACAAAAATAAGAAGCATTTGAAGAGAACTGAAAGCAAAGTACACAGCATCCAGAGACTCCATAGAAAAAAAAAATCAGCCATTCAGCTTGAGGCCTCGCAATGGTAGATTCCTAGATCCTAACTCAGGCAGTTGCCCAACCATCTAGATCAGAGCTCCAAATAAATATAAAGGAACAGGACCAGCTGGTGATCACCATCATACAAACCATTTCAATAATTACAAAATTATAGGCACCTGCAGTAGAGGAAACAATACTGAAAGCACAGTAAGAACTACACAAGCAGATTTCAGCAAGAATACTTTGACAGAAAAGTTACCTCGACTGCACATCCTCCTTCCCTTTTATTCTCTTCAAGACAGCAGAGATGCCAACGTTAACACCAGTCATAACAGCAAAGTTTCGGGCTTGTATCATAGGACCCCCAGAAAGAGCCTAAATACAGGCAGCAACACGGTCAAGTCAGGGGATTGGGTTTTCAAGTCAGGAAATCTATAACAGTTCCTTATAAAGCATCACTAAATCAAGTAGCACTACCCAATCAAAAAAAAAAAAAAAAAAAAGAAATACAAACAAATTATGCCCTTTAATCTCCATCCAAACTGGTATCAGACAAGGCAATCGAATATTCAAAACTACCTAAATATGCATCAAACATGTTCCAAACACTACCATTAGGGTGTCTGGTATCCCATCCAAACCACCAGTCTCAGAAAACATCTTTAATTTATGCAGGATCATAAGGCAAACTTAGTCTTAGTACAATCTCTGGATTAACAAGGTGAATACAACACTAATTAGACATTATCCAAGCGAATTACCCCAACTATTTTACTGTCTTTTGTTGAGGTTCTCCACCATGCATATAATCTTCTTTCATTAACATCAAAAAGCTGAAACTTTACGATTGTTCCGAAATTAGTTTTCTGTGAATATTGCTATCTTTTAACAATCTCAGTATGCCTTCTATACTTCTATGATTCCAAGGGTGGATAAAAGTAACCAAAACAGGGTTCCAAGGTGTATAAAGAAACCAAGACAGGGATCAAAATCGCAACCTGAAGCTTAATTACACAACTCAATGGTACATTTCACCAAGAATTACTTTCCTCTCTTTGCTTAAAACAAATATCACTACAAAAGTGACTCAAGTGTGCACAGAAAAACTCATAAATGGTCAGATTATACTCAGAATAGCAACTACTTTAAAGACATAAGATGCATAAGCATAGTGTAAGAACACAAAACAGTATCTGCTTACATTAAAAAAATTCGACACTTTCCCCTACAAAATCGAAACCACAAGTTGCAAACTTCATTTTATCTACAAAATACCCCAACATTCCCGCATTGAAAAAAAGAGGCAAAAATACCATCCCAGCAGATATAAACCTAAACAATACTTATCGTAATATTGTCCACTACATTTCCTTCCCACCCCAATTTGCTAGCATTTCAACTACCACTCAAAGACTCAGCACTCAGTGAGACAACACCTCAGTCTATAATTCAATCGAAAACGGCAAAATCAAAACTTTCGCCATCCTTAATTTGATCACATAAATTTCAACTCCTTATGCAACCCTGTACACCGATATCAAAACCGAGCACACTGACCTTAAAAGTTCAAGTCTTTAATACTTTATACACATTCACATTCACCAGACAAACATAACTACCAAAAGTTCCAAGTCTTCATTCAACAACCAAAAAAATCACCAACACCAAACTATCTTCATCTACAATCAACCAAATTGACAACAAACCCATATAATCTCATTATTATAACCTAAAGTTCAAATCTTTGCTCACCAAACACGAATTTATCAAATACCAAACCAAATTACAACCACTAAATTGTAACATCTTTACATCTTCAATCAAAATTACGAAATCCCATATAAATTTAAATCATATTCTATACAAAAAAACAAAAAAACACAAATTATCAAATGAATTAAAAAAAAAAGAGGGGAAAATGAACCTGGGCTTGTTGAAAGCTAGCCATAGCCTTAGGGTCAAGGGCATTTGGGGGAGGGACGGGCAAATTGGAGGACATATCCTGAGTAAGAGTACCCATAAGTGCACCAATGAGACCACCTTGTGCAGCGCCAGCGACAGTGACAACGGCAGCTTCAACAGGAAGCGACTGTTTGGTTAGCCAACCCTTAAACCCTGCTTCAACTTGCTTGAATTTGTATTGAATTTGGGTAATTGGGTTTTCGTTTGAGTTGAATTGCAGGGTTAAACCTTGCTTCCCTTCTTCTCCCATGGCGGCGGCGGTGGTTGTTGTGGTGGTGGGTTTAGGAGGTTTTTTTTTGGAAGAGAGAAAAAAAAAAAAAAAAGGAGAGGAAGAGTTTATGAGGATAGAATGCTGGGTTAGTATATCAATATGAGCCTGTTTTTAGGAACCAAGACAAAAGGTCGTGTCTTGTGTGTCACTGTGTCTCGTGTGTCATTTACTTAGACTCGACTTTGAAAAGGTGCATTTACGATTACGAGTATCGCCTTGTAGTGATTTTTATTTATTGGATTTATTAAATTGTTTGACTAATGCGTTCATGTGATGGTGTTTGTGACTTAGCTAAGTTGTTCAGTGTAATTGGTCGAGAGTTGTATTTAGTGGTCTAGTCAATATGCAATGAAGACTTTGTCCATTGTGGACACTGAACAATGTACAATATAATAATAAACCGTTAAACTCATTTGAATTCCGACAATAAAGAAATACACTTACATGTCTATTTAAAAATACTAGACTACTAGTGGTATACGAGTATACAAGTTCACGAGCACACCGTATCGCTAATGACTTAAGGCCATATAATATTCTAGTGACTCTTTTATCTTCCGAGTCCATAAGGTTAAAGGTTCGATTTTAATCGCGCCAAACCATGAATCTCCCTTCCTCCGCACCGTGCTAAGGAAAACAGCAGCGCGCAGCTCCTCGGCTCCTCTTAAACTGCACTGTACGTTGACTGCCATGGAAGGAATACTGAAAAAACAGCAGCAGAAGTTCAAACATGTGAGACAAAAAATGGAAGATTGGGATAAACTTCAAGATGACTTAATCAAACACTTCAATGAAGCTTCCAAAATCATCCAACAACTCGAGGTTTTCATTTTTTTTATTATTATTATTGGAGTTGTAGTTATCTGTTCTAATTTATGTTTATGTTTAAGGGTAATTAAGGGTTTTAATTTGATTGTGAAATTGGGTTAATTTGATTAGGTAATTGGAGATAAGAGGAACTTTGGTAGATTGAGAGGTATTGATGGGATTGAAGATGCAGTGTTGCGTAAACAAATGGACACTTTTAACAACATTTTACTATCTATTCAAAAGCCCATGTAAGTTTTTATTTGGGTGCTTTTTTTTCTTTTGGCCTTTCATCATCTTGCTCGGGATTCGAGTTGGGTAAGATCACAAGAGCGACAAAATTCTCGCTCATGAGTTATTATTAGTAGTTGTTTGCGACAATTAAGTTTAGTAGATAAAAGTATGGTACTAATATGATTGTTCCAATGTCAAATTGTTGAACTATGAGGCTACTTTTGAGGGTGGGGGTATCGGGGTACGGCCTAAGGAGTCGGAATTGTGCAGCATTGTTCATATAATTGGAAAGTTTGAAACTTTGATGGGAATGGCATTTGGCTGAGCAATTGTATAGAGAATCTGAGGACCAAATTTGGGGTCGGAATTATGCAGGCTTGTTTTCTAATTGCAAGGTTCTAAACTTGATTTGAATGGCAATCCACAATCAAATATAGGAGTAGTAGATAAAGTATATGCTTATTCAAGTGTCAAACTGTCAACAATGAAGCACTTTTGAGGGTGGGGGTGTCGGGGTATGGCCTTAGGGGTCGGGATTGTGCAGCCTTGTTCATATAACCGCAAAGTTTGAAACTTTGATGGGAATGGAATTTGGCTGAACACTTGTATATAGGATCTGAGGACCAAATGGGGTTTGGAATTATGTAGGCTTGTCTTATAATTGAAAAGTTCTAAACTTGGTTTGAGTGGCAATCCACAATCAAATATAGTAGTAGATAAAGTATAGGATTGTTTCAATCTCAATAATGTCAAAAATGAGGCTGTTTTTGAGGGTAGGGGTGTTGGGGTAAGGTTTAAAGGGTCGGAATAATGAAGCCTTGTTCGTATAATTGCAAATCTTGAAACTTTGATTGGAATGGCATTTGGCTGGGAGTTTTATATATCGAAACTGAGGAGCAAATGGGGGTGGAATAATGCAAACTTGTTTTGTAAATGCAAAGTTTGAAACTTGATTTGAGTGGCAATTGGCTGAGCTCTTTATATGTACGGAGTAGAATGCAAGGATCAGTTGGGTGTCGGATTTTGATTTTTGATGGAAACAGATGAATGGATACCAGGCGAGTGTTGGTCGTGTACACCTGGAAAAAAGGTTGTGTTGTAGAAGGAAGGCCAAAGTTTTTTTTTTTTTTTTTTGGTGGACAGTGCTTTCGATATAGTGAAGTAGTAAATGAGCACAATGTCTTCCCGTTGCTTAGTGTGAAAAAGTGTTAGTAGCAGACATTTGAATGATTCACAACTGAGTATGGGATTTCTGTGTAGGGAGGAATTCTATGGAATAGTCAAGTTCCTTGACAAAATGGTAAGAGATAGTAAACAACAAGTTCATGGAGGATCGCATAGCTTATCCAATAAACAACGGGAGCAAAGAATAGGTGTTAAGCCAAGTCTTTCAGATTGCTTGGACGGGCTTGCTATTTTGCGAGACATGCACAACTCTGAGTAAGTTTTTCTGGCATTTTCCTGCTTCTCTTGAATTTCGATTATGAGTAATTGGCGCAAACACCATTCTTTGTATTATGTAAGGCCGCTGGGCGAAAGAGTTACTCTTTTATGATCTCTTATGCTTCTTTAAGTAAAATACTGTGAGCATCATTAGTGCTTCCTTTCTTCAGTTTCTGGCTTCTGCACAGTCAAGAATTCAAGTCTACTTCCTCATAAATGTTTTGATTATTTCCTCTTTCGCTGGATAGGTACCTTCTTAAAAAATCAGTGATTTCTTCCCTCGCGAAAATTGCTTTGAAGCCCAGGTAACCATTGATTATTGTGGCTGTTATGATTTTACTTGTGACAGTTCTTCTGAGATTCACTATCGTACAGTTCTACTGATCTGGGAGCATTGCGCCAGCTTCTGGTTGATGAGCCAAATATCCCAAAAGATGAAGGTACGTTTGTCATGGCCATTGTTTTTTTTTTCTTTTTCTTTTTTTTTGGTACAATTGTGATGGCAATTGTGGGAGTTGATATGTAGTATCTTTCATGTGCATGTTCCGTTTATTTTGTCATAGACCTGACATTGCAAAATGAGTAAGATAGTAATATGTTCTACTCCTCCCTTAGTAAACTCGTTGCCACAAAATCTGTTATTGGCTATGTACTAAACCAATGGAACCTTAAATATTAAGCACTGCATTGCATTCAAGTGTATCCGTGTAACTTAGCTTGAACATTATCTTGGTTTCTCGCCAAGACTTGGCCGATGTTCTTTACATTATGTATTTGCAGCTTTCTTTTAGCTTTCACCCAATGTTCTGTAACACCTGTAGCAAGTTATTAACTGCCTTATGACTGAATTCACGTATAGATCTGGCAAATTAATTTGTAAAGTTGTGTATTCCGGGAACTGAATAGTATAACTTGTTCGAGAACAGAGAATTTGACCTGGTATCTAGTTTACATCCTTTTCTTCTATTCGAACTTGACAGTAAGATATTCAACATTTTCTTAAAACAATGATTCTTATTCTGGGAAGTTGTGCCTTGCAGTAGAATACATCTATGACATGATATTTGCTGAGGACATATCTTGAAGATTTTGGCCTATGAATGAGTGAACTTTATTCAGTAGAGGCAGGATTTGGGCTCTCAATCTTGTTTTACAAAGGCGTGATGCTGACTTCTCATGTATCTTCTTCACAAAGGCGTGATGCTGGCTTCTCATATTGTGGTATTAAACTACTTTTGGAATTTGCTATGGGAGTCTGCAACAACGTTTCTTCGTAATCGTCAGACGCTGGTTTACAGTATAATAGGTGAGTATTCTTCAACCCCCTTCCTCAACGCTGGTTTACAGTATAATAGAAGAGCAGATTATGGATATTTGTACATTCAAAGTCTTTATATATATATATATACCTCTTTTCATTCGAAATTCTTAACAATTTGGTGAAATTTGCGTATCCAGTATCACTGTAAACACGCATAGAGTACAGTAATCATTAAAACAGTGCCAATATCAATCGATATTCTCCAATATATACTTGTCTATGCAATGAGTAGCAAGGCCATTCAATCTTTCTCGAGACATCGATGACCTCTTACTATAAACTAGGCCTACCAAGGTCTCTAAATTCACCAAGATCATGCTGTAAATTTGACAAATTCCAAAGCAGATCACATTCAACAAGCTCACGAAATTATGCATGCTTTCTTTTTTGAGTATAAAAGGAACAAGGTCAGCAACCGGCCCATCTCATTACACCATCAGGTCGGACTGGTTAGCCGTCCGGCCGAATTGTGTAGTCGTCGTCCACGTTGAACTAGATGAACGAGATAGTGTATTGATATTTTTCTAGGTAGCACGGACACTTCTATAATCTAGCGTGTCCGTGTCCGACACCGTGTCGGACACCGACACCGACACGACACTTGACAATACGTGTCCGAAACTCTTAAATCGGTGTCCATTATTATATTGATATTTTGCTTATTAGGAAACACTAGGTTACCTCCAAAACACTTCTAGACACTTCAAGAATCTAAAATTATTGAAAAAAAATGTGTGAGTTGAAGAGTATTTATCATCAAAAATGAATTATGCTATCGATGTTTCTTTGAATATCGTAACATAGATAACTCTTATCTAAGTTTTATTTTATAATCAATATTAATATAATATTAAATAAATATTTAAATTAGTATTATACTTTTTCAAACATAAAATATGTATTTTATATAATTTAAATTAGACGTGTCCGTGTCCTACAATTTTCGGACTGCTGTTTCCCGTGTCCGTATCCGTTTCCGTGTCCGTTTCGGTGCTACCTAGATATTTTATCGTTGTGAGCTGACTTGGGTTCCCCCTCCTCGCTCTGCTGCTAGACTTTCCGATCCTTGAGGAGCTGTTTCTCTTAGATTTGCACCTATTTTACTGCGTCCCCTTAAACTTGTTATTTGTGTTTATGTTTATGTTTATGTTTATGTTTAGATTCCTTCTTAGTTAAACTTGTTACATACGTTGATCCGAAGTCATGAGTGTGGTTCTCTTAAGGCGTAACTGATGGTAGGGAGCGACGACTAAAGAGGTAGTGAGACGAGATTGATCGCAATTGCAGGAGAGATCAGAACAATCACGCTTTCACAAAAATCAAAAGGATACATCATACAAAACCAATACAAATATAACAGACATGTTTGTTCTTCAGTCAAGAAAAGCAACATAATTTGCAGCAATCAAATTATCAAATGTGTTGCGTAAGTTGTACGTAAACAAATAGACTCTTTAAACAACGTACGGAGTATTACTCTCTATTGAAAACACCATATAAGTTTAAAATATCAGACCTTTTAACAATCAGAAATGCACCTTCTGCTCTGCATTACAGTGCACAATTATCAATAATTGTGCGAGACTAGATGCGCCTTGGAATCTTCCTTGACAAGGAAAAGCTGAAGCTTGATGCAACTTCAGTCTCTAAGGCCATTATCACCCTTTTACCACGAATCGTTGTTATAAACTATATGGAAGAAAGCTTGACCGTCTTCTCCTTTGTATGGATCAGATGCAGGCCGGTCGGATCTTGGACGCTTCTTCTGATGACATATAGTAGAGGCAATGGAGATGGTCATTATACTCATGCCTATCATCAATATTGCGCCAGTTACCAACAGAAACATCTTCTTTTTCAAGTTTGTACTTTGGTACATTCCACCCATTTAAAAATTTTGAACTTTGTAACCCTTACGCTTATGTGAAGACATTTTTTATTATTACTTTTACCATTTCCTATATTGGCTTTGATGCTTTCTATATGGCCCTAACAAATAATAAAATAAGCCGATTTGATTTCCATCCACTGTTGAGATGGCCCTAAAAAATAATAAAATAAGCCGATTTGATTTCCATCCACTGTTGAGGCCATTTGATGCTATGAAACCATTTGATTCTAAATTCAACTTACGATTTGCCATTAGGTGCTATGCTACTTAATATTATGTTGGGTTAAGCTGTACATCCCTCGTCCCTCTTTAAACACCACATACTCTTGGCGCCACAACCTGAAGAACTCCGAAGCAAATCTCAGTACTAAAAAAAATTGAATACTCTAATAAAAACACCGAAGAAATTAACTATGTGATATTAACGAATAGATTAAGAAAAAGCAGCGAAGTTTCACCATGTTTTTCGACGGAATTGAGCGTAATTGGGGTAAACTGTGAAACTTGCATAAGAAGGTAACCGAGGAGAGAGAATATGTGTGTATGTGTGTGTTGGTGTGCGTGAAGACAAATGGAAATGTTAATGGAGAAAAGGCGAAAAGTGGGCCTTTTATAGTAAGTCGGTCAAACTACTGGTAATGATCCATTCTAGATATGATCATGGGCCGGGTCGGGCCGCGCCCCGATTTTGAGCCGGTTTAAAGTAAAAAAAGTACTCCCTCCGTTTGTCTTTAAAATGCGTAAGGTTGGAAAAACAGTTTTTAAGAAAAATAGAATAAAGAATGAGTTTTAAGGTCCGCTTGCATTTTCCATAACCAATTAAAATAGTAGTGGTGTGTTGGTATTTACATGTACAAATAAGGAAATATTTTAAGTAGAAAGTTCAAATATGAACAGCCAGAAATAGAAAGTAGAAAGTAGAAAGTTTATAGGCGAACGGAGAGAGTAGGTTCGTAGTGTGGGTCGAGCCGGGCTTTCTTTCGGGCCTAGTTCGCATCATCAACGTTCATCAACCCAAGTAACGCTTGAAGTATATCTCACCGGAGAGATGGTTTAGGGTTCAAAAATCATAAACCCTTTCTCGGTACAATAAGGATGTTTTACACCTTTTGGGGTTCTCCCCGCCCATGTATGGTGTCTAATGAGTCCACCGGCAAAGCCGTTGGAAAAGTTAGGGTAAGCTTACCATGGCTGGTGTGATTTGTAGATATTTCGCGGCGATGGTTGGTGTTTTGATTGGTGGTGGGAGGTGTTGACTAGTTGCAAGGAGTGGTGGTACGGTGGTGACCGATAGGGGTTTAATTTTGACTAGTCGGGGTTTAATTGTAACTGGTTGAACAAAAGGGTCCTTAAAATTACATGGAGATGACTTTTCTGTCCCTACATTTGGCATTGTTTCACCAAACGCTGCGTGTAATTCCTGACCATGTTTAAAATGTGTACTGCGGTTTTTTATACTCTCGTATCATATGTGACTCTACATTGTAACCTAGGTTTCGTGAAAGTTTAAAAGAAAATTCATTCTAAAAGAGACAAGTCATTTTACTTAGCAACCATATTTACTTATTTCAATTGGGCTTGCGCAGTTGGACCATTTGAGAAGATGGGCTTATGTTGTTTTGTAGGGTTTAGGTTCTCAACTTTGGTGTCTTTAGGCCCCAAATCTCTCGTGTACTTTTTCCGATATATTAGACGACATTACTGCTAGAGGCCTTCATTAGGGGAGAGCAAAAATTCGATCCGGACCGGAATAAAGTCGGTCCGGCTTTTTTGGACATATTCAGTTCGGTCAACTCGGTCCAAGGGACCGGACCACACAATGCGTGGGATAACATAGCATATCACCTTTCAAGATCCACACACAAATCCTGGGCTCCATCAATCCTCTTCGGAGTGGAATATCAATATTCAAACAAAAAATAATTAAAGATAAAGACAATTGTTTTTAACGAAAACGAGAACGACGACAACAACAAACAAGGTAATTAACCTCCGTCGCGAAACTCACTAGAAGATAAAGAGTATGATATATCCTTCGTCGCGAATCCATGACAATGATGCTCAAGCTCGACTTTCTGCAGGGTCTTGTTTCTCAAGTCGCATTGAGCAAAAGAGCTGAGTTTATCCCGCATCTTCAACTGCATAAAAACAATGTCTGGATCAAAGGGATGAAAAGCAACAATATCATCAACATGGCTCCCTTCCGTAAACCAATTGAAACCCCCGTTCATCTCACTGAAATGACACAGCCGATAGCAATCGTCAAGCTTAAGCTTCCCACTAGCATCCACAGAAGCATCAACAGAGTTTTTGAGTTCCCATATACGTAGAATTCCCGAAAGTGGTGAATACTGAGACAGCCACAATGAACCGCGGCATACAAACAGGTGTCCCTTGCCGCGCATGTGTGTCTGGCACATCTGCGAACATGGGGGGCCATTGAGGATGCCATGGATCTTGTTCTTGTAAGGATCATAAACAACGAATTCAACATCATGGTCTTCCTGAGTACCATGGATCAAGTCCCATGTACGCCAATAAAGGCAACCATTGTGTACAATGGCACATGAACTTGACCTAGTTGTGGCCCAGCGAAAAGCTATCGGGGATTGGACTGTGGTAGTACTCCACTTTCCAGACTCTGATGAATAGATATGTACTTGAAACTTGGACCGAGATTGATCGCATTGAGGGGACTGAGGAATCTGAACCACCTTGAAGCTACAATTGCTGCACCTGATTTGTTCATGAGCATCAGTATTATCTAAACAATTTGCGCAAGGGTTATATATGAAGCCGAAATAAACAAGTTCACTGTTCTTTAAGCCATAATTGTGAGGGGCTGGAGGGAGGGACGCCCATTGCTTCTTGAGCGGGTTGCAGATGTAGTACTGATGTTGACATAGATCTTGACAGGGAAAGCCGTCAGAACGCAACAACAGGAACAACCCATTAGAGGAGGCCACCATGAACTCAGGCTCCTGTTTAGGAGGGGGGCTCAGTTCAGGTACTTGAAAGTAATCAAGAGTGCACTGGAAATCAGGAGGTGCATTCACTGAAATAACCACCTGCTGCATCCAATTATGGAATCTAATCTCACCCTCACTACCATCCTGAAACCCTGACTGGTGATGCTGCTTCTTATCTGAGCCGCCCTGTCCTTCACTACCATCCTGAAACCCTGACTGGTGATGCTGATTCTTATCTGAGCCGCCCTGTCCTTGACAACTATCCTGAAACCCTGACTGGTGATGCTGATTCTTATCTGAACCCTGTCCTTGACAACGATCCTGAAACCCTGACTGATGTTGCTTCTCATGATCTGCACCTTCAACACTTTGCTGTTCTAATTTTTGCCCTGTCTGCAGAGTGCTCTCATGACCGCAATTAGAACAGCAAACCCATCTTTTCGTGATTACGGTTGCATTACTATGCATGTCCAAATCCCCCATTATTGCCAATCAATCTATCTATTAAATTCCTATTTCCAAAGTAAACGCAGAAGCAGCAGCAGCAATTAGTAATGAACAAAAATCATAAACTTTTCTTCAAAAAGAAAAAAGCTTTTCTTCTACCAAGCAATCACCCAGATTTTTCAAGCAATCATAATGAACAAAAATCGGAACTTTGATCTAAAGGTATAGAGAAAGCTTTGAAAATTACCTGTAAAGTTGTAAAATTTGAAGAATCCTGACTGCTGCTCTTCTTCTTAGATATCGGAACTGGTGTTCTGCTACCTAAAGTTGCTCACTTGTTTTTGGCCGAACATATATAGTAGAAAAATTTACCAAAAATAACCTCTAACTTGGCTCGGTTTCCCAAAAATAAACTCGACTTTACCGACCATACCGACCAAACTAGAGTATGAGTACTCTAACTTGATCTGCAACCCCCTGAGCAAGCAGTGGATTAGGCTCCCTCGAGCCCCAAAGACGTACACTCATGTTCACTTGGGCTTCATCCATGATCCCTGCTGCGGCTCACTGAGTGATGCTGCTCATGAGCCTTTGACTTGTAGCAGTAGTGTCCCTCTAGAAAATACTTGGTTTCAAATTTAAATATATGTCTGTACTTCGGTTTTTTTTATACCCTTGTACGTGACTCTCAAGACTGATGGATAAGTTCGACTATTAAGTTCAAGACTATTGCTGCGCAGGTTAAAGGCAAACACTTACCATACAATGAGAGTTAGTAAAACTCAACAAAAATCAAACACTTTAAAATAAACACGGAGAAAAAAAAAATGTAAGAGTTTGCGCGTTATCATCGACTACATAAAATTGCGAGTTTTGACTTTCGGAATTCCAGTGGGTTCGTGAGTCAACCATGAAACAACCTCGTCCCTTTACTCTGTAGAGTAACATGTATAGTTGCCTTAAAATAATTCCTAAGCTTCTGGAGCATGTTCTGTACGTACGAGACACTTGAGAAACAAAGTCAATTTCTTTGGCTGGCATCTACTAACAACATATATACTCTTTTTGTTGGAAAAAAGACTACTGTGGGCGAAATGACAATGGAAATAAAAGAATTGGAAAAGCTGTGGCGTGACCGAAATCACCGAATGAGAAGCAAATTCGCCCCGACTACGGTACAACCGGAATATGGCGTTGCCCCCCCAAGGTAACACAGCGCTTCTCTAAGGTGTGCACTCACCCAAGAGAAGTGGAACTCAAAGCCCCACCACACCGCGCACGTGTCACGAACACGAACACGAGCCGAGCCGGCCGGACCATATATAAACCCATTCCCTCCATAATCACTTCATAATGTGGGACCATATATTACACGAGCCGCGCGTGTGGAGACCATAGTCTTCCCTCCATAATCACTTCAAACACTACTAACACACACCCATATATAAACCCATTAAAAGTTTTGTTGAAATTCCAATGTGGGACAAACATAAAATGTGTTTTGAGTGTTTCCCAACCAAGCTTAAACCTTTGCATTACCAACACTTTTAAGCTACAATATCGTCTTTATTACACTTCAGTTTCGATTTGCACTCCTCTTGACAGGAGAACACACTTGTAATACTGGTTATGTATCCTTTTAATTTTCTGAAAGTGGTTGTCTGATATACTGCAACTGCGATCATACTAATTTTTCCAACTCTTCCACACAATTTCTGAGCTTTGTGGCATATCAGTACTCAAACCAAAAAAAAAAAAAAATTAAAAGATAGAGACTTTGGTCTCGGAACGATACAAAGGTCTGTTTATGTAACAAAGCAGCAATCTGTTTATATAATCCTGATGAGTCGCGAACCTCAGTGAAAGATAAGAATATGTATTTAAGAAAATTTGCGAGACCGCACCTTATAAAATAAGTTTTTTTGTGAGACCGCGTCTTCTACGTTAAATTTTGCGAAACAACACATTTTAAGTCTATTTCTTTGCAAGCAGCACCTTTTTTTCACTTTCGACCAATTTTGACTTATCTCCAAAGTTGACCCGACGTTGACTTGTTCTAACAATTTAGGGGGGAAAAGCGGGGGAATTGGAGGGAAACTGAAGGGGAAGATTAAGGTCGGATCAACGTTGGAGAGTGGTCAATATTGGTCGAAAATGAAAAAAGATGCTGATTCGCAAAGAAATAGACTTAAAAGGTGTTGTTTTGCAAAATTTAACATAAAAGGTGCAGTCTTGCAAAAAAATTATTTTATAAGGTGCGGTTTTGACAAATTATCCTTTAATTTAATCTAATTTGTTTTTGCGCCACCACCACATCTGCTTTACTCCGCAATCGCCGCCTTCAAATCCGCCACTCTCCGCCCCCAAAACCCTAATTTCCGAATCCCAGAAATCAATTCAACTCTTTTCTCCTCATTTTTTCTTGCATATTCGCGGGAAAATGGGAGATAGGGAAGATTCTCCTGATTGGTTGCGTTCTTTTCAGGTATCTTTCCCTTCAATTTTTTTCATTTTAATTTATCAATTTCCATACTTATTGCAATTTCTAAGTTGGGAAAATGCTGTATAAATCTGGGTTCTGGTGTAGGTTAGCATTGTGTTATTGTTTCTTTTTCTGGGTTGCGTAAACAATAAGTTTTGTGTTGCCACCCCCTTCTGAAATTGGGGGTGACAACTGACAATGTACTTTGTTATCAATTGTATTTCATATGTTAGCATTGTTGTTGAGCTGGGTTTCTGTGAAATTTTGGCGCGGATGATGAATTTGATTGATCATTGTTGTGATGGCTGAGTAAGTAAGTTGAGTGTTCAGAACTGAGACCATGGGTGATGTTGATTGCGCCGTGTAATGGCGTTTGTGACAATTCCCGCGCACGCGTGGAGCGGGGGATGGGAGAGGGGGTTTCTCTGAAATGTCGAACCAAGTTAAAGTTTTATGATGTCTGAAAATGAGCTTGAGAAGACAATGTAGGTCTAATTGGCTTGTTGATATCAAATTTGTGTCCAGTCTTTATATTGGTTGTCTCGAAAATTGTGGAGAGAGTGGTTTACGATATGCTTTCTCCTCATTTACACAATTAGGCGGTCTTGGTTTCGGGTTCAGGATAGATTTGTTTCCGAATGGAATTTCAAGTATTCAGTGTGATTTGTGATATAGTGGTGCTGCATTCATCAGGTTATTGTTAGCTTACATTAGAGTACTTGGTTCCAATTTTTATCTGTACTGATGATGCAGTCCTTGGAAAAATTTTATTAGTTGCCTGTCAACCTAGTGACTTGTTCTTTCGGGACTTTGTGTTTGTGAGACAGGCTCCTACACGTTCAGTTACGACTCTGTCATCAGATTCCGGTGGTTCTGGTGATAAAAGTCCGACTAGTGATTGCAGTTTGGATGATGATGAAAAGATTTGTAATATTATGTCATCCAGCAAGACAGCCAAAAAACGAGTGAATGTTGGTGATGAGATACCTGCCAAGAGGAGGAAAACCGAAAAAGACAAGGAAGGAGGTAGGTGTTAGATTTTGAACCAGTCTGCTTGTCTCTAGACACTTCTAAAACTTACATTTATTAAGCCTTATCAAGTTAAGTAGAATGTTTTTCGTTTCCTTTCCTGGTTTGAAACAACTCCTCAAGCCCCCAAACCGATACTTTTTTTCTCTATTTTGTGGCATATAGTTCTCAGGTTCCTTGTTATGATACAGGGAGTAAAGCTGACACTGATGTTGAGATGGAAGAATCTTCTGATAAGCCATCGAGAACTGCGGTAAGTTCACATCAAGCATTCTATCTGTGGGCTCGTTTGTATTCTATCAGTTCCACAACTGCTTCATGTTGCAGTACAGAAATGTGTCCAGTTTTCTTCAGACTTCCTAAAGTTGTCTGTCTTCTGACATATTGCCTCTAATCCTCTATTAGTTAGGTTCAAGTGGGGCCTATGGCAATGATCACCATTTCATTCATGCTTTGACAGGCACATAATCATTCAGTCTGGGCACTGTCGTCAGATTCTGAGTCTGACTCTAATGCTCCCACGAGAAAGGAAGCAAACGAAGAGCTGTCTGTTCAGAAATTATCCAGCCCCATGAGGAATGAAGACGTGTACAATGAAGAAGAGGCTGCATCCAAGGTGGCGAAAAAGGGTAAATCTCCTAAGAAGCAGACAAGGCAGTTGAAACTTGAACAGGTTAAACCTAAGGAGAAGAAGAAGATAAACAGTCCTGTTAAAATACAAGGTAAAAAATTTTACTCTCTGGCATGATAATCACAATTGGTTGTGCTTTAACAGACACTAGATTGACCTTTTTTCAATCCCTGTTTTGTTGTAAATCTTACATAGATGTTCCTTTAAGAAAAAAGGAAGCAGATGAAAAACCATCTACCCATGAACTATCAGAATCAATAAAGGGAGAAGAGAAGGAGAATAATGAGGCTTCCACCTCTAAAGTGCCTAGGAAGAGAAAACCTCCAAAGGAAAGGGCGAAAGTGGAAGACGATGAACCTGCAGACAAAAATCAAGCAAAAGAGCCTTTGGAAATGGAAGGTATTAAAGTTCTTAAGTGAGTGTGCATTAATTATTATAAAAGCATGAAATTGCTATGCAAAAGTAGGCAGCTACCCGTATTTTGCATATTGCCTCGAGTAAGAGATTTATTCTTACCTTTTCTTCTCAGAATCCTTGTTGTTATTATGGTCATTAATGTGTTTTTAATTTGCTTGTTGGTAGGGGAAGTAGGTGGTATCGATGCTGTTGAGGAAGCATTACCTGAGAAGCATGCTGAATCGCGCGTGAGTGTCATTTTTACTCCTTTATATTATCCTTCACTTATTATCAGATTTTTCAACTTGAGGTGATTCTTATTGCAGGTAAGCTCCTCTACATTGCCTTTGGTACTCTATGAGAAAGTATCTCGCACTAAGGTATGCTGTTGAAGCCAATAGATCCGTCAGTTCAGTTTTCTGTGATATCTTCAATGACCCGTGTCATTTTACTTAATGTTGGTAATATGCCTGCTCAATCATTTTCCTTATCTTCTATCCAGAAGTCCTCCCCCGTCCCTTTCTTGTCAGGTGATAATTGGAAGCAACTGACTATGCCGTATATGACTACATGAGCATACCTTAGAGATGATCTTTTCATATGTATATGGTTTTGCAGGCCCTTGTTGAGTGTGAAGGTGACTCAATTGATTTGAGTGGCGATATGGGTGTTGTCGGGAGGGTAATTATTCCAGAGACCCCTAGCGGAGAACCTGAATTGTTTTTAGATTTAAAAGGTTGGTGACTTAAAACAATTATGCAATTATATTATGTACGTGGGCTGATTTATCTACATGATACTTTGCTGTACTTGTCTTTCCGTGTTTCCGGAAACTTTCATGTTGATCAAACAAGGGCAATAACTGAATGCTGCCAATCTTGAATATCCCCTATGCATATTGGGCCACTGGGCACTTGAGCTGTCTTATTTTCTCTCTTTTTACTCCCTCTATTTCTCTAATTTCAGGAACCATTTACAAAACTACAATAGTTCCATCAAGGACTTTCTGTGTGGTACGTGACTGTCAACATGTGGAATTGAAACCTGACGCCGATTATTCTACGACATGAATAATTGTTCAGATTACTTGTTTCTTTCTTTTTTTCTCTCTTTTTTTTTTTTTTTTTTTTTTGCTCTCAGTGTGAATGTTTCCCTTTTCAGGTTAGCATTGGTCAGTCAGAAGCTAAGGTATGGTCGGTTCAACTTATTTGCAATTGTATATAGCTATTGCATTTACATGACGTACACCGATTATGGGTTGTGTTGTTTTGTTCACTTTCTCTTGTATAACTTGAGCAGATAGAAGCCATCATGAATGATTTTATTCAGCTGAAGCCGCAGTCAAATGTTTATGATGCTGAGACTGTAGTTGAAGGTTCGGCCTTGAATCCTCCAGGAATCTCTTACTTTGCCGAAATTTATATCATGCAACAGTATTTGTTAATCTTCTTAATTTACTTTATCCTCTCTTTAAATAGGCACTCTGGAAGGGTTCTCCTTTGACTCTGAGGATGAAGCTGATAAGACGACCAAAGATGTTAAAGCTGATCAGAATGAAGGGGATGAGGAGCAGACTGGCAAGAAACCCAGAGGAAAACCAGAGAAAAAATCGGTATGCACTGAACTCATCCTATTATACTCTACTTGGTTCACCTGTGTCGGTTTGGGGCAGTGTAATATTTCATGGGAAAAAGTCTTATAAAAAAATATGATGTAGGGTGCAACACAAAAGAAAGGAAAAGCTACCGTAGGCAAGCAGCCAAGGAAAAGGAAGCCTCAGGCAACAAAGAAAAGTAAGGCAAAGAAGTAAACTGAGTTCAGGTTTTCCACATATCTACCCAGTACACACTTGACCAGAAACAAGATAGAGCAATTAAATTACTTTTGTGAGCTTAATTAGGTATAGGAATATAGAATATTCACCTTTAGTCCTCCGTTCCAATGATTTTTGCTGTCATTGATTGAACATGATTACATGTAAGTAGAGGTCAATCTATACATATCAATACAGAGGTGAACCCAGTAATACTGGACATCATTCCAAAGTGTAGTCAGTGATAATTGGCTACTGATTTGATTTACTTGTGTCGTATCGAGTGATGAAAAGAATGGTGCTAGTGGTATGCCCTGGTTCTCTATCCATGCTGCATTCTTTTTTTTTTTTTATAGACAATGTGCCGAGTCTTTCAAGAATTCAGAATACCATCCTTTTCATTAGAACATCTTCATTGTTTCTGTCTGCCTCATGACCTCCACCTGGATATGGTATCCTGTTTGGAGTGCAGAATTTGAGCTCTATCTCTAGATTTGTATCAGTGCATCATTAGCAAACTGAAGATCAAGAGAATCATTGCAGGGTGTGGTAGGTCTGTAGATGAGGAGGATACTTCTCCCTCAGATGCTCCATAGCTGTGTTTTTTCAGTGGTGGGGAGTGATACACAAAACTTGCTGGTGTAGTGGGCTCCCCAGCTGGAGGGGAATCATAACTGAAACTTGGTGAGCCAGGTACGTCACCTGGCGGTGAACTATTTACGTCCCCTGGCGGTGAACTATTTACGTCATTTGGTGGTGAACCAGGTATGCCACTTGGTAGTGAGCTGTACACGGGACTTGGGGGTGAGTAATATCTGGCACTTGGTGGTGTAAATGTTGTGCTAGGTGGTGTGCCTACTGTGCCACTAGGCGGTTTCTTTGGCCTGCATTATAATTCAGTCGTAAAATCACAGACAATCAAGGGATAATCTGAAGAAATGATATAGATGAGTAAAGTTAGGTTTAAACAGGTTAATTACCCAACAGAAGATCTGGGGCAGAAAACGATGGCGTAGTTATAAGCATTGCAAGTGAAGGTACTTGTGCTGTCGTCGAATGCGTAACTGTACGCCCTTGGACAGGCTCTCTTGAAGACAGATGAGTAGTAGGATGGTTTGCAGGTAGTTGGGTTGGCAAACTGCCCACTGCAGCAGTACTGATCCAGACCAAATGTCTCGCAGGCGCTTTTACATGCCACGACTCCTCCCTGATCATTTCCTTCCTCTCCCACGACCTGCAGCTCTTTCGGGCATCCTGTTGAAAAACATTTTCGAGGCGTAATTATCAGCATGTCAACAATGATAATGGCAGATGCAGCAAATCTACAGCTCAAAGCACAGGTTGTTTGTAGTTACCAATGTTAAGGTCAGAGACGCAGCCGGTGGCGTTGCATCCAGTTGCACCAGTAGGCCAGGCAACAAGCGGCAGATTGTATCCATCCACCAGGCTAACATCATAAAAATCCTTGTCACTGCCTTTGCCAAATGTGATCTCAAAGAGAGATGCCGGTGGTGTCGCGCCACTACCGTCACATTCCAACCTCCCCCCACAATCACCAGTTTGACATTTCCCCATACCAGTCTGATCAAATTTGCATCCTGTTCGCGCCCACACCCGTCCTGACCACCCTGGAACAGTGTCAATTCTCACGCTTTTACCGGAGTCTAACTGGAACCCGGTGGTGGACAGAGGTGGAGTGCCAGACCCGGATAACGTTCCTGGCCATATCGTAAACGGGCAGCTGTTTGTTATGGTGAATGTACCAGACACAGTACAGGGAATGAACACAGAAGTCAGGGTAATTGTTAAGCTAGCAAGTATAAAGAATGGTCTGCCTAGCATTATTAGAGCTCTTCTTTAGGAATTTGGGTGGGAAATGCTATAAAGTTTTAAAATTGTGCAAAAGTTTGAGTAATTATAGAGAAATGTGGGAATTAATTAAAAATCCGACAATGAAAGTCCTAAACCCTACGCTTTGCTACACTTGCTAGCCCCAAGTTTGTGTTTCAGGTTTTGAATTTCTTTTTTTTCTAAGATGGCCTCAACTAAAAGAAATTCCTTTCTTTAGTTTTCTGTAATATATAAATTGGGAAAATTTGTTGGTTAAATCCTGGAGAAAAGGGTCTAATGCGATTCAACCTTGCTTCCGTGACACATTACTCAAGGGCGCTTTTTATAGAAACGACCACACTTTTCATTTTGTCAAGAATATACGGGGAAAGACTATTGAATTTTCATCTCCGTCTTTCAGGTAAGACTTGAGCTCGATTCTCATGTCATGTGATCATGAAGTTGTAAAGGATTGAAGAATACATCAGAATTGGACAAAAATGGAAAAAGAATATTCAGCAATGTAAACATGGGACTTCTAATTTGAGATTAACAAGGAAGCCACATATACGAAGTTCAGACCTTTGTATTGCTATTAACTTATGAGCACGAAGCATCAAGAGTTCCTTCTCACTCACGACTTACGATAGTTTCTTCACCTGGAAACGCTTACAAGTTATGAACATTGCCAATGAAATTTCTGAACTGAAGGGTTGAGCAACGAAACCAGCTATAAACCAGGGAAGTTGGACACAATCTGAAACGTGCCATGAAAATCGTATCAAATCCTTGCATTTCCGTGAAATATATCAATGTTGATACATAAATATCGAACCACCATTTTACATCAAAAGAGCATTGTTTTTATGAAAAAGAATCCCTAAATCCCTAAACAACTAGAAAACTGTCCTACTCTTGACAAAAAAAAATAAATGCAAATTATCTAATCTGGCCTCTGAGTCCTGCATCTGACCCCATGCTAAACAGAATACGTATCGCTTATTCGTGACTGCCGATAGTCATAGATTCACAACTCAGTGAAAGGGGCGGTGATATCGCTCATCTTCCAGATACAGAAGGCAGAACTCAATAGCATATCAACTAACAGTCTTTGGCACTGCTTAAGGCACTTTGATACAATAACTTGAATGATTAAATCTCTGAATTCCTGCAAAGACAGCAGGAAAAAAGAAAACATCAGGGCATTGAAGATATAAGGTTACAACTCGGGAAAGAATTCAATAAGCTGTAATAAGTAATAAGCAATAAGCAAAAGAGAACTCTCTGACAGGATAATACTTTAAACCTGCGAAAATAGCACCAAGAAGAGCACAAGTCAAATATGGGGATGAATTAGAAGTGAAGAAACAGAAGAAAAAAAACAATCCCCACAGCTGATCCATATTGTTTCATCACAACTAATAAAGAATGGATCCATGAGCTTCAATCAGAAGATATAGGATTGGTACAAATGAATAATTGATAATTGGACAAAAGGAAATATATCTGACAACATATCGCCAATAGACAAATGAACAGTGTACATTATTATCGATCTTAGACACTTCAATAAAATAGGCATTCTACCAAATAACGCCATTGATTCTACTGCTCATGAGCCAAACAAAAAGGCAAAAAGGAAGTACGACATTATAAAAACACTGAAGTAGATGAAGTCTTAATTCTTCTAAACATAGGAATAATAGTCTTCTGCCTCACATAAGGGGCGCATTAGGTTCCGCATAAAGGTTCTCACATAGTTCACCAAATTGAAGTCAAAAGCACTAAAAAAGGTTAGGCGAAAAAGGAAAAAAAGCTCAAAAAGATTATCTAGTTATCTAGTTCAAGTCCATGCCATCTCCAACTTGACTGCAGATGGGGCTGACAGCAGAAAAGGATCTCTCGAAAGGGGAAGGATGTATTGCTGCACTCCGGCGACGCTTAAAGGAGCAGCTCTCAGAGGGGCAAGCCTCAGCTTCAAACTTCCTACGGACACCTCTAACTGCCTGTTGTTCCTCCGGTGAAAGGGGGAAGACCTGTCCACTGACTCTGCAGAGCGAGTTGAGATTATCATAAACAATTCTCTGGTTACAGTTCTTGTCACAGATATGAGTTAGCCCAGTTAGCCTGCAGCGGAACATGTTCCCACACACATGCTCGTTCTGACACTTCCAATCACACTTGTGACCAGGGTTTGGTCCATCCTGGCCAAGAATACTAGACAGGAAAATAACATTTGTCATCCTCTGTGCCTCCATTGAAAGTCTGCGGAACCCGAATAAAAGAAAGCAGACATGTCAATGAAGGGTTTTACAGTCTGGTGCTGGATGGTTAAAACCTAAAGCAGATACATCTATTCCAAACCAATGCAATTTCCACTGAGATCCTCGTCTTTAAATGACTCCCCGAAACCCCCATGAGTTATATCTCATGATAGACCATATTATTTTAGACATACTACAACATTTTGCCTAAAGATCACCAGACTGGCAACATTAGAATGGTCTCATATTTCCCACCACACCTAAAATTTTAGACACCTTCTACCAAATAAAGCTGACCAGATCAAAACCCATGCTGTATCAAGGTCATTATTTAATATTCACCCCCTCCATATCTCTCGATTCTTGACGTTTGGTTCAAACTCCTTACGCATATTTAAACCAAACGTAAAGAATTCAATAAAACGACGAAAGTAGTCAATAAATCTCGAATCACATCTGTTAGATATGCATGACCCAATCATAGGGGTAGTTATCCAAAAAGCTGTCACCAGTACAGAATCTACACTGAAACTAATCTGACTTTTCCAAACCCCACTTTCAGATTCTAAACAATTATTTTACTGTTAATATTTGCTCACCAAACAATGAAATTAACAGCTACATTGTTGTTGAACAACTAAATCAAATAATCAAAATTAAACATCAGATCTACATATAAAAACATTTCATTTATTTATAATCCCCCCCCCCCCAAAAAAATCAAAAATCAGAAATTATTTCATAAAAAAATATTAAATTAAGCAGGATATTAGATTAACTCCAAAATTAGACAATCAATACCTTCCTTCAAAGGTAATTTTACAATTTTTAACATTATATTATATAATTTTGATAGCTTCTTCATCCCCAATTTTCAAGCCAATGCTAAAATTAATTACTAATTAAATTGACAAAAAGATCAAATCTTTTTACAATTTAACCTAAATTAAGCAAGTGGGCATTCAAATTAACAAAGACCCATTTCATAAAATGATAAAAATTGCATGAAAATCAAGTAAAGTTGCTTACTTGTTAGCAAAAATTAGACGTTGACCCAGAAAATTTCCACTTGAAAAAACCTGCAAAAAAAAAAAAAGACCCAATAATAATAAAAACAAAAAAATCTCACTCACTCTCTCTCTCTTTCTCTCTCTAAAAAGTGTGAGCAAATTGGGAAATGAGATGTGGAAGGAAAGTTGGTATATTTATAGTGAGAGAAAATAGGATAAGGGGTATTTTTGGAAACTTAGGTGAAATTCATATGAAATTTCCGCCAAATTACAGTCAAATCACTCAAAATGTGTAGTAAAGTCTTCCCACTTTTGTCTCTTTGTCTTAGGATCTCTCTCCATGAAATATTGAACTAATGTGAATTGACTTTATTACCCTCCCATTAGAATAAGCGTGACCATATTGAATTAGATTATTGATTAAATAATAGAAAAGGTGATTGCAATTTGTTTTACCTTTTTTCTCTGCAGATTTTTTGGAGAGAGAGAGTTGAGTGATGGAGAAGTTGGCGAGTGAGACGGAGCTGCATTTAGTGTCACGTGTTAAGTTGATTACTTTGTAGTTGACCGGTACGATGTTGACACGTGGGGGAATCAGAATGATGATGGCCGGTGATTTGTCGGAGGTTTCTCTCTCTAGAAGTAGAATAAAGAATAAGAATATCTCTCTCTTACTCCCAACAGCATTTTTGGATGTAGCCGTTATACATGTTTTTTCAATAATGTTTGGTGATCTTTATTTTTGTTTGATTTTGGGATAAATTAATAATGATAGCTAGTATTGGTATTTGGTAGTAATCATGGATTCATGGGTGTGGTATGATCTTCGCTTTGGATCTGATATATTGGGGGCTATATTCTTCGACCCAAAAAAAAAATTGGGTTTCTTCATTATTAGGAATTAAGAGTATTATGATTAGATCATTAAAGTTGAGCATTATGATTTATATTGAACAAAGTCTTAGACGTTCTGAATGAGTCGTAGTTGTATTTATAATTAGATTATTTAGATTTTACGAGTAACTTGGAAGTATTGTACCAAGTATTAACGTACTATCAAAGCAAAATACTTGTCATCATGTATATGTACCATCCAGTGATAAATCCCTAGCTAGTTTATAAGAGTGGATGGTAATAAAAAATAAATCCACTTTTCTTAGAATAAGATGATCGTCGCACCACCGCACTTTTGCTGATCTTCCTGCTATGTGTAACCATCGTATTTCATTATTACCGATATAAATGGTATCGATGGTGTATAATTTGTTCCATGACTCGTCTACCCCGTAATGTGTCATGATTCATACTTGTATACCTCCCGAAAAAAAATCGGTCGTCCGACAACAAAAACAAAGTTGATGCTTTGAATCACCTAATTAGAACATGTCCGTAAACAGCTCAGTCTGAGTCTGCTCGTATCCCGATGGAAGCGAAACCTCATCGAATGTCTCATCCACCAAATCGAATGGCTAGGACACACACATGAAGATAGAACAAGGGAGTACGGGTGCATACCCGAATGCCATAAACTCCCGTTCAAGTGGCCGATATTTGACCGGCCCAGCTTCTTTCGAAAGCTCAATGTCGCGGAAAACTCGAGTTGCCGGGTTCCAAAAACAAGTCGTTTAGAGAAAGAAAGCTGCTCTTATTCCACTCATCAAGCAATTATAATTTTAATCATCATCCTAATTCTCTTAATTCAATCCCCAATTATAATTTTAATCATCATCCTAATTCTGATAAATCCCCCAATTCACAAATTTCAATCAAAACCACAATTACCACCTTCTCTTATTCCACTCATCAAGCAATCCCAGGTAACGTAAACTTCACTCTCTTACTCTTTCCTACATTCTCAATTGATTTAATCGAGTTTTACTGTTTAACCTTCTTAAAGTTAATCCCTTTTCCCCCTTTTATAAGCCCCATGTAATTTCTATGAAATACCCAATTGGTTTTTTCAACTGATTGTGTAAATTAATTGGGGAAATTTAACTGTTTATATGCTGAAAGTTGATTGTGATTATGATGATAACATTATTGTGATTATTACGAATTTTCGTCTATACCCAATTTTTTTATTGATTATTTGATTAGGGTTTGGGAAATTGGGTTCTGAAGAATAATAGAGAAGGAAAATAGGTTTAGTTTTTTTTGGTGGTAAAATTTGACATTTCTTGGGAATTAGCGAGGTACTGTTTTGAGCACATACTGTCTATGAGGTAGAAGGATGAGCGCGCCTAGCTGAGATTGGCGATATGAGCTTACACTTGGTAGTGTATAGTGAGGTTATTGTTTGAGCATAGTGTCTGATAGGTAAAATGATGAATGTGGCTTAGTGAGATTGGTGATGTGAGCTGAATACGAAAGATACTGACTTTTGTTTGCCTCGAGCTTCTGAGCTATGTTACTGATGTTAAGAATCGAGGCTGAGATTGTGACTTTTGTGTTTTCCCGGACTTGGTCATGTTCTTTATCCTTTGGCATGTGATTTGGTGTTACACTTGTGGCAAATCGAATAAACGATTCTAAACTGAGTTTGCGTGATTCTTTGAATATTTGGTTATAAATGACAACTGGTTGATTGATTCGTGAAAAAATCATGAACATGCTTTTGAAAATGTTCATGGTTTCACTGATTGTTAGACGTTGCTCAGCTCCTACATATTTATGAACATACTATTTGTTTTTTTTTTATTGAGAGTCTGGTATGTAATCTGGTGCATAGCAAGTATTTCCTAAAATGGTCTTTCAAGTCTTGCTGTTGGCATAGCTGAATTTTTGACATCTTTGAGTGGTGCTTACTGTTACTTTTACATCGATGTACGATTAGGCTTCTTGTTCTCAGAGCCAACATTTTCATAATAGATCTGTATCATGTTAATTCGGTATTGTTGACAGCTTGGTCTGTTATATGATATCTCAGGGGAGAAACATCATGGTGGGATTCAAAAACAGGTATATGGTGCTGGAAATTTGTCTAGATAAGTCGGTTCCTCTTGATGAGCTCCCCGCCAATGTGGGTAGAGCAATCAAACAGAGCATTCTTGTTAACTTTGGAGAGTGTGGTCTGGCGTCTTCACTTGGTTCTTTCCAGGGTGAGGAAACATATCTTTCCATACACATGTTTGTTTATGCCATTTATCTACTGTTGTTCTATATTTGTGTTTTGTCCACTGATTAGAGAAGAATGAATCCTTCTGTAGTTAAGTACCTGAATCCCAGAACAAAGCTGTGCATAATTAGAAGTTCGAGGGAGGATTACCAGAAAGTCTGGTCAGCAATTACAATGGTTTCACGGATTGAAAATTTTCCTGCGTCATTTAACTTACTTGACTTATGCGGTGAGGTTCTTTTTTCGTTATAATTGTTTGTAGATCTCAATTGATGCAATTGGAACTGACTAAATGCATATTCTAACATACTCTTCTGATCTTGATAAAAAATAATTGAAGTTGAGTAGTAGTTGACATATAATTTAAGCAAGTAGTCCTCTCATTTTGAGGGTCTGACCAGACTTCGGCCTTCTCGAGGCTTGGCCTAGTTTTCATTGGTTGTGGATTCTGCTATTTGCTCTAATATGAATTGAAATTCGACTAGATTGTCTACATTTGTGAATGCCTTTTCCAAGAGGCTGGAGAATCATTGGCCATTAAAATGCCATAGAGTATAGATGGCCAATGTGCGGGTGGCCTGTTACCGCCAGTTAGTAGAGTGAGGGTTAGGACCAGGCTATTGCTTAGTCGTTCTTATTTAGTTTATGTAGGGCGAGGTATAGTTCAACTCAGGTTCATGGTTCTCTTGAAGTTTTACCCATATCTTTGTTGTTTTTGTTGATTTATGTGTTCAGTGACGGCTGCCAATGTTGGGGCAAGGTCAAGTTATGGTAACAGTTGTGTGTGAGCGACACTAGTTTACTCTGTGTTGTCCTCGTTTAACAACTTATGGTGGTTTAAAGTCATGCTTGAAGCAGGCCACTAGCCACCCCTATCTTAGACAGCAAATTAAATAACCTCGGGATATTATTTAGTATAAACCTCATATTAGTTAGTATTAAACAAGTTCACTCTATGGCTGTCCATGGTAACATTTGGAGAATATTTGGCTACTTTAAACACCTTTGAGAGGTGCCCTAAAACTGCCAAAAGCACATCTTAACCTCGACTGTTGACATGAGGCAAAGAGGATTGAAAGACCCCAAATGGGGGAAACGGCCCTCATATTCATCAAGGGAAAACCTAAGGAATCTGTGGTATTGTTTTGAGAACATTTAGATACTCTCTAGAATTTTGCCAAAAATTGGACAAAAACAAAGGCTATGATCCATGACTTTTGGCCTTAAAAGCTCTAGACCAAAAAAAGTTCAAATTTCTGGAAGATCTTAGGGTAGATTTATGAGTTCAAGCAAAAAATTACAGCTAAAAATCTGTGATAGGTTCCCAATATAAGCAAAAATTGTATGCAAGCCTCAATGGGTGACGTGTACCGAATGGGCGTAAAGAGCTTCCGAGACAAATAATCGACATTGATATCCAACAAGGTCACTCTAAGGTTGTCCACAGTAAAGGTTGAACAATATTTGGCTGGTTTAGAAAAAGTGGTAAAAATTGGCCAAAATCCAAGTATATAACCCACGATTTTTGGCCCAAATTGACATTGGAACGGAAATGACTCAAATATTTTTTGGAAGCCCCTAGAGGTTAGTTTATGGCTATTAGCAAAATGTTAAAGCTAAACACCTACGATAGGTGCCTTAGATTCTTAGAAACTGCCAAAAACAAACGTTAACGTCGAACGTGTGTCCAAGGGGTTTTATGAACTTCCCAAACTGAGGAATAAGCCCTAATACCCAACAAGGTCACTCTAAGGTTTTCCATGGTAAACTTTGGCAAATATTTGGCGAGTTTATGAATACTAGTCAAAATTCTACAAAATCAAAGTATATAGTCCATGATTTTTTTTTGTCTCAAAATGATTCAGGAATGTGAAAGAGTCAAAATTCGGTGGATGCCCCTAGAGGTAATTTTATGGGGATTTAGCAATGTTAGAGCTAAACACCTACAAATGGTGCCCTGGCAAAACCACATGTTAACCTTAATCCTTGAAATGAGGCAAAGGGGATTAAAAGACCTGAAATGGGAGAAACAACCCTCATATTCATCAAAGGGTAAACCAATGGAATCTTTTGTAATGTTTTGAGGACATTTAGATAGTTTGAAATTGTTTGCTAATATTGGAGAAAAACAAAGGCTATAATCCACAGTTTTTGGCCGAACGAAGCTCTAGAACATAAAGGGGACAACATTATGGGTTTGAGCAAAATATTAGGGCCAAAAACCTATTGTAAGATATGAATATCGGCAAAAATTGCGTGGTAACGCCATAGAGTCAAGTAAGCCCAAATGTCGTAAAAATATATTTAACGGAGGAACCAACTCTCATATCCTATTAGGTTACTCTAGGGCTATCCGTTGTTAAGTTTTGAGAAATTTCGGCTACTTTCAAAAATTGTCAAAATTGGCCAAAAACGTAGTACATAATCCACTGTTTTTGGCCAAAAATTGTCCTACAATAAAAAATGCTCAATTTTTGTAGGAGCACCTTAGGGTCACATTGTGGGTTTGAGCAAAATATTTGGGCCAAAAACCTATTGTAAGGTATGAAAATCGGCAAAAATTGCGTGGTAATGCCAAAGAGTCAAAGTGTGCCGAAACGTCATAAAAATATCATTAACGGAGAAACCAACTCTCATATCCTATTAGGGTACTCTAGGGCTATCCGTTGTAAAGTTTTGAGAAATTTCGGCTGCTTTCAAAAATTTTTCAAAATTGACCAAAAACGTAGTACATAAACCACTATTTTTGGCCAAAAATTGTCCTAGAATACAAAATGCTCAAATTTTTGTAGGAGCACCGTAGGGTCACATTGTGGGTTTGAGCAAAATATTTGGGCCAAAAACCTATTGTAAGGTATGAAAATCGGCAAAAATTGCGTGGTAATGCCAAAGAGTCAAAGTGTGCCGAAACGTCATAAAAATATCATTAACGGAGGAACCAACTCTCATATCCTATTAGGTTACTCTAGGGCTATCCGTTGTAAAGTTTTTAGAAATTTCGGCTTCTTTCAAACATTTAACAAAATTGGCCAAAAACGTAGTACATAATCCACTGTTTTTGGCCAAAATTTGTCTTAGAATAAAAAATGCTCAAATTTTTGTAGGAGCACCGTAGGGTCACATTGTGGGTTTGCGCAAAATATTCGGGCCAAAAACTTATTGTAAGGTATGAAAATCGGCAAAAATTGCCCGATAATGCCAAAGAGTCAAGTGTGCCGAAGCGTCATAAAAATATCATTAACGGAGGAACCAACTCTCATATCCTATTAGGGTACTCTAGGGCTATCCGTGGTAAAGTTTTGAGAAATTTCGGCTACTTTCAAAAGTTTGTGAAAATTGACCAAAAACGTAGTACATAAACCACTGTTTTTGGCCAAAAATTGTCCTAGAATACAAAATGCTCAAATTTTTGTAGGAGCATCGTAGGGTCACATTGTGGGTTTGAGCAAAATATTTGGTCCAAAAACCTATTGTAAGGTATGAAAATCGGCAAAAATTGCGTGGTAATGCCAAAGAGTCAAGTGTGCCGAAACGTCATAAAAATATCATTAACAAAGGAACCAACTCTCTTATCCTATTAGGTTACTCTAGGGCTATCCGTTGTAAAGTTTTGAGAAATTTCGGTTTCTTTCAAAAATTTAACAAAATTGGCCAAAAACGTAGTACATAATCCACTATTTTTGGCCAAAAATTGTCCTAGAACACAAAATGCTCAAATTTTTGTAGGAGCACCTTAGGGTCATAGTGGGTTTGAGCAAAATCTTTGGGCCAATAACCTATTGTAAGTTCTGAAAATCGGCTAAAATTGCCCCATAATGCCAAAGAGTCAAGTGTGCCGAAACGTCATAAAAATATCATTAACGGAGGAACCAACTCTCTTATCCTATTAGGTTACTCTAGGGCTATTCGTTGTAAAGTTTTGAGAAATTTTGGCTTCTTTCAAAAATTTAACAAAATTGGCCAAAAACGTATTACATAATCCATTGTTTTTGGCCAAAAATTGTCCTATAATAAAAAATGCTCAAATTTTTGTAGGAGTACCTTAGGGTCACATTGTGGGTTTGAGCAAAATATATGGCCCAAAAACCTATTGTAACGTATGAAAATCGGCAAAAATTGCGTGGTAACGCCATAGAGTCAAGTGTGTCGAAACGTCATAAAAATATCATTAACGAAGGAACCAACTCTCATATCCTATTAGGTTACTCTAAGGCTATCCGTTGTTAAGTTTTGAGAAATTTCGGCTACTTTCAAAAATTTAATAAAATTGGCCAAAAACGTAGTACATAATCCACTGTTTTTGGCCAAAAATTGTCGTAGAATAAAAAATGCTCAATTTTTGTAGGAGCGCCATAGGGTCACATTGTGGGTTTGAGCAAAATATTTGGGCCAAAAACTTATTGTAAGGTATGAAAATCGGCAAAAATTGCCCGATAATGCCAAAGAGTCAAGTGTGCCGAAACGTCATGAAAATATCATTAACGGAGAAACCAACTCTCATATCCTATTAGGGTACTCTAGGGCTATCCGTTGTAAAGTTTTGAGAAATTTCGGCTACTTTCAAAAATTTGTCAAAATTGACCAAAAACGTAGTACATAAACCACTATTTTTGGCCAAAAATTGTCCTAGAATACAAAATGCTCAAATTTTTGTAGGAGCACCGTAGGGTCACATTGTTTGTGCAAAATATTTGGGCCAAAAACCTATTGTAAGGTATGAAAATCGGCAAAAATTGCGTGGTAATGCCAAAGAGTCAAAGTGTGCCGAAACGTTATAAAAATATCATTAACGGAGGAACCAACTCTCTTATCCTATTAGGTTACTCTAGGGCTATCCGTTGTAAAGTTTTTAGAAATTTCGGCTTCTTTCAAAAATTTAACAAAATTTGCCAAAAACGTAGTACATAATCCACTGTTTTTGGCCAAAAATTATCCTAGAATAAAAAATGCTCAAATTTTTGTAGGAGCACCGTAGGGTCACATTGTGGGTTTGAGCAAAATATTTGGTCCAAAAACCTATTGTAAGGTATGAAAATCGGCAAAAATTGCGTGGTAATGCCAAAGAGGCAATGTGTGTCGAAACTTCATAAAAATATCATTAACAGAGGAACCAACTCTCATATTCAAGTAGGTTACTCTAGGGCTATCCGTTGTTAAGTTTTGAGAAATTTTGGCGACTTTCAAAAATTTAACAAAATTGGCCAAAAACGTAGTACATAATCCACTGTTTTTGGCCAAAAATTGTCGTAGAATAAAAAATGCTCAAATTTTTTTAGGAGCACCGTAGGGTAACATTGTGGGTTTGAGCAAAATATTTGGGCCAAAAACCTGTTGTAAGGTATGAAAATCGGCAAAAATTGCCCCATAATGCCAAAGAGTCAAGTGTGCCGAAACGTCATAAAAATATCATTAACGGAGGAACCAACTATAATATCCTATTAGATTACTCTAGGGCTACTCGTTGTAAAGTTTTGAGAAATTTCGGCTACTTTTAAAAATTTGTCAAAATTGGCCAAAAACGTAGTACATAATCCACTGTCATTGGCCAAAAATTGTCGTATAATAGAAAATGCTCAAATTTTTTTAGGAGCACCTTTGGGTCACATTCTGTGTTTGAGCAAAATATTAGGGCCAAAAACCTATTGCAAGATATGAAAATCAGCAAACATTGCGTGGTAACGCCATAGAGTCAAGTGTGCCGTACCGTCATAAAAATATCATTAGTGGAGAAACCAACTCTCATATCCTATTAGATTACTCTAAGGCTATCTGTTGTAAAGCTTTGAGAAATTTCGGCTACTTCAAAAAATTTGTCACAATTGGCCAAAAACTCAGTACATAAATCCACTGTTTTTGGCCAAAAATTGTCGTAGAATAAAAAATGCTCAAATTTTTGTAGGAGCACCGTAGGGTCACATTGTGGGTTTGAGCAAAATATTTGGGCCGAAAACCTTTTGTAAGGCATGGAAATCGGCAAAAATTGCCCAATAATGCCAAAGAGTCAAGTGTGCCGAAACTTCATAAATATATCATTAACAGAGGAACCAACTCTCATATCCTATTAGGTTACTCTAGGGCTATCCGTTGTAAAGTTTTGAGAAATTTCAGCTACTTTCAAAAATTTGTCAAAATTGGCCAAAAACGTTGTACATAATCCACTGTTTTTGGCCAAAAATTGTCCTAGAGTAAGAAATGCTCAAATTTTTGCAGGAGCACCGTAGGGTCACGTTGTGGGTTTGAGCAAAATATTTGGGCCGAAAACCTATTGTAAGGTATGAAAATCGGCAAAAATTGCGTGGTAACGCCTTAGAGTCAAGTGTGCCGAAACGTCATAAAAATATCATTAACGGAGGAACCATCTCTCATATCCTATTAGGTTACTCTTGGGCTATCTGTTGTAAAGTTTTGAGAAATTTCGGCTGCTTTCAAAAATGTTGTCAAAAATGGCCAAAAATGTAGTACACAGTCCACGCTTTTTGGCTCAAAATGACTTTGGAATGAACATGACTCAATATTTGTGGAAGTTCCCTAGAGGTATTTTTTAGGTTTTAGCAAAATGTTAAAGGTAAACTCCTATGATAGGTGCCCCAAAACTGCCATAGTATACGTTAACCTCAATTGGTGACATGAGGCAACGGGAATTAAAAGGACCCCAAACAGGGGAACTGGCCCTCTAATTCTTCAAGGAAACTCCTAAGGATTCCATGGTAATGGTTTGAGAAAATTTTGATACTTTGAATGAATTTGCCAAAATTGGACAAAAACGTAGGTTATAAATTCACAGTTCTTTGCCGAAAAAGCTCTATAACCGAACGAGCTCAGTTTTTGTGGAGGACCCTATAGGTAATTTTATGAGTTTTAGCAAATTATTAGAGCTAGAAATCTATGATAGGTTCTTAAAATAGGCAAAAATCGCATGCTAGCCTTAATGGGTGACGTGTGCCAAATGGGCTTAAAGAATATCCCTAACAAAAGAATCGGTGCCGATTTCCAACAAGGTCACTATGAGGCTGTCCATGGTAAAGTTTGGAGAAAAAGTGGTCAAAATTGGCCACAATTGAATTATATAGTCCACGGTTTTTGGCCCAAAATGGCTTCAGAACTATTACAACTCAATTTTTTTGTGAAAATGTGTGGAGATAATAATACGGAGCTTTGGAAAATGTTCGTGCTAAACACCTATGGTAGGCCCCAAAATTGCAAAAAACCTCAAACTAGTTTCAAGTGTGCGAAATGGGTTAAGAGATAGCAGAAGAACCTGGCCTCATATCCATGGTTTTTGGCAAAAATTAGTCTCGTAACATAAACTGCTCGAATTTTTTGTGGAGCTGTTAGATGTTTATTATATAGGTTGAAGTAAAATGTTAGGGCCAAAAACTCTCGCTAGCTTCTAGAGTTGACGTGTGCCGGAAGAGGCTTAAAGAACCTTTGGAATCTGCCGTCATATCTATCAAGGCCATTCAAAGGCTAGCTTACATGTGGTATGCTTTTGGATGGGTTCAATACTTCACCACATGATGAGAATTTATCTGTTTATTCTTTGATGGGATGTAGTTTTCCTTACATTTGCTCATTTTCATGTGTATATCCATCATGTTGCAATGCCTGAATGCATTAAAGCACCGTCGTACTGATTATCACCGCTTCTCTAAAATCCTGCTCTATTTCAAAGATGAATGCTTTTTTCTTCTTATGGAATGGCTATTGGTATATTATTATATGGATATGGCATTTACCAGGATTGTGCTTTTCTTTACAAGGGAGTATTAGGGCCTGCAGAAAGGCTGCCATTAGCTGTGAGGAAGCAAAATTTGAGCAGCTTTTCAAGGGAGTTCCCCTTACGGAACAGCTGAAGCAGGAGATGCAGAACTATCGTGATAAGATAAAGGTTTTAGAACACTAAAGGTATTGTTCATTTTTCATGGGCTCTCAGCTTGTTATGCAAAAATTAGTATTTAACCAAAATGCTATAGGTGTTGTGTTGTTGGAAAAAATCGTGTCGTGGTGTGGTTGGTTGTCACGTTAGTCTAACACACTAAAGGTCTCCAGTTTGAACCCGGTTGACACCATATTTCAAACATCTTTCAGTTGTGTTCATTTTGTGCGATCTTTTTGGTTGAACTCCTTCGTTTCATAACCGTGTTCTCTCTACTTGTAACTTTTTATTGCTTACATATGGTGGTTACAAATGACGATTGTTGTTAGCCGGCCCCAAATCATTTTGGGAATAAGGCTTGGTTGTTGTTGTTGTATGCGGTGAACTCAAGATATTCTAGAGATTCTCATTGACCAATCCTAAGATGTTGTTAGCCGTTTATTCACTTTCCTGAACTTCAAATGAAGCTAGGTTTTCTTTAATATTTTTTCGATAAATAATATGTTCATTCTTCAATCTAGCTGGTGATGGTCCTGTAAAAATCTCATTGAACATACTTTTAAGGATCAGGCATGTGATTTGTTTTTGGCTAATTGTAGCAATGGATGTGCAAATGCCGACCAGTTACCAAATTGACTCATTAACTTCTTTAGTGTGTAATACTGTAATGTATTTTGACAGTGGTGCATACAAAAGTTCATTTAGCTATATTATTGAACCGATAGTGTATGATATTATCCTTGGAACGCGTATGTTAATGTAAATCTTCAATATCATCAGAATTTTTAGGCTTTCTGGCTGTCAGATCTCCCTTGTGGTCTTGCCCTTACACCTTACGATTTCTCTATGTTGTGTACAGGAATATCAACAAACATAACTTCTCCAGCCTCACGTCTGTCGAGTAATTGTCTTATACGATATCACAAAATGAAAGACCTGGCGAAGTTTTGAGTCGCTGATGACTTCTGAAGATGATCAGGTGGCTTTCACGTTCCTTACAGACTTACAGTCTGTTGTGACATGCCAGCGCGGCTGTGATAGAGCCTCTGGTGAGTCTGAGTCTTTGCTCTGCATTATTTTGCATACAGTCCCTTGCCTGGGTATCATCAATTTGGAGCAACCAACTTGCATTTTCCCCCCAAGTTTTGGTACAAAGTTGTTATTCTTATTGCTATTTTCAAAACAAATTGGTTCAAAAGGTTTGAATGTATTAATGTATAATAAAAGAACAAGGGACCTCCCTTTTCCTCCATTACTTCATTAATTAGAGACCCTTTGCTACTTTTGTTGAGCTTGCAGTGCGATACATGTGCTAATTGCTGACCCTTCCTTCATTGGTAGGGGTCTAATTGTGTGATTATATATCATTAATCATGCCTATTTTATGCACATGCATTGAACTTTAGTCTAGGAAGGAAAAAAGTACTGCATTCTTACACAGTCCACATTTTAACGTTTAGGACTTTAAGGAGTATCTTCCCAGGAATATCTGTGCTTAGTCCCTAAGCTGGTTCATCAAAAGTTCGAGGTCGGCTTTGCTCGTTCTATAACGGGACAAGTTCGAGGTTGAACTTTACTACTACCTTTAGTACATGCTTCTTGAGGCTCATAAGCCCAAATGAGTTCTAGACACTGTATACGTTGATACGGGCTTTTTAGCTAATATCAAGTGAAATTTTGTAGAGATGTTGAGCAACTTTTTAATTATCGATTTGAATGTCAAGCTTGTATTATACTACTCCATTTTGGAGTTGAAATGCAGCTCAACTTAGTGAAAAAAGGGACTTCAAAAAGTGCACTCAACTTCATGTGTGGCAGATTTCTGCATTGTGCTACCTGTAAATCGTGACTCGTTAGCACCACTCACCCCACCACTCACCATGTTTCTTTGCCACTGGCTTTTGTTTATCTTGACTAATTACCTGACCATTTATTAACCCGGTGGTTGGATGTTTATCACATGATTTTACATTTAAGGTAAAAACGAGTCGTTTAGAGGTTTCAAGTTTCAACTCCCTATGAATTAGAACTTGCTTCATGTTGGTGGGCGATAAATAAATTCCGCTTTAAATCCTCGGAGATTACGGGTCTACCTAACCTGAGTATGACCTCCCTCTCTAAGCTTAACTTTCCTAGATTCATTTTCTATCCTCGCTTCCTCATGAAACAAATAGCAGCAAACATGTTTAATTAAGTCAAAAAATCAGCACCCAAGTTACAACTCCAAAAACAAATAAAGTTTGTTTTTAAAGTTAACGGCGATTTCTGCTTTTTATTGATTGCATCAATTGACTCCTATACCATGTAATCAAAAATCAGTTGTATGATTCAATTCAATCTTCTAAAGGAAGTAATGTGACTAACCTAATTACGTGTCTTAAATATAGGGACTGTCAATTGAAAAGTGTCATTCTCGTACCCTTAACAAAGTTTTACTTGCATGTTCAAACTTCAGACCTAGTATATCTCGTCAATGAACGACTTTAGTGAAATGGTCACAACTCACGTAATAAACTCGTTAATAACATTCCATATTTCCATATATCAATCAGATTAATAAATCGTCAAAATCACTAAATTTGACACACAAAAATACGACATGGGGCAAAAAAATCTGTTCCGTGTTTTCCACATCTTCCAAGGAAAGACAAAATAAACAGTTGTACTTTAATTTCCAAATCTCACTCCACCGTACCCTCTATATATACGTTACACACTGTTATATATTCCCACATTTCGTAACTTTCCTTCCCAATTTTTCGCACATCTTTTGCATTATCATCCTACACTTGTACTCATCTTCCTCATTTTATTCATCTCTTTTTTCCCAATTCTTTAGCTCACCAAAAAAGGGTTTAATCAAAAGAATATACCCATTTAATTTCTCTAGAAAATTTTACTGTTTCATCAGATTAAACACTCGTAATTTTTTTATTGAAAATACAATAAATTAATAAGTTTGATTAATAATAAGAAAAAAATGAAGCAGCGAGTGTTGGATTATGCATTGGTACCGTCGGGTTTGTTTTTAATGGTAGCGTATCATATATGGCTTCTTCTTAAGATCATCAAACAACCCACCAAAACCGTCGTCGGTATTCATGCAATTAATCGACGTTACTGGGTTCAAGCTATGATGGAGGTACACACATTTTTCTTCTTTTTATTTAATTAATTTTGATTCTAATTAATTTCATCTAATTATATATAGTAAGTCACAATTGGAGGTACTTCGCATATTACATTTTTACCGCGATTTGTAAGTCAGTGAATTTCACAAACTTACGGTTTTTGACGTAATTGTATCTAGTAAAGGTATCTACGAAGGGTGATTGTTTCGATTTGTAATGTTGTTCATTTGATAGGGGTGGAGTATGAATTTGGTATCTTTCTCTAAAAGGCAAAAAAAATCGAATTGGAGTAATTATTAGTCGAGGGGTTTTGGTTTAGGATGAATGTTTTAATTTCTTGCATAATAAAGGTGATGAATACTTAAAGGTTTAGCGTGCATGCAATGGTAAATTTGCATGTCTTACACGAGTTCGGAGTAGTACTCAATCTGTTGCTTTGGACTGTTAAGTGTTATAATAACATTTGGTTTGAATTTAAAAGAACGAGAGTAGTAGCTATAGACGAAATTGCATGCACATACAATTGATCACAAATTGCGCTTTGATTTGAATATTAGGCTAATTAACATACACCTTAGCATGAGATCTTCAAATGTGGATGCATTCACGTCCATTAATTTCTCTTTGTTCCATGTTTTTGAAAATGTTCCTAGTGCAACAAACTTCGAGCAGGTAGGATTGATGAGCACAGTCTAAAAGGACGTAGAAATTAGAATTGACCCTTGTGCAAGAAGACTCATAATGTATTTTATGCTGATCATGCTTAGCAAAATCATCAAAATTGATAGAGTGCTAAATAAGATTCTATGTTAAAACGACAGGACAACAAGAATGGAGTGCTAGCAGTACAAACACTGAGGAACAACATAATGGCATCAACTCTACTCGCGTCTACGGCCATTACACTAAGCTCGGTCATTGCTGTACTAATGACTAGCCAGGGGAGTGGCAGGGCATTAGGGCTTGTATTAGGGGACGCAAGCGCAATGGGCTTCTCCATCAAGTTTTTCAGCATCCTGGTTTGCTTTCTCTTGGCATTTTTGCTAAACGTGCAGTCGATACGATATTACAGCCATGCTAGCATTCTCATCAATGTACCTTTCAAGAAGATTTCTTCCCCTTACTTGACTGCAGATTATGTTGGTAGGATTGTTAACAAAGGAGGCTACTTCTGGTCACTAGGGTTGCGTGCTTTTTACTTCTCTTTCCCATTGTTTCTATGGATCTTTGGTCCAATTCCTATGTTTTGTAGTTGTGTAGCATTAGTTATCTTGTTCTTCTTCTTGGATTTCACTGTCGAATTGCGAGCTATTTCTAATGGTGAGTGTGTCCTCAATGATAGTGATGAAGAACAAGCTAGGTAGGTAGTCTTGTTTCTTCATTAATTTGTTGTGTACAAGGACAAAGGAAATTTTTTGTGTGCTTAATTTATTTTGTGTTTGCAGATTTCATAGCGATCTTTCAAAAATAACGTATTTAAGTGCGTGGTCTAACTTATACAATGAGACGGTTTCACACTAAAACTTGTGTTCATTCTGCGTCTTGGTGTCTAGTAAAGTATGAAAGCATATATATTCTTGATTAGATCGAGAACATCTCAAGCCGATGAAAATGAGATAATTCCCTCATTGTTCTCCCCAAAACAGGGAAAACACGTATCTTTAATTTGGAGGCATAATCCACATTGTGATTTTGAGAATACATTCAAACTTAATTCGTTTTTAGTGGTAAGTCGTGTCATATACCATAATGTCTTGGTTGATTCCTAGTCACTAATAACTTCTTTTTTTTGAGTAAATTTCTTCTAGTCATTAATGTTGATTACGTGATTCTTCTGATTTGCATATATTCATTTCTTATTCCGTTAATTAACTAACTCATCTTCATGACTTTAGCTATGTTTTTAGTACATAGGCGAATAATTAACGTAATACGAGAATTTGGATCATAGACACGATCTCTTTATTATTATAAGGTTGGCATACTCCTCAATCAACATGCGATGACGACTTACGTAGGTCATAAGTATATTCACTAGCTAGGTACATCTCTTTACCATTACAAGTCATTCAGTTTAGTGGTAATTGGATGTTGTTCCGATTACCATGATCAGAAATTTATATATAAATCGTAAAATGAGTAGAATTAAGCAACTCAAAGAAAGAAGAATTACAAATACTCATTTCGCACTGACTTGTGTTCGTAATTGAGCTTCGGCGGGGCACATGTTCGTATAAGAGAAGCCACTTACGTTACGTGCATGTACCACAGATATTGATGCCCTAATTAAACGCATGGTCCATCGATTTGTGACATCTACAATCAATTCTGAATGAAAGTAGCTGTGTGCCCCCATAAAGTTTGGGTACGTACTTTTAAAATATCCAAATATGGATCCAAAGTATGTAGGAGTACAGAGTACTAAATACTAACTTATTAAGTCACCATTTACTAAGGCCAAAGTACTAGTAGTACGTATAATAATGTAATATCGACTATGAGGAGCATTTGTTTTTTTTTTTTTGGACGATCACAACCTGTATCATTATATTTCATTGCGAAAATCGTTCACAGGTACAGAGCATTTGTAATTTAGTGTGCATTCATCAATAACATTTAAGTCTGACGTCATCATAGGAGTATTAATGAAATCTTCTATTTTCTGTTTGAATTAAACAAAATTTTATCTATTAAAAGTTGATAAGGGGCATTTCATGACGATATTAAAAATTTCTTATTAGGCGTGTATTGATCTAAGTTCAATTTAACGGACACATGTCTTATACCAACCAAATGGGCAAAGGTTGACCAAATCTGAAAGCAGCTTTAATGGGGTGCGTCGTCGAGGTTGGAGGCAGCACATGAGTGCGTGAAAGACGTGCACTTTTCAACGGTTTATATCACATAATCACAAGGATTACGTTGTCGCAATTTGTCCCCAAATGCATGGGGGCTAACCATCGGAAATTCGGAAGGTTCAGCGTCATGGGAAAGCAACGTAGCCAAATGTGATTTTTACACTATTAAGTATTAACACTACTAAAGTACTTTATGTGCTTTATCAAAAAAAAAAAAAAAAAATTAAGTCGCCTAAGATTTATTAAACTTCAAACACTCATCAAGTCTGGTTAAGTATGTTTGAGACTTTTAATCAGGGTATTTTAAATTCAAGCCCGGTAAGCACAACACTATGTTGTACATTATTAAATAGCTCATAAATAATGAACGAGAAGAAAGGAAATCGATTTATAAGTGGTTTATTCGCATATCCTTATTATCAATCAGTTTTAGGACGAAACTCAACCTATTACATGTTTAACAAATATGTAAAGTGAGTTTTCAACCTTAACTTTAAATCATCGCCACTAGGATGATTTTACTCAACCATTCTCGATAGAATAACTCAAAAGTGTAAATATTACTCCACCATCATTATATATATAATTAACTTAGTCAAATTTTCAAAAGGATACTTTCACAAATTAAAGTAGCCAGCTAGCTAAGCCATACATCCATACTACATACTAACAAAGCTCACTTTCCCTATAGTAACCCTTAGAAAAAACCTTGGTCTCTTTCTCTTTGTTTATAAATTAGCTGATTTGAGAGTTGTATTATTCATCATATTCTTCATATTTCTTCAAAAACATCAAGAATTTGTAGTCTTATTTAGGAGGAAGCTAGTATAAAAAATGAAGAATGAAATGTTAGATTATTTCTTGGTACCTTTAGGTTTACTTGTAATGGTGGGTTACCATATTTGGCTTCTTCAAAAGATCATCAACCAACCCACAAAAACAGTCATTGGAATCCATGCCATCAATCGAAGTTGTTGGGTTCAAGCTATGATGGAGGTACTTAATTACTCTTTTTATCTTCGAATATTTTTACCACAACGTTCCTTATAACGTACGATCCATGTTAGGCGATTTCAAATCATCACAAAACTAAGGCTTTGTCGTTGAAACATGTTTTAGAATAAGCGGATTCATACCAAAACTATTGACGCGTATTACCAGTATACCAAAGCTGTCACTTAACTAAAGTGGTCACAAAAATTGACCTTTGATTTGAATGACAGGATAGCAAGAACGGAGTGTTAGCAGTACAAACAATGAGGAACAACATAATGGCATCATCAGTGTTAGCATCCACAGCCATCATGCTGAGCTCAGTGATCGCGGTCTTGATGACGAACCAGAAAGGCGGCCGAGTCACGAGTCTAGTACTCGGGAACAACAGCGAGTTGGGATACTCGATCAAATTCTTCAGCATCTTGGTCTGCTTTCTTTTAGCATTCCTGTTCAATGTGCAGTCAATCAGGTATTACAGTCATGCTAGCCTGCTCATCAATGTGCCTGTCAACAAGAAAGTTTCCTTCTGCTTGACGCCAGATTACGTAGGGAGGATTGTTAACAGGGGTTGGTACTTCTGGTCCCTAGGATTGCGCGCATTCTACTTCTCCTTGCCATTGTTTCTTTGGATCTTTGGCCCTATACCTATGTTCTGCTGCTGCGTAGCTTTAGTTATCTTGTTCTTCTTCCTAGATTTGACTGTCGAATTTCAGAGTATTTCCGACTGTGAGCATGTTCTAAGCGATACAGATGAAGAACATGCCATGCAAGTACGGATCTAACCCTGTGAAATCGAAGTAGCCTTCTTTAGCCTATGAACTTTATTTACTTAGATCTTTAGGCCCATCTGACTTTCGGCATTTCTGTTGAGTTCGCAGTCTTTGTAGGAATTGTAACACATCTACATCTATGACATTCTTTTACAATCTACTGTGAAATTTGACTTGTCAGCATAAATTACATATCAGAAATTACAGATTCATAGAAAAGTTTCTACCATATGATGCCTATGATGCATAACTAGGGTAAACACTAGTGCAGGGTTGCGAAAAGTAACTGTATTTTCCCATAGGCAGGTCCAAAAATTGATCAGTTGTGGACTTGCATTCTGCGTGTTCAACGAGATCAAATGTGATGGGATAATGGGGAAAGGTTATACGCGGTTCACCTCCATAGTTAAGTGCAGAGTTCAGAACATCTGCTGCAGAATAATGCTGGCAGGTAGCTGATACACTAGGAGGATTCCTGTCAGTTCTCACAGGTTGAGCAGATATGGAAATATCATCCAAAGACACTTCATATCGTTGCATTGTCTGGCGAAGAACTGACTTTGCCCTAGATGCAATGACAGAAATTTGTTGCATTTTCCTCGTACTTAGATCAGACCGAGGTTTGGCTAACTTCCTTTGGGCAAGCAGAAGCTTTTCGTGAAGATCTCCAGATAGCCTTCATAGAAACCATGTAAAGATGCTTATAAGGCCTTATTTTTTTTCCCGGAGTATGAAGTATACTTCAATGTGAGAAATACTTACATCAGATAATGGTGTGCCTTGAGTACGCGTTCTTCAACATCTTGCCTGGATTTCTCCAAATCAAATATGACCTGCAACAAAATAAAAGTTACTTAATGAGTTAATGACTGTCAGACTGTCAGTCTGTTACTTATCATAGCATTTGAATGTGAAGTACTAGGAAGCAGACGGTTTTACCTCATCAATCTCTGCGCTGGCTGCTCCGTACAATTTGCGAGCATTGCTTACAATTACTTCCAACATCCTTAGCCTTTCCGCGATATTAATTGCTTTTGAACGACCTGCCATCACAACATCAGCATACATATCATAACAATGTCAGGATTGTGATCCTCAAGAAAGGTAGAAGGAAAATGGTCAGTCACTGAATTAATAAGGTCAAGAAAAGCTGTAGAAAATTCGATGATATGCAGAAAATTGCCAAGTATCTATGTAATAGCATCCATAATTCAAGCAGATGTACAAAGCCAAGTTATTTAGTAAACTTCAGACAGTTGCGAACCTGGAACTCCCCACAGAACTTTATAAGTTGGCTTCAGATTGACTTCATCAAACTCCACACATGCATTTTCGAAAGCTTTGTTGCTGCCAATAAGAAAACAACCAGTATGAAAATGAGTATTTGAGTGTTAAAAAAGCATCTGACTAACAAGAATTGGCTAGCCTTTAAGATTGAGACTGAGGTCAAATTACCAGTATTTGAGTGTTTTGAGTTCACCATGATGTGTTGTGGCTACAGTTAGTAAAGCTCCAGACATAGAAAACGATTCAAGTATCGACATCCCAAGTGCTGCTCCCTCTAGGGGATTGGTGCCTGCACCAATCTATTGGAAACGATAAGGACAGTAAGCTAATTCTCATGGACAATCAGTTCATAGGAAAAGACACAGACAGGTCTGATGCTAATGCTACTTATCTCAAACTAGAAACATTACTTTGTACCCCATACTTCCTCTCTACTCATAGGAAAAGCTAAGCTCTAATATGAAGTGACAAATATTCAGATTATTCATCATTATAGTAATAATATAGATAAAGTTAAAAGGAAATTCCGAGATAAATGGTGCACAGAAGATAAGTAGACATACTTCATCCAAAAGCACCAGTGACTGACTGGTGGACTTGGCTTGAATATCCTGTAAGCCATACCACAGTACTTGGGGTTATATCGTGTCTGACTATGCTTTCTGTTCCAATCAGATATGAAGTAGCAAAACTGAAATTCCTTCATCTTTCATCTGACAAGCAATTTGTTTGCACATAGCTGTATCTAAAATACTCGACCAACAAAAATATTATCGTAGAATTTGGCCATTTTATCTGTCAAGGAATTGCTGATATGTAGCACTGTCAAATTTTGAAAGTGACAAACCAAAAGATGCTCAGATATGGAGCAAACTTTTCATTTAAGTACTTACACTAATTTGCTTGAGGTGTCCGGAAAAGGTTGACAGAGAGTGGGACAACGACTGTTGATCTCCAATATCAGCAAAGACGGAATCAAACCAGGGGATCTTTGCCGGTTCAGAACATAAGACATACAGGCCTGAAAACCAGTCATGTTTGTCTATATAACTTATTACATACGCGTTCAGAGCGTCAATAAACCATCCAGCAACTTTTAGACGATAATAAGGTAAGCTAGTAGCCCTTCATTATTTAGCTATACACCCTAACAAAACACTAGTACGTCCAAGAATATCCAGATGTGCAAAATAAAAACCAAATGTCCAAAATTGGGAATTATGACTGGAAATCAGGTCAGAAACCAAGAAAAATGAAGTCATATTAGATTAAATCCTACAGAATTTAAACTTGTAAAACAATCTTTCATCTGCTTCTACAAGTCATCACATGAATAACCAAGTTTAAAAGGTTGGCAGAGAGACTTGACCTGCTTTGGCCATGATAGCAGTCAATCCAAGTGTTTTCAAGAAAACAGTTTTGCCTCCCATATTAGGACCACTTATAAGGACCACTCTTGTGTCATTATCGACTACAAAGTCTACTGGAGTCGGGCGAGAGTTTTCAAGTTGAGTGACCTACAATAAGAAGTTTGTAAAACTGGAATGTTTTAACAGTGAAGTAAAACACAAATTTGTACCTTCTCTTGCAGAATTTTAGGATCCAGCTGTGCAAACTCTTGCTTGCCGATTTTTTCTGTTTGCATCTTTTTCCTCTTAAATTGAAGATATAGTTCAAGCCCCATCTGATTAACATATATCAGCTATCAGAAGCTTTCAATTATAAGTAAAAGGATAGGTATAGGGGGAAAAAAAACAGCACTTACAGAAGTAGACTTAACAACATCCTTTCTTGCATCTTCTAGTTTACGCTGGTGACTCTCAACTAAAAGAGGATGATATGCTTGACGAAGATGCAAGATTCGCTGCTTCTTTGTATACACTGGAGAATCATCTCTGGAGCCTTCTGGTGGCAAAGGGCCGCTCATACCTTCAAGCAGAAGCAAATCAGGACATGTTCCATTCACTGAGATGCTATAACTTGCTCTGGCATTCACCTGTTCGCAGACAAAATAACCGAGGAGAAAGACAATAAGGAAACGGCTCCTCAGCCAAAGAGCAGTAAGTTTACCAATTCCATCAGAAGGACTGCATCATATATATTACGCACAATAACTAGCCAGGGGGTCCAATATACAACCAATTTCAATAATGCAGAATTTCCTGTAGGAAGTAACACTTACAACATCAAGTTCAACTACACTGTTTAATAGCTTCACAATGCCATCAAGGTCTGTCTTCATCTGCTCCAGATGCAAAAGAAAGAAAAAAAGCACCAGCAGACGTTAAACATATCATTCTGTATCTTGAAGTGAAACAATTTATTAGATATTACCTTCTCTGTTATATCAAGAAGAATTTCAGCCTCAGCCTCTGCTACAGATGCTTCTGCTTCTTGTAAGTTATCATTTAAAGGGACAGCAGAGACAGGCTCTATGATATTACCCTCCCCAGCTCCACTGACATACATACATACATAAAAGATATGAATAAGTTAATATTAATGAGATTTTATGCGAATGAGAAAGTTGCAAGTCACTAAAACTGGAATATGAAGTAGAGACTAATCTATAGAGCCTCAATCATGGACTAGACACCAATACATTTCTACCAGTTGTATAAGTACAGAAAATGTACCGGCATATGGATCTTGACACACCCAAAGACAAAAGATCAAGCTCACGCCACCCAGGTAAAATCGGAAAGCAAAGAAAAAAAAAGGGAAGGCAAACCATGAACTTGGCAAATGCACCTTGAAACTAGTAGCCCCCTAGACCTTGTGAGTTGACCAGCTTCAGATCTAATGCACCATCTTCCATACCTTTTAACTGCTTCCTGAATTCCAGCTGTTGTTAGATGGAAAGAAATCCAATAAAAAGTTAATCAAATGTACGCAAAGCAGTCTTCTCACCAAAGCAGGAGTACTCGTTTCATTTGCTATCAGAGTGTTCATCAACTGGTATAACTGCAAGTTCATGGTAAGAAAATAAAAATATGAGCACAAGGCACAACTGCTGAGGGCTGAGGTATGTTTTCACATGGAACCCTGGTGAAGTTCAAAGTTAAACGAATACATTGTTAACCATGTAGTATATTCCAATTGCAAACAAAACAAGGGTCTCACCTCATTGTTCAGGCCTGTCACTCGCCTGCGCGCCTGCTCAAATTTCATACTCTGATCCAGAGAAATTGTTTTATACAGAATAAGAATTGCAACAAGTAAACTGGACAGAAGTAGCTAAACAAAGCTTTAGGCCAAATACAAAAACAGATCATAGAGAACTTTGCATGGTCACAAAGTCTTTGGGATAGAATACAGGAACAGAAGGCACAGAACATCAGATTTTCACTTGTTAGTAACAAACTTACCGCTGACTCTTTGATAGATCCATTTTCATTGACAACGTCTAGTATTGACCGCGCTAGAAAATCATTAATGGTCCAATCCAATATCTGTAGTAATTAGAGGAACAAACAGTAAGATCCAAAGTACAGAAATCATAATAATCAACCTTCCTGAACTCTTAAAATTACCAAGAGTTTACAAATGACAGGTTTATTTTAAAAATTACCAACTCTGCTAAAGGCTTTATACGTCGAAATAAATTATTACTTCCCCTAATTGCATCATTGATGTTAATCTGCAAGGACTTTGCAAACTGCAGCAAATTAGCAATAGCTATTGCTTCTAGTCCCTCGACTGATGAATTGCTCCATACATGATTGATACCAGTCCTCACCTAAGTATTAACACCACATTGTCATTAAAACAACAAAGAAAAAGATAACACACAAGAATACTTCCTCTTTAAGTCTTAGATACACAGAAAACCCGAACAACTTGTCTTACACAGTTTTCCTACAAATTAGACTATGCAAAACTGCAGAGCAAGTGCCCATCTTTAGGCCCTAACCGAACCTCCTGTGTCACATTCTTAGCTAAAGTCTTGAATAATTGAAGTTCTGAACGTCTGACTCTAAATGAAATGTCAAATTTTGTGACAATTACGGTAACACGTGAATTACGCTTAACACCAAACTAAAGACAATGTGACATCTTTGGACGAAAACATACAACAATGTTAGTAGCTCAGACGCTCAGTAAGTCTTCATGTAACAACAAGTTGAGTTTTTTTCGGGTTTCAAGTTAAGAAAAAACCCACGCCCCAACCTCAAAAAACCCACACTGCCCACGAACATAAGACCGTCTTACCCGAGTTTTGTTCACACACGACAAGAGTCATAATAACCCACAAATGGTAAAAGGGAAAAAGCAAATAATCCAGAGAAGTGTGTGTGTGGTACAAACCGAAAGAACGTCAATTCGACTGAAATCCAACAACCTACGATCATAATTAATAATGTCGACCGCCGCACTAGTCTCTCTAAGCAACCTTAAGCTTTCCTCGTACGTTTGATCAAGCGACCACAATTGTTCCTGAAAAAAAAACATCAAAATTCAAATCAACCCAAAAATCAACCAATCAATCAAAACCCTAAAAAATAAAATAAAAATTGAGTCCACTCCATTCAAAACAACCTTGGTGGCGTTGCGGCCGAGCGGAGTGGCGGCGAAGGAAGAGACGACGTCGCATAGTTTATCCCACTCTAAAACCTTGAGCGTGTTGAGCAAAACCCTAGGTTTTTCTCTGCGGTCATTTTTGGCGGGAATTTGATGGAGGGAAATAGAATTGGCGCGAATTCGGAATCGAACGCTGGAATTTAAATAACTTGAAAACGACGCTGCATTTTTCGTTGACGATGATGACGTAGTGATAATGGAAGGTAGAGAGATTGTGTTGCAGAAAATGGCAAAATTCGCCATTTCTCAACGCTCAGAATTCCGAGCGGAGTAATTTTCAAAGGTGATTCTTATATATACACAAGTAAATATACGACGAATTTTAAAGAGTTAAAATAGTGGGTATCTTTACAATGATGAACTCATTAATCTTTCGTAAAATCGTGTCAATAGGCTCAATATAAGTATACAACGACAGTCTTTCTTCTCAATTACAAACCAACTTATACCACTCACAAGAATAACACTAGCCCATTATGGAGTTAACTACGAAGCACCCTCCAGAATTATCCCGCACTATATTTGTTTGTGCACTAATTGTGCCTAGCCATACCAAGCCTTACCATGTACATAGGTTATCTAGAGACATTGAACCCTGGGGCGTGTATAGTGATGTACCTATAGAATGAACCCTGACTTTACATTTACGGACCCAAGAACCACTGACTCCGCGTTTTCAAAGCCATGAAGTATGAATCTATGAATATTGGCGTTCATAGTACGAAGTATCACCTTTGAAGAACACCAAAACACTTCACTTGGGCAGATTTTATTGGGAACACATATTCCTATATTAACATACCAGGTATTTATAGTGTCAAGAAGTTACTTTTGGCACGGTGGTGTCACATAGACAAGTTATACAGGGCCGTGCGCTTTCTTCTCAGGTCATGACTTGATAGCAGAGAATTTCACCTTCAACTTTAGGTTACCGGCTTGAACTACTACCTCCTTCTTAGATGGTTCCACCTTAAGAACTTTTGCTTTTGTTCCAAGGGAAGAAACATGCACAATGTCACCAACTTTTGGCATTGTAGTTCTTTTCTCTGCCCCTACAAGGGCACAACAGCTTGTTAGAATCTTTGGGAAAGTTAAGTGTAATTCAAGCAACCCAAAACAAGTAGAAAGGATGATACCTGGTGACAGACGATTGACCTTTCCTACAGAAGACGCAGTCTGAGTCTTTGTGGCGTCAGTTGCAGAGTTCTGACTATTGACACGTGCTGCAGGCATATTCGTACCTGGTCCTGCAGGCTGGGAATTCATGTCAGCAGATGCCCGGTACTCTCGCATCTTCATGTGCAGAGTCGAACGTGCAACAGATGCAATTTCTGATATCTCTTGCATCTTTCTATATCTCAGATCAGAACATTCATCAGTGGTCATTCTTTGGGCAAGTAATACTTTCTCATGAAGTTCTCGGGAAAGTCTGCAAGATAGACACATGAAAGAAAGCTTTTTTAAGTTTCTATTTCCCTTGAATTAGTCAGCTTTATTGGCTTCCTACTAAGAATTACTGGCTCTCAAAGGCAACACGACTCAGGCTTACAGTAAGATGAAGACAATCCCAACCCTTAAAGAAGACGCACGTAGCTGTCTATTATGATTAGGGGATAAGGTAATAAACAATATCGCCAACAAGGTCATGTCCAGTACTCAAGAACTTCTACAGTAATACAGGACCATTTGACTATGACTTCTGACACTAGGTTCTCGTATAAACGAATGGGTGCACCCAACATCATCGTCAGATCACGAATGCTATAAATATTTTTACCATCACAATATGAAACAACAATTTCCTACTTAATGAGCATGTGCAGCTTAATAAGCAATTTCTATTAATTCATGGTATTATTATCAGAAACCAATGTTTAACCAATTGCAAATTTGCAACTGAAAATGCTAGTATGAATAAAAATAGACTACTTCACCAACTTCCCCATATGTTCACAACGCATAAGTGCCATAACTGAGTGCTCCTCACACATCAGTTCACTCTATAAGCAGCATACTTTACTTTCAAAAAAGATGGCCTAATTGTCTAGAAATTAAAGAGAATCTCACGTTAGATATTTCTGTGTTTTGTGCACATAATCTTCAACATCATGCTTGAACTTTTCCAAACCAAATATAACCTGCAGAGAACAACAGATAAGCTAAGAGCCTCTCATCATCACATCAAATATAAAAAAACCACAATGCTTCAGCTTCACCAATAAAGATGTTCTCATAATCGTACTCATTTGAAAACGCTGATAAAATTTTATCTTGGAGCCACACCAACGTCTTTGACTATTTGAAGTACGTCCCTTCAACTCAACTCCACATCCCTCAACAACTTTCAACTATGTAACATTCATAAACAACTGCTTAACTAATCTCGTCTGGTTAAAGGTAGACTCTGTACATCTTGATCACCTTTGAGACTTCGGTGCTTTTACGTCAAGAATGGAAAGATGATTGATCAATAAGTTTGTTGTAAGCTATGGTAGAAACGAAAAATCAGTGGAGAGCTGAAACTGGATTTGAGCATATAATACACAATAGTCAATACATAGAGGGCTACTGAGCGACATCACACATTAACAAAGAAAAAATATTAGATGGGTTGCAAAACTTGGATGAATAAGAAGCACAACTAAACAACTTTTACCTCGTCAATTTCTGCGCTGGCCGTTCCATAAAGTTCGGAAGCATTGTTCACGATACTTCTACGAAGTCCTAGCCGTTTGGCTATATTTATAGCATTTGAGCGTCCTGAGATTGTTCAAATATACAAAAGCCAGGTTCATTAACATGTGACGGAAATATTGGCGGAAAAGACAGGATGACCAATGCCCAAGGGACACAGGAAGAACTAGGAAGCAACATAGCCTTCATTTTAACCTAGCCAGGGCTTATAAAAACTTAAAAAGGGGAAGCCTCTGCGAATGATGGCGAGAGTATATATAAAACTAAATGCATGTGATCCACGAAAGAATGAGAATCAGGTTTTTGGGATAGCAACCTGGAACTCCCCAAAGTATCTTATAAGTTGGCTTCAAGTTGACATCATCAAACTCCATACATGCATTCTCAAAGGCATCATTGCTGCCATAAAGAGTAAGGAATCATATCAGATTTGCCGAATGTCTGAACCAACAGTCCAAGACTACTAGATAATATGACATCAAGAGTAACAATCTTCATAATGATGACCATAGGAATAAAATAATGAGCCACAGAAGAAGAAGGGAAGAATGATAACACCCAGACCATCACCAACTGTTCCTAAAAAAAAATACATATAGGAAGAACGAAAATATCAGCAAAAAGTTATCAATGATCTCCCTCCATACCTGTATTTAAGGGTTTTAAGCTCCCCATGATGTGTTGTTGCTATGGTTAGTAAAACCCGAGCTTCAGCGAAAGACTCAAGAATAGACATGCCAAGAGCAGCTCCCTCTAGTGGATTAGTGCCTGCCCCAATCTAACACAAGGTGTCAAAGCACAGACAATAGTTAATTCTTCAGACCCAACAAGACGAGCTAGAACTGATGCCCCAATATCAAGAAACGGACATCAGTTCTAGTACCCACCCCACTGAGAGGCCCAAGCTAAAACATTTCAGCAACCAGGTTCGACCCACTCTGATGGAGTCCAGGATCCAGGTAGTAAAAAAATGATGACATGTCTTATTTAACTAATAAAGTTGCAGCACTAATATAATGAGGATGAAAACATACTTCATCCAGAAGAACCAAAGACCGACTAGTAGACCTCGATTGAATATCCTGTGAGTCAAAAATCAGAATTGGGTCAAACATTTGGGTAAAATCAATCACTGCAATTTAACGAAGACTCGTGAGAACAAGACATTGTAAGCAGTAGCATGTCTCTCTTTCTCAATGAACATCTTTGAACATCTTTACCCCAGTGCCTTAAAGGCTTCCGCCATAAGGCGGGATAATGGGGGGTCGGATGCACGCAAGCCTTACCCCTATTGAAACACAGGGAGGCTGCGCACGGATGACCCAAAATGAAAATTGCTTCGAGAACCGCACCGACTGACTGCTACTTCACAAAATAAGAAACACAGACAGCTTTATGAGCCATGTCTCTCTTTCTCAATACATTACAAAATTGGGTACATACATTAATTAAATGTCTAAATCAATAAATTGAAAAAACAAACTAAGAAACCATAGAAAGGCCAAATAAATGAAATAAAATGGGCGATTAGTTTCTAAAGTTTCACCATGACAAAAAACATTGAACAACTAGGGGCAGATATTTTAATTCACCACGACAATAAACAGAAGATTATACAATATTCAATCACTCAATATGCAAAAGCTAACACTGTGAACTTCAAGTGGAAAGCAAGCATACACAATCAGGCTCACTATTAGTGAAGACCTTAAAAATTGACCAAAACATAACAGGGATTTATTAGACATTTCTGGAATGTCTCGAATACTCAAATGTGATACTTACACTAATTTGCCTGAGGTGTCCAGAGAATGTTGATAAAGATTGGGACAGTGACTGCTCATCACCAATATCAGCATAAACAGAATCAAACCATGGGATTTGTGCTGGTTCAGAACATAAAACATAAAGACCTGGCTGGAATAAGAGTATTTAGTACATCAGTACAGAAAGAAAAGGGCATAGATAGCCATCCATTGAAATCCACATTATAAATACTACAGTGTATATTCAAGGCCTTTTCAAATGCCAAGAATGATGGACAATCTACTGATGCTTTGTATTGAAAAGTATTTTCTCAGCAAAAGTTTGAAGCTCTAATTATATCTTGAAAACATCATAAGGAACCCTGTTCGTGACAACAGTTACATGAAAATCATGGATGTTTCCGTGGCGGCATAAGCTATTTTCTAAAGTTCAGTCACGTTATCAAAAAAGCTAAACAGAGCAGAAAACATTATCTCTAGATCACCATTTCTGAAGGAACCAGCAGACCCATCTTTTTACATTCTCGAATTCTTGAGGGAGTAGCTTCCTTGTTAAGGATTTATTTCCAAAGTATAATGGCCGAGACTCGAAACTTATAGAGTTACTTGAGGAAACAAGAAAGATACTATAGAAATTGTACATGGAAACTCGACCTGCTTTTGCCATCATGGCAGCCAGTCCAACTGCTTTCAAGCACATGGTTTTGCCTCCAGTATTAGGTCCAGTTATAAGCAGAACACTCGTCTTCTTAGTGATTAAAAAGTCAGCTGGAACAGGGAGTGCATTTTCCACTTGAGTAACCTAAAAGGATAGAATTTGTTTGTCTGCTTTTCAATATCAGTATCAGAGACTATAAACTCTCCAGCAATTCCATAACCCAAATATTTACCTTCTCTTGCAGTATTTTTATATCTACTTGTGTGACACCTTGCTGGCTGGTATTTTCGCCATATAGCCTTCGTCTCCTAAGCTCCTACCAGAAGACCAGTTTGAGACAATTGGTAAGTGCCAAATGCAAGATAAATTACCACGAAGATATATACCACCGCTTTTATGACAAGCTAGAAAGTAAAGAAGTGGAAGAACAGGTTTTCATTATATTACAGCTTTGGCATTAGCAACATCCTTCTTGGCTTCTCGCAGATTATCCCGGTGCCGTTGAAGTAACAGAGGATGATATGCTTTGGGCAGACACAGCTTCCACTGTTTCTTTGTGGAATTGACAACATTAGAAGAACTATCCGTAATCGAAAACCCTTCTGAAAACCGTGCATCACCCTTATCATCAAGTAGAAGTAAATCAGGGAACGTTCCTCCCAGTGAGAGACCATAACTTGCTCTAGCATTTATCTGCAGTTTAGAGAAATACAGACAGTTAAAAGACATGAAAGCAGTAATGTCATTTGACGATCATTGCAGGAAACTGCCTCATCGTTAGGTGCAACTGCCAGAAATAGGAATGATGAAGACTGAAGACTTTGATGAACTGGATCCTTAAAAACCAAAAGACACTGACAAAGTTGATGGAGGAGTTAAAAGCATCACATCAACAGAAGTTGTGGAATGTGTTGCTAGGACATGGATATCCATGCAATAATCGAAACTTATAAACAATGGACAGATTAGCTCGAATTTTATGCTACAACACATAACATGGCCAGCAGGGCATCCCACAAAAATTTGAGCCGTTTTTGTACGTAGACCATTTTTGGCCAAAAAACGTGGGCTACACACTTTGGTTTTATGCATTTTTTATCACTTTTATGAAAGTAATAAAATGTATTTAAAACATTACAATGGAGTATCTATGTTGGCTATGAGGCTCGGTTCTTCACTTAGAGTAGTTTTCCAAGCCTTTTCCGTACACATCACCTTTAAGGCTGGCGTGCGATTTTTGCAATATTGGCAAACTAAGATAGGTTTTTGGCTCGATCACTTAGCTATGACACATAATATGGCTAGTAGGGCATTCCACAAAAATTTGAGCCGATTCTGGCCATCAACCATTTTTGGCCAAAATTATTGGACTATTCCGTTTTGCCCATTTTAGACCACTTCTATTGAAGTAACAAAAGGTAATCAAAATTTTACAATTTGAAGCTTTGGAGTACCTATGTTGGCTAAGAGGGTTGGCTCCTCACTTAGAGAAGTTCGCCAACCCTTTCCCGTACACGCCACCTTTAAGGGTAGCGTGGGATTTTTGCGATTTTAGCAAACTAAGATAGCTTTTTGGCTCGAACATTTTGCTACGACACATAATATGGCCACTAGGGCATTCCACAAAAAATTGAGCCATTTATGGTTTTAGACCATTTTTGGCCAAAAATCGTGGACTATACACTTCGGTTTTGCCCATTTTTGACCACTTTTATGAAAGTAACCAAATGTTATCAAAAGTCTGCAATTTAAAGCTTTGAAGTACCTATGTTGGCTATGAGGGTTGGCTCCTCACTTAGAACAGTTTTCCAAGCCTTTTCCATACACACCAACTTTAAGGCTAGAGAGCGATTTTTGCCGATTTCGGCAAGCTAAGATAGGTTTTTGGCTCGCAGATTTGGCAACGGCACATAATACGGCCATTAGGGCATTCCAGAAAATTTCGAGCCGTTTTTGGTCGTAGAACATTTTTGGCTAAAAATCGTAGATTATTAACTTCGGTTTTGCCCATTTTGACAACTTTTAGGAAAGTAACCAAATGTAATCAAATTTTTACAATCTATAGCCTTGGAATACCCAAGTTGGCTGGGAGAGTTGATTCCTCACTTGGACAAGTTGTGCAAGCCTTTACCGGGCACGTCACATTTAAGGTAACGTGCAAATTTGGTCGATTTCGGAAAATAAAGATAGGTTTATGGCTCGAATATATTGCTACAACAGAGAATATGGCCACTAGGGCATCCCACAAAAATTTGAGCCGTTTTTGTTCGTCGACCATTTTTGGCCAAAAACCGTGGACTATACACTTCAGTTTTGCCCATTTGCGACCACTTTTATGAAAGTAACCAAATGTAATCAGAAGTTTAAAATTTAAAGCTTTGGAGTACCTATGTTGGTATGAGGGTTGGCTCCTCACTTAGAGAAGTTCTCCAAGCCCTTTTCCGTACACATCACCTCTAAGGTTAGCGTACGATTTCTGCCGATTTCGGCAAGCTGAGATAGGTTTTCGGCTCGAATATTTTGCTACGACATATACTAAGGCGAGTAGGGCAGTCCACAAATATTTGAGCCGTTTTTGGTCGTAGACCATTTTTGGCCAAAAATTGTGGACTATACACTTCGGTTTTGCCCTTTTTTGACTACTTTTAAGAAAGTAACAAAATGTAATCAAAAGTTTACAATTTAAAGCTTTGGAGTACCTATGTTGGCTATGAGGGTTGGCTCCTCACTTAGAGAAGTTCTCTAAGCCTTTTCCATACACGCCACCTTTAAGGCTAGAGAACGATTTCGGCGATTTCGGCAAGCTAAGATAGATTTTTGGCTCAAATATTTTGCTACAATACATAATATGGCCAGTAGGGGATTCCACAAATATTTGAGCCATTTTTAATCGTAGACCATTTTTGGCCAAAAATCGTGGACTATATACACTTCGGTTTTGCCCATTTTTGACAACTTTTATGAAAGTAACCAAATGTTATCAAAAGTTTACAATTTGAAGCTTTCGAGTACCTATGTTGGTTCTGAGGATTGGCTCCTCACTTAGAGAAGTTCTCCAAGGCTTTTCCGTACCACCACCTTTAAGGCTAGAGAGTGATTTTTGCCGTTTTCGGAAAGCTAAGACTCAGTTTAAAAAAGCGCGCCTAGGCGCAAGGCGCACTGAGGCGCAGCTGCAATCGCCTCAGAAGCTTGAGGCGCATTTGAGGCTCACAGAGGCGCAGGCCTTGAGGCGCACAAGTGTGCAATTTTCAATTTCTTTCTCTTGTAACCTTATTTATACACTTCCCTTTGCCCCTTAATCCCTTGTTTATACTTATTTACCAATTGTCCGTCTTTAAATACCAAAAAAAGGAAGTTTTTTTTTCAAAATATGGTTTCATAAAATATAATTTATTCGCTAAATGAGTGCGCCTCGTGTGCATGAGGCGTGCGCCTTCGCCTTGCGCCTCGCGCCTCATCGCAACGGCCCCCCAGCGCCTCGGTGCGCCTCGCGCCTCCTTAAACTAAGAGCTAAGATAAGTTTTTGGCTTAAATATATTGCTAAAATACATAATATGGCCAGTAGGGCATTCCACACAAATTTGAACCGTTTCTGGTCGTAGACCATTTTTGGCCAAAAATTGTGAACTATACACTTCGGTATTGCCCATTTTTTACCACTATTATGAAAGTAACCAAATGTAATGAAAAGTTTACACTTTAACGCTTTGGAGTACCTATATTGGCTAGGAGGGTTGGTTCCAAACTCAGAGAAGTTTTCCAAGCCTTTTCCGTACACGTCATCTCTAAGGCTAGCGTGCGATTGTCGCTGATTTTAGCAAACTAAGATAGGTTTTTGGCTCGATCATTTTGCTACGACACATGAAGAAAGTTGGGGGGAGTGATATGCTGCATTGCTAACTTATATGCAAAGTATTAAACTTACTGATTGGAGTCATAGTCTCTTGCAAGAAGCACAGAGAAAAAGCATCACCCCGAACTTTCAAACAAAAGCAAATTATGAAAAGCATATACAAAGATAACAAGAGCCAAGCTAGACTTACAACATCAAGCTCAACTATGCTTTTCAGTAAATTATCTACATCGTCCAAGTCCGGTCTCATCTGTTCATATTATAAACAAAATCATGTGAGTTACTCATCCAGCTTCTCAGTTTCAGAAAAGTAAGATAATCCAGAGCAAGCCCCGCACTACCTTCTCAGTTATTTCCAAAAGAACTTCAGCCTCTGCATCTGCAACAGATGCTTTGGCTTCCAATAATTCATCATTTAGCTGCACTGCAGAGACCGGCTCTATAACATTTCCCATTCCAGCTCCACTAGAAAGCCAAAAATAACATGAACACGTGAGCAAACAAAGAGAATAAGTGGCACTAATCCAGCTTTAGTATAATGGAGTGGCGTGTAAAGGCTATGCTAATATCTATTTTGAAAGAACTCATTTGCCTTATTGGTGTACTTCCTTTTCAGGAACTTCATCACAAAAATCCCTCAATAATATATTAAGCCAAGAATAATCTTATAAATAACGGTTTTGGTTCAGCGGCTGGATAGAAACAGAAGAAAGAATAAATCAGGAAGACAAAATGGCAGCAAAGTTCTGCAATCCCAGAGACGTAAGAGTAGCGTGGGTGCAACAATTAGGCATCCACCTTGAGAGAAGTAGCCCCTTAAAATTTGTAACTTGACCTGCTCTTGATCTGATGCACCATCTCCCACCAACATTACTCGCTTCCTGAATACCATACCAAATGAGGAAAGCAAAATCCCAAAAATGGAAGCAGTAAAAAAGCAAGGAGAAAAGAGTAAAGTTTGCTCACCAAAGAAGTTGTGGTATCTGTTTCATTTGAGATCAGAGTATTCATCAACTGATACAACTGCAGAAGAAGCCAATCCTGGTTACTGATAGATAAATAGAGTAGAGATCTAAATTCGCCAAAACCCATAGTAAATAACGATGAGTAACTCTACTCATCGTTGGATCATTAAATCACCAGAAACCAACAATCCTCCACCGTTTCCTCCTCTTCAAACTGAAAGAGGAAGAACTGTGGTCCCAGATGGATTATCTAAACCTATTAACCTAAGGGAGAAACGATGCATGCAATTCTGACTCAGCTAAGCCATCAAGAAACTGCCTTTGTATGAGAAGTAGCAAAACATGCAAATAAAACTGATAATGACAAACACCCTACTGTCAAAGTCACCTTATGTCGTGTTCATTACAAGGTAGTTATCGGAGAGATTCAAGAGGCTGTACCTGACACTCTATGCTGATGCTAAGTATAACTGCTAAAGCATATAACAAGGCATACAGGCTGTAAGTAATGCAACAGATGAGATTAGGTTATATATAAGTCAAAACTGTTAACAGTGGCCACATTACTACACAATGTTATCATCTCTTGACATGCATTATAAAAAAATGAGACACGCAGTTCAAATACATATAAGACTAACCTTGTTTTCAAGGTTCGAAACTCGCCAACGTGCTTGTTGAAGTTTTCCACTCTGATGAACAAAAACAAATAATTAGACCAGATGAAAAGAAAGCTTATCCAGGGGTTTTTAACATAGATTAATGATGAAACTATTCCTATAATACTGTGATTCAGGAAGATAGTCCAAATACCGCAGTAGTAGACTGTCTTTAAGACTCCAGTTTGAAATGTGATCTCTTTGTCTTCAGGTATTATATTTAAAATCAGCAGACCCACTTTCCTTTTTAGAGGAACAATTATCCCACTTTGGAAACTATCCTTCATTTATATCTACGACTCAGCCATAGCCCGTTACATATTTCATTCAAGGATCATTCTTGATCTCAATAATTACACAGAAGAAATTTAAGGAGCATCAAAAGAAGTTATAGAATACTGATCAAGATTGAAGCAACAAAATAAAAAAACCTAGACTACAATCGCTTTAGCATCAGATGTTTACAGTAAGCAAGTAGCAACTAACCGCTGAGTCTTTGATGGAACCATCTTCATTGACTACTCGTAGTACAGACCTAACAAGCGGTTTACTGATGACCCAGTCCAATATCTGCAAGGGAGTAGTGGAACTGTGGAAGAAAGGAAATACAAAAAAGGAGAGCATCAAAGCCTCTCCAACCAATTTTCAGATGGAAAATAGCTTACATGAAAGGCTTATCTTATATTTACCGATGGGACTAGAGGCATAAAGCGATCATACAAATCAGCATTTTCCTTAATTGCTGCTTTGATGCTTAACTGCAAAGCCTCGGCGAATTGCAACAGAACAGCAACAGCTAATGCTTCCTGACCTGACACTGGTGAGAATCTCCTCGTGTGACCAATAGCAGACCTCACCTGCGAGTTACACACTAACAATTACAGTACTTGACATCAAAATACCGTATACAGCATATAAATCTATTCCTTTTTGCCCCCACAGACAAATGAGTGGAGTGATGCTACTTGGTTTAACTTCTTTTACTTCTCAAGGGGACAAGCACAGAAAACCTTCTTAAACCAATAATGTACTTTCATGTTTAAAGACAGCCTTTACTCAACCTTAATCACTCCATCCCTCTTGCAATGCAATCCAAACCACAAAAATAATACCTCAAAGTTTCAAAGGGATAAACCATTACGAATTGATCACGCTAAACTAGGAAGACCCCAAACTCGTTCCCCTAATGTCCTTCGATAAAAGTCACACCAGGTGGCACACACTTTATATTAATAACCTAGCAAATTAGATTCGAAAACATCCTCATGCCAATTGAAACAAAAAGGATACTCCTTTAAGACCGCCCTCCTAAATTACATGAGATGGACCTAAAACTAGACGAGTGGATTTTCAAGGTTGGCCATTTGCCCATTGCCAAGCTAAAACTCACCCCCCCCCCCCCCGACCCATCCTCAAAACTCGTAATGCGCACTCGACATGTCCCAACTCACTCCATTCCTTAATTGATAACTCACATCAAATATCACCATTACTTTCAACATTACAAGAACCTCACCAAATGAGCTTCAAATCGTATCGTATTCTAAAATAAATAACAAGAAATTATATGACATTGTCTACAAATATCAATAACAATTCACAAAATAATGAACAGAATAAAACAAAGCACAAACCAAGAGAGCATCAACTGAAGAAAAATCCATGATTGCACTACTAAACTTGTGAATCTCGACCGCTGCATTCGTCTCCCGTAACAACCTCAAGCTTCCCTCATACGTTTGATCAAGTGCCCACAATTGCTCCTATCAACAAACAAACAAAAAACGCCCAAATTGTGAACCAAAACCCTAGAAATTAATTCAACTCAAATTGCAACGGATATAAAAATCAAAATCAAACCTTGGAAGCTTCCCGGCCAAGATAAGTGCCGGCGAAGGACGAAACGGCGTCGCATAACTTGTCCCATTCGAGAACACGAAGACTGTTGATTAAAACCCTTGGTTTTTGCTTATCTCTCTCCTCCGCAACGGTTGAAATTGGGGGTTTTAAAGTGGCGCGAAAATTGAATTGAGTAGCGCGAAAGTTAGTTGATTTGGGATCTGTTGAAGTTGTCAAAATTACAGAAATTGAGTTGCGGAAAACAGACGAGGATGGTGATGATAGCATTCTTGCGAGAGACTGAGAATCATCCAGGAATGGCTGTTAAGTGGATAATGTTTTAACGAAACTTCAAAAACACGCTTAACATTTAACAATAGAGGGTATGACATGATGAGTGGTTCTACAGTCAGATTTAAAAACAAAAACTTTCAGAAATGTTGTATTGCCATGTACGAAAAAGATAATAATTGGTAAGTATCTTTAAAGAAAAAAAAAGTTGTATAATGGCTAATCCGGGTTTAATTGTTATTATCAATGGAGTTTAATTTTCGGTCAAAGGTAATTTAATCCACATTTTCCTCACCGTCTTTTTCAACATCATTCAATCAAGATTAGTTGACAAAAACCGTCCATTTTATGCCCCCCATTCCTCCACATTCCTCTCTCATCTTCAAATCTTTTACACCCCTCTCTACTCTCCGGTCGCTCCTCATCATAGGACAAAACTTCCGTTCCCTTGTCTTTTCTCACTTTACTTCCAGTTTCTCGATTTTAACGTACTTCGTATTCTAAATGCTCAACGTTGTCAAACCTCAGAAATTAAATTACCTATAAATCTTAACCGACTTAAATTGGTGGATTCTAAAACGCCCAATAAATCGTAAACCAGACAAACTGAATTTGGGTGGGGATTGAATAGGATGCAAAATCCATCCCAAACTTTCGGGTACCATGATTCCTCTCCCATCAAATCATGCTCAGCTGTCTGATAAGTATTGCCGAAATACGACTGACAGCCTGACTCTGACACCCACCCTGTAGCTTCCTCTTCAATCTAACTGATCTAATCACCTTTCTCTAATTATCACCAATAATCACTTTCTTCTCTTTAATCCCATTAAATTTCATTATCAAAGTAACGTACTTTTGAAGATTTTCTCACTTGTTTCTGTCAAATCAAGACTAATCTTTATTTCATATACTGCCATTTTCAACCTTTTTTTATTATTCCTTCTATCTTATCTCCAATCACATCAAATACCAGTATAATAAAGTTGTCTTTTCTCTTGTAAAGAACACACTTCTCACTTCTATACCCAAAAAAGTTCCAAACTTTTTGATAAAATCCAATCTGTTTCTTCAAATTCATGATCTTTTGTCAAAAAAAAACAAAAAACCCACCAAATATTGAAAATTTCTGATTGAATATGGGGTATGGAGGAGAAGGAGAAGAAGAATCACCCAAAAAACTGTCAAAATATAGGTATAATTCACCATTAATTCAAGTAATTATAATAGGATTAGTATGTTTTTGTTGTCCTGGTATGTTTAATGCACTTTCTGGTATGGGAGGAGGGGGACAGGTGGATCACACAGCAGCAAACAATGCGAACACTGCACTTTACACAACTTTTGCTGTGTTTGGTATTTTGGGTGGTGGGATTTATAACATTTTAGGGCCTAGGCTTACTTTAATGGCTGGGTGTTCAACATATGTGTTATATGCTGGTTCATTTGTTAGTTATAATCATAACCATGGTCAGACTTTTGTGGTTGTATCTGGTGCACTTTTGGGTGTGGGTGCTGGCTTACTTTGGGCTGGTCAAGGTGCAATCATGACCTCATATCCAACTTCTAAGAGAAAAGGAACTTATATTTCAATTTTTTGGAGTATTTTTAATTTGGGTGGTGTTATTGGTGGTTTGATCCCATTTGTGTTGAATTATCATAGGGCTGAGGCTGCTTCTGTTAATGATGGGACTTACATTGGGTTTATGTGTTTTATGGCTTTCGGGGCGATTCTTTCATTGGGTGTTTTACCACCAAGTAGGGTTGTTAGGGATGATGGTAGTGTGTGTACTCATATTGAGTACTTGAATGTAGGGACCGAGATTGTGGAGATTTTGAAGTTGTTTCTGAATTGGAAGATGTTGTTGATTGTGCCAGCAGCTTGGGGCAGTAACTTCTTCTATACTTATCAGTTTAATAATGTGAATGGGGAGTTGTTTAATTTGAGGACTAGAGGGTTTAATAATGTCTTCTATTGGGGGGCTCAGATGGTGGGTTCTGTTGGGATTGGATATTTGATGGATTTCAGCTTTCAGAGTAGGAGGAAGAGAGGTTTTCTTGGTATTGTAGTTGTTGGTTTGCTTGGGACTGCTATTTGGGGAGGTGGTCTTGCTAATCAGCTAAGGTACTCGAGGGATCATGTGCCCGAAAAATTGGATTTTAAGGACTCTGGTGGCGCGTTTGCTGGTCCATTCCTGCTGTACTTTTCTTATGGACTGTTGGATGCTATGTACCAAAGCATGGTTTACTGGATTATTGGTGGTTTGGCTGATGATTCAGAGACGTTGAGCCGGTAAGATTATGGGTATACCTTTGGTCTTATGTAGTTATGTGTGAATTTGCCTAGGAGTTTCTTGAAAAGTACTGATCTTTTTATTGATTTGTTGCAGATACAGTGGGTTTTACAAGGGTGTGCAGAGTGCAGGCGCAGCAGTTGCTTGGCAGATTGATGTTCACAGTGTCTCCTACATGAACCAGCTGATTGTAAACTGGGCACTTACTACAGTGAGCTATCCTCTCTTGCTTGTGCTTGTCATGTTTGCTGTCAAGGATGAGAATGCCATCGAGGATAAGGGTAATGGTGCTCTGCACAACTTAAGTTGATGTTGCTCAGTCTCTTCTCATAGTGGATTCTTAAAAGTAGGATTAAAAAGAAAAGGCCAAGATGCATGTCACAACATCATATCACATAAATACAATGTTAGCTTACTTTATTACACACTCTATATGAGGATGTCATTCATCTGTTCAAGAATACCTAACACAAGATTAATCAAATATCGCGTTTGTTTTATAAAGATCAATAGATTAGTTAAGACACGAAGAAATGAGCGTGTCTCATAATATGGTCGACAATACTAATATGGTGCTATATTTATTTTACATGCATGATTGTTCAGTTCATAAACATTAGACATATTTTAGCAGGAAGGCCATGTAGGAGTTCTACCCTTTATCTGAGCTTGGATATTGCTGAAGAGAACTGAACTGCCAAGCAACTCCTAAGAAAAAGTGTGAGATGTATGGTAAATCAGATTGGTCCTAAGTTGTTGATGTCAAAATTGAAGTAGACGTTTCCATTATGTTGCATCAGTCCTGTACTGATGACTCATTAGTAATTTTTCATGAACAAGATCACGGATTGGACATGAGGATGGAAGCCTTCAAAATCTTTACATGTTGGATAGGTTATAGAACTCAAACTGTGTATATTTTGTTAAAACAAATTATAGCAGGCAACAAATCAAACTCTTGATCTTAGTGGCTGAGTTCAGTAGATTTGGGTGAGATATATAAGTCGTACGAGTCAGGTTCGATCAGACTACTGCACACCTTTTTTTTTTAGGTCAGGATGGATGAAAAGGTAAACACCTGACTACCTGAGGAAAATGTTTGAACCATCATAGACATTTTGCTTTTAACTGCCAGGATTGGAGTCCGGGACTGTAATGAACCAGGCTATTGGATGTAAAAACAGTATTTTCAGGAGAGAACCTAAAGGTCTGAGTAGGAAACTTTGGGTAAGAAAAGCCTGTAGGTGCTGCGGACAACGTTACCATAAATTCCTGCCGCCTGCTACAATATTTTCGCTGTTATGCTGCAGGCTTAGCTCTACAGAAGCCTTTTTTGTTAGGACTAATGGCCTCAGTATATATTTTATACTATATATTAAAAGTTGTGTTTGAGACAACGACCACGTTCACCGGCTTCAACCAGGCCTTCTCCCATGCCACGTGGCATGTCTATCTGAAGTTCACTTTAAAAAAATCTTTCAAAATCTTTGGATTTGTGTTTTATGGTAAAAAAAAAAGAAAGTAAAAGAAAAGGAAATTAATCTACTACTTCTAATAATTGTGTGCATGATAAGCTGATATGACGAGCTTCTTTAACACGTCAGCAATGCTCATTGGTAAATCAACCAAAAATGTGTGAGATAGGATTTGAACCATTAACCTTTTGCTTACATATCTTATACTATATATTAAAAGCTGTGTTAGAGGCAATGACCACGTTCACCGGCTTCAGTTAGGCCATTTGCAATGCCACGTGGCATGTCTCTTCAATTTTCTTTTAAAAAATTCATTTGAAATATATTTTATGGAAAAAGTATAGCGACGTTTTCCATATCAAAAAAGTTCACATTATATTTTTATTATAAAAAATCAATATTTATTGATTTCATCTTTACCTTATTATTTTGTACATTCCTTATTAATTATTTAGAATCACACATCTATATTGAAAGTGAAAGTTCTATAAATGGTAAATTTTATTGATAAAATTATTTGTTAACAAACAAATAAAATGATAAAATCTATTCCGGGCGTAACCCGGGCAGTAAACTAGTTCATTATATTACCAGTGTGCTAGCTGTTACTTCATGGATATTTTTACAACTCATTCCATATAAAGGAAGAACCAGGCCAGTCCAAATAAAAAAAAATACAACCCTACAAAAATTACCATTATAAAATAGATTTCATGCACTCAATATATGTGAGTAAAATAAAAACATTACACACCTTCCTCGAATCTTAAAAACATTCCCTAACATCAATCGGTAGCAAAAAAGAGAAGAAAAGGAATCAAAGATACGGAGTATATCTTTTTGATATATTACCATGACATAATAATAGCATATAATCAAATTGGGGTGTATGGTGAGATTTGATGGCATACTCACTATGAGTCTATGACAAATGCGGATTACATCCCTAAGCCCTACAAAAATTACCATTATAAAATAGAAAAGTTGCAGCTAGACACAGAGACACCAAAACTCCATAATTCCTCCACATATCTAATCTCCCCGCACAGATGGATACACGTACCTTTGCTAAAAAAAATAATGTCATTCTATAAAAAGGAAAGAATCAGTCCAAATAAAAAAAAATACAAGACATTCATACGGCCCATTACATTATGTGTGTGTAGTGATTTTTTTTATGGTCAATCCCTCATTACACGCTATTAGACAAATGAAACAATAAAGTTCGAAGTTTAGTTGAAATTTAGGCTGTTTTCAGTTAATTAGAGGTCAAATTTGATCAACGAGTCGGATCGAGTTTAAGGTTAAATACGTGGTTTAACACGGGTGATAAGTAAAAATTAAAATACGGTCCATGACCAATAAAAGCGGTGAGGTCAAATAGGACTAACTTTTGTGAGGTTTAATTTCGCGTGGTCCTATTTATTTGGTATTAAAAACATTACTACCTTCGATTTAAAGAGGTTTGAGTTGCTATGTTGAGAGCTACTTTTATATAAAATGAATCATTCACGTATTGTAAAAATTAGTACATATTTTATTCTGCAATGCAATCTACCAACTCCATTTGATTCCACGACAAATGGATCTTCCATTTAATCTACATCTAGTCCATACAATGACAACTTACAACTATAAAAAGAAAGAGGAAAATCTCTTTCAATCAGAGGGAGTATTAGTTTGACAATAGTTCAAAATAGTATAACCATGTTTGAACTTAAAGAGTCATTGTTCAGTTGGGAGGATTGTGCAAGAGAGCTATTTCTGATCTGTCAGCGTGCTGCCACAAAGGAAAAACAATGCTGCAAGTATATGTTTTTCGTCCATTACGAAGACTTCGTAATGGGCAGAGACTCTTCCTTGACATCAATGGCGTGGAGGTGGGTCATCCGGGTCGAACGCACGCGTTCACTGAGACTCTGATGGGCATCATCAGCGCTCACCTCCTGGTGTTTCCATCTTTACATGTACGTTGTTAGTACTCAATTGGTTTGTAATGTCGAACTTTTAGCATACTTGAAAAGCTATTGTTAGTTGAATTTTATCGCTATGCTGCAGGTTTAGCTGTTTGAAAGTTTGCGCTCAACGTCTATAACAACTGTTCTTAGATACACGAGTACTTGATAAGCTATTGTTAGTTGTTGTGTTCAGGAATGTCAAGCTATATGGAATTATGGATCGTGTATATGATGTGATTTTAGATTATAAAGTCATACATGCGCGAATCAGAAAGAAACAAAAAAAAAACATCACATTTTTTTGCTTGATGCAAATACTCTCTACATGCTGTACCACCAGACAAAAAAGAAGCTTATACTCAAAAGTATGATAAAAATTCTATGTACGTTTTTTCTTTTGGCTCTTCCAAATTACATGATTAAATACATCATTTTGAATTCAATTGAATGTAATTTGTTACACTGTAACGAGAGGTGCATCACTTTTGTCTTGTGTGTTTTGAGCCTCAACTGGCTTGGTTTCCTCTTGTACTGGCTCAGGGGTCTTCTCTGGTTCCGCGGCAACAACAGCCTCAGCTGGAGCAACCTCGGCTGTTCGCTGAATCTCGGCTTCAATCTTGGCCTCAGCCTCAGCCTCGACCTTAGCTTCAACCTTCTCCTCAGCCTTAGCCTCGACCACTTCCTCGGCCTTAGCCTCGACCACTTCCTCAGCCTTAGCCTCAGCCTTCTCCTCGGTCTTGGCCTCAGCCTTCTCCTCGGTCTTGGCCTCAGCTACCTCTGCGACCTCCTCAGCAGGCTTTGATTCCGAAGACTCTGCTGCTTCCCCTGCAGACTCAGAAACGTCTACCAAGGGCGCTTCTGTCTTTGTCTCTTCACCTCCATTGTTTTCCTGTTGCGAGTTTACGGCAATGCATTATACTTTTATAGTACATCAGCTGTTTATGACAAAAGGGTACATGATAAATGATAAGTATACCTGTGCAATGGGCTCGGACTCGGTCTTCTCAACGGCAGGAGCCTGAACAGGCGCAGCCTCTTTGGTGTCCAAATCCTTAGGTCTGCTAGCACAGCCGCCCATGATCGTCGAAGGGATTAAAGTAGATCGGACGATAGGGCGAGTATTAGGAGGCGAGAGGCACAGAAGGGAATGCTAGAAGTTTTATTTTGCTCTTGCTGTTTTATTTAACAAATTGAGGCTGCTGTGTATTGTAGAAGGAACCATCTCTTATAGCATCAACAGAAACTTTAAACTTAGAGCATTTGCTAAAAAGAAGGCCTATTTCTTAGGATTTTCCAAGTAACTTGTGGCTGAATTTTGTACGACCTGTTCATATTTTTGACAGCACAAATCTCTATTTCTGGTCTGATTTAGGGAGGGAAATCATGTCATTTCTCGTAAGTTGGTTAAATACCGTTAACAAATTAGAAATTATTGTATACAGTATGACTTTTATTTTGGTGTGTGTGGTAATGTGGTTTCATATATTCTATTGCTTTGGTCCATAACTCCATTCATCTCTGTGATATTCCAACTAAGTGCAATTATTTTAGGACAACTTAATTTTAGGACTACTTGTAAGTTGTAATATGAAACTATGATGTATTGGACATGGATTTGAATGAACGAGGTTCCGTTTGTTAGGCGATATGCCAAAACTAATATTATTGTATCATATTTGTGTGAAAGCGATTAGCATACTTTTACGGTGTCAAGTAAAGTATTCTTAAACTTATAAATCGTGTATACGACTCACGACTCTTGAAGTACTTCATACTTGAAACTTGGTCGATATTTGCAATGTTTTTTCATAAATACTCATAACTCATATATATTAAACAAAAATGAAATTTGATCAAACGACAAATTAAAGATCATTAAAAGGCAACCTTGCCTTGATCAAGATGCAATAGCTTGGTCTTTTTTTTTTTGGTTACAAAGAGTCCGAGTGTCCGACTAATCCCGAAAACTGCAGTAAAACTAAGAACGTTTACACGAAGATATTGAAGAAATGATGGAGGTTTGGCCTTTGATCCACGATTTCGGTAACCTTGATCAAGATGCAAAAGTGTCAAGGATAGGAAAGAATCAATCCATTTCATATCCTTGCTATAATAACGTACCAAAGGTACAAAACTAGGTCATAATCAAGCATAAAACTCAATCGTAATCATCACATTATTCCTCTTTCATAGTTTATACCCTTTTTATTTTGATTTAGTGATTTATTTTAGAAATAAAATACTCGTAAAAGAAATTGGCTCGAAATAAAATACACGTAAAAAAGGTTGAATGAGCCAACACAACATTCCAAAATTCAAACAGCGAAACTACAACGAATATATCAGTAAACCAACCCCACCAAACAATCAAACATTCCGCCCACTAAAATACCAAAACAACCCACAAACTTCCTTCTCTTTCTCTCTCCTCCCATTTTAACAAAAATCCCCAATTCAATTTTTAGGGTTTCAGAAATCCCCAATTCTCAATTCAATTAATCTCAAATTCCCCCAAATTTTAGAGTTTGAGGAACCCCACCCCCAAATTCCTCACAAACCCTAAAAAATCAATTCGACATTCAATTCTAAAAATGCCTTCTAAATCAAGACTCCTCATTTTCTCTCTCCTAATAATCTCTCTCTTCTTCTCATCCTCCGCCTCCTCAATTCTCCGTCTCCCCTCCGAAATTAATGGTGAAGTTTGCCCGAATGTGGAAGCCGGATCTTGCCCGGTTAAGTGTTTTCGACCCGACCCGGTTTGTGGAGACAACGGTGTGACGTACTGGTGTGGGTGTGCTGACGCTAAATGTGCGGGTACCCGGGTCGCGAAACGTGGGTATTGTGAGGTTGGAAATGGTGGGTCGGGTTCACTTTCGGGTCAGGCCCTTTTGTTGGTCCATATTGTTTGGCTCATTGTTCTTGGCTTTTCTGTTCTTTGCGGTCTCCTTTGAAGGATGAAGAAGGAAAAGAAAAAAAGAAATTTATAAAGAAATAGAATTAGATTGATTTTTATTTTAGGGATTAAATTTTTGTGAAATTTTAATTTTGGGGATTTGTTGTTGTAATATGTAAATTGAGATGAAGGTAGAAGTTGTGATGTAAATTTTAATTCTTGTGTTTGACGATTCTTTGTAATTCGAAACTTGAGGAGTTTTATTATATTGAGAATTCTTTGTGCCATTCTTCTGATGTTCTTTGTACATTTTGTTTTTACTGCATTAGAAAGAAATGGCGAATTTGCAATCTATAACAGCTAAATGCATGTTTCAAGAAGCCGATCATGGAGTGTCGTTGGCACAATGGAATCTTACGCCATACATTTCCCAAATTTCTAACATTCGGAACTTAAATATGACAGTAAATCCAAGATAATGAGGAAATTACAATGCATAGTTGCATCAGGTCATTGAATTATTTTCTCAAGCAGGCACGCTGCAGTGCTGCACGCACGCCAAAATCCGTAACCCTGGAGTCCTGCTTCAAGTATGATAACACTGACAGGCGACAGCCATACAAGCTGCTGCTGCCGTTCAGCAAGCTAGACATGGTGGCTTTGCTCTTCCTACATCTCATACAAAGATGCATTCGGCATTGACTACTGAAGAGTTGATCGACAGTTGGGTAGGGGGTTGACGGAGATTTAAAGTTCACAACACGAAAAAAACAAAGTAATCCACTTAAGATGAGTGGAATCAACGCCACCCTCCATTTACCAATTACCGCTGCCAATCAACTACACAATTGTATAAACCCAAAATTTCAAGGTTCAACTACACAGCTTGTAAGCAGCCAACCACTGTAAAATGAACTAGGCGATTGCCATCCAAGTAAAAATTTACTGTTCAGTGTAAGTAAAACCTAGTAACAGTCAATGAATCTTGTTTCCTGTTAAGTACGGAGTATTACGCTCTCTCTTCAGTTCCTCTTTGTGCTAAGTGAAAAACCAGGTTTCTGCTCTTGGTGGTGGTCGGTTACTTCACCATCTTCAATCTGTCTCACAGAACTTGTCGAGTTGGAGGTCTCTTGAAACATTTGCTTCCCATGTTTATCCAGTATAAGATTCTTGTACAGAGCAAGAGCTGATGCAACCATGCTAGAAGGATCACCAACTGATGCTGGAAGCAACATTGTTGTAGACTGCAAGAGCGACAGCAACAGAATAAGCAAGTTAATTAAAGCAGCCTCTAACACCAACAAAGTTTAATGAACTATACGGTGTGCGTTTATACCTCCTTAGCCAGTTTGTTGAATGCTTGCACATAGTCCTGAGCCACCTTAAGACTTGCAGCCTGCCAAAAACGTGTATAATGAATCAGAACAAAGAATTTACGAGCACAATGTACTTCAAACAAAGGGTATGTACAGAAACTATACCGCTTGCCCTCCTTGTCCTTGAAGAGATTCAGCAATAATGCGTATGGCTTCTGCCTCACCTATGTACAGCCAAAAAAAAAAACACGTCTTTTAGCAGCTGAATGCAAAGAACATCAAAACACAGTAACTAATGTATGAATATCCACCTGTAGCTCTGTTGATTTTGTCCATCTTTGCAGCTTCTGAAGTCAATATAACAGCTTGTCTCTTTCCTGTCACAGCAGAAGGTACCTTATCAGCTTCCAGAACTTGAATAAGCCCATCTCAAAATGGTTGTACAAATATGTATTGAGAGTAAATCAAGCGATTTGAAGCAATGAAGCTGTAGTGACAGTTTGCACGATCATTTAAACTAGAGACCATTCGACAGCAATGAAGTTACAAAAACCATCTGTATTACATGCAGAACCAAAGGCAAAGAACAGAATGGTGCAAAAAAAAAAATCTACTTAGGAGACGACTAACAAATCCTTTGTGAAGACTCCGTATCATCATTTATCACTAACAGCGACCAAGGAAGTCCAATGTGCATATATGACTTGTAATACCGCAAGTACACAAGTGTACAAGTTCACAATGTGCGGAATTGAGAGGTTCCTTTGTCATGGCTGTTAATCTGATAGCTGAGAAGTCATATACTAGACTACACATTTACCACGAATTACAATCAAGAGACCAAACTACCCACATTAGAACTCCGCAATACCTAACCATATGCATCACCAAGGAGAAAAGATGGAAATCAGCATATTATGTGAAAAGATAACATTAACCTATATATATGCAAGAGAGAAAACAATGATATGTGGCAGAAGAGGAGACAGGAATCAGTATCTATGTCTTAAACTTGGAAATGACATTTAGCCTTTAGGAACAGAAAGTCATGGGTTTGGTGATCCAGTACAGTACTATACATGAAGCAGGCAGCAGTAAAACTTTACCAATTACCATAGTATATTATCACAGTACCATACAATATTATCACAAATGAGCTATTCCACATGAGCTGAACGATTGACACACTCTGACTAATAATAGGTTTAGAATATAGCGGAAAGTGTATGATGAGCAGAGGAGGGGTAAAACACTAACAAACCTTCTGCCTCGATAATTTCAGCTCTTTTCCTTCTCTCTGCTTCAGCTTGCATAACCATACTGTCTCTGATCCCCGGAGGTGGAATGATATCCCCTACAGAATTTCAGTGTAAGGCCAATGCAGGTATTGAAGAAGAAGAATCGAATGAATAGGTGAACTATGAGAGCAAAAATGAACTAACTTACTTATCTCATAGCGACGGCAGATAAGACCCCATTGTGAAGCAACATCATTGATAGCTTCCTGCAAAAGTTTAGAAAGATCACGAACAATTAGCTACCTAATAATAAATCATATGATGGCTAAAGTTAAAAACATGGAGTGATCGAAGGTTAAAAACTGATTGTAATAGTATCAAGGACTTACACTAGCCCATTTAACACACACCCAACAACAACAACAACAACAACAACAAAAGTGAAATGCATAAATACGGTATTTTTGGAAACCACATGGTTCACATAGGTAGTATTGAGCAGGCAGAATTAGACTGAAAGTAGTCTCACATTTTGTACAGCATGTTTTTCACTGCATTGGTACCATAACACACACAGAAGCAACATCAACATATGACCAGTCATACAGGCATTAACTGTCATTGGTATCACAAAAGAAGCTTTCAATTATACTGACAAGGGTTGTTGGAAATACTAGTATGTGTTTCAAAAGGGCGAACTAAAAATTACTCCGGAGATTACAAGTTGGGATCAGTATATGGAAAACCCACTCTGTCCCATTTGCCTCCATACGTACTTAAAGAGTTCAGTTCATACATCCAACAACAAACAAGCACATTTGAACCAAAACCATGCAGCGTAGAAAAGCAAAAGGAAACAAAAGATATCATACCACAATATTTGCATTAAGAGTTTCTCTTTCCATGAATGTCTTGTCAAGTGGCATTTTACCAATAGCACTACGCATAACAGTTTGTGCCAGCTGAGTCACCGCATACATCACATTGTCATTTCCATATGAGGCCCTCTCTGCATCAATAACCTTAGCAAACAAAACACCATTCACTCTTATGCTGACATTGTCAGTTGTTACTGCTGGTTGCTCTGGGATCTCAATAGTTTGTTCTTTCAGGGAGTGAATATAGGCTATCTGATCCACGACGGGCACCAACACATGCAAACCTGCTTCCAGAACTTTATGGAACTTCCCAAATCGCTCAATAACATATGCCTCCTGTTGTGGCACAAACCGTACCCCCCAGTTTATGGCAGTCCTCCTCATAAACCTACAAAGTCATCATATGTGCTTTTCAGTTACATCTTCAACATATTTGTCTACATAAACCATGCCCCACATCCATACAAGATATCAAGTCTGCACGCTTTAAAAAAAAGGTGTTTACATGCTCTAAAACATAAAAAATAAAAAATAAAAAATAAAAGAAAACACTTACAACTGCACAAGATACTACATCAACCAAAAGACAAGCCATGAGAAGAAAGATTTCGTCAAGCATGAACTTCTACAGCTCCCAATGATCTACTTCAACATCCCCCAATATATGTCGTTGCAATACTCAAACAGAGGTACCCAATCCCACATTAATGTCAAAGGAAGCAACCGAAAAAAAAATGCAAAATGATCAAGTTCCACGCGAAATCTAGACATTCTGCAGAACTACTCATGATTTTCACAAACTACGTTCCACTGTAGAATCACAATCAAACCTTTTTCAAACATACATTCCCCAATATATGTCTCAAACAGAGGTACCCGATCCCACATTAATGTCAAACAAAGCCACAAAAACAAAAATTTGCAAAATGATCAAGTTCCACACGAAATCTAGTCCTTCTGCAGAACTACTCATCATTTCACAAACTATGGTTCACTGTAGAATCACAATCAAAACCTATTTCAAACATACATGTACAATAACAAGTAATTTCGTGTAACACATAAACGACAGGTATTATACCACAGTCAAACATACTAAGACTAAGAGTTCATTTAAAACCAAAAAGAAAAAGCCAAGGAAACCTAAAATCACGGAAAGCACAAACTTCTGCAGTGACAAATGTGACTCTAAGAAATCGCTGCCATCAAGCTCAATTATCACCAGTAGACAATTAGTGGCAGCGACAACAAGCCAACAACTAAACTACATTCTCGATATAATACAATATAGCAGAGTTCATAAAGCGTATACACTCAAATAATAACTACAAACTCAAACAGAGAAATCAAGGCGAGATTCACCGACACCATAAACAATGATCGAAGTCACATCTCACATACGAAAAATATAGTTGTTCGCGGACTGAACCTTTAAGCAAAACAATCATATGAAACACCAAATTCACACTAGGCATAAACTTCAGCAGCATTGGCACATGCGACGTCATTGCTACTGTGAAAATCAATCGCAAAACCACATTGCAACAACTCTCCGTTATACAACACATCCAACTAATCCGACTACCAACCACAATCAAGAACAATTGAAACGACAGTAAAGAGTTGCGGCAACAGCTACATTGCCAATCAAAGTCACATTCACTGACTCACACACTAAAATTATAAGTTTGATTACACAGAACATGATCATTTCCATATCCGTAACGATTTCAGGGCCATACCGCCTCCATCATACATTCAAACTCGATTACGAACAAAATTAACGATAATCAAGGCGCTAATTAGAGTACTGGCACTAACAACTTAGATTACGAATACAACAACCGCAAATTTCCACCAAAATTTGTTCGATTACGAATACAACAACCGCAAATTTCAAGGCAACAGATAGAACACAAATTTCTCATTAAAACTGAACTTCCGCAGTAACTTCACAAATACGACATCGTTGCTTTCATAAAAATTAATCGCAAAATCAAAACAAAACAACATAAAATCACATTGCGAAATTTCTAGGTTATTTAATCGATTGAAATAATCTAATTCCAAAAAAAAAATCGATAAATTGCAAAGTAAGAGAATTATACCTCTCATAAGGATCAAGGTGGCGGTTAGTAGAAAACTGCCGGGAAGCGCCATGAAAACCACCATCAGACGGCGGAGACAGCGGAGAATGCGACGGTTTGGAGAGAGAATTGAACTGATTAGGGAGCAAAGAAGGCGGAGAAGTTGAAATTGAGCGAGATCCAACCAGCGCCTTAGGATTGCTGAGAAGATGGCGAGAAAGTGCCGCGTAGGCGATCGGAACTCCCTTCGCAGCTGCATCCAAAGCTCGACCTTTCGCAAGTGTTGCTATCGACATTGTTGAAAGCTTGTAGAATAAGTTTCTTTTTTTTTGGGGGAAATCTAAAACCCTAGAAAAGGGAGGAAATAATTTGGTGTTTAGCTAAAGCTAAAACCTCCAGAAATAATGAATGTACCAAAAATTTGTTGGCGTCTTATATATTCTTGTGATTTTTTTTTTTTTGGTTTTCCTCTTGGGCAAGTCACCGTAATAATATTATTTTCTGGATAAATCTTTTTTTTTTTTCCTTCTTATTTGTCCGAAATGTTTGTTATGTGTTGGGCAAGTCACCCAATTATTCATGAAATGGATGGATTTGTTCAAGTGAAATTTGACTCAATTGGCGATTTCGTATAGATAAGTAATGGTGACCCGATAATTGACAATAAATCAATGTGAGTGTGGTTTGCACATAGTCACATACCGTATACAAAACGTAGTGTTAACAATTTAAATGAACAAAATGAACGAGTGCTTATGCCGGCGAGATTGTTGATACTCGATGGAAGCAAGACCGTGGTGGACGAAAACATACATATAGTGGTATTATATATGTATCAAAGATCGATAATTCTCTAATTACAAGATAGATGACTTGATGACCGCAAAATGCCGAAATATTACTGTACTACTGTACTAGTCTAATACCACCATTGTTGTTACGAGTTAGGACTAATGTCAACTTGTTACAAAAAGTTTTATCACCAACATAGCAAAAACTGTTACTACAGCATAGTCAGGGTAATGTGGTGATGTAGCATACAGCCATACAGGTCATACTCAATTACTCATCATGCTTTGCTAACAGCTGCTGCAGTGGCTTCTTCAGGAACCATCTTCTTGTACAAGGTCAGGGCCTGAGTCACCATGCTGGCCGGATTATCGATGCTCGATGGAAGCAAGACCGTAGTGGACTGAAACAGCAACACACATGTATGTATAAGATATAATGTGGTTGTTAGTTGTTACAATCGGTGTCATCTCACAAGTACTTATTGTGACTTGTGAGATGACAGTGAAGAAATGATGACGTGTTTTCTTAAGATTAAGTCGACTTGTAGTAAATTTAATTATGTGTAGCCTTTGACGACAAATAAAGACGTGTATGAGATGAATGATGATGGGGAATAGATGACTATACCTTCTTAGCCAAGTTACCAAAAGCTTGCACATAGGCCAAAGCCACTTTGAGACTTGCAGCATCTTGACCTCCATCTTTCTGTAGAGCTTCAGCAATAAGATAGATAGACTCTGCAGCTGCCTTAGTCTTAATGAGGATTGCTTCTGCCTCACCTACAATGATCCCAGGCAAATAATTGAAGTCAATATCAGATCAAAACGCATGACACGCGTGAACAACTATGTTACTCAAACTCGGCTAACAGTGAACAGTCCTAGAATCGTTAGTTCAAATGTCCAACTTGGTTACTCTATGTAAAATTCCCATGATTTTGGCTCAAGTTTAAGTGTCATATCGAGTGTCGAGTGTCCAATGCAAGTACGTGAGGTAATATGAAGATCGAGGTGTCTTAATACAAGAAGTATGTTATTATGAAGTGTACCTTCAGCTCTGTTGATGTCGTTCATCTTTGCAGCTTCTGACCTTAGAATGACATCAGTTTTTTCAGCCTCTGCTTTGAGTATGATGGCTTGTCTATGCCCTGGTTCAGGCAGACAAAAGAGTCACTATTACGCTACTAATAGATCAAATCTAGCCTCGTAAGACCAAGGTGGTCTTTCCTAATATTTACATGTTTTCAGAAAAGTCGGGTGCAACCCTAGTTACCATACCTTCAGCCTCAATGATCTCAGCTCTTTTCTTCCTCTCTGCTTCAGCTTGCATCTCCATACTTTCCCTGATTCCCTTCGGTGGAATGATGTCCCCTTTACAATAAATTCAATACAACACAAATCAAAAAATGCACATCAAAAAATGAACACACTGTAAGCTAAGCAGAACAGATGTGGGCTGATCTCATAACGACGACAAGTCAGTCCCCATTGTATAGCAACTCGATTGATAGCTTCCTACATAAGACAGTCATTCTCTTTAATTTATTTTCATTTGCATTTCATTTACGAGTTGGCTGTTGACCCCAAATCATTTTGAGACTACGGTATTGTTAAATAGAAACGGTCACTGAAGCGAAAACTTACCACAATGTTGGCATTCAGAGTCTCACGTTCCATGAATGTCTTGTCAAGAGGCATCTTACCAATGCAGCTACGCATCACAGTCTGTGCTAGCTGAGTCACTGCAACCATGGGGTTGTCATTTCCATAGGAAGCCTTCACTGGATCAAGCACCTGCATAATTAACAGCATAAATTACAAAGTCGATTATTAACAACATTATAGACTTCAGTTACAAGTTACAACCATAGTGTCATAAATCAGAAATATCATTTTTCGGGTTTTGCTACATTGTGACAACCTTTTGTTATCAGGCCATGACTTGACATACCAATATATGTAGCAAATTCAGTTGAATCAAGGAAAATGTAGCAAATCTAAAGAACACGAGAGAGTATAGGGAAATTAAACCTAATGAGTGTAACAGAAGTGTATATACCGTAGCAAAGAGAACACCATTGACGCGAATGCTAACGTTGTCAGTGGTGACAGCAGGTTGTTCAGGGATCTCAATGGTCTGTTCCTTGAGTGAGTGTATGTAAGCAATTTTGTCTACAATTGGAACCAACAAGTGAAAACCAGGATCAAGAGTTTTGGTGAACTTTCCAAAGCGCTCAATCACATAGGCAGACTGTTGAGGCACAAATTTGATACCCAAGTTTACACCAGTTTGTCTCCTGTACCTGTTGTCATTATTGTTGTGGATTTTCATCACACACAAATTAAGTCATCATGCACATATAGTTTTGGCACTGCTCATATCAATTGACAAATGAAACATCATACATTCGTCACACTTGTTAAGACGACAAAACTTTCAACGATTTATTGGGGCAAGTTTATAGGGACCGATTTAAACCACAAAACTCGTTACATCCAACAATATCCAAGATGAAAATCCGAACTGTCCTCGCCATACGGCCTGACCTTGTAACATCACAATATAGATGATGCACAACACAAATAACAAACGTTCAACCTCTAAATAAATCCCATCTCATTTCCCAACAACAACGATTTTGCAACATATAAAACTCCAATACCACGATACACGTATTTAATCTAGTACTATTATTTTTAAAAACCGTCGTATTAAGTTATTCTACGTCGAATCGAACACAAATTATAATCAAGACGCTACCAAAGAACGTACTCAATAATCCAGAATTCCAGATCAATAACACAACAACATACTCTTTTCTAAGTCCCCAACTTTAACACAAAATTACGCAGCATACACCCAAAAAACACATCATACATAAACATCAACAAAGATACAAACTTTCATCAAAATTTACCATCGAGAAACTTCAAAACAAAGATACAAACTTTCATCAAATTTCTCATAAAGAAACTTCAAAACAAAGATACAAACTTTCATCAAAATGATCATAAATAAATAAACATCAACAAAGATTCAAACTTCCATCAAATTTCTCACAAACAAAACATCAACAAAGTCACAAAGATATAAACTTTCATCAAATTCACCAAAATATCAGACATTTTCACAATGAAAAAACCCAATAAACTGAAAACCCTGCCAAAAAAAAATCTCAAAGTAGAAAACTTTACAAAGAAGATGAAGAAATTAATTAGTATACCTCCTAGCAATGTCAGAGGCACTACCAGAGAACATGGTTCGGGCCAAACCAGGGTGTGAAAGAGGACGTAGAGAATTGGGTAAAAGGGCTTGTTTGGCAAGAGATGGAGATTGCTTCAAGATTAAGTTTGATGAACTTGAAATACTTCTTCCCCCATTCACTGATCCAAACACTGCCTTAGCAGTTTTCCCCTTACTAGCTAATCTTCCTAACATTGTTCTTTTTTTGTGAAACTTTTCTGAGTTTTTTTTTTTCACTGCAGATTTTTGTGAGTTTCTGAAAACTGGAAGCTGGTGAAATTTGTTGTGCAGAGTATGTATGCAAACGGACAAAAGGAGTTTTTATTTGTTTTTTTCTATGGTTTCTTCTTGGTCAAGCTATTTTGTTTTTACTTTTTTTTTTTTACTTGGAGTTAATAGGAAGAACTACGATGATATTACAAGGGAATCGAAATGAGTATCCACGTTGCTAGATTCGTAGTAATAATGTTGGGTTTTCTCTCGTGTTAACGTGAAATAATTAATGTGGGTTAAGATCGAGAGGAAAAAAGAGTTACAGGTTTGGAATTTGAGAGTTCACTAGATCACATTACACGGGTAATCGGAATAAGTATAGACATTTCTAGAGGTGGGACCTAGAGGGTTAATGTTAGAATTTGGTCTTGTGTTGACGTGGAATAATTATCATAGGTTTACAACTTTACGTCGAGAGGGGAAGGAAAAAAAAGGTACCGTTAATTAGTTTGATCATGCAAAGGGTGATTCTGCGGGCTTATGGGTTTGGACTTAAGAAGCTCATTTGGATCATAAATGATGTGGACTCAAATATGTAGAAAAGCCCTTACTTTAATGAGCTTGGCCGGGATGATCATAGCTGAAAGGGGATGGTTTCCTTATTTGGGGGTGTTGTTGCTGGTTGGGTCGAAATGAGTATAGCCGTTGTTAAAGGTGTAATGTTGGATTTTCTCTCGTGTTGAGGTGTAATAATTACCATGAGTTACCGTCAAGGGGAAAAAAGGTTACCGTTAATTAGCTTGATCATGCGAACTTACGAAGGAAGATTTTTAATTTGCGGCTTATATGTTTGATGGACTTGAGAAGCTCCTTTGGATCATAAATGAAATGGACTCAAATACGTAGCAATGCTCATACTTTAATGGGCTGGGCCGGATGATATTAGGTGGAAGGGATGGCTTCCTGATTTGGGGGTCGCTGCTGATTAAACCTGCCAATGAATTGGGTTGGATGCCGTAGAACATTTGGTTTAGATGTGACTCACCGTACTTAGAGATTAGAGGTCCGAACCTCAGATTATTCCGTCATCGTATAAATTTGCGGGAAAATGTATTGTGTGGCATTCCATGACGGAAAAGGAAATTGAAATGGGAGTGGCGATCATATTTTTTGAATCTAATACCCCTCTCGAGAAGTTGCATTGAGTGAGAAAACTCAATCCGATGACGGGTATGAACCAAGTTTTTTTGGATAATTAGTACTCGTACATTGAAATTGCGAAATTGTACTACCTAACCCTTGTCAAGTAATAAAAGTCTAAATAGATTGCCTCGAAATTGCTCATCATCTTATAATATCTAACTTTTTTTGCGACTTAGTATATTTCTCTGAGTTTTTCCTCAAAAAACACATCTAAAATAGTACTATTATTTATTAACAAAATGATAAAGGTCGATCAGTTTGATCACTATCACACTATGAAATGTTTGTGAATTATTGAAGTTATTGGTAAGGTTCATATTCAAAATAAAAGCTAGCTACATGTATCATACATTACTCTTTACAACGCAATATTCAAAATTAGTGTGAACAAACAATCAAAAGCATGTACATCTAAAATAAAAATAAAAAAAAGAATGAAAAAAGTCGTTTTCTCAACTTTTTTTCCACAAAACTATTTTTTTGTGCTAGCATTTGCCATTTGGCCCGTCTAAAATAATAGACAAGTAATAATAACGTGTTACATTATGATTTTCCAGGTGATAATATTCCGTTCATAACTTTTCTACGTGCATTTCATCAATTAGCTATATATAAACCCCCATATTCATCACAAGGATACATCAAACACTCAAACAATTGAATTATTATCTTGATTAATTTTGAGTGCAAATCAAATCTTAGGTATCGTAATAAGCAAGCAGGGAAAATATGGCAGGGTCCATGATGCGCTTGTTTTCAGCCTTTCTTGTTGTGCTGCTTTTGTTCACTGCCACAGGTATGCATGCATGTTTGCGTTATAATACGGAGTACTTAGTTACTTACGGAGTATTATCAAAGCTCAAAAGTTCACTGAAATCCATGACTTCATATTGTGCATTTTCGAGTCTTTTTCTATAGTTTTGAGACCAAAAACATCGTTTATTAATTATACGATATATATACCGTGCAATTATATATGTTGATAAATAAACCAACTTTCGTGTCAAACTAAATTTTATTGAAACATGCATGTCGATCACTATGATGCGATAATTTCCCTTCTCATGTTTTTCGTGTATATGTACGACGTGATTTCGATCTTAAGTTGTAAACTTGTAATGTAAGTTCGTATTATTAGTTATAATTAAGTGAATAATATACAAAATGTTTGCATGAATATTAATTAAGGGCTAGGGCCGAAGGTTGCGGAGGCAAGAACATGCGAGACGAAAAGCCACAGGTTCCAAGGGTTATGCGTGAGGAAGGGCAACTGTGCTGCAATCTGCCGAGGTGAAGGCTTCCACAGCGGCCATTGCCGTGGATTCCGCCGTCGGTGCTTCTGCACTAAACGTTGCTGATCGATCCATGATCGACTAATTAATTAGCAACGACTTAAAATTGACGTTAATGCAAACAAATTAAAGGAAGGAGCAAGTGCGCAAATGCAATATTTATAATTACTCTATGTGTTTTATTAAATTAATTAACTACAGTGTCGTGGTTACTATATATTTTACATTTATTGTTATGTTTTGAAATCTTAATGTAATATCGCGACTCTGTATAATAGCATTGGAGCCATAATTTTGTTTGTGTAATTCATTAAGTGATCATCATTTCATATATTGTAAGTTTTCCATTGATTGTTATCAATAAAGCAAATCAACTAGAGATCGACTTAATTAGATTTGGCCTAGTCAGTTAAGCTCCGTTATCATGATAAATGATAACACTACGTATACTTTGGAAAAGCTCCGTTACTGTGGAAGATCGATCAAACCAAAGTTGAATAATTGACAACCTTGTAGATTTTTTTTTCTCTTAAGTCAACTTTAGTTAAACGTGTACATGAAGTTTTGGAACCCGACGACAGTAGTCGACAGACACAATTGACCAAAATAAGTATAACTATCGTTCATATTAACCGTAGAAGAGGCCTTACTCCTCAAAACCTATCTTCACGTAGAAAATGTACTTGACGATTGAGCCATACCATGTGAGTTGATTGTGACTTTATGAGCACACGTGAGTCAAAATGCAAGGACAAATTGGGCCTCTTCTCTTATGATCTTTTGTAGGTGAATAATAATAATTGAGAGCAAAGTAGATAGGTAAGGTAAGATTGTATGTCGACATGAACAATAATAGTAAGTGATGACAAGTGAATGGCATGGGAGTGACTAAAAGCCAAGTGAATGATATATACAGTCATACAGACATATTAATGGGTCATCCAACGGGAAAAAGAGGCCGCCATCGATCAATAATGTTATCTCAAATCGACCACTACTAAAACTAATGGGAGCCTACAACTTCAAAGTTACGAGCCTACGAGTCTAATAAGAGAGAACACATCGTTGTAGTTCTATTGGATCTTGCCGTTCTTTAGGACAACCACTGTTATAATTTGAATGTCGTTCTTTGAAAATATTACTGTTATGATTTGGATTAGATACACATCGTATGTAAAATTTATTATGAGTACTAGTAATACAAACAAAATGTTAACATTTTAAAGGAACGACGGGAGTAGCTCTATAGATGTACTCGATTAATTTCCTTACTGTATGCATAATGCATTATTGTACTAGTTATTACTAGATGTATATATAGGAGCATCCAGAACAGTAATAATGCCCTATCATTTTTACTATATAAAGAGGAGTTTGGTAGTGTATTGGTATGTCACAATTCTCACCCTTTTTTTTTTAATTATCATACATTTTCTAATTATAATTGAAAAAATCGTTAAAAATTACAACTACTGGTTAATTAACTAAGGAGCTGAGAAAAATAATGGGGCGTTCCACTCGTCAAGGATTTTCAGTTGTTCTTCTCATGATTCTGCTTGTCATGGCTACAGGTTTTAATTAACTTTTGCAATGTTATGTTTTCTATTCCAATTAATTAGAACGAAATAATGTCTCTTTTGCCATAAACCTTTAATTTATTCATATATACGACCTAGTGTACTCCTAGAGTTAACATGACTAATGAAACGATTGTTGTACGACTCAATATAAAAAAATGCGCATTTAATTAAACACTTGAAAAAGTAGCATCATCACGCACATACTATCTCACAATCGACGTACTCAGAATAGGGGGTTATTTCCCAAACAACCATTTTGACAAACTATTTACCAAAATGATCTTATCGCTAACGCATGTATGTCAAGATTATTATGTCAGCATGTCGCTAATTTATATATAACGCATTTCCTATGTAATCAAGATGATTATTTATAGTATGGCCATACATTATTTTCAAATGATGATAGGGACGACAAAGGTGGCGGAAGCAAGAACTTGCGAGTCACAGAGCCACAATTTCAAGGGACCATGTGTTAGCTCGTCCAATTGTGGCACTGTTTGCAAAACTGAGGGTTTCCCAAGTGGCCATTGCACCGGTTTTCGTCGTCGCTGCTTCTGCCTTGGACACTGCACCTGATCGACGATCCCCTTGACCTAATCATCAAGTGCAACGCTAATTAATTAGGTGCAATCCATGCATGACACTACTATATAAGTTGTCATTGATTATCGTACGTACGTTGTTTTCGTTAAGAGTAGAATAAAAATGCATGATCTATCCATGCGTAATTTATGTATGTCTTATGTAATTTGAGTGTGTAATGTGAAACATATATATATCAGAGTAATTTATCATGCAATTTTCAGTTTGTTGTATACGTTATGGTATGTCTACGATTTTATAATAACATTTTTATTTTACTCATTAATCGTTAATGTTGACCTATCTAAAAGCTATTCTAGAATTATATTTTGACCTCTAGCATTGGGCTAACAATAAATCTGGATGATGTAGCGAACTCAGTTTATTAGCAGAAGATATCTTGTGTTTTAGTAATAACACCGCATTAACAATATTATTACCCTCACACGTACGTTCTAAACAATAATTTTTGTAAATAGGGTATTGCAGAAGTTATAATGAAATGAGAACATTATTGTGATTTTGTTTCATTGAATTGGTTGAAATAGTTAATGCAACTCCACATCAACAATATCATCGTAATACATGACAATATCCGCTTTATAACTCGATAATATATACTAGTATGTGTAACATCAATCTAGATTATATATAGTACCTTTTTTTTTCCAAGAGATCAGATTAGGGTTGTCATTATGTCGTTGCAAGAAATTGATGTATATTTCTACTACGTAAGTACGTATTAATCAAGCTTCATTCTCGTGGCGCAGCAAGCAGAACCCACTAGATAATCACGCATAAATTAGCTAAGGTTGGTGCGCGTCATTTTCTTCTTTCTCCGAAAAATCAAAAGTAAACATGCACTTTACCTCTTTTGGCCTTGTTATGTGATGGATAATATAGTATGGGCTATACATACATCAAATATCAAGTGGCAAAAGTCCTAAACTAAAGGGAATAATTGAAGTAGTAGTGTACCAAGTTGGTGGAGCTTGTGTTTGATCGCAAAACACCAGCTCCCGACATTTTATGTGGTTCTTTATCTATGTTTGGTTCAAATTTGTGATAGAGAATTAAAAAAAGAACGTATTAAACAATCAATTTAACACAAGTGACGAGAATACTACTTGTTTTACCCTATTGTAGAATCTCTAGCTTTACAATGCTCATTTAATTCATACGCAAGCTAATTAATAAGGATAACTTGTTAATTAATCTTAAGAGGGAAAATAAAAGCTCGCTAAAAAACGAGTGAATAGAATTATCCTATCAAAATCAAAGAATGAATGCAGTGTTTTTGAACGGTATTATGGCAGCCAACGCAAAAAGAAAGAAGACGACAACACAATAATGTTGTCTGATTTCACTTGGACGAGTTGGATCGTCCTTTAATTAGCTTTTCCGATTTTTTTTTCCTAGATCTTTCATACGTGGCTAAATGTGTGACACTATAATCTAATCCATGCGTATGAGACCATGGACAATGTCGGTAATAAACTTTACGTGTAATCGTTGTAGATAAATTCATAAGATGTCGCATAATTCTTATTCTTAATAAATTGAATAATTTGTAACAAATCATGTTAAGATCATTGTGATATAGGTCACCATATCGATCACAAAAACCTTAACAAATCACAGGATCATGCATGCATATTAAAGATAAATTCATGATATTTTCAAATTTATATATAACGGTTTCACCTACTAGCAGTCTCATATACACGTAACTCATACGAGTAATGAATTAATCAAATAATATTGGAAAATAGTCGCCTAGCCTCCGCTATATAAGACCAGTTTGCGGTAGTAGTACTTGGGTGTGTCACAAAGTAAGTGAGTAATTTAAAGCAAAGAAGAAAATATTGGAGAGAAATAATGGAGCGTTCAACTCGAGTGTTTTCGGTAGTTCTTCTCATGCTTCTGCTTGTCATGGCCACAGGTTGATTAAAACTCTCTCTTTCGCTCTTTAATTATTATTTCTTTTAACTTCTCTAGTACTCTAGTAGCTAGCTAGCTGGGACTGCTAATTAGTTACTAGTCGATAACGGATTTTAGTGTGTCTATAATAATGAAGCGCAACAACCAATATAATAATAGGTCGAATGAAAGTTCGAGTTTCCAACTAATTGTACTTACCTATTGTAATTGTGATTCGTGAAGCCAAAACTTACGTTACTTATGAATTATGATAACAACATACGGTGTATATACATAAGGAATTTGGTATATATTTTGTGTATGTGAAATGCATTAATATTGTACATAAGTCGAAAAAGTTAATTCTCCCTATTAAATGATTAACGATGATACGGTGGAAAAAGCTAATTAATTAACTTGATAATTTATAAATTGGTAAAACAGAAATAGGGACAAAGGTGGCGGAGGCAAGAGAATGCGAGTCAGCAAGTCGCAGGTTCAAGGGAACATGTGTAAGCAGGACCAATTGTGCTAATGTCTGCAAAACTGAAGGTTTCCCGTCCGGCCGTTGCCGTGGGTTTCGCCGCCGTTGCTTCTGCGTTACGCACTGCGCCTGATCATGATGAGTTCATATGCGTGCACTAGCTAGTGCTTTTGAAAGATCGAAGAATAATAAAATGTGTAATTGTGTGTAATCGTTACATTTAGATCTTTGTTATTATATATGTTAAGAAAATCTTAAAGGGGACTATTAGTTTGGTCTCTTAGCTTCCTTAACAATCAACTTTAATCTTGTACTACGTACTATGAATTATGTATGATCAAACTTTGCTATGTGCTAGTAATTTACCATATGGTACGGTCCAATTTTCAACTTTTTAATCTCTTGTGATTAACCTCAGTCGCACTCAGGTTTTAATTAATATCTTTTTTGGTTTTGCTGATAAATAAATAATAGTACATACTCGTGATAGATTTTGCCTGTTGACTAATTGTAGAATGTTAAGCTAATGATAAAAGCAGGGGGGTAATAGACTAGTCTAATTAGAAATATTCAAACTTATAAGACGCTTAGTGTAACAACCATATACTCGTATGAAACTTAGTTGTATACATGATCGTTTGAGACGTTGATCAATTCCAATTTCCACGTCGATAATTTCAGCACTATTGAACAGATCATCTTAAATTAACTTGTTCTCTACTCTTTGATCTAGTAGTGGTTGAATTGGTTGTATCATATATAAATAGTACTAATATTGCACTTTTGTAATTTGCAAAAATTTCTCCATACGCTGGAGGTTGCCATTTCGATACAATGTGATTATAATTCTTCTTATTCTTCCGTAACACTCTTCCGTAATAACTTGATCGCAATATGAGAGTAGTGAGCTATTACCTACAATACATGTAAAATGATTTCTCCGACAATCTTAATAGTGATATTAGTATTAGTATTTTGTGTCGGTGTTCCTCTAATCATCCTACTTACATTTCTACTATGTCATTATAGTGAAAGATGGCAAGGTGAGATTCCCGATACTTTTCCAAACGACAGTGAAAATGGAAGGCGGCAACCCACCTCCCGGACCCCAGACCCACCAAGCGACGACTGGATCGATGACTTCCCGGTTAGGGTCCCCAATGATATGGATCCTTATATGGGCCCAGATCAGCAAAAGCCCATTAACACGGGTTCGGGCCTGGATCAGTCCACGATCGACTCTTTACCCATTGGGCCAATAGGGGAGAAGATGCTACTGAATAACCCAGAGCTGGACTGTACAATATGCTTGGAGATATACGCATGTGACGACGTCGTAAGGTGGTTGCCATGCACTCATGTGTTCCATGTCTTGTGCATTGACCCATGGCTACAAGAAAAGGCGCAATGTCCCTTGTGCAAGAAGAATCCTAAAGATTTGTTGTATATTTCAAGATAACCATTTTATGTGTATTTCGTTTATATGTGTTCGTTCCGATTTAAGTGAGTTCTATATATAATTAAAAACGTGTGAAATTTAAAGATTTCAAGGTGCATGTATTTTCAGGGTCAAACTTTATATCATTGTTAAGCGTTCATGACTCGTGAGTATTATCGATCATCTTGATAGATTAGTAACCAACTTGACTTCCAAAAAAAAGTTAACTAATATTGCTCAATCAGCCAATCAACTACTAAATTTTCATTTGGCTACTACTACTTTTAATAAATAGGAATGATAGAAAAAGGATAGACACGGAGAGGGCTTCCAGAATTCAAACTAGAGAATTGGTTGACAACCCTCTGACACCATGCTAATCATCTCGACACTACAAGGGAAACATGAATTAGAGGCCGAAATTCGGTCTCTAAATCATCAAAAATCGGTAGCTAATTAGGTTAGCTACCGAATTAGCGACCAAATGTGTCGGTCGCTAAAAGCTTAGTCACTAAATTAGCTACCAAATTAGTGACCGATTTTAGCTACCGTTTTAGCCACCGATTAACAGTAGCAAATTTAGGTACCGATTTAGCGACCCATTTTTGGTAGTAAAACTAGATACGGATTTAACGACCATTATTGTCGTAGCTAACTTAGAGACTAATTGTTTAGTAGCAATATTAGCGACCAATATGTTGTTGAATTAGCGACCAATATATATTAGTACTTAAATCAGCGACCAATATATATTAGTAGCTAAATTAGCGGCCAATATATGATAGTAGCTAAATTAGCGACCAATTTTTTTCAATAGCCAAAGTAGCGACCAACATATTTTGGTAGTTAAATTTAAGACCCACATCGGTAGCTATGAAACCCATATATATTGGTAGCTATCCTGTGATTAGTAGTTACTATTAGTTGTTACTTTCACGACTACGTATTACAAGTAGTCTATTTCGAAACCCATCATTAAATAATTTGAATAATAAAGGATTTTATTTCAATTATTATCAAAAATATTGACAAAACGTCAAATTCAAGTTCGAATAAATCATCAAGTTGTTCAACCAAATCCTACCACACAACTTGATAAAAAAAAGAAAAAGAATAAGAATCAACCAATATCCTCTACGATGCATCGTTTGGAAGGTGGAACTTCGGAGTATGGATGGAGAATTCACTACAATGCATGGCCTGAGACATACGATCCATGTCTTTTTTGAAATTTATCATCACCTTCATTAATTCTTTACTTTCTTCATCAGTTTTCTTCGTATGCTCCTCGCTTCTCTTTTTCTGTTCCTCGAGTTCTTCCCTTGTACTCTTAAGTTCACCTCGTGTGCTTTTGAGCTCGTCTTTGCTACTCTCAAGCTCTTTTTGTAGTTTTACAATAATGCTGGAAGGGGGCAATGGCTTACTTGGTTTCCTTGATTTGGATTTAGAGTAATAAAATTGAGTAGCATTTCCAATTCCATATATTGTGCCGTCTTTACGGATGCCACCAGCAGCTTCCAAAAAAGCATCACGATCCTCGTGACTGGAAGGAAATGCACCCTGAGCTTTCATCGAATACGTGTCCTGCACCAATAATAACACAATTATATCCAACATAAGATACGTGAAAGAAACAGAACATATGGTGCCGAAGTACAGAGACATATGGCAATGCCATCAACAGCAGCATGCATGCCGAAGTACAGAGACATATTACGTATCATTTTAAAACATGGCTGCAAGGTGCATATTTGTTACAAGTGAATTAGAAAAGAAGAAATTGGCTCTAATCATTTTCCCACATTCACTTCTCCAAACTAAGCACCAGTACAGTAAACTCACAACCAGCATAAAGCCATCAACCAGCATACCTTACTGATGCCCAACAATAACATGCCAAATTAAAGCAAATCGCAAGGATGAACATAAAACAAAATAAACTTTCGGTTTTTATTACTTACCCAGACATCTTTTGATTTGTCATCTACCCAAGTTCCATCTTTTCTCATATGAGTTCTTCGGAACCATTCCGCAGGAGTCAGGACTGTGTTTTTCTCATTATACTGTACAAGAGTGTATAATTATTTTAATTTATGTCACCACATTCATAATGCATATTAGTATACGTTCATATATAATACTTACAAGACGGTATGCATATTCTTTAGCTGACACCGAACCTTGAATATGAGCTACGCCCTTAGTTCTACCTTCCTTGGGTTTCCTGTTGTTAGAAAATATAGTAGATTTCTTTTTGAACTGGTCCATTTGTCTCATCTTACGGATACCTTTTCGCACATGTTTAGACATCCATGGACGACACTTTTTAGCTTTCATGGCCTTGTACACCATGTCTTTGAGGCGTCTAGCAGCAGTTTTGTTAAATCCGTTCCTAACACCGTCCTCAATTTCTGGCTGCCAATTGCAACGAGTCTGCAACAGCAACTACCAAGTTGCTTTGAATTGCAGAAACTTCATATTTCATATAGAAGTTATGACATATAATAAGTCATGAAGACAAGATAATTTGTATACCTTAAAAATATTCCACCACATATCTTTTTCTTTCTCATCTGCATTTGACCAGCATGTACATGGTGTCTCAAAGTGGGACTCAATGCGGAAGTTCGCCGGTGTTTTATTACACCCGGGGTGTTGGTTCAAGTCCAACTCGTGATACGGAAATTTTGGCGTAGAGAATGTATAATAACTCATAAAAGTAGTAAGCTGCAATCGGAGACAGACTTTTTGGGTGCTAAGATCCAAAGTCGAGAGGGAAACAGCCCAGATCGTACGCTCATTTCCTTGGACTTGATTCAGGTGTTCAGAAGTTTCATCCTGTCACTCTACCTCAAAGTCAAAGGGCTTTGTCCCGTAATCAGGCTTCTGATCAGTGGGAGTATAACCGATTCCTCCAATTCGAAAATGGTGCCGCACACATTGGTAGACCCCATTGTTCGCATAGCCTTCGGTGTCCCTAGCTCGATTTTTGAAAAACTCCCCTTTGTGTACCCGCTCAAAGCGCCGGAACAAATGCAGCTGCTGCTTCTGAGTTCGTATGACTTCGCTCTCGTTGTGCGTGGACTTCCTAATCGAACTAAGATGGATCGGGCTGTTGACCGAAGTTACGGGGTCATTTTGCCGAGTTCCTTCGACATGGTTCTCTCAAGCGCCCTAGTATACTCTACTTGTTCACCTTCCGCTTTCGCCCTGGAAGTGAGTAGTGAGTCTTCTTTCTACTCTACTCGATCGAAACTTTAATCGAAAGGGTTGAGGCGAGAAAAATGACTTGATGAAGCGTTCCGTCCGCCACGCACTGGCAGGGAATATAGGCGGATACGTCTCCAGCTTGTGTTTCAATGACGGGTAAGGCGGTCGACCACAACCTAACTTGCACGAGATTCAACAACCGAAGCTACTGGTAGTCCCGAGGGGACGGCATCCTCCTCTCTTAGTGACCTGACCCACAACAGAGTTGTGTTCAAACCTATTTTGAATCACAAAATAAAACTTTATTGTTCTGAGTCATCATAAGAACGACAACCCTTGGTCCCAATAAAAATTCAGCTACAACAATACACCCATGTCTTTGAGGCGTCTGGCAACAATGGATAAAACACAGCAAAAGTAATGGATATACAAAATTACAAGTAACCCTTTTACTAGCCGGTAAAAAAATTATATCGTATTCGTTTTATTAATGTCGTCGTAAATATGTAGTACTCCATTATTACTTTGTATGTCAAAACTGGAAAATGGACGGATGCTTCATTATGTAGGTATAAGATTACATAGCTATGGAAGTTTCCTGGTTTTGTTGACAGTAGGGCATCACATGTTGATGCAGAGTTAGTGTGTTTTGTTGACAGTAGGGCGTCACATGTTGATGCAGAATAATATGGAAAACAATTTAAGAAAGCTTCATTTGTAACAAATTCATTGTCCATATGATATGGTAAGGTTATGATCAATTCATGATATTAGAAAAGTTGTTTTTTTTTTAATTGTATAAACGTGTGTGGCATTAAAGTCATTGAAGTAGTCTTTGAATCTTAGTGAGTCTATCTCGGTCTTAATCAATCTTACTTCTTGTTTAACAGTCGAGTCAATCAGCTATATAGGAACTAGGAAGTTTGTATCTGTGTTTTGGTCACTGTTCCCTCCCTTGTTCCCTTCCCTGTTCCCTACATTGTCCCCTTCCTAGTTCCCTCCACTGTTCTCTTCCCATTTTCCCTCCATTGTTCTTATTCAGTTCTTAATCCCTAGTTTCTTGTAATATATGTGCTAGATTCGTTCTTAATGTTTTGTCCATGTGGTTTTGTGATACTCTAAAAAATGGATCAATGTCTCTAAATGACGTTACTTGTCAAAATGTTTTGAAATTGTACCAGTTAAATCGTATGATTGAAGCCTATTAGCTCAATGGTTAAAACTATTACATTACTGCATTTCATTCATTATTTCCGTCAGGATTCACTTTGGTATTCATTTATCACTTAGGGTGATCGAATCTGCATCACACCCCCACCTCAACCAACCCGAATTCTGTTTTTTCCCTCTGAAGCTAAGCTTTCTTCTCCAAACACACAACCCATCTTCTATTTAGTCTAATTACCCTCATATCTCACCATAATCCGACGATCTCTTCCATTAAACGCAGAACTAACAATTACCCACAAACCCTAACCCCAAAAATCCCCAATTTAGCAACTAAAACACACAAATACCAACTCACAAACAAAAAAGATTGAAACTTTAAGAGTATGATTTGATGGGTATTGAGTAAAAGGACTTACACAGGAAAGTCAAGCTAATACTAAGATGTATAATTGAATCCAAGTAGCAATAATTCAAAAGCACCCAAAAGAAGCCCCAAAACACAATTAAAATTAAGAATAAACCCTAACAAATTACCACAATCCCAAAGATAGCAATCAGCATAATCGGAAGATTGATATAGCAGGTGTTTAAAGAAAACGAACCTGAATAGCCTTGATCCGTTGATAGACGATCGATTGATGCAGAGGAACAAGTCAGTTCGTTCGCGCGCGAAGAGGAAGAAAACGCGGTGACTATCAGAGTGACGACTAATGATTAAAGAAAATGATGACTTCTGTTTATTAATTACTATTTGTTTCCTTTTTTATTAGGTTTTCTTTTTTGGCGCCTAATCTTAATTAGTGGTAAGGGTGAAAATTTCGTTTTTTGCGCCAACAAAAACAAAAGTAAAATTTAAGTCATAGTGAAAACGGGACGGATGACGAGTGTTAAAAGCCAACTTTTCTAAAAAAACGGTCAAAATTTAAACATTGCTTTATAAAAAACAAATACGTACGTTTACACGTTTTATCAATACGTCTTCCTTTTCAAAAAGTTCGGATAAAAGATTCGTATTATCGGTTACCATTACATGTACATCTATAAGTACGTGCACATAATAATGTTTTGCAATCTGGTATGCTTATACTTACTCTCTAGATTGATAGGAATCACAAGCCACGCAACACCGAAATCAGTGTTCTCACAAATATACGTACTCGTATGAAATTTCATACCACTCCGTCCCAATTTAAACTTCCCATGAAATTTAAGATCCTCTCACATAATACTATTCCATGAGAAGTTTAATTTGGAACGGAGTGTGTTATATAGAAGTCCAAATTTTAAAACTTACTAAACACATAAAAGTTCATTAACAAATACAATTATCAGCACTAATTACTTGATAGTTTTACAATTATCACATAATTAATAAGTTCCAAGTCTATCCCATCATCATCAATGAGTGTGTCGAAGTAGCCACTAAAGTCAAAGTATATACCAATATCTCGTCTCTAAATTAGATACCGCAATAACTAATAAATCTTATAGTCTCTATATTAAAGAGTAAATCATATCCATCTCTAGTTTCAAGAATTAGAGACCAATTTTATTCGGTCTAAAAAATTGTAGCTAAATAGCTACCGAAGTGGCAACCAAATGACATTAGTAGCAAATCCACTAAAGTAGCTACCAATTTAGCTACTGTTTAGATTTGGTCTCCAAATTAGATACCAAAATAGCTACTAACAACTTTTGGTCTCTAATATCGGTCTCTAATTTAGAGAATTAGAGACCAATTAAACGACGGTCTCAAAAACGGTAGCTAAATACCTACCGAAATAGCAACTGCACGAGTTTGGTAGCAAATCCACTATATTAGATACCAATTTAGCTACTATTGAGATTCGGTCTCTAAATCAGATACTAAATTAGCTACCAACTACTTTTAGTCTCTAAATTAGAGACTATTTAATTTTGGTCACTAATTTCTCAAATTAGAGACCAATTACACTACAGTCTCTAAAACGGTAGCCAAATGACTCTTCTCTTGTAGTGCGACTACAATTTTTAGGCCACGCAACGTTTTTAGAGGTACAAATATCTGTGTTGGGCTCCATTGAGAGGACAATATATAAGATTATGATCACCATATTAAATTACAAATGAGATTATGATGATTGATGACAGTGGTAGTAGATCGACGACTAGTAGTTACATACACCTTTTACAACTCTGCTCAAAAACTAAATAAGTAAATAAAATATAGTACTCGTATTACTCCGTACGTATTTAATAGCCAAGTCCGATGATTGATCGGAAAATGTCAAGAGGAAGCAAATGCTCAATGCAAGTTGCTGTGTGTGCTTTTTTTTAGAAGCCGATCAAGTCTAATCAGAATTCAGAAGACGTCAAACTGAAGAAATGCTCAATGTATGCAATTATTTATTATGCAAAGGAGGCAAGAAGTAGCCAATTTCCATGTATTATTCATTCTTGTTTAAAAATTTCTTATACTACGTAAATCTCAATATAAGAGAATTTTTACGGGTCTTAATAAAGAAAACTAGCTAGCGTGTCATTAGACTCCTTACGATTCAAGTAAATTGTCGTCTATGACTATCACGATAATAATCATAGTCGTGGTGTTGTGCATTGGAGTTCCTGTAATCAGTTGTATTCTACTATGTCGCTATGGCAAGAGTTGTGAAGATATTGATGATAAAATAAGATTTCCCGACGTCCGTGATTATTCCGACGACGAGGAAAATCGCCAAGTACGCGAAACTGTTCCAATGTCCACCTCATCTACCCATCACCAGACCCGGCCCACACTCCCAAGTATTCCACCCCCGCGACGCTACGTTCGGACCGTCTGGGGCGGATATCAGGTCGGGCCTGGGCTTGATCAATATGGGCCTACTGGCACAAATACGGGCCTGGATCAACCCACTATTGGGTGTTTAACAACTGGGCTAATTGGGGAGAGAGTATCGGATAAAAGCCCGGAGTTGGGCTGCTCAATATGCTTGGCGAAATACTCTCCGAACGACGTCGTTAAATGGTTGCCATGCACTCATGCATTCCATGTCGAGTGCATCGATCGTTGGCTACAAACCAAGGCTGTTTGTCCCATGTGTAAGAAAAATCTTAGAGATTTACTGCATACTTTGATTCACATTTCACAATAACTACAAAGTTCAATCCGATAATTCTCTAAGATACTAATTTCGAGCCGACGTCGTATACGGGGATTGCTGTGCCTCGTGAGTTTCATGTCAAGTGCAATGGGCAATGGCTTCAAACTAGTCGCAATATCCCTTGCTTGTGCAAGAAGATTCCTAGAGATTTGTTGCATGTTTCAAGATAATTAATCATCGCTTTTTGTGTGTTTAAGTATTTTGTGTGTATATATATCGTATGTATATATGTATGCAATTTGATTTAGGTGCAATGACAAAATGAAACACGATTTTGCAAAATTTATGACTTTTAGTACCCGTGTATATTTAGAATCAAGTAAATCTAGGGCTATGTTTGGTAAAACTAGCTGAAATAGTAGCCGAACGCTGAAATAGTAGCCGAACGCTGAAATAGTAGCTGAATGCTGAAATATTAGCTGAAAGCTGAAATAATAGCTGCAATAGTAGCTGAGTTTTTAGCTGATAGTCATAGAAGTGTTTGGCAAAATTAGCTGATATAGGAGCTGATAAATATAAAATTACAGAAAAATGCATTATTTATTTTTAATCTCATTTTATTTTATTAAATAATTAAGGGTAAAATAGTAATAAAATTATGATAAGCTATCTTATTTTTAAATAATTTACAGGGGGTAACATCTTAAATAAGCTAGCTTATTAATTAAGCTAGTGGTGGTATCAAACAAGCTTATTTGGTCAAAGAGCTTAAAAAACTAGTCAAATAAGCTACTTTGGCCAAATAAGCTAGTTTATTGTGCATACCAAACATAGCCCTAGTCTTTATATCAACTCCTTTAAAAAATAATTATAAACTTAATGAAAAAATATTTCATCGTATTTAGAAAAATTATACCATAACTGAATTCATTGTGAAATATACTTTCAACAATAGTATCGACTATCGATATGTATCAAGCAAGTTCCAATTGTCCCACTTGTTTGTAAAAAATGTCATTTAAACATACAACTCCAACAAAAATCATTTTCTTTTAGATTCTTTACATTTCATTTGAATCTTACTCACATATTCAAACAAAACGTAAAGAATGGTAAAAAAAAAAGGGAGGGACTATAATTTGAAGGTACCCAAACATTATTAACATTGTTTATTAATTATGTCGATCAATCCACTCTTTTGCTAAATTATTTAAGTGTTTATGAGTACGTATTAGTATTGTTTTTTAGGTGAGATTGAAGAAAATGATTGGTAATTTGGTATTGTCTGCTGTGTGATCACAATTATACCGTATAGACCTCTAAATTTTATCGATCACAATGATTGTCGTAGCCAACCTCTATATTTTCATGAGATGAACGGATCGGAAAATGTATGACAAAATGAACAAGAATGGGTAATAAATAATGGTTCATTAATTATAATTGTCCTAGACTTGTACAATTTGTGTTCTATCCCATCGAGTTGAGAAGGCAATTATAAATTTTTGATAATCATATGAATTAATAATATAATAGCCACTATATATGATCAGTGGGAAAATTGTCAATCTCAGGAAATGCTCAATGCAAGTTTATTCTTCAAGTCTCAATCAAGCCGGTCGTTTCAAAGTTTTACATGTGCATTTCTGTAAATCGGACGACGAGTCAAAACACGGAAAACGTCGAAATGAAGACATGCTCAATGCAATTATATACGGAGTATGATATAAGGTATTCGTTTACTTGATCTCTTACAAAGTTTGAACATTCAAATTCTCTAATATAATGTTTGCTTACTTTGTGTAGTTGTGTTATATATACTTACTATATATGTACATATTGGTACACTTTCGTGTACATATAGCTCTAAGAAAGTCATGTGAAGTCGTAAATAGAGATTTCCCATGCATCCTTTGTAAAATGCAGTTCTTCTTCTTCTTCTTTAAAAATTATTGATTCTTCTTTGAAACTTCTTGTGCGTGAATTTCGTTTCAAGAGAATTTTCTGATACTCTATCATTATTATTTTGGTTAAACTGTCGAAAATATAAACTTATTGTCTGATTACAATTCAACTACTCCATAATTGGTCTTTCTATACATACGTGACCATATGTCTCTCGTAATCTTTGTGGTGGTGGTTTCTATCATAGCTTCTCTGTGTTTTGGGATATTTGTATGTTGCATTCGAGGGGATTGTGAAAACGATGACATATTCACCAGCTCCCGGGGTGTGGTTTCCGACGAGGAGAATAATTGCCATGTACTTGAAAGTGTTGGAACATACCCCGTATCTACCCATCACCAGGCCCGGCCCACACTACCAAGTTCTCCAAGCCCGCCAACGTGGCATTCGGACCGTCTGGGCCGGCGAATGTGATGATGGGCCTTTCAGGTCCACGCTTGAAATAAATGGGCTGGATCAACAAGGGCCTAATGGCACGATGCAGGCTGCCATTGGGTCTTTACAACTTGGCCGTGATGGGCGACGAATAACACCTCTCATTCTTTAACACACTTGTTTAACAACGTCGTATGGCGATTGCCGAGCACTCATGCGTACTATGTCAAGTCACTCGAGTGCAAGTATCATTCATGGACGATGCATATTGTGTATTCATTAACGAGTTTTAATTTAGTTTGATAATCACGTGTAAGTTTAGTGAGGGGAAGAGAGATGAGTGAGAGACTGTAAGGATAAGAGTGAAAAAAAATGACAAAAATAGGGCGACGAGTGGTATTCGTGGGCGACGAATACTCGATACTCGAATAGCATGCCCTAAAAAAATTGTCAAGTTTAGCAAATGCTTAATTCAAGCTTAAGTGACATTCTATTTTATGTAATCCAAATAAAGATGGTTGGTTTAATTTTTTTAATTATTAATTGTGATTATAGGATGTTAATCCCTCTGACCATAGTGTTGCATCGTCATTGTACGGTCAAAGGTGTTAAACAAATAAGGAATTAGGGACACCAAATATCGAAAGTGCAAAGTTTACGGGCACCAAAGTTCACTAGTTTGAAAAACAGGGACACCATACGCAATTTAACATAGTTCAGAATTTCCACGTAAATTTACCGATAAAAGTGTGCCTTTCTATAAAAGCTGATCAAGTCTAATCAGACAATGTCAAGCTGAAGAAATGATCAATGTAATTACATATGCAAGGTATACTCGTTTACTTGATCTCTTAAAAAGTTGAGCATTCTAATTCTCTAATTATGATTGCTTAGCTCGTAGTATTGTACATTTGTACATATAGCTCCAAAATGAGCATGTAAATTTGTGTTTATTAGAGATTTGCCACCTTCTCTGTAAGGTGCAATTCTTTTTGTTCTTCTTTTAAAAATTATTGATTCTTTTATAGAAACTTGTACGTGAATTTGAATCTAAAAATATTTTCAATACCTTATCATATATCATTTAACTTCATTTTCAAGTTTTGCCATTATTTTTGTTGTCAAGTAAATTGATTGGCTTCTATGACCACCACAGTGGTAATCTTGGTGGTGGGGCTTTGTGTTGGACTTTCTATAATCGTGTCAACTCTGTTATGTTATTGTGGAGGAGATTGTGCTGAAGAAGAAAGATTAAGAGAGAGGATAAGTGAAGAAAGTGCTCAACGGTCCACCTCGCCCGAGCCTAACCTGCCTCGGCGCATACCTAATGGTTCTCCGAGCCCGGAGAGCCACATTCGGATCCCTGGGGGTGATCATAATGATGGGCTTGATCAATTAAAAAGACGTTTGCCAACTGGGCCGATAGGAGAGAAACTACTGATTGAAAACCCGGAGTTGGACTGCTCGATATGTTTGGAGATATACTGTCCAAACGACGTCGTAAGATGGTTGCCATGCACTCATGCCTTCCATGTCGAGTGCATCGACCGTTGGCTACAAACCAAGGCCGATAATCCTTGTCCCATATGCAAGGGAAAGCCTAGAGAGTTATTGCTTACTTCACAACAAACGCAAGTCTAATGCATTACATATGTGGTGAGTAGTCTGTTACGTAAGGCTCTTTTCGTTAATTATATATTTGATCTCAACATTTATGTTTATTATTTGTTGTGGCGCATAAATAACCTGGTACATTTTAAAGTGTTATATATTGACATGCAAGGAGGAAAATATTGACATTGAGAAAAATTAAAGTGACTGGAACTCGTCCTCTTTGATCAAAGGGATGGGGCGATGTGCGGTTCGATGAAGGTCACTTTCGACATTTTTTGTTATGTGCTTTCAGTTTTCTTGTAACGGATGAAATAGAGAACATTTGTTAATGTATGTCAGTCTAATCAGGAATGTCAATCTAGCTATACTAGAAAGAAAATGGAATGATGATTAATTCAATCATGTATGCAAGGCGATCGATCGTTTACTTAGTTGATTGCTAATTAATTAATCGCCTATTTGAGGCGTTGATAATTGATTATAGCAAATTGATAGAGGTGTATAGTTTAGACACAATTAATTTGTCTACAATGTAAAATTGAGATAGTAGCAGTAAAATTGAGATTGGAATAGTAAAATTAATTGTAGAAAAAAATTCAGGTAGTAAAATTAATTGTGTGAGTAATAAAATTTTGATAGTGTAGTAAAATTATTACGGATTGTAGACACTTTTGGGTGTCTACACTTTACATCTCTAGCATTGTCCTTGATTATACAGATAGGTCATGTTGCACTAACACATTTGATCAAATCTCCACAATTAAAGTTTCGTTTGAAGTTGTAACTTTTCTATTTCTAATTATCGTAGGTTTCTTAATTCTTAAGCTCCTACACAACATGATTCCTTCCTTCAAGCATAATCTTCTTTTATGCCATGTCTATAATATATGATTCTTCTTCTTCACGCTTCTTCTTCTTCTCCCTCTCTTTCTTTCTCTGCTTCTTCATACTCCATAGTTCTTAGTCCTCTTCTTGGTGTAACTCAACTTTGGTACGCGGTCAAATCTTTCCTGCATCGATAAAGTTCAATACAACTTAGGATTCATGTGAAAATGACGTCTATGACCATCGCAATAGTGATCTTGGTATTAGTATTTTGTGTCGGAGTTCCTCTAATCATTCTAATTGCACTCGTACTATGTCACTATGGTGAAAAATATGAGTACAAGACTTCTACTAGAAACGATACGTATCTAGACGACGAGTATAACAATAGTTGAGTGCGTGAAAGTGTTCAAATGTCCACCTCATCTACCCGCCACCAAACACGGACCTCACGTCCATAACCAAGTACTCCGAGCCCGGAAGAAAACATCCGGGTTCAGGACGACCCGGGTCCACCTAATGATGGGCCAATTCTATCGGACGTGGGCCGTGATCAGCATGAGCACACTAATACAAATGCGGGCCGTAATCAGCCCACGATTGACTCTTTACCAATTGGGTCAATCGGAGAGATGATACTAGTGAATAATCCAGACTGTCCAATATGCTTAGAAAAATACGTTCGCGACGACGTCGTAAGACGATTGCCATGCACTCATGCGTTTCATGTCAAGTGCATCGACCGATGGCATCAAGCCAAAGCGGAATGTCCCTTGTGCAAGAAGAATCCTAATGATTTATTGAATATTTCAAGATAATTATTTTTGGTGTACTTTCGCTATTTTGTAAATAAGTATAGTTCGGATTCAAGTGTAATGTGATAGGATTATGGAGTAAAAGAAAGTAAAAAGAAAGATCGTTGGCTATAAGTTACTAATTGGACTAATAATAATTCCCGAATAGTAATATCTTTACCTGGGGTTTGCCACTTTGACGATTAGGTGATTAATAACTACAGGTTTTTTTTCCCCCTTAATTTACACAAGCTGCGGGAGTGGGGATATGAGGAATCGAAATAGGTCAATTTTCTAATCACTAGGCTAACTTTGATGCTTACTACCATTATAGTCTTGTGTAATACTCATTTGGATCTGAATAGATTTTTGTATTTTGTTTCCTGTTTTTAGTTGATCATGGTGGGAGGTGCATCTAAAAAAACAAATGAATCGTTCATTTCTTAGAAGAATTAGTATGCATTATGTTTTGCATTGCATTTTACCGATTTTACTTGATTTTAAGGTTATCTTTCATTTGTTTTAGAATGAAATATTTGTTAACATGGTCAGTCAAAAGTGGAAAATGGATCAAGAAAATGTCGTCGAATAATTAAATGCAATATAATGTTGACATTTGTACTTTATTGACTAATACATTTCTGCGATCAAGTGTTCTTTAGTTGTCCTTTTCTTTTTTGTGTGTTTTGCACCTATGATGGTAAGTTTCTTCGCTCTTAACACCTTTCTTCAAAACGATTCTTCCATTACACGCTTTTTCTGAAGAAAGTTTGCTCTTTCCTAGCTGTCTTTTAATATTGCTTTGTCATTCACCAACAAAAACGAAACAAACCAAAAAAACTTTCATTTTGTCATTAATGAATTAAGAAATTAGACACTATCTTACTTCTATAAATGTGATTATTCTTTCCCCTTCTCCCCTTCCCCTTCTTCTTCTTCTTCATCATCTTCTTTTTCTCGTCGATTTTTGTTTTTGTTTTTGTTTTGTACAAAGGCGATTTAGAGTAAACACAAAATACTTATTTCAAAATAAATATTCAAATTCTTCACCAAGGCGTAGTCTATATACAATTTACTTGCATTGCACCTTGTAATACATTCCCAATGGACGAGCTTTCGAAAAGTTGTATTTTGTTATATAGTAGATGTTTAGATCATCAGATTCAATTTTTTTTTTTCCTTTCTTCGTAGAATCGTAGCATACAATTATATACGAGTAGCATTTTTTGGTCCGTAAGGAAACACAATTACTCGATTTTACGCATAATTGTTAGTATCTCTTTACAAAAGTTCTCATTTCTTTGCTATTGTCTAGACAAGGTCTATATTGCACAACATTACAACACATGTAAAATGGTTTCTAAAAGTTTTACACTTTTTATGTCCATAATAATTTTGGCATTGCAATTCATCTAATGATGCTAATTGCACTTCTAATTCGTCGAATTTGTAGAATAAATAATAATAATAATGCTAATATTCCTACAAATGGTATATTTTTAAGTCACTTTGTACAACAACTACCAGAGGAAAGCAACCGGGTAAGTGAACCTCCTCTTCAAATACCCATTTCATTTACCAATTATAGTAACCGGGTCACGGATCCAAGTACTCCGCTCCCCCCACCCCCTTTACCCCCGTTCGTTCAGTGGGTACAGATTCGGGCTAATCCGGATAGGCCCATCAGGCCCGATAATCAAAATGCAAGCCTCCTTGACCAGCCCAACATCGAACATCTTCGACCCGTATCGTCTCCCCATCATAGAACCCGGTTCGAAGATCCAAGTACTCCAGACCCGCCCGAGCCACCACCATTTCCATTTATTCAGGACATATTATTTCCGGCCCATTATGGTCCGCCCATTAGGCCCATAAGTAGAAATGCGGGCCTTGATCAGCCCACTATCGACTCTTTACCAACTGGGCCAATAGGCGAGAAAGTACTAAAGCAAAATCCAGAGCTAGACTGCTCAATATGCTTGGAGAAATATTGTTGTGACGACGTCGTAAGGCGATTGCCATGCACTCATGCGTTCCATGTTAAGTGCATCGACCAGTGGCTAAAAAACAAGGCGGAGTGTCCCTTGTGCAAGAAGAATCCTAGAGATTTACTACATAGTTTTCGATGAAATTTGTTTGATGTAATGTATAGTATACACTTTTTCTTAGTCATTATAGATGTCTTATAGTATTCTTGTATGGCGTCACGAGCTATTTTTGATTTGTGTCCTTGCAATGTCAAGTTACGGCTTTCGAAATGTCTAGTGTAGAGTATGGCTTACTAGTCTAAAATGAGGTATTGGGTACGTTTATTAAGTTTTAATTTAACCTTTTCGCCCACAAAAAAGTAAATCTTCAATTTCATAGTAACGAGACCACATAAAAAACTCAATACAATTTTTTTTCGAGCTCTTATGAACAATCGACGTGATGCTCTTATTCAATCACATAAAAGCCCAAAACTAGTCCAAGTTGAGCAAAGGGTAAATCTGAAGTAAGTTTACCTATAGGTGGAATCATCATACCAAATACAAACCACACTGAAAACATAAACCCCGACGAAAATTGAGAACCTAGGCCCGGATAAAACAATAAATGTCAATTCAACACCAAACGTAAACAACTTAAAAAAAACCCGAATATAAATATCCGATCTACGATCTTACAAGAAAGATGGTTTGGGGCTTTTGGGTTGTACCCAAAGATACAAAAGCCAAGTTATTGTTTTGGACATTGGAAACGTAAAAGAGAAGCCCAAGACCATAAACCCAAAAAGCCCTAAACAAACCCTAACACACACACATACACAGCAGCAGCAGCAGATATAAATACGATACAATAAAGCTCGCCCCCCTATTCACCTATCTAGGGTTTTTCAGAGAGCAACACAAAAACCTTGCATTTTCTCTCTCTTCCCTGCGCCTCACTCCATTTTTCTCTCTCTTCATCAACCATGGCGGCAGTTGAAGATGCTTCAATGGTGGTTTCTGATCCTTCATTTCATGAAGTCAAGCTTTTCAACCGCTGGACTTATGATGTTACTGTATGTATCTCTTCTCCTTTGTTTTTATTTCATTTTATGTTTAGATCTAGTATCGTGTATCACAAGTTTCGTTGCATTTCTGGGTTTTGGCTTTTCTTTTATTCCGTTTTGAAAGATTTGTACTTTTTCACTTGTAAGGATTTGTGAATGCTTTGTTATTGATGATATTCATGTTATCGGGATTGGTCATTGAGTATATTATGTGATACTTTTGTTTCGGCGATATTTTGTTGGTTTGATTGTATTTGTATTAAGATTGTGTTGTTATTAGTTTTAAGTTTTACTGAATTTGAAAAAGGAATGATTTTGTTTGTGTCAATTTGTTTTCTTAATTAGATTGTATTTTTGTATCGTATGATGTGTATGATATAATCATTTTGTTGCATCAGACCGTCATTTTAATGCAGTTGCGTCACATTTACGCTTGATATGGTTGCGGAATTTGATTGAAATATGCTGATTTGGCTTTGTGCAGTCTGTATTAAGTTTTTGTTTTGTTGATGCTAATATATCTGTGTATAAAGACATGAGCTTTATGTTGTATTGGATTGTATAGAGTATTGTTCATGTGGGTTGGTAATCTTTTACCTGATGCGTTTGTGGAATTTGTGGTTGCTAAATAATTTCGTTGCAACTTTAAATGTTTGGAATTTTTGGTTCAACAATCATATGTGTTGCCGAATTAGTTTTAGGGAGGTGATTGTTGGTTGATAATTTCGTTTAAATTGTAAATGTTGGGAATTGTCGGGGTAAACTATCATGTATCGCTGGGTTGGGTTTAGCGTACTTGTTATATGTCGGGCTCCAAATGCTCCATTTTTTTCGGCTTTATCATAGGGGTTATGAATTGGAAATGATTTTATTGTGCTCGGCCTTTTTGTTGCCCTTGCTGTCTAGCTCAGCTGGTGGGGGGTGTATAGTTCGGTTGTTTGAGCATTGGTCTCGGATCCCTTTTTCTTTTCTCGCCCCCCTGCCCCTGCAATAGCGGCGAGACCTGGGAAGGCAACCTGATTTGGAGTCAGTGGATTAGTTTTTTCTAGTTGGCTATAAGGGATTCTAAAATGTCCTATGATTTTTCGATGGATATCTCAGTCTGTGATATTGGTTGCATTTCTATCTTCTCTTTGCACGTGTGATTTATGTTTAGTTTCTTGCAGAGAAACTGTTGAAGTGTTGTTGTCTTGCTCTTCCATGGCTTGCTTCTCTTTCTATCAATGTACTTCTTATGTGTTGATGATAAATTGGATACGTTTTTCCCCTGTAGAGAAGCTGCTAGTGTTGATATCTTGCATTTCTGTGGGTTGCTTCTTTTTGTATTTGATGACTTGAATACGTTGTTCTCTCCTGTTATTTGAGTGAACGTCATTTTTTTCTGTCCTTTTGTAAATTGTTACTCTTTGTTCGTTCAGTACTGATTTTTCTATTTGCTTTGTAGGTCAATGACTTGGCGCTAGCTGATTACATTGGGGTCAATGCTGTCAAGCATGCTACATATGTTCCTCACACCAGTGGAAGGTACCAAGCCAAGCGATTCAGGAAAGCCCAGTGCCCAATTGTTGAGAGGTTGACAAATGCACTCATGATGCACGGACGTAACAATGGTAAGAAGTTGATGGCTGTTCGCATTGTCAAGCATGCTATGGAGATCATCCATCTCCTGACTGATCTTAACCCTATCCAAGTCATCGTTGATGCCATCATTAACAGGTATGGGAACACGCTTCCTGCAGCTCCTTTATTTTCTTCCTCCATTTTGTTTAGCATACAACTGTGGTTTCTGGTTGCATTTACGTTTCTGGTCTCTCCTTTTCTTACGCTACTGTTATTTTATTCAGTGGTCCAAGGGAAGATGCTACCAGGATTGGTTCTGCTGGTGTTGTGAGGCGTCAAGCTGTTGATATTTCTCCTCTGAGGCGTGTCAACCAGGCTATCTACCTTCTTACTACTGGGGCTCGTGAGAGTGCTTTCAGGAACATCAAGACTATTGCTGAGTGTCTTGCTGATGAGCTTATCAATGCTCACAAGGGTTCATCTAACAGGTACATTCAGTCTTCCTATTGCAGTCTTCTAAGTGTTTGTATAAACTTTCACATTTTTTGGTATTGTTGCTGGCACCTGCTGATTTGCCCGACTGATTCTCGTTATGGCAGGCGAGAAGTTGATGCTTGGAGAATTTACTTGTTATGAACCTTGATTTTAGATATATGCTTTTTCTTACGGTCTCTATTTTTATGTACCGAATGCTAAGACTTGTTGCACTCCTCTATCTTGCAGCTATGCCATCAAGAAGAAGGATGAGATCGAGAGAGTTGCCAAGGCCAATCGTTGATTTCCGAGTTATGTCAAGATTACCCTTGTTAGCTGCATCTTTGGTCAATTTTGGACTGCTGTCTTGTTTTGTCTGAAAATTAAGTGTATGGAATTGTTGCAATTTAGCTATCTAAGAGTTCATCGTTTGGAGTAGTATATAGTGTTGCCTTCAGAATTCTGAGCAGTTTCATGACTTTACTGTATCCTCATTTTAGCAAACTGTATTGACTCCATCAATCTAGCTCTCTTCCTTTCTGGAGGTCATCTTTGGTGTTGTGGCCGTTTTTGGCCTATGTGTGTTTTCCCTTTATGATCCCTTGTCTTTGGCAGTCGTATGAGGTCGTTGCTCCTTTGTGCATATGGCACGGACTGCAGTCGTAGGAGCTTTTTGCTCCCTTGTGCATATGGGATGGACTGATGCTCCATTAACTGGAGTACCGTGTTCCATTAACCGTGCTAGTGTGCTTTACTCTTCTATTTCATAGTGCAATTAATCGATACCCTCTCCTCGAGAGGACATGGGTACGTCTCAGTGTAGTTATATGAGAAATTGTTGTATTTATGTCGTGGGAAGGTCTTGAGACGTCTATAATGACCTGACTACTCTGCTCATCGAGTCATCGGTTTCAAGATGGGAATTCACTTTTAAGTCGATTTTTCAAGTTTGTAATTAGTGGTTAGTACGAATTTTTTTTGCAACTAGGAGTACTCTGTATTTAGATACGGTCTTTAGGTACCGAAAACATTTACAACCAACAGTAATATGTACATCATTTTGGTTAATTAGAAATACCGATAGGTACGTGAAATGTACAATAGTAGGCTTAGAAATTAATGGTCACCTTTTATTTGAAAGGTGCGCAAGCATATCCACCACAAAGTTTAGGCCCGCTGTTGTAAGGAAACAACACAATCGGTCGATTCGTTGGCAATTCTGGTAGGGATCCTATCGTAGTCAGGAATGTTACTATCTCCTGCATGTTAGGCCTCCCGTTGCTTTCAGGCAAGGTGCACAGTAATGCAATGTTTATGACACGAACCGCTTGTTCAGAGTCGATCCCAGACCCCATCCTTCGATCAACCATCTTAACTTTCTCGTCTTTTTCGTGCATTATCCAAGCGTAGTCCACCAAATCCATCTTCTGCATTGCGTAATCATCAGAGCTACGTCTTGAAGTTGTGGAGTCCATCTCATTCTCGGCCATCCATCTCTTCCTACCAGCCACCACTTCTAGCACGAGAATGCCGTAGTTGAATACATCCACACTCTTACTATACGCCGGATCAATATCAACAGGGTCACCTAGTCCAAAGTCGCCAAGTAAAGCCTTGAAGCTCACGTCTAGGAAGACACTGCTAGCTTGAACGTTACAGTGAGCCAACTGATGCGAATGTAGATGATTCAACCCATTCGCGATATTTTTTACCACCTTAAATCTTCGACTCCAAGGTAGAACTCCTACCCCAAATAACCACTTATCAAGACATCCATTAAAAATGTACTCATAGACAACCATCAACTCCTTATGATCATAACACCAACCTCGGATAGGCACCAAACCCGGGTGCCTCACCCGGCTCAACGGCCCAACCCGCTTCAAGAACCTCCTCCTGTCGATGCTCAGGGTGCTCAGGAACTGAACGGAGAACCGCTTGACGGCCACGTGGCACCCGTTAGGCAAGGTACCTTTGAACAAAACCCCACTCAAATCACTCCCTAAAACCTCCCACTCACTAAAACCCTTAGTAGCCAATGACAACTCCGGTCCAGTAAACCGCCGGGGCTTATTTGGAGGCCTTGGCCGGTGCTTCTTTTCCGGCATCTTGAGGAAGGTGGACCCACTATCAGAAGTTGGCCTATTGCTGTTGCAATATAGGGTGACAAATATAGCAAAACAAAGAAGTACAACACAAACAAATATAAGAAAAGTGGTAGTTGGTTTCTCTTCCTTGATTGGCAAGCTACTATTTTCCTCAACTCTGTCTCTCCCAACTAAGAGCTTACTCTCACAAGTTTTGGCCCCCGGAAATCGAAGATTCGACGGGGTTTTAGAAGTGAAGTTCCAAGAAAGAATGTTGTGTACTTGGGTTTTATTCCCTGTAGAAGCAGAAAAACCTACAAACATGTACTCATTTAGAAATGGACTTAAATCAATGTCATCAGAAAACACTGATTTTAACGAAGTTTCGAGGTTAGACCCGACCCTGATGTCCATCCTTTTGTTAGACCCGTCATACATGATCCGAGCATGGTGGACTGACCCATCTTCAAAGGCTAGACCATAGTCTGACGCATTGATTGTCGAATTGGAAATAATACTGCCCAAGTTTATGCCAATATGGTTGTCATTCGGATCACCAAATTCCGGGTTTTGGCGTGTGTCGAATTCTATAGCGAAAAACTTGTAGTAGTTTTCGTCACAAGCGTCGTTCAGCATTCCTAGCCATGGACCAGGTCGGCCTACTGTGAACTCATCCGGCGCAATCAGGAAGGTTAGTCCACTTCCTGCATAATTACAGTCCATTTTACTGTCAATTTATTAGCAAATCTTCCTTAACAAGTCTTATATCTACTGGTGGAATTGTTAACTTTCAGTGAGCTAGAACATTTTGTAAGATACGCAAAGTGAAGACATAAGAGTAAAGCGTGTATCTATCCTCTATCTTAAAACTAATTGGCAATCTCGCGTAATATTTGACTAGCTCACGCATATTACAACAACTAGTTCGCAAATTTAGCATAGAAAATTTACCTCCTTGAGTTACCTCCCCTGAATTCTCAGCATGTCCTGGCAAAGTATGATTATTGAATTGAAAAGCGAACGTAGTATCAAAAGAACCCGGAGTTTTGCTATTCGGATCAAATACCCGAATAGGAGACGAGTAAATAGCCCGTCCAGCTTGGTGTCGGATATCATCCGTCTCTGAAGTATCGGGTATTTGGATACTCCGTTTGTCTTCCGAGAGCTTAGCGCTTCCAAGGAGCTTAACTTCATGGTCAATTTTCGGGTTACTCGATACGCTAAACTCCGGGAAATAGAGTGATTTGGTTACACTAGTTACTTGTTTAGTGACGCCATTTTTATTACCAAGAACAAATACTACTAGCGTAAAGCAGAAGAGTGTTTGGCTCAGGAATGTTGGGTGAGCCATACATGAAAGAAAAGATATTTGCGGTGCTGAAATAATGATGATAAGTGAGGTTCGAAATAATACACACTAATATAGACAAATTACAATACAAAAAACTCACGGATATGAATTATACACTAGACTTCAAGTCACGATAAAATTGATCTCTTTCAAGGTAGTTTGTTACACAAATTAGTGCATATGGTTAGACTCACAACATTTAAGACACAATGGAATCGGTTAAAACGTTGTGATCTAATTTATTTTACGTGTTATTTTTCACTTGGTTCAATATAACACATAGCCCCTCTACACATAGAGAAATCAGAACATGGTGTCCTTTCATTAAAAGACATCAACGATAGTTATCATTATTATTACCATACTAGTATTTAATTACATAACGAGGACTATATATAACTTATAATTTGGGTTATCAAAACCTATACTGTATTTTACTCTGAAAATGTTCCATTAAGTGAAATCTTACAACTCGATTTTGTTTAGAGAGAACGACTATTTCGACACCCAAACAACTATTACAAATCATTACTTGCGTGTAAATTGTGTTTTGCTTAGTGGCTATGGACCTATGGTACAACAATGAGGAACATGGCACACCATATAAGTCGATCAAGTAGGTTGGATTTGTCATTTGTCTATTTGCGTGTAAAATGTGAAAGTGATAAGCATGTTCTAATAAGAACAAAACAAAGCACTATCTTCATTAAAATGGATGGGGCACTAGATAGTGATTTGTGAGGGGAGGATTACAATTTGTGCTCGCCTTTTGGTCGTTTTCTTATGGTATTTATTTGACAGCTTCTTCAAAACGCAACACTACTAATCATGGATTTGGAGTACAATATATATTGAGTGAAATGTCATAGAATGATAGAAATGATAGAAATATCTATCAATGTACCTCAATCATTTTGATTATATTGTGCTTTGGAGTAGGTAGCTAAGCTAGTGACTAGTGTTGTATTTTCACGACCCTTCTTTACAAAAAGGTTGAAAAATTGTTGTACAAAACTTCCATGTAAAGATGTAGAATTACTTAGGAAGGCAAAACACAACAATGTAGGACGGATATTCTCTGTTTCTATTTATGTGTAAACTCCCATTTCCTCGTCATTACCACGCTCATCAAACGCGTTGCGTTGCGTTATTTTTACTCTAATGTTGAATAATGCTCGTGGAATTTATGAAAAGAGTTTAGTTAAAAGAGGTTATAATACCAATGTAAGGGGGGTTGCACTTATAAATTGTACTACTAAGCATATCGCTTCCCACCATCTCAATACAAGCGAAAAAAAAAAACAATACATTACAAAGAAATAATTTATTTTTTTCAAAAATTGCAAAATTCATTTTTATCCCATCAAGATCATAATGGGTAAAACATGTCGTCTTAAAACCCGAATTATTTTGGTAGTTTTACTCAACATGGTTGCAAAGAATGCGTACCTAGGCTCCATCTTGGGCTGCCATGACACAGAACGAGAGGCATTGTCCAAATTCAAGCAAAGTGTAAGTGATCCTTCAAATTTACTCTTTTCATGGGCAGGGGCAGATTGTTGTCAATGGTTTGGAGTCGCCTGTAATAACGTTACGGGTCACGTTACTCGTCTTGATTTGGGCCGCTGGTCGATAGACTCACCTTACTTAACAGTACACTTGACGGCCCGAGACTTAGATCCTTGTCTGATGGAATTGCAACACTTGAATTACTTGAATTTGAGTGGCAATGACTTTCAGAAAAGCCAAATTCCGTCATTTCTAGGTTCATTCAAACATCTTCGGTATCTTGACATTTCCTATGCAAATTTAAGTGGAGCGTTGCCTCCACAGCTAGGCCATTTAAATAGGATAGAGACTCTCTATCTAGGTACAAATCGTTTATGGGGGCCTTTACCTAGTGTTTTGAAGAACATGACCTCCCTTGTAAATCTCGACTTATCAGAGAACGCGTTCAATGGCACAATCCCACTCTGCCTAGGAAATATGTCACACTTGCAACACCTTGACGTAAACTCAAACTCATTCGTGGGTGCTCTGCCACATTGGTTAGTAGACTTGAGAGCATTGAGATACTTGGATGTTTCGTGGAATTCAATCTCCGGTCGAATCCCTCCGTGGATTGGGAACATGACCTCTCTAGTAGATCTCAGCCTCTCAGGTAACTTGTTTAATGGCACAATTCCAGAAAGCTTATGACAACTAAACAACCTTCAAACCCTTCACCTTTCGGATAACCGGTTGGAAGGTGTATTTTCGCACTTGCACTTGGCCAACCTCTCAAGTTTGAATGAGTTATGGTTAAATAACAACTCTTTAAGCTTCAAGTTGGATTCTCATTGGAGTCCCCCATTCCAACTTCGTATCCTTGAGATGAGTGATTGTAGTATCGATAATGGTGAACTCCCTGGTTGGATCAAATCACAAACCCAACTTGAAGGGTTGGGCTTGTCCAACACCGGGATATCAGGGGAATTGCCACTATGGTTTTGGAACATGAGCTTGGGTTGGATATTTCTCTCTGATAATCATATCCAAGGTCGAATTGGAAACTTGTCTCAAAATAAGCAACTTGAAGCTTTAGACCTTTCCAATAACATGCTCACTGGATCTCTCCCACACTGCCAATCTCTGTCCCTCTCGTTGTATAGCTTGCAACTCGATAGAAACAAGCTTTCTGGCACAATTCCTGATTGTTGGAGTTCTAAATTTGCAAATCTTGATTACATTAATCTATCTTCCAACAAACTGTCTGGTATCATTCCTCACTCTATTACTCAACTTCCGAGTTTAAATTACTTAATATTGAACAACAACGCACTGGTTGGGCAGATTCCTCAAAGCTTCGGTACAAGTAGTAGTAGTCTGGTAATTATGGACCTTGGTGAGAATCAGTTATCCGGAAGCGTACCAAGCTTGAGTGCAGACATGGTTCCTTCTTTGGGAATTCTCAGGCTACGTGGGAATAAACTTGTGGGTGACATTCCAGACCGACTTTGTTCACTTAATCATCTTCAAATCCTCGACCTTGCGAGCAATAATCTAACCGGAAACATTCCTCTCTGTTTTGCCAATTTTAGCGGCATGGAGCTTCCTCTTAGTCTATTTAGTGACAACCTTACTTCAATGGACGGCACAGATGTTGTTCTGAAAGGACAGGTACTAGAGTACACACGTAATTTGAAGTATGTTGTGGATTTAGACCTTTCGTGCAATTTCTTAGTGGGTCAGATACCAGAGGGTCTAACAAACCTCACCGCACTCAAAGGCTTGAACTTGTCGCACAATCATCTTACAGGAAGTATTCCGGCAAAGATCGGCGAAATGATATCTCTAGAATCCTTAGACTTATCCAACAACCATCTTTCTGGCACAATCCCCTCCAGCATCTCCAAGTTGAATTCTTTGGTAAGCCTCAACTTGTCCTACAACCAACTTGGCGGAGAGATCCCGGGGGGAGAACAACTTACATAGGTAATCCAGGATTGTGCGGAGATCCATTGCCCAACAAATGCACAACAAACAAGGTTCCACAACAACAGTCGCAACAAGAAGATGACAAGGAAGACAGTCTGTTTGTAAACCCATGGTTTTATCTAGTCATAATGTCGGGTTTTGCGACCGGATTTTGGGGGGTGGTTGGAAGTTTGCTGCTCAACAGGAGGTTTAGATTCGCTCTATTCCAGCTCGTCAGCAACATCGCCGATTACTTGTATGTCCGAGTAATGCTAAGGATCAATAGGCTAAGAAATTAGCATCCACATCATTTTATAGGCCCGGTACCCTTAATCAGTGTAACTTACTATTGTTAGTCGTCAATTTGCAAACCTTTTGTTGTTGTAATTGTATCATTATTTCCATTCAGTTTTGCTATGAATGCTATCGTAACAAAATTTGCAACATTAAAGAAATTAGCTCGATCCAAATGAACCGATAAACAAAGTTTAATCCTAGCGAGTACCTCAATATATAACTCCAAATGCGACAGTCGTCCATAAACGTGACTAGATTAGCGCATGTCTTTAATGAGATCGTGACCGAAATGACATCCCTCACTCCCGCCTCCCATCAATACACCACTCAGTCGAATGGTACAGCAAATGCATGCATAATATCTCCATTTCAAAGTTCAAACTTATTAATCATGGGTTTTGATTCCGAAGATTCAGATTAATTCGTTGAAAATTATTGAACTTTTGCAAAACGAAAATCGGATTAAACGAAATATCATGAGATGGCATTATAGACAACGATCCAACAACAGGTTCAAATAATGATCACTGCAGACCAAAACCAGCGAAGGTGATCTTCCAAACAAATGCACTGCATACCACAGAGAAGCCAACAGGGACATTCACAAGTTTTCGACTAAAACCTTGTTTAAAAGATATCAATACCAAAGCCAAAGGGCACGAGGTGCCTAATTAGGACGAGGTCGTAAAACATACAATCCTTTCGCAAAATCTTTTCTTTCATTAGGCCATATGCATATCCTCAACACAAAACTGTCACAAGCAAAGTCTAAACATACTGCTAAATCCTGTCTGATGACGGTTGCACTCCATAATCTTAAACCTAGAGAATAAAAAGATGAGAGCAGAAACACCGGGTACATGAAACACTGTCCTACTGCCTCAGCACAGCTTAAGCTTCCTCCTCGATCCTTCCCTTCTCACTCACGTAGATACCATCGAGAAACTTTCTGATATCCTTGTTCTTCACATGGCATTTCTGCACGATTAGAGTATCATGGTCAGTCAGGGAACTTGATTCACTAGGTGTCGGGGAAAATTAACAAAGCACGAGAAGATTTTAAACAAAAGTACCTGGTTGATCAAAGCAGCAGAGCGAGAAACAAGCTCAATATCATTGCCATCCAAGACAAGTTCATCCTTGACCTTCTCAGACCTCAAGATGGTAACTCCGTCCAACATGTCAACTTTCCTCACCTGAAAACCATTATTGCCCAAAACATAAGCATACTGAAATAATAGCTAATTATCGTCAATCCTCTAACATAGTTATCATCAGAATCATGGGGACTACAGTAGCAACAACACACAAAAATCACGTCATCAAGAAACCTACTCGGCGAAACGAAAAACTCTAGTTCACTCCATAAACCACTGCAGCAAACATACAAATCGCCTCTGGGGACAAATATGACTCCGATAACAAACCGGACAACTTTACTCAGTCACGGGTAAAAACACAGCATACTGCAAACAGCTCTGAAATTCCTAGGAGAATGGACTTAGAAATGTCCCAAACAACAATCAGTAATCTCAGACCTTACGGAACGAATTTAAGAAAAAGATTAATGTACAGCATAAGAAATGGTTAAAAGACCAACAGTATCACGCCTCATGGGCACAACTACAAGCCTCGCCATTCAGCACAAAACCACAATCACCGATTGAAAGAACACAAAGGCCAAACCAAAGAATGAACCCCCCCCCCCCCTTCCCACAGCAAAACCATAACTGCTTAGACATCAAAAATAGCTATCAAAGAAACACATTAGCTGCATTGAAATGGAATACTTAGCCACATGAACAAACAAATTCATGCACTTAGGAAGACACAGAAGATCATACATACAGAGCACACAACAGTAGGCCACCTCAGTCAGCAGACCACAAACAACACAGGGAGGATCATGGGCAACTAAGTCAAGAAGTGGAATCTGATATATTTACCGATCAATCAAAAAGCTAAGACACAAACAGCAGCCAACCATATAAAACACAAAGTAAAATTTCGTAGCAACAACCTTTAACCTCAAAGGTTCAACACCAGGAACAATACATTCCTTAGCCAAGAAGATTAACTCAGTAATCAGACATAAGGTAAAGCTTGTATTTATCAGGCTACAGATAAAAACAGAGGAAACCTCTGTAACACCATGCAAATCACATAGTGCTGAATAACAGTACCCACTGAAGAACAATCACCAACTTCGCATTTTTTAGATTTGCACAAAAGGAAGGATACCTCAACACACTTCGTAACCATCCTCAAATAATCAAATATATAGGCCAAAAACACATTGATTAAAAAAAAAAGGAGCAACCTCCTTCCTATCAAACACCCATGAACAAAACATGATCATATGACCATTCTTACTTTACCAATGCACCCAAAACTAGTTAACCAACGTTTATTTAGTATAACTAATGGGCGACATTTCTTACACCAACGAATTAACGATACATAGTAATTGATATCTATGTTCTACAGCCCAATCCACAACACGATCAAACAATCTCAAACTCCCTCAAATACTAACATATGGCCATCAACGAGTACAAAAACACAAACTTCTGCATCAGTGTTAAAAGGGCATCTTCATTTCTCCAAATTTTTCAACACACAACATCATAACCATCAAAAATAGAACCAATTTCACTCCAAAAATAAACACAAGATACACCCCAAAATACAAATTGACAAATTCAAGCACCTAAAAAAACCCTAGAATAACCAAAATCACCACAAAAATCACAAATTCATGCATTCAAATCATGTCAACCAATCATTCCACAGAAACAAGTTTTTCAACAAAATTATTTCAACAAAAATCACAAATTAATGCATTAATCCTCAAAATAAACCCATTTCACAAGTAAAAAATCACAATTTTCCACCACAAACACAACCAAAAAAACTTCAAAAACAACACAAATTTATGCATTAAAGATCACAACTTTCCAACATAAACAACCAAAAACAACACAAATTCCCACATTTCTCCAAGTTTTTTCAACATACAACACCATAATAATCATAAAAACAGAGAATACATTAAAAAAAAAAAAGGAGGGAAGAGTAAAAAGAAAGTTACCCTCTTTTCACCGAGAAAGTTACGGATCTCAATACCGTGATTAGCATTAGTAATAGAAGCATTAATAGGAAAATGAGCATAAACCATCCTCATCTTATAACGGTAACCTCTCGTAACACCAGTGATCAAATTCTCGATATGAGAGATAGCTGTACGGATAGCAGCTGTTGTCTTCCTCTTCCCGAACCAAGAATCAATCTTAAGTATCTTCTTCCCATCTTCGTTCGTTGTCAGCTGGAAATCCAAGTTCAGATGCTTAAAGTTCCGAACAAGCTTCCCTCGTGGGCCCTCCACCTCGATCATCTTCGCGTCCACCTTTAGTGTGATCCCCTCTGGGATCTCCATCGAGTCCGATGATAGTACGGTCTTCATTTTTTCAAGCGGCGGCGGCGGCGGAGTGAGAGAGAGATAGTTAGGGTTTTTTTTTTTTATGGAGGTGGGAGAGGGAGAGAAACCCTAATGATGTTGAAATGGTTTTTATATGTGGCCATTGTAGGTAGTGTGTGTGAGAAGTCTCGTTTTTTTTTTCCTGAGGGTTTTCATTTCTTTTCTCTGTGGGCTGGGCTGGGCTTTTTGGTGGTTGTTTTTGTTCGTCATGGCCCGATTTTGTATTTTTAAGTGTATCGTAAGAGTTACGGTGAGACGGTCTGATAGAGAGGTAACGAGGTTGTTGTTTTTCGATCGTATCTTTACGAGGGTTTTTGTTTTTTTTTTGGGTTGGGGTTGGGGGTGGGGGTGTTTTGTCTATTGGGTCCGATTTGAGCTGTAGCTTGTGGTGAGACGGTTTTGATACGAGAGTTGCGGAATATTGTTTTCGATTCTATATTTCGGGGGGTTTCATGGTATTTTGTCGTTTGGGTTGGATTTGAGCGTAATTTTGAAGTTGAGTTCAGTAATATTATGAGCTCATGTTATTGCCCCAATTTGAACAAGCACTACTCTTTTGATGGTTCTAAGTTTTAGCGTAGTATATTACGGTGAGACGATTTAATTGGAGAGTTATTGACTTATTATTATCGAACGATCTTAGGTTTGGTGGTGTTTTGTCTATTGGGTACGATTGAAGCTTGATTGTGAGGTGTATTTTTATACATTTTGTGCTCAATCTGAACTTTAGGTTGTGGTGTAATGGCTTATATGGCCCAATGTGAATATCATTATTCCTCTATTTTTGAAGTTTTGAGACCGAGTACAGGTAACTTGGGGTTAGATGGTCTCATAAAAGGGAAATTGTTTTCAGTGGCGAATCTATCCCCAAAAACTTGGAGTAGCCTTCTTAGTACAAATTATTTTTTTAAATTTTTTTTTCCTATTTTTTTGGAATTTTTAGACAATATTTTGACGTTTTCGGGAAATTTGGGGTAGCCGGTGCACCCTAGGTTACCCCCTAGATTCGCCCATGATTGTTTGGGATCGTGCTTTCTTTTTGTAAACTTGAAAACCAATATGAGATTATGTGATCAAACTATAAGGTGGTTCTTTACACTATTGAAGTTCATACGAGTATGTGATTAAAAGTTGTCCAATGTAAATACGTCATCTTATGTCGGCCCTAGTAATATGATTAGACCATGGTAGAGATATTTATTTGTACTGGATCACTGTGATTAGTAATTTCAGATACAGTGAAATTAAGTTGTGAATAATAAATTACGTGTGTCAATTTACTGTTGATTTAACCTTTTTAGCAAATACTCCTACTCGATTGATACTAGTATTTCTCAAGAAAAATAAAATGTTTGATTAAATCATTGTATATTTGTATGGACCATGGTTGCATGGGCCTCCATTTTACGCAGTGGATCTTCATGGCAATATTTGAGTGCATATGGTCCCACTATTCCAGCCAGTTTTAACGTTTTAAGCCACAAAACAAGATGTTAGACTCTTAGTTTTGAGGTAAACCCATGGCCACAATTCTTTAAAGGGTATCATTTATCTCTAGTTGTATCACTTGAGAGCTAATAAATGTAATTAAGATGTCATTTCTTATACCGTGAAAAACCGATAATGTGACCATAATACAGCTCCAAAATGATGTTACGAACTTTTAGCATAGAACATGAGATTATAAATACCATTGTCATTGTCATAAGTTTTAAAAACTCATAAGGTAATCACGAAAATTATAAATTTGATTTGAACTCGGAAAAAAGTTGACCATAACCTTTAGCTCCACGGAAACAAACAAAAGGAACTAAAAGAAAGAAAGAAAGTGTACATACATGATACATTGGTCTTCTAAGATCTAAATAGTCAACGCAAGTCAAGACTCAACTTTGTATTGGTTTATCGGCCAGGTTAGATAGCAATAAAGCATTGATGTAGTTAGGTGTATAATTTAATGTTATCTGATTGCATATTAATCAGACCCAAATCATTCCTTTGGGCGTGGGTCAGCCGAAGTTGATGTGCAATTTATAAGCACATGTACGTTATTGGTACTTTTGCTAACAAGGGACCAACTTAGTAGCTTAATTAGGACGTTACCTTGGTGAGATTTTAAGATACTAATTCCAATCTAATTACGGTGTATAGATGTGCTAAAAAAAACTAATTTATAAAAGATGTAATAAGCTATATATATAGTATGTACGGTAGCATTCTTTCATGTAGTATTCTTGTCATCAAAACAATGATGTCCTGAGACGTATGGTTCTTTGGTGAAAGTTTCAAACTATACAATCAAATAACTTTTGGCTCCAAGACATACGAGTATTACGAATTGAAATACTTTCACAATGAACTCCGTCCATAGATAGAATTCAGATTTTTACAGTAAACTTTGGCAGATAGTCGCGACCTGCGGGTAAAAGATGGTATGTCTTGTAGTATAGAACGACATACTCATATAGGTGTTGATAAGATTATGTTACTCGTATGTTGTATCACATGATTCACATCTATCGTCAAAAATTATTCATGTTTGTCGTCCCTTCTGCAACTTTGCGAAACAAGCCAAAAACTCACCCATATTCAATCCCATGACAATGGCTGGTTGGTTCGTTGAACAAACTCCAAAGTAGATATGGATAACAATCTAACGTATTAACATACATACAAATTACTAAAACAATGAAAACTTAGTAACATACATAATAAGCTTATATTATTTAGAACATCTCAAGCTTAATTATGAACATTTATGCATGCACGCAACAAGTACTTCGTGTCGATTGTCTCGTTCGATTGATCAACATGATCCCGTGCATTAGTATTGGTATTATCACGTTCCAAAATGAATCTAATAAAGTAATAAGCATTGTTATTTTCGCAGAACAGGGCATTCTACAACCTATTACCTCTACAAATTATAGCCACTACTAATAATAACAGTAATTACATGAAATGTTTACCAACATCATGAAAAAATTAAAGAAAAATACACATTACTATTAAGCTAGCTAGCAAAATAAGCTAAGAAAAGCTTCTTGAATGAACCTGTGAACATCAGAGGAATTGAGGGCAATGTAGCAATACACAAGCTCCTCAATGTCGTTCCAATCGCAAACTCCGAATTCTTGAACCATTTCGAGTATCGATTCTCTCAAGTCTAAGAACGGGTCAGTAGACTGTAACACTGCACAAATGGTGTCATCAGCCCAAACACCACTAACATCACTAGGAAGCTTAGCCGAGAAGCTTATCCTCGCGCTTCGGCTTCGCGTGATGGCCATCTTGCTCTTGTTGTCTTGGTCGTTGTTGGCTGCCATTGTTTCTATATATGCGAAATTTGGAGAATTAAACGAGTTAAGAGCGTACATGTATATAGTAGCAAAATGATGAGAGTTTTATATCCGTGGTCCTTGCAATTGTTATTTTGTAAGAGTATGGGATGAGGAGCCTATCAGAAATTTAATACTACAACATCTATCAAATGGTGCAAATTGTGAAACAGAAATATGTCTCGTACAAAGGGAATTGCTCATGTGAAGTGTGATAAAGAAGCACAGCTGTTTGCATTTATGTTGCTACCCCAAATTGTTTTTAATAGAACCCAAAAACAAGACGTTTTTCTCACAATTGAAAACTGAAAACCCATTTTTTCTTGTTTTTAGAAACGAGATTTTGGTTATACAAAGTTACTCCGATTTTACCGATTTGTTTGGGGATCACCTTACGTAAAAATGGCTATATATCGGATAAACATGTACCATAAATGTTGAAGTATAAGACCATTGTGGGTGGCCTAACCATCGGTCTAGACTTTTGGCTCAATTGGTTTCTAACATGGTATTAGAATAGAGCCTCATCGATCCTGATGTCTCGAGTTCAAATCCTACTAGCCCCCTCCTTTGTTGTGTTGGAGCCTTAATAAAAAGAGCTATGTTTAAGTGTTGTGTTTGTGGGCCAGTGAATTACCCACACTTCATGCCCAAGTGGGCCTTTGCGTGAGGAGGCGTCTTGAACTATAAGACCATTGTTAGTGCTCTAACCATCGGTCTAGACTCTAAACTTTTGGCTCAGTTGATTTCTAACGATAAATTGGGTCGCAATCAATTGGGTGTAATTTGCTTTTCCTCCTACAAGCCCATTTGGTGCACCATTTGGTCTGAGGAAGCCCACAAGCCCACAACTCATTAGGTAAAGCCCATTGGAAAGCTCGGCTTTGGATAGCATCATTAGCAGCATCAAATGATAAGTAACTAAATAGACTAGTGCAGTGTCTGAGTTCAAATTGTTCAAGTTACACGTAAAGAATTCAATGTAGAGTAGGGTTGATATGGAAATGCCCTACTCGTTAGTCATTACATCGTTTTTGTGAAAAGGAAGGAAACGAACAAAATCCGCAACAACGAAATCCTACCTATGTACCAACCATCGGCAATAGTTTCTGTATGATAGCCCTGATGGCGCGGGAGCGCTAGCCTTGCAACTCTGATCATCGTCGAAGCAGGATTGGCCTTCATCAAGCAGTTTGGAGTGGCCCTAAAAAGACTGGACTTATCAAGCAGTTTGGAGTGGCTCTAAAAAGACTGGACTTATCAAGCAGTTTGGAGTGGCTCTAAAAAGACTGGACTTATCAAGCAGTTTGGAGTGGCCCTGAAATATTGCCGACCCTTAGCAGTGTAGCAAAAAATGGTGCATAGGACATACATTTTCCTTGTCCACGCACCCCTTCTTCCTCTGGCAAAGACGTACAATGTATTGAGTCTAGTGACTATGCCCGGAGTCGTGATTGTCCGTATGAGTAAATGGTTTTGTAATTCTCTCAACGAAAGTGTAGACAACAAGTTTACAAGTTGACGTTGGAGATGGCATGGGGGTATCATGTGCAAATCTTTAGAACTTAAAAGTACACGTATAAAAAAATAAAAATAAAATAGTGTATATCAAGTTGGTAAGATACGAGTGTACAACGAAAATTAACCCGAAACAACGCAAACAAAAATTGGCCCGAAATTAGTCAAACTCACCCGCAATGAAAACGTTAAGTTAAGGGGCCGGGTGTGCGACGCGGGGCGTTGCGAAACAAGGAGCCACAGCAAACAAAGGCCTGTAAACCATGTTCCGTCACAAAAAGCAGGCTGGACAAATTAACAGCAAATTAAACAAACCTGATTAATCATCGTTAGAAAAATCCTTTATCCATAATGATGTAATCTTGTAATGTACAAAGGAGTTGACTTCATTTACGTTATTCTATTTAGGGCTTTGACATTCGTCACAAGTCATGCACAAACTTACCAACATTCGAATAATCGTATATTCGCATTTTCTAGCATATTAAAATATACGGAGTATATATATATGTATATATAATCGCTAATAATAAACCCAAATTAAGGGCAAAAGAAATTATGAAAATTCTAAAATTATGTATATGTTTAATTTTATGTTGACCGATCGCGACTATTCTAACGTTTTAACACATGTATGCTACGACACTACTTGATAATAACGACTGATGCTAATTGTTTTATATTTTACACTTACTAAATAATATTTGCGAAAGCCGTTCATTTTAGAATTTGTCATATTCAACTAGAGAATCAAATTACAATAATTCACAACCTAGGAATTAATCATCATTTGTACTTTACGACGAAACTGTAACTTCAATTTATACCCTCATTATCTGTGATGCTAGAAGGACTGTTTCTTGTGATGGTGAATTTAAAAGTCAAAATATTGTATTGCATACGGAGTAGGGTGACTATGGTCTATTTTGACAAATTTTGAAGAGAACATGCATGACTCTATTACACTACGACCGAGGAAAAAGAAAAAAAAACCTTTATGATCACAAGCAAATAATACTCATGGAATGAGCAAGTATAATTTTTTAGTCTAAGATCTAGTACTCCGTATATTTAATCGAGAAGATTAGCAGGCTATCGTCCATTGTGAAGTATACAGAGTGAATGTACCAAAATAGCCCCGTAGAAAACACTTGTAACATGATTTTGTTATGCTGAGCTACCATTTATTAATTAGACAATCCGTACAATTTAGTATCATCTGGTGACACCGTCTCATCACTCGACAGGAGCACAAGTGCACAACTCACCGGAGTCACCACTATTGGTGTAATTCTCACTTCTCAGCAACATAGTGATTTATGAAGGTGACTGTTAAGACATCACTAACATTGGGCCAGAACCTAATGTAGTTGCCAACTAGAGGGCCTCGACTATCCTCATCGCTTGGATTAGAAGAAGAGCCAAGAGTCATATTTCAGCAACAAATTGAAAAGGGAGCAATCAAGTGACATTGCAAGTACCACCAAAAAATATCCTACATTTGTCTGAGATTAACATAGGATTAGAAAATAGTAATAAACGAATTCATTAAACTAAGAACTTTCGGCTCAATAATGGAGATATAAAAGATGAATAGGAAAGATAAATTTTTTAAAAGGCCCCTATTCTCTCGTAAAATCATAACATAAGAGGCAATAACTCCAAAATAACGTAAGGTCGACCAAAATTTTGAACTCCTGTATGAAATCGGGGAAAAAAAAAATTTGTCTTTCATCCACATGTGCGTAACAGGCTCGAAACTTTAACCTATTAAATGATACAAGTACTGATTTAAATTTTGAAAATTCTAATTTATTTACGAATAACGCATCCAGCTGCTTTCGAAAGAAAAAAAAACCAACGATTAGTATATTATGATTTATGATACGTGCATATGTTTTCAGACTTTTTTTTCTTTTTCTTTATCCTAACACGATTATAAAAGCCAACTCGATAACCGATACCCAAACACTCCAAATTTTCCATTCTAATTTTTGCTTACATGAGGGGTTGAGGAAAAGGGGGCTACAAAACTACAAATATAGGATGTCATACTAATGAACTAGTTTAGCAAGAGATTAATTAACCAAACAAATCATCATTAGAAAAAAAAAAACTCAATTATTTCACACTTTTCTCATAATAATAATTTATTTTATAAATTAAAAGAGGGGGGTGTGTGTCGGTAACCGGTATTTCTGTTAATTATTTATCTTTCTATCATTTCTCTCTCTAAATTTAAAAAAAAAATTACCGGGGCCGGCACCTCATTTTCTCTCTCCTAAATCTTCCTATTTTTAAGCACCACTCTAAATAATCACACACAAAAATATCCAAAAAAAAAATCCCAGAAAAAACTAAAAAAGCTGCAATCTTTTTGAGTTAATTTTGACTGTAACAGAATTTTTTAATTAGACTTCAAAAACCCCATTTAGGTAATTAATAAAGGCATAATCTTTTTTTTTTTTTGTATGATGATCAATTTGTTATTTTTATATGATGATGGTGATTAGTTTTCAAAAGGGTTTACTGGGTTTGTTTTTGTTTGATTGTTTGAGTCGTAATTTTCAAGTTCTGCAATGCCCATAAGGTGTTTGTTTATTCGTCATTGTGATCTTATATATGATATATCTTTTGTAACGTATGAGATTGTGGGATTTTGTTGGAAATTTGTGTTGTTATGTTATGTTATCGTATGTAGCTTGTGTTTGAAGCATTGTATCAAGTAGTATGGTGGAATTTGTGTTTATGAGATTGTGGGATTTGTTGGAATTTTGTGTTATTATGTTATGCAGCTTGCGTTTGAAGCATTGTATATCAAGTTGTATGTATGGTGGAATTTATGTTTTATTTGGGTCTGTTTGTTTTTTGTTCACATGTTATGGAACCCATGATTCATGGCCCTGTGTCTTTCTTCCTGTTTTTTTGTCTACTTACTTTATTTGTTTGAATTATTTGTGATGGTTGCTTGTGCGTAGGAATAAGATGATTATGATTGCATTTTTTTGGCTATAAAAACTAATGTATGATGTATAATTATGGTGTATGATTAGATAAGAAGCATTGGGTTTGGTAAGCTGTTAAAGCTGGAAGAAGAAGAAGATAAGAAGAAGGCAATGGTAAGGCGAAACGGGATGCTGAAGGGAAGGGTTTCAAGGATAGGGAGCTATGCTATTGCATCATCAATTACAGATCAATGTGTTACATGTACCACCTTCAATATCCTTGCTCCAATTTATAAGAGGCTTGATGATGAGGTTTGCTAGCTTTATCTTGTTTATTATATTGTTGAATGTGTATAAATGTTACAATGTTTGTAATTTTAGTATATTACATGATGTATTTAATCTGATTTTTGTTGAATGTTATGACATTGCTGATTGTGGATATCAATCTATTTTTCCTTGAAAGGAGCAGGATGAGAGTTGTCGTGAAAGCGATTACAGGGCGTATTGGCTTGCTAGGAATCAAAGGATATTGGATTGGTTGTTGTGTGAAAGATCTACCATTATTTGTCTTCAGGTTGACGTTTGTTACTTTTTTTCATTAAAATCTTCATGCTATGTTTGCTTTGCAAATTGCAATGTTTTTATGAAGCATTTGAGAATTGAGATGCTAATGCTTTGGACTTTTTTTTTGCTGTGATCAGGAATTTTGGGTTGGTAATGAAGAACTTGTCAGCATGTATGAGAAGAGGCTTGGTGATGCCGGCTACATCAATTTTCAACTTGCACGAACCAATAATCGAGGAGATGGTAGGCTATCCTCCATTTACTCTTGTTTTGAACATCCATCAAAATTTCTCTTGGCTGATTGGGTTTGAACACAAACATAAATGTAATGCTTAACCAAGTGAAGTTCCTCTTTACATTGATGTACGCAACTTTGTCCTTATGAACACATCGAGATATCATCTCCACATGACCCGTAAAGTAAACAAACTGTTTTATTGAGTCGTTCCTTAGATGTACAATAATCTCCGAAACCCAAGTCTAAACTCTAAACTCTAAAGTCTAATGTAATGGTTCTAGTAATTTTCTTCTTGTGTGACAAGAAAGGTAAAAACAGAGAGATGTATGCCATTGGCATGGAGATTGAAGTAGGAAAAGCATATTGCATTATTGTGATATTTGGTGAGTTTTGCAATGGCGTACCATGTGCGCTGTCTATAATAAATTGAAATCAGTTTCCATCAAATTTGGTGTAGACTTATTTTGAATTATGTCAAGACAGTAGTTGGTATGAATGTCCAATGGAGGAAATTGTTATCTAATGCTGTACTATTATAGTAGTGTCATGTGGTACTATATCCAGCTAACTACAGAATTAAACAATTGTTTCATATGATTATGGTACTGCTTAGTGCTTACAACCATTTCCGGATTCATGCACCCTTGTCTTACTTAGGTACATCTCTTGAAACTTGTAGGTTTGTTGACAGCCGTGCACAAAGATTATTTCAGAGTCATTAATCATCGAGACTTGCAACTCAATGACTTTGGAGACCGTGTTGCGCAACTACTGCACGTTGAATTACTGAACCCCTTTCAAAGCCGAAGCAACAATGTTCAGCAAGAGATTCTTATTGTGAACACCCACTTATTATTTCCTCATGATTCTAGTCTCTGCCTAGTCAGATTACACCAAGTATGTATGGTTCTTGAATGTTGGTGCATTTATTTTGTGTACCATGCCTTTTTTTGTGTTCTTAATGAAAGTGTCTTATTAGGTGTATGAGATCCTACGAAATGTGGAAGCGTATCAGAAAGAGCACAAGTTGAGCCCCGTGCCTGTTCTACTGTGTGGGTAAGCTTCGTTTGTATGTGCAATTGTTCATGTTGCATGTAAAATTCCGAAATTTCATGTAATCATGCTGCTTTATTGAATGTGGGATTACTCTTAATCCAGGGATTGGAATGGCAGCAAACGTGGACATGTTTACAAGTTTCTAAGATCCCAAGGGTTCGTCTCATCGTATGACACTGCTCACCAGTACGCAGATGCTGATGCTCATAAGGTAATGTAGACCCACGCTTCACATCGATGATTATGATTCTTGTGGCTGCAACTGGCACTACCGTCATTTTATCTTTCCTCATGTTTGTATCTGTCTCTTTTCACTCAGTGGGTTAGCCACCGCAATCACCGGGGAAATATATGTGGGGTAGACTTCATATGGCTTCTCAACCCGAATAGATACAGGAAGCTTCTCAAGACAAGCTGGAATGAAGCAGTATTCAGCATGTTCAAGGTGAGAAACAGCTTTTTCTTTGACTGTGATACTCCCTTGATTAGACATGTACCTGCACAGTATATGTTTGGTGTCTTTGTTCTGAAATTGTGAGCATAACTTCTGGTGAAAGTCAACAACACTGTTGGTTTTCATCAAGCTCTGATCTCTATTGTGAACTTGGGGTGACGCAGGGTGTGGACTAGATATGTTAGATTTATGTCTGCTTATAGTGCATGACCAATTAACTAGCTTTGTGACAGTGACATGAAAAAAAAACATAATTCGGAGAAAAAGAAGCTGATTGTGAATCAAAAGGATATAAAAGATTGACGGTGTTATGAGCTCCAATTTTAGAAGAGTACGGAAGTCAAGCCACAGATGAGTCCTTCATGATTTATGAATACCATTGAATTTGTAGAGTATTCTGACCGATTGGCTTAGGGTGATCAGCTAGTAGTCTTTTTTACTGTTGCCATCCACTATATAATTCATGTATGTGCAGACTGATCATGTTCTTTAGGCATGCAGCTATATTGGCCATTAAGTTTTTTCTGTCCAGAGTCAGATTGGGGGTATTGAGATGCTGATCGTACTATTTTTTTTTCAGTCACTACTTCGAAGAGCTTCATTGACAGAAAGTGATGCATTTGCCTTTCTGAAGGCTGATAGTGGTGGTGATTATGTAACTTACTCAGGTTTCTGTGAAGCACTTAGACAGGTACATTATAGGCTTTCTCCTTTCTACGCAGAGCTTTGAAATTATCTACTCTGGACATGGTTTTACTGAATTTTCGATTTTGCAGTTAAATTTAACTGGCCACCCTTACGGACTTAGCGAGGAAGAAATGAAGGACTTGTGGGATCAAGCTGATATTGATGGAAATGGAATACTTGATCTTAGTGAATTCCAGGTAAAGATGTGATATAGCGATAGAGAGACACCATACACGTCGTTTCTATCAAGAAGAGAATGTTCACAATCTAAACTAAATATGAATCTAATGATTTAATCTACATTCTCTCGTTCTAGATGTGTTAAATATTGATGGATGTTATTACAGCAGCGAATATGGAATCCGACTGGATCAGACGATTCTGAAGATGGAAGTGCCCACGGTGGTGAAGCCCATAGTACAGTTGAAACCATAGGCTTCAGCGTGAAAAATGCAGTTCTATTCCCAACCGAAGTAGAGAAAGGGATGTGGCCTGAAGACTACTCGTTATCTGATCATGCACGGCTCACTGTAGTGTTCTCACCAGTAAGGATGCCATGCTCTCAGCTGATTTTCTGATAAAGGAGGACGCAGAGGTTTCAGCAGAGGATATTGTAAACAGAAAAGGGGAAGGTTCTCAAGCTAAAATCCGTTTACCAGACAGCTGACGCCTGACTGTGAGGAACGAAGATGTTTGCTAGAGGAATAACCTTCACCCCCAAGGACCCCTGTAACGATGTTGTACATTTACCCAAGACCGATACAAGGTAGCAGGAATCAAATCCTGTTGATTCCGTTAATACTGCTTTGTGCTGCGACTTCTGATCGGAGGACTAGTCAGTAGATACTAGGAAAGAACAGGAGGATAATGTATTGAGGAAGGGGGGAGAGTTTTATGAAATTGTAAAGTTGTACAGTTTGTAAATCCGGCTCACCTGATGTCAGATTTTGTAGTTAGGGTAATTAAATCTTCAATTCTTCATACGAATTTTGTATTTATACATACTGTACCATATGTAATGAAACCCTGATTTCTTCTACATTTTCTGAAAGTACACTTCCATTGTTGTTCATCTATAGAACAGTTTGCTAGCATAAGCGAAGTAAAACCCGGCTCAACGATGATACAATTTCTCACCAAACTTACTGATATGTTTAACACAACTTTTGGTTCGAGTATTTTTCTTTTACGGTACATAACCAATACGGGGTATACTATTGGCGTGATTGACTAGTGTCAAAATCGCGATGGTCTTACTCCCATAAACGGATTGAGTACAATAATTAATTAGGAGAGTGTAAACATCGGTAGAACGTTGAAAGAATCAAGAATATGAAGGTGAGAAGGATAATTTATGTCAGAATTCCGTAGAACACGTTGATTCGTCTGGTTCCATAAAACACGTTGCAAATAATTGATGCAAATAAAGCTGAAAAGGGAGTTGGGAGAGAGACGAAAGCGGAAAGTGCACCAAAAGATATAAAAGGAAAAAAAAGTTAGGTTATTTGGTAATTGGTACGTACGGGCATGAAGTTTGAGATAAGAATCACTCGTAAAGGAAAAAGAACCACCATTATTCATGCAACATTATTAATCCCTTTTTAATGGTGGAAGCTAAGCTAAAACCATAACATCTCATATCGAGTAAATCTTTCGACTATTCATGTAATTTTAACAATTTCTATGATTGTTTATATCTCATAATGTACTATTTCTAACTTATAAATATATAATGTACGTCGAAATTATGTCATCGCAAGTTCATTTTCATACCCTCCATTATCGGAACCAAGTAAATCGTTAATTAGACATGGCTGATTTTTTTTTATAGAAGTTGGAGTGAGTCAGATGTTATTCGATAAGAAGTCATAACTTTGCATAATCTTTATCGAGCCAAACAAATATCCAAATTGTATGAAATAAAATGTAGTAGTAGTGCCTAAAAGATTTGCATGGTAAGTTAAGAGTATTTGTTTTTAATTAGTATTAGTATGCAATCTTTACGTACTTTTGTTTTTTTCTCTGACTAGTGCTTGTGTGCTAGTTTCCCTTTTGCTCTTTATGCTTTCTTCCACGTTCATGTACACAAACTATAGTCCATACTACTCCATACACAATCAAACTTTTGAAAACCAGATGCTCACAACATACATTTCTCATTTCTTCTACTATTGTATCTTTATCCTTTGTTATTGTCCTAATTTGCTGGTTTTTATGTGGCACCATTTTCCGTCATATCCTTATCGAATCCGTTTTCTAGAACATCTAAGCAAAATATAGTACTCCGTAACTATTTTCTAGCTAGAAATGGTCACGAAAAAAGAGTTGCATTTACGTGTTAAACATCCGAGGAAGGAATTTGCTTAAATACTCCATATAATATAATGTCGTAACTTAAGTTCAGATTGTAAAAAAATGTCGATTACATTACTCGGACCGGTCCAATTTCGCCGAAAAATACTCTATTTCTTGGCTCCATAATCTTAAAGGGCAGACTAGCAAAGCAAAGAAACTCATGGCTCACAAAGTCGGAAGTCATAATAAGATATAATTGACCCACGGGTCAAACCCGAACCAAAGAAGCTCCAACAATAGTGAGGTATTCGGGTGCCTTGGGCCCGAATCTTCCAACAGTAACACGTCTCCACATCACTTCTTTTCACCTTCCTCACACTGCACACTCACACGTCATCCTCAACAAATACTAGTGGGACCCACATTTTTCACTAATTTAACCTCTATAAATCCTACATGTCACTCTCTCATTGGTTGGCTGACTACCGCACACTCACATAACTTCCTCATAACGCCTCCTCAAATTCCCACACTACCCTCCTTATCCCACAGGCAACTACACATTACAAATTCACAACCCGTGTACTACTCGTGACAATCAGAAGGATCTACAGGGGTAAGATTGGAATTTTAACAGTGTTGACGCGGTTGGATGACATTTGGTACGCGGGATATACGAGAAAAAAAAGATAGAGAGAGGAGAGAGAAATTATTATTTATTGACTAAAATACCCTTCTTGGCTATTTCCTTGATGTTTCTCTCTCTCTCTCTTACTTTCTCTTTATTCACCTGTGTAAGCAAACTCCCACAACATTCTTCAGTCTTCACAATCACACCTCTTTTTTTTTTTTCTCTCTCTTACTCAGCTTTTTTTTCTACTGAGCGATTGATACCCAGAATTTTGTTACAGCTGAATCACTTGAAAAATTTAATCCAAACACAAAAGAAAAACAGCAAAAATACAAGAAAACCAAGAAAAAAATTGAGCTAAAATTGACCTTTTTTTTTCTCGATGTTATTAGATAAATTGTAATTGGGAAATTGTTAAAGGTTGAATCTTGTTAAAGAAGGAATAGTAAAGATGGGAGCTTTATCTATGTTTGAGAATTTACCACTTGGGTTCAGGTTTAAACCGACAGATGTGGAGCTGATTGATCATTATCTTAGGTTGAAGATTAATGGCAGAGATGATGAAGTTGCTTGTATCAAGGAGGTTGATATTTGCAGGGTTGAACCCTGGGATCTTCCCGGTAAAAAAAAAATTACTAGATTTTTACTGTATTTTGTATGTATTTCTGTCCCTCTTTTTATTTTGTTTGGTAAAAATGTTGATTTTGCTTGTGTTTGATTTGTGGGTTTTCACCTTAGGTAAAAATGTTGTGGATTGTTTGGTGGGTTTTGTTGATTAGAATTTAGAAGGTATAGTTTGTGGGTTTATAATTTTATGTTGTGATTTTTGATATTTGGGGGTTAGGGTTTTGATTTTTTGAAATGGTTAGATTGTTTGTTCACTTCTTGCTTTAGTATGAGTTGTGATTATTACATTGATGAATGTTAGAATTGGGACACTTGTGAGGGTCAAGGTTGGCCTGGTGGTTAGGAGATCGACCTGTCTCGGGGTTTTCCCGGGTTTGAAACCTCGTATCCCCACCCCCGTAGCATTAGCTGCTTCTTTGTACCAGAAACGATTAGGACAATTGTTTCTTCTTGTTGGTGAAGTGGTGATGAATGCTAGTTGATTTATCAGTAACTGTCATATGCTTGATATGGAAAGGTCAACTGCTGTGGTGAATTAGTTAGTCTCAAGTGTGTGTATGCCGAGCGCGTCTGTGATAGTTAATCGTGTGATCTTTATCGGGTTCTGTAAGCATTTTCATTTCGGTGGCAACAGTGTTTCTGTATTGTTGATTTTGATTTGCTGTGCGGGTTGGTAAGCATTTTAATTGCTGACAAGGTTTTTGTGCATTGTTGTTTTGGTTCAGATTTGTCTGCCATCAAGACATATGATCATGAATGGTTTTTCTTCTGTCCTCGCGACCGGAAGTATCCAAATGGTCAGAGGTCGAACCGGGCAACTGAAGCAGGGTATTGGAAGGCCACTGGCAAGGACAGGACTATTAAATCAAGGAAATTGGGTTTGATTGGGATGAAGAAGACCCTTGTCTTTTATACAGGCCGAGCTCCTAAGGGGCAGCGTACCCATTGGGTCATCCATGAGTACCGCCCAACTCTTCAGGAGCTTGACGGCACAAATCCAGGGCAGGTAAATATCTAATCTACCTTGCTTACGAGTTGCATATAGTTAAGCACTCAGCCCTTGTGTTGGCGTCCTTCTTGCGTTGTTGCTATGCTCATATTAACTCTGAAGTAGTTGCTAGTCTCCAGTTTTCAGTTCATAGGAACTGATTTTAGTACTCAGACTCCTGAGAGTTATACTGTATCGCCTGCCATTTCTTTTATGATGAAATGTTTTGTTGCTTGGAGAACTTTGTAATCTACGCATTTTAACAGTTTAACCTCACTTAAAGGTCATGGGGAAAAAAAAAGATGGATGGATCATACTAAAATTTATCTAAATCAACGATAGAAGTTACTGTTACTGAGTTGTGAGTTGCTGTTACTGAGTTGTCAGGCCCTTTTTGTAAGAGTCAATGGAGGATAGAACAACTTTTCTTTTGTTTGTGTGTGTGTGTGTGTGTGGAGGGCCGGAGGGGGTATGTTTATTCAATTTAGGATTTTGCCATGAAGTTCGGTGATGTGTTCCAACGAGCTAGCTTCACTCTGCTATTGTTGGGTGTTTGACTGTTTATGCCCTTCAAATCTTTCTAGTCGAACACCTGGTGCTGTAGATGTTTTAACTAATCTTTTTATTTGTATTATTTTTGCAGGGGGCTTTTGTTCTCTGCCGCTTGTTCAAAAAAGCAGATGATCTGAAGCAAGATGAAAATGATGATGGTTCCAACATGGATGAAGTGGAAACAAATGTTTTATCTCCCAATCAAACTGCTATCTCTCAAGGGGACGCACGCTCTGAACCCGCAGTTGTGCAGGCTTCTCCAGTGTCTGTTGGACAAACTGTAGAGCAACATATGATATCAAAGAATTCTATGGTTAAAACTTCCAATAGTGTGACGTCTGATGCTATGCCTGATCATTCTCATAGCTATAGCTATGATAATATCCGTCATGGATCTCGCGTGAACGAAGAAATGGCTCATGAGGTGAGTAATATATAAATTTGTTTTATGGAACATTATGAAATAGCTTCTATTACTAGATTGTCACCTTTTGATCCTTTCTGACTTCTTTGTTTAACCATTTATCTCCAGGTGGATTCACGCATCAATGAAGCTATCCCTTTCCACAGTCCTTGTGAGACAGATACGAATGTGAATACAGGCATGAGACTTTATCATGATGATGTTGTAAAACCCCTGCCCTTGCCTCAGATGCCTGTGAACCAGGGAATGGCTACCATAGAACCTCCTTACACTGCAGTTATTGATGATGGTCATACGGGGTTCGAATTTCAGGACATCAGTGGAAGAGATCCTATTTCTGACTTCTTGGATTCTGTGATTAATCAGGATGATCCTCTTTTTTTGGGATATGGTACTGGGGGTCCTGCTTTTACTCAGAGTTTTATGCATGACTATGCTGATATGGGCTGGAAGAAAGCATCTGTCAATGAGAGTGGATCATGTAGTGGGTCTGATGTTGAAGTATCTCAATCACAGGTAGGCAATACCTTTCTAGCAGCTTTTGGTTGTAGTTCTAAATCTCAACAGTGACCTACTGTGTTAGGAGATTTATCACTGGATCACTTGTTAGACTATTGATTAATTAAGTAGCCCAATAGGACGGTAACTACATACCAAACTACTAAAGTTGATCTTCAAATATTATTAAGTATGACCACATACTAATATTTTTTTGCTATTCGGACAAAATATTGGGCAAGTCTAAACACTGTAATCTGAATGAGAAGATAGGAGTGAAACGATGGCAATGATTTTGACAAGAAACTACTTGGAAGAACTAAGCAACACTTTTATTCTTTTAGAAGTATTTTGATTAGGAAAGAAAGACACGAGCATCATTTACCTTGAAAAGAAATAAAAAAATTAGAGGACTCGTGGCCTTGTTGACACATTAGTTTGGCCAGGTGGGGTGGTACTAAAACGGCCTCTACATGCTAGGTAACCAGTTGATCAGCAGGTCTGTACTGTAGCTGATGATGGAAACTTCTTAATTTTGACATCTCACTTGCATGGTTGAGGTGGACATTTGACATGTTAACTGATGCCCAATCACCATATTGCTTCTGAAATCTGAGATTTGTATTCTCAATGATAGCCTGCCCGGGCCATTGCCCACCAAAGGCTGCGAAGCACCTGCTGGTGTTGCTCGCTTGGTGAGTTACCACTGGTACCTGAACCAAAGGAAGTCTGAGACAAGCTGATTTAGGCTAGTTTTTATTTTCAATGGTATGAGAATGGTGGGTTGACTTGAGTCTTAAATGAAGAGGCGTGTCCTCAGTTTTACTTAACATGACTGGTAGACTGGTCAAGCAGCATATGGTTACCAATGTGGACTCCTCATGCTTAAGTAATTTTGTTGGCTGCGATTGAAATCTGACGGTCTTGTTTGGTTGTACAGCATGACGATGCTTTTATTGGCTGCATAACTCCTTCCAATGAACCGGAGTTCAGTGAGCAACCTCTACAAAATTACAGTTACACAGATGATGATGATATCTTCTCTGATGCTGCTCTGGACCGATTCTGCAACTTATCTAATGTAGGAGGACAGTTCTTCGCTCAAAACAACTTCGTCAAGGCTGAAGATCGTAATTACAATGTTGAAAGCCAAATCCAGTTACGATCCAACAACCGACGCAGGGAGCTTCCGCCTACAAACTTTGTGCAGCAAGGAACTGCATCAAGGAGAGTTCGACTAATGCTGGCCGGAGAGAAGGAGCCAGAGTCGACTGTCACCGAGGGAAGCTGCTTGTCAGCTGAAATTGACGAGGGAAGTTTTGGGGATACAGGCTATTCTGCAGTTGCTCCTCACGAGGACCTGATTTGCTTGGCGGAACTCAGTGACACCCCTGCTGCTGCTGATGAGGGAGAATCACGTCCAAATGACGGACTAGTTGAAACTGGAATCAAGATAAGAACTCGTCACCGTAAATCCCAGCCTACCCCTAGTAGTACTGTTACGCAAGGAAGTGCTTCGAGGAGACTTCGTTTGCTAAAATCATCTGTTGAAAGCTTCAATGCCGAAGATGATAATGCTAAACCATTGGTTGCTGAGATAAAGAGTTTGTCAGAGGAGTTTGATCAGAAAAGTTCTACTGATGTTCCCAGTCAAAAGCCTAGTTTGTCTAAGAGGCTGATTTCTGTGATGTCCAAGTGCTTTGGATGTCGCCCAGTTCTATTCCTTCGTATGATTCTGGTGTTTATGGTTGCTTTCCTGTTTATGGCCTGCATCGGCCTATGGAAAGCTCGAAATGCCATTGTATTCTTGAGCTGATTTTTGTATATGGCAGGCCCTCGTCGAGTTTTAGCGACCTTTTTAGGGTTTTGAGGGCTGATGCTCCTGTGACAATTCCCTTAGTTTAGCTGTAGACAGGTTTGTGGTTAGGGCTCTCGTTTCTTCTGTAGCAGCAGCTTTCCTATTGTGATAATATATGATAAGAACACTTGGGTAACTTTTTGTAAATCAGTATTATTAGAAATTTACGACGTTTTTTTTTGGTTGTTGTCTTGTTGATATGTAACCAGCAGTCCAACAGGCAACATTGTGGATTACGACTTTGAAATTTCCATCAACGGAAACTCGGATGAAAGGTTCGAGGGCCATATGCTCTCGAACTCTCGGAGATTGACAAGCCGGAACCTGAGATGTTGGCTCCTTCATGCATTGACATAGTACTGTTGAAATGGCATCATCACCAAGATATCAAGGGGATCCTACAATGTAGTCTAGGTCTATTGTGCACTACGCATGTGCAAGGTTGTGACTTGTGAGGTTGATTTGTTCTCTATTCTTCTCACTTTCCTATTTTCGTCACGCTTAGTCAACAAATTGAAATCGACATTTAGATCTGAACCAAGTACATACGATTATAATGACAAATGTATTATAGTCAAACTTAAGTTTTTGATATGGATGTATTACGACCCCAGATGAACGTTAAACCCAATTTAAGTTTGTGTTATAAAATTGTAGAGATTCTTTTATCAAGTACCCAAAATCTTGGGACATTTTGACCTGATGTCAAATACTATTTGCGAACCAAACCATTTATCAAATTGCACCGCTTTCATAACTACGGACGCTCCTCGAATAAATCAAGTACAAAACCTAAACCCCTCCCAAAAACCCCAGCACAAATTCATGATTCTATCATTTACTATCTTAGCCTTGTTTTTCTTTTTTTGGGGGTGAAGGAAATAATAGAAATGGAAAAATCGTGCTAATTAATCAACAAATTGTTGTATAGTACTAGTAGTCACTTCAAAAGCATCACTTCTTGATTACGCGACCATCAGATACAGGGAACAGCCGTCACTGAGGAGAGAGAAAGTAAAGAAGAAGAAGAATCAGCAGACAGCAAGCAGCTATGGTGGTCTCTTCTTCAGTATCTTCACCTTCATCTTCTCATATCAATGGCTTCTTCTCCAACACATTGTCTCCTTCTTCTACAAGCCAACCCAGATTCTTACTTTTCAATTCTCTCTCTTCTCACCACCCCTTCCAACTCTCCAGGTTTACTTTACTTCTTTTCTTGTTTTTTCATGTTTTAATTTGTACAGTTTTTAATGTAAAGTATTAAACTTTGTGATATTTGATCATGATTTTGAATTGGGTTTGACTCATTTTGGTTTAAACTGGTCACATTTTGTTGATTGGTGGGTTTTTTTATTGGTTGATGTTGCATGTTTCAATGTTTGCATACTTATGCTGTGGAAACTTTCATCTGAAGATTCAGTTTTATTGGATTGGGATTGATTTGTTTGTATCGATTCGGAATAGTGTTATCTGATTATATATTGATGGTGTATTTTGACTGCGGTTGTAATTTCTGTGGTTCCATAGCTATACTCAGAGAACATCCCTTTAAAAAGCATTATGTCAGCTTAATCAATTTCTACAGATTGAGCGTTTTCGATAAGAATGAGTATATATAGGTGATCATTTTGATGGGGGGTTTTGTTCTCCTCCCCTCTCCTTTATTAAATTGAGTTTAGGCTTTGAGAATTTGTGCACAGATATCATATTGATGTAGACGGATTTTGGATGTCGGGTGATCGGGCCTATGATGTAATTTAGATATTACTTTTTGTTTTTAATCGTGGATTTAGATTCATAGATGTTGTAAATATATAGTTTGGAATAGTTCTGACAAAATGATAGGAGTATGAATTAGGTCGGTGGGCCTGTTACCATAGTAAGAATGTTTCTTGATGCTTTTTTGAGCTGTGTTTCTGAAATGTTTGATACAATGCTGAGTTCTTCAATCGTGTTCATTTGTTTCAGAAAGCATTTGGTACCTCGAGTTAGGGCACGACGGACATGTGGTATTCACATCAATGCCTCTGTCAAAGGTTGGTCTTATCCCTTTTTGGTAGAAGTATAACTATAGTTATCGCTTTTGCAGCTGTGTTGCTCAATTTTCTCATTTGTGTAACTTGTTTTTGTTGGACAGCTACTGCTGTAGAGAGCTCTATGGAAAGGGTTGAACTTCCTAAAGGCGACATGTGGTCTGTCCACAAATTCGGAGGAACTTGTGTTGGTACTCCTGATCGGATCAAGAATGTTGCTGAAATAGTAGTAAATGATATATCTGAAAGGAAGTTGGTGATTGTGTCTGCCATGTCGAAGGTGACAGACATGATGTACGATTTAATCCGCAGGGCCGAAGCACGGGATGAATCCTTTCATTCTGCCTTGGATGTCGTGTTGGAAAAGCACACAGTAACTGCAAAATATATGTTAGAGGGAGATGATCTTCTAAGTTTCTTGTCAAAGTTGCATGATGATATAAATAATCTTAAAGCCATGCTTCGTGCAATATACATAGGTATCAAACGTTAACGTCTCTCTTGTCTGTGTTGGATCGTGTAACTCCTGAATTCATGATGCTTTAGGCTCTTTTATGATTTTTAATTTCGAACATTTGCGATTTGTATTTAGTTTATCAACTGGGTCATTTAGTGTGAGTGTTACAAGTTGATATGTACTTTCTTGTGTTTATGTATTCAGTGAATGATATGGTATATTGTTAAGTTAACCTATAGTAAAGTCTTCCATACTCTAATGTGATGGTAACGACTGCTTGTTGGGTTCGAGAGTCTCATGAAGTTCTAAGATTTAGTGCTTTTCTAGGTCTAGTGAGATACTAAGATAATAGAGCTTTATTGTTCATCGAAGTGCATCCCTGTCCTTTGTTGAATATGACTCGAGATCTTTTCTTGAGTGAACTCATCACTATTTTAGACATGAATGCATTTCTTGGGGGTCTTAGCGCCTAGACACAACCGCACCATACATGAAGCTAAAGCATTGAACCGTTGATGCAATATAATTATGGTGTTCTTTTTTCAGTTCATCTCCTGTTGAAAATAATGTCTTGTTGCATGCTTTTAGTAAGATACTTTCTTTAATGACGATGAACTGATTGCTCAATCTAGATTCTTATGTGATCCTTTTGTAAATTTGAACAGCTGGTCATGTAACTGAATCATTCTCTGATTTTGTTGTTGGACATGGGGAGTTATGGTCTGCACAAATGCTTTCTTTAGTCATCAAAAAGGTTCTTTCGCATCATTTATTCATTTCTAAGCAGCAGTAACTATAAGCTATATGACTTGTTTCTTGTAGTCTTAACTCCTCCCTTGTTTCTTTTCCTTTATGTTCAGAAAGGTTTAGATTGTTCGTGGATGGACACAAGGGATGTCCTTGTTGTAAATCCAACTGGTTCGAATCAGGTTGATCCAGATTATGTGGACTCTGAAAGAAGACTTGACAAATGGTTTGCCCTTAACCCATCGAGGATAATAGTAGCAACTGGCTTCATAGCTAGTACTCCCCAGAACATTCCAACTACATTGAAGAGGGATGGAAGTGACTTTTCAGCCGCTATAATGGGTGCCCTTTTTAGAGCCCGTCAAGTTACAATATGGACAGATGTTGATGGTGTTTATAGTGCTGATCCGAGGAAAGGTATGCATTTTCTTAGAAGTCTCTCTATCTATATATCTATCTATCCATCTATTGGCACATGTAAAACTATTAGTCTTATGAGTGTAATTTATCTTGTTTGCAGTGAGTGAAGCTGTGATACTTCCCACCTTGTCATACCAAGAGGCTTGGGAGATGGTAAATTCGATGACTCAATTGTACTATTTAAGTCATGCTGGTTATAACTGACTCCCTGTACCTTCTTGTGAAACCAAAATTTTCCAGTTCTATTCTTATATTGGGCTTTGTAACAGGTGTAAAGTTGACTGTCTATGAATGCATGTTCCTTCTAATACTTTAGTATCATAGTTTACTGAAGAATTATCTCCATGTGCTTGCAGTCATACTTTGGAGCAAATGTATTGCATCCTCGGACTATCATTCCTGTGATGAAGTTTGACATTCCAATCGTCATAAGAAATGTGTTTAACCTTGCGGCTCCAGGTACAAAAATCTGCCGTCTTTCTTCTGCTGAGAATGGTGAGCATCTCCAAGCTCCAGTCAAAGGGTTTGCGACAATAGATAACCTGGCCCTTGTCAATGTTGAAGGGTAAGATTGTTTGGATGATGGCGCATTACTATGGCTTAGTATTTTCTTATTGGGGTTTCCAAAGACTAACTATTCTTTGGCTTTGGAATATAATGGAACAAAGCATTTTGGCTCGCAAAACTGTCTATGCTTCTTGTAATGTGAAGTAGCAGCAGCGAATTTTATTATGGGTCATCGGCACGCAGCCTTTCAATGTTTTTATGTAGGGGTTAGGCTTGCGGACATCCGATCCCCCTTATCCCACCTTATGGTGGGAGCCCTTGAGGCACTGGTGTATGTTGATGTTGTTGTATTAATTTATTAGTCGTCAGATGTTTGACCTGAACCTTGTGATGGCAGAACTGGTATGGCTGGTGTTCCTGGTACTGCTAATGCCATATTTGGTGCCGTGAAGGAAGTAGGTGCTAATGTGATAATGATTTCTCAGGTAAACTTTACCTATCAATGTGGTTTTTGAAAAACTAAGAAGGGTTCAGATATTCAGATGGTTTCTCTGTTTAGCTCACCCCTTAGCCCAAAGCTCAACAATGGTTGCTGATGCAGGCTAGTAGTGAGCATTCAGTGTGCTTCGCTGTACCAGAGAAGGAAGTAGATGCTGTGGCTGAAGCTCTGCGAGCTAGATTTCGTCAAGCTTTAGATGCTGGACGTCTTTCTCAGGTTTTCGTCAAGCTTCTTTTCCTGCTTTGCCAATCAGTTATATTGTGGACATTTTCCTTTTTGACTGCTGAAATTGCGACTTAAGCTAATTAAGCTGCTTCCAGGTCGCTATTGTTCCAAATTGCAGCATTTTGGCAGCAGTTGGACAGAAAATGGCCAGTACACCTGGAGTTAGTGCAACTCTTTTCAATGCACTTGCAAAGGTTAGTAAATGGCTGTCTACCAATTTTTTTTGATGTCATCTTGTATACTATTTCATCAAATTCTATTCCAGTTATGAAGTTTGAAGTTTGGATATCCCGCTTATATCATCTGTTACTCACTCTTGTTTGTTGTGCAGAATTTAAAAGTTGATGTAAACTACTAATAAATTATAGTAATGCGGGCCTTTATGTTTAAGAACTCCCCTCTTCTATGTATATATTTTGTAATTGAATCTTGAATATTTCGTGAATGTCTAGATCGATGCGAATGTTAATAGAATGTATTACAGGCCAACATCAATATTCGTGCGATAGCGCAAGGTTGTTCGGAATACAACATCACCGTAGTTGTCAAGAGAGATGACTGTATAAAGGCTCTGCGGGCTGTTCATTCTAGATTTTATCTTTCAAGAACAACACTTGCTGTGGGCATCATTGGACCAGGATTGATTGGAGCGACTCTGCTTGGCCAACTTCGTGATCAGGTATACTTGTCTGGATTCTTTAATATGGATATTTAAATCTTAAATTTGAATTGTACAGAGTCTTAGTGTGTTTGTTTAACCCATGCTGTTGCAGGCAGCTATATTAAAGGAAAAGTTTAATATTGATCTTCGTGTAATGGGAATTACAGGCACAAAGAAAATGGTTCTTTCTGAATTGTAAGTTCATTTTACACATCTTTGCAGTTTCTCACTTTCTCAATATTTAGGATAAGTACACTCATCAACTATCACGCTGTTTGGAAGGAGGGGATAAGGTTTTAGTAAATAATTATAGGTTACATATATTTTGTTTTTTGTCCTGTATTTACTGTTGATACTAGTTTTCTGTGAAATCAGAAGTGACAGTGATGATCTTTTCGTTAAGTTCTATGTTCTGCTCATGCCCATGTTATGCTCTTGGGTAAGAGGGATAAGTTTCTTTTGTCTTTTTATTTTATTTTATTTTATTTTATTGGGAGCTTCTTTTGCCCGTTGTCTCATGTTCAAGTCATCTACGTTCGACATGGCCTCTAAATGGTAGTGGTTTCCCCTTCATTTTAATGTTCTTGTTGTAGAGGTTTCTACTTATTCGGTTCTCTTTTCAGAGGTATGGACTTGTCAAAATGGAGAGAACTCCAGAGTGAGGAAGGTCAAGTAGCTGACTTGCAGAAATTTGTCCAACATGTCCACGGAAATCATTTCATCCCAAACACTGTGTTGGTAGATTGTACAGCTGACTCTTTTATTGCAAGCCATTACTACGATTGGTTACGCAGAGGCATTCATATAATTACACCTAACAAAAAGGCGAATTCGGGACCTCTTGATCAGGTAAATATTATTTCATTGCTTTATGAAAGGGTTCATGTGTATTATTACATTTATAGTTTGGATATCTATCTCAAAGTGATCGGTAGTATCATAGCAGGCTGCTGATGGAGTATCTTGCTCTTCTCATCCCCCCTTTCCTTGCTCATGTTTCCTTGGTACTTATCTTATCTTTTGTGGATATAAGATGATAGCTTTTTCTTCATTGAACAAATTTGGGCAGATCTGTCCCTGCGTCACTATTTAGGTGATCGAAATTGACCAAAATAGTAGTATATAAATAGAATCCACGGTTTTTGGCCAAAAGTGGTCACTCAACAAAAATAGCTCAAATAATTGTGGATGCCCTTAGAGTTAATTTTATAGGTTTCAGAAAAAAAACTAGGTCCAAAATCCTATATTATATCTTAAAGAACTTCCTAATAGAGGAACCCGCTCTGATATCCAACAAGGGCATTCCGAAGGTGTCCAATCTGTCCATGGGAAAGTTTTGACAACACTTTACGTTCGCCAAAACCGAAGTGTATAATCCACGGTTTTGGGCTAAAAATGGCTTTGATACAAATATAGCTCAATATTTTTGTGGAACTCAAGAGGTAATTTTATGGGTTTTAGAAAAATGTCAAGGCTAAAAATCTATGGTAAGTCCTTTATCTTAAAAAAAAAACCTATAGTACGCCCTAAAGTCGGCAAAAAAACACACACTAGCCTTGACGGGTGACATGTACCAAAGGCGCAAAAAGGATTTCCTTATAGTGGAACTCTCACTCGTATCCAACTGATACATTCTAACCATGGTAAATTTTGGAGCATACTAAGGCTACATAGAAAAATGCCGAAATTGCCAAAACCGTTCTATATAAATCCACGACTTTTGGCCAAAAAACCAACACCCAAATGTAACAAGTGTTGTCGTAAGGTATCTACGGTAATGCTTGGAGGACATTAGTATTTTTTCAAAAAATTGATCAAATTTACTAGAAACGCCATATATAATCCACGGATTTTTGATAAAACGGCCAAAACGTTGATCAATCTATACAACTAGACTATAGTTGAAATGTATGAAAACTTCACAAAATGAGGAACCAACACTTAAGTCCAACAAGTGTAGTCGTAGGGTATGTACAGTAATGGTTGGAGGACAATTGGATTTTTTCGAAAAATTGATCAAATTTGACCAGAAACGCAGTATATAATCCACGAATTTTGGTTAAAATGGCTCTGGAGCTAAAACGGCTCAAATTTTGGTGGTAGTATCTAAGTATGATATAATGAGGATTTGCAAGATATTAAAGTCTAAAACTTAAGATAAGATAAAGAAAACAGCCAAAACATTCATAAATCTATTCAACGAGACTATCGTCGAAATGTATGAAAAACTTCACAAAATGAGGAACCAACACTCAAATCCAACAAGTGTAGTCGTCTACAGTAATGGTTGGAGGACATTAGGATTTTTTCAAAAAGTTGATCAAATTTGACGAGAAACGCAGTATATAATCCACGAATTTTCGATAAAATGGCTTCGGAGCTAAAACGGCTCAAATTTTGGTGGTAGTATCTAAGTATGATATAATGGGGATTTGCAAAATATTAGAGTAAAAAAACTACGAGAATATAAAGAAAACGGCCCAAACGGCCATAAATCCATACAATGAGACGATCGTCGAAATGTATGAAAAACTTCACAAAATGAGGAACCAACACTCAAATCCAACAAGTGTAGTCCTAGGGTATCTACAGTAATGGTCGGAAGACATTAGGATTTTTTCAAAAAATTGATCAAATTTGACCAGAAACGCAATATATAATCCACGAATTTTCGATAAAATGGCTCCGGAGTTAAAACGGCTTAAATTTTGGTATTCGTATCTATGTATAATATAATGAGGATCTGCAAAATATTAGAGTCTAAAACTTACAAAAAACATAAGAAAAACGGCCAAAACGTTCATAAATCTATACAATTAGACTATCGTCGAAATGTATGAAAAACTTCACAAAATGAGGAACCAACACTCAAATCCAACAAGTGTAGTCCTAGGGTATCTACAGTAATGGTCGGAAGACATTAGGATTTTTTCAAAAAATTGATCAAATTTGACCAGAAACGCAATATATAATCCACGAATTTTCGATAAAATGGCTCCGGAGTTAAAACGGCTTAAATTTTGGTATTCGTATCTATGTATAATATAATGAGGATCTGCAAAATATTAGAGTCTAAAACTTACAAAAAACATAAGAAAAACGGCCAAAACGTTCATAAATCTATACAATTAGACTATCGTCGAAATGTATGAAAAACTTCACAAAATGAGGAACCAACACTCAAATCCAACAAGTGTAGTCCTAGGGTATCTACAGTAATGGTCGGAAGACATTAGGATTTTTTCAAAAAATTGATCAAATTTGACCAGAAACGCAATATATAATCCACGAATTTTCGATAAAATGGCTCCGGAGCTAAAACGGCTCAATTTTTTGTAGTAGTATCGATGTATGATATAATGAGGATCTGCAAAATATTAGAGTCTAAAACTTAAAAAAAAGATAAGAAAAACGGCCAAAACGTTCATAAATCTATACTATTAGACTATCGTCGAAATGTATGAAAAACTTCACAAAATGAGGAACCAACACTCAAATCCAACAAGTGTATTTCTAGGGTATCTACAGTAATGGTCGGAGGACATTAGGATTTTTTCAAAAAATTGATCAAATTTGACTAGAAACGCAGTATATAATCCACGAATTTTCGATAAAATGGCTCCGGAGCTAAAACGGCTCAAATTTTGGTGGTAGTATCTAAGTATGATATAATGAGGATTTGTATAATATTAGAGTAAAAAACCTACGAGAATATAAGGAAAACGACCATAAATCCATACAATGAGACGATCGTCGAAATGTATGAAAAGCTTCACAAAATGAGGAGCCAATACTTAAATCCAACAAGTATAGTACTAGGGTATCTACTGTAATGTTTTGGAGTACATTTGGATGTTTTCGAAAAATTGATCAAATTTGACCAGAAACGCAGTATATTATCCACGAAATTTCGATAAAATGGTTCCTGGGCAAAAACGCCTTATATGTTGGTGGTAGTATCCAAGTTTGATTTAATGACGATTTGGAAAATATTAGAGTCAAAAACCTAAGAATAGATAAGGAAAACTGCCAAATTGTTCATAAATCTATACAATTAGACTATCGTCGAAATGTATGAAAAACTTTGGCTCCGGAGCTAAAACGGCTCAATTTTTGGTAGTAGTATCTATGTATGATATAATGAGGATTTGCAAAATATTAGAGTCTAAAACTTAAGAAAAGATAAGAAAAACGGCCAAAACGTTCATAAATCTATACAATTAGACTATCGTCAAAATGTATGAAAAACTTCACAAAATGAAGAACCAACACTCAAATCTATCAAGTGTAGTCGTAGGGTATCTACAGTATTGGTTGGAGGACATTTGGATTTTTTCAAGAAATTGATCAAATTTGACCAGAAACGCAGTATATAATCCACGAATTTTTGATAAAATGGCTCCGCAGCTAAAACGGCTCAATTTTTTGTAGTAGTATCTATGTATGATATAATGAGGAGCTGCAAAATATTAGAGTCTAAAACTTAAGAAAAGATAAGAAAAACGGCCAAAACGTTCATAAATCTATACAATTAGACTATCGTCGAAATGTATGAAAAACTTCACAAAATGAAGAACCAACACTCAAATCCAACAAGTGTAGTCGTAGGGTATCTACATTATTGGTTGGAGGACATTTGGATTTTTTCAAGAAATTGATCAAATTTGACCGGAAACGCAGTATATAATCCACGAATTTTCGATAAAATGGCTCCGGAGCTAAAACGGCTCAATTTTTGGTAGTAGTATCTATGTATGATATAATGAGGATTTGCAAAATATTAGAGTCTAAAACTTAAGAAAAACGGCCAAAACGTTCATAAATCTATACAATTAGACTATCGTCGAAATGTATGAAAAACTTCACAAAATAAAGAACCAACACTCAAATCCAACAAGTGTAGTCGTAGGGTATCTACAGTATTGGTTGGAGGACATTTGGATTTTTTCAAGAAATTGATCAAATTTGACCAGAAACGCAGTATATAATCCACGAATTTTCGATAAAATGGCTCCGGAGCTAAAACGGCTCAATTTTTTGTAGTAGTATCTATGTATGATATAATGAGGATCTGCAAAATATTAGAGTCTAAAACTTAAGAAAAGATAAGAAAAACGGCCAAAACGTTCATAAATCTATACTATTAGACTATCGTCGAAATGTATGAAAAACTTCACAAAATGAGGAACCAACACCCAAATCCAATAAGTGTAGTCCTAGGGTATCTACCCCAATGTTTTGGAGGACATTTGGATGTTTTCGAAAAATTGATCAAATTTGACCAGAAACGCAGTATATTATCCACGAATTTTCGATAAAATGGTTCCTGAGCAAAAACACCTCAAATGTTGGTGGTAGTATCCATGTTTGATTTAATGACGATTTGGAAAATATTAGAGTCAAAAACCTAAGAATAGATAAGGAAAACTGCCAAATTGTTCATAAATCCATACAATGAGACCAGCGGCGAAATGTACGCAATACTTTACAAAATGAGGAACCAACACTCAAATCCAACAAGTGTAGTCGTAGGGTATCTACAGTATTGGTTGGAGGACATTTGGATTTTTTCAAGAAATTGATCAAATTTGACCAGAAACGCAGTATATAATCCACGAATTTTCTATAAAATGGCTCCAGAGCTAAAACGGCTCAATTTTTGGTAGTAGTATCTATGTATGATATAATGAGGATTTGCAAAATATTAGAGTCTAAAACTTAAGAAAAACGGCCAAAACGTTCCTAAATCTATACTATTAGACTATCGTCGAAATGTATGAAAAACTTCACAAAATGAGGAACCAAACACTCAAATCCAACAAGTGTAGTCGTAGGGTATCTACAGTATTGGTGGGAGGACATTTGGATTTTTTCAAGAAATTGATCAAATTTGACCAGAAACGCAATATATAATCCACGAATTTTCGTTAAAATGGCTCAAATTTTGGTCGTAGTATCCAAGTATGATACAATGAGGATTTGCAAAATATTCGAGTCTAAAACTTTAGAAAAGATAAGGAAATTAGATAGTGTAAAATTTAAGAGAAGATAAGGAAATTGGCCAAAACCATATTATAGATCATTGTTTTTGGCCAATTGGTCACGGAACAAAATTAGATAGTGTAATATTTGGAACAAAGATCAACAAATATTCTTATCTAGCCCGGCCGTGTGCGGGGCTTGTTCTTTTTCTCTTTCTCTGTTGTTGGTTACTGTATAATTGTATTTGCAATGTGGTAGATAACATTCATATTTACCACTTAAATGTTTGGGGTGATAACCTGCTTTCTTTTAACTCTATTCGTAGTATTTGAAGCTGAGAGATCTACAACGGCAGTCCTATACACACTACTTTTATGAAGCTACAGTTGGTGCGGGTCTTCCAATCATCAGCACGTTGAGAGGTCTTCTCGAAACCGGGGACAAAATTTTAAGTATTGAGGGCATTTTCAGGTTAGAAAGTCCTATCATTTTTCCTGTCCACCCATTCTCTTTGGCACCTTGTCGTCAACGGATGATATGGATCTAAGAAAGTTTAGTTAAAGCAGTGTAGCTCACTGCGACATCTTTCATGCCTCTTGATTTTCATGGAACTTAATGTTCATGTGGGTTATTTTCAATGGCTTACAAACATTACCATTTTGCAGTGGGACTTTGAGCTACATATTTAACAAATTCAAAGGTAAAAGTGATTTCAGTGATGTGGTTGAAGGGGCAAAACAAGCTGGTTATACTGAGCCTGATCCTAGAGACGATCTATCTGGAACAGATGTTGCCAGGAAGGTAATCACTTGTATTGATGTTTAAATCTACTTATCCACATGCTGCTTCCATATGACCTGATTATCTTGCATAGATGTCTCACATTTACTTCTAATCTTTCTAATACCCTTCCTTTTGTGGCTTTCCGATCTTCTGCAACCGTTATTTCACATAACCATATGCTTGCCGTATGCGATATAGTAACTAATAAGTGAATAGTTCGGTCAGCAATTTGGCCGAATGAGGTTGCTGCATAACATGTTGCAAACCAGCATTGAGATTTGAGGCTTAATGCTAGCTAGGAGGTGTGAGCTATATGTTTATACTGGCATTATGAATACTGTATGGTATCTTGATTCTAGTCTATCATTCTCATTTGCTAGTCCTGTCTCCTGACTCCTGAAACTGATTTCTTTGGTATCTGAAATCAGCTAGTGGTTGAAGGAGACTGCATGCTTGCTATGTATTGTAGTGATTAACCAACCGTTTTGGTTAGGATCCGCGCTCTATTAATGATTTCCTGTTGCATATACAAAGCATCCGCCTATTGTCAATTGGTTTTAGGATAGAAAAGAGGGGTTTGTTTTATTTAGATCATAAAGGGCAAAAAAAGGCAACCGCAACAATTATGTTACCTCTAGTCCACTACCATGTGTTCCTGAAGCAACTTTCATTTGGCAGGTGATAATCCTAGCAAGAGAATGTGGATTGAAGCTTGAACTTTCAGATATCCCTACAGAGAGTCTAGTTCCTGAACCATTAAGAGTAAGTATCACTGTTTCCGAAGGATGATTTAGCATCTTTGTATACTCCAGACTTGCTATGGGCACTAGAGTTCCAGTATTTGTCAGATGATTGCCTTAGAGAACAAGGCTTGATGCTTGTTACTACCCTTTAATATTTTTGAAAGAAGATAATTTCAAAACTCATCCATCAAGTTTTGACCGTCTTTGTTTCATATTAGGCTACAGCATCTGCAGAGGACTTCATGCAACAACTTCCCCAGTTTGATCAAGACTGGGCGAACAAATTACAAGCCGCTGAGAATGCAGGGGAGGTTAGTATTCGACAATCTATATGTTTCTTCAACAACATGGTAGAAGACGCTGCCAAGTTATTATGTCAACTGCCTGTAAATTACCGCAAGTTCTACAATATATATCTGAATTATTTCTGAAAACCCAAGTTTCACCAGCATTGTTGTACCTCCGTTCTGTCTGCTCCTTATTTCATGCCTGATAAAATTGTGAACTTCGTTTCTGAAGGTCCTAAGATACGTTGGAGTTGTGGATGTCTCCAATCAAAAGGGACTTGTGAAGTTGCAGAGTTACAATAAGGATCACCCCTTTGCTCAACTGTCAGGATCAGATAACATCATTCTGTTCACCACAGAACGGTACAAGGAGCAACCTCTGATCGTTCGAGGACCTGGTGCTGGAGCCGAAGTCACAGCCGGTGGAGTATTTAGTGACATCTTGCGCTTGGCCTCTTACCTTGGCGCTCCTTCATAAACTGTGTCAGAGTTAATACAGTAGTCAGATGTTTTTCAGGTTGCAGCTTCTGTTTCGCAGTTTCTTAGGGAAATTTTCCAGCATTGGTGTTGTCGAAACTTGTACTATTGAACTCGTATCTTACATCTCATCAGTCGAGCAGAAATAAAAGAAAACTCGTTACTTGTTGCTCATTACAACTTTCGACAGTACCAAAATGTTTACTCCGTATTACTTTCGAGCGATTCTTTGACGAAAACCTTGATTAAACTCAGCATCTCCCATTCTCTCGTACATCTTTGCATCATTTGTTTTGGTTTTTAGCATTACAGATTGACTACCTTTGGTGAGACTTGAGATAAAAGAAAAATGTAGAATGGGGTGAGAGAGGCTCGAACTCTCGACCTCAGGATCACTCAACTAAGCTATGAGACCTACGCGCTAGCCAACTGCGCCACCACCCCTTACTGATTTGTATCGTGGGAATATTGTCTTTCTATAAAAACCCACATTTTTCATGGGTTAAGTTTAGATAGTCCTAAATAATAAGTCTTGTCACAACTCACAAATGAACATGATCCGGAAACTCAACCTGTGCTGGTGTTCCGAAAGCTCGAGACGACTAAAAACTGAAAATTAGACTAAATGTAACTCTTCCTAAATCAATCCATAGACTTTGTTTATGAAGCCTATGAAAAATGGACATGACCGTGAAACTCGTCCAAACCCAATCTATAGACTTTGTTCGTGAACCCAGATATTCCCAAAGCTTGAAAACTAGGTGAAGTGTGTCATATAGTCTACATGATCAGATCAGATGGAGAATCAACTTTGCATTTTCGGGTTAAAAGTTTTGTTCACGCTGTCAATCCAAATGACCAAAACTTGTGGGATAAATACGAGTAAGGTGAATAAAGAAAGACATAAACGTCTTACTAGATATATAAGCTAACAATAATGATAACTTCACTTTTTTTTTTAAAAACAAAAAAAAGACAATAATGATAACTTCAAATTATTCGAAATGTCCCGGAAACCAAGAACAAACCATGTTAATCATCTCTAAGATTTTGTGGCCAATTGTCCTCCCTTTTAACTTGTTCCCATGAACAATTATGTGTGGTGAGTACATGTGACCCATTTCTTCAAAAGTTTGGGACCATAAACCATAGGTCATGACCACCGCAATGCCTTTGCCACAATTTGACAAGCCTAATACAAGCTAAGTCCCAGCTCCACAATGTCTTTGACACAATGTGACAACAAGCCCAATTAAAGGTCCCATCATGGCTCCATATCTATATTGCTCATACAGTCATACCGTTCTTCCATTCCTTAAGTACGCGCATCACAGACTGGACTCTCGGAAATGGATATATAGATATAGACACCTAACACTTCATTTCAGACGAAAAATATAACTTTCTTCTAAAAATAGCCGAGTCCGAGTAACATAGTGGTCCATACCATCTAGTGTGCTCATTATTCCTATATCCAGCTGATCATATGAGACTCTACTAATTGTGCTCATTCACATCAAATGATTAAGTCAAAGATGCCAATAATAGTTGAGAAAGTCCCATAGATTGCAAACAAAGCATGTTCTTCTTCCTATAAGTTAAAGATGATCATATCATATATCATATGTCATGTAATGTTTTTCATTCATCCTAGTTTCTTCAAACAGGTGCAGACTCTCATGTGTCAGAAAGCCAAAAAGCTTGTGGTCACCCTGTCTGAATTTCTTAGGATAGTAGCCTTTAGTAAATGGTGATGTTTTCAACATTTTCTCATAGCTCGTCACCATAACATTCCCTTCTGTTTAAGGATCATACCTTAGCCCGCCGAAAATATCCAATTGTTAGGCTGTCATTTTAAGAAAAATCCATGTCTTTTGCCTGTGATGGTCCTATACTCCTATGCCAAAAAAAAAAACTCTTCTTGAATTGCGCATTCTAAAGTCATGGGATGCTTCAAGTTGATGTTTCTCTATGTCTGCTGCATGATAAAAATGCTTTTACAATGTTGTAGATAACTTAGAATCGATCTTAAAACTCGGGAAATTCCTTTTATCTCGAAGTAGGTATATTTTAACTAGTATGTAAAAATCTCGTAAGTTTATCGTAACTTACAAGGAATGAGAATCGAACCCTTACCTTCCTGAATGGAAGAGTAGCCTTGACCACCCTTTTCCCTTGATATAGTGCCAATTTTTTCTGCTTCATTCATTCAATACCCACTGAAACAAAGAATTTGGAAACATAATTGCTACTTTTAATCTGTCATTCCAGGTTAGAAATTCCCCAACCAAATCATTCAACAGTTCCTAATTCTTTGGGTACTTGTATTATTCAAGCTAACTCACATTTTTGTTCTAGGAACAACCACAGGAATCTGAATTATATGGTCTTAGAACTGTCCTATAATACCTAGTACTTTATATTTTTAAAGGGTTAATACATGATTTTAAAGAGAATAATGCATTGGTCAAGATTTTTTCTAATAATTAGGTGAATTAAAGGCTTTAATCAAGTAAAGCAAACATGCAACAACTATATACTCCGTATGTAAGCACTTGGATCAATTGGTACGTGACTGTTCTAACATTATCAAATATCTCGAGTTTGAGGACCTTAAAATACAGAAATGTAAAACCTTTGGTGGACCGAATGGGACTTCTACAATCTTTATGGTCCGACCTGACCGGAAGAATGTTCTGCCTTATTAACAGGGGTCACAATATTGAGCAGTTCATAATTACAAAACAACAGAACATTCTAAGAATTCTCTAGATCAAAATCTGCATGTTTTCTGATTAATAGTAATTGCATTATTGTCAATTACAATTACATTTCCATGTTTCACAAGTCACAAAAAAACCATTAATTTTCTGTAGAAAGATTTACGTGTCGAGTCGTCGTAGGCTAAATTAAGCTGATTGAAGACTTTGTGAGTAAAATGGAAGCCTTTTAGTCATAATCAGAACAAAATGCATGCATATGTTTTGTTTTTAAGGGTAAAAGAAGGGTTTAAACAGGGTAGTTGAGCAATGAAAATGCATGATTAAGAACTTTATTTAAACCTAAGTCTAAGTGTCTAGATTCTAATAACCGACAACCCTAAATATACATTATGAATTAAACCCACAAAATGTGATTAAGTCTCCCTAAATGAGTTTAATCTCATAAAGTTGGCTACACAAAATTCTCTCCTAACATAAACTTTATTAATTAGTCAGAAATAAAGGAGGATATTAATCTAGGGTCAACTTGAAAATTAGTTCACTTTTGAGGCTTTATTCCTTCTTTATGGCTGGATTTTGTGTGCATTTTTGCATCAGATGAGCTTTGTCAGAAATCATGGGGTTAAGTATTTCTGAAATTAGAAAGAGGAACATGGAATTCTTGATTCTAATGTGTTTGGGATCTTCTTTTTTTGTGGGTTTGGACAACACTTAGATAAAGGTTTGTAAAAGATACAATGAGGGGTAATTTTTCTTAGTAGGTGGACTAAAATTTACCCTACCATATAACTATGGTGAGCTAACCTTGTGAAAATTAGTCTCCTTGCCATCATTTAGTTTACAATAAGCAGGTTCGAGTTAACTTTAGTTTCTTTTTAACCCATTTAAGTATACCGGTCGTGTCCATGCATTCTAAGGAAGGATTTAGTTCAGTAACTCAAGTTAGACCAAATTGATGAGACGAGTCAAAGGTGGCAGATTTAGGGTTCCCACTTTACACTTCGAGGTCGATACTCGAGAGTTCTAAAGGAACTAACAAGCGGTTAAATCTTCAAAAAAAGATGTATAAATCAGACTTAAAACATGCTTTAAAATGATACGATGTCTCACCACTTGAACCGACACACGAACCTACAAATACTACACTTGTAGTTGTATGTCATCTTTTTATGAGACTTGGTGAATGAAGGCAAGGAGATTCAAAGTATGAGTCACACTTAGCCCTAATATGTTTCCTTGGTTGGTGAATTAGTCATGTGGTTGGTCTAAAAAGTGAAACCATAATAATAGCTAAGTTAAGTCTTAATAATATGAATATTTGTTGGTTAAGATCTGATGGGCCAAAAAAAACTTTATAATATATGGGAGGAGTTGGTTTTCTGTTAGTGTCCCATGCTGAGTCACTTCCACGCATAACCACCAATGTAAGTTGGGCCTATACTTTCTGTATAGGTGAAAAAGTCCATCTTTGTGATGGGAAAGTAATTACTGTTATTTCATTTCATCCTTCTTCATGCTTACACTTTGATTACCAAAGTGTTGGGCAATCTGTCAACAACAATAGTTATTAGAGTTGTCACGAGATTTAGCTAGCTTAACTATATCGAACAACTACCAGAGGCTTCGATGCTAAGAATGGAGTGGTAGTGTTAATTTCATCAACAAGAGTTGGACCAATTTATTTAGTTATATCTAACTCGAACGAAGGCAGTGAAACCCAACAAGTATTGAATATTGCCATTGTCATGATTCTCCAACGTACGAATTGTCTGGTTATGATCATGATTAAGATGAAAAATGTGCCAAACATCATAAACAGAAGGTGCCCACAGTGACAGTTTGGTGATCGGGCTTAATCAAAATGATGTCTATAATAACAAAATTCAACACCAAGGCCAAATGAAATAAACGAGGTCACGTTCCAAGGGTTAGTTTAGTCGGTTATGGGATGTTGAAATTAAACTTATCTTCAATTCGGATAGTATTTATAACAATATACAATCTAAATTTGTCATTATGACTTAGTTAGAGTTTCTCACACTAACATATTTGCGTGATTTAGAAGCTATTTATATATGTTTAAAACCATTTTTATTGAATCAAAACTTACTTAAATTCTCAAAACTCATGAGAACAAGGTGAAAAATAGGGGAATTTTTGTTTATGAAGGTAACTATAGAATATACATCTCCCATGTGAGATTACCCTACTTTGAAGTACACACTTCTTTACACGCAAATGCAATTAAAGCTTTCCAATTCCCACGTTACCTCCATCCCTAAGATCACTCTCTAAAAACAAGAACTCCTCTGAATCTAGCTTGATTATCATCGTACTTGACAATCTGATGGCTCACTTAATTACTTAGATTATGGGACATGGAGTAGGTATTACTCAGAGTATATCCTCTGCTTAAGAATGTAATTATTAATTTATTAGGAATAAATCCTTGTAAAACTAGTCGTTCGATATTTAAGAGTTATCGTGAGACAGAGACACAGAGTATCAATATTGTTCTAACTTGATAGTAACATATTTTTATTGGTACACATGAATCTCTAACATGTATCGGATTAAGGTTCTAATACGTTAGTATCAAATTGTCACACACGTAAAGGAGTTCCTCCGCTTGGAGCTAGTTCAAGGCGCGCATACAACTACACGCGTCTATAATAGCTTAACTCCTATGAAGCAGTTCATATGTACCGTAACACTATTTTCCCTCTCTAGTTGTTCTCCACTTCACCGTATATCAGCTCCACTTACTAGTTAGTAATTATTACTCCCTCCATTTTATATTCTTTATAATGTTGCATTGTGCTATTATTTGATTTGAATTTTTCTGACATATTGAATTTAATTGGAAGAGTATAATGGTTGGTAGCTCATACACAATGCTATTATTCATTTGCGTTTATTCTATTAGCTTGATGATTAATTATATGTGGAAAATCATGCTACATTCTTTTCTTATTTGCTTTATATGAATTAATAATAACTTCTTGTCTTGGCTCACTTTAATCATTCACAGATCATAACCATCAACCATAGTCCAAGATTCTGCCTGACAAAATCCTGCAAGCTAAATTATCAACTGCCATTAGGAATTACTAGTTAGATGTTTTGTCCATTTTACGACCACATAATTGAAGTGATTGGTGCACTCATAGTGCATTATAGCTTGATTAAAATACTGTAAATATTCCACATGGCGATACGCCATTGCAACATCAACTAATTAATTTGAGAAATATTGCATCATCAACTACTAATCAACTCTTCATCAAATAATAATGTTTCGTATAGCATTGTGGTACAAAATTTCAAATTCAACCATTATCAAATATGATATTACGTATTATATTATTTTCAAATCTTCTTTTGAATGGAATCGACAACTCTACTAATGACGGTATATACAAAAAATAATACCATTCAGTAACGCCCCATTATATACTTAATATTTAATTTAAAGTATTGTAACTTAGCTTAGCATAAACTTTTTATAGATCAATCACACATTCTATATGACCAGCCTGTCCATATTATGCCATGTTGGTTGTTACACATGTCAACCACCAAATCTCCACATTCCCATAAACATCAAGCTATATGCATGAGCATATAAAACACTTCATTTTTATTAATATTCTGAAAACATGCAGTTTTAACATTCTTAGGGCAGTAGTTTTACTTACATTTCACATAATTTACGTGCATGTTACTCATCTATAACAACAATCTCTCATTCTTTTCCCGTTTTGGTGCTAGATAGTTAGAAACTTAGTCGGTATGAATTAGATGGTGTATCTTAATGTCGCATTTGATCTTCTTCTCATATATATTCATTTCCGGTTATTGGACTAGTTAGGATTAGACATATGCTCAACCCTTTTAATTACGCGGTGGCCCCTACCTTTTTATCTCCCGATCCCAAAAGTCTCGACCCTTAATGAAAATTGAATACTGAAAGTAGATTCTCCAAAATCACATCAACACTATCTAATTTCCATTTCTTCGAGAAATAACTCGAAGACGTCGTATTTTAATCCACGTGGCAACTAGTCATCTTAGTACTTCTTTTCATCAGCAAAGCCCTCTCTCAACATCACTCACAAAATAAACCCTTCACCAAATCCTCATCTTTTTTTCACCTATAAATTCAGTTCCCCTGCTTCATTTCTTTTCCCCTTCTTTTCCCTCTCTTTTAGCCCTTGAATTTTGGAAAAAAAATTGTATTTTTTTTAAATAAAAAAGAAAAAAATATAATTTTGTAAGAGAAAAAATTTACAAAGAGAGAAGCATTGTTAGTTGCATTGCATGTGCTTTGGAATCACCACAGCTTTCTTATATAATCTTTAATCTTTATACATAAACTGCAAAAACAGAGCACCGCCCAAATTTCAAATCTCCAAATTTTTCCCACATATATAAACATATAAACATATAAACATCCTACATATATTAGACACATCCCAAATTTCTATAAATCTTTGAATTTGTATAATTATAAGAATTTCATATCATTACAAAGCTTATAAAGTTAAAACAAATGGGTGAAGAAGTTAAGCAAGTAAGTGTAAATTTAATGATGAATTTAACTACAATATGATCATATTCATATATGTGAAAATTTGATTAATTTTGATATGATTAATTGGTTTTTTTTTAAATTCGGGAAGTGGGTATTGTTAATTGATAAATTTAGTGAAGTGGGTCAATGAGGAATTTTTGATATATTTATCAGGAGCAACCTCCAGCTGAGACTAAGCCAGAGGAGCAACCTGTAGAAGAGAAGAAAGAAGAAACACCACCGCCGCCGCCGCCGCCGCCAGCCGAAGAAGAGAAGCCACCGGCTGGGGAGGAAAAGAAGCCGGAAGAACCACCGCAACCGCCGCCTCCTTTCGTCCTCTATGTGGACGTGCATTGTGTTGGCTGTGCCAAGAAAATCGAACGCTCCATCATGAAAATTAGAGGTATACCTTCTTTCGTAACGAGTTTAGTTCAGTTCAGTTCAAATCATAAATTCCATGCGAAAATATATATTAAGAGTTTTAAGTTAATTAACTATAGGCTTCCAACAAATTTTCGACATTTCTTCCTACATACGAGTCACAGGTAATAATTAAGGTTGCGTATATTGAATCTCATTGATCAGTTCTATACTTTGATATTAGGTATAAATTACATTACCTTAGATTAATGTCATTTTCATAATATAAGTTCGATTTTGTAGTAACGTGAAACTTTGTTTACGTCCTACTAATAAATAACAATGACATTTTCCTGAATATGCCAAAATGACCAAATTTACAACTTATTGGCAACTGGCAAGTATGGCAAGATTAGGAGAAATCAGAATTAATGTCTAACATGTGAATGAAAATGTTTGTTATATAATATGTTACACAAAATAATTAATACAAGTAACTAACTTTGTGTTTATGTGAACATGATGCAGGTGTAGAAGAAGTGGTAGTAGACATGGGGAAAAACCAAGTAACAATAAAAGGAGTGGTGGAGCCACAAGCTGTGTGCAATATGATCATGAAAAAAACAAAGAGAAGTGCAAAGGTTTTGTCCCCTTTACCTGCAAATGAGGGTGAACCCATACCTGATGTTGTCACTTCACAGGTGATTTTCATGTCACATACCTAACTATCACTTCTACCTAACTAACTTTAACAACATTATCGTCGTGATCACCCCAACGTCTCAAAGACTCTTGTCTATCACGAAACATACTATAAAAGTCATGATATGTATGTTGCAGATGGATTTCGAACTCTAACTTTTAGGCTACATATAGATTACGTTCTGATATCTGAGACCTGGTTTTCCGGCCTGCCTAAATAACTAACTTCCTTTAAAATACTGTAATTGACGTAGATAAGTTTCGAACTTTGGTTTTAGGTATCATCTCTTAAGAAGTTGAGCCGAAAAAAGTACAATGGATTGACATTATAAACATGTTAATTGATGACCAGGTTAGTGGATTAACTACCGTGGAGCTGAGTGTGAATATGCATTGCGAGGCTTGTGCAGGACAGTTAAAGAAGAAAATCCTCAAAATGAGAGGTATGTATTGCATTGTAGGCACGCATGCATGTAATGTAGCCATCTTTTTGTTGTACATATGTTTCTTTTGCCTTTATAATCATATTACTATACTATATCTTAATTTCTTTGTGGTGGGGAGGGGAGAAATAATGAAAATTAAAGTTTTCTTTATGAGAAAAATGTCCTGCATATTCTGTCGACATCCAATTTTAATTTGAGTGATCACTGAGATGGGTAGCATCATGCATATACCACTCCGTTCTAAATTTAATTTTTAATAGAATATTAATGTGAGAGGATTTTAAATTATATAAAAAGTTTAAATTAGGACGAACTGATATATTTGCATATTTGATTACTTTACACCTTTACAGTAGTGTATTTGCGTATTTGATCAGCCTTCTTGCCAACAAAAAGTTGTATATTTAGTAGCAAAATTAGGCAAAGTACTTGTCCTCAAACTAAGAGTTAGTAGTATGTAACACATGCGCATGTACGAAATATCTAAACTTTGATTAATTTGTCGTCCAAATATATCTGACATGATTTGGTTAGTAAGCTACAAGTTATACCACACAGATTCTAAGATCCATAATTTAGTTTATTCGAAAATTTATAGAGATCGTTTAGTAAACGTGATTTTGACCTGAAAACTTGATCACCTCTATAACTCATACTAGATCAAAATGTTAAAAGACGTTAGGAAGAGTACTCAATTTCGATATCGTCATTATTAGTTATATACGTGGCCGGACACTTTTCATGATATATGCATAATTGTATGTGCATGTGCATATATAGAGTTTGTATACTATAAGATTCATGATGACTTAATGATGAATGAACATGCAACAATGTTACAGGAGTACAAACAGCTGAGACAGAACTAAGCAGTGGTAAGGTCACGGTCACAGGAACTATGGACGCAAACAAGTTAGTAGATTATGTGTATAGACGCACCAAAAAGCAAGCCCGAATAGTCCCACAACCCGAACCCGAAAAACCACCCGAGGAGCCCAAACCCGAAGAGGCTAAAGAGCCCGAAAAGCCCGCCGAAGAGCCCAAGCCCGAGGAGAATAAAGAAGAGAACCCTGACCAACAAGGTGGTGATCAAAAACCACCAGAGGAACCTCCTAAGGAAGGAGGTGATCAACACGTACAAGAGGGTGAACATAATGGTGGCGGCGAGGGCGGTGGCGGCGGCGGCGGGATGGTGATGAACCACATGAGCGTAGAAGAGGAATCAATGAAGAGGATGATGATGTATAATTACACACCAAATTACTATAATTACCAACAACAACCTCTCTATGTGATTGAGAGAATTCCACCTCCTCAACTATTTAGTGATGAAAATCCCAATGCATGCTGCATTACTTAATTAATCAAAACTGTAATTAATTAAGGGGATCGGATGATCATATCAAATTATTAAAATGATCACAATATATATACACTACCATCAAAGTTTGAACTTATGATAATTAATGTTTTTTTGAAGATGTTATTATAAGTTCAACATATTATTAAGAGTGATGCATGTACTAATGTATGTACTACGACCGGCCTTAGCGTAAGTTGTAATTAATCAAAATATTTGAAATTAATTGAAAATGAGGTATTAGTGCTCAAGATGAAGTGATTCATTATTTCTCATTGTAAATCTTCATTATTATTATTTTTTTTTTGTTTATTGATAAGATTGTATAGTACAAGTTTAATTATATAAGCACATCATGAACTCTTACTCCCATGCTCATCATGTGTATAAAAGTCGATGCCCATACTACGTACTCGGAGTAAAGGCTGTAAAAATGTACAACAATGGTAAATTAGTACTTGATGACTTCAATATTAATTTACTTAATAACTTGCCTTTAACTTGAAAAAACCTTATCACCTAAAAAGCATGAGCTCTAGGAGGAGATTATGTAAATAACTTATTGATATTGTACTATATTTCGATCATTAGACGTAAGACAGCTCCACTAGCGAATAGATAGGGATATAGGGAAAACAAGTTCACGGTGTTATATTCCGACTCAACTAATCAAGGTCGCAACTCACAAGATGGAACTTATACCAATCCGAGAGTGTGAATCACCGATCTTGCTTATTACATTCGATCATGCTTGTAACCATTAGCTTAGTCGAATTTAGAGTAATCGAGATAGTAGAAAGAAATATAATTAGCAGGAAATATTGCTAATTAGGACAAAACATTGCAAATTTATTTGGAAGATTATGGATGCCACATGAGAAATTGTCAGTAAAAGTGAGAATCAAAATAGAATTCTGTTTAGTTAATCTCATTGAGATTCCTTGATTAACCTTTTAACGAAAAGATGAAAAAACAAAAGAAATGTGACCATTTTTGGGAAATTACATGTGAGTGGGTCCTACAAAGTAAAGAAATGTCTGACTAAGCAAAAACAAGATCCAGTCATCGCACGTATAAAGTGTTCGAAACGGTCCCACGTCTAACGTGGCGCCTGCATGGAGGCCGGATTATCTCGTCAGACTTGTCGACCTTATGTCTTTTGTCCGCATTCGAGGACCCACACGTAATTTCACATTTTTGAACAACACTAATTAAAATGCGAGTATTAATAGTCAAGGAAATTAAAATGAAACTTTTTAATCTCCTTTGATTCTAGGATGGTTCGCATCAAATAAAGAGTAGAGTGTTTCAATCCTTTTTAATCACGGGTTTGACTCGGGTTTAACTCTTGCTTGATCACTCAATATATCATACTAGTATATGGTACCATATACTCCGTATAAACACTTACTCGTTAATCATCTTGGTCCGTTTCAGAGACTGAAACCTCATTATATTGGCAATAATGGACTAATTTCTCCGACCCCTCACGGATTTTACTACGAACGGTAATTGAAATTTACCATCGCAATACACTTTTACTTCTTAATAAAGATGATTATCTGCCCATGCTAAGGGAAATTAAAGCAACCCACATGCATGGTAGTTGTGCTAGGACTTAGCCACTTAGGAGAATGCATGTTCAAATGCCATGCAACAGAAAAAGCCCTAGAAAAAAAAAGTCCTAATATTTGCTATAAAATAGCTAATGTGACTCAGAATTCATGCAATAGCTCCACGAAAGATGAGTAATCATAACAAAGGAATCTAACGTATTAAAGACATCTTTTAGCCTAAAGCTTCTTGTGGAGTTTGAAAAACGTAGATAACAAGCTTAAGAAATTGCAAAAGTAAAGTCAATTAAAGGTGTAATGACTGCGATGACATAATAAAACCAAAGGGATCATAGATTTAATCTGTGCTTTATATGTTCTTACTTTTTCATAATTAAGGATTGGATTAGACGACGTAATCCTATATAGATTGGCTTATATATATAGCCCCATATACATACATACGTAATGCCATATTAAACCCGCAACATTTTTCATTTGTAACGACTCGATAATTATCCTACCAAAGTTCACTTAATTATCGAAAAATTGTAGCTTAAGATTGTGTAATGTCTGACCTACAAATATTTCCAGCTTGCACGAGTAATGTGGAGCCTCAATATGTAGAGTTGAAGGTTCCTCTGTATTCTTATGGATGTGAAAGGAAAGTCAAGAAAGCCTTGACTAGTTTTAGAGGTACGTACGTACTAATGTGTATGTGTCGATAACTCGATTTCGTAGTATATCAGTGTATATGGTATGCGTAATAACAATCCGTGCTAGTCGAATCTATAATTGTTAAAACCGAGGCTTTGTTGTTACCATGTATGAGATTTCTGTTTAAAATTTCGATTTTTCGATTTAGACTAACTTGAGCTCATGCATGCATGGTTGATCAGGGATATACTCTGTGAGTGTTGATTACGCACAACAGAAGGTAACAATATGGGGAATTTGCAACAAGAATGATGTGCTTACAACAATCAAGAACAAGAGAAAGGATGCTCGATTTTGGAGCCCCGAAGACGACGTAAAATCGGAGAAGAGAGAAGAAGATTACATTAAGCTTGTAAAAAACAGTAGTATAAATAGTAATGCCATTCTTACCAAAGCCAAGTCATTTAGTGTCAGAGCATTGAAGAAAGTTTTTACCAGAACCAATTCTTTCTAAACCTGTTGTATAATGTTTTAGTAATGTATGTGTTGAAAGATCGGGTGAAATGGAGTATATGATGTCTTCATGAAACTATATATGAAAAGTACATTTCTTCGGTCGATTTTTCAATCCTGTCTCGGTGTAAGTCTATGGTTCTCCTGTAGTTCTGTACTGTAAATATCACGCCATTAATGCGATGTCTGTAACCCGAAAACCAGGGTTCGACTCCTTAAAACCAATGTCACAGTTTACGTATTTTCTTCCATCAGACCCAGATATTTGCATGTCTATATGTGAACCAAACGGGGAATTCATTTAGTAACAAGTAGTTAAGTACTGATCTGAAAATGAATCAACGGAGCCCTAGTCGGGTTTAGGATCATTTGTATCGGAAGTCCAAACACTTCCGAACTTGTCAAGAATGAGGAATCATTTGCGATAGTTGTTTGTAAGTATGAGGAATCAACAATGCATAAGGAGAAGCAAAATGCACTAGGATTGTTCATCAGTATTTCAGTATCAGCACGAATACAGATCCTCGAAGTTATTTGCTCAGAGCTCGCAAAGATACGAGGGGATCCTACCTCATTGAGCATTAAGCAGGAGACTGGAACGTACAAAAGGAATGAACCACAAGTAATGAATGTATAGATTGATGGAAATTCAGAAGACGATACAATTATCACAAAATAGGGGATCTACAAAGCTAACCCCTCTTTGTTAGCCAGATACATCAAGGAACAGAAAAAAGAGGTGAAAGGTTTCAAAAGCATATGAATTATTAGGTCAAGTCAGTCAACTATACATTTGATGATCCTCTAAGGTTCCTAAATCCTAAGGGATCTATGCCTATAATCCTAGATGATAACCTGATCAACTGAAAGACAAGTACAGGTACAGAAACTAGCTAACCTAGGAAATGGTACATTTGTCTTGATATTCTCATGCTTGAGGGGAATGCCGTCTTCTCAGAGCAGTTCCACAGCGATGTGCCATCATGGGAATGCTAGCCTTCCACGAAAATATGGCTTCGTTTATCCTCGCGCTCATGAGAATCCTAGCCTTCCATGATAATGGCTTGGTCAATCCCCTTAGCTTACAAACACTTGCAAAGAACAACACAGTCTGACGGAATCACCGCAGGGTGTTCTTCCAATGTTATACAAATAATTCCGGGAATGACCACATTATGAGTTTTGCAAAGATATCAGTCTCCAGAAACTCTATGTGAGCGGCTCGTCCTATGAATGTGTTCAAGTTCTTGCCATGAGAAGCCATGTTGAAATTTACATCACACCGCATGAATACTCGGTGCTCTATGGAAGGAGACCGTATCTGATCTAAGCAATTGTTCAACATCTCCAAGAAAATTTTCCCCCTTTTGGAGAAGTCGGTCAAAGATCCAGGGCACAATTCAATTCTTGCAGAATGATATGGTACATATCCATCCTGATAAGACTACTAGTTAATCACAATGACACGGTACAAAACAGTCCTAGTTATCAATAAGATGCGTGACAAGTGAAGAATAGAGATGTTTTCTGAAGCACATGGCACAAACATAGAACACTGTAAGGTCAAACACAAGGCAGAAAATATATCGAGTTACAACAAAATCTAATGCATGAACTGAAGGTCGTAATGCCTAAAATATGTACATAAAAATTTAAAATACAAGGGCACAACTGATATTCCACATGAAGGAAACAATTAGCTTGGAAGATTTATAACCAAACCTCATTTAGGAAAGTATAAATCAAGTATCCACTAGTTTTGGGCCCGAACGCTCGGGCTATGCATGTATATTCTTACAGCTCAAAGATCATAATTTAAGCAAGTGTTGTTTTTACTCTTTCGCCACCAGACATTTTGTACTACTACGTACCAGTCAAAATTTACTTTTTTTAGTCATAATCTACTTAATAACAAATTAGTTTTGACCTCAAATTAATGAATTAGTTTTACTTTTCCGTCCAATCTTAACATAATATAGTATTTCTATTTTTCCATCACCAGTCTCATAACTTGTCTCTAGTGTTTTGCTAATACCCTTAACATTTGTTCTAGGGGCTTCCAGTCTTCCACACTTTTAAGCCACTTTTTGCTCCGAAGCCATTTTGGGCCAAAAATCGTGGAATATATACTTCTGCTTTGGACGATTTCAACCAACTTTTAGAAAGAAACCAAATGTTCTCTAAACTTTAACATGGGCAGCCCCGGAGTACCCTTGTTGGATACAAGGGATGGTTCCCAATTTCCCATGTTAGAGAATCCCTTTTAGCACACATAACCATCAAGGGTAACATGGGTTTTAGTCCGATTTTGAGACTCATCATAAGTTTTTGGCTCTAATATTTTGCTAAAAGCCCTAATAAGCTCCCTAGGGGCATCCACCAAACATTCAACCGTTTTATAACCATATCTTTTTTGGGCCAAAAACCGTGGATTATAGCCTTCGTCTGTTACTAAGTTCGGTCTTTTTGGCCACTTTCTTCAAAGTATCCAAATGTTCTCAGAACATTAGCATAGATAGCTAACAAGTGCCCTTGGTGAATTTGAGGGTCGGTTCCCCCATTTAGGGTTCTTTTCAACCCCTTTACCTTAGGTCACCCGCCGAGGTTGGAGTCTTCTTTTGGCCATTTTAGGCCCTTATCATAGGTGTTTGGCTTTAATATTTTGCATAAACTTATAATTTCATCTTCTGGGACTCCCACAAAAATTTGAGATGTTTTTCTTCCGGTGCCATTTTGGGCCAAAACCGTGGATTATGTACTTGGGTTTTGTTCAGTTTTGACCTTTTTTTTTAAGTAGCCAAATGTTATCAAATCTTTATCACGGACAACCTCAAAGTACTCTAGTTGGATATGAGGGTTGCTTCATTGGTTAAGGAAGTACTTCAAGCCCTTTCGGCACACGTCACCTCTTAAGCCTAGCATGCCTTCTTTGACCACTTTGGGACTTACCATTGGTTTTTTTGGCTCTAATATTTTGCTAAAACCAACAATATTACCCCTAGGGACATCCACAAAATTTTGAGCCGTTTTTGTCTTGGGTCATTCTAGGCCAAAAAATGTAGATAGTATACTTCGTTTTTGACCAAATTTGACCAGTTTTTTTTATGATAGACAAATGTTGTCTAAACTTTACTATGAACACCATTGGAGCACGCTTGTTGGATATAAGGGTTGGTTTCTCTGATAGGGAAGTTCTTTAGACCCTTTCGCCACACTTCACCCGCTTGAACTAGTGTGCATTTTCGCCGATTTTGGGACCTACCATAGGAATTTGGCTCTAATATTTTGCTAGAATCCATAATATGAGCTCTTAGAGGCTTATAAAAAAATTTGAGGCATTTTTATTCCGGGCACTTTTAGGCCAAAAACCGTGGATTATATACTTCAATTTTGGCCAATTTTGACCATTTTTCGGAAGTAACCAAATTCCTTAAAACTTTACCATGCCCAACCTAGAGTACCCTTGTTGAATATAAAGGGCTCTGTCTCTGCTTGAGAAGTTCTTTAAGCTCATTTGAACAAGTGTTATCACCAAATAAGGCTAGCATGCACTTTTTGCATATTTTGGTCATTAATCATAGATTATTGGCTCTAATATTCTGCGGAACTCATAATATGACTCCTAGGGGCTTCCACAAGAATTTGACCCTTTTTTTTTCTACAGATCTTTTGGACGAAAAACGTGGGTTATAACCTTCGCTTCTCCAATTTCGGCCTTTTTGGCCGCTTCTTCCCAATTATCTAAATGCTTTCAAAACATAGGATAAATTTCTAACTCCTACCTTTTATATACCAAAACTTCCAAAATTCTACCTTATTTTTAAAAAGTTTTCAAATCCTACCTTATAAAACATTTTTTTATCAAACTACTACCAAAACTTCTACTCCGGCGGGTTAGACTATATTTTCCGGCATTTACCTTCGACTTGTTTCGTATTTTTTCCAATTTCTCCCTCCAATTTCACCTTCTCTCTCCTATTTTCCACATTATATCACCTTACACTCCAATTTGATCTTCTCTCTCCTATTTCTCACATTTTGCGATCAAATTGGAGTGTAAGGTGATATAATGTGGGAAATAGGAGAGAGAAGGTCAAATTGAAGGAAGAAATTGGAGGGAAAATGAAACAAATGGACGGAAATCGCGTCACTTTGAAGGTCAATGCCGGAAATTAGAGTCAAACTCGCCGGAGTAGAAGTTTTGGTAGGAGTTTGATAAACAAATGTTTTATAAGGTAGGATTTGGAAACTTTTTAAAAATAAGGTAGGATTTTGGAAGTTTTGGTATATAAAAGGTAAGAGTTAGAAATTTATCCGTGATATAATGTGGAAAATAGGAGAGAGAAGGTGAAATTTGAGGGACAAATTGGAAGGAATATGAAACAAATCGAAGGAAATCGCGTCAAGTCGAAGGTCAATGCCGGAAAATAGAGTCAAACCCGCCGGAGTAGAAGTTTTGATAGGAGTTTGATAAAAAAATGTTTTATAAGGTGGGATTTAGAAACTTTTTAAAAATAAGGTAGGATTTTAGAAGTTTTGGTATATAAAAGGTAGGAGTTAGAAATTTTTCCCAAAACATAATATAGGTTGCTTAGGAGTGCGCTTGATAAATTTGAGGACCGGTCCCTTGTTCTGTTTGGGGATATTTAAGCCACTTCACCTCATGTCACCCGTTGAGGCTAACGTGTGCTTTGGGCCAATCTGGATCACCTATCACAGCTGCTTAGCTTTAACATTCTGCCAAAACAGAAAATATGATCCTTGGGGATCCCACAAAATCTTGAACTATTTTTGGTCCGAGACCATTTTGGCCAAAACACATGGATTATCTACTTCGGTTTGGACCAAATTTGGATACTTTCAGAATCAGCCAAATTTTCACAAAACATTACTACGGATACCTTTTTAGTACCCTTAATAGACATGGGGAGGTGGTTCCCAAGTTTGTTGATTTCTTTAAACCCCTTCGGTAAACGCCATCCGTCTCTTGAGGTTAGCATGCATTTTTTGTTCCGATTTCAGGAATCTACCATATGTTTTTTAGCTCCAATATTCTGGCCAAATCCAATATATTACCTCTAGGGGCTTCTCGAAATTTTGAGTTGTTTTGTTGGTCTGGGGCCAATGTTTGCTAAAATTTGTGTATGATGCTTTGATGATACTCCTATGTTAAATGTTTAAATGAAACTCTAATATGAGTACAAAGAATACTCCTATGTTAAATGTTTCCTAAAAGTTTAAAAGGTACAATATGTTACAATATCAAAAAGTACAACGGGCTTCATTAAAAATCTAAATTGGTTTCAATCAAATGTACAATGGGTGAACATACACGCAAGTATACATGTAGGCCTTCTAGGAAACGAATATTTCTATGTTAAATGTTTGTTTGACTAAAGACACGTTAGGTGTGAAAGGCAAAATTGGATATTGTGTTCCCCTTTCATCATCACATGCTTCGGTCTCTTAATATTGCCTATGCGGTGATAAAAAAGTGAATTTCCAAAAATATGTATCCGCATTTGTTGAGCCCAATACTCATTTGTATTTCTACCCACCAAGTTTCGTAATTTAACGGAATTACCATACATTAACTAATTATTATATTATCTTTTATCTATACTTATAAGGTAGTGGCCAAGGCTTATTTACTAAGAACGGAATTGTATAAAGCTGGCCTATGCAATTCCCCTTACCCTACGAAAACCTAGGAAAACATGCACTCTAATGTACTGACAAGAACTAAAACAAGATGTCACCCGCCAGTAGTAATATGGTTCAGCAACTTCAAAGAAATAGAAAATGAGAGTGATACCTGGGGCGAAGATAGCAGGATGATATTCCTGAAGTTCTCCAGTGTCTTTTGCTGGAACAGGAGAGCAAAAAAGATGTTTGAGCTTAACTCGAAAGACTAGACTAGGAGTTCTAGAAACCTTAGAAACTGTAAGGTATTACAATATTCCAAAAGGAGTTTTAACACTGAAGCAAAATGGCAGACAATGAAAACCAAGCAAACCCACACGATATTCTTTGTCAGTTCACACTTTCTAAGAGCAAAGGTCGGAGATTTGTCTCCAATTTTTTTCTTACTTAGGGGGGGGGTCTAACTTGTAAGTTGTAACTACGAAGAGAAACTATACCTGACAAAGCTTGAAGAAGAAGGTGTTCTGAAGTTCCGGATCATCCGTAAAAGTAAGCTGATGGATGCACTGTGTGCTTTTGAGCTTCTTCAGAAGCCATAACCCAGAATTAAACAAAGAGTTTGAACTGTACAGATATCCTAAATGTGGGCCAGACACAGATACATAAGTGTGCAGAAACCTGAGGTATGGCTCCATAATACTATCTGCAAAACTAAAAGCACATTATTAGAAGGAGCTGTAGACATCAGAACTCAGAAGAGGACGGCTTACGAACACAAGCTAAAAGCGTATACCAGCCAATGCTGTTCTTATAATCACGTTGCCGATGGAATGCCCAACAAAACTTAGTTTAATAGTTCTCAACCCTCCAGATCTAGAGTATTTGTCCATTTTCTTCTTGAGGAATGACATGACTTCCTTAGCTAGCCGGTTCCCCATTTCTCTGAAGTCACCAGATGTTTTATCTTCATTTGCTTCGGACATAAGAAATTCAACCTTTGGATCTATTAAAAGCCACTGGTTACGTACAAGCCGCAGATCCAAGTGATGTCCCTGCATGTACATGGAACATTAATTCATTAGAAAGGATGTTAACGATGACATGTAATTGGTGTAAACAAGCAAAGAAAAAAAATCATAACAACTCATTATCAGCCATGATATCAGCTGCAATCCACTATCCATCCCAGATGACCAGTGTACCTGATCTTTTTCTCTTAAATAAATACTTAATAGAGTGTAAAAAAAAAAGGTCACCAAGGGGGATACGCACTCATATAAAAAAGAGGGCACAGGCAATAACAAATTCATCCCTTTGACCTAACAAAAATCAACCACAGATTACAAATAACGGGAATACCAGGCAACTTACAAAGCCCCTCCCCCCCAAATTAAGAAAAACAGATGAGCTGATTTATTTAGTTCTCAGATCATACCTGAAATCCATGCACAAAGACAACAATCTTCAAAACACGGCCATTTGCTTGCTGGTCAGCACCAGATTTCTTGCTAGTGGTTCTCAATTCTGTGAGCAAGTTAGATGGAGCTGTCTGATCAGCATGACCAAAGTATGAATTCCCACTGGACGAACGCCTAGGCGCATTAATAACACGTTCTACAATGAGAACAGGGACATGCGAAGGATCTCCAAACATCTGTAAGTCTTGAATTGAACGACTATTTATCTGCAATAACATATGGGTATCAAGCCCAGCTTGCATCCAGCATTCCAGTACAAAAGATTAGAAAGCACTTTCTGGAAGCAGTAAAAGCACTCACCCTCATTTGCGCAATACTTCGACGATGTTGTTCAGCACGGATAGCTGCAGCTTGAGAGGGCTGAAAAGAAACAATGAGATGGTATTTACTATTGTACAAGATTGCTATTCCACAACACAGATAGCAGCAAAAGTTGAAAAATGCAAAGGAAATATTGAAAGGAATGCAAAAGGTCATTTGGGTTCAAAACTAATTACATCATCGATCAGCTTTCTTAACACTGATACTTTCCCCCGTAGTCCACCATGGTGAGAAGTCTCATCACCTCTGCTACTAATGTAATGGTGAGGCATCTCAACTTTGGAGTGCACCATCCATATCGACCACTCTGTTCTTCGGTCGTTCGCCCATGACTCCCGCAGATATTCGGTGATCTTAGTTTTGTTAGCTCTGGAATCAAAAAAGGAACATTAGTTAGCCAAAAAGTTAAAAATCTTAAGAACTGAACATCTTGCAAAATATACAAAGCTAGCACAAGCACACAATACTCTTAGGAGTCGTCAATGTAGTTTACAAGACAACAATATTTCAATACCATAATTTGGTTCAGCATGCATTTACAAGGATCATACTCCATATCTTATCCCTGATATTAAATGCATATTGTTTGTTCTTAGTCCTGAAATACAACTTTGCATCATACCAAATAAGTTACAAAGTTTCATCCTATGCATTCAAGTAAACAACAGGGCATCTACGCATCAGGAGAGAAAAATTAGATTACCCTATCCATCCTACGCCTTCAACCAGTAATATAATACACGGTCAAGGCCTTCAATAAACTGAAAATCAACTGAGATACGTTTTTGGAAGCCTTCACACCGAAAGATGTCAGACCAGACACCACTAACTTCAGATAGTGCAGTAGTCTGAGACACTACCTATTCCAGAATCGCCTAACATCGTATCAGATCTTAGAATGAAAGTTGTGAGAGGTTCCGCATCTTTTCTACATAGCTAGCGTGCCTAAAGATGCGTCATCCTACCAGGAGTTTCGAGTCACAATTTAAGAGCAAAAAGTTGACAAATCCTATGAGCAAAGATAACAGAACAAACCTGTGAAAGTTCAGAAACGCATTCCATAAAAAGTGAATTTGATTCCCAATTATATGTGCAGACCAAAGTAAACTGTCCTTAGATAAAGACATGAGCACTCCATTACTCCGAAAGTCCAGAAATATTTTCGCCTTCTGTTCAACATTGTAAAGATCATAAGCAGACTTTTCCAGGAATAATTGTCAGCAAATTACTCAGATTCCTATTTTCTCAAATGTCCATGATCAGTCCCTTGAAATTAAAGCAACAAGCAACCAGTAATACTTCAAACCAATGCTAGACCTATAGGATTTGCCAAAAATATACAAGACATCCAGAAGTCGAGAATTAGGAGCAAATATCAATTCTTTACTGATCTCTAAAGTTGCTAGGGTCTTAAAGTAGATAGGTAGAAGGAGGACCTCAATACTACTTTGGGATTCAGCAGATTCTGGACTTTGCACATCACGAGCAGTTGAGGACACATTTGCTGGCAAAAGAGAGCCAAACAGCTTTGAGTCATCCAGCTGGGAAATGAAATCAGTGAGGTCAATACTTTGATCAATTGCTCTGCTGAGCTTTTGTGCCTCTTCCAGGAGAATGTCACGTGCCGTTAGCAATGCTTTGACAAGCAAAACCTCTTTTTCCACTTTGTCTGAACCCTGACCAAAAAAATTGAAAGGTAATTTACAGTCAGAAAATAAAAACAAAAAGAACAGCAGAAAAAATGAACACACAAGAAAAAGACATACACTATTACAGCACAAACAGCATTGAGCAAATCACGCAGAAATTGTTCACGAAATGAGTCAAAATTATCTAAAGCAAATAGTAAATCTTGTGCAACAACACAGCATTTACTGCTATGCAATGGGTGGAAGTTGGAAGAATGAAGTATTCATCACACTTCAGAATCTCTTTCCAACAATAACATACACCATAAGCAAGAACAACAAACAACAAATCAAACAGCGAGAAATAAAACCAGAAGACATAGCATAATAGAATAGATTGTGCAATACAACAACAACCAAGCGTTATTTCCAAAATGAATAGAATAAATTGTGCAGTATGATTTTAATATTAGAGAAGCTAAATTTAAAACTCCAAATTAAATTCAACATTACTTGGGAGTTTATAATGCGAACAGACGGGAGAAGAAAACATACTTTACTTGATTTGGTGACAAATTTACTGTCGATATTCTCGCCATTCCAAGATATGCTGCAAAAATTCAGCTCATACCTAAGTGCCAGACAGAGCTAAATTTCAGAGTAAACATGAAAGAGTTGGAAGTCGTCACAAACCTGGATACCTTCTTTGTGAGATTATAAGCAACTGACTTCAGAATGCTAATATGGATACTAGTATCTACAAGAACGGAATGGAAGGCATCAAAAAGTATAGGACAATAAGAATGCAATCCCATAAGAGCTTTCGGCGGAACACGGAATTCATGAGTAGCAGCAGGAGAGGTACTTAAAGAAGTGTGCAACTCAGACCTGTTAATGACATACCACAAATTAGAGACCTAGACTTTGATAAGCCAAACGCACAGGCCAGCTCAGAGGAATCTCAAACTATTATGAACATGTAGAAATTAGTTCATGTCAACTGACCCTTTTTCTAATAAGGAAGCATACAGGAGCTCAAATTTAATAATAACACCAGCCTTGGAGGGAACCTACACAAACCATATGTCAATACAAGGAACAGGATCTTTACAACTACCAAAAATTCTGAAACTTGAGAAAAAGACCCAACACCCAAAAAATGAGATGTACAGGAAGAAATAAATTCCATCCTGGAATCAATAGCTTATGGACATATATTCCAATCATACAGATTTATCCCAAATACCTGGGCAAGAATCACAGAATAATTGGCATATTTATTTCAAATCTTCAATACCATTTAACTTCAGATTATACATGCCTGATAAGAGACTGAGACATTTTTGAAGCATATTGAAGGGAAAAGAATAATGATTTAGCATTCTGAGTCCAATTCCTCCAGATGTAAAAGTTCGCCACCCATGTAAAAAAGGAAATCAAACAATTCGGCAGTGTACTGAACCTTGAACAGGCCACAACTCCCTTTTTTTTAACTCCCAGCAAGTGGAGAAATTAGGCAGATGAACTCCCTAATGATGTGCAATGGCCTGCTTAGGCACTGGGATTTCTTTCACCCAGTAAGCCCTTTCCAGGTTTGTGACGGAACACCGCATTGCCAGACACTTAATAGATTCCTAATAGAGATTCTATTTTCACTAATGTTGGCCTTCATGGCAACCCTGAGCTCTCAAAATAAGCCTGGGACATTATTTCAATGAGTCCAATACATAGCCGGATCTCTCAAGTCTTAAAAGGAAAGGGTTGCATTGATGCGAAAAGATGTCATCTCAACCGTATTGACATTCATTAAACAACAAACAGAGCAAAATATACTCAGAAATCTAACTGAGATATCTAAAGGTACCTCACGGTTGGATAACGATACATTAAAAGCAATCATAACAGATAGCGGGACATCCTGTCTTGCATATCTGATTTTAAAGGGTTGAGTTGCAAAGCTATTATCAGCATCATCAATCCTCCAAACACCGTAACTATCAGAAGAGCCTGCACTGGAAACTGCACCACAAAAGATATCCATAATTATCAGCTACATTTAACTTTGACGGAAAAATAATGTAAACCACCTTTTGGAATTTACCTTCATATTGTACAACTCTTGATGGGATTCCGACAACGGTGTCATCTCCATCCTCCCATTTCATAGTAATTTTAATCTGGTACCACCTACGTCAAAGAAATGCACGCTCAGAATACTGCCCAAATATGATTCCTTTGAACAGATCAATATCTAAACTGAGCAATAGACAGAACTTACCCTTGCTGGAAAAGATCAAGATTGTGAAACCGGTGAATGTAAACAGCAATCTCATGGTATGTATCCAACATAGCCGGCTTAAATGGTCTAAGCTCCGCATTGGCCAATCTCTTCACAGTTAAGTTTCTCTGAGTAAAATCAATTAACCATCTGAGAGGACGAAGCATAACCTACTTCCAAGAGACAACTTACACACACTTGCATCCCTCCCTTTCAAAACAAAATTAGATCAACCACCTTTAATAACCATATTCATTACAGAACTAAATAAAAATAAATTAAATAGAACTGTACAAAGCCAGGAGGCCACCCCATTAGAGATGGCCAATCATCGCAGCCACTTTTATGAATATATAGGTACGCTGCCTAGAGCATATTATGATTAATTACTTTGAACTAATAGTATTCCTAAAAAATGGTCTACTTTCTAATCAACAATATCGCAATTGTAACGCAGACAAGCAATATCTGAAGTGGGTTTTTATCAATTATGCTTCAGATATCTCACAATTCACACCAAATATATAAAGCCCATCCACAATTCAAAACAAATAACTCAAACTGAGTCCCCACAATGCACACTCCTGACCTTGCCTAAGCAAGATATTGGAATAGGAAATGGAATAATCCAACAAATAGATCAACATCAACAACAAAGCCTTAGTCTACACTAATACTTGGAACATCTACATTCACAAACAAGCAATTGAACAGACCCGCTGTAGTAAAAATACACTTTCTTCGCAGATAAATTTAATCAACAATGAGAAGGTGCAGCAGGTGGAGATTGACATTAACGGAGCGCAATCTCATATAGATAAACTCCTCACCGACAATCATAACTTTCATTTAATATTTTTGGCCTTGCTTGGAATGAGGTAACAACAAAGGGGGTAGTGGAAACACAATTACACGTGAAGACGGAAGGGAAAAAGTGGTGATTGAGGTAGAAGGACAGAGTGAGGAACTATTACTCCAATTTTCGGGTAAAACATAACCTTACAGGGGGGTGTGTAACTATTACTCTCTCTTCCTCCGTCCATAAATTTACCAAGATAAACACCACCGCCACTACCTCCACGCCTTTGTTTTTACCACTTATATGCCCATAATAATTTCCTTAATCCAACCAAACCCAAAATTGATGCATCTAAGGACTACGGTTATCTACTGTAAAAGGAACAACCTCTACTTGAATAACAAAAGTTGAAAGCGACATAAAAATGCTCCAACAACCCCTATATCTTAATTAAGCACCTAACCATTACTCAATACTCATAGGTCCCCGGTCCAATGTCCTCACCATTTTGATAACTATCCGTTTATGATTCGACACAACCACATTTCTCCCAATCCCTAACACTTACTCCTTTTCAGCTCGCCCACCTCACTCAACATTAATTAAATTCCTAAAAATCAAACCCAAATGAGCATTTCCGAGACGGGTATTAAAACAGACTTGATATCGCTTCGTGTGTCTCGAAATCGCTTTCATCAAACAATCACTCAAAAGTTAATTACACATCCAATTTCTCAACTCCGAAAACCCGAAAACTCGACAGTCTAACCTCGTTCATCATTCACATCAATCCAAAAAAATACAAAATTAATCTAAATTCATGTTCATTCAATCTACCACAACATAATAAAACATCACATTAAAAATAAAAATAAAAATCAAGAACAGTACTACCAATAAAGCGACTAGGGTTTATGTTAACTCAATTTCTACGTAGCGTAACTAACACACAAGTTAATCATACTTTTTGAATTCGTAAATCTAGGGTTTTAAGAAATGGGGGAATTTAGATTTAGAGTTTAAAAAAAAAGCTTACATTGTTACGACTTAATTAATCGCCGGAGTTGGTGGTGCCGTGGTGGGACTTTCGCCGAGTCGCCGCCGATCGGACGGTGGTTGTCGGGACGGCCGCCTTGCCGGAGTTTATTTAGAGCTGAGAGAAGAGGAGGAGGTGAAGAGAGAGGGAGACAGAAGAGAGTAGATCGAGATTTTGTCGGGAGCTGTTATGTTTTCTGGCTTCCTCTGTACGTTTTTGGTTTTTTTTTGTTTGGGTTTCCTCTTTCGAACCGGTTTTTTCCCTTTTTTTAAGAAAAATAAAAAATGCAAATGCTCGCCGGCGAGTTTGTGTCGTCGGAGTGATTTGTTATAGTCAGTTGTCAGCTTCGACGAGTTGCCGGCGTAGTCTCCTCGATCGAACCCGCAATACACCGATAGGAAAGCTAGTTCTAATATAAGTTATAACGAGACCGTCATTAACATCTGCAATTATTAAGTACGGAGATGAATAATTGTAATACTACCGAGAATAGAAATAAGTTTATGAATTACAAAAGTTCATAGGATTGATTTAGAGTTTAGAATGTTGGATCACACAAGTTTACATCTTGTCTTGGATAAATGTTCGTAGGCTACCTTATTGTTGATATCACAAGGTGAACCAATAGACATACATTAACAGCTTGAATTCATATATAATACTCTATGCTGAAGTTGAGATCTTTTGATTTAAACCACTTTGTTGTTACATATGTAGGAATAGATCAATGATCTCGCTCAGAGCTTCAAACTAAGATCTGGATGATTGTCTAACTAACAAAAAATTAACTTGCTAACCTGACAATCTCAATACGTACTACCATAATAGTAGTGTTAGTAACTCATCTAGCTCGTTGTATGACAGTATGAGCTACTATACTACATTCCCAATTTCCCGATGAGGTGTCAAAAGGAGTAGGAGGATACACAATTAGAGTCTCAACGAGAAACTCATTTCAACTTGCTTAGTTGAGTTTAAATCTTTGAAGTTAGTTGTAGATCCATTTCAATTTAAATCGAGAAGATGGGAATAAAATGATGTACTTATATGGTCAACTATTTAGTAGTCGTATTGAGGATCTTGTGGTACATCTGGTTGAACTACCACTCCCCCAACTTGAAGGTTCGACATTCGGTCCTTTTCAACCCAAGTCAGAGGCTTTGTCTAGCTTTCAACTATTCAAAGGGGTTTGGTGTGAGGTATATCACTTAATAACCCTCTAAGTCATGCAGGACAGCGTGACAACAAAAATATAATCTAACTAGTAGTCACCTTCAATCCATGCGTAATTGAAAGAGTAGTAGAGTCAAGAGTGGGGAACACACCAAGCTAATTTTAGCCTTTACCACGTAAAGAAAATGCAGCCGTGGCCGAAAAACGTGAATTTACAACATTTCCCACTCACTATGCCCTGAAATTGACGCAACTTCTAACGCAAGCAACGGAAAGTTTTTATAGTAAAAAAAGTGATGTCCCTTTTTCCTGACGTTTTAAAAATTTAAAACTGCCGAAAATTGGGTACTCATCCTTTTAAAGTATTCCACCTAATTCTATTCCTAACCCGTTTGACGTAATTCAACTATGCCAAATCAGCATCTTTATATTGTTCTATTTGTTTGATGTTATCCAATTTATTTCGTAGTCGAGTAAGATGTAACTATATGTTTTATTTTTAATCGAGATTGATAGATTATAGCGTTGTTCAAACGAGGTTCATCCTCAAAACTGTAAACAATGCGCGAGGAAACTTTCACGTCACATCTCAATCTTGGACTGGCTATACACGTTACACCAGTTTTTTGTCGTACGGCTTGAGCTCAACCGCTTAAATTTATTATGATACCAACTCAATCAGATGCTCATGATTTGAGACTCGAGAAGATAGATTCTATCAAAGGAAGAAGACATTGTACGTGACACTCATCTATATCCAATTAACGCTTATAAAACCCATCATTGACAATCATAGTTTTATGGAACGAACAATTCAATATTTTCTTAGGTGGTCCTACATATTTGGCTCATTAATTTGACCATATCGTATCATATGGTATAAATTGATACAAGTATATGGTTTATCATTGTGATATGATATGATGTTATAAAGCGTTAAGAAGAAGCCCCATACACAATAACTTCTCCAATAATAATCAAAAACCAAGTTTTCTCCCCTTAGAAAACAGAAGATGATAAAGGTGGCTGTTGTAGCGGAGCTGCTAGAGCAGTACAAGGCTGTTATTGATAGAATGGCAGAAGAGTTGTTGGCACGACGGAGGTTGGAGCAACGTTCTTCATCGTCCTCGCCCTCGACCTCGACCTCGTCCTCGTACTCGCCCTCGACTTCTTCATTATCAACTTCCATTTACTATGAAGATTGCCCTCCTTTCGTAGTTTACTTCTGAAACAAGCAAAGCAAGAAACGACGAGATATATACAAGTACACAACACAACAATATCACATTCTTGTTTAAGCTAAGGTTTTCATTTAGTTTGCTGCTTATTAAAGTGAACTTGGATATATCACAACACAACTCCCCGTATAGGCTATATTCCCTTGGATAAACGTCGACAATCCAAATTAAAGTGAACGGAGGAGTGTATACGTTGTCTTTAGTATCTTTTTAGCTCGATATTCTTTCATTTATAAGGAATTAAGGAATCATGATCTCATGGTACCTATACAATGTACATTTGATGTAGTTGATCATTTCTGATGACAAATGAAATGATCTTGTAATACACGACACACATATACAAACAACATATTAATTAGCTTGTTTAGTTTGTATTATATATACCATTTCTCTGCCTTTACAAATTTCAAGCTTTGTAATATTTTCCTCTGTTTTAGTTGATTGGAACTCTGTGTAATTAGAAATGTTACTCCAAAAAGAATTGCCTTTGTAAAAAAAAAGGTTAGTCAATGTCGAAATGATACCTTTAGACTATTACAAAGACATGTACTCGAGGAAGATAATAAATAATTCGTAAGCAAATCTTGAAGGTTAAAGATATACATATACGAATGAATATATCTATATTATAAATATCTTTCTTATTTTAACTTTCACGTAACAACTTATATTTATTAATTAGAAGTGCGATTTATTATTCTTACGAATTTGCAGATATTAAAGCCATTACACATTTACACGTACGCAGAAGGCCGGCCTACTTTTGTATATAAGATTTCCCGGGGTCAGAGCTTAAATATGTTTGGTTTGCAATAGAAAATTCTCAACTTAGAAGTATACATTTTTTTTTTTTTTTAATTTTGAGATATACTAGAACATAGAAAATGTGACAATGTGGTTAGATAGTCTTCCACGTTACGTGGTGCTGAAAAATGTGGTAAGAAGACTATACACTTTATTGTCATTATTGTAGTCTCTCATCTAGGTGAGAGTTTTGCATATCCCATTTGATTAAATAGTACTACTTATCTCCTTTAATTTGGTACGACTTTAATATTATTGTGGCGAATTAAGTAGTAGTTGACGATATTACACAATGTTTTGCCGTCGGGTTGAGTCTACTTAATTGTACTCCTAAAAAATGTATTGAATCGTTAAAAATTCTTATAACTAAAACACTGATAATGTAGAGGTTACGTAGAAGTTTCTAATCTACTACAATGATTATATAACCTCGCAAATTTCTTTTCACATTTACTTGAAATGTACTCATTTTGATCTTGATACCTTGTTATTAGTGAATCAGTTCATATTCAAAATCAAGACATGTTTGATGCAAATGCAAATATATAAATCACTTAACAATATATGACCCCGGACAGTTTAATCATCAAATCAAATGACAATCACGAAACAAATTAATCAATCTCGTAATTATTCGGCCAGCTTTAATTCTCGTGAAATGATAATGGTTTGAGGCGTACACTTGTACACTTCTTATTACTAATATCAAACCCAAGCCCAAATACCACTTGGATTAGAGAGTTTGATCCATGAAACTGAAAAGAAAAATCCATAAAAAAAAGTCGAGTTTGATAAGAAATGACAAATAAAGTAGCGTGAATAAGACGATTAAAATCAGAGTTTTTTACTCCAAAAAAAACAAAAGAAAAGTGGCAAGTGATTATCTCATTTCATCTCAGCGAGGCCACCAAAGAGAGGAGAGAGAAAAAAGTAAAGAGAGTGCGACAGACAGAGAGCTTCCCACTCAAGCTTCCATGGCTTCTCCGATCATCTTCAGGTTATCAAGTCTTAAACCCTCCAATTTCACTCTTAATCATTTATAGTTTTTAATCTGTTTCTTAATTGATTGTTGATTGTATTAATTAATTGTACTGATTGATCATTTTAATTGATTCTGTAATTATGTTATTAGCTGATTGAATTCGAATTTTTTTCTGGTGAAACCCTATTGAATTTTGAGCTTAAGTTGTGGATTTTGATTAGAATTGAGATGGGTTTTTCTTAATTTTGTCAAAGTTGTCATCTTTATGGGTTTAATTATGTTTTAAATTTTTTTGATTCTGAATTAATTTAATTTTTTTGTGTGTGTAAGAGAAGTCAATGTTTATCTTTCTGTCTAGGGTTTTGATGGGTGATCGTTAGTTTGCTTAATTATGAGTCTGCAATTTTTTGGGGATTTTGATTTGATGAAGATATCAGTTGATGAAACCCTAAAGAATCAGATGTTTAAACTGTGAAAATATTGAAATGGGGGTTTTTGTTTTGTGTTTGTTTGACTAGTACTCGTTTCGGATTGCTGAAACTTGTACCAGTATTCGGTTTTATTTGGTTTTGGAGTATTCTTGTAGCATCACAGTATGCTCACTTTGTTTGGTTTTTGTAATTTTGTATATCAATGTGTCGATTTACGAGTCTTTAATTTACGTGGGCTTTTGGTCAGCTGAAGGAATTTCCTGTTGGAATTACGAAAGAAGGAATTGTGAGATTTGAAAATCAGAGAAGAAAGATATGATGACTTCTTCTGGATCAGGCCCGTATACAGTTGGAGGTTCATGGACTTTATCATCATCATCCAATTTATCTCCGCTAGCTCCACCATTTAGAGTTGATAAATCACTTCATAAACAGAACTCGACGAATACATCTGTGAATTATCCTGATGTGCATATGTATGGCCCTTACGTTGATCCTAATGGGCAGCTGTGGAACTCCTCATCTTCCACCACTGGGCAGAAATTTGAAGCAACTGAGTCGATGGGATTCAATAATACTTGCTCTTCTTCCCCTGCCAATTACGGATATTCAGTTTCACAGCCGAGCACTACTGCTGCCAATGTTTACCATGTTGCTTCTGGTACTGCAGCTGCATATGATCCCTTTTTGTATGACTCCTTTCCTACCAGCGTGCCCGCTGCTGTTGAAGAGGGTGTAAAATCATATTATTCTCAGTATGTTTCAGCTCCACCCCCGAAAGATGGCTACTTGAGTTTGGATGTTAGTAATGGGCATGGCTATGACTTGCTGCCGAACTCTAGTTCTGCTCATTTGAGCAATGGTGAATCCTCTGCATCTGATTACTTACAAAACAGGCCTGGGGATGGTGATCTTAATTTGAATTGGGGCAGTTTTTGGAGTGGGGTGAACAAGCAGGACAAATGGCAACACGCTCAAGGATTTGGATCCAAGGATTCTAATCTGTCTGATTTAGTGAGCAGCAAAAGCCCTTTTGTCTTTGATCGGAGCAACAAGAGTCAATCTTCTACTGATGTTCATGCTCGTCCTTTTGTTGATGGGAGCAGTGACACTAAACTTCCCGATGGAGGCACCAGAAGTAATTTAAAGCAAGGTACGTTGCATCCCTCTATTTTAATTATTGATCCACGAATTCATGTTCTGCTCTGTGTTACCTACGATAACTCTGCAAGGAGTACCCTTCCTCTGAGCACTTCTTCTACCATTTGGCTTATTTTTCTCTATTTAATTAGCGTAGTCATTGAAATAGGCACGATGTTGGAAATGTAAGGGTTATTGCTGCACTGTTGTATCACTACTTATGTGAGTAGATATAGTGTCCAAGGTTCTTTCCATATACGACGTCATATCTACATCGTATGGTGATATGATCAGGTTATCTATGTAGCTATAGAAATATGCCTGCCGACCAAAATTGAAGCTCAGTTACTTAGCAATGATTAGATCATGCTCATCTACATTTTGCTTATATTGTAGTTTTCTGGTCTTTTTAGGGTTTAAAAGATTTGTGTTATTCATGGATGTATAATAGAAATTTATAGAACCTGCTTGTCTATGAATTTCTCTTTCTGCAAGGCTTGCCATTTGTCAGATTATGCAAGTTTTTTTCCTTTATTTATCTATTTATTTTTGCTATGCTATTACTCCCACTCCAATGTTCGTACAGTACTTCAGTCATGATAATGCAGCACTGTGGTGGTTTAGTTCTGTTTCTGTTGGGTCTGTGTGGGTTCTCTAGATGGTATTGGATGCTTGTTGTGGTGTCAAATGGTTTAATTATAAAAGGATATGCTGGATGCCACTGCTTTATGATTTCCTGATTTCTGTGATATCTGTCTTGTTGTCTTCAGGGGATATCATTTCCTCAGCGGAGTATGTTACTAAACTGTTTGTGTATTGGTATCGTTTCTAAGGGTTTTAAATCTGTCTTTTACAAAGCCTAAGTTCCAAAATGATTAGGGGTCGGCTGCCATGAACTGTCAATAAAAGTTGAAAGTAGTTGTGCATATGATAAAAAGGGCAGCCTGGCACACATTGGCGTCCCCGCTAAGCGAGGGTCCGGGGAAGGGTCCCACCACAAGGGTGTAATGAGGGCAAGCCTTCCCTTGTCAATTTATTTGACAAGAGGCTGCTCCCAGGACTTGAACCCGTGACCTATCGATCACACGGCAACACCTTTATCGGTGTGCCAAGGCTCCCCTTCAGCTGTGCATATGATAGTGAAGCAAATTACTTGTACCATTCCTAAAAAATGGTGCAGTCTGTAGGTGATTATATTTCCGCATTCCTTTAGATGGAGATCTGTTGAGCCAAACTGGCACGAGAAGTTAATTGCAGTTTTTGTATATTTTGATATGCTCATTAGAAAAAATACGTTTGGATACTTTTTTTTTGTGAAAATCTTGGATGTCCAGTATGTAGAAGTTTTTATAACTCAGGACTAGCCGTCACATGGAAAATTTTCCGTTACAGATGGCTGCTTTGATATTTTTGGTGGTGCATATCACTTGGGGAGCCTTGGGATAGATCAGCAAGATAGTAGGTCACTGATAAGCCCGAGAATACCAGTTTCTATTCCTGCATCAATACCTCAAGAAAACCCTCATTTTCAGACACCAGTTATGGACTCAGTCTCAAACCTCTGTGGAACTCAAAAGCAAAATGGTCCATCACCAGGGGACCACTTCAGCCAGAGCGGTTTCTATGTGTTTGGCTGCCCATCCACAAGTAGTACTTTCCCCATCACCAAGAACAAATCAGCGTATGGTGAGCGCAGCTCTTCTGTAGAAGGTACAGTTTCAGCTGTAAATCTGAATTCCGAGGTTGGTGATGCAGGAAATGGAAATAACATTTCTTTATGTTATGATTACTCCCGTCCAATTGAGCCTCAAATTTCCGTCGGATCGAAACGCCAGTCGAGCGTGGTCATCAGAAGACCTCTGTCCTCTGTGATGCCGTCTCCCAGCCAGATAGGGCAATCTTTGATTACAAGGGTTGGCAGCAAGGATGGTTCTGAGCAAGTATCACCTCAAAAGCTTCATCAATTCAGTTCAGATTGCCTGGATCTGAAAGTCAATGATGCTCAAGCTCCATTTTCTGCTGACAAAATTTCTGGAGGATCTGATGTTCATAATCCTGCTGAGGATTCACCATGTTGGCGGGGAGCTTCATCAAACCGTTTCTCACCATTTGTAGTGTCGGAAGGCATGTGTCCTGATGTTTGTGTTAAAAAGTTAGATGAATGCAAAAGTCTGAGCACTCAGGACCCCCAAACGAAGAGTTTTCGTGTAGATACTTGTGATTTATTTTCTGAAAAAATTAAAGAGGGAAATTCATTGGGGAGTCCTTTCATTCCAGAATGCGTATTAAAACATGATGAAGAAAGGTGTTCTGCTATCCGACAGCCCCTTTGCTTCGACCTGAACACTGAAGATGGCCTTCAGTTTGCTGATGACTGTAATGTGTCTACAAAGGAATGCTGCATATTGAACAAACCGAAAACAGATTTACACCCTGGTATTGCTTTAGCTGCAATACATACTTCTGAAGGAGGGGAGGCCCTATCTCCAAGAGAAATTTCTGAAGCAGCTGATTCTGGAGGGAGTGGGCTTTGCCCTCTTGTTGCACCAAATAAATCTCTTGATGGACCATCAAGTTCTGAGAATAAACATGCAAGTTCAGCTCCCGCGGACAATGCAAGTTTAAAGCAGTGCCAGATGACCAGTAGAATTTTAGATTCAGACATTGATGTCAATATGCTGCTGAAAACAATGACAAACCTATCAGAAATTTTACGGTGCTATTGTTTCAGTAAACAAGCTTCAGTCCCACACCAGCACTCTTTTGCCATTAAACATATTATTGCCAACCTTAACGCTTCTATGTTGATGATGGCTGGGGAAAAATCTTCAACTATGGAGTTACCTATTCCTCAGATGGTAAGCTATCTTCACATGTTATTTAGTTGTGATGTCCTTGCGCTCAGAATTTCACTCTTCTAATGAGCTCTGTGTTTCCATCTACTTTTTACCAAGCATGAACGTCTATTATAATTTTTTTTCACTAAGCTATTTATGTCGTTATTACTGGGAATCAGGTTAATAAGGCTGCAGATGAAGCATTAACTGCTGCTGTTAAGCTTGGAGGTACAGCTGAAGGTCTTTTTGATGCTGCTTCTTGTAAGGATGACCCAAACACGGTTGGGGATGTAATTATGGTGGAGGTATTATTCTTCCTTATTTTGTGAGTATTTGTTATGTTGCACGGTGGTACCTTTTTTCTACACCCTGCTGAGCAACACTTAATTGATATCGTTTGAGAGGAATAATTTGTCAGAAGGACTGGGTTGTTAATGAAGTATTGATTGCCGCAGGCTTTAAAGAAGATTCTTCAAGAGAATTTGCACGAGGAGGAGATGGACCAGCAGAAACTTCTATACAAGAGTCTTTGGCTTGACGCAGAAGCTTCACTGTGTGCCATGACAGCTAAAGCTCGCTTTCTTCGTGTGAAGGCTGAGATGGAGAGAACACACGATGTTGCTGAAGGTAAAGTTCATTTCCGGGTAGATTATGTGATTTAATTTCCTGATATCATACTTCTTCTAACATGTGCTCGAATGAATGTTCCAGATAGCGAACTCTCATCATGCTTGAACACTTCTGGGGGTGTTTGTGGACCAATGAATCCAACAACTTGCAAAGATTCACCAGTGCTGACAGATTGTCAAAAATATTATGAAAGCAATGATCTTTCTGAGATCCCTGAGATGAAGAAAAGCGAATTTCCAAAGGTAGCAGTTACTGTGAATTCCGTGGATAACAAATCTCCGAAAACAACTAATGAGGAATTCGGTTTCCTGACTTCGAATGCCTCTAGGCAAGGCCAGGTTGCCAATGATTCTAACAATTTAGGATCAACCTGCCATGCTTATGATGAGGGTTCTGTTATGGCCAGATATCAAATTCTCAAGAGCAGGGCTGAAAGCTCTGAGGTTCATCTGGAAAGCAAAGAATTATCTGGAGGACTCAAAGATGCCTCGAGTTTGTATGTCTCTCCCTTTGATTCCTGTGGTGCAGGGACAACTAATGGTTCCATGGGAGCTGACGATCCTGTATCGGCGAGATATCAAATTCTGAAGTGCCGGGCTGATCTTGATTCTCTGAGTAATGGGTGTAATTCACCACCTGGTGAGCATAATTATCTGCCAGACAGAGATTGCTCGAGTCCTGTATATCAAATCCTGGAGTGTGGGGCCAACAACTCTGATTCTTTACACGAGGGCAAAGATTTGCAGAACTCGCAAGAGCTTTCCAACTCAGTTGGTGTTCCTGATGAGGACTTGGAAGCATCTGTTATGGGTAGGTTCCGGATCATACAGAATCGAGTCAATCACTCTGAGGCTGTGGACAAAGATGAAGTTCTTTTATCCCCTGAGAAGGCAGTGGGAGATGTGATTGATGAGCTAGGCATTTCGGAGCAGCAAAGCAACGTGTTGAGGAGTGCATTTGGGCCATATCCAAATTTCACTGATAATGAGAATGTAGATCAGCTTGGCGTTCACTTGCTCAGAGACGTATGCTTGACTCAATATTGCAAAACCAACAGGCTGAAGAGTGAGATTATCGAAAGCTGGTATGACAATGACTGCTCTTCATCGGACTGGGAACATGTTTCAAAGGAGGATGTGCGAAGACCGAATTGACGCCTTCATCTCTGAGACTGATGAATTATCATCTTGCTTTGGCTGTTCAGCAACTTGTATATAGTACTTCTGGACATCTAGTACTCTATTCAGATTTGTAATAAGCAAATTGGAACCTCTGGAATTTCGAAACTCCCAACATTTTGTATATCCTGAATCTTGCTTGTGTATATGCAGTATCCTTTTTAATGTTGCAGGGTAAGTCGAACCATATGGCAAGTAACAATCTGGAAGATTGCATTGCCATGGAGGGTGGTTAATTTCGATTTCCAGGCAAAGATACTGAAATGTCGTTTATGATATCATGAAGGCGTCTGTGCAGCCCTTCACTAAGACGGGTATGGACTGAACGTCTTTTGGGTGAGTTTCGACTTGGGAACCCTAAAAAACGCTCATACACTATATCTATCCCATTCTACCATAGTATTAGCTTACCTGAGATCTTTCGATTTCTTTTCAGCTCCTTCACTTAGATCAGTTAAGAAAGATGCAGTCCTATCAAACAAAGTCGTAATCTCTCTTCTCATCCGCAACTAACCTTTCCTTAAGGTACGTCCAAAAACACTCCTAAAAGTAGAATCTGCATTTATTCTCTCCTTCCTTAACAAACAAGAGCATGATGGCTAGTTGGCTACTCTAGTATTAGCTCTTGGGTCCTTGTCAATTTAGTTGGGTGCTATAAATCTTAATTAAGTTGCTTAACAATAATAGTACCCTATTAACACAAAATACAAACTTAAATCTAGAACGTTTAAGATTAAGATTAAGAGTAAGATTATTGCACCAGTACCTACGACAGTAGATCCGAAACTAGCATGTATCAACTAATACACGCCTCGCGGCCCCATTAACTTAACTAAATTTGTACCTCTTTTGTGTTAAACCTTGCTGCATGTTCTCTCTTCACGTAATAATAACATTTGTGGGTTCATATGGCAAAAACTTTGTATGATTGTTTGCTTGCTTAATTTCCTTACGCAACAATCCCTTCTGATAAAATTACCAAAGGCGCATATTAATGCCCTCTTTCTTTGTTAGTCATGTTTTTTTCACAAAAATTATTTGTACTTTTTGTAATCCTTTTTTAAATATGTTAATACTCAATTGAGAAATTTGATCAGATTATGACATATTTTTGGGAGGAATTATTGGGTTTTTATCCATTTGCCAAAAACTGCTCTACTTAGCTTAGTAGTTACTTCAGCTATAAATTCCTTGAGACGTTGTTAATCAACACAAAATTTGCAACATTTGTGATGATATTTTGAGTTCAAATAAAAAATATTCATACACATAAAGAGTTGTTTTGTTTATGATGAAGAAGGTAATTTTATTAGTGACTTTGTTGGTGTTTTTCTTGAGCTTTGATCACATAGTAGCAGCTCTTCAAGTCGGGTTCTACCGCGAAAAATGTCCTGTAGTTGAAAAAATCATCAAAGATGAGGTTTTAAAAGCCTTTGGTTGTGACAAAGGGATTGCTCCTGGTCTAATTAGGCTGCATTTTCATGATTGTTTTATCAGGGTAAAAAGTTACCACATTGTTATACAGGTTTTACCATATTGTACCAGGAAACTTGAAATTTACTGCTGATTGTTTGTTGGTGTTGATATGGCAGGGGTGTGATGGATCAATCCTTATAGACTCGACCTCAACGAATCAAGCTGAGAAAGATGGACCACCCAATGGAATCACATTACGTGGTCTTGAAGTGATTGATAGCGCAAAAGCTAGGATTGAAGCTGCTTGTGCAGGGGTTGTCTCCTGTGCTGATATACTCGCCTATGCTGCAAGAGATTCCGTAGCACTTGTAATAAACACACCTCGCTCCAATGTTCATTTCTCAATACTTGTTTTTTTTTTTTTTTTTTTTTTACCTAGACACCTGACTCCAAATTTCACTTCTTTACTAAATATTTGAACCGACCTTTCTTACCACATCATATTACGATATGTTTTAAGACACCGTGGTAAGGTTGTTGTTCTCGTACTAAACATTTGAGCATCTAGTTCAAACTATAGAAATTATCGTTACTTTGGATGAGCTTGTTACTTAAAGATAAACTCTTTTCATTTGCGGTATTTGATAAATGCAGACAGGAGGACTATGTTGGGATGTACCTGCAGGAAGGAGAGATGGCAGGGTTTCGAAAGCATCAGAAACAGCTGACATTCCTGCTCCTTCCTTCAACCTTGATCAGATGACTCAGTCATTTGCTAACAAGGGTTTAACACAGTTGGATATGGTTGCACTCCTTGGTAAGTCTGACTTTCTGTACAAGCTAAGGCTAGAAGATCAAACCTTCTATATAAAAGTTCGTAACTTTATCCAGTCGTCTTACACAAGAATTTGTCTTTTTAATGTGTACACATTCTTATACGTTCAGGAGCACACTCAATTGGTCGCTCCCACTGCAATGAATTTGCAGACAGACTTTACAACTTCAGCTCAGTAACGAGCCAAGACCTGAAACTAAACCCGATTTTGGCTCGATTCTTAAAGCCACAGTGCCCCAGAGATTCGCAGGGAGCGGTTAGAGAGACTGATACAGTCTTTATGAACCCAAGTCCATATTTTATGGACTCGAGTTATTATCAAGGTCTGTTCCTGAATTATGGACTGTTCAGCTCTGATCAGGCACTGCTTGACAGCCAGGAAACGAGTCGACAGGTAGAATACTATGCAGCACATGGTTTGGGTTGGCACGCCGATTTTTCTCGAGCCATGATCAAGATGAGCCAGATTGAGGTCCTCACTGGTTATCAAGGAGAGATTCGAGCTAATTGTAGGGTGATTAATCCGTAAAACAAAACTTGGTTTCTTACTGAATTCAAGTTTGTGTAGTCTTAAATTATTTCATGTCATTATTATGTGATTACATTCTGAACACTGTGATCTATCTGATTATCAGATTATTACAGCAAAATCTATCTGATGTCTGATAAATTTGACAGAACATAAGGCTCATGTATCGACGTACATTGCGTCTATTATGTCGAGATAAAAAGGGTCTGATGTACGCAACTGATGAAACGACTCAACTATCGTGGAATTCTCTTAACATAACATTATTTTGAAAGTTGACAATCCTCCTCAAACTCCACTTTGATGAGAATAACATCATCTTCAAGAAATTCTATCACGTTGGAGTTTAACAAACAATTTTTTCCAAACATTAAGATGAACTTCAGAGTTACAGCATTAAAACTCAAGTTGCCTTAGCATCATTGTCCATGCAACTAAATTCTGATTTGCTGAAGAAGAATAGTGCACAAAATGGGGGGTGACAAAGTCGAGGGTTGACGATTAGATACAAGACAAATTTAAGTCGGCTGATACACTAATAATGCACAGTAAAACTAATCTCTATGTTACTTGATTTTGTTTATTACTTCATCCTCTATATAGTCATATATCCGTCATGTCGCGACTCACGAGTTAAACACAATACTTGTCTGATACTAACACGACACTAAAACCCTTCCTTTTAGGCTGAAGTACACTATATACATTTCATTCACAAATAGTTATGTATGTACTTCATGTCCGAGACAACGACACTTATAGATAGCCGAGACTGAGTAACATATCCCTAGACTTAGAATTGTGAATGATGCACAAATGACAGCAATATGCAGCTAGTTGGCTCACCGTTATGTTACATTACACTAGTTAGTCAAAAACACAGTGGACACTTCCTGTTTAATCCGCAAGCACAGCCACTTTTTAGGGGTCAATATCATTAATTGGGCACTTACTTAGAATTCCCACAGTGCTAATTTAAGTGAGCCACAAATCAGATTAAATAATTATTAAACCTTAACCTAATCTTCTGTCGTTTATCTCCTCTTGCTTATGAACCTTTTCAACACTAATCAACACAGTCCAATGCTTTCTCACAAGGCACTCATTTAAGATCATGCAAACTTCATTTAATCTATAAATGGGATGTGCGGCATCACGCCGATAATGAAATTGTCACATCCTGTGAGAAGGGTGGTATCGAAATTGAGTATCATTGGTGTCAAAATGTCAGTGTCGTGAACAATATTATATCGTCTTTTTGTTGACTATAAATGTCACACTCTTAGGGTGCTTAAGGTCTATCTACAAACCAAGTAAAAGAAACATAGTAAAGGTTGTCTAAAAGAGAAGAAACATGAGCTCAACAAGTGTTACTGCTTTTTCAGTATTGTTGCTCTTGTTAAGCCTAAGCAGTTGTTTAGATGCGCAGCTTCAGAGAGGTTATTACATGAGATCATGTCCTATGGCTGAATTCATCATCAAAGACGCGGTTCGACAGGCGTATTTCCAGAACAGGGGTGTTGCTGCTGGTCTTGTTAGGTTGCACTTCCATGACTGTTTCGTTAGAGTAAGTTCATATAGTCCAACATGTTCATATACGTTTAACACGTAACGTATAACACACGTTTTGCATGAAATGTATGTGCATGTAAACTTAAATAAAGCCCAGTGAAGTACCATTCTAAAATTAAAGAACGCAGTATAATTATTTTTCGATTAGATTTTTACTACACACACTAGTCACTAGGAATTACTACAAAGATTAATTAGGCCTAATGTACTTGCGTTGATATAATCATATAAATTGTAGGGGTGCGATGGATCAGTGCTGCTCGATTCGACTTCTGGAAGCACTGCAGAGAAAGATTCACCATTAAACTTTCCTAGTCTAAGAGGGTTCGAGGTCATTGATGATGCAAAGGCTCGACTTGAAGATATGTGTCCAGGAGTCGTATCTTGTGCTGACATAACAGCGTATGCTGCAAGAGACGCTGTGGAAATGGTAATTAATTAAGCTTCTTTTCCTTTCAAGTCTTCACTATACATGCATTCGGGAAAAAAAAACCTCTCTATGTTTTTGACACAAGATACCCCCCTTACCTCGCAATATATACGAGGATGTCATGAGACACTGAGATAATATTGTTGTCGTTTATGTTGGTATGTAGGATGGAGGAATGGGATATGATGTCGAAGCAGGGAGAAGAGATGGTAGAATATCTCTTGCATCAGACACCTTTTCGAATCTTCCTTCACCAGGTGCTGATGTGGATGGACTCACTCAACTATTTGGTACTAAGGGATTAACACAAGAAGAGATGGTTATCCTATCTGGTAATAAAACCTCCAAAAAACCTCTTTTCTTTTTTTTTTCCGTAAAAGTTGTGAGCGAGTTTAGCTGGTACAGTCATTAGAGAGTTGTCGGTAGAATACTAATGCTGGAAACATGACAGCATTTGACGAGAAATGTCTGTTTAATTTATGCAGGAGCACATACAATAGGCCGCGCTCACTGTCCAACATTCAGCAGAAGACTGTACGCTTTCAACTCACAGTCAGCGCAGGATCCTAGCATGGCACCAGCATATGCAGCTCAACTGAAACAGATCTGCCCTGCAGGAGGAATGACAGCAGGTGCTAACATTATGGTGCCAATGGACCCTGTAAGCCCTACAGTCATGGACACTGCATACTACAGGAACATCCTAGCTAACCGTGGTTTGTTCACATCAGACCAGACTCTCATGTCAGACTCAGGAACAGCCTCCCTGGTAAGCCAGTACGCGCAGAACCCGTTCTTCTGGGGAAACAAGTTTGCTGATGCAATGGTGATCATGGGTCGGGCAGGTGTTCTTACTGGTTACAAAGGTGAAATTCGAAGTAACTGTAGGGTAATTAACTGATGATTTCAAGATGAAATAAAGTAAGGTTGTGCTAAATCTAAGCACACAGGATTAGTACAAATCTAGTACTAGTACAGCATGGTATCACATTATCACAATCAGACAGCATATGCACCATATTTTAGGGTATATGATCCAATAATATAGCAGTGCTTATGTAAAATAACTTCAGACGTACACCAACTGATCAAAGTGTGCCTTACCTTCTGTTTTGTTAATTCTGTTTGCAACTAAGACAATGACAATTCTGTTTTGAATCGTATTTTTTAATTACCCCTTTGGGTATTTGAATTTTTTAATTTGGTGTATTTTTCTGCTGCCTCTTCACCTTCTTCAATCTCACGATGATGATGATGATCGTGATGATCACGATTATGAATGTATTGCAGAAAATGGAAAACAACTCTTCTAATCTTTTAGGTAAGGTCATACCCCACTTTAAGCTACTGACAAAACCTACTAAGCACATATTCTCATTACCATTTAATAAATTGTTAAAAGTCTTTGTTTCTCCAGAGAGTAGATAATCACTGGGATTTGCTTACTCAAGCAGCATCAAATTCTACAGCATTATTAACAAATGCTTACTCCAATATGGCTGAACAATGTGGTCACAAATCTAACTGTTCGCACTTCTTATATTGCAAAATACTGACCTATTAACGTTGTAATTCTCGTCGATGATATCAGAAATCGGCCATACAACCTTTTTGAAGTTATCGAGAAACAAACTTGTAAAATCTCATTTGGCCATATATTCTGCATGCAGTAACAAACACAAAGTATGCGTAAGACAGAAAACATTATCAATGTCAAAATCTTTTAAACTAGAGTATGTTAGATCTCAGCAGTCATAAAGTGTGTGTGACAATACAAGAAAAAGAAAAAGAAAGTCAAATCCTTTAAAACATGGCAACTTTCAACTTTGTGCAATAATTGTGCATATAATTGTCTTGCTTCTTAGATTAGATCGTACCGTACTTTAAGCAAATGACAAGATATAACACCTACTTGCACATGTTTAATTCATCTCCAAATTCCATCAAAAGTGGTATAAATTTTTATGAAATCATAATCGAGATGTAAAATTAGAATACTAGCGCAAATGCGCAATGCGCAATGTAATATGCTAAAGGTCATATTTAGTATACACGACTACAAAACGTCTAATATTGACGTGTTTTTACTATCCTTCCCGACATGTTACATTCCACATCAGAAATAGGAAAAGAAATGTCTGTCTATGGTTACGACCTCTAGCGTTGTCGGATTCACCTGCACTTTAGCATTGCATGCTGACTTCCCGGAAAAACTTGAGGCTGAACATGGTGTTACCACTTCTGTTGCCACCACCCTGGGATTGCACTACAAAGTCAACTGCACAAAGCGTGTACTTCACTGAGGAAACAGATATAGAATATACACATTCAACAATCAACAAAAATGGTGCAGAAGACTTAATTAGATCAGCAATTATCAGAATAATTGTAGAAACCGCGCTAATCTAGGATCTACAGTACAATTAAATTATTCTCTTTTTCTTCTTCTTGTTCTTGGTCTGACTATAAATTGGTGACAACTTTGTTCAGTTTGTATTCAGTATCCACAGTGAAATAAGACAGTAAATACATTCCTAAAAATGAAGAATTCATCCTGTATGACATTTTTGGTACTGGTTTCAGCTTTCGCTTTACTGAGTGTTCAGCTTGAAGCACAGCTTCAGGCCGGATTTTACGCACAATCATGTCCATCAGCTGAAAGCATTGTGAAACAAGAGGTTGCGAAAGCGTTTAAGAAGAACAGTGGCATTGCTGCTGGTCTAGTCAGGCTGCACTTTCATGACTGTTTTGTCAGAGTAAGTTGATAATTTGTCTCCTTAATTCTTAAGCAATTTTCTCAGGAATAACAGAAACAGGAAATGTGGTTGCTGAAAACTTAGATTAGAAGTTTTTATCTATTTTTTCTACAGGGTTGTGATGCATCAGTTCTTATAGACTCAAACTCAACAAACACAGCTGAGAAAATGTCACCTGCTAATTTTCCCAGCCTGAGAGGATTCGAAGTAATAGACAGTGCAAAGGCTAGGCTTGAAGCTCAATGCAAAGGGATTGTTTCATGTGCTGATATACTCGCATTTGCGGCCAGAGACAGTGTAGTTATAGTAAGTGGACTAACATACAATCACCACGTACAATCCCATGTTTAAAAAAAGGATGATGTCCATATTATCCGTGATATCTCATTATTAAAGTAAAGCTAAAACCGTCTCACAAATGACTTACTCGTAGTGTAAACATTTTTGTCCAGACTAAAGGCCCGAATTATGAAGTTCCTGCTGGTAGAAGGGATGGCAGAGTTTCTTTAGTGTCAGAGGTGCTAAATAATCTTCCTGGGCCAACATTTAATGTCTCCGAACTCACACAGAATTTCTCAAACAAAGGATTATCACAGGAAGAAATGGTCACTCTTTCAGGTACACAATATACGTATACTTAGCTTTCACATAAATATATGCCAGACATTCCATTGTTACAGGCATTTCAGAAACAGGTTCAATTTTATGAAATATACATCAAACACAAAGTATATGCAAAAACATTAGCTTCCATCAGTAACATAAACTACTATTTAGCAGCCTGAATTTAACCTGAAACCTTGCCAATTAAACAGGAGCTCATTCAATAGGGCAGTCTCACTGCACAACCATCATCAATGTTAATGACAGACTGTACAATTTCAATGGTACGGGCGGAACAGATCCAACCTTAGATCCAGCATATGCAGCACAGCTCAAGCAGCAGTGCCCACAAGGAAGCAGTGATTCCTCAACGATTTCAATGGACCCGGCTAGCCCTGTGCTGACTGATGTAAGCTACTACACCAGCATCTTAGCCAACAAGGGCTTATTTACAGCAGATCAGACGCTAATGACGAACCCTGCAACAGCTTTTGAGGTGAATCAGAATGCTAAAGATCAGGCCCAATGGTTTGTCAAGTATGCAGCTGCAATGGTCAAGATGGGTAATATTGAAGTTCTTACTGGCAGTGCAGGAGAAATCAGAACAAACTGCAGGGTCATTAACTAATGAGAACATGCTTTTTATCATCTCAGCTGCAGATAGACAACTCCCATGAAAACCTGTTCTTTAACTTTTAGCAATTCAGCAGTTCCTAATAAACACTGCAGTAGTATATCATATACTCCATATTATACTGTTATATTAGTATTTAAGAGAAGAAAATATAATTGCATTTAAAACATATTTGGCCACAGAAACTCAATCCCTGTCCTTCCTAGGGTTGCTATGTAACATCGGCGTTACTTAAACTCCATAATTTTAAACCAACAAACATAAAGAATCCAATGAAATAGCGGGAGTACGTGCCTAAAGCTCGTATACAATTCAATCCTGTCATGTCGAATTGTCCACAAATTTGTGCTATAATTTATGTCGAGAACAACAAAAACAAGAACTGCCTACAGAAGTGGAGATTGAACTGCCCACTTACACAGAAGATGACAGAAACCGTCTAACCAATATATACATGATCGCGACTTGCACAAATCATGCCTGAATTGCATGCAAACACAACATACTGCTACTCAAAAGTCATATTGATATCTTTTAGGAAAGAGCAGCACACTCCCTCTTAATAACATTATAATTCTCTTCGCGTGGAAGTTTCTGATTTGACATAATTTGAGTTCATTGTACTGATGTTATCTGATTTGATTGGGTGTGATCTAAAAAACATTACTCCTCGTTCTTTTAGTCAAAGAAAACAACACCTAAAACATGTCTAATCCCCAAAAGACTCATTAGAAGTCTATATTGGTTAACTATGGACTAGAGGTCTAAGGAATCAGTGATGTACAAAGTCGATTGTCGACCTTCGGCCACCTGTAACCGGAGAGCTCATGCCAGGGAAGTGTTCCCAGCAATGTACTCATATCAGAACAACAGTTCTAATTCTTAAACTGGTCACGCAACTACCCACTATAAGAGCTGCATCAGTTTCCACCATGAAACAAGTAATTTAGAATTGTGAGTAGGAAGTTTTTAATATCCACCTAGTTGTTCAGCACCTAACGCAGCTTCATTGATGATCTCATGATCAGTCTCAGTGGACTCAGAAAATCATTTCTATCCTAAATTGGCATGTGCTCCTGAGGGAGGTTTATTTTCAAATTTTTAGAGCACGACAGAGCGTTTTGTCGTTCTATGTGACCCCAGTTCGAATCCAGACTACACCCAAATGGTTCAAATTGCAAAGCAACAAGGAAAAAGAAAAACATATATGGGTCGTCTTTACGATTTAACTGAGAATCGAGACGGGAAAGAGCTGCATTTTATGCATAACAACTTATTAGCAGTCCCAAAATTTCAACAAAATAGCCTAAAATAGGACCCAAAGTATACTAGCTCTTCAACCACTAATCTTGGCTTCTTATGTAGTAGAAGTAAACAAGTCAACAGAAGCAGACTGGATAAATTACATAATATCAAATAATCAAAGAGAATAATAAATATAGACCAATTACAATCTAAACAACTACTAGTTTGTCACTGCATCTAACTCAATTATACAGAGGTGAGCTAGGAATAGACACTTCAATTTGAATATTACAAACATCATAATGCACATTAATTGTATATGATATCGACCGCGTTTTTAATTCTTCTTATTCGACTATAAAATGGTCACAACTGTGGCAATGTTCCATAGCAACTAAAACAATACACTAAGATACAAGAGCAGAGAAAAATGAGCTCAAACATGCACATTTCTTCTTCTAATGTTCTTTTTGTTCTGCTCACAGTTTTCTCTAGTCTAAGCACTCACCTTCATGCACAACTTCAAGTAGGGTATTACAGTAAAACATGTCCGGCAGCGGAACAAATTGTGAAAGAAGAAGTTATGAAAGGGTTTATGAGTAACCAAGGGGTTGCCCCTGGCTTAGTGAGGATGCACTTTCATGACTGCTTCGTCAGGGTAAGAAATTTTCGATGTAGTTACTCGATTGAGTAACGATATTCAAGTATTGCAAACTAATCAAAGTATATATACATGTATATTCTTAAGCACTTAATGGTAATTCTTGCTTTCAGGGTTGTGATGCATCAATTCTCATCGACTCCACCTCCTCAAACACTGCTGAGAAAGATTCACCAGTGAACAATCCTAGCCTAAGAGGATTTGAAGTAATCGACAATGCAAAGGCTCGACTTGAAGCACAATGCAAAGGGGTCGTATCATGTGCTGATATCTTAGCTTTCGCTGCTAGAGACGGTATCGCATTTGTAAGTAGATTCTAATCACCAACTACAATTTCTAACAAGCAAAGACACTACAAATGCTTATCTAGGTTAATGTTGGGAAATTTCTATGTTTTTTCACAGACTAGAGGTCCATTCTATGATGTTCCGGCTGGTAGAATGGATGGCCGTGTCTCTCAAGCTTCGGAGGTGCTACAAAACATCCCCGCACCCACATTCAACCTTTCCCAACTCACTCAGAATTTCGCAAACAAAGGATTATCTCAAGATGAAATGGTAACTCTTTCAGGTAAGGACACTGATTCGTTAATTACTACTATCGAACTTATTATTCACAAAATTTAAGCCTATATCTGCTGCTTAAACAGGAGCTCACACAATTGGCCGGTCTCATTGCACAACCCTCGTTAACATAGACGACAGGCTGTACAACTTCAGTGGCACGAATGGACCAGATCCAACTTTGGACTCAAAATATGCAGGACAGTTGCGACAACAGTGCCCAAATGGAAGCAATAACAATAACTCCGTCGTCCCAATGGACCCAGCTAGCCCATCCGTGACTGATTCAGACTACTACTGCAACCTCTTAGCCCACCGAGGCTTGTTCACATCAGATCAGGCGCTCCTGACAGACTCAACTACAGCTAGTGCAGTGAATCAGAATTCAAGAAACCAATTCATATGGTTTAACAAGTTTAAAACAGCAATGGTCAAGATGGGTACAATTGGTAGTGGCACTCCTGGAGAAATCCGCACAAACTGCAGGGTAATCAATTAGGGGATGGAAAGGGATGCGTTCAGAGTGCTTATCAAACTTAAAGAGAATTAAAACTTGAAGAACAAGGGAATTGTTGGGAAGTTAGAATAAAGAGGGATGGTGTAACCCAAGAAATGTATACATTCATCGTATATGGTCTTCAAATATTATCTGCCTAAACTGTACTTGAACCGAAAAAAGGTATTCACAGTATACAATCACGAGCAGTCAAAAGTTACTTAACAAGCATTCATTTCCAATATTAACAGTACTTTCAAATGGCACCCCAAAGAAGAAGGTAGGTGAAAGATTGGTCAACAAGGTAAGGATCCAATCACAGAAAATTATTGAGACAATAATAAGAACTGCTCATTTAAGACCGCAAAACCAACGACCATATGAAAGTAAAAATGATACTTCAAATGAACAGGCAGCAGTTCAAAAATGCATAGCCTCAATCACTTCTAAATTTGATTCAGATTGACAAATGAGTAGCAACTAAAAAACAAAATAGTTGTAAATTGAAACTCCCCAAAACGGAGAGTGACAATAAAGATAAGAGAAGACGAGACAACCTAAGTGGTGAGCTCCATGATGGCACTCACAATGTCACCATTATGAGTCTTGAGTGCCTTGACAGCCTTGCTTCTTTGAACACCGGCCTGAGTCATGACCAACTCAATGTCGCGGGGCTCAACTCCAGTATCATCGACCTCTTCTTCCTCTTCCTGTGCAGCAACAGAGGCAGCAGAGGCTTCTGACTTAGCAATCATTGAAGACATGTCAGGCATTCTGAACTGCTGGGCAGCCTGGGTCTGAAGCTGAGAATTCAAGTCCTCGATCTTTGCCTCTCCAAATATGACATAAGTCTCAGAATGAGGGCTCTTGAACACATCAGGCTTTGAGATGAAGAACATAACCTGGAATTACAGGACAGTCAAATCAGATCCTCCCAACAAATGTACATAAACCAGTTTGTTAACATCAGCTACAAAAACCAATGTCAGTAAAAGAATCAAGAGAAAATCTTACGTTCTTTGCTCTCTTGATGGTAACTCGGCTAACACCAGTGACAGGTTTCATGCCGAGCTTCAACATGGCCTTGCGGCTCTTCTTCTCGCTCCTGCTCTGCTTAGCACCATCTCCTGAGCCTAAATCAACCAAAACAGACAAAGAAATAAATCAACACTCCAAACTTTAAAAAAAAAAAAACACTCTCACTGAAACATTAGAACGTGCACCACATAGTATACATTTCACCCAAATAATAAATGTAATGACAGCAACACAGTCACTACAATGTGGAGCCAAACTTTCTATCTCATCGAGTGTAACGAATTCCGGTAGTAATAGTAACAAAGACAACACACAAACCATAGCAAAATGCGCCACATTAGAATCAAACCTGAAGTTAGTGGTAAATCACTCAATGAAGCGTGAACCATAACAAAAAGAACTCAGCCTTCCAACACGACCAACAACACAACGCACGATAACAGATTCTAGAAAAGAAATTCCAACAACACCAACAATACTCAATAATCCCTACAGAATCTGCCCGTCAAACCTCGAACCTCACATCTTCGAAAATCACTCACTCAGTCAATCAACATGAAGATAACTTCATTGAAAAGCAACAAACTTTACACAATTCCTACAACAACCACTAATCCAACCATATTCTAACAAAACCATCAAAATCCCACATTACCACATAACTTAAATCACACATAACACTATCAAATGAATCAAAAACCCTAAAATGAAGAACATTTCATTAGAAACAGCCAAACTTTACAATTCCAAGAACAACAATAATCCAACCATATTCCAACAAAACCATCAAAACTCAAAATCCCACATAAAACAATCAAATTAATCATAAACCCTAAAATTAAAACTCAATCAAATAAAAAAGGGGGAAAACGAGGAGAGAGAAATATACCAAGGGCAGCATCCTCATCATCGTCATCCTCATCATCATCTTCATCGTCATCCTCATGGTCATCTTCCTTGACATCCTCAACCACAACTTCCTCCTTCTGCAACAACAATTAAACCCAGAAAAATCCCCAATTTAATTCAGATTTTCCCCCAATTTAATTTAATTAATTATATGACAAAATTAAACAAAAATTGAAAGAATAAAACTTGAGAAATTGGGGGTAAAATAAATTAATAAAAAAAAATGAAAAAATTAGTACCAATGAATCTTGAACCTCAACATCTTCAACTGGGATTTGTTTCTGCTCTTCTTCAACAACAACTGGCCCAGGCATGATTGAATTAAATTGATTTGGGGATTTTTTTTTAGGGTTTTGGGGATTTATTGCCGGAGAGAGAGAATTGTGGTTGAGAAGAGAAGAGGTGACTGAGGTTTATGCGAAACTTGTAGATAAAGTATTGGGGTTTCTCTCTTTCTCATTTTGGGCCGCACCCTTCTTTTTTGGGCTTCTCTTCTCATTTTGGGCTTGTATCGTACTGGGCCAGCTTGGATTTTTGCTGCTTTTTTATGAGATCGTTTTCACTATGACGTTTGTGATAGTATGACGGTATATCGTATGGTATACGTTTTCCGAGTTATGCTAAATATTGCACTGTTTTACTTGATGCACTTTCTTTTCGTATTGTGTTCTCGTAGTATGTGGTGATTAAGTGGTCTATTTGAACTGCAGGGGCTTATATTTTTTGGATTGATGAATTATTTTGCTAATTCAATTCTAGCCAATCTATATATATTGAAGAAGTTGCCAACTTACCCCAAACATAACGATATACTGGTTTTTAATCGGCCTTGCATTATTTGTAACCGTTGTACTGCTTCTAGTAATGGTTCTACATTATAACTAACTGCGTTTGTTGTCATATAAATCGTCACTAAAAGAAGTACTCCCTCTATTTTATTAAATTGTTCACGTTGGGCTAGGATTTGTGAGGAGAACACAAACATAACTGAAACAATGAATGGGGTATAATGACCACTAAAATCGTAAAAGAGATCACTATAGAAACGAAAAAAATAGTCTCACAATAAAACCGTGTCATAGAAGACTTTACTAATTACGGAGTAGGCTAATAGTGAAGTAGTTGGGGGTTGAAAAAAAATTGACCGTTGGGTTCAATTTCACTTTAGGTCACAAAGTAGAGAAATAAAGTATCGTGACCACTACACTTCCCAACTCCAATTCCAACCAAGCATGCAATCAAGAAAAGCAAAAATGGCGAAAATGGTGGAAGAATGAGAAGATGAAGGAGAGTGAAGAATACAGTGGTGTGATAAAATGGTTAGACAAAGAGGGTTTTGGATACATGGAGTACGAAGGCAATGAAATTTTAATCACCCCTTGTTCTTTTTCTCATTCAAGTCCACTTGAATTTGTTCGTGAAGAAGATAAAGCCACTTTTTATATCAAAATTTGTCCCTCAAATCTTCCTCATTTAATTTATGAAGCCCTTGAAATTGTTTCTCTTTCAGTTAGGCATTCCTACGACATGTTTGCAGGTCAAGATAAGCGCTTTCATCGCGTTAGAACCCTCCATTTCGTAAACAAATTTGATAGGTGTGGGATAAGACATTGTACAAATTTAAATGAATGTGATCAGAAATTCCAAGGTTGGTTCCCCGGCAGCCGCGGCGTAAGTGGTAAACTTGTAAGCCGTGGAGGTGTCAGTAGGAAGTGTGATGATGACTGGTCTTTTCTTTTTGGGTGTAAGAAGAGGGTGGTAGTTGATGCTACTGATGATTTCAGCAATGGTGGCAGCCGTCGTCTCGACAATGTTGGTGGGTCTACTGTTTGTGTGAAGAGAAGGGAAGATGTGAAGAAGGTTGAGGAGAAAGAAGATTGTTTTATTTTAGAGTTTGATCCGGATGACAATCTGTTCTTGATCAGTTTACCAAGTTGTCTGTCAGCAGTGTACAGGCTGCTGATGATTTTACTAATGAAGATGTGTACATTTCATATGAAAAAGGCCAGGTAATGTTACTTGGATTGTTCATATTTTTATAAAGTTCTCGTGGGGTTAAAGTGTTAGACTTAGTAAGACGAGAATAAATAATAAATGTATACTTGAGATGTGCGAGAATTGAATTTCTTTTGTGACATTAGGGTAATGTCGATATGTTAATTGATGAGATTAACATTTGTTACGTTGTTGCTATGGGCAGGTGGCGTGTAGGGATTACCCACACCCAAGGCACATATGTGTAGTGAACCCTTTCGAGAAGACTTTTCATGAGGCTCATTGCAAAATGGTAATCTGTTTTAACTTCAGTCATACGCTGCTAATTCTTTGATAATCTTTCAGGCCACTCGATCGATAATTATCGATGATTGATTCGTTGGTCTGGTTGAATTGCAGTGCTATTGCTATGTATGTGATCAACCTGCTCCTTGCAAGGAATGGACGAAAGGGCGTAAGAATCCGAGCTTGAAACATTGTGATGCTACACCAGACATTTCATTTTGGAGGAGACTGAGAGACCTAAAGAAGCAGCAAAGTCAGGTATCTTAACAAAGAAGATACAATCGTAAATGGAATTCATAGCAATGAAGAACTCTGTATTTTATTAGGTGTACTTGATTTTATGATTTAGCAATTTTTAGCTAATGTAGCTCAAATTAAAACTCTTTTGTAGAGCTGTTGAGAAAGTGGAGCCTGATGTTTCCGAATTAAATTACCTACGTTCGTCTTTTAATATTTTTTATTTTAACACTATTCGAGGTCGTACTTTGATCACCAATTACATTTCAATAGTGAACCCAATATACAAGATTATCGGGAGTACATAGAATAAGGTCGTCATACTAGAAAAGGGACTTGAAACTACACATAGTAACTATTCTAGAGTCTAGACTATCACTGCAATTACAATGAAGCTTCAGAAGAACGCCAATCTGATCACTGAAGGAGAGTGATTAACTAGTCTTGTTCTTCATCTTAGTACCCATGCCCTGATTCGGAGTCTGAATCCATGTCTCGTCCTGCGCTCTTCCTTCGAAGATGCCTCCAATTCACGATATCACCTCTTTTGTGAGTCGCGTCACAGTGAAGCGACCATAGAGTGCAAGGGGCAGCTACATCACAGACATAACAATGGCACTACAATGCAACAAACATCTTATGTCAAATTGTGCTAGGTACTATACGTCTCATTTTCAAATCACCCCTTAATTGCGATTGTGTTAGTCTTTGCGCCTTAATTTGAACAAATAAACGGAAATATAATTAAAGTGAATAGGAATTTACCAGTTTGCAATAATGTGTCTCATGGTCTGTCGTTGAGAAGGGATATACTACACACTGATCCCTCGAATGTGGAAAGTCTCTACAAGCCACCTGCCAGATGATGGTCTCAACAAGTACATTAGCAAAGGAAACTTTTGTATAAACTCGTCTCACAGAAAAAGTCCCATGATAATTAAAGCGTCCTAATTTTAATATATTCAAGTCTAGCCATGCCACGAAATTTGCATGCAATGTATATAGGTGAATTGACGATTTTGAATATATTGGTGACCCGTTTCACAAAATATTGTCTATCCAACGGGCTAATCGAAAACGTACACAATTACCAAAATTGACCTAGAAGAACAAGTAAAAGATAAGAAGAATACATACATGGCCTTTTTCAGAAATGATTGAAAGAGGAGCATCATCATCTTGATCCACAGACTTGAGTAAAGATGAAGATTCAAGATAGGGATCAAACTCAAGAATAAAACAATCATCTATCCTCTCGGTTTCTCGAAGACGCTTCTTGTTTTTCAAACAAACTACAGATCTCATAAAAGGCTTCTCTTCAACTGCAAGTAATGGAGTTGCAGTTTCTGACTTCTCATTTTCCATATTTTTATTGGCAAAAAAAAAAGTATGAATACGGGGCAATGCTAAAACTAAATAAATGATAGGGAAAATTAACAGCCAAAATCCCAAATAAAGCCTTTTGATCATGGACAATGCTAGAGGTCTAAAGTGTAGACACGAAAAAGTGTCTAAAATCCGTAATAATTTTACTACACTATCAAAATTTTACTACTCACACAATTAATTTTACTACCTGAATTTTTTACTACAATTAATTTTACTATTCCGATCTCAATTTTACTATAACTAGCTCAATTTTACATTTTAGACAAATTAATTGTGTCTAAACTATAGACCTCTAATCAATTTGCTTTGATCATAGTGAGAAAAGTGATTTCCAAGACATAATAAATTTTATGTTCACTCATTGTCGCATTGATGCATACTCCCTAGTACACTATGGTCTTTTCGGCTCTCGCAACAAAAGACTTAAAGCGTGAAAATGCAAATTCGTAATCTTTTACGACAAAACAACATTACCTCAATGCTTCACGATCATGACCTTGACCTATGACAAGGTAACGGGCCAGGGGGATGGGGTACGTACATTATAGCTTATAACCATAGAGATACTATTTTGAAGAAGCTACCGTATGTTCATGCATTATTATTGATGCATATAGTCTTTTCCACTTCTCGCGACAAAATAGTAAAAGTCTGAAATCGTAATCTTTTGTGATAACATTACCCCGATGTCTCACAGCATCGACCTACGAAAAAGTAATTAACAGACTAACAGGGGAGGGGGTACGTCATAACTCAGAACCTATGTTGAAGTCCAACTAACATTTCTGACATTCGATATAGTTCGCCGCTGTCTGCGATTCTGCGAGCTTGTGCAACTATTTGACTATATGGTGACTCTCTATCATAGGTACGACGGTCTTGGTTTATCATTGGAGTTGCTCTTAATCCTCCCCTGGCGACGTACGGACCATGGCCAGATTCAAAGTTTCGTCCTGTGCACGCTCTTTTATGTGTCCTGTCGTCAGTGGCGTGGCAGTGGTCCGACCATTTAGTGCAAGGCGCAGCTACATCACAAACATAACAATAGCACTGCAAACGCAACAAATCAAAAATCTCGTATTAATGTTTTAACTACAATAGGTCTCAAATCATCTCTTTCCGAGCTTATATTCACTTTTAGAGGCCTCAAATTGAACCAATAAAAATATATAGACTTGGAAAATAGAGTACCAGTTTGCAATGTTTCTGATGTGGCGTCTTTGAGAAGGGATGCACTGCACAATGATGCCTCGAATGTGGAAAGTCTCTACAAGCCACCTGTCACATGGTCTCGCCAATCACCAAAAGTACATTATTAAACAGAATACTATTCGTATACTTTTGCGAGAAGCCATCTTACACAAAGTTTTGCATGGAAGCATCTTAATAGTGAATTAGTGATAATAAACTCGTGATAACGTGGATATTTTCACGTTACATGTAACAAAATCACTAGGACGAATTTGAGCATACGATACACGGATAATTATGGGATATAAATAAGCATAATTAACCAAGAGCAAATAATGATAATTGAAAAGTTTAAGATGTAACAGATAGAACATACATGGCCTTTTTCAGCAATAACTGTAAGAGGTGCATCATCATCTTGATCCACAGACTTGAGTAAAGTTGACGATTCGTGTGGATTGAAATCAAGAATAAAACAGTGATACGGAAATATAACTGTCAAAATGCCTACTGAAGCCTTTTATATAGTAAATTAATTATATGGATTTTTGATTACCAAGAAGTAATAAATTGTAGGTTCCTGCATGGATGAAAAGCCCACCCTTGAAAACAAAAACAAAAAAGTCTTTTTGCCTTTCGTAATAAAATAGCGATAAATTGAAATTATATTTTTTATGACGACAATAACGTTATGTCGATTCATCATAACCTGATAACCTTGACCTATGACGAGTTAATAGGAGAGTAGGGTGTATCGGTGTGTCACAACTCACAAGCATAGAGATGCTGTTTTCGGATGACCCATAACAAAAATTGCGTTAAAATCCGTGCAAGCTAAATATTCTTCATTAAACCTGGTCAGTAAAGTGACTGCAGTTCCATTTTTCCATAACATCAGATTTTACACTATCAAACAAAACAAAGCAGACTCCATGGACTGCACATTTCCTTGAATACAAACCACCAGATGCAAAAGCTGCAAAATTTAGCTCCAACTCAAGAAGCTACCAAAGCTAGTTAATTAATTAGATACACTTTACTACATAGCATTGATTAACTGCTAATTAACCAGGTAATTAACAAATAATTAACTTGCATAAATTACGCAATTAGCGTAATGATGATGAGCCTCTCATATTGGCCTTGTAAGCTTGTACGGACTCAGATCGAATTCGTTTACACCGATTCCTAATCAAACCTCTCCAAATCTTAATATCAGGCGCAGTTGCATCACAATGCTTGATGTACAATGTTCCTTCAAACCACTCCTTACATGGCGCCGGCGTGTCACAGAGGCAGCAATAGCACTACAAGTTATTAAAATGTGACAACAATCATATACTAAAACATAATATTAATTGCATGCTACATTATCGGATCGACCAAATATTACAATTTACCTACATGCATGTAAGTGGTTATTTAGTAAAATTCTCATTTATAAGATTTCGGCAGCGTACCACGTAAAGAAAGAGTGAAGTAAAAAGATAAAACACGTTAAGGTCGATGGTCGTTAACATTTTAAAAGAACGGAAAAGATATGAATTACCGAGGAACAATGAATATGACGAGGAGTGCTTTGAAATGGGTACTTAGTACACGTGTGCCTAGGATGTGGGAAGCCTCTAATACGTTCCACCTGCACATAATCAATTAAATTAACCAAAGTTTAATTAAGTTATTATTACACAAACATGATTATTCGAATGATTTAATTTATTAATTAGTAGTATATATGATAAATGTTTAGCACCTGACCACGGTCAGCTACAAGGTCAAGTAGATCAGGTTCATCTTTAACTTGCAAATATTGGAGCAAATTGGAGTAAATTGTATTGCAAGGAATGTAAGGATTATAATGATGATCAGAGCAATAATCTTCAACTTCTTCCTTAATCTCATCCTTAATCTCTCGGCCGCGCTTTAATCCCTTTGAAGCCGGCTTCTCTTCGATTGAAGGTGTTGAAGATGACGCATTATTCTGGAACCCCTAATAATCATATTAGTAATTAACACAAGCAAACAGTTAATTACTTTCGCGACTTGTACATGTTACTCGTACTCGACTATAATAAGTACGTGTCTAAGAGACTCGACTATTTTATGTAAATTTCTCGAGTTACTAATTTTAAAAGAGATTAAATGATCAAGTGTCGTGCTCATACTAATCATATAATAAGAGTGTAATTAGAGAAAGATTAACCTCATTAAAGGGCAGTGTCGGGTGGGTTAAGGGAATGTTAAAGACAAGGTCCGTAGAACAAAGGGAACATTTGAAGCGAGTGAGACCACGTGGGACGTTAAGTATAGACATGCACTTGTAACATCCAACTTGCATCATAGTAGCCGGGTTGAACCCTTGGACCGAACCCGGCTTTAGCTCCGGTGGAAGAAGCTGCTCCATTTGGCATAACGGGCAAGTAAAACCCGTTTTACGAGGTGGCGTGATCACGGTTAAGATCTCGTGGCAACCGAAACACCGGATTTGGCACGGCCGAGGCGGTGGTAAAAGGGTTGGATAATTATGATGAGGTGTTTGAGACATTTTTTTTTAGTAATTTTGTTGGCTTAAATTTAGTGAAAAGTTTAATTCATTTTTTTTTAGTTTGGAAATAAATGATAAGAAGTTTTTTTTTTTGTATTGGTAACAATTTGGGGATAAGTAGTGGGGTTTAGGGGTTTGAGGAGAATGGGAAGTCAGAAGTGGTAATTGGCGGGAAAAGTGGTTGGTGTTTGGCGCCAATTCGGTTTTGGCGCGCCAAAATCAGTTGGCTCGAGGCAATCAAATCAATGACAGTTGGTCACAGTCATTCACATCACTCTGTAGCCTTTTGCCGTGTACAACTAGATGTACCGATGGACCAAAGTACTCATTCGTCAACAATAGTCAGACTTCCCTATGCCCAAGAAAAATTTACCAAGTCGAAAACAAAATCGTCTTAGGAAAATTTACAACGTAGACGCTTAACTTATTTAATATTAGAGTGATAGCATTGTTATTTAGTACTATAAAGTTCGGAACATATTTGAACAATTACAACGTAAACGTTTAACTTAGTAAACATTAGAGTGAAATTTACAACTTCATTTTACAACATAATTACCATTGGACCATTCGATAAGATTCAAATGAAGTACTAGGCTTAAGTTGTAGTAGCCGCTCCCATGACAAGTTCTTCAAAGCTACTGATATCTAGCTCTCCACGTTTAATCCTGTTAGTTTGGTGTCTAAGCTCTCTCCAAATCGCGACTTCCGACGTAGCGTCACGGTGTTTCCAGTGGATTGAACTATCCGACCACCTCTCACAAGGCGCTGGCTCGTCACAAACGTAGCAATAACACTGCAAAATCAAACCATATAGTTAATATATCGTCAAACCGTGACTAATTAACTTCTAGCTAGTTAATATCGTCTATTTTTAAAATTCATACGAGATTTTATCCTATTATCAATTCAATTGCCGAAAACAAAGAAAGGGGACTTGACCATTTTGCAATGCACATAGTGAGGAGTCTTGTCGTACGGGTGTTCAGCACATAAATGTCTTGGATGTGGGTAATCCCTGCATGCCACCTGCCAAGAAAATCGTGTTTCTATCGTCACAACACAACACAATAGTATTTACTTTATGGTACTCGACAAGCACGACAAAATAATAACGAAAATGAGGGGTACGGTGTATATATTATATTATATACCTCGCCTTTCACAGCTTTGAAGGTGAGATTAGCTCCAAAATCCCCGTAAGAAGGGCTAAACAAAGCTTGATCATCATCATAAGGATCATCAAATCCAATGATGTAGCAATCTTGAACCTCATCATTCTCTCTTTTGCGCTTCTTGTCGATCACGCAAGCAGAAGAATTCACATCAATTACAGTTGATGCCGCACTATCAGAATCACTACTCAATCCGAATTCGCAGCTCTCCTACAATAAAAAAAATCATCTTTCAATTGCTTAATAAAACATTGGCAATTGCTTAATATTAGACGAAAAGTCACATTTCGTTCGCCACTAATTTGGAGATGGCTAACATGAAACATACTCGGGAATTATGTTCCAACTAAATGAAAACTAACCTGGCCGGGTTCGGTTTTGACGGAGATCAGATCACCATGGGTTTGATCACATAAGCCATGGTCCAGTGTGACCAAAAAATCAGGCGCAAGCGTCTGGTACAATCCACAGGCTCGGCAAATAAACGCGGCACCCACGTCTGGCCGCGACTTGAAGCTCGAAATCTCGTAACAGCCGCTGCAAACGACGACGTATGGATCATACGGCGACATAGAATTGGGCAGACTTGTTGTATACACCATTTTTTTTTCTAGATGATGGGTTTTTTGGGAGAGTTTTCGAATTTCGGTTACGCTTATATAAATAGTAATGGGAAAAGTTGGCGGGAGAATATGCAATTTTTGGCGCCAATAAAAAAAAATTGGCGGCGAGCACACGTTTTTTTTTTTTTTTTTTTTTTCAGCAGAACTAAGCAAAAGATTTTACTAACCTTATTTATAATTATTAAGTGACCTTGCCACAAAAACTTAGATATTCCTAATTCTAATTATGGAATAATTCCTTATTTTAAAGTCCCACAATTCCGAATGTGGACCTAGAGAGAGTGGGTGTACTTACGCTTGTTTATTAGTTGTGTGAGATGTAACCGACTAACCGAGTAGTACTGTGGTACTATTCCACGTAACTAGTATGGAGTAGTAAGTATAATGTTCATTCCAATATCGTAATCTACTAATCTATGTCTTTGTCTAAACTGAGAAATTTACGGTGTAACACTAAGACGTACACCGGTACAATGTACGGGTTGTGCCAACGTCGTGCTCAAATCCTGTGGTAATGTTGTCATTCAGCAATTGTGAAAGACCGATGCCACAGTTTCAGAACAAATTTCTCAGATTAGTCCACCAGACTAGACAGGGAAAACTCAAAATCAGCTGAATTTACACAGGCTTGAGTCAGTAACCTGTAGAGATATGTTTCGCAATTTTGCACCAGGGTCAGGTCCCGTATATCAACTACCTCAAAAGTGACAGCAAAAAACGCTTTCACAAATCTTACAGGACGATACAGTAAAATTCGAGTACTTATAACAACATTGCGAAGTAATCACCGCAAAATTTCTTGTAAAATTGGTGCAGAAAGTTCAGCGACACTGCTAAGAACTACTGGAGAGCTCAATTCAACAGACAGTGCATTAATGCTGCAGGGGTTTGAGTCAGACAATCGAATCTTAATGATCACAGATATTCCCACAGTGATTTCAAAACAAGCTGACAGAAAACTACCATTCTAACTATCAAATTCCTCAACATTACAACAATCCTAGATAAAAGCTAGATCACAAAATCAAATAGTCCTACTGTACAAATCTTCATTGATACTTATTCCACCTGGTTTTTCTTGTAAATTCGGTGCAGATAGTTCAGCAGTACTACTAAAAACCATTGGAGAGTTCAAATGTTCAATCCAGCAGATGATGAATTAGTTCTGCACAAATTGAGTCCCACAGTCGAATTCAGATCAGCGAAAATTTTCAACATAACCATCAAACTGTACTACTTCACATTCCTACTTACAGCTGCTAGATCACAAAACCAAGTAGTCCTGTACAAATCTTCATTGATACGAATTCCATTTGATTTTACCTAAATTGTTGTTATGATCCCTGCCTACACAGCTTCTTTCGATCCCTCTTCTTCCTCCAAATAGACATTTTCGGTGTAGCATCACAGTGCTTCAAGCTAGGATCCTGCTTACTCCCTTTGGTCCATTTCTTGCAAGGAGCAGGTTGATCACATACATAGCAATAACACTACATTTGACAACCAAACAACTAATCAGTACATAAAAATCGAATCGATTGGAAGACATTTCTATATCCAAAAATCAGCAAAACACATGTAGACCATGTAATGTCACAAGTTCAGGATTAACGTAACATTAGCCTTAAAACCTTTTCCTAACATAACGTGGTGGGGTTTAGATGTATGTAACTTTTCCCTATATCGAAATAAGTTATTTTTCGATAACCCATTACAAAAATACCAACTAGGAGAACTGAAGATGCATAAAAGTTACCATTTCGCAGTGAATCATATGAGAAGTTTCCTTGAAAGGGTGCATTCCACATAAGTGCCTTGGGTGTGGGTAATCCCTACAAGCCACCTTTACATAACAAAACAAAACATCGACATTACCTACAAGCCACCTTTACCACAAAATATTAATTTAGAATCGAGGCCGCCAACAAACGTGAAACGGAAGATACACGAAACATTACCTTGCCTTTGGCACGTAAAATAGACACATCAACATCATCATCAGAAAACACTTCAGCCTTGACATTAACACACAACTTACTAAACTTCTCATTAATATTACACACTTCATCATCCGGATCAAACTCTAATATAAAACAATCTTCAACCTCCTCAACCTTCTTCACGTCTTCCCATTTCTCCACACAAACCATTGACCCGACCCGTTTTTGGACCCGACCCTTATCCAACCCAACCCTTTTGCGGGCCGAACTTGTACTCTTACCCGGCCAATAATTACTGCTATAACCCGTGTAAGTAGTCGGGTCGAATTCTAGTATGAAGCAATCTTCAACGTCTTCAACTTTTTTCACGTCTTTCGGATCCTTCACACTTACAATGGGCCGGCCCGTTTTATTGTGGGCCTTACTCTTAACTTGACCCAAATTAAAAAACCAAATATCACACATTTCCGCCATTTTTTTCTCTCACATTTGCGGGTCTATCAGAAATCTGCATAGGGTTTTTTTTTACCTTTTTTTTATTTATTTATTGTGGGGTGAAAACTGAAAGGGTTCAACTTTTACTCTTCATTAATTACTTTTCCACTTTCCTAGGAAACCAAAGGAGTAAAAGTAAATACTAGTAATATACATACGGACTTACGGAGTACTTTTAAGCGTAAAGAATCCAATAAAATCGGAATAATTTGGTATGCATTTGGTCGATTTACGGCTTTACGGGCAATAGAGAGAGGAATAGACTCGAGTATATATCACATATTTGACTAATTTCGTATGACGTGATAACAATGAAGTCGATAGTAGAAATTTTTTATGTCTAGGTTTACCGTGTAGACACAATTAAGTTGAGTCCATTGATTTTAATCAAGCCTCCACATGAATAAGTAATCACTTATCCACGCGTCATCTATTTTTCGTACAAATAATAATGGGTAGGATGATAGTTTGGACTTATGGATTACGGAGTATTAAGCAACATGAAGATTGACTAAACTAATCCAATTTTCGTAATTAATTCAACATGATAATAAGGTTTCCGAACATTATACTATAACACCATACACTTTGATAACAATAATAGATAGATAGTGACCATGGCTATATTTCAAAATAAAACGAGCTAAGCTTCGTCTTTCATCAAACTTCTAGAGAGTTCTTTACTTTATTTCGTCCAAGACCTCTAAAATTTCAAAACCGAGCCTAGTGGCTACGTGCCTACGTCTTTCATAGTACATGTGACATGTCGATAAGTCGATAACTTGACTTTGACAATAGAAATGCTTAGCAAAACAGACTCATCAGTCAGAAGTAACGACCGAGTAAGGCTTCAAATCCTTGAAAACACGAAACACGCCAAGGGCCTCACAAAGCGGACCCGTAACGGTCTTGCACTGATGAGCTATAAACTCAATCCTTGGTGTAAGCGGGTGGGACGGGAAGTCGTAAACCGCCTTACGAGGCAGCCAACAAGCCATCATCGCCAATGCCAACGCACCCGACTCCTCCTTAATCGTAGGGGAGTTCTTCACTTTAATGAACCAGTCTTTGTTAAGCCACATTTCGACCTCTCTTAAAACAGACCATACACGAGGCCTAGTATTTGTACAGGCCTCGTCCTTACAAAGGCGGAAATTACTACTGTCAAGGTCGTAGTAGAAATCCTCCCAAAACCCATCGTGATACAGGTAACCCAACTCCACGTCTAAGAATCGTAGACCACGTGACCAGGCTAGTTTAAGGGCTTCTATTAGCGCAATGTAGGGCGGAACAGAGCTGTCACGCCTTCCTAGATCGTTTCGGATATGCTCGGAAAATCCTGCTACCCATTTTCGGGTACTAGTGTCACATATCATCCCACCAGCAGATCCTTCAATCAGTACTGTCTGATCAGGAGGATGGTGCATGAAACTGACTGTTACTGTGTGATGACTCTGCAGGAAGTCCAAATACAAATCATGTAATTAGGAAAATGTCAAATGTACGTGACACATTTTGTTTATAAATAACTAAAAATGAGACTTCAGATTGATTAATTTGGCCTACATAACAAATTAACAATGACATATAAATCAATAATCCTCCGTGCGCAGCCTCTCTATTTTTCAGGATAAGGCTTGCGTATATCCGACCCTCCTAATGGCGAGAACCTTTAAGGCAATGGGGTAGATATATTGTTGTACGACTCTACGTAAAATCATTACTAGCTACATACCGATCTACTGTGAAGGACTTAGCCTAGTGTTAAAGATTGATATCGTAGCTTTAATAAAAAAAATCATAAGGAGATAATTAATTTCATAAATAAATAAATGTAAGATACTGATCACCATAGTTGTATTAAATCCAGAAATTTTTTTGCTAGCCTCCTTTGCTGATTTCCGGATCTGATCATCTGCATTAGCACGATAGTGTCCCATTTTCGGCTTATTCCATTTTTTGCATGGGGCAACTTCTTCACAAATATAGCAGTAACACTGCATGCATGACATAAAAAAAAACCGACAACAACGACAATAAAGTCTTAGTATATCGACAACGAAGCACTTGGATCGACTAATATGAATCGTACGTTATAAGGCAAATACGTACCCTTTTACAGTGTCTTTTGAAAGATGATTTATTACTAAAGGGATACTTGAAACAAAGGTGCCTAGGATGAGGGTAATCATCCTCTTCTCTAATACAAACTGAAAGTGTCAAGTACTTGAGTTTCCCATCAACTTCTTCATCAAGATTCTCGGATATCCAAGATTCCATATGACATTTCATGATACGATCAACGACATGATCACCATCTTCTTTTCCTTTCCTTTTACTTCTAGTTGCATCACTACCTCCGGAGCGTTGGAGAAATAACTCATTAACATTGACACTAGAAGGAGTTTCGGGATTAGATGGAGATCTGAAAACTCGCCACTTTCGTTTATCCTCGATCTTTTGGAGGCACTATCACTCACCTCTATTTGGCTAGGTACAAATGAATCTTTAGTAAAACCTTGTACAAACCATTTGGGATGATTAACCATGACATTTGCCCATGATTATATGAGATATTTGTTTGAATGATTGAAAATAATAAAAATCAAATTGTATACCAAAATAGAGAATCGAACTTATATTTTACGTTTTTAAGTAGTTAAAATCATATTGTGGACGTTGTAAGACCCAACGGTAATAAAAACGTAACTTCATATTTCGACAATGGTAGAGGTCTAAAGTGTAGACATCCAAAAGTGTCTACAATCCGTGATATTTTACTACACTATCAAAATTTTACTACTCACATAATTAATTTTACTACCTGAAATTTTACTACAATTAGTTTTACTATTCTGATCTCAATTTTACTACTAGCTCAATTTTACATTGTAGACAAATTAATTGTGTCTAAACTATAGATCTCTATCAATTTGCTTGGCATAATATGGGGATAGGAAACAAGAAGACAAAGCTTGCCATTTGCAGCACGCCATAATGTCATATGCATAGGTTTCCTTCCCTTTCACGCATCACAAAACGCCACTTGTCAACTTTTATCAGATTTTTCTTGATGGGATCCGACTACCCGACTTCTATTTCATGCCAACCAAGTTGCCAAATAATTTCTACAAGTATCGAAGATTGGAAGCCGATTATGTTTTAGCCCTTTTGCTTGCCATGAATTTTCATCGCATTAGTCTGATATTCCGATACAATTCACTGAAAAAGAGTAACTATTAATTGATTGAGCAAAGGGTGAACAATGAATTTTAAAACTCGTGTGAATACGTGAAACTCGTTGGTACTATTTGAGTCATTTTCAACATTTAATATACGAATTACTCATTATCTGATCCGATCTACATCGTAAAATAAATAAAGTAAATCGTGGATTGTACCAATCTTTGCAAGCGATATATTATGGATGTATTGCATTACAATGACATTGATGATAACGACACATGGCTATAGTGAATTAGTCGAACTTCAATTCCTAGTGATTATCCAGTCAAAATAGAATTTTGTAACGATGAAGCACTAAGCAAGAAAACACACAAAATAATTCTATACTCTAAATATTTCCAACGACTTTGAATTCCTCTGTTTTTTCGTGTAGATTAAGATAATGTACTACGTATGTAGGACTATGTTATTAAGTTATTAACCCGCGAGTAAATCATGTCCGAACAATATTGATCAATGTACCGTCATTTTCGCAGCTAAGGATGTGATCTCCAACCTCGAACAACGGAACAAGTCAGATTGGTCTTACTTAGCTTAATTACATATTACTCATATAATCCTAAAACATTGTTTCGAGTATTGACACTTATAATCGTGTTAATTGACAAGAATCGCGAAAATTGACTAGGATTATAAGCTCTATCGTTTATTTTATTTTGAATTATTATAACAGATGAGAATAAATCAAGATGACTCATATTATTTTCGTTTGTTTGACTAGAAGTATTTTAATTGTCTCAGCTCGTTGTTGATAAGGGTTTTGATCTCTGTTGCGTATGATCGAACCCCATTGACCCCCTTTTTTTTTTTTTGCAAATACTAGGTATGATAATAGTTTAAAATCGTGAATTATTAAGTTATTAGTACGCACCAAGAATGACAAGTTCAAATTTTGACATTAAATTAACATAATGATAAGGTTTCAAAACATTATAAATACCATACAATTAGATGTCATTTTAATCACAATCAAACTAATAAGAAAAATATAGGAATTGATCGAAAATGGGAGTGAGTAGTAAGATGATGAAAAGAGTACAAGTGAAGTTACTGATGGTGTTGACAATCATTGTGTTGTCAATGACTTCATCAGTACAAAGTATTAAGGTATCAACTGTAGTAACACCAGCCTTTTTTAACAGCATCATCAACCAGGCTTCCTCTTCTTGCAAAGGGAAGCGTTTCTACACACGCGCCGCCTTCCTCAGAGCCGCGAAATCTTTCCCTAAGTTCGCCACTGGCACCAACCTTAAGGCTAAGAGGGAGATCGCTGCCTTCTTCGCTCATGCAACTCATGAGACTGGACGTAAGTCATTTAATTAACGTGTTTATCGTTATAGTTAAATGCTAGTAAACTTGAATCATACGTGCATGATGCACCCTATGTCAATATGTGTACATGTAATGGTTTAAGAACTAAGTCCAATAAAAATGATCAACATATGTTCAAACGACGTACTGGTCCTAATAGAAATTACGACTTATAATAGTTATATGAGACACGGTTCCCCAATAGGGTAGTATAACTTCAAACTAGATCATCGATTCATCATCACCCCTTATCCGTAATTTACGTACTCGTATTTCATGTTACAAGCAAATGGGCAAGAATACAAGTGTGACTAACTTTGTTCTGATATTTGTGATGTATTTAGACTTTTGTTACATAGACGAGATTGGAGCATCCAAGACGCCCTACTGTGACAGAAGCTGCACAAAATACAAGTGTAAAGCCGGTAAAAGTTACCATGGAAGAGGCCCAATCCAACTAACATGGAATTGCAATTACGGTGCTTGTGGCAAGGACCTTGGCCTTGACTTGTTGAACAGACCCGAACTTGCATCTTCAAGTGCGACCGTTTCATTCAAGACTGCGCTTTGGTACTGGATGAAGAGAGTCCACCCTGTTATGAACAAAGGTTTTGGTGCCACCATTCGGGCTATCAACGGAGGTGAATGTGGTGGCGGAGTACCTAGCGCGGTCAGGAACCGTGTCAAGTACTACAAAAAGTACTGCGCCAAGTTTGGTGTTACTCCTGGACCTAGACTTACTTGCTAGAGCTCTTATATATGAACTACACTGGCTCTTGCACTGTTTACTTCTATTGTACGTATACTGAACTTTGGAAGTTCAGAAGAATAAGTGTACTCTAGTACACAACTTGTTGTATACTCCGTACCAAATAACAGCTCCAGCTCGTTTATGTCATCACACAACATAAATTACGCTCTGCCACTTTGCTCTTTATCCTACTTTATCCATTCAAATCTAAGCTTCTTTGTGAATCTAAAGCAAGAAGCGTGGATTTGAATGGAGGCAGAAAAAGCGTTTACAGTACGCCATCCTGCACAGATGTAGCAAACATTTTCACATCCCAAACATGCAAAAGTTCTATTCAAACATCGCACTCTAATCCAATTATTCTGTCAGTCATCACACTGGCATACATGTACGAATGTAGAGCCGATTTTTGTCATCAATCATACAAAAGACATGATCCACGGTTTTCCAGTGTCCCATGGGAGGACTATGATCAACCTATCGATGTTTATACATATTGCTATAATCAGCATATAGCTTCATTGGGCATCTACACAATATACTACAGTATATACTAATTGAAGATCTCGCTAGCGCAAGAATTTGACCTGCCTGACATCTTTGCACACGAAAAATATCAATCTCAGTCACCTCTATGATTCACTCATAAACAGAGCACCATAACCAGAGGATTTGGCCAGCTTCTTCAGCAAAAGAAAGGCGATTGCTATAGTCAATCCGACAGCTGCCAGAGTGAGGAAGCGGTCATCAGCAGACCTTTGCACCCTCGGTGAACGACTTTGTTGGAGCAGCTGAGTTGGCACTTCAGCTGTAACTTGTCTAACTTCCCTATGAACCACTGGACTAGGATTCTCAGCAGCGACTTGAGGTTCCTCAATAACCCTGTCATCACCTCCTACTGTAGCAGGTTCTTCAGCAGTTTCAGAATTTCCAGCATTTGCACTTTCCGCTGTAGTAGCCACCTTTTCACAGGATTGCTCTTCGGAAGACTGCTTCGGGCTTGCAGAGGCTGAGGCTGATGGTGCTTTGCTAAGCATATATGAATGTATCTGTAAGAGAAATAGGCATGCAAATTAAGTACCAGAATATCAAACGCAACCAATACGCAAGGTACAGATATCATGATTCATACTGAATACTCACCTCATCAATCACCTTTTGACGCTCAGGAGTTCCAAATTTTGGGGGTTCTGCACAAGATTTAATAGCTAGCCTCCGTCTCTCTTCCTTCTTGTAGTCCAGAGATCCTATAGCTCCATTAGGTGCAGTCGGCATGAAAGCAATGAGTGCCACCAATGCAGTGCGAACTGCCCAATAATTATCAGTTACTAATAAGCTTTGGAGTAAGCATAAGTGTTGTGACTGCTGTCACGTGATCACTAAAGTTTACAGTGAACATAGCACAGATCCAAGTAATAATTCACACCCTGTGCTGCTTCACATCACTGAGTAACAAGGCCCAGGCCAAAAGGCCATTTCAATGTCATCATCATTATTAAACTCCTCTTGAGTTCATATTTCATCTAACATCTTCAGAAGATTACGTTTAAATTTTACAGGCAGTGACATTACATGGAGAAGATTTTATGTACAACCTTCACCCAGACATTTAAAAAGAAGAGGATTCGGAACCTGCTGTAATTTCTTACTCACATTTGGTTTATATCCCATTTTACCTCCATTTGGTTTCCACTATACTTGGACTTTTCTATTCAACATTTTACCTACTTTAATCAGTTCTTACTGTTCCTTTAAATAGATTCATATTAGCCAATGCCCATTCAATGTTATTTCGAGTGGATCCTAATTGACTTAGAGCAATCAAAGCATTAAACCCTTGCCGTGATAAACACAGAGTCACAGACAATTCAGCGGAGTTTTAATGTTTTCCAAAGGATGACCAATACGGCACACAAATGCAATCATTCGAACTACAAGTTTAAGATCCTGATTACCTGTAACAACTAAAAGAGAAGGCCAACTTACCACTCCAAGATGGTTGCCAGTGCTCTGGATGATGGTTAGATATGCTCAGGCAAATTTTTGTCTGGGTCTCAAAACGGCCATTGGGCTGAAACACAAAAAACAAAGCCAGAATCTACGTCACTTCCTTCCCCAAAGGTGGTACATCATACTATCATATTTACTGCACAGTGCACTACCAACTACAAAACCAAATGTCCAGATAGGAAGCAGTGAAGCAAAAGTGATTACCGTTAACAACATAAAAGATGGTGGTTTCAGCGGATATTCAACAGGAAGCTGAATCCTCCCGTGATAAATACCACCGTCAAATTCAGTGTCGCTTGGTCCCCTAATTGCAAACTGCCACTCAAAAATGTTCTCCTGAAAAACACCACCAAACAGAATCATCAATTTCCCGGACAACTTCCAAGTAATCCTCCAACGTCAGAAACGTTCACGCTTTCCAAACACCCCTCCACTTCATAATGAAATCAATACCACATACTTATGAAAACATAACAACACACTGCGAGTTTTCATCTCTAATGACAATAACTCGATATTTCTTATGTCTCGGTAATAAGCCACGGCCAAGACTACCGGCACTACAAAAAATGTAATGTTTCAGGTAGCTTAATGCTCAAACAAACCGGGGAGTGCTAACCGTCTCGGCCTCGGCCTAAATTCCGGCCAAGACTGCCGTCACTACAAAAATTCAACGTCTGCCACCTCAATTTCGCAATGCTAATCATCTCCGCCTAAATTCCGGCCAAATGATTACGATTAAAAGACACGAAAGCCGCGATAAAATCAATTAGGTCATAATAAACCCCCAATCCGAAAATTTCATGATCGCCGAATCCTAAATTTTCACCATTTTCCGTAATCCTAATCTACAAATCACACAATCATAATCATATCATCTTAACAAACAATAATCATTCCGCACAATTTCTTCATACAACAACAATAACAAATCAAAATTTGCTGAAACCCTAAAAATTGCAATTAAAAAAAAAAGTCAACAAGTTTACGATCAGGCGATCCACAAATCACAAAGAAGCGTCAACATCACGATTCAATCACAAATCAAACGAACAAATCCGCAATCTAATCATCGGAAAATCGAATTGAAAACGAAATGAGGAGAGAGAAAGAGATAGAGAGAGAAGTGAACCTCAAGCGGAAGGCTCATGAAATCATCGGAAGGATTGGATTGCATCTCCTTAACTTCTTGAAGAATACGCTTCACCGCCGGATTCTTCAGGTTGTACTTATCCTCCGTCGCCATCGTTGGAAGTTTTCCGGCGAGTTTCACGGTGGTAGATCGGGCTGACTTCTGATACAAGTGGCGGAGAAAAGATATTAATGAGAGAGAAATGAAAAGAGAGGTGGAGAAATTATGATTTTTTTTTAATGGTGGCTGTGTGACACCTGACACGTCATTCGTGTGAATGTTGATGACGTGGCGATATATGATTGGTTTTTGTGATGACCCATTACGTTCATCTGACCCGAGTTCCCGGTTAACCCGTAATTTCTTTAAATAACCCGGATACCCGACCTCAAGCTTTAAGCTTCGGGTTTGGTATTGAATTGGACTCTCGTCATACGCAGGCCCAAATTCATATGAATTTTGCGGAGTAACTTTTAGGACATGCACAAGACGGTTATAGCTGATCTTATTCTACTCTAAATTATTTTGGGAATACGGGTTTATATTTTATAAGATACTCGTACGTGCATAAATGATTTATGAAACGTGACACCGGATAAAATTGTAATAGAGAATGTAAATTGGTAATTTGGTAGGCGATTACATGTGAAATTTAGCCGTATTTGTTTCCTTTGTAATTTTAAATGAAGCATAAGTTACAAAATCGCTTATTTCCAGATTTCAAGAGTGAACGCTAAAGTGGCTACTTCTCACTAGTGCGTTAATTCAACGCTAACAACAGTGAACCACAAAACCGATATCATATTTCATTTTCATGTTACTCCGTACTACATATTCAACAATTTCGACAAAATGATATCGAAATTAAGTATTATCCGGTAACACCCGGCCAATCTATGTTTGACCAAATATTGAAACGGCGTCCGGATATATTTGACGACCGAGTGGCACCCAACAACATTTCCTGTGAAGTGATCGGTGGCCGACTAAAAAGCATAGAAAAGTGTTTAAGAAGCCATCTACTGTCTCTACTAATAAACAAAGCTTTGTAAAAAGAAACTCAAAAACAACGAAAAATGGAAGAAGGGAAGAAGATGAAGATGATAGAAACATGGATTAGGAAGCATACTTTGCAATATATGGCAGCTACACGCCACCCTTTTACTCGCAAAATTCGCGATGGTTTAATTGATATCTCTTCTTTCAAACGTTGGCTGGTTTGTCTCTTCTTTCTCTCTCTCTCTCTGAATTTACTTTGCTATGATATTATTTATTAAAGCAGCAATCTTTCAATCGATTCTATAGTATTAGGGACATTTGAATTCGTGGGTTGATTTATACTGGTTTCGTGTTTTTGGATTGTTAACGTTTGGTTTGAATACGTGAGTACGTGACATTAACATCGGAAAAGTAGGGAGGAAAATAAATTAAAGGGTATGTGTATTGTAGAAAGGTGAAAATTCTTTGTGTTATTATTACTAGGGTAAGGGCGTATATGCAACCTCCCCTTTACTAGCATATGATAGTTGATAGTTGCGCACTTGAGCGTCTTTGAGACAATGGGGTAATGTTTTTATAGTGTCGCTTAGCTTTGAAGAATTTTTCGTTCTTTTTCCGGGTCCAAAACGTGACCCTAAGGCCATTATGAAAAGGGGAAGAGATTCGAACCTTAGACGACCTAATGTACTAAGTAGTTCAATTTTGGACATTATTTAGTAGAGTAGTAGACACACTTCCTTGGTAGGAAACGGTAAGGAGCTAAATGGTGTGTTCATTCCAATATCAATAATCTAAGATAGGAGTGATGGCAGACTACAACTCTTTTAGTTTGCCAAAAACGCGATTTGCCACTCATCTTGAACTGTCAGATTTGCTCGCCAGACTGAGGTGATGGGATGTGCAATTTGTATTGTTTAGGTTGAGCTTTGTCTGTGCAGTTCTGTCACTTGAGCTTCACAATGTCCAACTGATATGTGTCCAATTATCGGCTTTCATGTGTTGACCTTGAGTCCTTGACCAGCCTCTTAGATGAATTAGATGTCCTTCAGATGACTATATAGCATTACTGTGTAATGATGTTCTTTGATCTTCTGTCAAGCAATTGATACCTAGTATATCGGATTCTGATCTTCTCCACATTCCTGGCAAAAGCAGCATAATGATACAACCAAAACATATCAAGTGAAGACAGAACATTACAAAATATTATGTTAAACAACCAATTGCGAGTTTGCGACCTACTCAAGCTTTCATAAGTACTTATTCATATGCATTTGCTAGCTGAATGTAAATATCTGATCTCTTCCTTGCTTTACAGGGTCAAGATTACTTCTTTGTCAGGAATTTCATACCTTTTGTGGCTAGTGTCCTGATGAAAGCTTCCAAGGAGTCAGGGGATGATTCTGATGTCGAGATTATTCTAGCTGGTATGGTTTCTCTAAGTGATGAGATCGCCTGGTTCAAGAAAGAAGCTGCAAAATGGGATGTTCAGCTCACTGTTATCATTCCTCAGGAGACCAACCAGGCTTACTGCAGGTAACCAGTTAAGCTTTTGAGAGATTTCCTTTCTCGCTCTTTCTAAAGAGTCAGTGTCAGACTTTATGGCCCTCGTGCAGCGTACTATAACTAGAAACAAATGGCTAGATAACATGGTTTGACAATGTTCCTAGGATGCATTTTTACTTGGTCAGTATTTTTCTAGTCAAAAAGTTCTAACCTTGTGTATTGTGAATTATGGAAGTAGGATTGTTCGATGTTCTGAGTCTTGCAGTCATGTCTTTTTACCTGGTGTATTCTGCTTTCTGGATCTTCTTAATCTTGCATATTAGATCGGTCGTTCAGTCATCATAAGCTCATAAGCACCTTTGTCTCCATTAATTTTGTTCCTGAGACCTGACCTTTAGTTAGAATGGTTTTGCTCTCAACTGTCGGACTTCTGATAGCTTTTCATCTTTTTGATCCATAAGGTTGAGTCTGTAAATCGTAAACACAAATTTTTTTTCCTGACTGTCACTGTTTGGAAGTAAAGAACTCGTCAGGGGAAATTTAGGAAGAAAGAATTCCGTTTTATAGTCTTTACAGGATTCTGTCTCTAGTCTTATACTCTTATATATACGGTGACAACTATAACAACCCTACGTATTTACCCAATGTCTCAGGTTTCTAGAAGGTCTCATGCAACCTGATGTTAGCTACACGGTGGCCATCACAGCCTTTTGGACCATTGAAGCTGTCTATCAACAGAGCTTTGCCTACTGCCTTGAAACCGATGCCAAAACTCCTGCAGAGCTCAGAGAAGCGTGTGAGAGATGGGGGAATGAAGGGTTTGGTCAGTACTGTGACTCCCTCCAAAAGATTGCCGAGAGGAGTTTATCCAAGGCATCGGAAAATGTCCAAGCCAAAGCCGAGGCAACCTTCCTGCGTGTTTTAGATGAAGAAGTCGAGTTCTGGAACATGAGTGAAGGTCGAATCCCTTCCTGAACAAAATTGTGCCTTCGCCCTCAATAAAAACCGACAGTTTTCGTATGCATGTATATATGTAATATGTAAGTCGGGCCTCTGAAGGCGTGCGTTAGTCACCGTGTCTTAGTGTATGGTCTTTGTTTAAAACAGTTGTTCTACAAATAAAATTCGACAAAATTTATGTGTCTAGATGTAGACTCTTAGAATCACCGTAATTCTATTTCAGACCAAATAAATCCAATCCCACAGTATTTTCGGTCCAAAATAGGAACATTTGAGGATGGGAAACCAAGTCAGGATTAATGCTAGGAAGAACAACCTTGTCGTGACGAACCAAAACTTAAACTCCAAAATCCGGTGAACGAGCGAATTGAAGTCGTTGGAAGACAATTTGTTACGAAATAAGCCACTGATACGTGACTCATAATCAGGCCGTTGATCAAGAGGCGGGTATGTAGTTGTTGTACTCAAAATCAGAAGCAATAAGCTCAAGGTCGGATCTAGTATACACGTAATTGAAAAGCCGTTTCAAATAATACCACCCGAAAAGAAAAGTGAGCAAGAAATAACCTTGCGTAAAGTAGAAGATTCTAGCAACATAAGCTACTCCCCAAGTCTCACCGGAATCGTATTTTCTATTTCCTAATGCGAGATCTCCTACTGATTGAGATTCCGATTTCCAAACACTTCTTAACAATGTTAAAATCTTTACGAGAAAATATTAACGACATAGTCGACTTGAATTCGGACTAAATTCTAGTAATCCAAAGCCCAAACCAAGAAAAGCCCCATAATGACAAAACAAAGTAAAAAGTAGAAAAAAAAAAGAGGAAACGAAGAACCAGAAAAAAAAAATGGCGGAAGAGAAGAGGAAGAAGAAGAGTGAAGTGGAGACTCAGCTTCTCGAGAAAGTTTCCAACACCATCTCCACAATCAACTCTGCTCAATCAGTCAACGACGTCGTTTTATCTCTTCATTCTCTCGCTCTTCTCCTTTTCCCAATCAACTCCTCTTCTCTCTCTGGTAAATAATTCTCACATCCCCAATTTTTTTTATTGTTTCTATTTACATTGATTCTACCAATTTCCCCCCAAATTCCCAATTTTTTTCTTCTTCAAATTTTCTGGGAATTTTTGTGTATTTGCAATGGTACAGAAAAACGTGAAGTTGAAGCAGTTTAACACAGGAAGTTCTGAACTTTATGTGTTTCTTCTAATTATTTGTCAATTTTATGTTAATCCCACTAATAATTTTTACTTTTCTTGTAAGTTATGAGTTTATATTAGTTTTAAAATGGAGTAAAAAAAATAATGTGGACTTTTTTTTAGAAAAAAAATTGTGGTAAAAATGTGGGGTTTGCTCATGTTAAAATGTTTACTGAATTGGCAGGAGTGTTATCAGAGCAGTATATTGATCAGGTAATAATTACTCTAATCTCACCTTTTTTTTTTACTGTGATATTAGAAATTTAATTACTTGACAAATGAATTAATGTATGGGTAATTTGAGCTAATAACTTCTGTGAACAATCCTTGTTTGCCTTTCTCCAATTTTGGTTCCTCGAAATTTGAAAAGAATTCATTTTTTCGAAGATTAAGGATGTCGTACATCGAATAATGGTTGTTTGAAGGTTCAATTGTTAGTCCTGGGATGGAAGGAGTACAGCATAAGTCTTTTGATGGTGTGCTGCTTTGTAAATTGGTGTTTTCAGGTCAAGGATGAAGTTCCGTGTGAGAGCGAGAGGAGCCAGATGTGGGAAGTATTCTATCGAGGAGTAGCATTTCCAACGTTAGCTCGGTTTTTGTTATATGGTATACTAACTGCTATATTTTTGAACTCAAAATCAAAGTACTTGCTGCATCTGATATCTGTTATACTTGCTTGCCTTAGTGATATGAGTCCGAAAAGTAGAAGTTTGCATGTGTAACTTGATATAAGGTAGCTTAATTGTGCTCCAATGTTCTCTCTTTTTTTTTTTTTTTTTTTTTGAGGGGGGGGGGGGGTTGGAAATGTAGTGCATGGTTTGTCATTATAGTATCTGTAGTATACTTTGGATGGCAAGTCTTTACGAAGCTCTGGTTCTCACATTGAATGATTTAGCGAAGCTTTACATGATGCATATTGTTATATTATTAATGGCTGACACCGTTGACTAAGAGTAAAGTTCCGTCTGTGTTTCCTTTCCTGCAGATTTTACTTCAAAATGGGTGTCTTGCTTACCAGTTACAGCACAGAAGCTTGTCTATGACGTATTTTTTGTGAATGGTCTTACTACTGAAGTTGTTCAGGCTGTGATCCCTTGTCTAGGCCACAGTACCAAAGCTATTCGATCAAATGCTGAAAGGTGATTTGTGTTCTAGAAAAATTTGATGATGCTTAATTTTGTTACATACTTCCTACTATATGAAGTTATAAGTTTACATGCTGTTTACAATTTCCCCTGTAATTATCGCAGACTTGTTGTCATCTGCTTGTTAGAATATGAAGGTGTTCTACAGATGGCCAGAGAACTTAGTGCTTACCTTGAATCTGAAGATAGCTCACAATCTTTACTTAAGCTAACAGTATCAAGAGTGGCACTGCTTGTTGCATCTGTTCCTGACAAAGCTCACCGCCGAGCTCCAAAATCTCTTTCACCTCAGTATCCTTTCTGATTACCAGTTAGCAAACTTTCTACGAGTTTCAATAAGTCTAGTGCTTATGGATTATTGATCTACGTAACTACGTGTCTCCTTAACAAAGATTTTTAGTTACTTTTTTAAGAACATCACTATACAGCTATTGGCTGGAGCAGAAGAGAAAAGCTTGAAGGCAAATGGCGGACCCTCTGTATCTGCTAGCACTGACGTGGATGTTTCCTATCAGTTTGTTGGGGATATGTTTGCTCGAATTTTTCGCCGTGGGTCAGCTGGTAAGACAAAATGCCTCTTCCATTTTTCTGGCGTTGTCCTTTGGCCTGGGTTGTTGTAGATCGATGAAGCCAATTTTTATGCTGTCTTGCATGTTTACTGCAGATTTGCTATTAAATGAGTTGGTGCCTCACATTCTTAGACGTGTACGAAGCTTTCTTTCATCACATACCAATACAAATCTGGAGGATGGATTCAAGTTAGATGCCAGTTTTGAGTTTTGGTTTTTGATGATGGAAATAATTAGAGATGCATATGCTCTGGAAAGAATGGCCGAACAGATCTTGCATCAATTGGTAGCTGAAAGTGCAAATGATATGGAAGCATACTGGATTTTATGGATTTTGTTTCAGCGCTCATTCAAACAACAAACGACAGTTAGGTGAAATTTTCTAGTGCTAATGATATTGGTTCTTTGATGAGAGTTTTTATCAAAAATTCATGTAATTTAATCTTTTTTTTTTTTTAATCACAGATTCATGTTGACTGAGAAATTTCTTCTCTTGAAAGTATTTCCTCTCTGTTGTTTGAGGTGGATACTTCAATTTGCTGTTTTGAGTTGCCCTCCTGAGGATGGGAAATTGAAGAAAGGTGAAAGCAATCATCTGCTGCTGGAGACCGCTCAACGTGTGGTTGTGGTTTGGTCCAAACGAGAATTTGTTCAATCAGCTCCATTAGAGCAACAAGTTTGTATCCTTTGTACTACGTTTCTTTGCTTTTCTTAAGAATCTTTTTTGTCGGGTCTTAACCAATCATACCCTGCATGTTAATTGAATGAGGCGGTCTAACCAAGAGACTTGAACTACACTAATATCTATCTATGTACCAAAAAGATCATGTCTACTGTGTGATGCCACAAGGGAAAGTTATGAATTGGTAAATGTTTTTGGGTGTCTTGTGTTTCAATAAGATTACAGGAGGTGTCTGAAAAGGGTCCCACCCAAGTAATTCTGGTTTTTGGGTTACTGAAATCCAATACAATATAAAATTCGTTCCTTAGAAGGCCCTCACTGTTATTAAGTTCATTGTTCCACTACTGATTTTGTACTTCATTGTAGAATTCTTGCAGTACAGAGTGGAAACTAAAACCTAGTATGATTTTTAGGGAATTTCATCTCAGCTACTAATTGGTTAGGATTTGGGAGTGCCACAATTCTTACTTCGACTTGTTTTATCCGACTTCATGTTATCCTGTGACTTGAGCATCAGATGTAACAGCAGCAGCGGGGCTTATGCTGGAAAACATGTCAAGAGAAGAGCTGGACTCAGCCAAGGATGTTATGCGCTCAATTCTTGAAGGAGTTAGCTGTACGATCTTGGATCTTATTCAACATTTTCCACATAACATAAATGTTAACTGAATAAACTGACTGTAGATTTCACCAAATCCTTTTGACAGGCAGGCTAGAAAACCCTGATGATTTGGTCAGAAAAATGGCTTGCAGTTTAGCTCTTGTTTTCTCCAAGGTAATTGACCCGAACAATCCTCTTTACCTGGACGATAGCTTCAGAGAGGAAAACCTGGACTGGGAGTTTGGACTGGCCACCTCAAATATCAAAAACCAAACCTCTGAGGAGACTGCCACACTTTCTGCCAATCTGGTGCAAAAAACAAACTTAGACCATGGAGATGCCAGAATAAGAGGGATCAAAGTGAATTCATCAAAGAAGACGTCTTTGGGGAACAAGTTGGTTGATCTTGATGAGGTTATTGACCCAGCAACAGTGAATGACGAGTTTTACTCTAGTGAAGAAGAGGATGATAACGCAAGTGAATGTTCTGAAGGCTCGAGTGATTCATCTTTACAGCCTTATGACTTGACGGATGATGACACTGATCTTAAGAAGAAAATCTCACAGTTGGTGGAGATTGTTGGAGCACTTCGCAAAACAGATGACCCTGATGGAGTAAGTCTATTCCTTTTCATCTGAGTGTATCTTTTTGTAATCTGTGTTTCTAGTTAGAAGTAGATATGGATTCTCACCCTCTGGAACACTGGGGACCTTGGCAGTGTATATCGTTGTCTTGACTTGTTGTTCTCTGACTTATTTTAAAATGCACTGTGGCCTGGTGGAATAAGAGTTCATGCATTTTAGACCTCCCCACATCGTCCCTTGGAGATGTGTTTTCCCTTAGCAGACATTGTTGTTTAAAAGGGGGGGGGGGGGGTAGTAAGTAGGGTTCACAGTAGGAGGGAGGGGCAAAAGCAGGCAAATTTTTTACTTGATCTGCCTTGCGTAACCCTGCTTTATGAGTAACCTAACAAAAACAAGGGCACATATGGGAACCAAAACACTGCTGCCGAATTTAATTGTAAACCAACAAGAAAAGGCAGTGGGATATGTGGAATTCCAGCGCTTGCAGAAGTTGCAGAATAGGGTACTGGCAGTGAAGCTAGTTATTCTCCTCCTACATTATGAAGTTGTTCTGTGGCTTCTTGCGGATCATTTTTCTCTTATCCCCCCATAACTTTACCTCTTCTGGTGACAAGGATGTGGGTTCTCCAAATCTCGAATATATATATGTTCTCAAATGTAATTCCTGTGGAGCAAACTGTTTTAGTAATATTTCATGTGAAACATCTTATCTAATTTTACTTCAGACTTATGTTTGTTTTGCACTCCGAACTTTCTTTCAACGAAATTTTTTTGAATAAGTTGATAATGGGTGTTTTCTGCATTTCCAAAAGCTGTCTTCTTTTGTATTTTCTTCTAGGATTTTATTAGGTTATGGTTTCTAGATTTAGGGAAATCATAACGCTACCCCGATATGTTATGCAGGTCGAAAGAGCTCTCGATGTTGCTGAAAAGTTTGTGCGAGCATCGCCTGATGAACTTAGGCATGTAGCCAGTGATCTGGTAAGAACACTCATACAAGCTCGTTGTACCGATACAGCAGTGGAAGGAGAGGAGGAATCGGCTGAAGAGAAGAGGGAGAAAGCTCTGGTTGCTTTGCTTGTCATGTGCCCCTTTGAATCTCTGAATGCTACAAGCAAACTTCTATATTCGCCACATTTGGATGTGAGCCAACGAGTAATGATACTTGATGTCATGACTGATGCAGCTCAGGAGCTTGCTACTACTAAAACTGTTGTTAAGAAAAAACAGTCAAGACCACTTATATCAGTCTCAGCAGAAACTGAAGCCTGGTTCTTGCCTACCAGCAAGGGGCCCCCTGGAGCTGGAACCTGGAAAGAGATTCCAGATACAGTCACTCCACTTAATTTGACTTACCGTTTTGAGAGAGATCTTCCTTTAAAGTCTGGTCAAATCAAGAAAGGGAAAACTCGGAGATGGGGTCATAGACCTGCGAATTTTGAAGCTTCGGAGGTGGACAGTTCCCTGAACAAGTTTCCCCTTTATGCAGCAGCATTTATGCTTCCTGCTATGCAAGGTTTCGATAAGAAAAGTCATGGTGTTGATTTGCTGGGAAGGGATTTCATTGTCCTGGGGAAGCTCATTTATATGCTTGGAGTCTGCATCAGATGCACGACTTTGCATCCAGAAGCATCTGCTTTGGTTCCTCCCCTTCTGGACATGCTGAGCTCCAGGTATGGAATATTTTACCCAATACTCTGTCAGCTTTATATTCTTGTTTTGGTCCTCTATTTTTTACATAATACATTCATTAATTTGTTGATGTACACGAGAAGTAAAGAGGTCCCGCTTTTTACGATCAAGAATAAAGTCACTTATACATCCAGGCTCGATCCCCAAGCCCCATCCATCGGGGCTTCTTCGCCAAGTTTTTTTTTATCAGTCCTTAAAATTGTTCAATTTTCATGCAGGGAGGTGTGCCATCACAAGGAACCATATGTTAGAAGGTCAGCCCTATTTGCGGCATCATGTGCACTGACTGCACTTCATCCCTCCTTTATCGCGTCTGCCTTAATTGAAGGAAATGAGGACATCTCAAGAGGGCTTGAATGGGTCCGCAGTTGGGCACTCCAGATAGCTGAATCAGACAATGATAGAGATTGCAGTACGGTGAGTTGCATCAGTAGTGTTTTTTTTTTTTCTGACATCAAGTTGCACCCGTAATATTAGTGGGTGGAGAATTAGGCTTTCTCTGCGGGGTCCTAACTGAGTTGTTTTTGGTTTCGTAGACGGCCATGGCATGTCTCCAGCTTCATGCAGAGATGTCTCTCCAAGCTTCACGCGCTTTAGAATCTGGAGAGAGTACATTGCGAGAAAAGAACATTGGGCTCTCTTCAAATCTGTCAAAAGGGCAAATCAGGATTCCTGGTTCGAGCAGCTTATTTCTCAGCTAAGAATTTTGTGAATCTTGCAAGCTTTACTGTACAGATTAGTGGTCCAGAATTCAGACGTAGGCACGCTTCTTGTGGACGATGTAAATCACATTTTTGGTTATAGCATGTGAGATTGCATGTTTGTATCCTCAAAATTGTATACCAACTTCATCGATTTATCGAGAGATCAGACTACATTTTGAAGGTTCATCCAAGGCAAATTCTAAGGTGCGCTGATGGCACCCTGACTACGTTCTCAGAAGCACAAATTAGGAATTATAGATTTTAACTAGCATGGTGGCTATTCCTTTGCTTTTTTAACCAGGTTCTGTACAACCTTTACATACCAGTAAATTTCAGATACATAAGCACCAGATACACCACTAATTTACACATTGACTAAAAGGCTACTGACTATGCACCTGATATCTACAAAAAATTATAATGCAGTTAGCCTCGAGATGGTTAGACTTCTGCTCAGAGCTCAGTCATCTATAGATATAGTTTCTGCAGTCTTTCCCCGCAGCCTACGACGAGATATGCGAGCAACTTTTATCTCTGGCTTTTTTCTAGGTAGTTCTTTCTCAAGCTTGTCACGGAAAGTATCCAAGTCCTCAGGATTGAACCACTTCTGCAACATCTGCAGTGGGGAGCGAAAAATGTCACTTCAAAGCCAACAGGAAACAGATGCATGAAGGGAGCGAGGGTAAAAAGTAGCAGATGTGGAATCAGGAGTACATACAAAATATGGATAACCATCAGATGTGCTGAAGTTTTCGGGAGCAGCCTCCATAAATAAGTTGATGAAGTAAAGAACATAAGCGCCACATTCTTCATCATCCCTCTGCTGGGGTACCTGAAACGCGGTCATCTTGTGTCAAAGCCAACCTCTTGAAAAAATGACTAACAAAATAACTAAGGCAGGTATGCGCCGTATGCCTATTGAAAAATCAGATTGCAGCAGAAACCTCTTGTCCCACTGACCGCTACCCGAGCTCCCAAAAAAATGAAAAAGGAAATCTAAGAGAAAACAACTCTTCGCTAAAGCATCACCAAAGTCTTTATATTGACTATAGAAAGAGAGGAAAGATCAACAATAAAACATTACAGAGCATTAGATGGTCAAAACTAGGAATCTTTGCAAGAGTGTAGGGGGCTGTATCCTCCATTTCTCAGTATTTTACGTATTATCGAGCTTTAACTTAGTCCTGGTGCTGTAAGTTTTCAGTCCAAATACATAAGGTTTGGCATGATGGCTTAAATAATATAAGCCACATTTGATCTGTCAGTCTGTCACATGGCAATATTAACAAGTAGCATTCAAGTCTCACTGCAAAGTTTGACAACTCAATTTTCTCAGCTTTGCGCTAGGACAGGGAAAAAAAGCAGAAGAAAAGGATATGTTTACCCTAAATATGAAGAATTCCCCAAAGATTATTATACCCCTTATCTAATTTACCTAGGTCTTAAATGTGTGTGTGTTGCAGGTGCTTATACAAACCTAGATAGTGCAGTCCGAAGTGATCAAGTAAGAAGGGGGGAAGGGGGGGGGGGTCAGAGTTTCGGTAGCATATTCCACAGCTCCAAAGATAAGTACCTTAGGGACGAGGAGGGGGATTCGTGAAATCTCTTTCTTGCCTTCTGTTCTGCCCTCTTCCTTATATATGTCCAAAACAAACCTGAAGATAATATAATAAACGATTAGGATAACAATTTTGAGAACTCTTGACTCAGAAGTACTCTTAAACACAGTGTCAGTATTGACATCAATGAACTGACATAAGTTTCTTCTTTTCCCGATTTTACAGCAGCATATAAAAAGCAAACTTTTAGAAGTTAAATTCCGCAAACAGAGGTCAAGTGTCATACTTTCTTATCTCTGGCTCAAGTCTCCTGGCATCTGCATTCTCAAGTGAATCAAGAAGCAACATGCACGGTGTTCTACCTCCTGAGTCAGAATTCTCACCGAGATGGACAAGTATCAGAAGGCTCCAGTGACCCCTGATGTAAGTATGCCAGTAAATAAGTGGAAATTGGGATATATGAAATCTCAACAGTCAATGGAGAAACCAACAGATACTTACCAGCAGACGATGGGAACAAACACATACTTCTTAGAGAAGATGCGCTTTTGTTTGACCCAGGTTAGGACTTTCGGTCTAGTGGACTGCTCTCGGTACATTGTGAACCACAAGCTATCAAGGTAGGCAAATGACATTCTCTTATCTTCAGGAAAATTCTTCCAGAGGCTCCTGGAAATTTCAGGAACAGGTTAAATAACCTACACAAGCAAATATATCATAGAGGAAATCATTTGTGCAGGATTTTGAGGGACTAGTATGTATCTTACTCCATATAGCACTCAAAGGTATCAGTATCCAGTTTATTTCCCTCATTAGGAGGGATAATAGCATGGTTGTCCATCATCATTGAACTTTTACCATTGGGCATCTTAGTGCAACGTGCACGGACTCCACGTTGTCGGTTGGGAAACCTTCCAAAATAACAAGGAGCAGTTTTTCTATAGTCTTTTCTTATCTTCTTAACCTCTTCCCAAGTTATATGATTACTGGAACGGTAGCGATGTGCAGCAATATGTAGCCAACATGAGCGGTGCTTGGATATCCCATCTCCAAATAGATCTAGAAAAGACACCACAGGATTTCATCAAATTGTAGGTAACTTTGCAAAGGAATGTATACCATACTTTGCTCAATTGTCACAAGGTGTTCAATTTCGCCAAGTACTATCATTAATTCATTAGGGTATTAGATTCATCAATTACACATCAAATTGAGCCCGTACTGTCAACATTGCTGACTAAAGCTAAAAACATATAAAGAACAATCAATTAATTAATTAACCAGCCCTATTTACTCCGGAATCATAATCGAAACTGAATTATCAATTCGAGTACCAACTCCAACAGCATATCATGATCACAGGTCGACACAATTCTAGCACCAATTCGTGTAACAAGATTGACACAATGAACATTCTACAACAGGAAACATCACTCTAGTACAACATTGCAAAGGGAAAGAGCTTCTAATTCTGGTTTTCCTACAATATCAAACATCATTTCGCCTCGAACTATATTCAAGATTAATTACCTAACAGTAAGATAATGAACACCCACAAAAGATCCCAACTTCACTCAACAAAACCCACATTTTCCCAAGAAAACACAGATATTATAGCTGAAAATCAAACTTCCTGCTAAGACAAGAGATTTAATTCTAAACTATCAGAAACATCACTCATGGGTTTCGTACTCTTTACACTTCAGACAAGTGAAATTCAGGCATACTAGATCAGAAAAACAGCTCAGTATTCAGTTCAGTATAAAAGAAGCCAACTTTATACAACTTCAACAAGAAATATTGAAAATTTACCCATCATGCAAAAAAATAATGAGCTCAAACATATCACTAAACATGAATCAAGTTAAAATATAGTAGATTTCAGCAAAAAGGGCACCAAAATCTAATCACACCCAGTAAAAAATTCAGCTTACAGTACAATTTTCTACTATAAAATTCACAAAAAAAGTGGATTTACAAAATACCCACCAAACAAACACATGCTGAATTTATGGGGGAAATGGGAGAAGAGAAAATTACCAGAAAGAGTGAGCGTGAGATTCAAGTCAACTGGGGAAGAAGAGCGGGATTTACTTGCTCTTCCCATCACAAAGGAGAGATTTGAGATCTCTCTCTTTCTTTCTCTCTCTCTCTAAGCCCAGCCTTACCCTTTTTACATCATTTATTCACTCCCACTTTTCGCATTTGGATCCCAGCAAAGGCTTACGTTATTGGGTAGTTCCGAAAATGTTAAATGTCCGCTAGCTCAATTAATAAGATCATTCAATATCCCATTTATGGTACCATATTTAGAAATTTTCTTGTATGGATTACGGAATTTCACGATTTGACTTTGTTTATGTTGGTTGTGGATCTACGAGGAGAATAAGTTTGCATTAAGAATTCAATTCCGTCGTTAATATATTTTCACCGATACAATTAATCAATTCAATTTAGTTTACAGTAAATCGGTTCTACAAGAGTTTGTTCATTTTGTTAGATTTAAAATGTGATTTTTACGGGTAAGGATCCTCTAGATTTTGTTTGTGGTAGAATTTGTGAAGTTTACTAAAACTAGTAATAAGACAAAAATAAAGAATTTTGAAAGACACATATAAAAATGTTAATTTATTTATTATTACCTTTTTAAGTAAACTCTACCAAATAGAGTTGAAAATCAACTTTAGAGGATCCCTACACGATTTTTACGTCTCATTTTCAACCCAATTTATTTGACTGAAATTTAACGGATCCCACATGGCATATAACTAACATCAAGTTGAACACTTGTTGGTGAAGATTGATTATTTCCCTGTCAGACATTTAAGTGCTAATTATTTCTAATATTCCTATTACTAAATGCCCCAATAAATTGAAAAAGTGACAATCATCATATTTAATGTTTGTGCGTAAGAAACTTGAGTCATACTCATTGACTCATACGGAGTACATGTAATCTACTCCCACTGACTTGACATTGTCTTTTGCGTGTAATTAATTATCGAAGAGAAAAACTACATACTACTAATTTTGACGCCTCATTTGTCACCCGACCCTTCTAAAGTAAACGAATGCAGGAATCGGGTATAGAACCAACTTTCAATGGTAATCCCTCGAAAATGGGATGAGAATCGACTCGATGTCGGTCATAAGACGACATGAATAGATCATACACTCAAAAGTCGAAAGGAAAAGACATGAAGAACAAAGATGGCACGAGCCATGACACAAATGGATGACCATTAAAAGAGAGAATGATAATGTTTACATTTGAATCATACATCATAACTACTTGTACAACTTATCTTCTTGAAGAAGCTCATTGAACAAGAACTAGAGTTTAACAAACAACATAAAAGGCCACACAAAACAAGTTAAATGTAACAGAATGTGTAACCATCCTTCTTGTACATCGCATATAATGGCCTCGTCCCTTAAGCTTCTAACGCGCCCATGGAAAAGGGAGAGATCTTCTCGGGGGAAGGAACGCTTGAGATTGATATTAGTTCCGACCTTAACTCTTCAGGGTTGTCTGTGTTCTTTACCACTGTCCCATTCAGGCCTTCTGAGTCTTCAAAAAAGGACTTTGAAGTAACAAGCTTTTCGGGTGTAGAATGGGAGATAGCAATGAGCAGTTCCCGGACCAGCTCTAGTGAAACCTCTTTAACGGGGGATACTATAGCCATAAACCGTCAGCTAAACCTCCTGAGCAAAGAAAAACCTAGCATCAGACAAAGTGCACAGTCACACGACCCATAAACTGAATAAGAGGAACTATGCGACAACAATAACCCACAACCGTCCTCCTCTTGTACGCCCACCCTGACTAATCTCATTCAACTGATTAATGGTTAATTGTTATAGCTATAGGTATTCAAATTATATACTAAACCAATCTCCTTCGTATGCAATCAAATCGACTACCACCCTTCACAATTTAACCCAAGGGATCTTTGTACTAAAACATGAATTAGAAGGCTAGAAGCTCAGCAAGTACTCCCAACACACAATTGACTTGACCAAAAGCACATGCTACTCAAACTTCAACTAAACAACCACATTGCAAAGGGCTACTATTGAATAGACTCCGTACCATGGATGCTTCTCAATGATCATCTCGGAACCATATGTATTTCAAACAGACCCAAACATGTACTGTATCTACACGGGATTTTCACCTCTCACAAGAGCTTAAGGAAGACATACTCCATCTAGACACAACCTAGACATGAAAAGATCAAAAACTCCCATTCTGATATGCCCCCGAACCCAAAGTTTGATGATGGCTTAGTACAATCGATCATACTCCTGGCTCGGGTCTACTTATGTCCACAACCTATGATTATTAGCTGAATCTAGAAGCCGACTAGATTCGAGCTGCAATGCTGAATGTTTATGCTAGCAAGCACACAGGTTCATAGGGTGCATGGTAAGTGAATCCTCCATCCGAGGTACATGAAAATTGCACCTAATACCTCAGGCTATGGGTAGAAGGCGGGGAGCTTTCGCCAAGCTCCCACCCGATTCCCAAAGCCGAGTTCTAATACCCCTCTTGAGCACTAACAATAGAGGCATAGACCTCAACCTCACTTGCTCAACCGAATCCTCCACATGTTAAACAACTTCGAAATTCGATTACTTCTCCAAAAGGATCAACCGAGGTCACTTTGTTTTATCAACATAACCCAAACAAGAACATCAATCTACCCGGCTTCGTAACCTTTATTTACTCCAACTAATTGAAATTCGACAAAATCCCGTATGAGACCGTCTCACGATAATTCAGTTCATTTGGTTTCCACCAGCAAACAGTAAAAATAAATAAATTCATGAACAGAACTGCATAATTTGCAGCCTGAAACACCAAATTCTACAAACATAAAACCCTAATTCTCACATAACTAAAAGTATATACAAAAAGATTGAAACTTTCAATCAATTTACTGAATTTTGATCACCAATGAAGTATGCCCATCATTCACAAACCACAGAAAAACACAATTACACCCAAATTAAAGAAATCCCAACAACAAAATCAAATAAAGTTATAATCTTTACAACAAATTATTAAAAAGCGCACATAAATCTACTTATCATCAGGATTATACCCAAAAAAGAACAAATCTTTCACATACAATCAATTTCGAAAGAATCAAGGATGAAAATAGAGGTACCTGAAATTCGATTGGTTTTGTGAGACACAGAAAACAGAAGACAGGCAGACAGAAAGACAAAGAGGGATGAAGAAACGTCTGGAGTTGTGTCGTAACGTATACAATGTGCAGGAATTTTATAGCCAACGTTAGGAGGTTTCGAGAAGCACCTGGTTTTATAGGTCAAAAAAGGTGGTTATTGCCGTACCAACTACCAAGTTTGGGAGTACTCTTTTTCTTCACGCTACCAACTTGATTAGGATTAGGATTAGGATTATACGTATCAATACGTATGCATGCATGTCATTAAAAAAAAGTGTTGATTTTGGCAAGACAAATCAGAATCTATAAGGTAAATATCTCCATTATATAAAACAGGTTCAATGAATCAACCTTGACGGTAGTAATTACTGCCTTGGCAATATCATCGCCAAAAAAAAAAGACAGCATTCTAGGCTAGGACTCTTGGAGTACCTTAAACACACGACACTAACGCTACAATAGTAAGGGATCAGCGGATGATCGGAATTTTGAAACATATCGACTATTGAGCACAATAACGAGCCGATATTGGTGACACATTTTACCTATTTATAGTAACAGTTGGATCCAAACGTTTCATATTTCGATTATTTTGTTCGAATGTGAACCTAAACTATTCTTGTATTGACTCCATCGTAAAACAATTAAGATTTCTAGTTGCAACAAAATTACACTGAGGTTTGAAGGATGAAAGCTGCTTCGTTCTTCAGAGATGATGATATATATCTTTACTGGTGAATCATCATGGAGTCCCCGACGACTACCAGCCTTATGCCGCTTCTGAAGGCAACGAGAACGAGCTGAGATCGAAAGGATATCATCATGCAGGCGGAATCTTATCCAACGGCCACGATCATCCAGCTGCAGTGGGAAATAGTGTGAGGTCGATGAATCTGAGCACTGGTATCTGGATTGTTCATCCACTGATGTTCTCGATTTCTGCAGCTTTGTCAATTCTCTTCATGATGCCCGCAATGACCTGAGATCATCATTGAGAAGTGAACAAATGATTTAACCAATGGTTACATTAATCAACAAACAGTACATAATATTGCTAGGCTTTAGCAGCACTCAACCCACTCACCTTTCCAGGTCCCAATTCGTAACTCTTCTTCAATCCTTTGTTTAGAAGAGTCTTCAGTGTTGTCTCCCATTGCACAGGAGAAGTCACCTATTTCATTTTCATGTAAGGTGAGTAAATTCTGCTTCCAGCTAAATGATAATGTCCGGGAATAAATTAGTACTGTGTCTCAACTAGTGTACCTGTCGTGCCAATATCTTTTTAATCATGTCCGGATCAGCATGGGGCTGCGCATCAACATTGGATATGACAGGTATGCGTGGTGTCCTGATTTCTGTTGCCGCCAATGCAGCTTCTAATCTTGAAACAGCAGGTTCCATAAATCTGGTGTGGAAAGCACCAGCAACTGCTAATCGAACCTGAAAAAAGTTTGAGAATAAATGACACATTCTTAATGGTCAGATTATCCAAGTGTTCAGCTCCAGAGTCCCTTATCAAGATTGTACAGTGAAAATTACCGTCATTCTGGCCTTGAAGGACTTTGCCTTGGCTTCTACTGCCTCAATGCCTTTCACACCACCAGACACAGCATAATTCCCCTGCACAAGTATGAATGATTCGCGTCATGATTTTTGTACAGAAGATCAGTTGATGAGTGTAAACAAAGGGGCCCAGAATCTACTCACAGGGCATAGGAAATTTGCGATTTGAACCCTTTCATCTTCAGGGACTTCTTCATTTGCAGCATCACATAAATTTTGAACCTTTTCTGCATCAAGGCCTATGATGCTAACCATGGCACTTTTAGCAGCATCAGAGGCTGCCTACAATGGCGTGAAAAGTCATCCACCTTACCCATACTTTATAGAGGGGGATATCAATTGGTTAAAAGTTAATCTACCTGCATAGCTTCACCCCTTAGCTTCACCAGCTTAAGCCCATCCTCAAAGCTTCAAAAATGATAGCAGGCATAAATGAGGAAGTGAACAAAGTAACACTACGACTATTCTGCAGTAAGAAAAAGTTGCAACCTAAGAATGTCTTTCTACCAACGCAGAACTCTCAGGACATGCCAAAGTGAGTTTTACCCACCTATATGTACCATTCTCATTACTGAACACATCTCAGATGGTGAACAGGTAGACATCTGAAGTCGAAATAAAAACAACCCCCCCCCCCTCCCCCAAATGAGCTAAAGAACAAAAGCATCTCATGAACTTTCTTGACACACCTGAAAGCTCCAGCAAATGCCAAAGCAGTGTATTCTCCCAAACTTAGACCACAGGTCACATCCACTGAATCAATTATCTGCTGTCCTCCTTCACGAGCACGCAAAATCTCAACAGCGGCTAAGCTCGTCACATAAATAGCTGGCTGCAGCAACAACAAATTACGGTCAATACTGTTTTTTTTAGGTCACGGTCAATACTGTTTAAGGAGTCAGTACATGATTTTTTCAACACTGGTATCATCTATAAGGTGTTACAGTACTAGTTTGGGGGCCTGCCTCACGCCAGGGCTACATATAATTATATCTTATAGCATAATTATCATAATTTATTTCTTATCTATTTTGGGGCTCCTATCATAGATTTTTAGCTCCAATACTTTGCCACAACACATAATATGATCTCTTAAAGTAACTAAAAGAATTTGTGTCGTTTTTGTTTCCTCGCCATTTTGGGCCAAAAATTGTTGATTATATACTTCGGTTTCGGCCAATTTGGACCATTTTTTTCAAAGTTGTCAAATGTTCTCAAAACTTTACCAGGAACAATCTTTGATTTCCTTTATCTGCTACGGAGGGCCAGTTGCTCTGTTTGGACAATTTTAGAACCCATCCGGCACAAGCTGGCTGATGAGGTTAGAGTGCATTTTGTCAATTTTGGGAACCTATCATAGGTATTTTGCTCTAATATTTTGATAAACCCAATGATATTATCCCTAGGGGCTTCCACAATAATTTGAGCCATTTTTGGTATGTGACCATTTCGGGCCAAAAAACGTGCATTATAGCCTTAGTTTTGACCGATTTTGCCCATGTTGGCAACTATTTCCAAAGTATCTAAATGCTGTGAGAAAATTACCATAAACAGACTAGGAATGCCAAAGAGAAAATTGAGGTGCCAATTCCTCTGATTGGGGGATCTTTTAAGCCCCTTCGCGGCTTCGCCTCCAAGCACCCGTTGAGGGCTTGAGGCTAACTGTTGTTTTTGGCTGATTTAAGCCACCTATCATAGGTTTTTAGCTCTAATACTTTGCCACAACACATAATATGATCCCTAAAAGTAACTAGAAGAATCTAAGTCATTTTTGTTTCATTGCCATTTTGGCCAAATTTTGTTGATTATATACTTCAGTTTTGGCAATTTGGACTATTTTTTTCAAAGCAGCCAAAAGTTCTCAAAAAATTGAGCCATTTTTCCTCCGGGACTATTTCGGGCCAAAACAGTGTATCACAGCCTTAAGTTTTGAACGATTATGGCCATGTTGGCGACTATTTTCAAAGTATCTAAATGCTCTGATTAAAAAACCATAAAGACCCTAGGAGAGCCCTGGATAAATACGAGGGAGGCATTCCTCCATTTGGTGGGTCTTTTAAGTTTTAACCCCTCCGCCCCTGAGCACACGATGAGGCTAACAGCTGTTTTTGGCAGATTTTGGGCACCTATCATAGTTTATTAGCTCTATCATGTAGCCACAGCACATAATATGACCCTAGAAACTACTCCAACAATTTGAGTCATTTTTGTTTTAATGCCATATTAGGCCAAAATCTTGGATTATATGTTTCGCCTGGTCAATTTGGACCAATTTTTTCAAAGTAGCCAAATGTTTTGAAATTTTTACCATGTGAGAAAATTACCATAAAAACCCTAGGAGTGTCGGGCCATCCTCCGTTTAGGCGGGTCTCTTAAGCCCCTGCGCCTCCGAGCACCCTTTGAGGCTAAGCACTGTTTTTGACTGATTTGGGGCACGTATCATGGGTATTTGGCTCAAATGCTTTTCTCTAAAAGCTACTAGAAAGTTTGAATCTTAAGGTTCACAGATGGTATCAAGTGTCGAGCTAGAAATAGTGAGGTTTCAGGTTTTTATATATATAGTACTCCGTAATAGATTAGATGGTACATTTAGAGTAAATGCCACTAGATTTGCACTATCTCAAAACTCACAAGATAGTTCATAACCCAGATGTAAAAGCAATGATACAAAAAGCTGTCTGACATCCCTTCAACAAAGAACTCGAGGGGAGCCATGTGCACCACGGAAGAAGGAACAAACGTATAAACTTAGAAGAATCACAGTTCACACTTAACAACCTATTAAATTCATCAACCAGTACCTCAGATCATAGCAACTCACACACACCATACATGCAGTTAACAAAAAGGGGCAGTATACTAGTATACCAAAGCGGTGAAAAGAAAAGTACATCAGAATAAGGTGTACCTGGCTTAAAACAGTAGAATTAAGCTTCTCCTTAGGTCCATTGGTGCAAATATCCAAAAGATCAAACCTATATGATTCAAATAAAAACAACTAAAGTCATTCATTTCCTCCAGAATAGAGCATGAACAGCCTGAAACTTAATCAAAGATCAGAACTTGAAGCCGAAATCATCTACTAAATTTCCAGCATTATATTACCCAAGAATGTCATTAGCTTTGTTGAACAATGTAGCAGCAGCTGGCACATTTTGTGCCTCTACTCCCATTCCCACAGCTTGTGCTCCCTGCAATCAGTCAACTAATCACCCCCTTACATCAACATAAACACAAGCAAAACCCTCCTATTTTTCTTACAAATTAGATCGACCTTTGCGACTCATTACGAAGGGATAACAAAACATACATCCACACACATATCCACATAAAGCCATCTCTCTCAAATATAGTACCATTCCATTAGTGATCAATTGATCACCCCCTCACATCAACACAAACCCAATCAAAACCCGCCTTTTTTTGTATAATCGTACTGATAATTGCGTCTCATTATGAAAACAAAACAAAACAAAACACTAACATAAACCTAAACTATCAGCAATTCAGAACTAGCAAAAAATGAAACTTTTCCCAGAATCAATTATTAATGAAATTGAAGAAATGCAATCAAACTAATTAACCTGGCCAGGAAAGAGGAAAGCTGAAGTAGACTGATAATCAGAGAACAAAGCATCATCATTAACAGAAGCTTGAGATCCAACAGAAACGCTCATATTAACCCTACCAACGTTCAAATTTCTGGGTTGAAATCTTAAAACTCCATGATTATTATTAAACCCAACAAAGCTGGGAACTTTGGAGCCCAGAGAAAGCTTCAATGAAGGGCCAACAATGGAGGAACTCATTGTGATTGAGGAAAGCTTCAACCTGAAGTTGGGGAGGAGAGAGAATTGTTCAATGAAGCATGCCCATCATTCACAAACCATTAAAAAAAAAAGCAAAATTATAACCAAATTAAGAAAACCCAGCAACAAAATTAAACAAAGTTATAATCTTTACCACAACATTTAATCAAAAGGGCACATTAATCTACATATTATCAGGATTGTGCAAAAAAAAATTGAATAAAAAAGTCAGAAAAAAAAAAACAAATCTTTTACAAACAATATGATCAATTTCAATAAAATCAAGAGGAAAAATGGAGGTACCAGAAAATTCGATTGATGTCGTGAGACTCAGGGAAAACAGGAGAATGAGAGAAGGATGAAGAAATGTCTGGAGTTGTATCGTGAAGAGTAAGTTGCAGGAATTTTAAGATTAAAAATGGCGGAGTGTTCGAGAAGCGCCTGGGTTCACAGGTGAAAAAGTGGTTATTGCCGTACCAACTACCAAGTTGGAGTATAGGACTACACATGCAGTTACCAAGTTGGAGTATAGGACTACTACCATTTTAATTTGGGATTAGTACATGCATTGTCAGTTGTCATGAAAATCTTTGTAAATTATAAGATTTCGTCTCCAGTTCGAAGGCCGATTAGATATCTGAGATTAACCAGCCAGTTGAATTGCTTCGGTTTTCCTAGTCATATAGAACACCAACATATTGAAAACGGGTCGAAGAAACCGACCATGAAATCAGTTAATTCGTAGGATTTAAATATACGATCCAACCATGGATTGAGAGAGACTACAGTACGGGTAAGGTCGTCAACATGTTAGCCAGAGAGCTTTCTCGAACTCTAGTCTTGTCGTGCTAATAAAAACAGGCATTATCGAATTAAGGATGCATCTTTCAGACTTTTGTTTTATAGCCACAATGACACCTATATTAATAACACTATAAAGTTTGTTATTTATATCTCGCAATTCAATACCTACGATCTTATTGATTGTGTAGATCAACAGTACTTCAAAATAATAACACTAAAAATTGCGCGATAAAATGTTACATGCAATTGCCGTTTCAAACTCAAAACCCGTAAATATAGAATGAGGTATACATTCTAGGAAAAAAAAAAAAAAAAGACAAAGCACAAACCATAGACAAACACATTTCAAAGACTCGGAACATAATTCCATGACTACATTGGAACTTACAAACGATGTACTTGAACCTACAATTACCAGTTTACGACTAACACTAGCACATTCTCCTACAACAACATTCTAAAACTAATGAGTACGAAGTACCCTAACGACTCAAACCGATATAATGATAAAGAGTCATCAGCTGATCGGAAAAATTAAACAATAAAGAACCACCCGGTCTGGGTGGGCGGTCCCATCATTACAATAAACGATAAAGCGCCATCAGGTGGTACAACAGCCGATCACGGACGATTGCTTATCAGTTATCACAAGCTAATTAGGCATTGAAATTAAAGTAGCGTAAACCAGAAGACGCAAGAATCGGCAAAGAATGACGAGGGAATTGCCACGGCTTCATCATTGGATCATCATCATAAAACAACACTTCATTTCCAGATGATGACGATGATGATCCTCTGACAACCTTAGCAATGTCGACGATATTCTCCAACGCCTCCAACTTCGCCGCGAGTCGGTCTTTCTCTTCCTTCAACACCACGTTTTTACCTTCCATCGCCGCGAAAACCGCCGTAAGTTCGCCAATTTTCTTGTCGTACACCTCATTCTCTCTCTTCAAGCTTCCTACTTGCTTTATCAATCCGTCTAAGTGCTCCTGCTTCCTCTGCCTCGACCGCCGCGCGGATTCCCTGTTCGACTCCATTCTACGACGCTTTTTATCGTCGACATTTCCGCCACCGCCGCCGCTTCTTCCGCCGCTGTATCCCTCGGAACCTGAACTTCCCGCCGGTTTCGCAACCGCGACGGTTTTCTTAATTTCGCCGGAACCGTTCGAATTCGCCATTTTTTCTTCGAATTTCAGTAAAAATTAGGGTTTACGATTGAAATTAAATTAAATTAAATTAAATTAGGAGAGTTTGAACGAAATTACGAGAAGACGTAAAACCAGTATAAAAAAACGACGGAAAGTGATTGAGCTAAACGAACACGTCGTAACAAAGTGATGTGTTTCATATGAAAATCTTTGTTAATAATTTCTTGGTAATTTTATCCAAGTTCATCCCCAAAAAAAACGTTTCGAATTCGAATTGATGATTAACGACGGAATGTGTGTATGAAACGCAACGTTTCGATTATTTTGAAAAAGCGTCGGAATTTTTTTAGGGCGGAGAAAATGAGGAGGAGGAGGAGGAGAGAGAAAGTGGATAGGAGAGAGATTTATGTGGAAGAGAAGAGGGGTAGTATATATAGTGAAGGGGGGATTGGATGGATTAGGATAGGGATGAAAGGGTGAGGGGTATATTTGGAATTTCAAGAAAGTTCGGAGAAGGTGAGTTGGTGTGTGTGAGGAGTAAAAAGGTGGATTTGGGTGGCAAAACAAACGTGCGATGTTTTTACCATTTTTTGATGATTTGTTTAGTGTTTGATTGGTCTAATTTGGGTACTAATATGGAGTTAAAGGTTGGATTAGTTTTGTTAAATAATCATCATTTCTTGGCATGATTTTTCTCATGTTAATGATGGTGAGGACCAATGAGAAATGAGGACCAACCTTCTTAATTATAGTCGTTTTCGAGATTATTTAGGTAAAAAAGTTCGGTGTTGGAAGCCCGCGTTCTCCTTTTGATGTGTTGCTCTTATTCTGATTTAACTTATCAGAGGAGTCGGGATGTGTATGGACTAATGTATGTTAGAGTAATAATGACAAAGCATAATTGGAGATACTCGGATGGTATAAAATTTCGGTCTGATTGCTTTATCTTCTAGACACTTTTGAATTTTGTTAAGCACTAGGCGCCGCCGACAACTTTATTTAAAAAAACTCTAGAGTACTTTTGTTTTTTCATATGAAACCTAAAATTGTACAATGTAAGATAATAACGAGAATGTCTAGTTCATCATTCATTATCATCAATACGATAGAAATAATAAATTTACAATTTAAATTAACCGGAAGATGTTTCGGATGTCACTATACCCCTAAAGTCCTAAACTCTAGACTATTCTTATTATATCATATACTCCCTCCGTTCGGCTTTAAACTTCTTACTTTCTATTTAGGGGTGTTTATATTTAAACTTCATACTTTGAATCTTTCCTTATTTGTACATATAAATACCAAAACACCCTTACTTTTGTATTAAAAGTGCAAGTGGGACATACCCCTCTGTGTAATTTTACACCAAGTGGACCCTAAAATTCATTCTTTATTCTAATTTTCTTAAAACTGTGTTCCGACCCTACGCGTTTTATAGCTGAACGGAGGGAGTATTACATTATCACTTGATATACACCATTGCGTTACAGGCGTAAAATTGTTTACATTAATTTTAACGAGCACACACTATATATAATTAAAACAAGTATACAAACACTGGTCAAAAACCGTCATCAAAATATATGTCTTATACGGAGTATAATTTTAAAATGATCGAGATAGAACATTACTGCATCAGACCATGATTAGCAATTATTTAGCTCGTTAATGACATCTTGATGTTAGTCAAAGACATAATCTCTTATCTAACTCCTAAACAAATCATACGCAAAAAGCTAAATAGAGTGATTTAGGATGGAACAATCCAAAATAAAAGAATGTTGGTCTGTATTTATTCGCAAATGAATTTCGTCAAGGATAATTTATAATAGTACATGTACTACTTATCACAAAGAGACGTACGTACTACAACCCCGATATATTACTTTGATGCCACAGCTTATCCATTCCTGTCAAATCCATTGAAACCTATAAAGAAGCCACCATTACATTGACTTTTCGTACCTCGGAAACCAAAATTTTCGGGATGTACCGATCTCTCGATAATCTCTTCTGATTCTTTACTTTTGGTTTGAATTTCACTCACATAATTAAACATAAAGAACTCAAACGAAACAACTCGCTTACGATGTAGTATAGTAAAGAAATGTCAACGTTGTGTCATAGTAGATGCTATTGATTTGCTTCAGAACAGTATAATGTTCGCTTCTCTAACACGAAAGTCAAAACTTATCTTTAAGACTATGAATTTGGTCATAAATCGGAGCCGTTATAAACAAATTGCATTTTCTACAATTTTCTCCGACAACTTTATACTAAAATCAGACGATAATAATAATATCATGCAAATAGAAGCTTCTGAAACAATATGTAAATCATGTACTAAAATCGGTGCGATTCCATCGTCATCTTCATTAGAAAGCTTTTTGACGCTCTCTTTGAAATATTTGATGGTCCTCCTTAACCAGATTTTATGTCCTTGCAGAATATACAGTAGATCTCTTTGCCTTACTTTACAAACAATGCCTAATATCTCGAATTCTCGAGTCGGATATGTATGTCCCGCTCTATAGAATACACTTCGACCTACAATCATATGTACAAAAATCGTTCTCGAGTTCTTTTCTCATTACCGGGAGAAAGCAGCAGCATAAAGAACAAGGCTAAGATTATTATCGCCACTTTGACAACACTTCTTTAGTTAGGATGAAATATTGCGAGTGAGAGTGTTGGAGGACTCTCTGGAGTTCGTTCCCAAAACAAAAGTCACTACTCAGGTGCTTTCATGGTGTATTCCTAGTACCAACAAATGAAGTCACCTTCAGATCCTACTACAGATATCGCTACATCAGACATGTCGTTCTCTTCCTTGTCTGTGAAATAAGTCGAAGTTGTAGAATTTTCCAAAATTTCCTTCCACTTTCCAGTACCAAACACAGACCTCCATATAAAGCTTCTTTTTTAAGCTAAAAAAAAAGCAGACAGATTTACCAACCAAATTGAAGTCCTGTCATTATCTTAATATCTATTGTTTCCCCTTCTCTTTGATAAAGGATTAAGAGAAAAAAAAAAAAAAAAAGACAGCAACTTCAACCTCTATAAGCTAAGATATACAAGACAATCAAACTCTATCTAGCTTCAACGAACATGGGAGAAATGTTGCATAATGCACGGCACATTAATACAACACACCAGGTTGCTCCAGCATAAAGAATCCAATTTGTTTTGTGTATACAACGATGTGCCGTGAATCATGTAACATTCATCTATACACCGTACTCGGCTTCCTGAAAGAAGCTTCCTTCAATGTGTACAAGTCCTAAAGGTTTTGAAGGTTTTTACAAAAAAGTATGAATACCTAAGCTTTACCAGTTAATTATATAAATTAATGGAGTCTTATCTATGTTAAAACATTGATTATAAGTTAAGACCTTAAGAGGAGGGGGACCTTCCACTAAGAGATGTTCAATTGCCAAAGTCCAATTCATGTCTTTTTACAACTATTATCATAAGACCCTAAAATCAAATTGATCCTATCATCATTAAGAAAGCAATTACAAGAAGAAAAAGCATAAAATTTTAAAATAGCCACCAAATAAAGACAAATTCCATGTCATAGACTGCTTTATTTCTTTGTCCACCATAAAGATTTTTATAAGATCTGAATTCTATTGAAAAAGTTGTAATCAAGCAATTTGCAATGAAGGACTTGCTTAGAAGTAAGCAAAGAGATTAGGAATGAAAGTACTATAACAGTGCAACTAGTATCTGGCTGCTTAGAAAAGGTGGAGAATGAGCAGCTACTCAGCAGAATTATCAAATAGTTTATGATAGCTAGAACGAAAGAAGGGTTTGATTTTTCTAGGTTGGTCTCTTACATTTAAGTTGAAAACATGTTCCGAAGCCTCTAACCAGTCACCCCCATGTCCTACTCGAACACTCCCTCAAGTGAAACTTCTTCTAATTCTAACTAGAATTCCATTTTGACTATTTGATAGTGAACCTTGATTGATGGTACTGTGTTCATGTGTTTTGACCCCAAAGTACATAATTTAAGAGGCTGCTACCAAATTAACTTCGCACATTAAATAATCACGTTAACAATCAAAGGGAACGAGTACTAAGGACTATTTTCTAATTCCAACCCTCAGTGCTTCAGTCAGAGTTACCTACGAGAGTTTGCGTTAGTCTAACCATTAACCAATAAACAAGACATATTGGATATCTGGAGTAGGAGAATGTGTTAGTCTACCAATAAACTTTGGAGATCAAGGTCAACTCTTAATATCCTTACATTAACTAATATAGAAGAGTAAGGCAAATTTTTAACAATCGAACCAACTAGTGGTGTGTGACGATTCACCATTCAGATTTTATCGATTTATTGGCACTCCAAAAGAAGATTCCAACATTCTTGCTAACATTATAAGATGCGTGGATGTGTTGGGAGGATGGTTTTGAGTGTCAATAGTGGCTCTCTTCAACAATAGCCAAGCATAAACCAATATGGAATATTTCGGTCAAGTGATCAGGCAAGTACATGTTTGGGAGGACAGAAATTTCAGAAATGGGAACTCTTAGCATTGAATATGTACAATCTGAGTACAAGCATACAATTCATCATTTCTCTACATGAGGGCTATGACAACACGAGAAACTTACACAATCATCTATAAGATAGTTGATTGATCGGCTAACAGCTACTAGAGTTAAGAAAATTCTACTTCATAAAACTTCTCACATCTTCCTAACAAGAAGCCACGAAACATGCTGCTGATACTATTCTGACTGATTCTAATTAAAACACAGCTTCATGTACCATGTATTAGAAAATGAACCTTGAGACTAACCTAGGATGCAGCAGGGACATCAACAGACCCGTTGGCAGAGTTTTCCACTCTTTCAGCCATCTCACTGAAGTTCCTTTTCTTTGAACCAGAAACTTGATTCTCCTCCTGCTCATTCTCCTGTTGTTGTCCTTGGCTAGTTGATGCAGGAAATAGTGGGGGCTCACGCCCACTTAGCCGGCAGAATACTTTCTCAACCATTTCACTAATTTCCTTCCCGAGCCCAGCGTCGTCCAAAATTAAATCCCATACTGATTTAGAGGCCTTCTCTAGCACAGGTGCTCTGCCCAAAATGCAGAAAATCTATTATTAGCATCCATCTAAATGCAAGGTAAGGAGGAGACACAGATCTAGGCAGTAGACTAGTATACACCGACACTGTTCAGCACCAGCACCAACAACACGACTCTAGCTAGGTATAGTGGTCACTGGTGGGTGTTATCACCTTGAGCTACTGTCAAAGGCAAGTCGTACTAGAGGCAAAAAAAAAAAAAAAAAAAAAAAACGAGATTTGTTTTTTTTTTGGGGGGGGGGGGATTCCAGTCGTGTAAGCTTCTTATTTCATCGACACAATCGATCTGCTTCCCCCCGCAATCTGGCAGAAAGATGTAGAGGGGAAGAAGGTTGATAAGTCTACTGGAAGGCCTCCTACTTTGCAGTCCTTTGAATTTTTGGCTTAAAGCCCTCGTAAGACTACTTGAAAGACAACCAAGTCACCCACAGCCACAGCCACAGAAGGGAAACTTTTTGGAAAGCAAGTCAAGAAGGTGTCACCTACATCCACAACGAAGTAGACTAGTAAATTTAGAAGCAAAGAGTAGCTCAACAGTCAATATACTTACTCAAGCTCTTGACGAAGAGAGTCAAAAAGCTCCCTTTTTGTTTGCTTTTCAGCTCCTGGTGTGTTGAGAACCTTGCTCTGCTCCACCATTGTAACTGTTGTCTTCTTCAGTTCTTCCTGTGGAAGAAAAAGAAAGGACATCACACCTATGAACATGTCTGATTTCCAGCCACCATTTCTTATGCAGTCACAACTCACACCCAACTCTCTCATTTCATTTTGGAAGTGTCTAAATACGGGTTGTTCCGAAGTAATATGTCCACATCCCCTTTTTATCCAGATTTTAACTTACACACATACTATCCTTATAAGGTTTTTGCAGTTCTACCATACTGAAAGTTCCTAAGTCATAGGATGTAATGGGTTATTAGCACGTTCTCCATAAAGACCCTTTCTTCAACTGTGGCCAACTTTTTTTTTTTTGCGAGTAAGAATGTAACAGTCTATCCTTACAAGGTTTTTACAGTTCTACCAAAATCAGAGGGCCTTTTATTTCAAAAAAAAAAATCAGAGGGCCTTACTCAAAGGATGCCTATGAAATTATTAGAAAAGTTGTCCAAAATGACCCTTAATTCAACGGAGGCCGTTCTTTTAATTTTAAAAAGAAATGAGGGCGTAAGAAGATAACAATTCTGAGCCAGCTACAGGTCTGAGAGCAATATGCAAGGCCACAGGTTGCTGATTTGGTATGAGCAAGCCTCTAAATTCACTGAAAATGCACAAACCTATGAAACAAAAGCACTGCCAATGGCTTTGCACCACATAACAGCCAACTAAAATCCCAAACCAGTTCTCGAGTAGGAAGCATAATCTGTAAGAATCCTTCTTGTAACGGGCATACTAAGCAGGAGCTTCGGACAATACAAGTAAAAGATAACGACAAGCACAACAGCGAAAAACTTTGAAACATAAAACAAGACAGACTGACAGAGACACATACATTCGCCTTAAGCTGGTTAATAATCTTCAGCCTCAAAGCATCAATGGTACCATCATTCATCAGAGACTGCAACACATCCTCCGGCGATATTATCGTTGTTTCCATAGTCCCTTTTTTCTTTATAGCAGCTAAATACAAGACAAACAGTGTGTTTAATTTACCTGGTAAAACCCGAATAATTCAATACCGCAATCAAACCATATAAAGATTCTAACTTTACTGATGCTATTCAAATTATATCAGTCATACGACACACCATTGTGTATAGAATTTACTCAATTATCAAAATACTCCAATTAGACTGCATAAAGATTCAAACTTTGGGTATTTAAATAAGCAAAAATATCAAATTTTAATCAAATTCGTCAACTTTAACGATAAAACTCGAGAAAATATATCAAAATCATACAATTCTATTGGTTGATGTTCAATTCCATAAATCCTCAACTACTACTACAATGGGGAAGTCCCAAATTTTCGTCTCATTCAAATTTCAAGCATATTTTTGTAAATGGTTATTAATTCAATTAATTAAAGAGAAATACCCAAATGTGAGATTAGGGTTTATGATTGGGGAGGTTGGGAGAAGAGGAGAGACCCAAAAAAAACAGAAAGAAATACAAGACGAGGGATAAGACGGATGTTAGAAACGTAAATGACAAGCTATTGAAAGATGGAAAGATGAAGAGAGAAAGAACATACCTTTGAAATTAAGGGAGCTCGGAGATCAGCTCAACAATGAAGTTTTACTCTCGAAGAGATGGAGAAAGAAACGATGGGTAAAATAAGTGTGTGTGCCAAGAATTTTTATGTGATGTGAATATGTGATCCCTTTGGACCAAACCTTATACGGAGTACATCGGGCTAGTCTACCAAGTCTCGAACACTAGGCCTATACTTGAAGGTAAAACACCTTTCAACCAATAGGCCCGATGTGAGTTTATGGTTGTAGAAGATGATGACAATTAGACTTTTAACAAAATACTCATTGACAAAAACTCGAAATCATCGGGTTCGATACCTATTGTTGCAATTAGACCCGATTATAAACCACATTGGAAAAAGTGGTCCATTACGTGCCCTAGTCAAGGTTTGCAGGACGTTTATAGCCCAGGGGTTGGAGCATACTTATCGTGAAGCCAATCTGGGCGTGGACTTGCTAGCCAACTGAGGAACAAACCAAACCCAAAAGCTTATCATTATGGATAGGGGTGCAAACGAGCCGACCCCGAGCCCCATGGTGCTCGGCTCGCTAAAGCTCGCAAGCTCGTTTTCTTATTTTAAAAAATAATATTTTGTATTTTTGGTTGTTATAGGAATGTAAGATTATAGGTTTATAGTAAATGAAATTACGAAGATTTAAGATTAATATTTAAATGTCTTAGGAACGCAAGCGACTAAGTATACATAAAACGTAACCAATGCAAGATTAGGCCTTTTCTCATCTTTGTGAAACCAATATAAAATGAACTTTAATTGATAATCTCTTGTAATTACATCTTGTTTGTTGTTTTTGTGATTTGTAAATTACGTAATAAATATCGTTAATTTGTTATATGTTTTAATGATTCCGAGAACTAAGAAAAAACGAGCTTGGGGCTTGGTTCGGCTCGTTTACACCCCTAATTATGGAGTACCCTCAAGTGAGCTTGGTCACGTACTCACATTTTTTGTAAGACTTTTATCACCTCGTTTTACGATAGTGTTGTCTTTTCGTCTATGTTATCGAAAAAAAAAACAAGGTCGGATTATTAATGGAAAAATAATCAAACTCGGAAAGTTGGAATTATTTTTGTTAGAATTACTTTTGTTGAATTTTGTGAACCACTAGATGTAGACAAATGGACGGTCATGATTAATTAATGGACTTAGTTTCTATACCTATGTATGTATAAGTGAAATGCTATTCGTCGCCCTTGTTTTACTCTTGTCGCCCAATTTTTTACAACAGTTTCCAATTATACCCTCCCTATTACATACCCGATTTTGTTTCCTATTCCCTCAAAACAATTGAAACAAACAGAGAAAAACAATTAAAACAAACAGAGAGATAAAAATTATTTCTATACTATTACCCTGGGGAATCCCTAATTGCCTGTCGGCTATCACCATCATTTTTCTCCACCACCAACATTTTTTTTGAGAGAATTCATCACCAACATTACCACCACTATTACGCTCAAACCCGAACAATCGTTGCAATGGATCTAATAGTTACAGCAAATTCTGAACCGGTAAAGTTCAAAAACCATAAGCTATAGATTTGTCAGAAAAAAATTGATATATTCGTCTCGTTAACGAACTTGAGGCGCCGCCGCCATTGATGAACTGCTTTGTGAATAGATCAGACGTGTGGATGACACGTCTCTAATCATACTACAGACGTATTTATTACACGTCTAAACTCGATAATAGACGTTTAAATCACACGTCCTAAATTTGACGGCGGACATCTTGACCAGACGTCCTAAATTTGACGGCGGACATGTTGATCAAACGTCCTATTCACAATTGTAGACATTGACTTACTGTGGTATAATCCAATTAAAAATATCAATTTGAAAATACTAATTTTTAACAATTACTGTACACTAACGCTCATCTATTAGCCTAACAGAAGTAAAGAGTGTCAAATTCGACATTCCCTTTCCCCTCCAAACTTTGGTCATAGCCGTAATAATCGTGAAATAGATTGTCTCGGAATCGGATCCTCGTAAACTCGAGAGTTGACTCTCGATGAGTCGTGACTCGTGATAGCAAGCAAGAAGTGGGCTTTTATGTTGGGCTGAAATTAGCTTAAATGTGGGCCTCACAATCATCCAAAGATTTTGCAAATATCTTTTCGTTTTCCTCAAATTTCACTCTCTTCCAAATTCCCAAAGAAAACAAAAGGCAACAAAAGGTAGAGTCTGCTTAAATATTAAATAATAATTTTTTAATATTAAATTATAAATAAATACCCACCTTTTGTAAATTCCCCAAAATGGAAATATTACCCCAAAAATTAAAATTAAAAATTAATTAAAACCCCACAAATTAAAAAAAAAAAAAAAAAACTCTTGCGTTCGACGTTCTCATCTCTTGTTTCTTCACAACCCCCCCTTCTTTTCTCTCTTCTCAAAGAAGCCACCAAAGTAAAAATCATGGCTTGAAAAATTCCCAAATTTTCTTAGTTTTTTTTTTCACCTAAATTTTGCCCTAGAATTTGGGGTTTTCTTGGTTATAAACCCTTAATTTTCTGTACCCAAATTAACTGTTTTATTTCATTGGTGATTAGAGTTTAATCAAGACAGAGTCTTTCACAAGTTTCTGGCTCAGAAATGCAATTTAATTGAAGGTAAATTAATAACATTGTGTTTATTTGTTTTAATTATGATGTTACTGATATGTTTTTATGCATGTATGTTATTATTTATGGATCTTGTGTGGTAAATTTGGGTAATTAGGATGTTTTTATCTGATGGGTCGGTGAAAAGTTTGGTTCTTGGGTAGAATTTGAGTGATAAATTGGGTAATTTTTGGATTTTCAGGGGAATGCTATTATGGGGTTTTCTTGGAATCGTAGAAAAGAATTGTTAGTGACTGGATACTGTCCTTCTGGTTGACCTTGCTTAGGGAACACACATGTTTAACAAAGGTCTGCATTGTTATCTTGATTGATTCTTTTGTGTTAGATTGGAATCCGTAAGTTTGGTCGATTTCGGTCGAGATTCGGAACTAGGTCTTCTACTTGCTTCGGGTTAATTTGCCATGGTAGTGGAATTATATCCTCAAATGTATCTTGTGGCTTATGGTTTGTGGAGAGTGGTGTGTTTGATTGCTATTCGCGGTGGTAACTGCCGCTGCAAAGATGCATGGAGTTAGTCAGTCTCATTTCGGAATCAAGTGGGAGCGACTTTGAGCTCATATGTCGCTCTCATGTATCCCAAATTAACACAGGCACTTTTATATGATGTGCAAGGATATATCTTGCCCTTGTTTTTAATCATACGCGTTGTCATTAACCATAGTAGTGTAGCTAGGCTCAGTTCTATTCCGTGGTTTTTGAAATGTGGGATTCAGACAGTAAAGACAGTGCATGTAACTCTAGATTTTGGCATTGTTGGGTAGTGCAGTTATTGAAGTGAAAGTAGGCAATGTCTGGACTCTGGATTAGTGGGGGACTTACTGTTTAGTTTTCTGGAAGACACTAGTAGGGATATTACACATCCATTTTTCACAATCACATTGGATACTTAAAACACAGCTTTTGTGAGGTCATATATAAGTAATTATGTGTCTCAGATCACAAGAATAGTTGAGTAGGAAATTAAGATTGTTTGTAAGGATGTCAATATGGCGATAACGAAGTAACTGGATATTACTTATCTGAAGTACTCGTCGTTACTTTACCTTTCAAAAACAAATGGCACTCTTTCTCATCTGCAAATTAAACTGTAGACTACCAGAGGACAAGTTTCAAGCTCGCCTGGGGATGATATAGGATGATCGGTTTGATATTATTGGCCTGGGGATGATATGGCAAGATCTGTTTGATATTATTGAAGAACACTAAAAGGCGTAACATTTGTCTCAGCAATCTGTGTTTAATCCTAAACCAACAGATATTAAGTAACATAAGGAACAAAAGGAAGCAGATCTTTTCTGTAAGGTGGAGGGGATTGAGGAGGTGAGGGTAATTGGATGATTAAATGTGAATTTCCCATATGTCATGCTTGTTTCAGAATCTCTGTTTTGTTAACACTGAAACAAATATTGCGTCAAATGTATGGATAAGTTGCCATGTCAGGGTCGCTCCTCTAATGATGTCCAGCTTGTTGTGGGTGAAGGCTGCTAAAGAAGTTTGTGCTAAGCTTGGGAAAAAGAGTCACGTTCAACTAGCTCAAAAGTTTTTTTTTCCACTCTCAGGCATTCATTTCCCGACTTTTTTTTAAACCTGTGCTGTAGTTTTGCGTTCTATTGACAGGTGACAATGTAATTCTGTGTTTTTTAACCGAGTTAACCTTACTGTCTTTTCTGCTGTGTGCCAGGTATTATGGCTCTTGAAAAGCCCATTCCATCCAGCGATCAAACCGCTAAAGTGAAACCATTGAGTTTTCCACTTAAGGTTCTTGAGAAAGCAGCACTCACAGATCTTGAAGTTAACCCTGACATGGAGGCTGATGTGGATGTTGATCTCAAGGAACTTTATTTTCTTATCATGCATTTCTTGTCTGCTGGACCTTGTCAAAGAACTTGCGGACAGTTTTGGAATGAGCTTCTGGAACACAACCTCTTACCTAGAAGATACCATGCCTGGTATTCAAGGAGCGGGGTACCCAGTGGTAATGAATATGATGATGGCATGTCATTTCCGTTAAGCTACAACAAAGTGGCGGAGAGGTACACTGTACACTGTTTGTCTAGTTCGACACGATCAGCTTATCCTTTATGGAATCACAGTATTTCTAACTAAGGAGTATCTATCAACACAGACAGTACTGTAGTTGACATGTTAATTTCTAGTCTTTAAATGTTATTTCACTTAATGAGATATACTTTTTTGGTGGATAAGTTAGGAAATGAGATGAAATATTTCCCTGCCTTATCGTGCTCTTGGTGGATTTTTCTCTGTAGATTTGGCTATATTGGAAAGGACCACCTGGTAAAGCTTTTAAAGCAGCTGCTACTGAGTAAAGTCCATTCACTGCAAGGTCCGGTTGCTAGAAATGTACCTAATGCAGCTGATGTTCCTACACTTTTAGGCACTGGGTCCTTTTCACTCTTGGGCTGTAAGTTCTTTACTTTCTTTCAATTGTTATAATTTAGTTTGTTTTGACTTGGACATATCATAAGTGCCACGCCTCTTAAACTGGGTATGGTAACAAACAGAATCATCTTCAAATGTGTAAGGTAACGTGACATTGAGATAGGTTAGTTTGCTTCCCTGATCTTATTTTGCTTATTGTGTAGCTGATGAAGCAAAAGAAGGGAACCATAATTGTAATCCACCTCCTGTTCACATGCGTTGGCCTCATATGAAAGCTGATCAGGTTCGTGGGCTGAGGTTAAGAGAGATTGGTGGTGGGTTTTCCAGACATCATCGAGCACCAGCTACGCTTGCAGCATGCTACACCATTGCAAAACCAACAACACTAGTTCAAAAAATGCAAAACATTAAGAAGCTAAGGGGACACCGTGATGCTGTTTATTGTGGTAAGCAAATTGTTTTCCTATGATTGTATCTGTTTATATAAATAAGTGCATTAAGTTTAAACGATAATGTCTGCATGTGAAGGTATGTTTTTCTTTTCGGTGAAATCTGGAAGCGTCTGGCTTTTTCAAAGCATTTAATTAATGAAACCTTTTCCCTTCCCCTTTATGGTTCTCTGTCACAAAAAAAAAAGAGAAAAGAAAATAGGTCTGTTTGAAACTGAAGATTAATACTATTGAGGTATTTCGGGTTTGTAGGCCTGGTATACTCAGTTCTAATGTTTGTGTCCCGATTTCTCGTAATTCCATAGGTATTGTCATCCTCAGGATTTAATACATATATAGATGTAGCTCAGAGTACAAACTCCTGTGTCGCTTCCTGTCTTCATCTCATGATTCGGATAAAGTTGTATGATTGGTTCATTGCTGCTGTAGGGCATCGAATCGTGTTCTTTAATTCTGCAACTGGAACAAGCTAGTTTGCCAAGTGAGAGTGGGAATTTGGGGTTAAGGGTGGGGGGATCGAGGGTGGAAAATAATGGTACGAATCTCAGTCTAAGATTCCCATACTCTGGTTTCATATGGCATGGGAATCTCTTTGGAATGTTTATTCCCTTGGCTGGTATGTAGGCTTTAGGATCGGGTGTAAAATAATACGTTACAAATGTACCCTGCATCTAAATATTAATAAGCCTTTGTAGTGGAGTACTGTATTTGATTAGCCACGTCTTTAATGAAATAAGAAATGATAAAAAGAAAAAGCTGAGAATTGGAAACTTTATACTGATGGTGGAGCATGGTGTCGGGGTGCAGGGAGTAAACAGAGCTTGTGTGCGAAAGTGATTTAGCGCTGAGGAAGTGACCTTGAAGATGGTTCTTGGTACTTTGGTAGAGAAGAAGCAAGGGTGTAGTTTGGCCTTTTGCATTTGCTTGTGAATCCCCCTGCCCCTCAACAAATTAGTTGGAATAGAAGTCCCATATTCCTTGTCCCACACGTCTGTCCTCCAAATATGGGTATCTTGTCATTGACTCCCCAGTCCCCACCTTCTATTTTCAAATAAGTGAAAAGGACAATGATATATGACGTATAGTTGCTTTATTTATTCATATCTGAGTTCTGATGGAGATATTCATTCCAATTTATTCACTGCTATCCAATGTTGTTACATATACTTGGCATAGTTTTGCTAAGCACTACTTTATCCGTTGCCGTTTCTTTGTTTTCCAGCTATGCTTGATCGTTCTGGTAGATTTGTCATCACTGGATCAGATGACCGCCTTGTTAAAATCTGGTCCATGGAAACCGCTTATTGCTTGGCCAGCTGCCGGGGTCATGAGGTATTCTATATATGTTTGGATTTCCTGTGCAATTTTATGAGCTAAATTTCCTTCTTACAAATGAATTTTTCTAGGGTGACATCACTGATTTGGCTGTGAGTACCAACAACGCTTTGGTGGCATCTGCGTCAAATGATTGTGTCATTAGAACTGTGAGTTACTTTCTTCCCATTTCTTCCCCTGCCATGGCCTTTTTGTATTTTGTTTTTCTTTCCTAACGTCTTACGACTCATTATGGTTTTACAGTGGCGTTTGCCAGATGGCCAACCAATCTCAGTCTTGCGTGGGCATACGGGTTCTGTTAATGCAATTTTCTTTAGCCCAAGACCCAGTGCTGTATATCAGCTTCTGTCGTAAGGCTTCTTTTGTTTTGCTGTTCTGCCTGAATATCTATTCTCAATCTTATTGTTGCATTCTTGTGTCGCATCTTTAGAATTGACTTGTTCAGTCCAGCTTGCGAGAGTCACTTATGTAGTACTCATTATGTTGTTGGTTCAGTCCAGCTTGCGAGAGTCAATCTTATTGTTGTATCCTTGTGCCATATTGTTATTCTCGCTACACGTACTCAATCGTTCACTGTACACACCGTTGTTGGTTATTACCTCAAGCATGCGTATGTAACCTGGTCACTTCAATTGGAGTCAAGAACACAAATTTTCTGAAAAAGACAAAACTTTGTGTCCGATATTTGGTTGCATCTGTACCTGATACAAAACGTAAATCCATATAAATTTGGGTGGATATTTCATATTGATTATATGGTTTTTCACTTTCAGGACTTGAAGTGTGTACTTGGAAGTATATATTTTTGCGAAGACGTTTTCTTTCTGCTCAATCCATGTGCTAGATGCTTTATGTTCTTTTACTTTGTTTCTAAAAGCTAAAAAATATTCATGCATCGAGTACTCTGCACATATTGTTTTTAGCTTAAATCAATACGGAAGATTGCAAGCTTTCTCTTGGTGTCTAGAAGCAATGCAATTTCTTTGCCAATCCTTAACTTGCCTTCTTTGACCCATGAAACATGTTGTGCAATGTCTTTTGCTCGACAGTGCAGGTGATGATGGCTCATGTAGATTATGGGATGCAAGGTATTCCCAGTTTAAGCCACGGATTTATCTCCCCAGGCCTCCTGATCCGAATGCAGGTAAAATTTCTATTTCATGGTTTGATTGTTGTATAGATAGCCTATGAGTAAAAAGCTTCTCTGAGCTGTTTAACACTTGCAGGGAAGAGCACTATCTCTTCTTCTAACGCCGGCCAACAAAGCAGTCAGATATTTTGCTGTGCATTTAATGCTAGTGGGACTGTTTTTGTCACTGGTAGTTCAGACAATCTTGCTCGGGTACGTCCATTGTTCTAGATTTATTTATAAAATTGGTAAAGGGTGATATAAAATCTGCAATCATCATTTAGTATGAGACAGAGAATCTTGCTACTGGTTAGGTGTGTGATGTTTCACCTATAATGACTCAACCCATAAAAGTTAATAATTGGCAACACATTTGGTTTGAAATAGGCAGGAAGCTGTAAAAAGAAGAAGTGGAAACTTGCTATTGCTAGGTCCTGCAACATTCGCTACATTATGACACTCAATTTTCTCATCAAATTCTTCAGACGTTAAATTTTTAGACTTTTATTGGTTGGGCATATGTTCACTTTGCAGACTATTAAGTCAAAGAATAATGCTGTATCCCTCAAAATCGACAAGTGCGACGTGGGGTTAAGGGGGGAGGGGGGTGATGAAGAGGGGGCCTTTATTTGGGGTTAGCTTTCTGTTTCTTGGATCATGAGGGCCATGTTATTAGTTAGCTATAGTGGGTTTAACTGTGGTGTTAACACACTCCCGTTCTTGTAATGGCTTTTAGTGTCTTGCTATGATTAGTCGTCTCACTGACGCACCAAAATGCCTTCCTCATTATGGCGAAGTCATTGGATGTAAATGTCCGCATGTTCTCAGGAATAGAAGTCTCAGACCCTTCTTATTTTTCTATCACTACTTGCTTGAAGCTTGAGGGGGCTTATTTCAGTGTCGAGGTGTGTCAATTAATCATTTGCAATCTTAACTGCAGGTCTGGAATGCTTGTAAATCCAGTACTGATGATTCAGAACAACCTATTCATGAGATGGATGTTCTGTCTGGCCACGAGAATGACGTTAACTACGTGCAGTTCAGGTTAGTTTGCTGCTTCATAATTCAAGTAAGATGATGAACAGGTAGTTTTTATCTCGGAGCTACTGTATAAGCTCCATCATCTCCAAGCCTTTTGCAATCAGGCTGCGAGATGTAATCAGTGTTTGATGTGGGCTAAAATGATGATGCTGTTTTGTTGAGTCTATCTTGTTAGAATTTGTTGAGAGGTTTTTAGTCTTCTTTTTCTGTCTAGAGATTTGCCAACTGCTGTCTGTTAGGTGCAAGCTATGACCTTGTCTCAGAATGTTCTAATACGGTACTCTTGTTTCTCCACAGTGGTTGTTCTGCCTCATCTAGATTCTCTGCTGCTGATACAACCAAGGAGGAAAATTTCCCCAAATTTAAAAACTCCTGGTATTTTAGCATCCTGAATATTCTACTGATGTTGAGTTCTTGAATGTATTCTTTTTATTTTATTTTTTTTGAATTGTTTGAAACTATGAATGACATTTCTGATGACACTTAGCCATGACAAATCAAACTTCTTCCAGGTTTGCTCACGATAACATTGTCACATGTTCTCGTGATGGAAGTGCAATTATTTGGATTCCCAGGTCGCGTAAATCACATGTGAGATATTTTATAGAGTAATACTTCCTCAATTTATATTATCACCTATTTCCAAAGGTGGATTTCACTAACACTAGTCTTTTGTCTTGTGTTAGGGAAGAGCTGGACGATGGACTAGAGCATATCATCTCAAGGTCCCTCCTCCACCAACGCCACCTCAGCCACCGCGAGGGGGTCCAAGACAGAGAGTTTTGCCAACACCTCGTGGAGTTAATATGATTGTGTGGAGCCTGGATAATCGGTTTGTCCTTGCTACAATCATGGGTATGTTGATTATATGTACTTTGCATTTCAGATTCTTTGTTGCCAATGTGGAATCTTGAGTGCTTTAAGAAGTGGCAATTTTGAATTCTTGCTTCAGAGGACAATTCATAAAGGGTGATAGTTATATATGACTTTCTCTTTTACTGGAGAAATAGCTACTCTATTTAATCCAGTTTCTTTCTTAGCAAAACCTTCTGTTGCTTATTGCTTATCATTGTGGGAGTTAGTATCCATTTTGCCACTTATATTGCTCTGCCAGCTAGTAGTGTTTTATCAGGTAATAGAGGGATTCCTCTATGCTTCTTTTGTATGAGAATTAATTTTATGAAGCATTCACTATCAAGTTAGTAGCTAAGCATGGTTCTTTGTAAATTGGGCCTTTTGATTATAAAGTGTTTTATGCCTGAATTATCCATGCATGGTTGTGAGATTAGTGTAGCAGGTGGGCAGCATATGCCTCTTTAAAGCTTTGCCTCGTATATTTTGATGCTGATGTATACATGTGCCCCCCCCCCCCCCCAGTGTTTGTTTGTACATAGAAGACACTCCCAAGTCTCCTTTCATTGACAGCCTCTGTTACTCATCAGAAAAGATAAATTGGTGCTGTTGGCTGTTTTGTGTTAAAGTTAAGATACTTTCTCATCAAATTACTGCATGGATATGCGCATACTTCATTGCTATATCTCGTTTAGAATTTGCTACAAGTGCACTGAATGGCTTAGTGATCAAGTGCATGAATAATCGGTGCATCTTTATGAGTTGGTTTTCGGACCTGCATGTTTAATAGTGTCGCCTGTTTGTTTTAAGACAGATTGCAGAATCTGTGTATGGAATGCTGCTGATGGCAGCTTAGTGCACTCATTGACGGGTCACACGGACTCTGTAAGTTCCATTGCTTCACCTAGGCATGTGCTGCGTATCGGAAAACTTTAGTTTAACTTTTGCCTGTCTTCCTTTTTAAGCTTTTCCTCTGAGTTCCATTTTTAAACTTGCACATTGTTTTGCATAAATGTTATAATGGATAAATTTAGTCCACCCATTCCAGATGGAAATGGCTTGGCATTTGATATTATTGTAGCATCCACGGTTTTGTGACTGTTGTCTTTGAGAAAAGGTATTTCCATTGATTGTATAAAGCCGTTTTCTTGTGAGTTTTACTCATATTGTCTTAAACTAGTGTCAGGATGTAGTAAAAATAATGGGGATAACTTTTGAAGTCATTTATACTAGATGCTGGTAAGTGGTACGCTCTAATGTCAAATTCCATCATCCATAGCGCCCTGTGGCACTACCCCATTTGCTACCTACCCGACCCTTCTTTCTCAGACATCAACTCCCTCAACTTTCCCCAAGAATCAGCCACGCATCTGTCTCATCCCATAGGCTTTTGACAGTCGCACATCTCTAGAAGCTTTGCTTGTACTAGTCACAAATCTTGAATTTCATTGGTAGTAATTTACTAATTTGTGCCTTTAGGATTTTATTTTGGTGGTTGCGACTCTAGTAAAAGCTGGATTAGCAATTGGGCCCCCTGCTAATGGCACTGTATTATCAACAGCTGCCCTCAAAAATTTAGCCCTCATACAATTCAGGAGATTTATTTGTTTCTTTCTTTCTTTTTTGTTTGATGTACCAAAAATTCCTTCTCCCTTCATCTAAGATGAATCTTCGAATTTGCGACTTTGTTTTAGAACTTAATTTTCTTTTGTGTCTGATAGACGTATGTCCTGGATGTTCACCCTTTCAACCCTCGCATGGCGATGAGTGCTGGCTATGATGGGAAAACCATAATCTGGGATGTAAGTTTTTTTTATTGTAGATGATATGTACATTTCTGCGAATTTCGCGAGCTTAGTGTTATTGTTTTGTTGCAGATATGGGAAGGAAAGCCTATTCGGACTTATGAAACTGGACGTTTTAAGCTAGTTGATGGGAAGTTCTCACCGTAAGTTTTTATGCTAGTCATACCTGTTTGTTTCCTATCACTTTAGTCAGGGCTTGTCACTGAATGTATTTTTTGTTTCCTGCACTAGTTGCTTGGATTTGAAAGTCAATTTGATTCTTCTTTTTATTCCATTGTAGAGATGGGACGTCGATCATACTTTCAGACGACGTTGGACAACTTTATATCTTGAGTACCGGTGTGGGGGAGTCCCTAAAGGATGCTAAGTATGATCAGGTATCAGTATTTTGAAGTTGCTGGTTCTTTTGTTGACATCTTTCTGCTGCTTATAGTATACTTGTCTAATTACTATATAACTATATTATTCACAGTTCTTTCTCGGGGATTATCGCCCACTAATCCGAGACACTCATGGAAATGTTGTCGATCAGGTTAGCTAGAGAAGATTTGCGTGCTTTTAATGTTCTTCTTGCTTGTGAATTGTTTTTGTTTGAAACAATCTGCGCGGGCTACCCTGTGATATGTATGTATTAAAGATCCATTAAAAACCACTGCCTGTCGGTATTACTTGTAGGCAAGTTCTTTCGCCAGTTACTGTGTCCTCTGTTTCATACATTTATCATCTCTGTGCAGGAATCTCAGCTTGCTCCGTATAGGAGGAATATGCAAGATCTTCTTTGTGATTCAAGTTTGTGTTTTGCCCCTTACTTTACGCTAAATGGTTACATCACTATGTCAATTAAGTTTGACTTTATTGTACTTAAATGTTCACTGTTTATTATGAATTTCTAGGCATGATACCGTACCCTGAACCATACCAGAGCATGTATCAGCAGCGGCGGTTAGGAACTCTTGGAATTGAGTGGCGTCCCTCATCCGTAAGGTTTGCAGTGGGGCCAGACTTCACTTCAGACCAAGACCTGATCCTGCCTCTGCCGGACTTAGATGTATTAATTGCTCCACTGCCAGAATTTGTGGATGCCATGGATTGGGAACCGGAAGCTGAAATAATTAGTGACGATGCAGACTCTGAGTTCAATGTTACAGATTCTGTTGGTGGGGATGGAGGACATATTACTTCAACGTCTTCAGGCCAGTCGGAATGCAGCGATGAATACAGTGACGCTGAACGCAATGTCAGAGATGGTCCACGTAGATCAAGGAGGGGAAGGAAAAAGAGAGAAGTAAGATATTTTTTCTCTGACCTAAATATTTTTTTTTTTATTAAAGCCAATGCTGGTCTTTCAAGTTGCAACCTATGTATAAATCATTTGCTTTCTGCAGAAACAAATAACTACTTCTTCAGGAAGGCGTGTTAAAAAAAGAAATTTGGATGAGTGTGATGGTACATCTCATAGAGTTAATCAGAAGCTGAAATATAGAAATGGGCGTAAAGCCTCAAGGAAGAAGTCTTTGAAGGGATCAAGACCTCGCCGAGCTGCTGCACGCAACGCACTTACCTTGTTTTCAAAAATCAATGGGAAGGGCACAGATCAGGAGGAGTATGAAACTGAAGTTGTTTCATCAGAAAGTGAGTCTGTGCTTGAATATTCTGACTTTGAAAGCGAAAACTCTGACAAATGTTCCCCAGATGAGAAGTTAAAGAACCTCAAAGGGAAAGGAATAATTGTTGATGACTACGAGGATGAACGAAGACCTCAAGATTCTCATGGATCCCATGAGAATGGTCTGAACCAGAAAAGATTAGTACTAAAATTGCCTTGTCGTGATTCAAAAAGAGATATGTTTTCTGTTGACTCGTTTGAGAATTTCAACAATCTGACCGATATTGGGGGTTCTTCATCATCATATGCTCAACGTAAAATTGATGGAGAACATGACATTGATAGAGTGAGATGGGTTGGTGGATATATAGATGACACTGTCAAATGGGGAGGCGTCAAATCTCGGACTCCTAAGCGTATTAGGTTGACCACTGCCCCTCCAATAAATGCCCCTGGATCGACTAACGAAGTTGAGCATGACTCTGGTAGACATTTAAAGCCTGCAATTCAAAAGGATTTGGCAATCGAAGGTCCTAGTGATGAGTTGAAGGATATTACTCAAGGAAGTCATGGAGATCTAGGTATCGGTAGTTCAGAGGTTGATGCCAGAAATATAAAGCTGTCAGTATCAGATAGATCCTTGGATTCTAATGGACTGCAGGAGGAGATCCATGTAGCCACTAATAATGGAGCTCCATGCTCTCTGGGCGATGATCTTAATAATTGTAGTTCAGTATGGACTCCTAACAGTGTGCCAATGCGTTTAAGATTTGTAACAGAAAAGACTACATCAGATCCTGCGAGTCTTCTGGAGATAAGACCTATCGCTCCTGCAGATCATGAGGAGAATGGCGAATCCAGTGCGCCTTCTGGGAGTATGTCACACTTGGGGCAAAGATCTGCTGATGAAAACCGTGAGGTTGTAAACAGCCACCTGAATGTTGGTGTCGATAGCAGGGACTCTAATGGAGTGCAGATGTCAGATGGCAAAAATACTGTGCTGCTAAATTCACAGTCGTCACTTTCTCAAAGGAAGGATAAGATGTACAGTTCTGTGTACAGAAGATGTAGGTCATTTAAGACTGTTAAAACATCTTCAGATGGTGATGGTCCTCGTGTGAGTGAAAGCACCTCCAATGCAAGCTGTCAGCAGTTGAATGGAAATGTCAACATGGATAGCTCTGTGGTTGATGGAATTCAAAAGGCACATGTTGTGGACATAAGTAATGGTGAAGAGCGTGTTGGTCGTAAGAGATCCGTAGGGAGGCCAAAAAGGTTTGATAATTCCTCATTGAACAGCGGTGATCAAGTCCTCACACAAGAGTGGGGATCTGGTAGAACCGCTGGGCTTAGATCTATCAGAAATAGGAGAGTTAATTTCATTCGTGACGCAAGTCCAGTAGATAGACGAAAATCTAGTCAAACACAAAGAAAGCTTTCCTGGCTGATGCTTTCTGAACCCGATAATTCACGATATATTCCCCAACAGGGTGACGAAGTTGCATATTTGAGGCAGGTAATGATGGGAGATCCCTTTGTCTCAGTACTTGACGAGTTCTTTCACGATTGTATGTTTTGTTTTTCATTGTATACTTTTCTTGCAGGGACATCAAGAGTTTATATCTTATAGTAGGTCGCCTGTGAGAGCACCCTGGGAACTTTTAAAGGGAGAGATCAGAGCTGTGGAGTTCTGCAAGGTTGTAGAACTAGACTATTCCACTGTTCCAGGCTCAGGAGATAGCTGCTGCAAGTTAACATTAAGATTCATAGATGACATTTCGAGTCTATCTGGTAAAACTTTTAAGTTGAGTTTGCCGGAAGTGTCTGGTTTCCCAGATTTTCTCGTAGAAAGAAGTAGGTATGAAGCTGCTATCCAAAGAAATTGGACTACCAGGGACAAATGTCAGGTCTGGTGGAAGAATGAAGATGAGGAAGATGGTAGTTGGTGGGAAGGTCGAATATTTGCTGTGAAGCCCAAGTCTTCTGAGTTCCTTGATAGTCCTTGGGAGAGATATCTGATCCGATACAAAAGTGAACCTACTGAAACACATGCTCATAGTCCATGGGAACTGCACGATGCTGATGGCACCCAGTGGGAGCAGCCTCATCTTAATGACCGCACCACAGAGAAACTGTTGAGGTCTCTCTCCAAGTTGTTGCAGTCTGGAAATAACTCAAAGGTAACAACTAAAAACAGCCTACTTCACCAAAAAAAAAAATCAAAAATTATAATATTTTCGTTGTCTTCTATTTCTGTTCCTTATCTCACCGTTTTCTTGTAAATTTTAGGATATCTACGGAATCCAAAAGTTGAGGCAGGTTTCTGAGAAGTCCAATTTTTTGAATAGGTAAATGAGGCTATATAGTCTTGCCTTATTAAACATTGTTGTTTTCAATTGTGGGAAACAACTTCAAGCTTGCTGCTTTATTAGGGTGGGGGGCTTTTAGCAGAGATGATGACTATGTTATAAAAATGTGCAGATTTCCAGTGCCATTATCTGTGGATGTGATACAGTCCAGGCTTGAGAATAACTACTACCGTAGCTTGGAGGCAGTCCAGCATGATGTAAACGTCATGCTGTCAAATGCAGAGTCCTTTTTTGTAAAAAATGCAGAGCTCTCCAAGAAGATAATGCGGTTGTCTGACTGGTTCACGAAAATAATGTCGGAATTGGAGCATTAGGGATCAGCTAACACAATTTTGTAGAACAATTCGGCTGTTTAATCCACCTTTTTGTTCTCGATCTTTGTACATAACTAGTTATTGAAATTCAAGATTGCCACAGCTTAGGATGGCTTTCTTGGATATAGAATTCTTTTCACAAGTAGTGAATTTAGGAAAAGAGGGATAGGTTCTTAGTTTAGGCCAGAAAATCTGTATATAAACGATTTTTCTTTATCGAGGGATAGAAATTCATTACCATGTTGTCTTCTCCTCTCGTTATGTGTTTTACCATGAATTTGTGAACAATTGCATCGTAGTTCCAGTGTATAAACTCGTGCCAGTGTCCTTTAACTCTGAAGTTAAGAGACTTTGGGACTATGACGATGCAACAGGGAGCGATTGCACCATCTGCTGGGAGCTTATTACTCGCTGATTTCTGTTACAGCAGGAAAGACGGTATTGTACTTATACTGACTGGGTCCATTGTGTCTAAAGCTGGGATCTAAAAACTTTTATCGTGATACAGGCCATATATCAAAATGTGATTAGTTCAATTGTCCGGGATCGGTTTTCCCAGGTTATCAACAATAGGGTTAAAAGCAGGTATTCAGGTGGGTTTAGCTGTGGCAGCTGTTATCGATTGGCCGGAGTTGTGAAAGCGAGACATCTGAATGAATAAGATCGCCCAAGCTATGGTAGTAATAGATAGAAAGTTGATAGCCATTGCCTACTGTACTGATCAGAAAACAACGGCGACCAAAAAAGAAAAGACAAAGTGGTAGGAAAATACATGCATTGTGACATAAGCTAAATAGATGAACCAAGCCACATTCCGTTAAACAGGATGAAGCAAAGATTCATTACTCCCAAAAGTTTGGAAGACTGGCGTTAGTTTAGCTGATCAAGCCATGTATAGTTAACAACCGAAATCAGCTGAACCTAAGAAGACCATGTTAGGGTACAGAGGAGCAAGATAATGCTATGTCATGATGCATTGACGAAACATAAGCCGAAGCACTGGTAACAAGTTTTCAAATGTACATATCAGGAACAGTAGGTCAGATCCGAATCATTAGCACATAGATGGGATGATCAATCTCTCCAGCGGTGACCACAGTTGGGATTGCAGCAGACGAAGAACAATGTCATACCTTCCTCTCCTCTTGATGTAGCCTAGGTGATCACAAAAATTAACACTAGTAAGCAACATGAAAAGCAATAGACAATGTTCTTAGATAAAACAGTCACCAAAACAACAAGCACGCTCAAGTTCAAAAAGAACAAGGAATGCTATATAACTATATTCATTTTACCTGGAAAAAGACTGCCTCTCCATGATTGCACTGAGTGCAACGAACAGATTTGGTTCGGGGAAGAGTTGGATCAGCAGCTACATCCTGCAGGACCTGGGTGCGCTCTCCAACAGAGTGATGTACCTCATTTCTGTAGACACAATTGGTATCAGCAGGCTCCTGCATTACATTGAAAGCTTACATGTTAAGATCAAAACTCAACAGAAGTTCCTCCTTAACTTCATGGGTAAGATTAGAATATTAGTGCCAACTTTACTACTCTGTGTGATAGGAATGTTTTATATAATCAACAAAGAAAGAAAGAAGGTAAACAATCATCTTATCTGAGTCTGAACACAGCAGAGAGATCCACTATACTAGAAGCATCACCAATACGAACAACAAAGGAACCTTTTTACTAACAGGTTCGAGAAAAGACCAAGTGCGGAAACATGCAACAACACCAATGTAATTCCTTCGTCAAACCAAATGTGAAGAACTGAAGCAGAAGAATAAATGTGTCGCATTATTTTAGCAGAGAATAAATCTTAATTTCTTAATACACTGTATCAAAGGACATCGCGTCTTATCCATGTACTTGTCACAAATTTCAGCCTTTGGGAACACAGGAGTGAAACCCCAATTCCCTGCAACAGTGTAACCTAGCAATTTTGAGCTTCATCTTTTTACCTTTGAGTAAAAAAGATCACAGCATCACAAACACCAACGATTACAGGCGAAACACAACAACGAACAAAATACATACCAAGTGAAGCTTTGCTACTACTTAAGAGTTAAGACAGAAAGTGTCACTCAAATGGGACAATTCTCGCAAACAATCATCTTCAAATGTCATACAGAGATAGATACACTTTACAGTGACATCGACCTCTGCCTCAATCTACAACGACTGTTCAAGATCTTTCCCCTCAAATCCCACCAGTCCCCCACTAATTATCTCAGCCCCACACACCCCCTCCCCAGCCCATTTTTTCCAAATTTGCTGAACTCGGACACAGTAGTAGGGCGCCCAAAACATCACCCGTCCCACTAATAATGGAACCAAAGTCACCCAACCATATAGCTCAATTCTCCCAAACCTCCCAACCCAACCCCCTCTTCCAATTTTCCGAACAGAAACATAGAACTAGGGTGCCAAAAATTACACTCTTCCACCGATACAGAACCCAATTTCCCAGCCAATGTAGCCTAATTCCCCCCCCCCCTCCCGCAACACTCTCTTCCAAGTTCCCGAACTGCAACATAGAACTAGGGTGCCGAAAATTACACGCTTCCATTGATAACAGAACCCAATTGTGCAACCAAAGTAGCCTAATTATCCCTCCCTCCCCACCCCCACCCTATCCTCCTCCCCCGATTCCCCCAAATTGTAACACTTAACTAAGTACTAACACTCATTTGGTTCGTATTAAGCTAAGTCTAGCAACGCAATTACGCAATGTAATAATCAAATGAATACCTAAAAAGCTGAATCAATCAACCAATTTGATAATTCCTCAACAAATCATCCCAAAGCTTTTATCAAACAACAAAACCCTACAAATTCGGACATCGAATATTCGTGGGTTTAATCAGCAGCAATGCACATACACCCAATTCTACATTCATACCCAAAACAACAAATCAAAAGTAAATAAACAGTTTTCTTTCATAATGTAAAACCCTAGTAAAAACTGAGCAACAGCATACCGAGTGGTCGCAATTTCTGCAAGCGTAAAGGAGAATCTTCTCATCTTTGTCTTCCTTTGGGTACAAGATGTTGTTACTGTTCACATAATTTCACAAAACATTATTACTCACAAATTTACTCAAACACATTACACAAAAAATTAGTTAAAACCCAGAAAAAAAAAATCAACATAATAATCCACTGGATTTTTGGGGGTATTTACTGAATTTAGTGATCAAGAAAACCCTTTTTAAAAATTAATTAAAGCTGAAAAAAACTGACCATTCACAGCAAAATTTCATGGTACTCATCTTGAAGAAATTTGCAGGAAGTTCGAAGCTTTGTCAAAAAAATTTATTTATTTTTGGGAAAATTTACGCTGCTGAGAATACACAGACAAGTGAGAAGCGACGGAACTCTCTCGGAGTTACGGAATATATATAGATTCGATTAAATTGGGCTTTTTCTTAGACTTGGAAGCCCGCCCGATCTTATATCTTTCGACATCGATTAAGCGTCACCAGGTGATACTTGATTTCGTGTTATAAAATAGTACTCCCTCCGTCCCCCTTTAAACACCCCATTGTGTTTTTCACTTGGATTAAGGTAGTTTTGTTTGTTTATTATTGTTGGAGATAATGGGTCGTTTGTTTATTATTGTTGGAGATAGTGTGTGGTTAGTTTATTATTGTTGGAGATAGTAGGTGGTTTGTTTATTATTGTTGGAGATAGTGGGTGATTTATTTATTATTTTTGAAGATAATGTATGGTTTGTTTATTATTTTTGGAGATAGTGGAGTGTAGATGTGTGGTGAAAACTTACCCGATTTAGTAAGTTTTAAAATGGGGTGTTTAAATAGGGACACCACAAAAAGGAAAGCGGGGTGTTTAAAGGGGGACGGAGGGAATACTAGTTTGCATGCCCGGTCAGCGCCCGAGCTTTATATCTATATTGATATATTCATTTTATGAAATTGTCAGTTTATTTTTGTTATAGCTTTACAAGCATAATCACCATAAATTATACAATTTTCCATAAATTAGCTAATAATTTTGATATTATGTAATTATGAATGTCAAGTGTCTTTTTGGGAAAGATTTGGATTCACGCTTTTAATATACAAGTTTGCATGCTCGTGCCACGCCCGGATTATAAGTTTATATTGTTTATACTCATTTTATAAGAAGAATGTTGGCTTTTATTTGTTCTAATAAATTACCATGATGATTATTTCCATATATTAGATAATACTATTGTTATAATAAATTATCATAATAATTATTTTTCATAAATTAGCTATATTATACTACTCTATGATAATTTATTACCAAATAGTAACTGAAAATTATATTTATTGTTATTTTTATGTTCTATCCAATTAATAAATGCCAAGTGTCATTCTAGAAAAGACGTGGTTTCAGGTATTAATAGATAGTATTAGATTAGATTAGATAACATTTCATCCGTTTCGGCGTTTGTAACTTTGTATGGATTTATAACCATTTTAAATGTTTTACTTAACTTCACTTAGGTTTTTGGCCCTAATATTTACCAAATCTTAATTATATCATACTTAGACACTACCACCAAATTTTGAGCCGATTACGCTCCGGAGCCATATTATCGAAAACCGTGGATTATGTACTTCTATTCTGGTCAAATTTGATTAATTTTTCGAAAAAAAAAAAACAAATGTCCTCCAAACATTACTATAGATACCCTATGAATATATTTGTTGGATTTGAGAGTTGGTTTCTCATTTTTATGAAGTATATTTCATGCGTTTCGACGCTCGTCACTTTAAATGGATGTATGACCGTTCTGATCATTTTACTTAACTTCACTTAGTTTTTTTTACTCTAATATTTTCCAAATCTTGATTATATCATACTAAGACACTACCACCAAAAGTTGAGTCGATTTTGCTCCGGAGCCATAATATCGAAAAACCGTGGATTATGTACTACGATTCCAGTCAAATTTGATCAATTTTTTCGAAAAAATATAAATGTCCTCCTAACATTACTGTAGATACCTTAGGTTTATACTTGTTGGATTTGAGAGTTGGTTTCCGATTTTCTAAAGTATTTCATCCGCTTCGACGCTCGTTAATTTGTATGGATTTATAACCATTTTAGCATTTTACTTAACTTTACTTAGGTTTTTTGCCTTGATATTTTTCAAATCCTCATTATATCATATTTAGACACTACCACCAAAATTTGAGCCGATTTCGCTGCGGAGTCATATTATCGAAAAACCGTGGATTATATACTGCAATTCTGGTCAAATTTGATCAATTTTTTTGACAAAAAAAATATATCTTCCAAACATTACTATAGATACGCTATGACTATACTTGTTGAAATTGAGAGTTGGTTCCCGATTTTGTAAAGTATTTCATCCGTTTCGATTCTCGTCAATTTGTATGGATTTATAACACTTTTAGCCGTTTTACTTAACTTTTCATAGGTTTTTGGCCCTAATATTTTTGAAATCCTCATTATATCATATTTAGACACTACCACCAAAATTTGAGCCGATTTCGTTTCGTAGTCATCTTGTCGAAAAACCGTAGATTATATACAGCGATTCGGGTCTAATTTGATAAATTTTTTTGAAAAAAACAAATGTCCTCCAATTATTAAAACATATACACTATGCTATACTTGTTAAATTTGAGAGTTGGTTCCTGATTTTGTAAAGTATTTCATCCGTTTCGATGCTCGTCAATTTGTATGGATTTATAACAATTTTAGCCGTTTTACTTAACTTTTCATAGGTTTTTGGCCCTAATATTTTTGAAATCCTCATTATATCATATTTAGACACTACCACCAATATTTGAGCCGATTTCGTTCCGGAGTCATATTATCGAAAAACCGTGGATTATATACTGCGATTCTGGTCAAACTTGATCAAATTTTTTGAAAACAAACAAATGTCCTCCAAACAATACTAAAGATACCCTATGACTATACTTGCTGAATTTGAGAGTTGGTTCCTGATTTTGTAAAGTATTTCATCCGTTTCGACGCTCGTCAATTTGTAAGGATTTATAACCATTTTACCCGTTTTACTTAACTTTACTAAGATTTTTGGCCCTAATATTTTTCAAATTCTCATTATATCATATTTAGACACTACCACCAAAATTTGAGCGGATTTCGTTCCGGAGTCATATTATCGACAAACCGTGAATTATATAATGCGATTCTGGTCAAATTTGATCAATATTTTTGAAAAAAACAAATGTCCTCCAAACATTAGTACAGATACCCTATAACTATACTTGTTGAATTTGAGAGTTGGTTCCCGATTTTGTAAAGTATTTCATCCGTTTCGACGCTCGTCAATTTGTATGGATTCATAACCATTTTAGCCGTTTTATTTAACTTTAATTAGGTTTTTGGCCCTAATATTTTTCAAATCCTCATTATATCATATTTAGACAATACCACCAAAATTTGAGCCGATTTCGTTCCGGAGTCATATTATCGAAAAATCGTGAATTATATACTGCGATTCTGGTCAAATTTGATCAATTTTTTTGAAAAAAACAAATATCCTCCAAACATTACTACAGATACTCTATGACTATACTTGCTGAATTTTAGAGTTGGTTCCTGATTTTGTAAAGTATTTCATCCGTTTCGACGCTCGTCTATTTGTAAGGATTTATAACCATTTTACCCGTTTTACTTAACTTTACTAAGGTTTTTGGCCCTAATATTTTTCAAATCCTCATTATATCATATTTAGACACTACCACCAAAATTTGAGACGATTTCGTTCCGGAGTCATACTATTGAAAAACCCCGTGGATTATATACTGCGATTCTGGTCAAATTTGATCAATTTTTTTGAAAAAAACAAATGTCCTCCAAACATTAATACAGATACCCTAAGACTATACTTGTTGAATTTGAGAGTTGGTTCTTGATTTTGTAAAGTATTTCATCCGTTTCGACGCTCGTCAATTTGTATGGATTTATAACCATTTTAGCCGTTTTACTTAACTTTACAAATGTTTTTTGCCCTAATATTTTTCAAATCCTCATTATCTCATAATTAGACACTACCACCAAAATTTGAGCCAATTTCGTTCCGAAGCTATATTATCGAAAAATCGTGGGTTATGTACAACGATTTTAGTCAAATTTGATCAATTTTTTGAAAAAAAATCAAATGTCATCCAAACATTACTATAGATACCCTATGATTAGACTTGTTGTATTTGAGAGTAGGTTCCCTATGTTGTGAAGGATTTCATTGGTTTCGACGCTCGTCAATTTGTATAGACTTATAACCATTTTAGTCGTTTTACTTAACTTTACTTAGGTTTTTTGCCCTAATATTTTTCAAATCCTCATTATATCATATTTAGACACAACCACCAAAATTTGAGCCGATTTCGTTCCGGAGTCATATTATCGAAAAACCGTAGATTATATACTGCGATTCTGGTCAAATTTGATCAATTTTTTTGAAAAACAAAACAAAAGTCCTCCAAACATTACTACAGATACCCTATGACTATACTTGTTGAGTTTGAGAGTTGGTTCCCTATTTTGTAAAGTATTTCATCCGTTTCGAAACTCGTTAATTTGTATTGATTTATAACCTTTTTAGCCGTTTAACTTAACTTTACTGAGGTTTTTGGTCATAATATTTTTCAAATCCTCATTATATCATATTTAGACACTACCACCAAAACTTGAGCCGATTTCGTTTCAGAGTCATATTAACAATTAACTGTGAATTACTGCGATTATGGTCAAATCTAATCAATTCTTTTGAAAAAACCAAATGTCCTCCAAACATTACTAAAGATACCCTATGACTATACTTGCTGAATTTGAGAGTTGGTTCCTGATTTTGTAAAGTATTTCATTGGTTTCGACGCTCGTCAATTTGTATAGACTTATAACCATTTTAGTCGTTTTACTTAACTTTACTTAGGTTTTTTGCCCTAATATTTTTCAAATCCTCATTATATCATATTTAGACACAACCACCAAAATTTGAGCCGATTTCGTTCCGGAGTCATATTATCGAAAAACCGTAGATTATATACTGCGATTCTGGTCAAATTTGATCAATTTTTTTGAAAAACAAAACAAAAGTCCTCCAAACATTACTACAGATACCCTATGACTATAGTTGTTGAATTTGTGAGTTGGTTTTTGATTTTGTAAATTATTTCATCCGTTTCTACGCTCGTCAATTTGTATGGATTTATAACTATTTTAGCCGTTTTACTTAACTTTACTAAGGTTTTTGGCCCTAATATTTTTCAAATCCTCATTATCTTATACTTAGACACTACCACCAAAATTTGAGCCAATTTTTTTCCGAAGCTATATTATCGAAAAACCGTGGATTATATCCTGCGATTCTGGTCAAATTTGATCAATTTTTTTGAAAAAAACAAATGTCCTCTAAAAATTGCTACAGATACCCTATGACTATACTTGTTGAATTTGAGAGTTGGTTCCTGATTTTGTAAAGTAATTCATCCGTTTCGACGCTCGTCAATTTTTATGAATTTATAACCATTTTAGCCGTTTAACTTAAATTTACTACGGTTTTTGGACATAATATTTTTCAAATCATCATTATATCATATTTAGACACTACTACCATAATTTGAGGGGATTTCGTTCCGGAGTCATATTATCGAAAAACCGTGGATTATATATTGCGATTCTTGTCAAATTTGATCAATTTTTTTGAAAAAAAACAAATGTCCTTCAAACAAAACTACAGATACCCTATGACTATACTTGTTGAATTTGAGAGTTAGTTCCTAATTTTGTAAAGTATTTCATCCGTTTCGACGCTTGTCTATTTGTATGGATTTATAACCATTTTAGCCGTTTTACTTAACTTTACTTAGGTTTTTGGCCCAAATATTTTTCAAATGCTCATTATATCATATTTAGACACTACCACCAAAAATTTGAGCCGATTTCGTTCCGGAGTCATATTATCGAAAAACCGTGGATTATGAGCCTGTTTGGCCAAGCTCCAACTTCTGCAAAACTACTTATCAGAAACAGTTTCTGTAAGAGAAGCTCCAATTTGAGCTTCTACTTCTGAAGAACAAATTTACACTAGAAGTGATTCTCAGAAACCAGAAAAAGTATCTCAGTTTTGGGTGTTTAGCCAGTTTTCAGTTTCTAGGACCCAGAAACAGTTCAAAAACACTTCAAAAGTTTAGCCAAATACACCCATATATATACTATATTTTGGTCAAATTTGATCAGTTTTTAAAAAAAAAAAACACATGTCCTCCAAACATTACTACAGATACCCTATGACTATACTTGTTGAATTTGAGAGTTGGTTCCTGATTTTGTAAACTATTTCATCCGTTTCGACGCTTGTCTATTTCTATAAATTTATAACCATTTTAGCCGTTTTACTTAACTTTACTTAGGTTTTGGCCCTAATATTTTTCAAATCTTCATTATATCATATTTAGACACTACCACCAAAATTTGACCCGATTTCGTTCCAGAGTCATATTATCGAAAAACCGTGGATTATTTTACTGCGATTCTGGTCAAATTTGATCAATTTTTTTGAAAAAAAACAAACGTCCTCCAAACAATACTACAGATACCCTATGACTATACTTGTTCAATTTGAGAGTAGGTTCCTGATTTTGTAAAGTATTTCATCCGTTTCGACGCTCGTCAATTTGTAAGGATTTATAACCATTTTAGCCGTTTTACTTAACTTTACTTGGGTTTTTGGCCCTAATATTTTTCAAATCCTCATTATATCACATTTAGACACTACCACCAAAATTTGAGCCGATTTCGTTCCGGAGGTATATTATAGAAAAACCGTGGATTATATACTGCGATTCTGGTCAAATTTGATCAATTTTTTTGAAAAAAAAACAACTGTCCTCCAAACATTACTACAGATACCCTATGACTATACTTGTTGAATTTGAGAGTTGGTTCCTTATTTTGTAAATTATTTCATCTGTTTCGACGCTCATCAATTTATATGGATTTATAACCATTTTAGCCGTTTTACTTAACTTTACTAAGGTTTTTGGCCCGAATATTTTTCAAATCCTCATTATATCATATTTAGACACTACCACCAAAATTTGACGGAATCATATTATCGAAAAACCGTGGATTATATCCTGCGATTCTGGTCAAATTTGATCAATTTTTTTGAAAAAAACAAATGTCCTCTAAACATTACCACAGATACCTTATGACTATACTTGTTCAATTTTAGAGTTGGTTCCTAATTTTGTAAAGTATTTTATCCGTTTCGACGCTCGTCAATTTGTATGGATTTATACCTATTTTACCCGTTTTACTTAACTTTAATTAGGTTTTTGGCCCGAATATTTTTCAAATCCTTATTATATCATATTTAGACACTACCACCAAAATTTGAGCCGATTTCGTTCCGGAGTCATATTATCGAAAAACTTTGAATTATATACTGCGATTGTGGTCAAATCTAATCAATTCTTTTGAAAACACTAAATGTCCTCCAAACATTACTATATATACCCTATCACTATACTTGTTGAATTTGAGAGTTAGTTCCTGATTTTGTAAAATATTTCATCCGTTTCGACGCTTGTCAATTTGTATGGATTTGTAAACATTTTAGCCGTTTGACTTAACTTTCCTTAGGTTTTTGGCTCTAATATTTTTTAAATCCTCATTATATCATATTTAGACACTACCACCAAAATTTGAGCCGATTTCGTTCTGGAGTCATATTATCGAAAAACCGTGTATTATATACTACGATTCTGGTCAAATTTGATCAATTTTTTTGAAAAAAAACAAATGTCCTCCAAACATTACTACAGATACCCTACGACTATACTTGTTGAATTTGAGAATTGGTTCCTGATTTTGTAAATTATTTCATCCGTTTCGACGCTCGTCAATTTGTATGGATTTATAACCGTTTTAGCCATTTTATTTAACTTTAATTAGGTTTTTTGCCCTTATATTTTTCAAATCCTCATTATATCATATTTAGACACTTCCACCAAAATTTGAGTTGATTTCGTTCCGGAGTCATATTATCGAAATACCGTGGATTATATTGCGAATCTGGTCAAATTTGATCATTTTTTTTTGAAAAAAAAAACAAATGTCCTCCTAACATTACTATAGATACCTTATGACTATACTTGTTGAATTTGAGAGTTGGTTCCTGATTTTGTAAAGTATTTCATCCGTTTCAACGCTCGTCAATTTGTATGGGTTTATAACCTTTTTAACCGTTTTATTTAACTTTACTTAGGTTTTTGGCCCGAATATTTTTCAAATCCTCATTATATCATATTTAGACACTACCACCAAAATTTGAGCCGATTTCGTTCCGAAGCTATATTTTCGAAAAATCGTGGGTTATGTAATACGATTCTAGTCAAATTTCAACCAAACACTATTATAGATACCCTGTGATTAGACTTGTTGTATTTGAGAGTTGGTTCCTGATTTTGTAAAGTATTTCATCCGTTTCGACGTTCGTCAATTTGTATGGATTATAATCATTTTAGCCGTTTTACTAAACTTTACTTAGGTTTTTGGCCTTAACATTTTTTCAAATCCTCATTATATCATATTTAGATACTACCACCAAAATTTGAGCCGATTTCGTTCCGGAGTCATATTATCGAAAAACCATGGATTATATACCGCGCTTTTGGTCAAATTTATTAATTTTTTGAAAAACCCAAATGTCCTCCAAACATTACTATAGGCATTCTATGATGATGTTGGTTGGATTTAAGAGTTGGTTCATGATTTTGTAAAGTATTTCATCCGTTTCGAGGCTCGTCAATTTGTATTGATTTATAACCATTTTAGTCGTTTTACTTAACTTTACTTAGGTTTTTGGCCGTATTATTTATCAAATTCTAATTATTTAATATTTAGACACTACCACCAAATTTTGAGCCGATTTCGTTCTAGAGTCACATTATCGAAAAACCGTGGAATTATGTACTGCGATTCTGGTCAAATTTGATCAGTTTTTTGAAAAAAAAAAAAACAAATGTCCTCCAAACATTACTATAGAAACCCTATGATTATACTTGTTGGATTTGAGAGTTGGTTTCTTGTTTTGTAAAGTATTTCATCCACTTCGACGCTGGTCGATTTATATTGATTTATAACCATTTTAGCCGTTTTACTTAACTTTACTTAGGTTTTTGGACCTAATATTTTTCAAATCCTCATTATATCAAAATTTAGACACTACCACCAAAATTTGAGCCGATTTCGTTCCGGAGTCATATTATCGAAAAACCGTGGATTTATGTACTGCGATTCTGGTCAAACTTGATCAATTTTTGAAAAAAAACCAAATGTCCTCCAAACATTACTATAGATACCCTATGACTATTTTTGTTAGATTTGAGTGTTGGTTCTTGATTTTGTAAACTATTTCTTCCGTTTCGACGCTCGTCAATTAGTATGGATTTATAGCCATTTTAGCCGTTTTATAACTTCACTTAGGTTTTTGGTCCTAATATTTTACAAATGGCCATTATATCGTACTTAGACACAACCACCAAAATTTGAGCCAATTTCGTTCTGGAGCTTTATTATCGAAAAATCGTGGGTTATGTGGTACGATTCTAGTCAAATATGATCAATTTTTCTCAAATGAAAAAAAATGTCATCCAAGAATTAATATAGATATCTATGACTATATTTGTTGTATTTGAGAGTTTTTTCCTGATTTTGTAAAGTATTTCATCCGTTTCGACGCTCGTCAATTTGTATGGAGTTATAACCAATTTAGCCGTTTTACTTAATTTTACTTAGGTTTTTTGCCCTAATATTTTGTAAATCCTCATTATATCATATTTAGACACTCCCACGAAAATTTGAGCCGATTTCGTTACGGAGTCATATCATCGAAAAACCGTGAATTATACTACGATTTTGGTCAAATTTGATCAATTCTTTTGAAAAAAACCAAATGTCCTCCAAACAAGATACCCTATGACTATACTTGTTGAATTTGAGAGTTGGTTCCTTATTCTGTAAAGTATTTCATCCGTTCCGACGCTCGTCAATTTTGTGTGGACTTACTACCATTTTAGCCGGTTTACTTAACTTTACTTGGGTTTTTGGCCCTAATATTTTTTCTTAATCCTCATTATATCATATTTAGACACTTCCACCAAAATTTGAGTCGATTTCGTTCCGGAGTCGTATTATAGAAAAATCGTGGATTATGTACTGCGATTCTGGTCAAATTTGATCAATTTTTTGAAAAAAAAACCAAATGTCCTCCAAACATTACTATAGATAACCTATGATTATACTTGTTGGATTTGAGAGTTGGTTTCTAATTTTTTAAAGTATTTCATCCGTTTCGACGCTCGTCAATTTTGTATGGACTTATTACCATCTTAGCAGTTTTACTTAAATTTACTTAGTTTTTTGGCCCTAATATTTTTCAAATCCTCATTATATCATATTTAGACACTACCACTAAAATTTGAGCCGATTTCGTTCCGGAGTTATATTATCGAAAAACCGTGGATTATGTACTGCGATTCTGGTCAAATTTGATCAATTTTTCGAAAAAATTCAAATGTTCTCCAAATATTACTATTGATACCGTATGACTATACTTGTTGGATTTGAGAGTTGGTTCCTTATATTGTGAAGTATTTCATCCGTTTTGACGCTCGTCACTTTGTATGGATTTATAACCGTTTTTGCCGTTTTTCTTATCTTTTATCAGGTTTTTTAGTCTAATATGTTGTAAATCCTTATTATATTATACTTAGAGATTACCACCAAAATTTGAGCGATTTTTGCTCCGGAGCCATATTTTCGAAAAATCGTGGATTATCTTAGAACTATATTTGTTGGATATCTATATTGTTATGTTTATTATATGAAATTGTCAATTTACCTTTGTTATAATATTAGTACCAATATTATTTCCCATAAATTATCTTACCACCATAATCACCATAAATTATATTATTTTGCATAAATTAGCTAATAATTTTCATAGTATGTAATTACTTAATGCTATCTAGTTAATGAATATCAAGTGTCGCTCTAGAAAAAACTTGGTTTCAGATTTTAATGAACTCCGTATAATATTAGATTAGATTAGATAGTATTAGATTAATTTCCACACCCGTGCCAACAATGTGAATTATATGTCAAATTTGACCACGTTTAACAAGTACTCCCTCCTACCCAAAGACACAACAACCAACACACCAATTAAACAAACCTAATATATTGATAAGCAAATAATTAATTTCACAAATCAAAATACTTAACTTCTAATCCACCCCCTCTCATAACCATCGTTCAACTCATCTCACCTAGAAAACCACCAACGACCCACCACCTCTAACCCCATCGGCATAACCACCCAACCAACAACACCCGTAGACCCACTTTTCTCGTCGATATCTCTTCCCTCGTCGACTAGCCCACAACAAAGAGGTAATCAGATCTCAGCTCCCATCTCCCTCATCTTTCTGGTACATCATCTAACCTGCTTTTTCTTCATTTCTAGGGGGTCTTCCCTAATTGATTGTTGGAGTAGGTGTCCTCGTACAATAATGCTTTGAGTAATTAAATATAATTAGGAATAATCTTGGGATATATTATATATACTAAGTCAGTTGATTAACGTAAATCGATAACGGCAGGCTAGAGTTTGACGTTATTGTCGTTTGACGGCGATAATCAACTGATCCCTCTCTGTCACACCGGTAAAGATAGTTTCTCCAAAAGATATTATATTTTTATTTTATACAATATAATATAAACCCTAATATTTCAGTTAAAGAGTTAACTGATTATATCGGATAGTGTTTTGCGAGTTCTGAACTCTCGTCGTATAAATTACGATTTTTGTGTGAATTGTCATATAGACAATTAGCTAATTAAATTACAAATAGTTGTAATTTAGCTGAAATGATGTAATTAGTGATTATTATATAATGATATAATAATTAACAAACACTTAAAGAAATAAGTGTACAAATTATACCCAAATTGTAACATAAGATGTTAAAGGGTGTATTTAGTAAGGGCAAAATAGTCATTTTGCCACCACACTATATATAATGTGTTTTATGGTCAAAACACACACAACACATCATTGTTTCATTCACATATTGATTTTAGAGAGAGAGAAAGAGAAATTTTCCAAATTTTTCTCTAAAAATCAGCCAACTTCAAACACCATTAAGATCAAGTTTTCTTCATTGCATGTCAATGAAAACTTGATCAAAACACTTATCTAAACCTAGAATAACATTAGCTAAAGTGTTAGCTAATTTTATTTTGGTTTTAGGATTTTATTCACCAATTTATACTAGCTTATTTTGGGTGAATTTTGGAGAGCTACTTTGGTGGATCAAGGGAGGAGGTTTCCTAATTTGGAAACTCAGGAGGAGGATCCCCATTAATTAGCAGCTCGAGAACCTTCATTAGAAGGAAGGTCAAAATTCCTCTTAATTAAGGTATAAAAACATGTTTTATTACCTTATTTATGCTTTTATGTTACATGCAACTAAAGATCCTTAACTAAACTTAATTAGGAGTAATTGAGTACTAATTAGAAGAGTCTAATTAAAGGCTAAATAACTTTCATTGATTCCTTCCCAAATGCCGAAGCCATCCACGAAAAACACAAATCAGACTATCCGGGCCGATTTCCTTCTACTCGACGCTGCCACTTCAATTCTGGGTCAGAAATTTCAATTATATTGGGGGTTTTGGGGAGGAGAGAGAAAGAGGGTGACTTTCTTTTCTGGGTATGTTGAATTTAGTGAGATGAATAATGGGTATGAATCAAAATTTGATCTTGGTGGATCTTTGTTCATAATTTGAGGGTTTTTGAAGAAAGGAGAGAGAAATTGGGGAAAACAACAAAAGGAGATGAGAGGGGGTGACACCTGAGAGAAATTGCTGGTTGAAGGAGGAAGGGGATCGAGGTAATTGGAACTTGTGGTCACCATTGGAAAGATGAGGGAGGTGAGGGAGGTGGTGACTGGAGAGAGGAGAGAATATGGGATGTGGAAAATAATTAAGCCCCAAAACTAAAAATTAGTAAAGGTAAATTAGTTCACAAAATTTGCCAAAAAGGGTAAGTTTTGAAAGAGGAAAATCTTAGTGAATCGTCACAAAGAGGAATACAGGAAGATCCCTTTGGGTAGGAGGGAATATACAATTGGTCATAAAGACTTTACCATGGACAACCTTTAAGGTAACCTCTGGATGTGACGGGGGAGTTTTCCTTTTCTAGAGAAGTTCTTTAACCCATCTGTTTTTGAAACTTGTTAGGGACATATCATGATTACTGTAAGTTTTTAGCTGTAATATTTTACGAAAAGAATAATCATGATATGTCCCTAACAAGTTTCTGTAAAAATTAGAGTCGTTTTTGTTTCACAACCATTTCTTGGCCAAAACCGATCGTTTGGTTTCGATCTTTCGACCGTCATGAGTGTCCTTGATGACCACTCAAATTGTTATCAAAATGGTCGTTTTTAGCTGTAATATTTTACGAAAAGAATAATCATGATATGTCCCTAACAAGTTTCTGTAAAAATTAGAGTCGTTTTTGTTTCACAACCATTTCTTGGCCAAAACCGATCGTTTGGTTTCGATCTTTCGACCGTCATGAGTGTCCTTGATGACCACTCAAATTGTTATCAAAATGGTCTTTGTCGGAATATTTCTTTAGACCTTTTTCGACACACATCACCCAATGAGGCTATCTTATGTGTTTTTTGTCGATTTTAGGACCTACCATAGAATTTAAACTCTAATAACGTTACCAAATATCTACCTAATCAAAGTAACGGTTTTTATAGGGCTACTGAACTTGTTGTGTTTACCATTCTTTCAGATCAGTCCAACAACGAGCTAGTTTTCTCTAATGCAATACACGATACACATAGCTAGTCCGCTGGCATACAACAATTTCTAGTGATAAAAATATGATAGTAAAACCTGGAAATTTTACTGAGATTGCCACAGTATAGTCATAGTATAATTCAGAAAACAAGGCAAAACCATCATCGAAACTTGGCCTGGACAACGAAATACACAAACCTACTAAAATGCAAAAGCAAGACAGTCTGAATTCTGAAACACTAGAAAATGCCAGTAAGCATATTAGCTGCCGTAGCAATGGCAGCTCCAGTGATGGCCGATTGCACCACCTGCTCATGGGTTGTGTCATCTGCTGTAAGTGCCAGGGTCATGCCGGTCAACGCTCCGGCCACAGCGCTGTTTTTCTGTACAGGCAAGAAACAGAAGGAAGGAAGTTAGACAAGTTGAGAGAACACCAACATAAATATTTACTTGTTCAATGCTGTCTTACACAAACAAGCACCGGTGAAACAAAGACCAAAATCGTTCCTGCCAAAGATCCAATACTACTCTAGTACCTTTTTTCTATACCTACATTCAGCCAAACTGTACACCATACAGGATATGGAGCTAAATAAGAGGCAATTACCCAATCATGATAACCGCGAGCCTCCTTCAGCCCATACGTCAGTCCTGAATACACCCCTGCGGCCAAACCTGCATCATCAGTGAGCTGTTAGTTAAGCCTCAGATCCTTGGCCATTGACCAATGGACAGATAATGCATACAACAAATATCCCTTCATTTCACTTGGAGCTCAATCAAGCCCCGTAACCTTTTGAAAGTAGCAAAATTAGACAGGACTTCCAAGTATAAGATCTTACCCCACTGGAATGACTCTTTGCCCGAATTTTTCACCTGAAAACATCGTAGCAGGATCGAATTAACGTGCTGTTTTATGCTTCCTAGCAAAACACTTGTATATAACACTTCAGTCATTTGATAAGCAGAAATAGGATGACATTTCTGCAGTTTCACATACTCACATCTCAAACCTAGGCACGCTATACAAATTACGACTGTCAGAGTTTATGTGCAGCAACCTCCTAGTCATGTTTAGCTCAATTGTCAAAAGTCATGAGCAGAAACACCATAAGTCTAATTAGTTTCTATCAGAGAAGAATTTACCAGGGCTTCAACTGACTTGCTGTTGGTTTCTCCTGCACGAGGCATAAAACAATAACACATCATTCGAAGCTGCACATTGTCAATCAAGGCAAATCACACTGACACAAGAAATGAACAAGGACAGTGATACTTTGATTAGTCCGTCACTATGAATTTGAGAACCTGGCACAAAAATATGTTATCCTCAAACGTCAAACTATGACTCAAGAGCCTGGAAGACTGATATCAGAGACATTGACAACAGTAAGATCAGTATCATCCCATAGACATTTCCTACCATATATAGTCTTCCAATTTAGATAAAATTATTAAATTTACCCAATTTATGTCATTTACATCAATGAGTAGCACAATTGGCCACGGGTACATGTTGCTGGAGAATCAAATAACTTGCAACAACAACAAATGTCATCATACTTCAGCGTGTGCGGCCGATTTTTCAATCTATTTCCACATATCTCATAACCTATTTACTTCATATAGACCAAAGCACTATCGTAGAAGTACAACATTATAAAGTAGTCTGTACAACTTAAGTCACACTTTCTTGAATTCTTCAACAGGAAAGTATAATGTCAATGTCTTCATTTTTCAATCATGTAACTTGAGGTTAGCGCAAAGACATTGTTTAGACATACTAGCATAATTACCACTAATCGAACAGGTGAATTACGGTACGTACCTCTAAGATCTGGAAATCTGCTTCGACGTTTAGCACCAGTGGCATCAGTAGCTCCAGAGTCAAGTCCCACACCTACCAAGAGCGTTGTCGAAATTTACAGCAGACATAAGATTATTTTACATTGAGATTACACAAGGTAGTAGCAGCAAATGTAAACGGCCACTTAGTTAAGCAGGAGAGTGAGGGACTTAGGGCAATAGAAATTCGGAACTATTACACCAATTAACAACGTCTAATAATTTTTTAGCCTGTCATCTTTATGCTAATGAAGTTCTGAAATAAGTACTGCTTTTTGCTAATTATCAACTCCAAGAAAAAAAAAAAAATAGTGAATCACATGACCATGCCAATGTGGCAATGCCTGTATTAGAAATTTAGAATGCATACCTTCAACAGCAGTGAAGTAAGCTTCACGAGACACTGCCTGTACCGCTCCAATCTACGCATGCAAGGCAAGGTTTAGTGCACACAGACTAACACGCATCTTCTCCTCACAAAAAATTAGTGCAAGAACACATTATCTCCAAAAAAGTTGGCTCTTTGGAAAAATCACAATAAACATCAAATTTTGTCACTAACTCACTACTACATTTACCACGGTGAAAGAACCAACGCATCCAAAAGGCCGATGCTGATGGTTGAAACCCAGACAATGGTTTAATTATGTTATAACAAGTCCTACTACGAATTCGTTTTCGAAAGCCGACTTCTTAATCATGTATGTGTTATACCATACGGAGTATGTGAACATGCAATTTTACTTAGAATGAAAGAACGAAGAGGGTTAAGGAAACAAACCCCGGCAGCTTTGATAAAACTGTGAGCAATACGATTGAGAAGAGGGTGACCAAGATCGAACATTCCTCCTTTGTCGAAACTTCGAAGTTCATCCATCAAAGACCTTGTCTCCAAATTACCAGGTAATTGTCTACTGTTACTCATCTTCTTCTTCTTCTTCTTCTTCTTGTTTTTTCCTACCCTTTGTTATTTCAGCTGTAACAAAACTGGGAAATCAAAAGAAAAACAGAACCAAAGATATAATAACGTACACAGGGAAGAAGTGTGTGAAAGAAGGTTAAACTGATCACTTTTGTTTGTTTTCTGTGATGTGTAAACATGCAACAGAAGGGTAAAGGACACGTGTTGTTTACGCAGCAAATAGAGTTACCAGACTCCGTACGTCGTGGCTTTCTTTCAGCATTTCCATATGCCACCTGTTCTTCACCTCATTTACCGCTTCTCTGCTCCAATATTAGTATGGAGTAGCAACACTACGTAACAAGAACATTATCCCTGTTCTAAAAAAAATAAAAAATAATAAGTATTTCGGTATCTAAAAAGGTTTCCGCCTGTAACGAGATAACAGGATTTGATACTTTAAACGTTTCCGGCTATGACAAGGTAAACGAACCTAACCTAAGTCAGCAGCAATTGATGCCACTTCAAGACCTCTCGACATAGAACCGTCGTATGAAATCCGTTAACATTGTTTTTTCGACAAAGTTACCTTCGAATAACAGAAAAACATGTCCACTGTAGACAGTAACCAGAGTGGTTGGATGAGGAAATGAAAGCAGAAAAAGAATGAGGATTACCTTAGCAAAGGCGGCTTCAAATAAATAGGGAGTATATAATGTACAATGATTAGTTGTCTATGAAACTAATATCCGGATACATTAATTTCTCGCTAACACCACCATATAATACAGCCACCATCACAAAATTGTTACAAACTTTTAACGGGTACTATGCAATGGGCGAAGTATTGGTGCCCAATCTATCTATCACACCATTGCAATCGCGACAACGAACGCAAGAATCGCTGGTGGTCTCTGAGAAACAAAAATACTAGAACTAGAATGAGTTTTACAAAACCCACCTTACATGGGGGAAATCAATGCTATAACCCGAGTTTTTTTCCTGTTGAATCGGATTAACCCGAGTTTCTAAAGAGCAGCTTATGCTCAGGGCAAAATCCAGTACCTGCGCCTGTGACTTGTGAGATTGATACTCTCTATCGGGGGGGTCTCATGGTCTCTTTTAACTCTGTACAAAACCGCCCCTCATATCAAATGCCTCATGTATGAGCTACAATACACTTTATCTTTTCGCATGTCCTGATGCATCTGTGTCGTATAGAGTTGATAGCCTTTTGCAGGATACACAGAGCAACCAGCTGGTGGCAAAACCAATTCGATCACGAGTGCATTTCAGCATCTTACGAAATATCAAGATCCATTTACTGTCATCTCCGGAGAAGAATTTGTAGCTGCATGGGGATGATCATGATCTTCCCCTTCCAACTGTCCACTATCATGAGGTTTCGAGTTCCCTTCTGAGCAGATTTGAGATGCAACCTTCTCTTCCTCAGATTTTTCACCACTTAAACTGCTGTTTTCTTGATCTAGATTTCTACAATCTTCAGCTTCCTTCTCCTGGTGACTATTTCTGTCCAGAGTCCTTGCAATCACACTAGCGGCCTTCTTGTTCGGAAGCACTGCCTGGCTAAGGGTTGAGCACAATGCAGCAAACACACTCTCTTTTGGTCTACAGCCTTTATCAGTCCGTTGTTTCTTCACTAACCCAGGCTCTTCCTTAGGAGACAGCTTTCGTTTCATACTTAGAGACTCTAGAGTACCTTCATCCTCATCTACCTGATCAGCCTGTCTTCTTGGAGGAGGTTTGTAATCTTCATCATCTTCATCGTCATCATAATCCACCAGTCCTCCGGGTCTCGAGCTGCAAATGATTAAGAGTAGCTATATTAATGCTAAACACAATTAACATATCAAAAGCGGTAAAATCATTCACAGAAGCAAATGATTAAGAGTAGCTATATTAATGCTACCTTATGGTTGGCCCACTAGGAGCAGAGCCATTAGGCGATATAGGACGCGTCTGGACCCTTCGCCCGTGTGACAGAGAAGCTGATGCCGTATCTTCCTCATCACTGCGTGTATAAATCACAGACTTAGTCCACCGGCAAGTACAATTTCTACAATAGAGAGAACAGCTATACAACCACTACCTGTCCTCATTGAAGTAGTCTTCCTCTTCTTTCTCCAAAGCACGCTCTTCAATCCTTTTTCTGGGCTCCACATCAGCGGATTTTGTCCCAATACTCTCTAGAGACTGTAAATATAAGGTTAGATCAAGAACTCCAAAAGAAAATACAAAAGAAACTAGCTATGTTCAGAAGGGCACCTGCTCATATTTGACTTTTAAGGAGTGAACAGTCGGCAAGTGTTCGAACTTGCTAAGCTCACTCCAGAAAGACTCCACGAGATACTTGAGATACGGCCTTGGATTTTCCTGCACAGTGCACAGGTATCACAGCATCAGGGCAGCTGAAAAGCTTGTACAAAGTCATCAAGAAGGAAAAACACCACAAAAACAATTCAATATCCACCTTCCGGATGTACTCAAAGAGCTCAAGAACCGCTGAATTGAGCAAATTATACCGGTCGCCATTTGCAACAAATGCATCCACAATGGGTTTGAGGAGGTTACGCTTTACAATATAGTTGCCAAGATTTTCATCCTACAAAGTAGCATAGTGGTTGAGCCAATCCGATAGTTTAGATCAAATAACAAGAGAAACACCCGGAAAACCCCATCTTTATTTTTAAAATAAAACACAGATAAGAATAAAAAGAAATATAAGCCTAACATTCTATATGTAAACTCACATTACGTGAAATAGCAGTGCGCACAAATCTAACAGCTGCAACTACTAGGTATTTCTCTCTCCGTCGCGTCAAAAGTAAAACTTTGTCCATTAAATTGTTAAGCAAAAAGTTGCACCTGTAGCAAGGAAGAGAAGTATTAGATATTATGCTGAACTAAAAGAAGCTAGAGTACATGATAATCTATAGAATAACAAGAGGGCAACAATTACTTTATTCGATAAGGATGGTGCACCACGCAAAAGCACAATAATTCACAGATATTCGATAGAATCTCCGGTTTTGTATTGCTCTGATTAACAATATTTTCTCCAGCACAATTAGTCAGACTACTGCCTCCGGAGCAAGCCGATGTTATAACATCAATCAACTGTGCCAAATGCTTCTCGTAGAAAATCTCAATGATAGCATCTCTCTGCAATGATACAACAGAACACATGGTATCTCATGAAAGTGCCAAGTAAGATGATAAAAGAAGATGAAAACATTGACAAAGAAATCACGTCCATCATCTTACAAGCAAATTTCAGATTCTTACGTAATCATGGAAAATTAGGCCCTGACATTCCTAAATAACGATCACAACATCAAAACTTAACTTCAAGGGTCCTTGTATTCCAAACCAATTAACCTATGTTCATCAATTGCATTAGGAAATATCAACCATTTAGAAGGGGAGCCTTGGCGCACCGGTTAATGTGTTGCTTTGTGATCGATAGGTCACACATTCAAGACCTGGAAGCAGCCTATTGTCCAAAAAAGAAAACAAGGGAAGGCTTGTGCCCTACACACCATTGTGGTGGTACCCTTCCCCGGACCCTTGCCTTGCAGGGACGCCAATGTGCACTGGGCTGCCTTTAGACAGTTAAATCCAGGCACGCTCATTTGGATACAGCAATTCAAGGAGGAATGGGGGGAAGAAAAAAACTGAAGAAAACGTGTGAACATCAAAATTCCCAACAAGACAATCAACTAGAACGATGAGATCACCTAGCACCAAATGAAACACATTGCAAAAAGAAGCATGGACAAATTTAATGAATTCCGAAAGACGCCTCCAGTCCTAGTCTATCAATGGTACCACCCCTAAAGCAACAGAACAATGATTACTTAATTAAAAAAAAACAAAAGATACATGCACAAGCATACCTGTGACCCTGACAAAGTATATGAATCTAACAATGTTCGGAGAATTTCGAGGAACTGACAATGCATGTTATCCCCAAAATCGGTCAGCATACCTTGAACCTGAACACAATAAACCACAAAATCACTTTTTAGTTAGTGTCCTTTGATCAGAAGAGAGAAAACAATTGTTATAGCAGCTTCAACGGTAGTAGCAATGAAACAGCCAAGCAACTACACGATAATATGCACAGATTTCTCTACACCTGCAGAAATTGAGTCTGGCAAATAGATATACTTGTGTGCTTCTAAATGTGCATAGGTAAGCCATATGAATGTGCATGACAAACCCAAACTATTCAATTTCAGACTTCAGCTAGCTCCTATGGGTTGGTGAGGCCTTCAGTTAACGAATGGGTTTCATCACTTGAAACAGTAGCAAAAATACATAACATTCCCTGTACTACTAAACGGATAAATGTTCCACACTTGCATTCTCAGCAAATTACTACTTGAAAACTGATGATCTTGACACAGAAAACAAGGCCTAAAGAAAGGTCTACATAACAAATTCAAAAGGACTTTGAGCAAGCAATGTTTTGAATCTCTTTAGTCTTTTTAACATTTCATGTTAAAAAAAAAAAAAAAAAAAAAAAAAAAAAAAAAATCTCGCATCAGTAGCAAACTGAATCAAGCAATTCCCATCTAACATAATTTGGAAACAGCCTATTTCTATTTTTAACAAAAGGGTAAGGAAGCTGCATCTGACAGCCTGTTGACTTGCCTAAACGGCAGCCACTGGCATTAGGGATATATTGTTACCCAGTGAGTATAAAAGCAGACCAATAATATGATTGAATCTGTTACTCATTCCTTTCTTTTTTTCACTGATGTTCTTTCTTGGCTTTTATACTTTCTCAGTTCCCTCCCCTCCACCACCAAACTCAATATATATTTTTCTTCATTCCTAAAATTTTTTAACTGTTTTTGAGACAATCAACCCAAATTCAATTTTTTGTTGATAAGTTAACCAGCCAACTACTTAGGGAATAGACAAAACCCTCGCAGGTAAACGGCAATCAACCCTACCATGGATTATATACTTCGATTCTGACCACTTTTTCGAAAGTGGCAAATGTTCTCAAAAACTTGACCACGGACAGTCTTGGATTACTCTAATATTCTGCCGAAACCCATAGTATGACCCCTTGAAGTTCCCGAGAATATTTAAGCCATTTTGTTCCGGAGCCTTTAGGTCAAAAACCATGGATTATATACTTCGATTCTGACCACTTTTTCGAAAGTGGGCAAATGTTCTCAAAAACTTGACCACGGACAGTCTTGGAGTACCCTTGTTGGATATGAGAGGTAAATCTTCTGTTAGGGAAAATCTTAATGCCCTTTCGACACACGTCACACATTAAGGCTAATGTGTAATTTTTCACTACTTTGGGACCTAGCATAGCTTTTTTTTTTTGGCTTTAATATTTTTCTAGAACCCGTAATATGACACATAAGAGCTTCCACACAAAAACAAAACAAAAAAAAAAGAGTTGTTTTTATCCGCAGCATTTCAGGCCAAAACCGTGGATTATATACTTCGACTTTGGACAGTTTTTTTAAAGTAGAGAGATGTTCTCAAAACTATACCAATGACAGCCTTTGAGTACCTTTGTTGAATAAGAGGAGTGGTTCCTTTCATAGAGAAATTCGTTAAGCCCTTTTGGCACAAATCACCAATAGAGCTCTAAAGTGCGTCTTTTGCCGATTCTTGGACCTACCATGGCTTTTTTGCTCTAAAATTTTGCAAAAACACAAAATATAATCCATAAAAGCTTCCACTAAAATTTGAGCTGTTTTTGTTCGGAAGCAATTTTGGGCCAAAACCGTAGATTATATACCTCGATTTCGGCCAATTTTGACCAATTTTTTGGAAGAAGACAAATGGTCTCAAAACTTTACCATAGACAGCCCTGAAGTATCCTTGTTGGATATAAGGGGTTGTTCCTGTCGTAGGGAAATTCTGAACTCTTCTACCACACGTCACCCATTGACGCTAGCGTGTATTTTTATACCCATTTTGGGACCTACCGAGACTAATATTTTACCAAAACCCATAGTATGACCCACAGAAAGTTTCCGCAAGAATTAGAACCGTTTATATTCTGCAGCAATTTTCGCCCAGAAACAGCGAATCACATACTAAGATTTTGGCCAATTGTGACCATCTTTTTTAAAGTAGACAAAAGTTATCAAAACTTTACCACGGACAGCTTTGGAGTACCCTTGTTGGATATGAGGGGTAGTTTTTCTCTAAGGGGGGTTTTTTAGGCCCTTTTGGCACATACCAATTGAGGCTACCGTGTGGCTTTTCACCAATTTTAGGACCTACTGAGGTTTGTTTTGGCTCCAATTATTTTGCCTCCGCAAAAATTTGATCCCCCCCCCCCCGCCGCTCTCTCTTCCCCCTCCCTCTTTCAACTACTTCAAGTTGCCATTAACTATGTTCGGTGCTCTAACAAATCTGACCAGACCTCTTGCCTCCTCCATTTTTGAAGGCAAGGTCATATATTGGACGTGTTAGAAAGATATGGGTTTGCTGTAAGGTGGTGCAAGTAATACATCTGGGCGTTGTAGAGGGTGACGTCGGTAGTTAGTGAGTGGCCTTCGTGATTTCTTAGCGAAGGTCGCTAAAACAATACGGTCAATATGGTCATTGCTGGGTGGTCAACTTTGGGTTACCCGACTTAGGGAATAGAGTCAACCCTGGTGGTACAGGAGAGTCAAGGTAGAGGGCTTTTGGAGAGCTCTAATACTGATTTTGAGGGAAGCGAATAAAAAAATAGGTGTCCAATCGCACAGAAAGATAATAAACTCGCATAAAACCCTTTCCCTTTCTTCAATACCCCAAAACAAGCAGCCCCTAAATGAAATTGCTTTCCAGATAGCATTAGCTTCAGATGTAATCTAAACGGCATTACATACATAAATTGCATACAAGTCAAACTGCATACCAGGAGACCAAGCAGCGGAGTTCCTTCAGGTCGTACTACATAAGAACGCAAAAGATTTGGATCCTGATTTAAGAATAGAATCAGGATATCTGTCCTGCATCCATCAGAAGATGCCTTGTTAGTGATCATCAACAATTTATGTAACAGCTTGACATAAAATAAACATTTTCTGGGTAAGTAACACAGGATTCTGCCCAAAGACAACAAAAGGCCCTTGGATAAGATCCTACAAACCTATGTTACTCATACTCGGGTACGGGTGTCGGGTACTGGTACGGATCCAAGTGTTGGACTCGTCTAGTTTATGAAAAAACAGCTAGTTTTTGGCCTAAAATGAAGGATCCAAATGTCATACCGTGTGCGAGTGTCGAGTGTCTGACACGGGTACGTGAAGTCAAATGAAGAGTCGGAGTAACATAGCTAGAAACACAAACTAGACATAGCAAATGCTGATTTACAACTCTACATTATCTTCCATAAGCGGCATGACTAGGTGACATGTTCATCAAGACAATGAATCATCGCTGACAGATAAGTTCATGAACATGACTTCAAGCAACTAATCACATTCCAAGGATTAGAATGTGCCTCACAGTTTACAATCAAAAGCGAGTGGACAATCTATCTTACCCAATCAACACAAGTCGTTTGTCTTCACTTTGCAAGATGTCGCTGATGATGTCAAACAAACCTTCAGTGACTAGATCCCTACAAAATTCCACAGCAGAGAGAAGATACGAATTAACCACTCATTAGTAAAGCAAACACATCAATAAAGATTTTATTACTTTGCTAAGCATTTATCAAATCCCACGCCAAAAAAGCATATATAAATGTCTAGATGCCATTATACATGCCCAGCATTTATGTATTTAATGCCATTTCTGTACGTAATGTCATTGACATTCATCTAGGTAATGCCATTCACAGTCTCATTATGCCAAATGTTAATTGGACTAAGAAACTTCAGAGTAGATCTAAACACCAAGTTTAACAGAAGGAGACACAGAGCCTATAGAATCACACACCTGAAAAGCCGAAGCTGCTGAACCATCTGAAGACTTTTACTTAGAGTGCAAAACTCATGCAAGAAATACACCTACACCAGTTAATATGTAAAGGTAAATTCCATTAATTTATATTCAACACTGATAGCGTGTTTGTGAAAAACTAAGGAAGCTGAAAGAGCTAGTTTCGTACAAGAATAAATTTGCAGGCGGTAGCAAACCCAACTTACAAGACAACATTAAAAACATAAAGCATATGATGTCACAACAAAGTGCATGTTGAATGCCGTAAATTACCAAATTCTTCTTCGACTCTGCTGATGTATCGGCTGATTTTAACCTAGAGAACAACTCCTTGATAAATGCGTTGTCTTCCTTCAACAAAGACACAACCTGCAGGAAAGACTGCATATTTAGTCACCCAAATAAGGGAACAAATACAGCCAAGAACATTAACCTGTCAGGCTGTCAAACTTACAACACCATTGTTGGCATGGACGATAGAATTCAGACTCCCAACAGTTGCATCATCCAGTACTCTGGACAACACCACATCCTGACAGAAAATAAAGTCACGTATACAAAGATTAATTAAAGATAAAACAGAACACAGCAAGCAGCCAATAAAGAGTGGTTAACTGAGTTAAGAAACAAACCTTCAAATAACCAATTCTGTACGTCTGGTGTATCTTAGATAACACCATGGGATCTTTGATAAGTATGGCCTACGATGGATCAAACAAGAATCAAAACAGTGTCAGCAAAATGAAAATTAGTGCAGCCATAATTCCCATATGTCCAGTCTATCTGTTAGCCCCTGCTTGAATATAGTCCAACGTGGAAGATATAAATAACATGGTAAAGCAGCAAACCTCCTTAAAAACCACATGCTCTGATAGAAATTCACGGTGACGAACATGAGGAACCTCTGAATCATCTACAGACAAAATCCACAGGAATCAGTAACAGGACATACATTCAACGATGTCTGTCTGCCACTGCATTTTGCTAAGGAATAATCAGGGAAAGGAGCCAAAGGTTTACGAGCACATAACAGTTACAGATTATCAAGAAACTTACACTCAAGACAGCCAATTATATCCATGATTAAATCATCTCCAAAGATCCTTTCAAAGATCTGCGGACTATTGAGCATTACTGCAGGTAGGATACACAAATCACAAAGGTGATTTAATAAACAGAGAGAAACAAAAGGCAACCTATAATGAACTCACCTACTCCCTTGACTATTCTAAAGATCATATGGAGGCTCTCTCGATTTTCCAGGTCCTCACAAATTTTGAAGAGATTTATTAGCTTCCGAAAAAAATCTTGCTGTCAAAATCACAAGTGTGAAGCATTAGATGCAAGCCAGAAAAACAGAGGGAATATGCAACAAAAAGCACATAATGCACAACATTGTCAATCAGAACGCAAGCAAGAAATACAGGAACATGGAAAGACTCTGATTACAGCATCAAAAAAAATATCTGACTCTATCCTGTGCACAAAACTTCAATGCCCGAGTGAAAAAAAAATTGGTGCTTGTTTGGTTGAACACGCGAAATTACAGATCTGATCATATTTACTAGGAATTTAGAAATTATGCTAAAGTGATCGATCTTGATTGGTTGAACAAAGAGATTACAAAATCCCAAAGAAAGTTCTTCCTTACCTAGGCAACCTAAGTACAGACAGTTCCTCGATATTGTGCAAATAACAACTTTGTAGGAAGTTCTAATCACCACAACTTTAGCAAACAAATAACTAATCAAATACCCGATTCATAAGATGTTCAAAATTCCAATTACTAGGCACATCAGTGGATAACCAAACAAGCACTTAACTAGATTTCTTCAGAAACAAAATTGCACTGCAGACTAGATAACATCTAAAGATAAAGATTTCTAACATAGTCGACATCTGCTCAGTTTTCACTGAATAGGTTACTGACCAAAACTTCCTTATATATGGTTCAAACAAACACTCAGCTGAATAGATTACCGCAAACTTTACTTAATATAAATTCAGAATGTAGCACTTCTCGAGTAAGAAACTGAATACATTGGCATACGGAAGAAACCCATACAATCAGTCGATACATCATGCTTCTATTGATATGGATGTTTCAGACTGGCAAATATAATCAGTCGAAGCTATTCTATATATATGCTTATATAAAGAAAGTTCTCCATGTAGAACCTGTACAGACTATCCTCTACATGCTTCTTTAGTCAAATGATCAGGAATTCAAGAGTATGCATGTTTTTCTATACCAATATTCAGTGTCAGTAGGGTCCAATATTGAGGGCATTCAAACTAAAATCAAGCTATATTCCATCAGCCATCTACCCTCAGATAAGTATTACAGGAAATCTAGTATGGATAAAATTGTGCATGATAGTCTACCATGACTTTGTTTATGATACAACCCTTCTTTTGTAAATGAGGGTCAGCCCCTTGATGTCTCTTCTATATACTCTCTTAATTACTTATGGAAAATAGGGGGAGTAAAATAAGATGTCCTTTATATATCATCTCGTGATTACTTTGGGAAAATAGGGGGAGTAAAATAACTATGTATCAAAAAAGTGATTACATAAAAGGCTCGTTTTCAGTTTTGGTTCATGATGCTAACCCCAAACAGTATCAGAATCAATACTACTCTCCACAAGATTCTAAGAAATATGTCGAACAAAAGACCTAAACGTAAGGGAATGAGGTACCAAAAAGGGCAAATTAAGCACACAAAAGCCATGGAGGCAGACAAAACTTACATCATGCAGTATCAGTTCTGTTAATCGCATTTGATCTGTGATGCCACTCTCTACCACTATCTGCTAACAATGAAAAGTACCAGAACCAGAAAAAAAGTTAGAAACTCGAAACCCACAAAGGAAACAAACAATTATTCAAATAATTATTCAGAATGAGAAATTTAAGACATACAAAAAAGTTACCCTGTTGAGGCCTTTAATACTAGGCAAATACACTCCACATGTGGGTGTACTGTTGAACACAGCAAACATCATCTTATGCCAAAATGTTTCCAAAAATAGTAGATCCTAGACGTGGATGAACATTTGAACCTAATACCGACATCCCAAGCCCGTGTAAGGTACGTGTCAACTAGATTTCACACCCTTTCACAACATACAAGTATCAACTTCCCAAGTATTGAAGAATAACCACTATAGTCCACCCTTACTTCTGTAACAAAATAAAGCATGCCTCCCAAGAATGATATGAAGTCTATATCTAACATCCAGCACCAATACTACGTGTATAGTCTTTTTTTTTCCAAGACTAAGAATAGATTAAAGAAATTATTTTCTTTGCCCAACACAGAGAAGATTAAAAACCATTAGCAAAGATAGACTGGAAGTTACATATCAAGCTCCCTGGAGGATGCACAACTAAGATTGGTACCGTATGGGAGGCCTACTTAGTTAATTAGGAACGATGACCAAGAGCGTATTAACATGACAAAAAGCTAGACCTTCAGTATCAATGGAAGTGATGAAAGCTCCACAGCAGGCAGCTCACGCAACTCGCTGTTTCCACTGTGAAATATATCCGCTGAAATTTACAGGAAACACATGTTAGGAACCAACAGTTATGGCTCTTCATCCAAACAACTTTCCATAGAAAGCATTCAAGCTCTAAAAATGAGAACGGTAGAAGGCACAGAATATCAAGGAAGCCATCAATATTAAGTAAAAAAAGTACAGTGATCAAAACAACAAAAGAACTGCTCTTCATATAATTTACAGAATAAGATCATCCATAATCTTTCAGCTTTGATACATGGGAAAAAACTTGAACAAGTATGTTATTTGCTTAGTAAGAAGTTACAAGCAGCTCATGATTACAGAAGAAGCCTCAACATATTTAAAACTACAGACGTGTAGCTTCAACAGATTTTAAAGATATATACAGAAGTTATGATAGATTAGATATTTCCTCAATTCTGACAGAGGCACCTCATACTGCCACAAGACAGAATAGAAATGTGCAAGACAGCAATTCATATGACGAAGTGACAGCCCACAGCTAGCAGCCCCAAAGCTATAAACCACAGAAGGTTAAAAAAACATCCATTTGAAATCAGATGTGCAAAAAATCCTACTCAAATAGACAAATATCAGGGTAAGTACAATCTCTAAATGACCTTACTTTGCTTACTGTATTTAGAAACCTGCACCAAAATGTCCAGGGACAAAAAGTGACGTGGCCATTGTCAAGTACTCAAGTGTAAAATGTCCATTCATTAGTGGTCAGACAAGAGAGGGGGGGCGATTAGGACTCCAGAAAAAAAAAAAAAAAAAAAAAAAAAGGAAAAACCTACCGTTAAGGGTTCCAAAATGCATGTTCCTCTGAGCATTGCAGATGTGATCCCTGCATAACATATACATTTTAGGGATACAGCTAGAACCACAAAAATTCTATATATATTGGAATAAGAAAGAAGCATGTTGTACCATATGTAACAGCACCCAGCACTTTCCTGAAAACTAAGTGCTAATTCACTAGAATATTCAGGATCTCTCCAGGAGATAATTGTATCTGCTGAAGGAAGAACGAAAAATAAAATTCAGAGCTCAACTACCGAATATGTAACCGAGATTAATACAGAAATCCTGAAGCAAAGTACTACCTTCTTGTTTCCGATAGATGTCCTCATGGCTAATTCTGTGTGACAGCAAGGTTTCATTGTCCTCCTCATCAATAACAAACAGAGCAAGATCTTCTGACCTCTGCATTATTAGCATTATTTTTTATGGACATAACATTTTAATAAAACCGTGAATGCAAGAATGGATAAGAAGAAGGGGGCAAACCTCCATGTAATCAACAGTGACATGACCAGTTCCCTGATCCTCCCACTTGCCATCCTGAGCCTGGCGATAGACTTTTACCCTCTGAAGGAAGAGTATAAACTATTAGCTCATGCCAAAAGGGGGAAATCTAGTCGTAGACAAACCACCAAGATTATATCAAAAACAAACAAAAAAACGCGGTAAAGCATAGCAAATACGCAGGTGCACTCCAGTACTACCTTGACAGAAATCCTAGTCTAACTAAAGTGAACTTCCATCTGGTAAAATTGAAAATTTTGGCACCAGGAATGCTATAAAATAATGCACAAATCAATACAGTGAAGGCATAAAAAATCTTCAGGATTACAATAGTTAAGTTGACTACGCCACAACTAATAGTACCCTAGCACAATGCCTTTGAAAATACCATCATTACATACGCTACTGGCATATTAATCTCGCTGAAAACGCCAACAAATGCAACACAGTTATCGCCAAAGCAGTGTGTCTCAAACTTTAACTATCAAACATTCGAACTAACTTCAGGGCCGAATCACAACCACACCTTAGCTTGTTCAACACTCATTAACTATCTATATCTTATAACCTAGAAAGTAGTAAGAAATAACAAACAATACAATCACATTCCATCAAGATACCTAAACCCATACTCGCCTGGCTGACTAATCCAGCATTCCAGGTACGATGAAAACACGAAAATACGACAAAACAAAGCCCTAGCTTCATTGAATGAAGTAAAAGCAACCAATTCATACCCTCTCCTACTTGCTGAACACAAATTAGACATAATTACTATACAAACTACGCGTATTCTGCCAAGATACCTAAATCTTGATTAACCTAGGTCACTGATTCGGCATAGAAACCGCGAATTCAATACCGCGCCTAGCTTGTAGAACACTAATCAACGATTCATAACCTACAAATTAAGTAATAATTAACAAATAAAACCTAAATCACACTTCACCTCGCTGGCAAATTCAGCATTACAACTACAACGAAAACCGCGAAAATACGACAAAACAAAACCCTAATTACATAGAAACGAGGTAGAATCCATACTCTAGTTTGCGCAGCATCGATATTCTCCTTCGGTCTCCGATTTTCCATTTTTCAAAAGCTTCTTCGCGAAGTAACGCTCCTCCTCCTCAAATTCAATCCAATAATCACAAACTCATGCACAAAAAATCCGCGCGAAAACGAGCTCAACTTGGCCTATCTTCCGCAGCAAAAGGGGGATAAAATTAGGGTTTCCGAATGAATTTCCGAAGTGAAGCTGAAGATTCTAATTGAAGTTTCCTGCTAAGTGGAGCACAATAATTAGGGTTCCGTTTCGGCGGGAAAAGGAAGAATTCCTCGATCTCTGGTCCCGAAACGCCGGCGACGACGTGCGGCGGGTGGCGCCGTAAGTCCGGTGAGTGTTCGCCGGAGTTGGGGAGGAGAGAGAAGGAGAAGAGGAGAGAGAAAAGGGGGGGAGAGAGAGTCGTAAAAGTGAGAGAGAAGAATTCAGTTGAATAATGAGTGACGCGAGGAAGGAAGAGGGGGATCTTTTCCCCTCGGAGCTTCAAAAGCCTTTTTTTTTTCTTTTTTTTTAATTATTTTGCTGAAATGCTGAGTGAGGTGCAGATGGGATTGATGACTCATCTATTGTTCCATGTATTTTTATTGTTATTTTCTCGGTAATTTACTGGTACCGAAATATTTCGTTTGATAGTGGTTATATGCAAGTGAAGTTCTTTTCTCGGGTTCTCGATGACGAGTCGTGATTGATTCGGAGCTGGCTAGGGTAGGATTGAGCATCGGTTCAGGATAGGACCGAACCAGGACCGAGGACCGGACCGAGTGGACCGAATAGATTTTTCCCAAAAAACATGGACCGGGGGCAGTTTTCTGCTCTCCCTTAGGCTTGGGGACTTTTGCAGAGTTGCACTTTGTTAGGCACTTAGGCGGTTCAACTAGCGTGTACACATTATTTACGAGATCTCGTGGAGGAATCATGTATCTTTGATTTTATCTTTTGTGACGAGCACCGCGACGTGCAGGTTGTGAACACGAGGTTGATCAACTTATGAGATATGTAAGTTAGAGTTAGAATTATGGACTTTGCTCGTTTTATCCATGATTAAAGTCCCACACTGAATAAGCGAGGTGCAAACAAATTTCGAATAAATTTGATCATATGTTCATAATCAACAAAGTAATTAGGTGTGAATGAAAGGATGTGATGGTTGCCCGGTTGTAAAATATTTATGTGTTTGTTTATAAATTGGCTATCATGTAAACAAACACGGTTAATGTCCATATGCGAATCAATTCAACTAAAGTTCATAATGGTTTTAAATTCCGTACATGGTCTGTTATATAGGTCATTCAAGAAAAATATATAAAAGGTTCATCTATATTCTTAGCGGAAAGTACATTCTTGAAAGCATAATTTCTGAATTATTACTTGAATAGGATTTCGAAGAGTGGCAAAAAAAATGATATAGTTTAGGTTGAAATAATCCAGTGCAACTTTAGATAATACCTTGTCCATTCTTTTAATCCACCCACGTTATACTTATCTAATTCATATTAAATTGTTTACATTGCACCTTTCATGCCAATTAAGATTTTATCAACAAGAGAAAAAAGAACTTAAAAATAGAAATATCAGTTGTTTTTCCCATACAAATATTCAAGGGTAATGAAATGACATTAATTTTTGATAATTATAAAACATACACCGTGGTGTTTACCTTAATTTTCGAGGAACTTTACTTATCGCAGCTTGTAATTTGTTTTGGAATATGAACAATTATTTTTCCAACTAATCTTGATACAATATTACCACACATATAGCATTTACATCACCTACCTCATGAAGCTCCTCCATGCAGAGGGATTCTATCTCCATTATTCCCTTTGTATGGGGCTTCGTTAAATTAAAACGACGTGAGGTGTGGTCAACTGGTTTCATTTTAAAGATTCAATATCATTTCAAAACAAGTGTACAAGATCAATAAATTCATAAGGAATTTGTTTGTATTCCCATCTAACATTTCATTGACCTCATTGTAAGTTCGATGGAGAAATACAAGATTTTAAATGCAGAAACAAACCTTGATCAAATGGAGCCCAAAATTATCTATAGAAGACACAAATCGCTACAACCAACGTCTCCTTCTTCTGGCATCGGAGAGGTTGCAGGTGGAATGACAGCAGATTGTGCAACGATGTGGTGTTGTTTCCCTTACGCCATTGTCAATTTGTTGGCCATTGTTATCTATAAGGTTCCAACTGGACTTTGTCGAAAAGTAATAAAGCGACATCGTAGGCGAAGGCTGTTGAGGAACGGGTTGTTGCCTATTGAAACCAAACCAACCTGGTCATCAACCTTGAGCCTAGATTATGGGCGTGAATGGGACGACATTGCAGATAACCAATCAAATCTTAAAGTTGTCCCCGAAGGAGAAGGGGTAAGATTAGTTGTCGTTGGTGCGAACGAAATGGAGAATGAGTTGATGGAACTCGAAAAACAAATGTTCGAGAAATTCTATAAAAATGGTTTTTGGAGAAGCTCTTCACAAAGGGAAACATAATATTCGAACTCTTCTCCTCCATTGATACTCTTATCATTGATATTCTCATTGGTTTATTTTTTGTTCCGTTTTTTAAAATTCAATGTTATATACTCTCTAGTGTTGAAGCTATAATTTTTGTTGCTTGTAATGTGGATTATATACTTTTTAGTTTTTATTTATTTATTATTATTAGTGGAACTTCAATTGTGTAAAATAATATAGATGAAATCATTTTTAAGTTAATATAAGAAATCACTAAAAATACATATACCCTCTAGTGATGGTCTTTCATTCTATGTTCATATCCTTAGCCACCTTACAAATCGTCCATATTTTTGTTTTCCAGTTAGAAAATTATAGTCGACTAAGTATAGTACTAATCTTAATAATTATCAACCTTCATATCTATATTTATATACTTCCTCCTACCTAAAGAGATTTTACTGGTTTTTTTTTTTGCAGTTTTGAGTTGCCATGTTGGGAGCTATATTTAGACCAAATGAATCGTTCACTTACTTTAAAAATTAGTAAGTATTTCATTATGCATTGCAGTGAATGTAATCAATACTTGATTTCAAGGTAAACGGGTCTTTAATTTCGTCTACAAATAGTCCCCAATATGGCAACTCAAAATTGCAAAACGAAACAGAAAAATCTTTTTGGGTAGGAGTAGTATACAACAACAACAACAAATATAGAAACACAAACCTACATATTGACGTAAGATTGATAAATAGTTGGTTAGACAACATTTCATTTAAGGTTAATGAGATACAATTAAGCTTACACCACTTAAATTTAGTCGTGAATTATTTATTTATTTTAAAAAACACCTTATGTATGAACGAGTAATAATTAGATGTTATAAATTTACAGATGTAGATATCCCTTCTCAACCTTCAAACTCCCTCCGCCCAACTCTTTTCACCGATTTTGCTTTCACAAGGTCAAAACTATTCTAACTTATCATGCTCATCAATGACTAACATTGTAATATAAATAAAATTACTACAATAATATCAATTTGTTCCAAGAAAACACTAAAAAACCTTGTTTGGTAATATTACATTTGTATCGAATCAAACTAGTCGATCAATCGATCAAAATGTAAAAGTCGTAGAAAAGACAACGAAAAAAAAAACCGATATCAAACGAGCTCCTAATTTCCAAATGATCGGTCTCACAAAAGTAGTTAAATCTGCCCACCAGCCTCAGCTGTCGTGTCTTCGATAACTCCGTCTTGCCTTAAACCTCCCAACAACTGTTTCTCTCTCCTCTCACACTCACACTTTCTCAACTCAAAATCTCCCCTCTCTCTCTCTCTACCTCAAAAATCCGTACAACAATGCAGTCCACACTTTCTCTCTCCTCCTGTTCTTCCACCGCAATCACCGCCAATTCGCACACCGCCGCCTCCGCCGCCGCATTTCCGGCGCACAAGCAGCCGCTAGTAAATCTCCGCTTCTGCGGCCTTCGCAAGGAGGCGCTGAGTTTCACGGCGAGTTCACACCGTGTCCACCACCTGACTCGCCGAGTTCCGTCTGTTATCTCCGCTGCTCTCTCCACTAATGGCTCCGCCCCTAAGTCGTTCGATTACGACCTCGTTATCATCGGCGCTGGCGTTGGCGGCCACGGCGCCGCTCTTCATGCCGTCGAGAAGGTACTAATTTCTCCTCCGTTGGCTTCTCGTTTACGTCATCGAATAATTGCGATCCTAGTGTTTAGTTTGTGAATTGTGATCTTGATTCCCTAGTTCAGCTTGATCATGCAAATTGCTAGTCATATTAGCAGACGTTGATGTTGTAAAGTAGTATGAAATGAGTGTTGAAATTTTGTTACTGAGATTATTCGCTCGGACGATATTTTGTTGTTTCATGAATCGTAGAAATAATTGTGGATTAGTTGTGTGTTTGTGAAGTTAAGCTGCAATCAGCTCGATCACGCGCTCCAATGATTTCGTTGTTTCGGAAAGTAATTATGTTGTAGAAATGATCGTGGATTATGTAGAGGTTTTTGAGTTGAGAGCTGCGATTAGTTTCGAAAAATTGAATGATCGAGGATGGGGGAGGAAGGTTTTTTGTGTTCAGAGGGAGTTTTTCTGATTGATTCGAGTTTGTTTGGTTGATTGTTAGTTTGAAGTCGAAATTTACATGTGCAAAACTTAGTGGACAGATTTAAGCTCAACGCGCTTTATTAAGAATACGATTTATAGGTGAAGCCGTGAAGGTAGTAGTGGTGAGAATGTTTGGCGAATATTTGAGTTCTGACGAACCACATTTTTTTAGTTTGTTTGGAAATTTAAAAGTAGCAATTTACCGGAATGCAAAGAGCTTTCAAATTGATCAGATTTTGGTCTTTTGGTTCGATATGATATGGACCACAAAGTTCTAGGTTACTGAGCTTTCATTTGAAGGATTTCGTATCTTGATATCATATGCCCTGTAATTCTACCAATATTTTACAGGGTTGCGAAAGTCTGTATGCTGGCAGAAATGAATGTAGTCTTCTTAGTTTGGACTAGTGATAGTTAAACATTTGCATACATTGCAATTATTTGAAGGCCTTGTATGAATAACAGAGGTAACTTGCAGGGTCTTAAAACTGCCATCATCGAAGGCGATGTGATGGGAGGGACTTGTGTGAACCGAGGATGTGTTCCTTCTAAAGCACTTTTGGCCGTGAGTGGTAGGATGCGTGAACTTCAAAATGAACACCACTTGAAATCATTTGGACTGCAGGTAATTACAAGCAGCTCCACAAATTGTATTGCGATTCCACTATGATCAGATTCTGCACAACCATTTTACCATGTGTACTTTGTCAGTTGCTTTGCGAGATGTTAATGTGGCCTTTCTTTGCTCTGGGGGTTTGCGACAGGTTGCTGCTGCTAATTATGATAGACAGGGAGTTGCTGATCATGCAAACAACCTCGCTTCGAAAATCCGTGGAAATCTCACCAATTCATTGAAGGCATTGGGTGTGGATATACTCACAGGCTTTGGTTCGGTCTTGGTGAGTTATGATTCCGTAACCCTGTTATGTGAAGTTCATTCACTGTTTTATTTGACAATGCTATTTATCTCTAAATCAAGCTGGGGGGGAAAAAAAGCTTTCGCTGATACTGCACTGAAGGATATGTAGTACCTTTTTTTTTTTTTTTTTTTTTTGAGTGGAGTCTAGTACCATGACCCTATGTTACGCATTCAAGTTCCTCATAAACGTTTTCTTTCCCGTGGATCAGGGTCCACACAAGGTGAAGTATGGAAAAGACAGTATTGTGACTGCAAAGGATATAATTATTGCAACTGGTTCAATTCCTCTTGTCCCTAAAGGCATTGAAGTTGACGGTAAATGGGTTTCTACTATCTTAATGCTCTTCCTAATCTGACTAGTTCACTGTTTCTAGAAGAAAGTATTTATAAATGTGTCAACACAACGATTGATTAGGCAATTTCTTACCTCTTTGTTGAAACAGACTGTATCAAATACGAGTAAAACTGTCATTGTAATATATCAAATATGAGTTAAACTGCCATTGTAATCATATCATCATATGTTGTGAATAGTCAATAGTGTCAGCCAAGAGCCTTCCATGTAGAGGTGAGTAGGCTAATTCAAGTAATTATAGGGGTACGACAAGTCTCATATGGAGCGATATTAGAGACATCTTAGTGATAGTGCTTGGTTTCCCTAGCCATTATTAGTAGTAGTGTCTCCTATTCTAGTTTAGATGGACTTGGGTGTTGCCGCCTGGTATGGATAGGCACTTGCAGATGACTGAATTCTAGAGCTCTAAACTCTCAAAGTTACGTAAACAATGTTTAGGGATTCTCTGATCTGTTCATCTTTTCACAAATAGAAAGCATCTCCAGATTCTAACGCTTTTGTATTGACGTTTAGGAAAGACTGTAATTACCAGTGATCATGCGCTCAAATTAGAGTTCGTGCCTGACTGGATGGCCATAGTGGGGAGTGGTTATATTGGGCTTGAGTTCAGTGATGTCTACACTGCCCTTGGAAGTGAGGTAACTTAACAAATATTCTTGGTGCATTCCTTCTTTTTATTAGCTAGCATTAGTCTTTTTCTTTTCCCAATTCAAGTATCAGAAATATTCTTTTACGCTTTATTTTGTTTCTAATATGTACTTTTATCAGTATTAACAATCTGTATAAACTTATGGCATAGGTCACATTCATAGAAGCTTTGGATCAGCTTATGCCTGGATTTGATCCAGAGATTTCAAAATTTGCCCAAAGGGTTCTGATTAATCCTAGAAAAATTGACTACCACACAGGAGTTTTTGCAACAAAGGTATCTTTATTTTTATCTTCCTAAGTTGCCAGGGTGTTTGTTTGTCTTCTGTAAGTAATCTTCTGCTATGTGTTCATTTTACAGATCACTCCAGCAAAAGATGGAAAACCAGTCACTATAGAACTTACTGATGCCAAGACTAAGGAAATAAAGGATATTCTGGAGGTAACACATTGTGTTCCTTGTTTGACAACATGTATATGCAGGAGAATGGAATTGAAAGAGTGAAAATCAATTTTTGTCTTAAGTATCAAGGTTGGCATACTCGTTAGGACATTAACGTGCCTGGGGGTTGTCCAGGGTTAGAATCTTCATTCCCCCACCACAACATTAGTTGCTCCTTTGTACCAAAAAAAAAATATGCTTAAAAATGTTGTAGTATTTCCTAACAAAGTGATTATCTAGATGTGGTCCATTTTTTCAAATAGTTAAATTCGTGAATTTAAGGTATCTGGTGGCTCACTCTATATAAAAAGTTAATCTGGCATGTTCTGCTGTTGCTAACAGGTGGATGCTGCACTAATTGCAACTGGAAGAGCGCCGTATACCCAGGGTCTTGGCTTGGAAAATGTACTTTAGAAAGCTATGTCATCTATAATGTACAATACAACATTTTATCTTAATCTTGGTTATTGAGTCAAGAACGTACTTGCAGATCAACGTAGCTACACAACGAGGTTTTGTTCCTGTGGATGAGCGTATGCGAGTCATAGATGCAAATGGCAAGCTGGTAGGTTTTCAGCAGCACTATCTCTTTCATGCTAAGGCTTTGTCACCAGTTGATTGACAAATGTTATTCAACTTTGTTGATCAGGTACCTAACATATATTGTATTGGTGATGCCAATGGTAAGATGATGTTGGCCCATGCAGCCAGCGCTCAAGGAATCTCAGGTAGTTATTGCAGACTAAGCACTGTTCTTGTTTCTATTTCTGTTTTTTTTTTTTTTGGGTAGCTATGAAAATGCGATTATATTATTATCTATTAATAGCATCCATCTGAACAAATTTTTTTTTAATTTAATTTAAACTGTTCTTGTTTCAGTTGTTGAGCAAGTTACTGGAAGGGATCATGTCCTCAATCATCTAAGCGTTCCGGCTGCTTGTTTCACCCATCCAGAGATCAGCATGGTTGGATTAACAGAGGTGAGATTTAACACTCTCGAAGGATAATGCAAACAACCATTGTACAATGTGAATGTTTGCAGTTGCAAAAGTCTACAAAAGCAAGATTGCATTCATGATTTTTATCACGCTTGAATAAACTATTTTTTATTTATAAAATCTTGTATGTCACTTACAATCTACCCCCTTTGTTTAAATGTTGCAGCCCCAAGCAAAAGAGAAAGCCAAGATAGAGGGGTTCGAGATAAAAGTAGCGAAGACGAGTTTTAAGGCCAACACAAAGGCTCTGGCTGAAAATGAAGGAGAGGGGCTTGCTAAGGTTGGGTTCCATTTACTTTTTCTCTTGTGGAAAAACTTCATTTTGGTGGCAAGCTACTGTAAGGAGTTCTATTTTACTGACCTTAAACCTGACGTGACATTTAATGTAACTTACGCGAACCTTGCAGTCTGTCTGTGTAGCTGTTATTAGACAGGGAATTGTTCACTGTTTATGCTTCTGATCTCACCAATTCCATATCTCTACCACCCCATGTTTTATTTTGCCAGTTAGTCCTGCAGCTCTATACTAAGCCTCCTCTCCCTTGTACTGTTCAGAGTAGAAATTATGCAATGGTTCTAACTTCTAACTCTGTAAAACAAGTACTATATTTTTCTTGCATCACTTAGCATCCATTGTTGTGATGATGTTATTTCTTGTACTTAACTTGTTTTTCCTGCATCACCACCTCTGACTTCAAACTGTCTTCTGTCTGCATTTCCTCATCATTTTCTTCTTCTATTGTTCTGTGCAGATGATCTATAGACCTGACAATGGGGAGATCCTCGGAGTTCATATATTTGGACTACATGCAGCAGACCTCATTCATGAAGCATCCAATGCGATTGCGATGGGAACCCGTCTACAGGTATTCCCCTACTTATGGACCTTGACCCACTTTGGGCGATCTGAGTCTGATTTGATTAGGGCTATATTATCTTAACTGAGCGTGTCTTTTGATTTGGGTAATAGAATAATGGTTGACCTTTAAAAATGTTTTGCAGGACTTACAACTTGCAGTTCACGCTCATCCAACATTATCCGAAGTGGTAGATGAATTATACAAAGCAGCTAAGGTAAAGTTCTTGAAATGCATATTCACCACCTGAACAAATCTAAGCATTAGACGTGTCTTGTAAACATACTATTTTGCGGTTTATTTGATTCCTTCTGTTGGTAAAACTTTGGTTTGGGTCAAGTAGTGATAATATGTATAAACAAGACCCCAAAGTTGCTGTCATCTTGTTATTACCCTCCCATGGAAACCCTGTAAATAAAAGCTATATATACACATGCAAACTTAAAAGTCCTAAAAAGTAAAAACTATCAGTTTGTTACTGTGTTCATTGACTCTGTCAAAACATGCTGGTCTCGTGTGGTGGGAGGGGGACGGAAAGGCTCGAGTCGGTCAGGCATTAAGTAAATTCTGTGCTTTTTTTTTTTTTTTTTTGTTGTATGTGTGCTGCTGTTCTGTGAGGTTCATGGTCTCTTACTTGACTTGAATGTTATCAAGTCTGTCTTTTTAGTTCCTAACAAGTGATTTGTTTTGCCGTCAACTTTTGATCGGCAAAGCAGGTTCATGCTCATGTTTCTAGTCCTAGTGAGCCTGTTGCTGTCTGAGCTGGTTTTGACACTCTTTACAAGTACAAAAATCTTTTTGAAGGCATCTAATTGTAGAAAGGAGTTCAAAGAAAACCAAGGCAAACAAGAAAGTGTCGACGAGGTTCAGAAACTGGCTCTCGAGCAGCTCATTTGGTCCCCTCTGTATTCATCTGTTGTTAGAGTATTAGCATTCTTGACATCCCATTTCAAACTTGCGTAATAGCTTCAAGAAAAATTTCTTAGAATACTTCAGCTTAGTATAGAACGTTGTTCATGTATTTGATCTCATATTTCTGGAAATTGTCCAAAATGTCGTGTTCTGTTGTATTGTTAGAAATGATTGTGAGAGAGTAAATTATACGAGCGTATATTTTACGAAAGGTTTAGCCATTTTTATAAAAAGAAAATATTTATCTTTGGCGAAACTAACACAGTTCCGAGACTAAACCGACGCAGGGTTCATCAACCATTCTCCCACTATATGGCTCGACACATAGCAAACTAATGAGCTCTTAACCTGACCTTTTGAGTTTGGACAACTTGGACAAATAATAATCTCTCAGTTCTAATGCATTTCAAGCTTTGACAAACATTGTTTTCCGTGCCATTGGATTGTCGCCCTTACAATATCCTACTCCTTATTTCATATTTTCATGTATTCACAGAGGCAAATGATTCATTGAATAAGTACAGTGTAAATGATCGTAGCCAAACTTAGTTATGGTGGGATCATGGTAAAATAACATATGGTTGTATGGTCTGAGATTAGGGCCGGAAATTAGTCCGAGGATCAGAGAACAATTCTGAGCAGAAAGCTTGAACTAAAGGCAGACTTCATAAAACAACTAAACAAGAACTGATGAATGATCAGAGAACAAAGAACGTAAAGCATTTCCAACTCGGCTCTTTCAGCGACTGCCAAAATTAGAACACTTCAGCGAGTGCCGGATTCACTTTCACTTGTATAAATATACATACTATACATCCAAGTGAAAAGTTCAGGCGGTTCCACACGAACCATCAAACATAAACCATGGCAAAACATACACAGCAGATTAACATCAAATGGCCAAACAACACATTAATCACCAAGCATCAAGTGTAACCAAATCTTCGAAGATATCCATAAAATCTACCAAGTCATACATAGTCTAGCCATCCAGTAAAGTAGCATACTTGCCAATAGACCAAAAACTTCCAGATCTCAAATCTCTAATAACAAGATCCATCAAACATAAAACGAAATTGTTACTACATGATAGAGAACAGATCTATTCTTCAGCAGAACCCTCCTCGGTCTTCTTGTTGTGCTTCCTGGCGTACCTTTGGTTCCTCAAGAACTTTGGGTCCATCTGCAATCATCAACAACAAAACCAATATCAACACTGGATCACATAAAAGTGAACTTCACACTTCCTGATTAATAAGCAGTTGATTATAAACATAACACACTGTTAACATTAAACACCATCTAAAGAGAGTTCAAATAGTGTCATTACTTAGCATACTATCTAAACATAACAATGATCAATACTAATATATCAACATGAACAAACACATAAATCATCAACAATCTGAAACAATCCAGTCGACATTTAGCAACACAATATAATATACACCACCAAACGCATAAATTACGACCATACCAATTTTTGATAATCTGCAAAAACACAAATTTTCCGAATCTATTTTTGACTTCTTAACTTGGGATATACAAATATTGACTATCGGCCCCAAATTGGTAAGTGGGATCTTTACGGATAAATCCCCGTCAAATATGCGAGAAAAATTCAAACCAAACGTCATTGGTAAAAATCGTAAAATTAAAAAGCCTCAGAATTGCAGAATAAACATCAAGGTTCAAAAAGAACCACTCAGTCCCGAAAGATGGTGTTTTTAATTCAGATTTCCTCATAGGCTTCAAATAATTTTACCAATACAAAATCAGTAAAAAAATTATTAAAATGGTAATTAATTTTAATGGAGGGGGGTAAAAAAAATATATGTCTCATGGCAATTCCAAAAAAGTTAAAGCAGCGAAGCCACTACCCAAGGCGATGGAATATGAGACAGACGGTCCATGGAGAATCACCTAATCTAATTAGGGATCCGTCAACATTTTACCGGTCTTTCTTTGACGTCTTACTTTGGGATATACAAATATTTATATTTGCCCCAATTTTTATGTAAGTGGGATTTTTCGGATAAATCCCCGTCATTAATCATTCATTATTACTAATCTCACGTAAAAGAAACTTCTCAAAGAAGGAACAGATTTGGTTTAATTTTGAAGAGGTTTGGTAATATAAAAAGAACAGATTCAGTAAGCAGTAAAATTGAGACATCACGCTTGTAGAAAAAACAAGTCGGACCAAGTGTTGGATTAAAACTTTTTAGCTTCATCCTCATCTGTAAATAATTAAAATAATCAAAAGAGGGAAAAATTGTTTTGATTGGAAAAAAATTACAGAGAGAGGAGATGAAGAGAGGAGAAAAACTCAGTTCAGCGGGGTAATCGACACGCAAAGGAAATCTCATAAAAGAGAGAAAACCACTGCATTCCGGTCTGTTGAGCTTGAATTTCGTAAGTCGTCACCGTTTTTCTCCCATAAATAATAACTTTAGAAAAAACCCTAATTTTGATTATAACGAAAAAATAGAATTAAATTGAAGAACTCTAATTTTGAAGAAAAAATTGAATTATAAAGAGAGTTCAAATAATGTCATTACATAGCATACTATCTAAACATAACAATGATCAATACTAATGTATCAACATGAACAAGCACATAAATCATCAACAATCTGAAACAATCCAGTCGACATTAGCAACACAATATAATCTACACCACCAAACACATAATTTACGACCATACGAATTTTTGATGATCTGCAAAAACACAAATTTTCATGATCAACCAACATCTAGGATCTTTAAATTTTTTATTGAAGGATGATGTGTGATACTAGTTGTTGCGATAAACACATTTCATTGAAGAGGCTTTCTGGAACAAACAAACATAGAAATACAATCTTTTTGCTGGCCATTTCCACATTAATAGGAATGTATAGTCTACTTGTCCGATACCACACTGCCCCCACAACTACACAACCCACACCCACGATAGAATAAAGCAATCGGACTCTCTGTTAATCTTTATTGCCAAGTCGATTCAATATAAATTTCACTTTGTCATATACGCACACATACACAACGAAACTGACTATGATAAATATGTAAGCTAATACTTGAAAGTGAATATATGGGTAATACTGGCAAGCATAAAAGCAAACAAAGTTATGCTGCAAAGCGGCTCCCAGAAAAATCGATATCTGCACATTTTCAATTATCAGGCAACCTTGGCTGATTGAAACAACCCGAACGCCTCAGTACGTGTGCAACAATCACACATCATTCAACAAAAAAACACCATTCTTAATAACCTACAACACTAATCAGCATCATCAACACGAAATATCCCACAATCAAAAATCATTAATCTGCTGATTATTCACTTAAAATCCCAACTCCAGAAAACAACACATTAAATCGTCAAAAGATACCATTTTTTTTATAACAAAGCATCCACAATCAGTAATTAATCATCAAAAAGATACAATCTTCAACAACACAACAACAAAAATCAGCATCATAAACACAAAATAACAAAAAAAAAAATAGATCACAGTTCTAATCAAAATTAACAAATTATCAATATCAAAACAATAGATTTATCACTGAAATCCAATCTACATTCAATAACAAATGAAACCCAACAATAAATCACCAAAAAAACATCAAATTGAAGTAAAAAGTTACAAACTTGGAACTCCTAATAATGGTAAAAAAAACTGAACAGAAGAGAGAGAGAAAAGTTACCCCTTTGGTGGAGTGGTTGCGTTGCTTGCGGGCCTTCTTGATGCCATTCTTGTGAGCCTTGTAAGACTGGTTGTGAGCGGTGTGATTCTTCGACTTGGCCATTTCTCACTTCTCTTCTCTGTTACGCAACAATTACCCAAACAAACAACAAAATTATACGCATGAAAAAACTTTATACTAAAATCAAATCAAGTGTAACATGTATGTAACTATATGATTTAGAACGAAGAATTTAGAGATGGGTTTTCATGGAAATGGGAGGAGAAAAAAAGAGGAGAGAGAAAATACCTCAGAAGGGTATGTGTGTACTGGAAGAGGCAGCTGTGCTAGGGTTTTGGGTGAAGAAATGTGATGGAGAAGAAATAGGAGGGTGGTGACTGTTTTTTATGCGAAACCCTAAATTTGGGATGTGGGTTGGGCTGGAAATTCACGGTATTATTATTATTATTAGTGGGCTAAATGTTGCATTTAGAATTTGGGCTGATTGTTTTCTTGATTACCAATTGGACCATGGTTGATAGAAATTAACGGAAATAACTGTTTGATTGTTTCAAACTAGGTAGCGTTTTTAGTAACAGGTGTCGGTTAAATGGGATAGTGGAGGTGTGATTGTGTGATAATGGTTGACCATTATCTAACGAACTGGAGGTGTGCGTTTATGAGGTGGTATGAGTTGTGTTTGACAAACTCGACTATTGAGTTATACTTTTACATTCGACTTTTACATACTCGATGTGATTTTTCAAGTGAATGAGCCGTGAGCGAGATGTAGTTATACCGAGCAAGAGGTCAAAATTATAACTAGTCAAGAACAATTAAATAGACCCATTTTTGTCAGATATTATAAGTTCATAATGGATCTTCGATGTTCAAGAAGGGTTACAACATTATTTCTTGTCAAAACCATTTAAATGCTCGCTCTTTTACTCTTTGTGAAGCTAAAATGATGACTTAGATTATATTGTTAAAACTACGAAATCCGCAACTGTTAAATTGAGTACATCGTTTAGACGACCATCAATCCAAACTCGAGTCAAACAGTCCACAACTTCTAAAATGTCATCGTAATGCGCTACCTTACTCCCTACCGCACGAATATTCTAACTCATTCACTTGCCGACTATATCTTGACTCAAACACTCGAAAAAATATCAAGTTTTACAATCAAACTATTATTTAGTCAATGAAAATATATCATGAGTTCGACTCCTAACAAAAGAAAAAAAAATCGACTTAAAAAGAAAATCTCAACTCATACTCATTTTGTCAAAATAATTTTTTTGGTCAAACCTCAAATTACCAAACAATGAGGTAGCAAGTAATTTTAAGATCTCTTTCCAATTCCCACCTTCCCCTAGTTCCCACTACCTTCCCCCCACCTACAAAATTTCCCCCAAATCAATTACAATTTTTCCCCAAATCAATTGCAAAATCAAACCCTAAATTAAAATCCAATGTTTCTACTCGATTGGTTTTACGGGGTTCTCGCATCACTGGGATTATGGCAGAAAGAGGCGAAGATTTTGTTCCTCGGCCTCGACAACGCCGGCAAAACCACCCTCCTCCACATGTTGAAAGACGAGGTTTTTTCCCCCTTTTTTTTTTCAAATTAGGGTTTCAATTCTCAAATTTAATTGAATAATTGATTGATTTGTGTTGTTTAATCGATTGAATTGGGGAAAATTGATGTGGGTTTGCAGAGATTAGTTCAACATCAACCCACACAGCATCCCACATCGGAGGAGCTGAATATTGGGAAGATCAAGTTTAAAGCTTTTGATTTGGGTGGTCATCAGATTGCTCGCCGTGTTTGGAAAGATTATTATGCTAAGGTTTATCATCATCTTTGTCTAATTATTTTTTAATTTTATGCGATTTTTTTTAAATTTAGAAGTATGATCGGAAATTTAGGATTGTGTAGTTTTAGTTTTAGTTTGATCTGTGTTTTATCATTAAATTTGTGCGGTTTTCTGGTTGTGTAAGATGATTGGTTGTATTTCGTAGCGAATTATCGTGTGGGGTTGTTGGTGACTGAGCCATGAGGTATCTCAATGCACAATTGTGTCGAATTCTTTGTGAGTGATGCGCTGAGTGCGTTTTTGTGTCGAGTGTGGAAAGAGAGGGAAGCAATTGTGTAGATTGTAGTGATTATTTAGGAATTTCTGATCTCTTTGCAACGTAATTGGTGCATTGCTTGCACCCATTTGGCCGTTTCAACCGAGTTTTCCGTGTGTGGAAGGCTTGGTGCGCAGCAAACTGTTTGGTTCTTTCTTATCTAGATATGTTTTGGAGGTGGTGACCTTTTTTTAAAAATAATTTTGGGATGCGGTTGGGAGGCTGTTTTGCAGATCTGAATTGATAGCAGACATTCAGACCTCAAATGCGCAAAGAGGACTAGGTGAAGGAGTTAGGATTTTGGTGTTTGAATGGTTATTAGAAATTTTGACATGTTAAATGAAATTAATCTGTCCACCTAGCTGAACACTGCAAGAATTGTGTAGGTTGTAGTGAGGAGTGCGTGTGTGAAACAATACACTTATACAATATTCCTCATTATGCTCTTTTCTCTTTTAGTTAGACATTTAGGCTCTTATTGTAAACTTACTAGATTTCTTTTTCTGCTGATCTGGCCCCGTACACCATATCAAAATTGATGCCTTTAGTGCTTTCAGTTGCGAGTTTTCCTGTGGGAGAGGGGGGGGGGAGTATAAACCCTTTTAGATGCCAGGGAATTACCAAAGCTTTGACAATGGTTTTGTTCCTGGCATGTCATAGGTTATGTTCTTTTAAATGCCACCTTTTTGGTGTTGTTGTGGAGGGGGGGGGGAAGCATCTTGCTTGTTAGAAGCACCATCAGTTAGCTTTGTGACTACAAGCGAGAGATCCTGGTGTAGGTGTTTGATTGGTTATCTATATTCTATGCAATATTCGAACTCATCTTTCCCCTAATATGGCCATTGAGGTTTGCAGCTTGTCACATGAATGGCAGCCGGCCATATAAGGATTAGTGGCCAGCTTGCAAGTGTGTTTTGAGATAATATTGGACTTGTTTAATGCTGTTAATAGTTGAGCCCTTCTATCTGTCTATGTTATTTTGCTGCTCTTCTTTATTACGATTACTTAGGTCTACGTAAAGGTGGCTCTTGCTTATTTCAAGCTTCTTTTGCCAAGGATTATGTCTTGCAAGTATTTTGAAAGACTGCTTTTGTTATCTCATAGCTTGTGTTTTAGTTGTTTGGTTCATCCATTGGTTTAATTGTACTGATATGTTTTAGTAAACCTCAACCATCATGTCACCATACTTCTTCGGCTAATTAGACCTTGAGCGACGCAGAGAGGGTTTTTTTTTTATAGAGAGAGAGGCAGAGGGGCTGCTAGTGTATATCAGTAACGAGATCATGACTGAATGTTTACTTTTGTGACGTGCTACTGTGTGTGCATGATTGTGTTTTAGAGTAATTTGTTGGTTATAGTGTTGTAACTCCCAATGTTGCAAAAAGCTATTTGTATTGATAAATCCACGACCACGTCCCTGGTTCTTCTCTCCTCTTTTTTTTTTTTTAATAAAGGGAGTGTTCCTGGTTTAGTTGCTTGTATATCAATCACCGGAAAGGTGATAACAGATTTTGTGTAATCACGTGGAAACTGGATTCTTTTTGAAATGCTTACTCCATATCTTGGAAGTCCAGAGGAGTCAATTGGCAGATTCTAGTGCTTCAAATTTGGCTTCCCTCTTGCTGGCCTCCAATTCTTAGCGTCACATTTGAGTGAACTAGCCTCATCAATATTCTGATTATATCTTTGATGTCCTTTCTGGTTCAGGTTGATGCCGTGGTCTACTTGGTGGATGCCTATGACAAAGAGAGGTTTTCTGAATCAAAGAAGGAGCTGGACGCCTTACTTTCGGATGAAGCCTTGGCCAGTGTTCCCTTTCTTATTCTCGGGAACAAGATTGACATACCTTATGCAGCATCAGAGGATGAGTTACGCTACCATCTGGGACTTTCCAGCTGCACTACTGGCAAGGGGAAGGTAAGCCTTGCGGATTCTAACGTCCGCCCTCTTGAGATTTACATGTGCAGCATTGTCCGCAAGATGGGATACGGGGAGGGATTCAAGTGGGTCTCACAATATATCAACTGAGAACGGATGTCCACCATCGTAAACATCTGACCTCTTTGTCCGCGGTGCTATCCATCGCCCCCGTGGTTCCTCAATGTGTCTACAGATAGAATCAGAAAATTGATTCTTTAATTCTTATTGTGAGATTATGAGACTGACTTGTCAGATTGATTATGCTATACTAGTATGTAACTCTGAGGACCATATTTTTGTTCTACTACCATGACGGCACTTTTATACATCGTCCATTCAAAATTTTCATCTTTTTTTGTGTTTGGTCATCATTCCTTTGCAATGGAAAGCTTCACCAGTTGTTCTTTCAAAGGATACCCTATCATCAATCTTAGTCATGGACTAATAAGGTGCACAATGCACCAGCGAGAGCATGGCAATATGTAAATGTCGTCTCTGCAAGTGTACGTTTTCGGACTATGCGTAACACTGAAGCCTACTACTTTTCTCAAACGAAAAGGGCGAAAGAAATGAAAACACGATGGCCAACATCAATGTTTAAAATTCGTTAATACAGTACTAAGAGCTGGTTTCAAAGTGACCCGAAAAGTTAAAAATTGCAGCAACAAAATACGAGTAATTAAAACAATGGAATCACTCCAAATTAAAGGTAAGTTGATGATCCTAAGCAAGTCACGGTGCAGCATTAGCCAGCGAAGGAGAGTTGCCGGGTGCCAATGTGGAAGAGTTTCAGATCGGTAGGGTGTTTGATGTTCCCGGGGCCCTTAGGTCTGCAAGCAAACAACCATAAGGCCGGTAGAAACTGCATACACACGGAGTACCAAAATATAATTAACCTTGATTATTATTAGTCGTCAGAACAATAATAATAAAAGGTCACAACTTTCCGCACATTTCATATAGGTAATAGCCTAATAGGTGAGGTGATACGTACGTACCTTGATCAGGGGGACCGAGAATGGAGTAGTTCCTGAGGGTGTGGGGAAGTCGACAACCGGCCATGGTCTCGGCAAAGAAGAGCAAGGTTTCAGAAGGAGGAGCACCTACGGGTTTGGCCTGGAAGTTGGAATGGAAATAAAAGCAATGGTCACGTCGGACCATAAAACAATTGCTCCCCATGCATCCCAACGTCCACTAGCTCATATGTCACTCCCTACATATACATACATTATATTATACAACACACCATTATATTGCTCCGACGAGGTTTCCCAGAGGAACTAATCGAATTAAAACGTAAGAGATCCAAAATTAATCTCCCAAATCAAAAAAAAATATTGGAAGAAATTGATTGAAAATTAGGGGTTTTGATGTGAGATGTGTTACCTCGAAGGAGATTGCTTTTATGTTTGGAGGGTCAAAAAGGTAACATAGAATTCTCAATGTGGGTCGTTCGAACATCTGACAAGAGTGACTTGACTGGGCATGCCAACTAGTATTACGGAGTATTTATTTTGGATTGTTCTTTTGCGATTTGACTGGGCATCGTCGAAAACATCATTAATATTTGCCAATATCATATACTCGTATACACTAGGGCCGTTACCGATACCATATACAGTACTGATATACACTAGGGCCAGTGTAACGCTAATAATGCTCGTAAAGTCATAAGTCGAAAGTGGTTGCTTGAAGCCTTATTTATTTGTAAGTTGTGTTTTGGTCAAAAATACGCACTATGTCCTATTTTCGATAAAGGGGGTATCTAGTCACTATACTACTATAGGGAACTGCGTATTCGAGAGTTGGTGTATAGCTCTAGGTGTCTAGGCTATAGAAATATGGGTTAGGGACGTAGGACAACTGATCGGGGACGTAGGATAACGAATTGGGATGTAGGACGACCGGGGGACATAGGAATCCGTACAGGGTAAGGGACGTAAATAATACAAGAAATAAGTAAAAACAAGAACAAATGAGACAAGAGACTTTTGTAGGTGGAAAACCCTTGTGAATAAGGGAAACCCCACCGGGGGATGACTTTGTCCCACTAAGTTTCCACTAGATGCTTTGTAGGTGACGTAGTAATACTCCTTAGGATACTAGACTAGGGTTACAAGATAATAGTATAGGATTTCGTGTGTAAGTATATGAGTATGATTGAGAATAGTTCCCAATGCTCTTCTTTATCTTGGAGTCTTCTTTTATAGTTGCCTCTTTGCTTGACATTGAATAACATCATTCATTGTTCCTCCATTAAGTCTATGTCTACAACTCTGTAACCCCCAAATCCAGAATTTATTCCATAGCATTAAATGTCATTAATGCATCATAATTGACATAATAGACGGCCCCATTGACTGGAATATCTTCTTTGTAACTGCCATATCTTCACCATTAATCATAATTAATAGGAATAACGGTTGTTGACCCATTCAAACGACTTAAATCCTTTCTTGTAGAAGTTGTTGTACCACGTACAGCTCTATGGGGTAATTTCTGACTTCTGCAGGGTAATTCCATGATCCATAGTACATGGTAATTTCAGGACTCTATAGGGTGAAAATTCACCCCAAACAAGTTGCACGCACATGCAACAAATTGTCAAACATCACTGCTCAAGAAGTTTTACTAATCAAGTAATCATAGTCACTGTTTATGACCAAGGGTCTAGAACTCTGGGGTCGGTCCATAGATTAGGTGCGGCCGCTAGAGCTATAGTTGGAGGGAGGGCTTGATTAGTGGAATTTATACAAGTATCAATGTATGTATATCACTGATATACATACACTGATACTAATATCACTACACTAGCTAGTACAAATTACAATGGTCAAATAAGAAGTATTTTTTAGTCACCAAAGTGATGAAGGTGGAATCTGAAAAAAACCAAATTTGTATTTGGTATATATAAAACACCAAAGTTGAAAAACTTGTTTTAAAAACACATTTTGAACTATTTGGGTATTTGTGCCATGCTTTCGTTGAGAAAATCGATGACTAGAATCGAATAAGAAGATGAAAAATCAACTATTTGGGTATTTTTTTTATTTGTTTGGGTGTTTAATAAATACCTAAATAGTTTAAAGTGTACATGTTATATAAACAAGTTTATCAACTTTGCTGTTTCATAAATCCCAAATATGACTTTGGTGTTTTTTAGATCCCACCCTCCTTACTTTGGTGGCTAAAAAATAATTCTTTGCAAATTCATGAATTAGTATGAACTGCGGAGTACTCATTCTATAAGACGTAGCTTATTTGTAACTGACCTTTTTTTTTGGTACCAATTATTATTCCATCTCAATTTCTCGACTAAATCTATAAGATAGCAATGAGAAAATTAATTACCGACCAGTTTGGAGAATTTATTTGGCCCTGACTGTTGCATGTTTGTTACACATGATGGACCGAGTTAAGAGAAGCCCCGTCAAAGTAGACAAATATCCCTACAACCTTATCATTAAATCTAGACACCGAACACTTGTGACCACTCACACTGTGCTTAACTTTTTTACCTATGATGAGATGGGAGAGGGTCATGGGAGATTGTACGAGTTGAGAGGGGAACAAATAGCGTAGCTGATGACTAAGTCTTTTACGGTAGGAAATTTCAATGGGAGCAGATGCAAGTAGGTGTAGCCTTGATACTAAAAGCATGTTTTCTTGGGTAAATGGGAGGAGTAATGTCCCAGAACAAAAAAAAAATGAAAGTCAGTTTCTATTACTGTACCGGAACTATCAACCGCTAAAACCCCAAACTTTTCATCTTCATCTTGGTGGTCTAACAACTTTCTCATGATCTACCAACGGGAGTCGGTATCCCAAAAGGAAACGATAAGACATTTTTGACTGATATGTCTCATTCGAAAACTCTCAAAAGCGTCATAGTCGTTGTACTCATTCACAACCACTGCAATATTAAACCCACCGAATTCATCATCCTCCAGTTTCGAGGCAAAAATCAATAAAACTTGAATGAACATAGCTATACCATAATCATCATCATTGGTTGAGCTAAAAACACAAACTAACAGAGGGAATCCCATTAAAGATGATATGGACGACACTTCCGAATCATATTCACTATCAGATTTGTTACCGACAACATAATCCCTACTTTAACTACTCAATAGATCTACGAGATCGATTTCGTGGCTTACTTGAAAACTTGGCGACATATTTTCCCGAATTCTATATTAATCGGCGATCAAATCCCCAACTCAATTCACCATTTCCTAATTGTTGATTGATATTGATGGTTTTCTAGGTTTTGATAGGGAAAATATTGTTTGATTTCTGGAACATGCCTTAGTGGTGACGTCGATGGTGGTGGTGGGCAGTGTTTGTGTCAGAGAATGGTGAGAAAATTGGAATAGATGGTGGATCAGAAGAGAGAGAATTTTAAGTTGTCATGTTATGGACTACATGTAGACTAAATGGAAGATCCATTTGTCGTGGAATCAAATGGAGTTCAGAATAAAATATGAACTAATTTTTGCAATACGTGAATGATTCATTTGATATAAAAGTAGTTCTCGATATGGCAACTCAAACCTGTAAATAGAAAAAAAGGAAATCTCTTTGAATCGGAGGTAGTATAGTGTAATCTTTCAATTTTGATGTTTTTGCATTGATACTCCGATCCAACAACTCAACAAGTAATTCCATAATTGGCTCAAGACACATACATTATGAGTTGTTTTTGTACAAAATGAAGTTTACCATCTGCCCAATAGATTTTGGCATGCCATGATATTTGTCCTTGTTGTCTAATGTGATCTTATGCACTATCGTGTTCTCACCCAATTCACGTAGCAACAGAGTTAGAGATATCAAATTGAGATATGTTGTAGAAACATAATCAGTAGTTATTCTCAACGTGAGTCTTTTTCTGTCACAACTCACTTTACCTGTGTCAAAAGATTTCAATAGGGATTTTATTCCTCATGATTCAATGAAAAACAATTTATATTTAGCAATACACCATTATTACGAGTATTAGGACCGAATGATACACCCTTTTATTTAAATATAAGCAATATAAATTTTTAGGTTCAACAGTCACAAAGGGCAAAGAGAAATTGTCATCCGTTTGATTTTGATGCATGATCGACCTAATTGAGATCACAGAGAAGCCGAATTTCTTCACCGGCCATGATTCCTCCTCTTATTTTCTCTTTGATTGTTATATTATTATGTAATTAACCATAGTGTTGTGTTGTGTTTGTATTATTATGTAATTAACCATATTGTTGTGTTGTGTTTATATCATTATATATACGTAACTAAACATGATACAATGCTTTTGGTATTTCGAATATACACTTGATGGTTTATACTCTCTCCGATTCAAAGAGATGTTTTTTTTTTAGAGTTATAAGTTGTCATGTTATGGACTACATGTAGACTAAATGGAAGATCCATTTGTCGTGGAATTAAATGGAGTTGGTAATTTCTCCATTTTTCAGCGAAAATCAACGGATTTATTGCAATAATTAATGGACTTGGAAAGCAGTGTGTAGCGTTTATTTATATTTATTCTTTTGAGATAGGAAATTACAGCCTAGCAGCCCCAAGTTACCAAAGGTAGAGGGAAGGATGATCATGAATATCAAGGTTATCATGATCATAGTACAACATTGACTGATTGACCAGAATGCAGAAGTGAAGTTGCAAGAATTGAATACATGTGCAACATAAGACAAGCCAAAATGTGTTTTTCTTTCTATTTTGATATAAGTCTCTTTACTTCATTTTCAATGTTGTGTAAGAATCCAGTCCATCAATTACTGCATTGTTGTGTTAAAAAGACAAAAAGGGTGAAAACCCAAGAAATAGTGGACATATTAAGTCAATCAGTAGACTTTGGAAAACAACTCATGGGAGAGATGACATCATATGCAGTTGTGTATGAAAGTAAGAAGCAAGGATACCTCTTTCCAGTTTTCCGAAATCCCTAGCCCCACGTTCGTGTCCATTATGGACACTCGGAATAGACGTGTCAGACATGATCAATTTAATATATGGTATACTTTCTTAATTTTGGACAAAAATACCCGATTTAAACATAAAATACACTGAATCAAATCTTTTCGTATTGAAATGAATTAGAAAGTGACATTATGAAGTGTGAGTTACATTTTTAATCCTATACGGAATATTATTATCTTAAAAAAGAAAGTTGGGTTCACTAGTGCAGTGAGTAGTGCGTAACTAAGGCCCTGTTTGATAGGACTGCATCTTTCTGATCTGAATGATTCTGAACTGATCTGATCTGATCGGAATTGGTTGAAAAATTGATTGAATTTCAACCAATTAATATTAATTATGGACCAAATACATAAATAGTTATTTGAACATTTATGATCTGATCTGATCTGAATGTCTCTGATCTGATTTGATCTGATTTGAATGACTCTGATCTGATCTGAATTGGTTGAAAATTTGATTGAATTTCAACGAATTAGTATCAATTATGGACCAAATACATAGATAGTTATTTGAACATTTCTGATATGATCTAATCTGATTTGAATGACTCTGATCTGATCTGATTTGAATGATTCTCAACTGATCTAAAGTCATTTGAGAATAAGTCTTATCAAACAGGGCGTAATTCCTCCATTCCCTTCAAACAAAACAAATAGTAATCTCCATTTTTCACCACCAAAAATCAGTGGACCTATTGCAACAATTATTGGGCTTTGGAAAGAAGCTCGAAGTGACCAAGAATAAAAAGAGCCCAAATAATGGACCTCTCCTTCGTACTTGTAAATTGTATCATCCTGTACAAACGGGTCAGGTCACATTATACGGGTTTCAATCGGATTATGGTAAGAATACGTAGAGCATATATATTTGGTGCTTTAACCTATTTTATTATTAAAAAAAAACTCAGATTTAATGAAAGAAATAATATGACAACACTAAAAGTTATTTTTTAGTTAATAATTTATTCTTAGGATTTTTCAAACGTGTATGAGCACACGATAAGAATTAATAAAAAAGATTTCACAATTTGTTTTTCAAGTGAGAATATCACTTAATTAAGAAAAGAAATAAAGTTCTATCACATGTTAGAATAAGCATATCATGACAATATAATTGGGTTAGGCGAGTCGGATCGGATCTAGGTTAGACAAAAAGCCAAACTTTTAGAATACGGAGTATCTTTATGGAGTTGTCAAGGTCAGTTTTTTTTTTTTTGAGGCCAGGTTAGATTATTTTCTAAAGATAACCAAACTTAAAATTATTTTTGTTAAATTTTCCATTAAAAGATTAAATCGACATAGGGAGCAAATTACAAGGATTAAAAACTTTTAATGTTAATTGCACAATTACAAGTTTATTTAAGGTTTTTAAATTGCACACTAAAAATTAAGGCGTTAAATTGGACAATAGGAGGGTAAAAATGATAAAAGTGTGGTAAATTGCCACTTCCTCTGCAGTATTTAATTTCGACGTCTCTAAAAGGACGTTTCTTTAATTCGCTAGTAAATCCTTGTTAATCTTCTTCCTCACTCTTCCTCCTCTTACTTGCTGTGGGAGATGATGACTACTAGGCTCCGAGACTCTTACAAATTAAGATCTAGATCCATCTCCAAGCAGTCTCCTCCGAGGTAACACATCTCACATCAAAACCCCTAATTTTGCTATCAATTTCTTCCAATTTTTTTTTTTTTTAAATGCAGAAGGTCAATCGGTAGGAAGAAACGTCAAGGTGATGCCAATCCGATTCCTAAGAAGTTGGAAATAGAAGGTAATGATGATGATGATGATGATGATGAGGAGGAGGAGGAGGAGTATGGTGGGCCTTGTCCACCGAGGAGAAGTGCTAAGGAAATGCAAGAAGGTTATATGAAGCAATGTAGCAAATGTGCTCAAGTTGCTCTCGAACACATTAATCGAATTGAGGTAGTGAGTACAATTCAACCGAACTGAACTGAACTGAACTGAACTGAATTAATTATTTCGAGTTTTTAATTAGTTATCTTGATTGAATAATGATGTTGTATAATATAATGTATGTATATGTAGGGAGTGACATATGAGCTAGTCATTAACTGATAGACGTTCTTCTCTCCTCTAGGGTTAAGTAGTTGATTTTTCGTCTTCTTATTCGATTCTAGTCATCGATTTTCTCAATGGTGTTGTATAATATAATGGAGAAAGTCTTAATGTATATCCATATAATGTATCCTAACTCAATATAATGTATGTATATGTAGGGAGTGACATATGAGCTAGTGGACGTTGGGATGCATGGGGAGCAATTGTTTTATGGTCCGACGTGACCATTGCTTTTATTTCCATCCCAACTTCCAGGCCAAACCCGTAGGTGCTCCTCCTTCTGAAACCTTGCTCTTCTTTGCCGAGACCATGGCCGGTTGTCGACTTCCCCACACCCTCAGGAACTACTCCATTCTCGGCCCCCCGATCAAGGTACGTACGAATGAAATGTGCGCAAAGTTGTACCCTTTTGTTATTGTTATTATCTGACGACTAATAATAATCAAGGTTTAATTTTATTTTGGTACTCTGTGTATGTGTATGTATGTAGTTTCTACCGGCCTTAATGGTTGCCTTGCTTGCGGACCTAAGGGCCCCGGGAACATCCCACCATCCTACTGATCCGACACGCTTCCACATTGGCACCCGGCAACTCTCCGTCGCTAGCTAATGCTGCACTACCGGTGACTTGCCTATGATCATCAACTTACCTTTGGAGTGATTCCATTGTTTTAATTACTCGTACTTTGTTCCTGTAAAACTTTTGGTGTCGAATTTTAAACATTGATGTTTGCCATCGTGTTTTCATTTCTTTCGACCTTTTTGTTTGAGAAAAATAGTAGGCTTCAGTGTTACGCATAGTCCGAAAACGTACACTTATTGCAGAGACGACATTTACATATTGTCATGCTCTCGCTGGTGCATTGTGCACCTTATTAGTCCATGACTAGGAATGATGATAGGCTATCCTTACATATTTCCATAGCAAAATCAAGCTATTGCGTAGTTGAGCTTCCTTTGAAACATCACACACACACGATGAATCTTTTGTTTTTGAGAAGAGGAACTCGTTTTTATATAAAAGGGCATACAACATCTACAACGTAAACTGATAAAATCGACAAACAAGCCTAACAAAGTTGAACAAAATTCAACTCCATAAAAACCAAAGATCATAAGGGACTAAATACAACACTTCCGAATGCCCTCTATGATATCGTTGACAAAAGATCCAGCCTTGAACGAGGGGAGTCGATCTTGGCGACAGTTTTGATGGAAAACAACTTTAATTTAGGATGGACTTATGATTGTTCAATCTTTACTCTTCGATGCTTTTGATCATAGCCAATTCAATCAACACAACTTTACGGATGAGTGGAGTGGTTGATAGCGTCCCTTGACACGGGGTCGCAACCAGCAATTCCGGTGTAAACTATACGTTACGATTTCAGAACGTTATTATTGCAAATCGAAGAATTTACGCAAAAAGAAAGAAAGAATAATAAAATAAAAAAAGCGAATTAAAGAACATACCGCGACCAGCAGGGCCAAGAATGGTGCACTGAGTAACAACATAGGGTCCATCATGATCTAGCTTGATGAGTTCGCCAAAGAAGAGCGACATTTCAGATTCGGATTCGGATTCATCATTAGCTTTAGCTTCACGATTACTATGATAATAATGGGGTCTGGCCTCAAAGTTACAGTGGAAAACCCAACAATTCTCGGCTTCAGGGCGACTGATTTTCGAGCTCTTCCCATAGCCCATTATCTCATATGTCACTCCCTGACGCCAATGACGAGACGTGTATTTGAAATTTCAAGGTTCAATCAGATGGCTTATTCAAACAAAATGTAAAGAAGCTAATTAAACGGAAGGATATAGAGTTTACTAGAATGGATATAATTTAATTAAAACACTAATCACTCTACTAGTTATTAATATTATTATCATCATAAAAATGCATACGATTAACGAGGAGAGAAATGTTGTTGTTGGCTGTTATTACTAAGTTTCAAACACGCGGCATATATAGTTAAAGGCAAAGAACTTTTCAACCAACATGTCGCATAGAAGTTGGTAATGAGGAGAGATATGTTACCCCTTGTTTGAGGGCGAACTGATTGAAGAAAGTCATAGCTTTTTCGGCACACATCTTACATTCCTCCTTGTACTCCTCGGCATCCATTCTGTAGGGGGGATAACGACCACCAGTAGGTGACCTAATCAAACACCGAAAATGTACAAAACAATAAAATTTTAACCTCGTAGTAATTCATTAATTTTTTACCATGCATGCAAATGATCTGAGGTAAAATTTTCATCACATACAAAAGAAACTACAGTAATTCTTTCAAAATCATGCGTAAATTGTTGTGTTTAATTTGTCTCATCAAGTACTTAGCTAGGAAGGCGTAGTAAACGAATAAATCGAGCTGAGAATGTTGAAGAAAATTATAAGAGGACGAAAAAACGTATTTACGTATGCATGTAAAAAAAAAATAAGGGAGATCGATCACGTCTTTTTTACCAAGAGCTGGTTTCGGGTGGCAAAATTGTGTGAGAAGCATCCGTATTTGTCATCGCTTTGCCTTTAGATTGATCTTGTTTAGCTTCAGCACATGCCTTGTTCATTATTTCACGAACTCGATATCGTAATTCAGGCTTCAAATTTAAAGCTTCGAGCTCATCTAGCACAGCATACAATTGCTACCATGTATAGAAGCAACAACTTATATGACATGACGTAATACAAATGCCGTTTAAAATGTTTCCGATAAAAAAAAAACGGAGGCTTAAAATGCACCGAATGACATACCATTCTGCAATGTGTTCGTTCCCTAAAATGTGAAGACTGGTACCGAGGATGAAAAGGTATCGTCTCCGACACTAAACTGAAATAGAGATCTTTTGTGATTTAATACAATATACTCCGTATATACGGAAGGCATATATATTAGTGCAACATTTACCTGGAAAAGCTTAGGAGTGTAACATACAAGTTCACCATATTTTTCTCTTCTCTATGTACATTGGCCTGGAAATTAAAAAGAAAGAAATCGCATGTCATTACAAATAATCGCGATATGTAGAACCCAACTTCATTAACTTTGTTTCGCATCTTACCTGCATTTAATTTCGACAATAGTACCAGCAACTAGACCGTGTTCAAACAACTCTAATTTCGACAATAGTAATGGAGTATAAAGTCTCATAAAAGACGGTATCTCAATAATTTATTGGGAAACCATTATACTGTGTCACAAATGAACTATTTTTTTCCATTGATTGTAACCATGATAATATTTTTAGTGATCGTATTAATTTACTAGAATAAATGACATTATCTATGTTTTGAAAGATCAAATAATCATATCAAATTAGCTAGAATTTAAAAATTAACCCCTTTTGCAAATCTTAGATTAAGTGTCTAAAGTTTTTAGCTAAAACGATTACTAAAAGTACTATAACGGTCACTAAATATGTATACAGGGTCACGATCTAATTAACATAATTGTCTTTCAATACATTATTGTAAAGCGTAACACTTTGATTATTATTGTTTACCGTATACTATACTACTATAATTAGTACAAGCAACCTTCGACAATACTACCAATCAGTAGTACCAACAATAATCAAACCGAGTTCTTAATTATTCAAGCAATTTTCGAGGTAAATCAATTTTAGCCTTTGACATTTTCAATTTCAACATATATAATCTCAAGCGAAGCTCAAAAATGATTATTCCTAAACAGAAATCTTAATCCAAGAATAACCCAATTCTAGCGATCACGCAATGCATGAAATTAAAGCGTAGATTTAATCCGAGCATATATATATATATATATATAACCTAAAGCACAAATTCTCTACGACGACAATGTAAAGAAATATACAAAAGTACGCACTTGTTTTAAAAGCGTATCGGCCATCCGGTAATAGTACGACAGAGAAATCCGATGATCGACTTCGATCTTCTGCATAAATGCCCTCATGTCGAACGTCTGAGCCGATGTCGAGGATCGACGGCTCATAATTCTGGAATTTGAAGCTCTACTGGTAATCGCGGTGGGTGATCACATACGGGAGAAATGGAAACAAGGCAACCAAAATTTTTTGTCAACGTTATGAAAAAGTGGAAAGCTTCAGCATTACATTACATAATACATTAATACTAAAACTCTTAACGACATTATGTGTGATCCTTTAAAATGTTGCAAACCCGGTCAACTGAAACAAATAATCCAATCAAAGGTCGCACTCTATCGAAGAATTTCAACTTCTTAAACTACCCTAATAGTAGTTTTTTTTTTTTTTTTTCCTAAAACCAGTTTCATAAAACTTTTAATCTCTAATAGTATCGTCTTTCCAAAAATATCGTCTTTCCAAAAATAAAAATTATGACGAATTCATCCAATAAGACCCTGCCACGTCATAATTTAAGTAGTAATTTCTGCATGGAAAGAACTCTTCTTTGTTCCGATACTATAAAAATACAAGTTCGAACTTCGAGCTATAACAAATTACTCCTTTTCAATCTCTTTCTCTTTAAGTTTCCTAATAAATATCAAATTTCTTCGTCAATTTCAAACAAAAATTTGACAAGATGTCGCTTTTGATAGATTGGTTTCGTGATATGCTAGTAAACCTGGGATTATGGCGAAAAGAAGCAAAAATCTTGTTTTTAGGGCTTGATAATTCCGGAAAAACTACTCTGCTTCAGATGCTCAAACATGAGGTTAGTCGATTCCTTCCCTGAAAATTTCTATTTTAAATCTCTTACGATATTTTGTGGGTACTTGTTAATTCTCGATTCAGTACGTAATTCTAGTATGAAACCGTCTTATTATATTTATGCGCTTTTTTTTTCCCTTTTGGCAGACATTAGCACAGCATGAACCAACACAGCACCCAACATCAGAGGAATTATGCATAGGCAAAATATTGTTTAAAGCTTTTGATTTAGGGGGTCATCAGATTGCTCGCAGAGTTTGGAGAGATTATTATACTAACGTACGTATGTTGTCGCACTTAGTATATTTCAATTATAAATTTCAGATTAGACAAGTATGTACTGCTTGTATCGTATCACTTACTCTTTTCGATCCAAAAAAATTCGAGTTTGGTTCCTCGTGATGTTTTATGTGTGATGTTTTATGTATGTAGGTGGATGCTGTTGTCTACCTTGTTGATGCGTTCGACAAAGAGAGATTCGAAGAGTCGAAAAGGGAGCTCGACGGACTCCTGAGGGAGGAGTACCTCGCTAATGTGCCCTTTCTCATCCTCGGAAACAAAATCGACCTACACAACGCTGCTTCGGAGGATGAGCTGAAGTACTACTTGGGCTTGGTAGAGTATACCACCGGTAAGGGCAGTGCCAGGCTCGAGCACTGGCACGCTCGGCCCTTAGAGGTGTTCATGTGTAGCATTGTCCGAAAGATGGGGTATGGGGACGGTTTCAGGTGGCTCTCCCATTACATCGGATAGATTGTACACAATGCAAGATGTGTTATGGATTCTAGTTTAGTAGGGCATACAAAACTCGAGACCTCGAGTCGAGTCTAGTGTGCTATTTATCTCTACTTTTCGGGTCTATATTAGAATTCGTGACAACAATTACGTGAAATAGTTTCTCAGTAACGTTGCATCTAGCTATAGGTGAAAAATATCATGTTGCATACAATCAAAATCGTTTTGTGAGAACAGGATGATTGCGTATATGGCCGATAAGTTTTAAAAGTACCGTAAACTGGTGATCTTCAAAGCCAGATACTCTTGAAAAATTACATTTACTGACAGAATTCACCATTACCAACCACATATATTCACTCCAAACTAAACTTTGCCTAAGGCATAAAAATCCTGAATTTTACCTAGATGTTCAACTAAATACGCTACCTAGTGAAAAGAAGGGGGTTGGGGTGAGCGGATAATGGAGGAAATAACTACGAGTATTCAAGAAGAAGAAAGAAACCAAGATTTGCAGGTTGGGAACATCAGGATTTCGCGCTTAAAGAGCATTCCTTCAGAAGATAACATCCCGTAGGTGGCAGGAACCCTTCAATAACAGGGTAAAGACGGATTCTACATTATGTACGCATTTACAGTACATGTACAACGCAGAAGACGAGCTTGTCACCCGAGAAGAGCACTCCAAGCTCAGGGGATTAAATTTCCCTCACGTAAAGCTGTTTCATCGTATTCATACTGCAAACGAGCAAAATTTTCAGTTAGTGTGTTTGAAATGCCATGCGACACACTAAAACAGTGAACATTCTGGTCAAGAATTGCGGAACTTGAGATCACCTGTGCTTCGGCATAGGCTAATTTCATCCTCCTATATTCTTGCTGTGCTTGTCGTGAGCGAAACATTGCTTGTACTCGCACAACAGCTTTCTCAACACGCACTTCAGCTTGTTTTCTGCTAGCATGATAGAAATCTTCTTCTGCATCACTTTCTGCACTCCTATCCTGAATTGGCTCTTGAATGTCTACGTTGTACCCTCGGAGACCTCTTCCCTTCCGTCGCCAGCGTAGTATTGCTTTCTCAACCACTCCAACTGACCAACACACCTTTCGGTATTGCCTGCGCACTTGAAAGCCCCTGAATACCGCCTGGATTAAGAACAAGAATATTAGTGCTACTGTGGTCAAAATTTTGAGGCCCTAGAAGTACTGAAGTTACTGACTGCAACACACTAAGAAATTGAGCTTATCCATCACAAAAAGATTAAAGATATACGGAGTATAATATTCCCTTCGTGCTAAATAGCTTGTTCTCTATAAATTACGATCGTCAAACCGAAGTTCTCATTTACTATCGGTCGTTCGTGTTAATAGTTTGTTGATTAACTAAATCAACATTCAAGTACAATTGCTTCACAATCTCTTTATCTGATTCTCAAATTAACACTGATGACAGCGGTAAATTACACAGAAAGGTTGGCCATTTCTTCAGAAAATTTAGAAATTTTCAAATCTCCTACTTGTCCCTTGCGAAATGCAGAAATGAAATTATTCCGAGAAACCTTATTAATATCAGTAGTCAAGATATATAGAGCTTGCATGCCATTAAACTTTTTGAATCAAAACACAACTCTATATTCAAAATGGAAGTAGCATTACCTGAATTTTAATAGCTTGTCTTCGCAAATTGAGGAATTCCCTCCGCAGTTTCCATGCCCGAAACCTATGTTGTATATGAGCGGCAGCTGCCAACTTCTTACGTGTGTCAAAGTTGCGGAAGGCATGCTGAATCTTCATTGCAGCAACAATGTAACGTGCTTGAGCCTCAGAATTCACGACTTCAACGTCTTTGGTCCTTTGCTGCAGTGATCGCTCTCTGAATGCAACCTGTATACGTGCTGCAGCATCAGCAGCTGTGCGATAAGCTGTCAGTGTGTCTTTTAGGTAAATCTCCTCCTCACTGATGTTACAGGGTTTCACACTGTCTGTGGGAGTAGAAAGTGAGCCACCAACATTTCCTGCACTCTTCATATCTTCAAATTGCTGAACCAAGGCCTTTTCGGAAAGATACGCAGCTAAGCCCTCGAAACTCTGCTTGTGAGCAAGATCAGCAGCAGTGAATCCATCAGGATTGTCAGGAGTAGGATCTGAAACCAAATTTGGCTTTGCTCCAGCAGATAGAAGAGCAGCAACCATTTTCTCCCTAAGTAAGGAAAAGATAAACTTAGCATTGTGAAACCATTGAATAAAAAGGATGTTGTACTGGCCAATCAAAACAGCACTAGACAAAACCAGTTAGGGAGAAGAAATAACTATGTTACGCAATCTATATTTCCTAAAAGCATGAAACATGTTACATTTAGCTAGTATTTAGACCACATCAATAGCTCACAAGAATTCGAGGTGTGGACCAACCTACAGAAATTGAGCATCCAATAACAGACTGTAATATATCAAGAAAAGGGTTAAGAGGAAAAAGAAGTGAACGGAAATGACCCACTTCCTACGTTATGGTTGATAAAATTATGAAGTACATGGCATGGGATTTGGAAGGAGAAAGGACAGTAATTGAAGGAAAATAAACTTAACAAAAATCTGATCTTGTTTTCCTCCCAAATAGGTGGGATTTGGACAAAAGAAAGCTGACAACACTTCCGAACAGTAATGAGATAGATAGTGGAGAAAAAACTAATAACCACAACAACAACAACAATGGCTCCCGCCTATGGCAAGGTAGGGGGTTCGGATGTACGCAAGGGTCTTACCCCTATGTCAGAACTCAGAACATAGAGAGTCTGCTTACCAATTACCCATAATGGCATAATGAAGACTGCGTCAAGAAGCGCGCCAACTGACTGCTACTTCACAAAATGAGGAATGCAGACAGTTGTTGAGCCATAACCTCACCAACGGGGAAAAAAACAAACAAAGAAAAAAAGAAAAACCCAAAAAAAAGCCTCAACGGCAGAATGCAATGATCCATAACATCATCAAGAATGACAGAACATGCGCCAGTGGATAAACATTTACAAATGTCATACCTCCCATAGTATGCAGCCCAATGAAGAGCTGTCCAACCACATTTGTCCCTGAAGTCCAATGACATGCCACAAGAAGAAAATGGATAAACCGCCCAAGTGTAATCGAGGATTGCACACAGATGCAAAATTCCCTGACCTTGAGCATCACGCTCAATCATTTTACTTCCCTCAACCAGTCTTTCCAACAACCATTCCTTAAGTCTGCTCTTCATTGCAAGTTCAAACAGACTGTCTTTAGCTCTTTCAAATGAGATTCTACTATCCTCTAGTACTAATTTATTGAAATAAGCCCAACTATCAGCGATGTTTGAGCATTTACGGGCAAACTTTTTGCCTTCCTTCAGAGCAGTTGGTGATACTTTGCTAGATAAAATGTCCAAGCTCTTGGATGTGGAGAAGAGCAAATGAGCAAGTCTCATCTGTATCCGGAACGTCTCCCACTGAGACTTGTCCTCTTTGTTAGTTTCCGTGGCAGGTATAAGATAACGGAACTCAAAAGTAAGAACTTGACTTATGGGAGTGCTGCGGTCAATGCTCAAGTACAAACTCGTTAAACCAGGACAGTGTGGTGGAAGCATACAGCGAAACACCCCGACTTGAATTATTTCGGCAGAAACGCATGTATCGCCACAGACACAGAATATGTTGGACTTTGCTAGCTGTTGATAATCTTGGTGGAAAAACCCAACAACCAGAATCTGCATCATAAACTCAATACATCAATCATCAGCTCACGATTTCCATGGTATTCGTACCCAAAAGATCAAAGATTTTTATGGGCCAAACAAAAGAATACAAATCCGACATAGAGATGTTTTGACCAAGCATCATAGTCTTGCCTCACTTAGCATGTAAGACGCCAAGAAGCATTTTCTTCACTCCTTTCCTATGGACAAGAAGGCCTCAAAGAGTAGCATGTATAAAGCCAATCGCATAAAAAGACCATGGACCAATCTATGTTCCTTTAGACCTTTACCTCCAAACCTAAGCATTTAGCCTAACAGATGTAATGGAGCACAAATACCAAAGCCGGACTGGACGCTCAGTTTAGACCATTCAGTTTAAAGCAGTCAATGTCTGTAACCGTTGACCTGTTTTGGCAAGCCTACTATTAAATTTGCTAACAGGCTAAGAATTTAAGATGAGTATCCATATATAGAGTTTGATGCTAAAACCTCTGGAATCCCTATCATACTCACAATTCAAGGACAGTAGCAAGTACAAGATGTAATACAGCGGCAAGACAGACACGATGAATACTAAGAACACTCCGATAAAGTTTCATGCCAATAATGTATATAACTGAGATTAAAGTTCCACCTTATCTTCCAGTTTCAAGCAATCTTTTCTGAGATGCAGTATGCAATGTCTATGTCCAACAAAGAAATCTCTTCTGAGATGCAATCTTTCTCCGATAAGTTAACTAGTGGATCATAATTCAGCAAATATGTCAAGCTAGCTACTGAGCATTGCAGAATTCTTCTAAAGAGGTGAAGGCACAAACACCGAAGAAGAGGGACACAGATCTATTCCTTGATCCACTTCTCTACATGATGTTTTCATGTCTAACAATCAGAAAGAATGGGAATGCAGGGTTTTTGCCATAATTAAGCACACAATGGAACTGGAAACATCCATCACAGTAGAAACACATTGTATCACAATATGCTTGCAATATAAAACTGACCTTTGTCTCTTCAGAGGAAGGAGCCCATGACTGTGAGATGTCAGTTATACAGAATATCTGTGATGGGATAGCTCCTTCTTGATTAACTACCCCTGAAGACATGAAAGATCCATGACCAGATACACCGGAAGAATCAAGGGATGGAGCATCTTCTGATACAGGCGAGTCAACGATAATGTCATTCATCCATCTCCCAAAACTGTCCTGGCTTTGCAGACCATTATTTTCCAGTGGGTTGCCTCCACCTGATGCTCCCATGCTATAACTTTTGTGTTCCCTGTCTAGAGATATTTGACCACCCATAGATGAGAAAAGTCCATCTCCTAGGCGACTGATATGTGCAAGACTAGACCCAGCGAGAGGGTCCATATTGTTTCTGGCAGTGAGAATGTCTGCTTGTGATGGGTTGGTTATAAAACTGCTGCCCTGAGAACGCAAAAGTGATTTAGCTCAATAACTCATATTAACAGCATCATTGAGAAATGCCAAAAAACATGTTCACATTATAGTTTCTCTCGCGAACTTCTTGGACACACTGGTAAAATGATGTCATCTCAATTCTCAGCCAATGGAAGTTTGCATTTTAGATAACAAGGATGCAATCTATACACAAAGAATTGGGGGGAAATACAGAAAAATAGGAGAAAAAACTATGACGTTGGTTACAGAAGTACGATGAAATTGTTTACCAGAGAACCCAAGAACTTCCTTGGAAAATCCAATAAAAAAACCATTAAACACATCAAAAACTTCAATAAAAGAGCTAATGTGTTAAAATCAAGCAAGCAAAGACATATCCATTCCAAAATTCAACAACAGGATTGTGAAAACATTTCCCAGTACTTGTGCATATAAACTAAAGTAAACTATTACTTGTCCTAATCTGCAATATTTTTTTAAGTCTTGTCATACATCTCTAACAGATGTTTGGTTACGTAGAAAAGTAAGGACAAGAGAATTTTTAGAAAAAAGATCTATCTGATATACGAAACTCTTGCCCTTCCATAAACAAGGCAACAACTCTTTCGCAGATGGAATTATACATCATAATTTAACTTCAGAACCCCTCCCTTTATCCTGAAATGAAGAGCTGAAGGAATAGCTGAAAGTTTACTAAAGCAAATTGCTTCATGAGTATATCCACAAATTGTAAAACACCAGGAACACGATCACAATCTCAATCTCGTATACACAACTTACATTACTTTCCAAATTGTATGATCCATGTTGCCGGTGTTGCTGAACCATTGGAGCCTCTCCTGGTGATAAGGGAAAGAGGGCAAAAGAAGAAAAGAGATGTCAGTAATTACCTTAAATCTTAATAGCAGTTTCGCCAGAATTGAAAAATATCATTACCTTTAGTGGTTAGAGTAGCTTCATTGGGACCATTGGACGCCAGAAGCTCATCCCAATCAAGTGTATTAATCTCATGCAGTCTCGCTTGATAATTGGTGTCATTGATACTGTCACCACACTCTGCTTTTAAAGTTCCCAAAAAAAAAAAAAAAAAGGGAAGGACAATACATTAGTTATGTAACTCATGTTCATAAAAAGCAACAAACAAGCAGAAGATATAGAAATAGAGGAAGGAAAATCCTCTAGATATTTTGTTAATCTCCAGGTACTACCTGCATATTCTTTCAAAGAAGTGTGGGACACTTGATTGGCCTGATAGTCACTAACCCCTGACAAGAGCTGAGAAGCTGACCGGTCAGATATGTCCGAACTAAAATCTGAATTCCCTGGTGTAACTGGAGAACCCTGCAACTGATGATAAATGAACCATATCTGAAAGTAAGGCCTGCAAGTTCATAATGATGAAAGTAAAATGCAAAAGAAAGCACGGATAATATCTCAAGCTAACAATACGCACTCTATAGATGCAGCTCTCTGAATTCTAACATTGAGCATATATTGCAATGTATAGATAGATAGAAGTGTAACAACCTAAAGATAGCACAAGTTTGAACAGGCCCTCAATCATTTCATTTCCTTTTAAGAGAAAAAAGAATAAGACCCTTGTTTGCAAAAAGACTTTGCTTGAATTCGATTACCCATCTCCCACTGGGAATTTATGCATCGATCTAAACGAAGATCACACCCTCCCACAACATATAAACATGTACTATTGGAGGCTGTATACATTCTCCCTTCTCCACAGAATGAACTGTGCAACTAAACTATTTTCAGCATCTATTTCCTAGCATGATCGCTGGATGTATGACTTGGCCTTGTAGGTCTTTTTAATAAGAAAATTTGCATTAATGAAGAAAAGAAAGATACAACAGCGGAAGACAATGAATCCTTATAATATTATCTTCTTCAGCCAATTATGTGCAAGGTCACAAAAACTTTTCAAGAGTCCAATTCAATAATCAACAATGCCACCCACGTTCTCCAACCCAGTAACTGAACCTCTGAATATAAAACATCCTCACTCAGCCATTCCTGTCGAAACTTAATCCAGAGTTCAAAGTTTCTCAGAGACTCGAGTGAAAAATGAACATTCGGAAACTACGCAGATATGCCCAACAATAACAACGTTCCTTTCACTTTTATGCCAGCTAGCCATGTACTATTATCAAAGCAAAGACAAACTTCTAATACTACAGATCAAAATGGTGATAGTTTGAAAAGAAGTTTAAGCCAAGAAGCTAACCTCCTGAGTTTCACGGTAATGGACAAGCACTACATGCTCCAAAGCCCTAAAACATAAAACAGCGATAGTAATGAGCACTTCATAGATAAGGTTTAAGAAATGATTAAACGTAGAATCATGTTTTAAAGAAACTCAAGAAGTCGAAGTAAAAGTCTGACAACCAATGTTCTGGCATTAAACATACATACTTATCGAGCAACCAGTAACACCTGCGGACAAAAGTTGGATTATCTTCTCCATGAGCATAGTACACATGTATTCTCTCCTCTGTACCAACCTGAAGGAACACAGAGATAAAATAAATAAATAAACGCATTCAGGTGTCCATAAACATGTATGTACAAAAAATTTAGGAAGTTCAGCATTTTCAATAACAAATAATAGTGAAACTATGATAAAGGGAAAACTACAATAGCAGCTTAATGTTCAAATCATTCATCTATAAAACCAGAAAAATATTATTACTTTCAGATGTTCATGAGCCTCTTTAACGGTTTTCCCATCTTTTTTCTTCCTCCAGTTGTGACCATCTTTCCGGAAATTTCTTAGCTTCTTACGGTCAAACAAAACAATTGTGCCACCTGAAAAAATTGATTATAAATAATAGGAGATAAGTTTCACAAACAGCATGTGTCATGGTATGTAAGGCATCTACAATCTATGTGCTACTTGGTGGAGGAGAAGTGCAAAGGCCAAATACAGGTTGAATATTCCCAATGTATAACGTTGTCCAACGAAAAGTAGGAAGGCAATTGACCTCAAAAAACAAAAAAATGGAAGGCAATAAGTACACCAGGGGACTAAACCCTCAATGGACCAAGACAATTAACATTCACAAAGAAAACCATACAAGAACTAGACAACATTAACAAGGCATGCAGGTATGATGCCAAAAAAAAGGTAGTCCGTACACAAGGTGTATGACACAGCAACAAACGCTTTGGAGTGGTGAAAGACCAGAAGTCAACATCATATATTCCAGGATGCATGTCATACCCAAAAAAAACATAGAGTAAAGAAAAAAGGAGCTGGATGTAAGTATTAATACATGAACCTTATTACCTTTTGGTAAGTTCACTGGCTTGACGTTAATGGTGAAATACGAGTAGTTAGAGAGTATAGCATGTATCTCATTTGGTCGAAGCCATCGACTTTTAGCTTCGCTCATTATGTTTGGAATATCCAATTCTGTAAAGGAAGAGAAGTTGTCAGTGGAGCTTCATGATGAATTATTGAATAGCACAAAAAGATCATCAAATAAGAAGCATTCAACTCAAATACTAATTCTACTTCGAAGGAAAGAGTAATATTGGGAAGACATTGCCTAAGCCAAAAATCACAATTGCAGGAACAATTACTCTCACATAGAAAACATCACCAAATTCCCTGCATCACAGTTCGCATCTAATGCACATTTGCTGGAAGTATAATTGTTAAAGCTGCAACAGTGAATCAGTTCAATGATAACACACTAGTTGCATGAACAGAATTTTAAAAGTATCGTTATTTCAAGCCTTTGCCAACTTCCATATGCAAGCATCAGGTGTCGTAAGCAGTCTACAGACCATCATGACAGTAGGTGCGTAGGTTGAAAAACAAAAGGCAGCCCCTTGTAGTCACCTGAGCATCAAGTAACAAGGAGTTTTTTCCTATTCCAGTACTACACATTTCTCCACGGCATTTCACTTAAAACTCACTCACCAAACCAATTACCAAACGGCACAATGCCACATCCAACATAACCAAAAGAAAAGAATAAAAGAGAGCCAAGGATCGAAAAAAATGGCAAGATGAAAAGAAAGCATATATCTCGACAACAGCTTAAGTAAAAGGATATTTGGTTTAGATGTTGAAATCACATATCATCGGCCATGTTTGGTATCAAACTACCAATCAATGTGCACTCATTGAACACGCCCATTCATTTCATCAATCAAGAACTTATAGCTTAATACGAATCATTGACATTACTCTCTCTTTCAAAAAAACTGCCCTTTTCAGTATCAAACAACCAATCAACGCGCACTCGTTGAAAACACCCATTCATTTCATCAATCACGGATTCACAGCCTAATACGAGTCATTGGCATCACTCTTTCTTTCAAGACTCTAACAATTGCCCTTTTCAGTAAACGCCACGACATTCGAATGAGCTATTCCACTGATCATTCCTTACTCAATCCGCGTAAACCTAAATTCCTCAATCTCAACAACACTACTACTTATCAGCTGTTACTGATCACTCCAGAAAACACTTCAAACTTACTCCACACTATAACAAAACCTTTAATTTTACCATTTCTCCAAACAAAATATCAGCAAAACCCACATCTTTTTTTTTTTTACCCCTTTTCCCAATTCTACAACAAAATCAAACAACCATATCCACCAAATCAAAATTCAAAAACCCTTAAACCAAAACCCCCAACACCCCAAAAATCACAAAATAGTGTAATCAACAAGATACCACATAAATATACAACCCACAAAATCAAAAATTGACAAAATTATATCAAACAGTAAAAAAAGATCATACCTTCCATTGTATAAAACCCATGAATATCACTGGCCAAGAGCCTGCCAGTCGAATTATTCTCCATCACTGTGAAAAATTCAACAGACCCAAAATTCCAAGAAAATTTAAAAAAAAAAACCCAGCAAAGAATTATTGCAAACTAACAAAAGTTGGTGAAAAATCGATGAATTATTATGTGAGCGATCATGAAACAGTATCTTTTATTTTAATCATAAAAAGGTAATTAAAAAAAAGGGGGCAAATACAAAGTCTCGGAATTTTTTTTTAGTGGGAAAATATCAGAAATATATAAAGTACTATGATTTTTGTTGAATTGAATTGAATAAACTGTAGATTATGTTGAGATGACAAGAGTAGTAAATTACACGCTGGATTGAAAATTCTCGAGTGTAAAACGTACGAATCAAATGGACATTAGCCACGAAAAAAAATTAACGAGAGGGGGGACATATTTGATGTCTTGACTCATTTTCGCGTTCATTATTATAGGTTTGGTGGCACATCGTTTGATCTTTACTTACTACGGGAGTACTTTGCGAAAAAAGTACCTATGTCCGCGTTTGGCTATAACGGATAACGTTTTTTGGTAGTCGATAAGTTGTCGTGGATTAATTCTAAAACATATATATAATTATATAGAGCATCAATTGGAAACTCTGGTACGTGTCGCACCGGGTAAAAAAAAATATTACTCCATACGGTAACAGCCTAACAGGTGAAGATGATTTGATTTGAGGTTGGTATATACTTTGGAGTAGAAAGATTGTACACAACAATGTATCATTGTACTCGTGTTATATATTGAATCTCTCAATATCATTTATGAATGGATACTAATTCTATCCCGTAAAGTTACCAAAAATGTAAAGATTATGGCATTATGCTCATGAAGCGCTATGATCGGATTTGAAACTCGTCTATGAGCAAATTGCATTCATAAGTCATAACCCACATTTTTTTTTTTTTGGTCAACTCGTAAACTTTGCAACGAAGAAAAAAATCCGGCAAAAAGAGCAAAGACCATTTTAGTCAACGGCCCAGTGTAAGGCGTGTGCCGACGTCTCCATTTGCGTGTCACAGATGTGAACGCAATCCACTGGGCTTCTGTTTCACACTTCTTCTAATATATCTGCTGGGCTTTAAGTTCATCATGGGCCGGGCTAAAAGTGGACAATATATATGTTTTGAAGCCCAATTCATACATCACCACTTTTGTATGATTTTAGTTTTGATTTAGTCAAAGGTAAATTGACTAATTATCCAATAATGATAAAATCATATAATAATTTTGTTAATCATGCTTGGATTATTGTGAAAATTGAGTTGTTAATGCATCACATCATTATAAGGGCTAGCTTCATGCTATGATATTTGAGTCAATTGTCAAATTAGGAGACTAGAAAAGTATGCTTTTAGATCACGATATCAATAATTGTGAAGATAATGTTTTTTATTCAATTTGAACGGAAATAATTACTATCGTTAGCCAATATAACATTACGATAACTATTGTATAAGATTAAAATTCGTGCAAATTCGTGTGTTTTAACATAGTTTAGAACTGGAATAAAACGTGAAGCATTAGATTTTTCACATGACGAACTATCCTTTATATTGATTTAAAATTTCGTTTGCATCTATAATCGTATGTCATTGGTGTTATGCATTTTGTCTCAGTGATGCCATCTCGTTCGTGCTATTATAATAGAACAATCATTAAGAGTTGAGATATGTCATTATTGACTTATTGTACATTATCATCTTTTAGTTCAATATTAATTACAAGGTAATCAATGATAATCAAAGGTGATTGTCATTACAAAAATATTTGATTGAACACATGCATGCCTTGAACTATAGTTAGGATCAATTATCAATTCACCTAACTATTCTTTATTATGAAATCGGAGCATATAATGTCAAGATTCCAACTCATTTTGTTAATTTGCTCCTAGCCTCCTACTTATCAGGGAAGAAATCTAAAATATTAATAGTTGGTTAAATTATACATACGTTTCATCCACTATATATGAATTAAGATAAATTTGATGTTCCACCCTGGTAACACTAGGACATGAACTACAATTCAAATAGATTTATCTCTTTTCGTCACTGTCCATCTATTTTCACTCTGATATTGTGAGGGCCAAATTGGTACATAACCAATAAAGAATTGTCACTTCATGAACCATTTTTACGACGTTATCTCTACCCAAACCCGCCACCCTAGTCCTACCATAGTGCAACTTATAGATATCACCATATCAGCCACAACTATATTAAGAACATACTCGCTAATTTAAGAACCAAACCGATACATTTTCCGAACAGACTCTAAAACGAAAGTAAACTTTACGATCGAGGCCACTTAATTGAGTACCATGAGAAATTCATTTTTGTCACAAAAAAATTAGCAAAATTATGGAACGCTCCACATCACAATAAAGTCATGTGGTGTGCGGCCATCATTTGGCACCTACCACAAGTACATCATCCTTCACTCTTGTTCCTTCCTATATAACCCCAAACAATTAAAGTCCACACCACCCCATCATCTCCTGATTACAAAAAAAAAGTCACTCGTCTTAAATCTTCACCATCACACCTCCCTCCATTGCAGCGTAACGCACACACTTCCCCACGCACGCACGCACGGCACGTGTGAGGTGAATAAATCGAGAAAATGGAGGATATCGATGATCTGCCCAAAAACGCAGCCAACTACACAGCTCTTACTCCTCTTTGGTTCTTAGACCGAGCCGCTACGGTCCACCCCACCCGTACTTGCCTGGTCCATGGCTCCCTTCGTTACACGTGGCTCCAGACTTATCATCGCTGCCGTCGATTGGCCTCCGCTCTCTCCCGCCGTTCGATCGGCACCGGCTCCACGGTACGCTACACCGTATAGTACAACCCCCCCTCCCCCCCATTATTTTGTTAATATTTATTTACCGTTTATAAAAAAAAAACGTGGAAATGATTCCGTCTGTGCACTCTCTGTTTTTGTTCGTTTCTCGACCACGTAATTGGCTCGTTTGGTATCGTTTTTTTTGTTTTTTTCATTTATTAGTGAATTATAAAAACCAGAATCCGAGAAAAATTAAATGGTTTTCAGTTTTCAGTTTCCGAGACTTTATAAGTTGTGTATGACAATGTGCATTTTTGTTACAAATATGTGAGGTCACAACTCACAAGGCTAAAAATAGCAGTATAGTATCGTGATACACACTCTAGAAGTAGGAAAGTGAGTACTTGCCTTTGTGATTCGACTTTATCGTATGTACGGAGTAGTATATATAAATCGATCCGATTTTTGCATTTGATAACGTTTGGTGTCGATTCATCTTACGCGTTTAAACCAAAACGCTAACAAATGAGAAAAATAGCGGTCTCGACTCTCGACTACAACATGCTAGCTAGTTGCTTAGCTTAGCCAACAAGCCGTGTACAATTTGTTCTTTTCATTATCTTGTGTAATTGTGTTAGACAAAAAGTCAACGGATAAACGTGACCATTACTCTATGCGAATTTCGAGTCAAACTTGTTGATCATTGCTCAAAACTCAATAGTACAATGTTCATCTTAAATTGTAATTCTCAATATTTCGAGTCAATTTAATGTTCACGAGCGAGTAATGTAGGTATATTTTAACTCGGTATGATGTTTACGAGCGACTTGGGGTCTGTTTGACCAAACTCCAACTCCTCCGGAGAAACGGGAGTTTCTACTTCTGATGAACAAATTAATGTTAGATGTGTTTTTGAGAATCGGTTTTTTTTTTTTGTGTGTTTGGTCGTTTTTCAACTTCTAGGACCCAAGAAAACAGTCAGGAGCTTGAATTGGCTAGCACATCTTATTTTTAGACCGGCTTTGTGGGGACGCCAATGTGCGACGGGGATTCCTTTTTTTTTATCGGTTTGTTGTGAAATTGTTTTAAACGTATTGCGCATGAACGTGGCAATTACAGTAATACTGTTTGCTTGAATGGTTTAATATTTTTCTTTTGTCTGTTTGTTAATGAGATTAAGTATTCCAAAATTCCTGTTAAATGTCTCTAATAAGTTATTCTAATTGTCAGATTGTCACATTTTACCAGAGATGCATGTTAGGCATTAAGGCATGAGATGGAAATAAACTTTGTTCTTTAAGAACTTGAAAGTATCATTTAGGTTAGATATTTTGCGGCTTATGTGTGCAAACAGTCAAACCTCGAGAGTATTTTGTACAAATTTGCAAAACACTGGGTATCACGTACAAATCGGCAAAACACGAGGGTACTACGTGAACTAACCCTTGTTTTTATTCTTTTTTTCATTTTCTGTAACACTAGTTACAAGTAATTGTCTTTGGTTGGGTCAATGTCAATCTATGGGCAAAGTAACATAGTGAGTGTTGAATTGTTGACGTTGCATCGATTCTCTTTTCCGTTATACCATTGCAGTAATTTTTGAGGTGGTGCTTCTTTGGTAATTTATTCCTCAGTTGTGACCTTGTTCACTAAATGAATACAATGGAAGAATTATTCTCTGAAGAGTGGAGGCTACATTCTCTTGATTGGATCTCATACCTTGATAAATGATTTTAAAACAAGATTTAACGGAACATTAGTCGCTCCTCTTTTAATTTTGGTCTGAAATGAGTGTTATTTCTTTTTGCGCGTGATTAAGTTATGAGAGACATTGAAGCAATCTGCTTCAGTTTGCTCGTTTGTCAATGATGATGCATTTCACTACCGTTAGGCTGTCTACTGTACACTGAATCATTGAAATTGAAAATTTTGTGATAGGTGTCGATCATTGCTCCAAATGTCCCTGCCATCTTCGAGGCTCATTTTGGAGTTCCAATGTCTGGAGCTGTGTTGTGCACTGTCAACATCCGTCTCAATGCAGAAACTATTGCTTTCCTCCTAGGGCATTCTCAATCTGCTGTCATAATAGTGGATCAGGATTTCTTTACTTTGGCTGAGGAAGCTTTAAAAATATTGGCTGCCAAGAGCAAGGGCGATTTCAAGCCTCCAATTCTGATCGTTATAGCTGATGAAGCTTGTGATCCTAAAGGACTCCAATATGCTTTAAGCAAAGGTGCCATTGAGTATGAGAAGTTCCTGGAGGCAGGTAACCCCGATTATGCCTGGCAACCACCAAAAGATGAGTGGCAGAGTATCACTCTAGGTTACACTTCTGGTACAACAGCGAGTCCTAAGGGTGTCGTATTGCATCATCGGGGAGCATACCTCATGGCTATGAGTAATGTTGTAATTTGGCAAATGACCGAAGGACCTGTGTATCTTTGGACGCTACCTATGTTCCATTGTAATGGATGGTGCTTCCCTTGGACTCTAGCTGCTCTTTCTGGGACTAGCATATGTCTTAGACAGGTAAATGAGTTATCGGCATTCTGGCTACATTTGGCGTCCTGATGTCATGTTTCAGTATGTAGGACTCTTGATTAGTTTTTTTTTTTGCATCTTAATTCTTGCTAATTTAGGCATCTCTTCTGCGGTTCGAATGATTTATAATAAGTGAGGTCAGAGGTCGAAACATGTTACATGTCTGATGTCTGGAATGAGTTTTACTTCACGGTATTTGGTGACTGCTGTTCAGACATAGTGTCTTATTTTTCTCTCTAAAGTTCCATGGTCAAGTACTACTTATGGGGTTTCCAAAGTTTCTATTCTGCATCTGGTGCTTTGCATTTAAACTTTTGATCAACATGTATATGGCACCTTCTTTGTTTCGTTTGCAGGTGACAGCCAAGGCGGTCTACCAAGCCATAGCCGACCATGGTGTCACTCACTTCTGTGCAGCTCCTGTGGTGCTCAACTCCATTGTTAATGCAAAAAAAGAGGATTCGATCCTTCCTCTCCCACGTCTTGTGCATGCCATGACTGCTGGGGCTGCACCTCCCCCTCATGTGCTCTTTGAAATGTCTAGGCGTGGCTTCCGAGTTGCACATACCTATGGGCTTTCTGAAACTTATGGGCCCTCTACAATTTGTGCCTGGAAACCTGAGTGGGATTCTCGCCCCCCTGTAGAACAAGCCCGTTTGAACGCAAGGCAGGGGGTTAGGTACATTGGTATGGAAGCTGTCGATGTGGTCAACCCAGAAGACATGAAACCAGTACCCGCTGATGGTAAGACAGTCGGGGAAATCGTCTTTCGTGGAAATATGGTGATGAAGGGGTATTTGAAGAACCCCAAAGCCAATGAGGAGGCTTTTGCAAATGGATGGTTCCATTCTGGGGACTTGGCTGTGAAGCATCCTGATAACTATATCGAGATTAAAGACAGATCAAAGGACATCATTATATCTGGTGGTGAAAATATCAGTAGTGTAGAGGTAGAGAACAGTCTGTACATGCATCCGGCTGTACTGGAGGCATCGGTAGTGGCAAGACCAGATGAGAGGTGGGGAGAGTCTCCTTGCGCGTTTGTGACATTGAAGCCGGATGTGGATCAGTCTGATGAGAAGCGCCTGGCAGAAGACATAATGAAATACTGTCGGGCCAAGATGCCTGCATACTGGGTTCCGAAATCAGTCTTTTTTGGACCTTTGCCAAAGACGGCTACTGGCAAAATACAGAAACACATACTGAGGTCGAAAGCAAAAGAGATGGGACCTGTGAAGCACAGTCGTTTGTAAGTATAAGCTACGCTCATTCGATCTGCAATTTTATCTGGATACGAATTCCCCTTTTTACATTTGCACAATTGGAATAAAGTTACAGTCGCATTTGTGCAATATTGTTTGCTTCCCTCTCCCTGTAAGTGAGAAGTTGTACTATTCATGCATTGATCTTTGTCCAGCAGAAAAAAAAAAACAATATGGTTGTAACTTGTACCACAAGTTCGTAGAAGCTCTGTTCGAAATGTTGGTATTGCTTGTGTTTGTGTTGATAATTGATCATAATGAGGATTGAAATTTGGAATTTCAGCTGTGCAAATTTTAAATTTCTCCATTGCAATTTGCAGCATTGTATGAGCACATCATTTGACATTGATTTTGGTTCGAAACAGCTATCCAGTAAACTACTACACTAGTTTCGACACTTTTTTTTATTTATCTATATGTGGACTCCTAGTATTTTCTTACCGAGAAATTTTATAGTCCCGAGTTTTATATTTTAGCTTCGCCCCTGGCTCCGTTTGGATCTCAAGCTTCGCGGAAGCGAAGATATAATGAGCTGATGGTTCATTGGGCCATGGGCTAAAACACGAATTGATGACATATGAGCTTTTTTCAGAGTCCAACAGATCAGTTTAAAATGAAGCTTGATCCACTCACTCAATCTGCACTAAAAACTGGACACACTAGTTCGAGTCACCACTAGTCCACGACCCAACTATAATCACTCCGGAAACAGAAATTGCGTCAATTTGACCACTTGTTAGTTGTTACCGTTGACGACAAAGAATAGTCTTACTGTTTATAATTAAATAGTCACTCGAATTTGAACTAAACAAAATAGCGTGAACTCAAAATACCGCATTTTGTACTTCGATTCTATATGGTTATAATTTAGACGATGTCGGAAAAAACATGATTAGTCCAAATCGTATCTCATAAGACTAAAAAGAGTCAATAATTGCAACTTAAGTGGCTGAAAAAAGATGAAAGGTTGCGGGATGCGGAGGCTTGTTACACAGACCAAACAGAGTGGAACACTCACCACAAAATAATAGATTCCCATAAAATTTGGGAAGGGTAGTTGATAAGATTTTCGTCATTTTATAATTTGTTTGCTTTGTTGTCATCGATGTGGAAATTCAAACACCTGTGGAATTTTATCCCATTTTTCACAAATCCACACAATTATAATAATTCTTAGCTGGATCAATTTATATCATTGTGCCAAGAACATCGACACCCCATGTACGTCTTTCATGATCTTGTTTGAGCGTTTGTTACTTACCAAAACATCAACTGATGGACAAATAACGTTACAGACTTACAGTACATGTCCGAACAAATAAACTCATAAAAAAAACCAATACGCTAGATAAGTCGCGTAAGCTCATATAATTGCATTACTATTGAGTATCGTCTTTCCGATACTTTTTTATAATCCTCGATAAACATCCTTAACTGAAAATGCATGTCTATTTCCTTAATTAGTTATCAAACTAATCAACTTTTTGCATGGATATGGCTTCATATAGCTTTGGATAAAATCTCATCCGATCCTAAAAATCGTTGTCACAAAATCGTTGTAATAAGCCCGAATGGGCCCACATTTAGTTATATCTTACAATTTGATTTGTATGGGCTAGGCCTGGCCCACGTTTGGCATACTCTTTCCCTAATATTCTCTCTTTTTTCTTGATTTCGTGTTCAAAGACGTATGTGGATGGATTAATACGATATCCTCCTCGTTTAGTTTTGGATCAGTCTCCAATTAAAGACAAGATGGCCCATATTCCAGTTGGTCCGGTAGTTATCGAAACCTCAACACTGTCGCAATGCAATCGTGTTTCGAACCTTGGTTTTGGTTAGCTGTTGGAGTCTCGTATCTAATTACTTATTATGTTGTCAATATCTCAATCATTCAATGTGTCTTATAAATAACGGAAACTGTCCATCCGAACATGTATATACTGTTGTATCGTATGTAGTAAAGATCGAAATTATTAGGATTTTGGTTTCATAATATGGATGTGTGGGACATTTTAATTGTAGACAAGATTGATATAAATGTCTATATACAATTGTCTAAGTTGCTTGACAAGATTTTCATGCAAATTAAGTTGAGGTGACAGCCTAACTTCTTATCACATTTGAGTATATGCATGGAAAAAGTTAACCCCTTATATAACTAATTGCAATGAAATGGCAAAATTATTTCTATTGTAAGCTAAATCATTATGCATGTAAACTAGTCAAATATATGTAAACCTATGTGTCTATGGCATAAAAATAGGTGGCATCTAATTAGAGAATCTAATTAGAAATAGTTATCATAATAACTAAATTATCTATGGTCTCTAGAAGAACATTTAAACCCATCAACATCATCTTTTCTAAGTAGATAGATATAGCTCATTCATGCATGATTGATAGGTATTAGCCCAATTGACGAGGTTGTTAAATTAATACGATAAGATTAGCTAGCTAGGATTCCAATGGCGTTCAGATCATACTTTGTATTCGTGACTCTTTATACCGTCAAAAGTTGTTGATGCATTGTCAAAAACAAGTTTAAGGTTGACTGCCCTCACTCTAATTTGAACAAATTCACCTGCACCATGGTATGGGCGTCATTACTTATCTAAACTTAAAATTGTGAGCCTGTTTCAATTTAATTCACAGATTTATGAACCTCGCGTTATTATTATTCACCCCAACTCGATCCGACACCAAATAATTAAAGTGAAAAGAAAGTAAGAAACCATGGTTTTACCTCATATTTTACCACAAGAGTTCATAACATAGGCCAATGATACACATGAAATGTTTGTCCATCATGGGTGCATTAATTTTAGAGGAGGCTTGTCCCAGAAGAATTCTGAGTGGGTAGTAAAAACCGTGACAGGAATTTGTTCAAGACTGACCAAACATCACGGGCAGTACAAAATCTTACTCAAACTGCTCTGTTTTTTTCGTTTTTACGTAATCAATAATAGTGAATTGTGCCGCCGTTCTTTGGCATTTCGTAACTTTTTGAGCTACTATACCAACTCGTGATCGATCACCTTGCAAATTTACATTGATAGTAAATTCGTAGATGATTTGATGAGGTAACCAAATTTTCATTTTACCATATAAAGTGTGACGATGCATGTAATATTAGTGTAGACAAGTTTTTAGCTCCAAATAATAATCTTAATTAATGCCAATACTCGTCTCTCGATCAACATACAACATCAATCAATAATACACGTAGACTCTCCATCATAACATAATTTGAATACTCGTCAATACTAGATCATCTACAACAACAGCTAGTAACACATGTCAAACTAGCAAAATAATATGACTCGTATATATATAAAGTAGTAAGTATCACCATATGATAATTCTTTTAGATAGGTTTATAATAAACGTTACTTTTCTTTTAATTTATTGAGATGTATGAAACTTGACAAGAAAGATTGAAATAGCCAGGCCATGATGGGGCAGTAGATTTTATAACCGGAGTGCTTAAGTTTTACTTCTTCAGGCAGCGTAGCAGTGTGGTTATACATACATATTCTATGTGATCGCCGACATGTAGGCATGTTGAGCTAACTGCTCACCGAAAGTTTTCTAGAGTCCGTTTGTTTGATGCATGTGAATGCAATAGCCAATAGCTCCCTAATGCCATGGCACAAATTCTATGACTCTATTAACTCAATTAACTGTTAATTAATTCGTCAAATAATGATATACAGAGAACTATATTAAACACTTGCAATATATATAAACGATAAGAAAATCTCATAAATTGATTGATGTTCGATCAACTGCTACCATATCTAACTAGTACTCGGCCAATCATCGAAGTATAAATGATTATTCGCTAATGCATTCATAATTAAAAAATCTGAGCTACCTATGAAGCTATATATCCATAAATTTTCACTTTGAGCTAATAGCTACTCGATCCATCACTTTTTTTTTTTGGCAAGTATAAACAAACAATTTGCGATGAATGAAGCTATGAAAACATGGCTTGGAGTGTAAGATCACCAACTCTGGCCGTCGCGAATACTCGTCCGTGACATTCATTTCCCGCATGCACTTGTCAAATGTCCAAAATCATCAATAGATGACAAATACGAGTATTATTATACAGATATAATCATATAAACAACAAAATCAATATGTAATTTTTCAATTTATTATTAAATTACATCGAGTACTTTTATTTTTTGGATTAAGTTTTTGTAAAAAATCGATCAGATCTACTTTTTCTTGGAAAAAAAGAAAATTGTTCCTTGTGTTTTTCGTCTTACTATAAGACGCACGATATTTAATTTTATTTACCTAAGAACCAAAATGGAGGTACGATAAGTAGTCATTATATCGATATTTTACATCTTATATATATTAATATATATTACAAACTATTCATAACAATTTCATTGGAGTGCAAAGTTCATCATCCAAATTATATTCTATAGTGCATAGTTACTAACTTACTATACAATATATCAGAAGTACAAAGTGCGTGTTTTACTGTCTTACTCGCACTCACTCACTCGTATGTAACAGCTTGCAATCTCCATTGATGTAAACTGTTATATACTCCGTATAAGCTAAGTATTTATCAAATTTACATAAGTATACGTGGAAATCCAATCATGAAAATTGAAAAATATCCTTATTTCATCATTTCCTCCATTTCTCTACGCAACTTCCCTCTATAAATACCCTCCACACTATCACTACACTCCCTCATAATAATCACTCCAAAATAAAACAACACAAGACACACTCTTAATTATCCCGAAATCGCCCGAAATGACTAACACTACATCTAAGTGTAATTATCTTATAATTATTGCGCTCGTGTTAGTAATTAGTAGTAGTGGAATTCTTAGCGCAGAGGCCCGGGCTCCATTCGCTTGTGACCCAAGGAATGGGATAACCCGGTCCCTGCGCTTTTGTAGGGCCAACCTCCCGATTCATGCACGTGTACAAGACTTAATCGGGAGGTTAAACCTACAAGAAAAGGTTGGGTTGCTAGTAAATAACGCAGCCGGGGTGCCGCGTCTTGGTATACAAGGATACGAGTGGTGGTCCGAGGCCCTACATGGCGTATCCAATGTAGGGCCTGGGACTAAGTTCCAGGGCGCGTTCCCGGCCGCCACGAGCTTCCCTCAGGTCATCACTACGGCTGCTTCCTTCAATGCCTCTCTATGGGAAGCCATTGGTCAGGTGAGTTAATTGCTCGTAAGTTGTAATTTGTCAATTTGAAAGTAGTAAAAGTATTCTTATATATACCATTGTTATAAGACTTACAAATGACATTTATTTATAACGTCTATGATAAGAGCATGATACTGATTAAACGAATTAAAGAGTATGAAATACGTCTTTGTCTAACGCATTGTGTATGATGTAGTATGACACGACGTAACTTTTTTGTTAAGTTGTTACGTAAAAAATGCATACTCCACACATGAAGATCAACCATCGTCGTCATGTCATTTGAGGTTCCTCCAAATTAAAAATAATTACGTAATTCTTTTGAAAAAAATATTATTTACCTAGCTAACGCTACTCAATAGTCTAACTCGTTAATTTCTTGCACCAACTTTTTCAATACATTCATTAAAATTATTAATACGATACGAAACTCCTCTATTTCAAATTAAGGAGAAATCAGAGTTTTAAAAGGTTGTCACAGGTCGATATGATGTACTATATAGCATGTAATGTCTACATCCGCTTAACAACAATATTAGTAACACGAGCATGATGGTTCTTCACTACTTCGTATTTTATTATTGGGTTGATTATATCAGTAGTGTAAGACTGGAGTATACATGATATATAAACTTGTGTTAAAGAAATACTCCGTATATAATTACTTATTTTGGTCCATACATATACATCCATCATTTATCAATAGTGGTCTATAGAGACTAGAGAGTCAGCGGCTTATTCAGTGTCAATATGAAAGTACACAAAATTTAGACAATCTCGTGACTTGTGAGCCTCATCATACGTTTGGTTTGGTCGTTTGGTTAGTCAGGTGTTGCCTTCACAATAATCTTGACGACATCTCATACGGTTTACCTTTATATCTCCGTAAATTTATAAGTTTCGTTATTATCAAGTTTTAAAGTCGCCTTCATATAAAATGACGGGTAAATAATTGGTAGGTTGGACCCTTTTCAGAGATGTTGTAATAGTGCAAGGCATGTGGTCAAGCCTGCTACAAGTTTAAACAAATTGCATGCCCATTTCAGCCTACTTTCTTTATAAAGTGGGCCGCTTTTGCCCCGCCCAAATCCTTACCATTTCTGTTGCCCCATCATTTTTTACATCAAAAAATAGTTTAAAACATATTTACTCGTATATTCTATTAAGTTATATTCCTTGCTTGCTTTTTCAACAACTTCTAGTTTTAGCATTTTTGCTACACACTTTGTATAGATTCTTATATTTTGTTTTTGGCCTTTTCCCCATGGCTTGTAACTAATTTTGTCTACTTAAACATATTGACATTTTCACGTGACTTTCGCGCTTTCACATCACGAACTATAAAACGGTCTTACTTAAAATTTTCGATTCGATATAGAGCATTTCATCTACGCATCTACGACTGTGGGTAGACGTTATACAACTACTCGTTTGTTATTACATTGAAACCAAATTGAGAAAAAAAGAAACCCGAGCTAGCAATAATTTAAATTTGATCGAAGTATAAGAAATAATCGGTGGCATGAAAATTCGACGATTTTTTAACATTCAGGTGGTATCGGATGAAGCAAGAGCAATGTACAATGGAGGGACAGCAGGACTAACATATTGGAGTCCAAACGTGAACATATTTCGAGACCCAAGGTGGGGTCGAGGCCAAGAAACACCAGGGGAAGATCCACATATATCAGCAGAGTATGCTGCAAGATACGTGAGTGGTCTTCAAGGAAATTTTAAGAACAGATTGAAGGTTGCTGCTTGTTGCAAACATTACACTGCTTATGATCTTGATAATTGGAATGGCAATGACCGTTTTCATTTCAATGCTATCGTAAGTTTTCCACACCATATCATATCATACTCGTATAATTATGTTGCTCGGACTCTACTATAAGTATTCGATACTCTTCTTGGAAAATTCACTAGATGTAGGAAAAATAATACTCCGTACAATGCACTAGAGAAGGCCACAAGTTGGTGTAGTGTGGGCCTAAGCAAGCAGCTTCACCATCGGACCTAGACCTAGAAAACACATGATCACATGGTACATTAACATATCAACTATCCAGTCGACCATCGTGTGTTTGAAACGAACAAACGGTTTATTTTTTAATCTATACTCGACCCATGAGATGATCGACTTTAGTTATATCGTTTCAAATAACCCTCGTCTAGCCTTATCGAGGCGCTACGAAATCGAATCCATGGACCAACTCTAGTTGCACACTTGCACCTATCATATAATGGACCATGCTCAAAACGGCTTTTGATAGACGTATAAGTTTAAGGCTAAACGTGTGCAACAATATTTTGTGGCCAAAACAGAGCAAAGTCACCCACTACTACACCACTAGGGCACTAAGTTGTCCCTGAAACAGCTAAGCAAAAAAATTGGATAAGAAAATTTTATAGGTCTGTGCCAAAAATGGTCCTACTAGATTCCACATCTAGGTCGAATTTTTGGTGTGATATAAATATAGATTATGAAAGATTAATGAAATTGATTGGAGTCTTATATGTCTGGTAGAGTGCAAGTTCTTTAATTTTGAAAGTGATTGGAGTTATTCTTATGCATAATCATAGTTTCATAGATAAGGAAATTTTCATTATAATAACATTTCTTGTACGCAACAAATGTTCCCCAAAACTTTGAGAGCTCCCTTAATTTGTCCTTAACTGCATTTTTGTTCTATGTGATATAAGGAATGATTAGGGAATATGTAACTAAATTGGTATGAATAATACCGGGTGCGAGAACGATTGGTTATTAAGAAAGTTTCTCGAGAGTTAAATCAGCCTTTTTTTTTACTTTGGATATGATGAAATAAATTAAAATGTATATAAAAAAAATGTCAATTGGGTCAACATTGATCGTTTATTCACACTTCTATAATCGAAATTTACAAGTGTACTACTCGTATATACTATGTGTTCATAGGTGAGCAAGCAAGATTTAGAAGATACGTACAATGTACCTTTCAAGGCATGTGTACAAGAAGGGAAAGTCGCTAGTGTAATGTGCTCATACAATCAAGTGAACGGTAAGCCCACTTGTGCAGACGCTGATCTCCTCCGCAACACCATCCGCGGCCAGTGGCGCCTTAACGGGTAATTAACTTCTGCCCATGGCCCTATTCGATACGAATACATGATTTGTATATTTAACCTATGCTTCTAAAGGCCTAAACTAATGTTATTAATTCTTACGTTTAGGTACATTGTCTCTGATTGTGATTCGGTTGGAGTACTATACGACTCGCAACATTATACAAGGACTCCAGAGGAAGCCGCGGCTGATACAATCAAAGCCGGTTAGTCTTACATCTTAGACACATCGGATACAGTTTTCACTTGTAATCCAGAAAGGCAGAAACTCTCCTGTGAGACCGACTAATTATAACGATTTTTCGATCTTGGTTTTTTCAGGTCTAGACTTGGACTGTGGGCCTTTCTTAGCAGTCCACACAATAGGGGCCATAAATCAGAGAATATTAGCAGAGGCTGATGTGAACCAGGCCTTGACCAATACAATTACAGTCCAAATGAGGTTAGGCATGTTCGATGGTGAACCATCGGCCCAACCATATGGAAACTTAGGCCCAAACGATGTGTGCACTCCGGCCCATCAAGATCTTGCTCTTCAAGCTGCCCGCGAAGGGATTGTCCTTCTCAAAAACAATCCCGGGTCACTACCCTTGTCCACGGCCCGTCACCGTAACATTGCCGTAATCGGGCCCAATGCCCAGGCCACAGTCACCATGATTGGAAACTATGCTGGTAAAATATTTGAACTTGTCGATCTGATCATGTTAAACGATCCCAAATCATCTCGGATTATGCTCTTTTCTCGTTGTTGTTATCGTGTATTCATTAATGAGACCGAATGCTTTTAGGTGTGGCATGTGGATACACGTCCCCCTTACAAGGCATTACGCGGTATGCACGAACCATCTATCAAGCAGGGTGCGCTGGAGTAGCATGCACTACCAACCAGGAATTTGGGCCAGCAATTGCAGCAGCTGGTCAGGCCGATGCAACGGTGCTAGTGATGGGCCTGGACCAATCCATTGAGGCTGAAGCCCTGGACCGAACCTCAGTCCTTTTACCGGGCCATCAACAAGAATTGATTTCAAGCGTAGCTGGGGCCTCAAGAGGCCCAACCATCCTTGTTTTGATGTGTGGTGGGCCCGTGGATGTCACATTCGCTAAAAATGATCCAAAAATTAGCGCCATTTTGTGGGTTGGTTATCCTGGTCAAGCTGGTGGCACTGCTATTGCTGATGTTCTTTTTGGTACTACTCATCCAGGTAAACATCGATTGCAAAACATTCGCGTTAATTTGGTATCGTTTTTAGCTTTTGGCAAATTGTTGCATTAGTCGATGTTATCACTGATTAATGTTTTTGTTTGTGTATAGGAGGAAAGTTACCAATGACATGGTATCCACAAGACTACGTATCAAAGATTGCAATGACGGATTTAGACATGCGGGCCAACCCAGGAACAGGCTATCCGGGCCGAACCTACCGTTTCTATAGAGGACCCGTTGTGTTCCCCTTCGGATTTGGGCTGACCTACGTCCACTTTGCCCAATCCTTGGTCCAAGCACCAACCAAGGTCATGGTACCCTTAACAAGCCACTATGCGACTAAAAATTTCACCACATTGAACAATGCCGTAAGAGTGTCACATACAAAATGTGACGTACCTTCTCTAACCCTTCACATTGACGTCAAGAACACGGGCGAGATGGACGGGTCACATACCATTCTCGTGTTCTCGACTCCACCACCCGGAGACACCCAAATGCCTGAGAAGCAGTTAATCGGGTTCAAGAAGGTCCATTTGTCAGCGGGTTCACAACAACGTGTTAGGATGAACATACATTTGTGCAAACACCTTAGTGTGGCTGATGAATTTGGGATTCGAAGAATTCCAATTGGACAGCACACTCTTCATATTGGAGATGACCTTAAGCATCAACTTTCTGTTCAAGTTGATCTAGAAAATATGAAAGTTTAGTATAGGTTACTAGAATATTTTGAGTTAGGCCTTTGAAAAAGGTTATTCATAGTTTAAAGTATTGATTAATTATACTCCGTATTTGCTTAATTAGTCCTTTTTTTTTATTGACGAATCGTAATTGTATAGAAAAAAAACAAGTATGGTTTGCACTTTACAATATAAATTATAATTGGTTGTATTTCATTTGATTTGAGGAACAATTGCATACGAATTTACATCATATTGTAATAAGATCAATGTTTAATTAGCAAATATTTTGATAGAGCATTGGACATGGTGGATTAAATGAACAAAGATAATCCCATATGTTTGTTTATGGGGTGATCAATGAGAGGTTCTTGTATGTGCAAAATGATCAATTTCTCGAAATACCTCCTCAAAGTCTATACCAAAATGTAACGAGATCAGATCAAACCAATTTGAAAACCATTAGAATTACGTATCAGAATGAAACCATATCACCTTAAAACTTTTACTACACGATAATTAGCTGACACGCCTATATCAGCAACATTTCAATCACTTTAGTTATTTAATTTCTAGCTTAAACTTGCTGGTTGAAAAATCGAATGGGAGATCTAAAATGTTTCACAACTTAGGGTAGCATGAGAAGATATTAATAGCTACAAATCTATAAGTGGTTGAACCAAAAAGTGATAATAGGCAAAAGTTCCCCTAATCTCATGATTTGTGCTTATCTAATGTCCTTTTTTGCTTCAAAATTAGATGTCAAAGTTTGTTGTTGTCAATTGTCATCAACGGGCCACAGGCCCACGAGTTCGTCCTTTTGTGATACATGCCCATGGGAAGTTTCTGATATGTCGATTGCCTAAGCCCTTTACGCAACGTGTTTTCGGGCCGTTATGGGCCGTGCATTCATTAGTTAGGCTGTCTTGGTCATTATGTAGTAGACTAGGAGTGACTACCGAGTTAGACACCTCGATAAATTCTTAGATGAGACGGTCTGATTATTTTCGGGGGCTTACAAACTTTGTATAATCGTGGAATGAACGTTTAACAATTTGAGTCAGTTCCTATTGGCTGCTACAAGAGTTGGCCATCCTATGGGTGGGTAGAGTCAAGGCTCAAGTCATGTCTAAACAAGATTAATTCTATCATTTAAAGTAGTTGTCAAATAAAACAAGACTAATTATACGCAATTTGAGCATAATATATGAACACATGTTTCGGTTCGCAATAAGAGTTGAAAGTTCGTCCAATGATTATACCTTTGATTTTTTATTTTTTGAGAGAGAGAAATGTCATGTTATATAACTTATTAGTGAAGACTTAAACTTCTCATTGTCTCAAATTGCCTCATTACCAACTTACATTGAAGCACACTTTTTATTCTTTGCCAATCAAAATACGTAATGCATGATAAAGTTGAAATTTGGGCCGTCGTTAGGCCCGATCACATCCACAAAAACGTGATCAAAACTAAAGAGTGTCGGTGTAAGAAACCCAAAGAGGTCTAGATGAGTAAAATCTTGATTAGAAGTTTAAATAATCTTGATCTTGAAACTTTAATTAAAATCTCCCAAAACTTGTATCTACCATTCCATCAAAATGTACCAAATTCTTACCAAATTTCATGAAATTAGTCTTCCTAATTTTGATCATGCAAATTATGATCATCATCCAAAGTTTAATTAATTAATTTTATTATTGATTTAACTCTATATTCTTACTTGTTGATAAATTTATTCTTATCTAACTCTCTTACTCTATCCTTTCCCTACATTCTCCCCAACATCTCACCCTTTTTTTATCTCTACTAGTCTCTTCCCTTTCCCCTTTGAATCTCATCTCCTCCTTTTACTACTACAAGCTAAGGTAACATTTGATGCCCCCGTGAAATAATGCCCACTAATACAAGTTTTGGGTGTAGCCGTTACTTGTAGTTATTCACATGTGATACAGTACGTAGTATGCCACCAATATGTCAAACACACATCATCTACCCGGCTACCCCCCAAACAATGGTCGATAAATATCAAACTACATCTGACAAAAGTACGGATTTAGCTGATCTTTATACAGTATGTAAGTAAATAACGGCGGAAGTCCAATAATCGATAACTTAACTTTAATATATTACACGAAAACTAATAAAAAATATATAAAAGCACGAGTGAAATGGTGATTGTTTTAAGTGACTTTTTATCATTAAATTTTGCTTTTGATGTGACTTTTATTAGAATCTTCTTTGATCTTGTGATTTTGGGTTGGTGCTATTAATACACCCACACACATATAAAGAACCTGCTTCCCACTTATTATTTCACCTCTCAAAATATACGCTCCTTGAATAAATCTTGGCTCGTTGTTTTCCAGCTCTCTAAGACATTTTCACCAAGGTTTTTATTTTATATATCTTGTTTTGCTCATAATTCTTCAAAAAAAATATATATATTATACGGTATAAATACTAGGTACGGAGACAAGGCGTAACTTGTACTAGAATATTTCTCTCTTTCCTTACTCTCTTACTTTTTTTTAATGGGAATGCGTTGTGAAGCAGGGGACACACCAAACATGGCGGATTACAACAGAGGAGATGAGTATTTGGCCACCCAGGACATGAACGAGGTGAGTGACATGCATACACGGAATTCCCTCCGCGATTTTCTTAAACAGTAGTTAACGTTGTATTTGAATATGTGCGAGAATTTTAATTAAACTTTAATAATTCATATTCATATGCATGTATTTGAGTATATAATTACGCGTTTTATGTACAATGTATTCTTACTCTAGGTTTCATATTGTTCGTGATTAGTTCGTTAGAGGTTTTCATGAACATGTAAAATTTCTCTAATAATTAGAATCAACGTAGCACGGGTTTTAACAATTATAATTTGGATGCGCTAGTTTTCTCACAAATTACACGTAGTTAAATATAACTAGTGACAAAAAAATGATTTTAGCACTAAGTTTGGAGTTGAAATAATGTACATAAAATAGTCGTGAACGTATTTTGGAGCTATTATTTACAGACTAATTAATTTTGAAATGTACATAAAAATTCTAAAATTTGGATAAAACAAAAAAAAAATTGCAATTTTGGAAATGAGAGCTTGAATTGGTCGATATACATTGGCAAATGGCAAGGCAAAGGCACATTGGATGAAATCATTAATTTTGTTTAAAAAAATGGCTTACTTCATATATTTATTTGAGAAAGTAAAAGAGTTCACCCAATAATCAAAGGAAAATGATTGGTGAAATGATATTTGATGGAGATCCTAGACATTGTCAAATGTTGAATTGATTTCACAATTTGACAAATTCAACTTCAAGTAGATCATCCATTACAATTTTATACAATCACGTAAATGAAGTTAGGAAAGTAAATTTTGTCTTGAGGTTATATACACGGAGTACACATATACATCAGTAGCTCGATCACTTGGTTGAGCTATCATTTCCGAGAACATGAATTATAATTCGTTGTATTATACTAAAGATTATAATTTTGTGTGACGTCCATTACATGCACGTTAATTTACGTTTTTTTTGTTCTAAAATTCGAACAAAATTCACAAAATTCACAAAATTCAATTAGAAGAGTGTGAATTTGTTCATCTTCATTCCAACGCGAGAAATTAAACAAAAATGTAGACGAAAAAATGTGATAAGGATGCGATCACATGTAGCGTGGTCCACGCAAACTAGTGTAGACGGTGGCAATCATAGCCGTAGAGATGGTGACACGACATAGGCATGCATTAATCCGTGCGTGCTAGAAGTGCGTACTTGATCAGCCACCACAAAATCTCATGATCCATGATACTTATGTTGGTGACATTTCCGCTTTGACATTCTCTACTCAACTCCAATAACTGTCGGCATGCAATGTCTTCACCAATACAATTAGTCAATTACGTACGTGGATGAGCTACTAGGGTAGCGCTAATTTCTTACACTATGAGATAATTATCGACTCTAATCTCCTAGGTTAAAATTGCGACACCTTATACATTCTGATTTATTACGAGTTAATGATCGATCGAGTAATGCATACTCCATATTCATAAAAAGTTGAATATATATATAATTTTTTATTTGCAGGTTTCATCTCCTGGAAAGAGATACGGAGGACTTGTACCTAAAAGGAAGCCTCTGATATCAAAGGTATATATGTTGACTGAGCAATATAGATGTTATGCATGCTACATGCCCTAATATAGTACGCAGTGTGTGTGTTTAATTAATTAAGTCTTACGATACCTTATTATTGTAACATTTAAACAGTTTGAAAGGACAATTATGTACGATGCCTTAAGCATATACTCTTAAAATGTATAGACGTATAGTAATTTTTTTAAAAAAACTTTTTATTTCATTTAAATTAAAGGAGTAATTAATCCTCTAAATTTAACACTTCTGAAAGCAGGACCATGAGCGAGCATTCTTTGACTCAGCAGATTGGGCTCTTTGCAAGGTTCTTCTCTTTGCTTATTTTTTTTCGTTGGTTACATTCTCTTTGCTTAATTAAATACCTCTGTTTAATTAATTTTTATTTTGAAAAAAAACCTCTGTTTTTTTTTCACGTCTAATGACTAATTAATAAATTCTGTAACAGCAAGGAGGAGCAAGCCAAAAATCAACCACGGCTGTAGAATCCTTACGTCCAAAATTGCAGGTACTACCATTAACATTTGGTTCGAACATAAACATATATAAGAGTACATCGACAAACCAAACGTAAAATATAATCCAAATAAAAAATGTGTCATTAATTAATAATGGTTTTGGAACGACAGAGAACACCTCATCAACAATTACCTCCTCGAAGGCCAGCGTGCACATCGGGAGAAATAACTATGTGAGTTTTTCTCAATTTATATAATTATATTCTCTCACTTTAACAAAAAATAAAGCTTCACAAAGAAGATGTAAAACATCTTTATTTTCTGTAGTAAATGTTTGTGAATATATAATTGTAGCTTACAATTATTTTGATGACTTGTTGTAGGTAAATTAGATCATCGAAGCTTGGAAATTACGACGTCGGGTGGAAAATGCGATGGATATGGAAGCTTCAAGCTAATGGACTATGAATAATCAAGCCATAGTTATTTTTGGTTGAATATATGTGTAAATAAATTATTAAAGCTAGCTATTGAGCTAGGATAACGTATATGATCATAGACGTGGCCTTGTTAAATAACATCTTCATTCACACTCGATGATTCTGAGTACATATCTCAAAATGCAACATTCGATCTTCCTTCTCACGTCATTGAATATTTATATTTCGTTTGAAAATATGATCAAGAATAGTTCATTAAACAAGCAACTAATTTAGAAACAATGTCCATTTGACCAAAAGTATAACTACTTTGAGTAATTTATCTTTTGGTCCAATACAATCTGGCGTGGCTCGAATCGAATAATATCTGCTATTCTCATCCGCATTGATTTTTTTTCACAACATAGTATTAATGCTCTACTCGCTCGTATAGTCTAAAACTCATATTTCCTACTTAACTCTAGATTTAGAACAACCATCGATAAACTCAAAACGGAATCAAACTTTTTCGAATTCGCATAATGATATCTTGTTAAAAAAAAAAACCAAACCACACGCCAATGCAGGTTTTGGACACAAACAAACCCGTTCTCTTTTAATCGAATCTCGGTCTCTGTTCAAACTCAACGTGATTGGTTTTGGATCGGTGCACACCCTAATCTAGGCTAATCGCGTAATATCTGGACTAACCACATTAGCTCCGACCCACCCGGGTCAACAATCGGGCCGAAGAAAACGCAACCACTGCACTCTCACTCTAACTCTCTCTGTGCTCTTGTTTGTTCTCCCTGGTTGTGGGAAATGGGATGAGTCGTCATGAAGAAGCGAGGGTTTTCGAGCTTAACTTCTAGGGTTTATCCTGCAATTCAAAACCGCGCCAATCAACCTAAAACTAAACCCTTCTTCGAGAAGCCACAATCAATCCCCAATTCAATTAATTCCAAGCAAATTTCACCTCAAAAGGTGCCAACTTTAGGTAAGTCTTCATCATCAAATTCTCATTTCAATAATTTTTCTGAATTTCCTAATAAATTAGCCCAGAAAACAATTGATCATAAGACCCTTTATCAAATTTTGTTGAGGAAAGATTGGCATTTGTTGCTAAACCATGAATTTAAAGCTGGGAGGGTGAATCTTAACCCTCAAGCTGTAGTTAGTATTTTGCAAAATCAAGAAAACCCAATTCATTGTATTAGATTCTATATCTGGGTTTTGAATATTAATCCCTTGTTCGAGAAGAATCAGCGGATTAAGGGTGTTCTTAGTAATACCCTTCAGAGATTAGGGCCAGTTTTGTTGAGTGTTGAATTAGTTGAGGATATTAGGAATGCCGGTTTTCGGGTTAGTGAGGATTTTCTGTGTGTTTTGATTGGGAGTTGGGGTAAATTAGGTTTGGCAAAGTATTGTGTTGAGATATTTGGACAAATTTCACTTTTGGGGCTGAATCCTACTACTAGGTTGTATAATGCTGTGATTGATGCTTTGATTAAGTCGAATTCGCTCAATTTGGCGTATTTGAAGTTTCAGCAGATGCCTGCTGATTGTTGTAAACCTGATAGGTTCACCTATAATATTCTTATTCATGGGGTTTGTAAGTCTGGAGTGGTGGATGAAGCTCTTCGTCTGGTTAAATTGATGGAGAGAGCGGGTTTTAAGCCTAATGTGTTCACGTATACGATCTTAGTTGATGGCTATTGTAATGCCAATAGGGTGGATGATGCATTTAGGCTTTTGGAGGCGATGAAAACTAGGAAAGTTAATCCAAGTGATGCCACATTTAGGTCATTGGTGCATGGGGTGTTCCGTTGTACTGGACCAAATAAGGCATTTGAATTGTTATCTCGTTTTGTTGAAAAGGAAGCGGTTTTGCCTAAAGTAGCTTGTGATACTATGCTGTACTGCCTATCGAATGACTCCATGACCGTGGAGGCAGCTTCATTTTTGAGAAGTTGTATGGAGAGAGGCTATCTTCCCGATAGTTCATTGTTTAACATTGTAGTGACTTGTTTATTAAAAAAACTGGATGTGGAGGCCATTTGTGAACTAGTGGATAGCTTTCTTGAGCTCGGTTTGAGTCTTTCTTTGAATACTTATCTTGCCCTAATTGAAACTTTATTCAGAGGGGGGTATGCGAAGAGAGGTAGTCAATATTTGACGCGAATGTTTCAGGCTGGACTGGTATTAAATGTCATCTCTTATAATATGGTGATTGATGTTCTGTTGAAGGTTAAGATGACCCGGGAGGCACTAGATATGTTTCTAGGGATGCAGAAAAGAGGCATATCACCTAACCTTGCCACTTTCAATACATTAATTGATGGGCTTTTTAAAGCTGGGGAATCTGAAAGGTCCCGTGAAATATTGGTAATGCTATTACAGCATGGTTTTAAGCCAGATATTATCACTTTCAGTTCAGTAATTGATGGTCTCTGTCGAGCGCATAAGATTGAGGATGCATTTGATTGTTTTGCTGAAATGAAGGAATGGGGTGTTAGCCCTAATAATGTCACTTACAATATTTTGATTCGCTATCTGTCTGTTATCGGGGATGTTGGTAGGTCTATGGCGTTGTTTAGGAAGATGCGAGCCGATGGAATTACTCCAGATATATACTCATTCAATGCTCTGATTCAAAGCTTTTGTAAAAGAAATATGATTGAAAAGGCGCAGAACCTTTTCCTATCCATGCTTGCATTAGGTCTGGCTCCAAACAGTGACACATATGAAGTTCTTATAAAATCATTATGTGATATTGGGAATGCTGAAGATGCAAAAGACGTTCTCTTTTCAATGGAAGCTAATGGGTACCTTCCAGATTTGCATACATGTAATTTATTTGTTGATATGCTTTTAAAATTGGGGCAGCTGAAAGAGGCCCAGGATTATGCAAGAAAATACAAGAAACAAGGCTTAGATGTGAAGTATGTCTTGCATCTATAAGAGTTGGCACCATGCACTGCTCTGGCATTACAGCTAGTTTTACAAGGGCTCATTCACAAAGCACATCAATGCTGTTCCGCATTTGTCTAATCGTGAGTGAACTGGTTGCAACTCAGGTATTTGGCTGAACACCTCTCTTACCCTTGCTTGTACATAAAAAAAGATTTGGTTCTATTGATTGCGCCCTTAAATCATATAGTGACTTTCTACTCTAGACCTGGAATCACACACGTTCCACCATAAAGTTAATGTTGATGCATAATAAAAGATGATATGTTCATATGGTACCTTAAATGTCCAGAAAATTATTGCACATCTCACGATATTGGGACTCATGAGTGATATTGCGAACAGGTTTTTACAAAAGGGGAGCTACTTCTGTGATTCTCCCTCCTCTTTGTATCTGCTTCTAAATGGATCGGACTTGGGACACCCTACCGTGGGAGCAAACTTTGGGTGAGTGATTGTTTGCTTCTATTGATAGTGAGAAGTCAAAAACTGTGTATATTATGTCGACTGTAGAAATTCATCTGCTATATATGGAGGCAAAAAAAAAAAAAAGGAATAGAAATGCAAGGTGACACTTTGCTGGTATGATGAACTGTTTGTCCACACTGAAAATCCCTCTTCTTTTTATGGATTATTTTGGCGTCTGGCCAATCAATATCATCTACTAATTAATGTCTAGATCTTCTTCTGGATTTGCACAAATCCTGGTTGTGTAAAAGTTTAAGGTAACTTGTGAAACTGGAAGTTGGTGGCTTGCATTTCTATTGTCCTCTCTCTGCAGGGTGATTTAGTCTGGTTGGTTCATTTACTCTATTCGGTTGAGAAAAACGTCTGGTTGGTTTTTACCTCTATTCTGTTGAGAAAAACCAGCTTGACACTTCAAAGGAAAATTCTGATAGAAGAAATGCCTAGCTCATTCTTTTTCTGTTCGGTTGGTCTGCCTATTATATCCAAGGTTTTCTTCCCCTGAGAATAAGGGTATATATTTCCAGAAGGATCACTGATATATTAGACAAACTATCTAGCATACTGACATGCATAAAGTCTGAAATTCACTATATGCATCTGTTGTCAACGGTATTATATACTTGAACAAATTTTGCTGATGGTGTCATCAGCAGCAGTAAAACGGTATCTTTTGGTGATTTTGATTGTATGTACTGTTATTTTAAGCTGTACCTCAGGTATGAAAATAGAAACATTTTCATGTTTTCCATAACATCGTGGAGGAAGTTCTTGAGTTCAGAATGGATATCATTTTGCATATAATTCTTCAGGGGAAGGTGACTATGAGCCCGGTGTTGGACCTGTAGACAAGCACCCTAGTCACGAAGAGGGCGATGAGGATCATGGTCATGAAGGTGGAGCTGATTATGGAGGTTATGAAGGTGATGGCGAAGACGATGGCCATGATGGTGGTGGTGAATTCCAGGGTCATGAAGGTGGTGGTGAATACCATGGTCATGAGGGTGGTGACGGAGATGATGTGGGGGGCGGAATTCATGGCAATGATCCACCTCATATTGTTGACGAGGCCCTGCCTTGCTTCCATGAGAAACATGTAAGTCTGTGTCTTCTCCTAGGAAGTTATACACCTATTATGTTAACCGCCTTCATCTGAGTTACTCGTTATGTCTTTCGTGGTTATCTTATCCATTTTTGCGTGTTTGTCGGCAGATTTACAGCAGTTGTGACGAATCTTGTAGACTATCAGTTAATGGGGAGCTCAGGGTACCCCATGATCAAGTTGACGAGTTTTGCCACGGGCCTTGCCTCGAGGAGACAAATCTCGTCCTAGACTGCTTAGATGGGATAATGGACCGCTTTCTATTCCACAACCAGGCTACCACTCAGGATGTCAGGGACACTCTTCTTGCTGGCTGTGGCCATGGTGAACATCGAGGTAAAGTATTGTAAAACTCTCTGAGTAGCTCGTGCACTTTATATACGTGCCTTTAAACCGTTATTCAGATGGCATTTTCATCATGCAGGTGATTTCGATGTTTTAGAGCACATTGAAGATGATGAAGGCAGTGGACACATTTCGAGTGAGCTTAAAATTCCCCTGTTTTCTGTCACAGTCTTAACTATTATATTGCAAATTCTACTACTCTAATCTGTGATCATGAGTAATACGTAGACGCTAAACGCATCATAACTCTTGAAATAATATTTGTATAATTCAATAATTTCAATTTGTTTGTAGTGAAAGTTCCTTCTATGATTGCATATTTGTGTGATTTGCATTATTATTTATTAAAGAACTGACAAGAGAATTGAAGAAACAACTAACCCAAAAAAAAAAAAAATGTTTGGAGTTGTAATTCACATGATAGAACGTGTACATGACACTTCCTGTTTCTGGTATCTGAACCTATGAAGAAACTACTACGTGGTTGTTGTATTGCTATTGAGATACTCCCATATATTCTTCTTTAATACAAATGACAAAGAGCTCATTTGACTAACATCTTGCTAAAATTATGCTTAACAATTCATATTATTTCTCCCTTTGCCGAGTTCTCGTCTCATAGGAAAATGAGTACCGTCATCAAGTTGTACCTAAAAGTATTTTCTTACTTGCAAAAATGAGGGTTTGGCTTGTAGCCTTGTAGGTATAACCAGTCATTAAGCAAAATTTACCTGTATAGGAAAGTAAGATAGTGTTATCAAGAAGGTACCTGAGTTAAACCTAGGTGGTATCGAGATTGAGTATCGATCTTCTGAGTGCATGATCTCAAGACTGTATATGTGTATGGCATTATAAGACCACGTCCTATGGGGGACTGATTGTGTATACTACGGCGTAATTTTTTTTTTTGAGGGGATTGTGTATACTGATTTTGACCATCTAATTTCCCTTCAATACAATAATACACGACCCACATATGTATAAAAAATAAAATTAGTCAAATTCCTCAAATAAATACTCATGCAAACACAATCAAAACTTTTCTTGTTTTCCTCCAACTTGAGTAATATGTCGCCATTTTCAAGCCCACCATTTTCTAAAACTTTCCCAACAAGAACTAAATGGATCTCTTACACCTTCATCATCCTCTTTACATTCATCTTCTTACTGAAGTTTCCATTAAAATCCAACCTTATTACTATACATTCAACAACATTAACACCGTTGACTTCACATCTTTTCTCTCTTGCTAGTAACTTCACTTCCCCCGTCCCTCCCGTCATCAACACTACTCAAAACTCGCCGGCTTACGCCATTGCGGACAAAGCCGAGTACAGAGCTCCGAGTCCTTCTTTGGGCATTCGGGTCGAAAATGGTTCGAGTTTGGTGAGTACTCCTACTCTAGGAAGTTCATGTGACATATTTGATGGAACTTGGGTTAATGATGACTCCGGCCCGATTTACCCACCCGGGTCATGCCCGTTCGTAGGGGGGTCGTTTAACTGCTACAAGAGTGGACGGCCGGATTTCGGTTACTTGAACTACAAGTGGCAGCCTTATGATTGTGATATCTCAAGGTTTGACCTTTTCGTAACTTGTCATTTACAATTATTATGAGTCGATAAGTATGGTGGTACCGAAGTTTTGTATTAGCTCGTTGATGGTAATAAACGTTTTTACTTCTATAGGTTTGATGGGAAGGAATTTATGGAAATGTTAAGAGGTAAGAAAATGGTGTTTGTGGGCGATTCGTTAAATCGCAATATGTGGGAGTCTTTGATTTGCTCTTTAGGTTCGTTTAACGTAAAGGGGACGAGACTTTTGAAACGAGATGGGTTTTCCTTTGAAATCAAGGTAAAATTCTTCGCATTTACGTTGTCACATTGAGTCATTCTGTTAATTATAACGTACACGTACCCTCACAAAAGGGAGTGTAGAGATCGTTTACATGTACATACGACTAATGCATGATCAAGTTATTATGACGACTTTTGAAATTAGTTACGTCTCTTGGATCAAGATTGTAAGTTTAATTTGTTTTAATTTTGTGTGGTTTATTATAGGATTATGAATGCAGTATCGTCATGATCACAGCACCATTCATAGTAAAACATTGGAAAAACTCTGGATCGAAAGCAATTCAGACGCCAATTGAAAAACTCCGGCTCGACCAGATACATGATACAGTGTCCAAGTACTACGATGCTGATTTTCTCATCTTTAACACTGGACATTGGTGGAATCCCTCTAGAACAAAAGACGGGTATGTTTATGTAACATTGTTTGTAGTACGTGTTCTACTTAGGTAAACCCGTTCTACGCTAAGCCAAAAAGGTGATACGTATATTATTGTCACCTAATCAGTGACGATAAAACGTGGCGAGAATTCAAGAATTTTGAGCGTGTTGTTTGATTCAAGATTTAAAGCTCATGAATACAGTCGTAATAATGTTTAAAATTTAATTTGCAGGGAGAATTTTTTCCAAGAGGGTGATATTTTGGTCCATAAGAAAATGGATTTGGAAGTAGCATATACAAAAGCCTTAAACACATGGGCAGACTGGATTGACAACAATGTCAACAAGAACAAAACCAAGGTCTTTTTTGTAGGGCTAACTGCCGTTCATTACAAGTAAGTCATTTTGTTCTCTTTGAAGTCGATTTTGCATAAAACCGTTTTATATACAACACAAAATTGTCGCATATGGTATTATCCCGTAATATCATATGTAACAATCATTCTCTATTTTTGCACACGACTTTTAAATTTTAATTAGTTGTAAACTGTAAACTGTCGTACCGACATACGAGTACGTTACAAATTGAAAGGAATAAACTTCTTGAATTTACTCTCCTTGTTTTTGTTTTTGGAATGATTTGGTACAGAGGAGGCGAGTGGTTTTCAAATGGTACATGTCACAAAGAAAGAGGACCAATAAAAGACACAGAGTCAATACAAGGTCAAGTTTTAACCCCATATCGTCCATGGGTTATGAGGACTCCTGAACTAGTGATATCCAAGATGAAGACACCAGTGATTTACCTCAACATTACCCGGCTGACCGAGTACCGGAAAGACGGCCACCCTTCGAGGTACCGGAGACCCGGGTCCAAATGGCACCCCGGTGTACCCCAAGATTGTATGCATTGGTGTCTCCCCGGAGTTCCAGAGTCGTGGAATCAACTTCTCTACGCTTCTTTGTTATCATCTTTTGGAGGATAAGTGTAGTTAGCTAAGAAATTTTACAAGTAAATATGACATTAGAATTTTGTTTGAAAGGGTCATTTGTCAACTAGTCAAGAATTTCATTAATTATTTTTATACTACTCATCATTTAATATTGTTTTCAAACCTGCTGCAAAGTTTGGTCGACATATATAGTGGTATTGAAACAGTACTCCCTCCTACCCAAAATAATCTCCCCCTTTTATTTTGTTATTTTAAGTGGCTATGTTGGGGGCTATCTCTACACTAAATGAAAAACCCGATTGCTATAAAATCAAGTGGTTTTGTTAGAAACTTAGAATGCATTGCAGGATAAAATGTATTTACAACGAATGAACGAGTCATTTGGCCTAAAGCTAGCCTCAAACATGGTCCGACAAAACAGCAAAATGAAAGGGGTAGGTCTTAGCGGGTAGGAGGGAGTATGTCTTTACGGCCATTTGTGTCTAACACATTGCTTAGAATTAAAAAAAAGAAAAAAAAGAGGAGAGGTGTAAACTTGTAAAATGCACATGAAAGAACATGTGAACATGATCAATGAGCAATTGATTGTCCGTTAATTATTGGATTTTGCTCGGACTACGCAATTTTATTTAATTATATCGTGTACGTGGGTACGGTGCAATTCCACTAAAACATATACGGAGTAGTTTATTCTCGTTTGATGTTAATCTAAGATTCAACGACAAAGGACTATGCAAGTGTAACAAGGTCCTATTTGACTTCCAAATAATACAAACTTTAATTCATCATGTATAATATAAAGTAGACTTTCAGACGGCTTAATTAACACGTAAGTATTACTCAAAGAGAAGTTTAGTGCATAATCGTAAATCACAATATCTAACACCTAGATTATAAAGTCGTTTGCATTTTGGTACGATGGATACATACCTAAAAATAGCTACTATACATTGACTTTAATTCAATACCGAATCCTTGACCAAAAAATTCCGATGACCCGAGTTCAAACTCGACCTCAAGTCCAAGGCGTCGAGCCCCTTGGTGAGTCATTTACACACGACCTCCATTATCGTAACTTTACCACTTTTCTAATTTTCCCTCCAAATTAATTCTTCGATTTATATAATTTTTTTTTATTTAATAGTATATAACAGGACTTTAAATTTGATCAAAACACATTAATCAAAAAAAAAAAAAAAAAGCAAAATGTCGCCATTAACAGAAACACCAATCACTCAAACTTCTCAATCAAGAACTCCATTAATCTCCATAACCTTTATCTTCCTCTTTACGCTCATCTTCTTCTTAAACTTTCCTCTAACATCCAATCCTTTCTCTTCATCATCATCATCCACATTTTCAACGTTGACTTCCAACTTTTTCTCTCTTGCTAACTTCTCTTCCCTCCCAAACACCTCCTCCTCCACCACCAACACCACTACTCGAAACGGGTCGGGTTTCGCCCCCATTGCGCTTGCGCCAGCTCCAGCTCCGAGTACCGGCTTTGTCGAAAACGGGTCGGGTTTTGTGAGTTCACCTCCAAGAAGTTCTTGTGATTTGTTCGATGGAAGTTGGGTTGATGATTTATTTGACCCGATTTATAAACCCGGGTCATGCCCGTATGTTGGTGATTCGTTTAATTGTTACAAGAGTGGTCGTCCTGATCTTGGTTACTTGAAGTTCCGGTGGCAGCCTTACGGTTGTGACATTCCAAGGTTTGACCTTTTTGTAGTGTAAAGTTCACGTTATTATTATAAAGTTTCAATCTTGATTCAATTTCATGAATTTTGTGAAGTTCAAGTTTTCAAAAAGTTTCAATCTTATTAGCTTGATCTAATTTCATGAATCTTGTGAAGTTAAAGTTATCAAAAAGTTTAAATCTTGATGGCTACTTTCACATGACGGTTTCAATAACGATATTATGTTAGCCGACCCCACGTCATTTCGTTACTAACAAAGGATTTATTGTCGTTGTTGTCGTTGTCGATGTTTATTATATATAGGTTCGATGGGAAGAAAATGATGGAGATGTTAAGAGGTAAAAAGATGGTGTTTGTGGGTGATTCACTAAACAGAAATATGTGGGAATCTTTGGTTTGTTCTTTGTCAATGTTCAATATCTCTGGCACCAGATTCTTCAAACGAGATGGATTTTCCTTTGTAATCAAGGTAACTTTTTTTTTTGTTCCTGATTTTTTTGATAATTAAATACTCTGTTTTCCTCTGTTTTTTCTGATAAATGAGTAACTGTTATATGACATAGTTTTGAATTGGTAATGTTGATTGTTTGTGATTGTGATTGTCTGTTTTTGGGTGCTAATTAAGTTGGCGTAATGATCAAGTTACTCAAATGTTATGTTAAAGTTAGTACATTTTCTTTAATGACTTGCAACCAAATAATAGTAGTGATTTTTCTTTTTGAAGGATTATGAAAGTAGCATAGAGATGGTGACAGCACCATTTTTAGTCCAACAATGGAAGGAGCTACCAGGATCAACTGATAGAGAAACACCAGTAGGAAAATTGCGAATCGACGCGATACATGATACAATCACCAAACATTCAAGTGCTGATTACCTCATCTTCAACACTGGACATTGGTGGAATCACAATAAAGTGCAAAATGGGTATGAACTAATTAATTTCATCTTTTTTTTGGGACTTTTTTTCTTACAAATTCTAAGTATATGATGATCAATTTTGGGTGTAAAAGTATTGAATTTTAAGTATGTAATTTGTTTTTTTTTGCAGTGAGAATTTTTTTCAAGAAGGTGAAGTTCTACACAAGCAAATGGATGTAGGAGAAGCATACACAAAAGCCCTAAACACTTGGGGACAATGGGTTGACAAAAATGTCAACAAGACCAAATCCCAAGTCTTCTTTGTGGGTTACACTGCCACTCATTTCAAGTAAGACATTTTCCTCCTTTTTTGCGCAAAAATTTGGATGAGACGGAAATACTTTAGTATAATGTTTTACGTTTTTGTACGTGTCAACTTGTCTTATATGATCATATGTTCGCGCATATAGTATAACATTGCCTAAAAACGCGATTTTTTTGATTGATTTGGACAGAGGAGGAGATTGGAATTCAGGAGGAGGATGTGACAGAGAAATAGAACCAACAAAAGATGAAAAGGGCCTAGAACCATACCCATGGTTAATGAAGACTCTTGAGTCAGTGATATCAAATATGAGCACACCAGTTGTTTATCTCAACATAACCAAGCTGACTGACTACAGAAAAGACGGCCACCCGTCCGTATACCGGCGGCCAGGTTCGAAACCGCGTCCCGGGGTAGCTCAAGACTGCAGCCATTGGTGTCTTCCTGGTGTACCTGACTCTTGGAACCAGCTTCTCTTTGCTTCTCTCTTATTGTCATCTAATAATTCATCGACTAATTAGTTTTATACACTCATTTTTTTGTTTAACTAGAAAATTTTGCTGTGCTAGCTAGTACATAAAAGCATTTGTATGAAATATTGAGAATTGTCTCTCATTCTTTGTAATTTTTACAGAAAAAGTTGACATCTTTCTAGTGTAATTAGTTGACAGTCCCTGTACTTCTCTGAACAATTTATGGTAAATAACATCAATCTTACAAGTTACAACTTAACCCATCGTGTAATTCTAGACGGGTTTTTTGGTACTTATAGACGACTTAGTTAATATTTAATACGTACGAGTATGCATTACAATATTTAACATCTAAATTATACGGCGTAAAGTTGTTTACATTTGGTGCGAATGTGATAGATAATCAAATGATCTTAGTTCAAGCTCGACCATTTCTTTTAACTTTCCCTCCAAATTCTTGGACTTATTATTTATTTCTTAATATATAACAGGACCTTATTATTAATTTGATCAAATACCATTCAATTTCTCTAAACTCCAAAACATATTAAAAATGTCGCCATTAACAGAAACACCAATCACTCAAACTTCTCAATCAAGAACTCCATTAATCTCTATAACCTTTATCTTCCTCTTTACGCTCATCTTCTTCTTAAACTTTCCTCTAACATCCAATCCTTTCTCTTCACCATCATCATCCACATTTTCAACGTTGACTTCCAACTTTTTCTCTCTTGCTAACTTCTCTTCCCTCCCTAACACCTCCTCCTCCACCACCAACACCACTACTCGAAGCGGGTCGGGTTTTGCGAGTTCACCTCCAAGAAGTTCTTGTGATTTGTTTGATGGAAATTGGGTTGATGGTAGTGTGTTTGACCCGATTTACAAACCCGGGTCATGCCCGTATGTTGAGAATTCGTTTGATTGTTACAAGAATGGCCGCCCTGATCATGGTTACATGAAGTTCCGGTGGCAGCCTTACGGTTGTGATATTCCAAGGTTTGACTTTCTCTTCTTCATATTCTTTTGATGTGTAAAGTTCACGTTATTATTATATAAATTAAAGTTTCGATCTTGTTTCAATTTCATGAATCTCAAGTTAAAGTTATTGTTGAAGTTTAAAAACCATTGCAGGTGTTCTAACTTTTGAGCTGAGTTGGTTATCTAATATGGACTAACAACTCAGCTATATTGAGGTAAAAAAAAAAAATAAGAGTTTAGTTTAAGTACTGTTGTGTTTGTGAGCCAGTGAATTACCCACGCTGGGCGTGTGGAATTATAAAATTATTTGTGGGTCCTTTAACCATGACTCCATGAGTCTACACTTTTGGCTGAGTGTAGTTTGGGTTGACGGTTTCAATAACGATATTACGTTAGCCGACTTCGTCATTACGTTACTAATTAAGGTTTTGTTGTACTGTTGTCGTTGCCAATGTTTATTACATAGGTTCGATGGGAAGAAAATGATGGAAATGTTAAGAGGTAAAAAGTTGGTGTTTGTGGGCGATTCACTAAACAGAAATATGTGGGAATCTTTGGTTTGTTCTTTGTCAACGTTCAATATCTCTGGGACTAAACTCTTTAGACGAGATGGATTTTCCCTTGAAATCAAGGTAACTTTTAATTTTTTGTTTTTGGGTTGTGAAATCAAATGTAATTTGGGATGGTTACTAGATGACGATTTATGTTAGCCGACCTCAAATTATTTTAGGAGTAAGGCTTGATTGTTGTTGTTGTAATTGCGTGAAATCAATGTAATTTGATCAATGATCATTCCCATGTTTTTTTTATTGTTTTGATAAATTATTCTACAAACTATTGGTACGACATTAGTTTTGAATTGGTCATGTTATGATGTCTATGATCATTGATCAATATAATACACTGTTATGCCAAAATTAGTCACATTTTTTCATAATTATAATTTAAAAGTGGTTTTTTTGGACATTGGTGAAGGATTATAAAAGTAGCATAGTGATGATCATGACACCATTTTTAGTCAAACAATGGAAGGAGCTACCAGGATCAACCGACAGAGAAACACCAGTAGAAAAAGTGCAAATCGACACGATACATGATACAATCACCGAGTATTCTGATGCTGATTTCCTCATCTTCAACACAGGACATTGGTGGAATCACGATAAAGTGCAAAATGGGTATGAAGTTATGAACTCATTAATCTGATTTTTTTTTTTGTTGGACATTTGTTATTAATTACAATTTCTAAGTATATATGATTATCAATTTTACGTGTAGAAGTGTTGAAAATTACTGATGAGAACTGTAAATTTGATTTTTAATTTTTACAGTGAGAATTTCTTCCAAGAAGGTGAAGTTCTACACAAGCAAATGGATGTAGGAGAAGCTTACACAAAAGCCCTAAACACTTGGGGACAATGGGTTGACAATAATGTCAACAAGACCAAAACCCAAGTCTTCTTTGTGGGTTACACTGCTAGTCATTTCCAGTAAGACATTTTTTTCTCCTTTTTGCGCAAAATCTTAGATAAGACGGAAATACTTTAGTATCTGTATGTAAATTAAATTAAAAACGTCACATTGTCTTATAATCAAATATTCGCGCATATAAGTGACAACGCAAAATTTTTACCTAGAATTTTTTTTTTGTTTGAATTGATTTGAACAGAGGAGGAGATTGGAATTTAGGTGGAAAATGTGACCAAGAAGTTGAACCAACAAAAGATGAAAAGGGCCTAGAACCATACCCATGGTTAATGAAGACACTAGAGTCAGTGATATCAAATATGAGCACACCAGTGGTTTACCTCAACATAACCAAGCTGACTGACTACAGAAAAGACGGCCACCCGTCCGTGTACCGGCGACCAGGTTTGAAATCGCGCCGCGGGGTGATCCAGGACTGCAGCCATTGGTGTCTTCCTGGTGTACCTGACTCTTGGAACCAGCTTCTCTTTGCTTCTCTTTTATTGTCCTCTAATAATTCATCGACTAATTAGTTTTATACACTCAATTTGCTGTGCTAGTACATAAAAGAATTTGTATGAAATGTTGAGATAATCTTTTATTCTTTGTATTTTTAGAGAAAAAGTTCACGTCTTTTTTGTAATTAGTAGTTTACATCCCTTGTTTAAGCTAAAATGTTAAATATATTCCGTACTAAATAATATCGAATAACTTATTCCACACAACTTATTATTTGGATTATTATTAATAATGAAAAATCAAGTATAAATTACAGGAAGTTGTAATTAGAGAAATACAATCAAGATTCGAGTTTTCGAGTTTTACATGACTCGATTTCTGATTTGTTTGGGGAGTTGTTGAGGAATGATGTAGAGTTGTTGCACAACAAAGACTTGTATAAGATTGGTTTCGCGGCTAAGTGGTGCCCTACGATTGATTCCACCTATGATGAGGTTACGCTACTTTGCGAGAGCATTGTAAAGAGAGTGTTTCCGAGGGAGGATTTCGAGGAGTAGAAGGACATCGATGAGGCTCATTATGCCTATCAAGTTAGGGATAGGTTGAGGAAGGAAGTGTTGGTGCCCTTAAGAAAGGCGCTCGAGTTGCCTGGAGTGTATATTTGTGCAAAGATGTGGGAGGCTTTGCCTTATAATAGAGTACCTTCAGTTGCAATGAAAACGTATGCATCACTCTTCTATAAGCATGATAAGGAGAGGTTTGAAGGGTATTTGGAGAAGGTTAAGGCCGGTAAGGCGACTATTGCAGCCGGGGCATTGCTTCCTCATGAGATTATAGCTCAATTACACACTGTGGATGGCGCTCAGCAGGTGGCTGAGCTTCAGTGGAAGAGGATGGTTGATGACTTGGCCGCGAAGGGGAAATTGAATAATTGTATGGCTATTTGTGATGTGTCCGGGTCTATGGATGGTGAGCCAATGGAAGTGTCTGTGGCGCTCGGGTTGCTGATTTCGGAGCTGAGTGAGGCGCCATGGAAAGGTCGATTGATCACATTTAGTAGCAACCCAATGTTTCACACAATTCGAGGTGAAACACTGGCTCAGAAGACGAGTTTTATTAGGGATATGGAGTGGAATATGACCACAGACTTTCAGAAGGTGTTTGACAGGATATTAGAGGTTGCAGTCCAAGGAAAACTTCCTGAGGAAGACATGATCAAGAGGCTGTTTGTCTTCAGTGATATGGAGTTTAACCAGGCCTCACATTCTAACACTTGGGAGACAGATTACATGGTCATACAAAGGAAGTTTAAGGCTGCTGGTTATCAGAATGTGCCTGAGATTGTGTTTTGGAACTTGAGACACTCGAAGGCGACTCCTGTGCCGAGCAATCAGCCTAGTGTGGCTCTTGTTAGCGGGTTTTCGAAGAATCTGGTCACCTTGTTTTTGGAGGGTGGTGGTGTTATTAACCCTGAGGCTGTCATGCTTGAGGCTATTGGCAAGCCTGAGTATGATGCCCTTGTTGTTTATGATTAAGATCTTGTGTAACTTAGAAGTCAAGTTTTTCTGTTTTAAAATTTCAGTACTTAATAAATAAAGTTTTACAGGTTTTTGGGAAACATTATGTTGTGTATGTTTTCTGCTATTACTCTCGTGACGAATTCCACAGTTATGAGCATGTCTTCAACAGTACAAAATTAAAACTTGTGCTGTAAGTTTTAATTTAGTAATCTTACCCGTGTTTCGAGCACTTAGATTAATTGACTCGAGACTCAACTAGTCTCGGCTTCATCAAATGCGTAGCATATAGTGCTGCTTTGTATTAATCACACGGCATTGCTTCTTGATGGTACTTTATTTTCATGACGGTTTCAACGAACGATTCCTATTATCCATCCCACGTAATTTCGTTACCAAGGCTTTGTTTTAATATTTCATGAACAGGGAAATTTCTGCAGAGCAATAGACAGACAATTCTGTTATTTCTGTTAACTTTTTTTCCCGCCAAATCCCACAGCACAACTACCATTAAAACAGAATTATAACCAACATAACTAAATCATACAGCATATAATAATTTCTTCCAAAAAAACAAAAATCTTTGCGAAAAAATGGCAAGAAAAACTCAATTAATCTTCACCATTTTCCTGCTTCTGTTATCTCTTCTCATTTTACTGATAAATTCCCCAATTTTAGCATCAAAGCTTTCCTTAAACTCGATATCAGCATCGACTGTCACTTCACAGCTACTCTCCACTTCCTTGTCTTCTATCCCATACAATTTTCCTACTGTCATCCCAAACGGGTCGGTTTCACTCCTCGAAAATGGATCGATTTTGGCCAAGAGCACCACTCAAACTTCTTCAAGAAGTCAGGAGGGAGAAGACAGTGAGGTGGTTAGTAAGAAGATCAGTTCTTGTGATATATTTGATGGAAAATGGGTCTTGGATGATTCTGACCCGGTTTACTCTCCCGGGTCTTGCCCGTTTCTCGACTACGCCTTCAATTGTTTCAACAATGGCCGCTCTGATCTTGGTTACTTGAAGTACAGGTGGCAACCTTATGAGTGTAACATTCCAAGGTCTGTTCTTTCTTTGAAACTTTCTTAGTTCTTCATCCTTTTTTTTTTTTGAGTGTGTAAACTTCTTGCATAAGCTTGGATTTTGATTGGTGTAAAAATAATAGGTTTGATGGGAAGAAGATGTTGGAGATGTTGAGAGGAAAGAGAATGGTTTTTGTTGGAGATTCACTGAACAGAAATATGTGGCAGTCTTTGATCTGTTCTCTGAGAATGTCACTGTTGAATAAGTCCAGAATGTCTGAAGTTTCTCACAGGAGACAGTTCAGGAAAGAAGCTTCCTACGCTCTCGAATTCGAGGTGATTTTGATCAGATCAACAATTTTGCTTTCCTATTCATTTCACTTAATCCAAAGTTTTTGATGTATATTTGTTGAATTAGTAGCAAAAAATTATCCAAAGTCTTTGATAAAGAATTCTTAAGTTTTTGATGACATTTGATCAGTTATGTTGGTGCTTATGTCTGCTGTGTTTTTAGGACTACAATTGTACTATAGAGTTCATCAGAGCGCCTTTCATAGTCCAACAATGGAAAACTCCACCAAAATCGGAGGGTTCAGAGACGCGAAAAGAGACACTGAGACTTGATATGATCCAGGCTTCAACCTCTAAGTACAGTAATGCTGATTTCCTGGTCTTCAACACTGGTCACTGGTGGACTTACCACAAAACCCAAAATGGGTACGCGAATTAATCTGTTTTCTTACATAACATCAGCCTGATGAATTGGTGACAAAACCCGAAGTGTGTGTGTGTGTGCAGGCAGAATTTCTTCCAGGAGGGTGAGTTTGTGCATGGGAAATTGAAAGTGGCAGAAGCATACACTAAGGCCTTAAACACTTGGGCGAAATGGGTTGATAAAAAGGTCAATCAGACGAAAACCAAAGTGTTTTTTGCTGGCTATTCTGCTGCACACTTCAGGTATATTTCATTTCAAGTCACTGTCAAAAGTGTCAATTTGGTAATCCTGAAACTGTCAAATTAAGCTAATGTCTGCAAATATGTGAAAAACTTTCGGCAGAGGAGGGCTGTGGAATTCAGGAGGGAGCTGTGATGGCGAAACAGAACCAATCACAGACGACAACTTCCTAGCACCGTATCCATGGATGATGAAGACACTTGAATCAGTAATCTCAGAGATGAGTACTCCTGTGGTGTACCTCAATATTACCAAGATGACTGGTTACAGGAAAGATGCACACCCGTCAATATACCGACAACCCAACACTCAAAGGCAGCCTGACATGGTCCAGGATTGCAGTCACTGGTGCCTTCCAGGGGTTCCTGATACCTGGAACCAGCTACTGTACGCGTCTTTGTTGTTCTCGTCCTAAGGGTCTAATTGATCATATCAGTAGCAGAAGTTGTGTAGTACCTTCTTGTATACTCTTACAGTAGATTATTAGAGCAGAGAGGAATTTGTAGTATGCTAGATTGATCTGAACTCTTCCTATTTTACCAGATGTGCAAAGTAAGTGATCAGAATCGAAAATTGAGGCTAGTAATCTCATAGTATCAGTAATCTCCTGTTTCTTCAATGTGGGACATTCACATGTGGAGCTCACTTTAACATTACAGTTTGCGATATTCACTGTCTAGACAGCTGAAGCTTTCCTTATAGGAGCAACAACATCACTCAAGTGTCTCAAAAACTCCCGCCAGTGGCGAGTTAGGGGGGGAGGGGTCAGATGTACGCAGCCTTACACCTACGTTTAAAACATAGTTAACATCCACAACACCTTTGATATTGATCATGTTGTAGATCATTCTCAGGTTTTACAAGCTAATAACAGTTTCATCAAGTCGGAATCACAATCCAAAAAATTAAACAACAAACAGATATACTATACTCAGAAGAAAGACTTAATCACAGACACACAGACAAAACGTAACTGTCAAGTGACCTTCAGCAGTTAACCATTCCGCAAAATTACCTACCCCAGCCAGAACAGGTCAGAATTTACAGAAACATACAAAAATCCAAAACAATTGGCAACATCAACAGTGTCGACAGTAAGAATAGTACCAACCTCAGAGAAAAACTTGATTATGTTGACATCCGGATTTTTGTCAGTGCGCCTGCCTGCTGCACACCAATTGCCTTACAGGGTGTCTGATGGCGGCGCGGCCTGCAATTTCAGCTTACAGAATGACATCATTTCAAGGTAATGACTATGTATTACTATTTACTACAGTACTACTGTAGCATAATTTTTTCATTTGTTTGACTTAAAAAGATCTTAAACATCAAATTGAAACTTGAAGATCAAGATCAGGGTCATCATGGTTGATCAACAACTTGCATTTGGCATTTTGGATGAGTTTAATCCACGTTTCTTTTTCATATCAGAAAATAATAATAAAGATTAAGATATACTAGTATATAACTGCCATGATAGTTACAGGAAATAAAGCTTGAATTTTCTAAGGCAAAACAACAAGTTGATATAACAACAACTTTGATGATATCATAGGATTATTTGAGTTGGTACCATGTTTACGAAAATCTTTGGATGAATACCGTGTTAAAATTCCAATCTAATTAACTTGTTTTAAGAGATTAAGCAGATTGTTGTTATTGGATCTTAAGCTATGAATGTACTAATTATGTCGTTGAGATGTGCAATTCTAGCCTCCACCTTAACCTAGGCTTCGTAACAGACATGGTTTACGTTACATATGACATTATTATGACATCGCATTTACATGCATGGTACGAACCGTGTCCGTGGTACTGACATGTACATGACCTTATTAGGTGGTTAAGACTCGAGGTATAGTATTCAGTGGCATGGATTTGGTCACTTGTATTGTTTCGATAGGTCTAATTATCGTTTTAGTTCGTAAATATTCCACATTTTCATATATAGATAGGTTATTATGAACCAAATTTTAGGTACCACCTCTAAACGATCTTACAACTCGATTGATAAAAAAAATTGTTTATTATAAAAGGTGTACTTGACAAATTGATCACTGAGATAGACCGTATATATTGACTTATTTGGTGTTCTATTACGACAAGATTAATGTATTCCATGCAACGTTGCAATGTATATATGCAAGTTGTATGCAACGTTGCAAGACAGCAAGATACATGAATCAATTTCAAATTTTGAGATGCAACGGGTCAAAATTTGCTGAAATTATGTGAACTTAATTGAACAAAAGTCTTGAATAACACGATACTATTATACTCGATCATGATGAGCATAAGTATCAAAACTCAATCAAGAGGGAAAAAAAAAACACTTGTCAATATTATTAAGTGACCATTTCTAAAAATTCAATTGGCCTCGTATGTACCGGTCAATCCTGAGTATTAAAAGGTAACTTAATACGGAGTACTATCGACATTTTAACATCTACAGTGTGACGACTAATAATATGGGGTAAAGTAGTGGTAAGTCTAAGTCGACGCATACAGAGAATGAGATCGATGCTTTCAATACGACGACCCTTAGCCCACAAATGAAGTTTGCGATTTAGACTGACCCGGTCTTGGACCGATACTCAACCCGTCAACCGTAAGGACGTAACTCGTAACCATAAGCTCGATAACCTAGTTCATCACCTGTACATTAAAAATACAAAAAAAATCGCACTAATATGAAACGGCCACCCCATTGGAATTTCGCGCGTCGGTGCAATAATCATGAGCCGTCGCCCGCCGCCGCCGCCGCCGTCAAACCGATCAACACCGGACTTATTAAGCAGGTTCAATTTTGTCCGCCATTTTTTTCCCCAAACTTCGACATTGTTGAATTTCGCAATTTCGTATAGTTCTTACAATTGAACAAAAATTTTAGATAATCACTGATAATTTAACTTTAATTGAAACAATTGTGGATGATTGTTCTTAATGAAGTTGGACCGTCGCCGGAAAATATGAAAATTATGTGGTGATATAAAATTAGGGATTTAATTGTTGAATGTGTTTGAGATGAGATGTAATTAGGTAATTAGGGACTTAAATTAAGTGTTAAATGATGCGATTAGGACAAGTAAAATTGGTCTCATACTACGAGGCGGCCGGTTGATTTTAATGCGAGTTTTAGCTAGCTCAGATAGTAAGGTGGTTTTTGTGGGGCAGCTAATGTCGAGAAATAAGAATAGTCGGAGTCCATTTTGGCTCCGTTACGACAAGAAAACAAAAATGTAAGGTCAATGTTTAGCCAAGTGGGCGAATGCTATTTTTAGAGGTTATTTTAAAGGTCACTAGGGAGTAGGGAGTAAATGAGTAATCGAGTATTATTTTATTAGATTAGATATGTTGAATCTGGACTAAACTGGATGGTGCAAATCATGGAAAATATGATTGTACGAGATGGTTTTTGAGACACTCATGTGTGGGATGAACCATTTGAAGTTTTGAACTCTTTATGTAAGAAATAGTCGGTATGTTGAACTTCATTCATAAGACCGTCTCACACTATGAGACCTAATTTGGCGTGCATATGTACACGAGAGCTTCTCAGCAATGCTCATGGCTATCCACTTTCCCCCCATCCATCTAAGCAATGCTCATAGCTATCCACTTTCCCCGTCTCATATAAGCAATGCTCATGGCTATCCACTTTCCCCGTTCCATCTAAAGCAATGCTCATGGCTATCCACTGTCCCCGTCTAATGTAAGACCAGCTTAAGATATGACTAGAAGTAGTATAAGATTTAAACAAAGTTCGCGCAACAAGTTTTCTTCTAAGGTGAAAGGGACTCATATGATGACTACCCCAGTTCTTTTTACTCTTATTTATAAGTTTTTGTTTGTCTTTCTTGACCGTGCAGGGACTAAAATACCCAATCTGAAGATTCTTGCTTTGTAATACAATATATTGTGTGCCATATATTTAGGTGCTAGCGGCATATCGGAGTTGGATTTGGACAACATAATATAATAGAGTATAGAGTTGCTCAATAGTTTATGATCTTTAGGACTTGAGAGATCTCTCCATTGTGCTGAAAAGGTAGAAAAAACCCCATGAAAGGTTGGAGCAAACAAGAATCTTGAGGCTTCTCCAGAAAGATCCATCACAGTAGGAGTCCATTCTTTTAGTTGACTACTACAAACTTGTCCTGTGACCAAGTATAATAATCTATCTAAAACAGCGAATAGTTAGGAAAACGACGAAATTAATTAATCGCAAGTTGATCGTATTTAGGACTTTAAAATGTGTCCTTTTACTGTGATTAGTTTATGCAGATTACTGTTAGTAGTACGTATGATATTCATGTTGTACTCTTTTTTCTGACTTTCTTCTAGTACTTGTATCTTGCTGACCTATGTTAAACTGTGCCTAGTGCACGCTATCTTAATGTGGTTGACAGCTGATTGTTGTCTCAGAATTTGACGACTGCTTACGGCTTATTAGGATCAATGAACTGCCAGAATAGCTGATTAAATGCATGATATCATGGTTAAATAGAAAATTATTTGATACAGGTTTGTACGACAGATTTTGCAATTTGTATCCGATGCAAGTGAAAAATTCTTAGCTGCAGCGAAAGCTACAGGCGCGCCAATTGTTAATTTTTAAAGCTGCAAATGGTGTTTGTATCTTCCAAGACAGTTTCCTGCTGCATGGTTATAAATATCAGTACCTTAATCATGCCTTAGCACTAAGAAAAAATTCCTTAAGATTTTTAAAGGGTAAGTAAAATTACCTTGTTAGCATATCCCTGTTTTTCCTCTGCCATTTTGTAGAGTTATGCCTGTTCTAAGCCCCATGTTCATTTTGATCTGGTTTGGCTCTCTTAAGCTCGAGTTGGTTCGAGCCACAAAGTTGAGTTCAAGCTGGTCTGACCGACAAAGTTTGGCTCTAGCTTGGCTCGATTATGAACTACAGGGTTTGAGCTCAACTTTCTTACATGATCCTTCCTTTGTCCCAATTTCATAAGGATAGTTCACATATTCAACCAACATGTATAGATAATTAGGAGAAATGGTGCTAGTCTAGATTTTATGGCTTTAACGTATACAATCCTAAAGAGGCATTTTTCTTGATGGATGATATAATGAAACAATGTGTATCTAGTATTTACAAGCTGGAAAAATAAACTCACGTTTTCGAGTCTTGGTTTCAGGAGAATCTTGTAGAGAAAAATGGCAGCCATCGCAAGTGATCAGAAGATTAAAGATAATGTCAACCCGACCTCTGGAGACAATGCCAAGGAAAGTGGCAAGGATAATGGAGTTGTTCCTAACATTCAAAGACAATACAGTTCTGCTCGGGCAAGCAGTGTTGGAGCCTCGCAGAGAAGATTTTTGAATATGCCTATCTCTGCATACATGCAGCTGGACGAGGATACAGAAAATGAGATTATTTCACAAGCCGGGGATATTGGAGACAGGGAACTTAGCAGAAGAGGTACTCCTAGAATGAGCCTCCGTTTCTCAATGGATCGAGGAGTCGCTTTTGCTGTTCCAGAGGACTTACTAGATTCATATGAGTTCTGGCCTCGTGATCCTGTAAAATCAAACGCAGTTCACCCAATAACACCATCTGAGTTTGAAGCAAGTAATACTGTTTCCAAAGATATCACCTTGCTGGAGAAACAGGTTGGTTTCTCTGCATTTGGAAACGTTATGCCCTTCTCTATACTTAATGATTCATGACTAAGTGTTTATGACGTCCTATCTACAGGAAAGGCAACAAGACCTGCCACCTTCTTTGGAATATGTCGCTTGCCTTGTGTATCTGGCCTTCTTTGCGATTATTGGGGTAAGAAATGTTCGTGAATGTACAGATTACAGATTGATTGAATATGCCTTCGAGAAAGGGTGTTCCCTCCTGTTTATGTGCTGTAATGATGCGCGATATTAAGATGAGATTCTATGACCCATGACTGTTGAACCATTTTGGACAATTTTCAGTGGCGATTTGATGAAAACTGTTAACATTCTTGTAAAACTGCAAGCAAATTGAGTAAAAGGGCAGCCCGGCGCACATTGGCGTCCCCGCTAAGCGAGGGTCCGGGGAAGGGTCCCACCACAAGGGTGTAACGAGGGCAAGCCTTCCCTTGTCAATTTATTTGACAAGAGGCTGCAAGCAAATTGAGTATAGATGAAAATTTTGAGAGAAGTTTGTCAACTCCATTTTTTTGGAGAAAGAACAAAAAATGAGATAAAGCTTATTCCTGTAAATATATCCTATAGAGTAGCACATGCTTGGACATTCGGTATAATACTGACACTCAGAACTACTCAGTTCCTTTGAAAGGAGACCAACCTAGATTCAGTGTAGTAAATAGAGAGGGAAAACTTGCACCGTTGTGCCCAGATAGTGAGAATGATTTTCTTAGGCAGTTGAAGTTGTTTAAAACCACCTCTTTTTTCGATTTTGAGAGATGGAGCTGGATAAGCAAATTGATTGATATCAACTGAACTTGTTCAAATTGTTATCGGACAAAGTATGTTTATGTTTCCTGTTATTTGCGAATTCATTTAGCATTATTGCTTGAAACTTGTAGTGTTCAATTTAACATCTATATGCTTCCCTAAAACAGTTGAATAATTTAGCTAATCTTCCTTTCTATACTATGGACAGGTGCTGAGTAGCTATCTTCTCCAAAAGCTGTTTGGCCCTAGTGTGGCAGCTGTTACAAGCTACACCAGCATTTTGTACTTGGGCCTTCCTTCAAATATGGTTGGTTCTTTCTTGATGGGATGGTTAGGAGTTGTCTTCAAAGGTGACATATCTCGTGTCTCGGATCAACTAGTAATCGGTTTAACAACTGGTTATTTGGGAAGCCTTACAGCATTTAGTGGTTGGATTCAACAAATGCTTGACCTCAGCGTGCGTGGACACTGGGTTTACACAGCGATAGGTCTTGTTATAGGTAAAAAATTGTGTTCTCTTGAATCATTCTTGTATCTCTATGACAGTCTCGAAAGAAACTGTGTAACTCATTCTTTCCGATTTCTCTCAGGGCTGTTTCTTTCTTCTTACTCTTTCAACTTTGGGATCGAGACTGCCAGAGGATTCAAGTGGCTTTTCAGGGAGTATGGAATATGTTCAAATGGAAGCAAGCAAAACAGAAACAATGTTAAGCGTCATCTCGTAGTTATAGTCGTGTTGGTCTTAATGTGGGGAGGCTTTTGGGCTTCATTTGGGATCTTGGGGAAGAACGATTTCAAGAAACGTAGCGACAGAGCTAAACTGTGGCTGGCTTGTTTTGTTGGTCCTTTCGGAGTTTGGATCAGGTGGTGGCTTGCTGGGTTAAATGGCCGTGGTCTAGGCAAGTCTGGCTCCTTAAGATGGATCCCTTTCGGGACACTTACTGCTAATGTCTCAGCCGTCTGTATTATGGCAGCACTTGCTATAATGAAGAAAGCGGTGATGCCTTGCTTCCCTCTTATTCATCAGTTGTTTCTTTACGCTACTAACTTATCTATGTTTAAGTTGTTGTACACATTGTTGCTCAGACTCGGCTATAAGTATCTAACACGGGTATGCATTTCTGTATATGTTGTGACACAGGTCGATACAAAGAAGTGCGACGTGATTGCATCAGGCATACAGTTTGGGTTCATAGGCTGTTTAAGCACAGTTCCGGCTTTCATAGCTGAATTCAATGCAATGAGACAGAGTAGCAAGCCTTGGAGAGCCTACGCGTATGCAATTATCACAATCGGATCGTCGTTTGCTCTCGGAACCTTGATATATTCAGTGCCTTTCTGGGCAAAAGGTTATAAGTAGATAACATCATCGATCATCATCTGTGCAGCATGGTTCATGGCGATATGGCATGATGATAATGTATTATCTCTATACATTAGAATGTCATTATTGTTGTCTTGTAGAACAATGAAGTAAAAATTAATTTGTATTTTTGGGTTACAAGTTAAAATTATTTGTTATAGTCTAGTATAGTGCTAGTATGTATTACACCCTGTATATGTATAATGTACTATGCAGCATAAATGGAAGAGTTACCATGCGGATTTAGGTCCAAAACTCGTCATCTCTAATTTTTTGTGTATTTTGATTTGATTCGGTATAGTATTTAGGCTCTATGCGATTCAGCTTATTCAACAGTGTTTTCAAATCAGATCAGATTTATTCAAATCAAATCAGTTTTATTCAAATCAAATCAAATCTAATCAGATCAGATCAGAAGTATCCAAATAACAATTAATGAATCTAGTCTATTTTTAGTTATTAATTTGTCTAATTGCAGTTAATTTATCAATTAATTCAGATCAAATCAAATCAAATCAAATCAAGTTTATTCAAATCAAATCAAATCACATCAGTTCAATTCAAATCAAATCAAATCAAGTTTATTCAAATCAAATCAAATCACATCAGTTCAATTCAAATCAAATCAAATCACATCATAAAAATGCAGTCTAATTGCACAGGGCCTTAATCTTTCAGCAAATATTTGTACCAAAAAAAAAATCTTTTAGCAAATATGATACTTATAGCCGAGTCTGACTGTAAAGCATGACTTTAAAGAAGAGTAAAAGGGAAGTAAATGATGGAGTTTGGGGGTAAATTGGAAGAATTGACGATAATGATAGATTAGATAGGTTGGGTTACCGGAAAGGGAAAGTCAATCCTCGGAGGTTGGCTTTTCCGGTGCATATCTTGTGTAACTCAAACTTTAAATACTCCATATAAAGTATTGCGTGAATGGGTATTTATTGACTTATGACTTCACAAGTTTTTTGTTTTATAATATGCTTTAAGGTGGAAAAAAAAAATTACAATCATTTAGTGCAATAAAAATTCGGGAGCACTATTACGAAATCTAATTGCTTGTGAATCATATGGGCGTTGTCCTGTTGGTGGCCTGGGCGAACAATCATACATACTCATAAAGTATGCTCACTCATTCGCTCACTCCCGGCACTTGTAGGAAACCTTAGCTTAAATGGACATGGGGTGCAAGATTAAGACAACAATTTAGCTCAATATTGATAGACTAGATTCCTAAAGTCGTGTGATTTAGACTTTAAGCCTAGAGCGTTGAAATGATTTTTACACTCCTGACAAATGGCGCCATACGGGTGACGTCTATTGGCATTTTTATGCAAAATACCAATTATATTAGGGGGGATGGCTCTTCATATATCAACGTGACTAGCAGTTATGAGGCTTGTGCCACATACAGAAGACAATTTCTTTGATAAAACATAACTAGAAAGTTGATACATAAAAGTTGTCTGGATCACAAATGTTTCCGGAATTACCACATAGGCAGCTGGGTTAAATTTAATACATACACTAAGATAAGAACCAAACCAGTGCCCAGCTAACTAAACTAATCGAATGGTTAATAGCAAGAAGAAAAAACAAGGATCAGCTGGTGGTCGAGGCATGCAGTGAAGTGAAGACCAACCACTCCAAAATCCTTCATAAACTGTCAGGAATCAGGATACACAACAAAACCCGCAACTGCTCGACAGTTAACGAGGGGGACGGGGACGGGGGCGGGGGCTTAGGAGCATCTGTTCCTCACCAACATTGAAGCCGCCATCAGGAGGATGATGGATAGGAGTACCAGGACGGCAAGCAATGCACCCATTATCACTTGTAAAAACTGCATGCATCACGAGTTGTCATTCCATATAATTAATATTATGATTCTATGTAAATTGGAAGTGAGAAAGAAAGTAACAGAGGATGGAATTGAATCAGTAAGAACATACCACAACCAGGGGTGCCAAGACTGATGCACCTAATCCTAGTACAGGGTTTACCGTAATCTTGCTTCACCTCGCCAAAGAAGAGCTTGGTTTCCGATTCAGAGTCGTCAGAATGATCAGAAATGGGCTTGGCTCTAAAGTTGCAATGGAAATACCAGCGATTCTCCCTGTGGTGGCCGCTAAAAGCCGTGCTGAGGCCTAAGTCAACTAGCTCATACAACGTTTCCTATAAGACCAGTAGACCACCACCAGTATATATGAATTTAAGCGAAATGTAAAGAACCTAATGAGATTTAGTGTTTATTATCGATTTAAATCATCAATAATTTCATTTAGAATTAAACAGTAATCAATCAAACGTAAAAAGGAAGAGAAAGGATTACCCCTTTCTTGGAGGCAAGATCATTGTAGAGTTGGATTGAACTGTTAGCACACTCCCAACTCTGCTCGTAACCCTAGGGGTTATAAACTATATGATCATCCTTGGGAACTAGGCTCTCAATCATCCTAATATTCACACACACCAAAATCTATTACAACCCAACAAATCGTACCTCTTACGTACGTGTAAACTTCAACGACAACAATAACAACAACATTTCAGGAACAAGCCAAGTAGTAGATGTATAGCGTACCTCTTACGATCAGCATCAGAGAGTGTATCGTTACGACTCGTTGTTGGTGTAGCCTTTTTGGTGGAACTAATGCCGAAATATGAAAGAAAAGAAGAAGAAAATTAAACAACATGCATGAAGAATGCCCAGAAAACTATATAATATGAATTGATTTAAACTCAAAATAATGGAGTAAAAGTTAAAATTAAAAAAAAAAAAAAAAGTTATTACCTAGGGTTAGACTCTTTTTTCAAGGACGTAGGGATAGGCTTGAGAATGGATCTAGATCTTAATTTGTAACTGCTCATAGATCTTGTGTTCACCATCTTCAATTCAACAGCTTCCCCCACAAGTTTCTACCAAAGGTTTATTTAATTACTGTTCCTATTCCCTCAGAAAACCAAAATTTACCGTTCCTGTTAATTGTTCTTGCGATTGTAAATTATGATGACTACGTACACCAACAATGTCCACGTCAAACCCACGGTTAAAAAAAAAGTTTGGTTTTTTTTTTTTCTTTTGATCCATCAATTTAATTTGTTCCAAAGTTCTTTTGATCATCAATTAATTTGTTTCGGGGTACGGCTAACGTACATTCGACGTACAATTTCTTACCATGCATGGTCAAATTGCCATAGTAAAAGGATTGATTACGTACCCACAATTTCTCCTTTTTTTTCATTTAATGGTTAATTAATTCATGTAATTTTCTGGGCTATATTCTTGATGTTAAATTGCTGGCTGATTTCTTCCTCGATTACCAAAAAAAAAAAATTGCTGGCTTACAATAGAAGATTTCATGGGTTTGATTAGGCAAAGTGGTGGCCGTGGCCCTAAGAAGACCAATGATAATGAGGATGAAGATGATTTCAGGGAGCAGTGTCAGGAATTATTTCAATTATTTTACTTCAACAATTATTTCAATCGATAAAAATTGTGAAAACTCGTATGTATTAGTGATTAATTGGTTAGGGCATAGGAAACGACGTATGAGTTGGTGTATTCTGGGTTCTGCTCGGCATTTCACGGCCCTTGATTCGTACAAGCTGCTAATTCGTTAGCCAGAGATGCGAGGAGAATGAACCATATTGAGATTATAAATATAGTAACCCCTCCCCTAGTTATTCAGGTGTATTTTGATGAACATGGTGTTTTTACACCAACTTTCCATCCGGGGGAAGACATAGACCTGGGAGGAAGACGTAGTTTCTAACTGCGGTGTTGTATTTTTAAGACAACTTTTTTTTACCTATGCAATGCTATGCTACCGTTTATAAAAAAAAGCATTTGAAGCGATTGCTGATAGGAGTCCAAGAATAAGATAGGACACTCTCGTACCATCAGCCAGATGAGACACTTCAGTGACTTGGGTTTGAATGTAATCATTTGGAAGACATCATCTTGCTTCCATTTATGTTTGTATAATTAACCTTAGTTAGTACTCCTAGAATAAAATTAAGGCTAAAAATGGTTAATCTTAATCGATTCTAGAGTTTATTTATGTTTAGTATGAAAAGTCTTTGTAGTTTTATTTGACACTGGTTGTCTTAAGAAATTAATTAATGAAAAGAGTCGAGAAAGAGTTTTTTCTCAAATTACAAGTTCGTTTTCCCGTTGATTTGAATCAGATGGCACTTGCAACGCCCCTTGATTCCTTGTTGATCGCTGTTTTGTCTAGTTGGCCTTAATAGTTTCCTCCGCTATATCGACATTTGTTAGTGGTAAAAAAATTTAGCCTAAATCTCAAACCCACAAGTTAGAGCTTTCAAAAAAACCGATTTGCAAACCATTACACCAAGTGGAATCTTGTCTAGACCTTTCAAAAAAAAATGTAATCTTGTCTAGCTATAGTGCTATACCGATTTGCTTTCGTTGTTGACGTTGTATACTCGATATCACACAGTTGTTCTATTACGATCACACAAACTATTATTACAATCTGATTTAATTGTTGATGAAAACCGACACTAAACAGAACGATTTTTTTTCCGATCACTATCTCGTTAATCGTTCCACTAAACAAGCATTCGTGATTAAAAAACCAAAACCTTTAGAACGGAAAAGATAGAGGGTTAAATTTACTTTATTGCCCCTAGTGTGTCCCAAATGTCGACATTTTAATGTTACCTTCAAAGTGAAGCTTCCAATTCTCTCTCCTCTTACACAAGAACACTTTACTAGCCGGAACTTTCGAAATCTCGCCGGAAAATCATGAGCCGCCGATCATCGCCGCCAGCGCAGCCGTTCGACGTGGACGCAGCTACGCGGAAAATCGAAGTCGATAATCGGATTTCTCTAGCGTATTATTATCGGATTGCCGATACGCTTCTAAAAAGGGTTAGCTTTTTTAATCCCCCTTTTTTTCGATTTCTAGGGTTTTACATGATCATGCTAAAATTAGGTTTTCTTGGTTGTAATTGCCTTGAAATTGTGTTAAATTTTGGATTGAGGTTTCTAATTAGGGATTGTATTTTTTTGAGTTGGATGTATAGTTTATTAATAGTTGGAAATTTGAAGTGAAAAGGTTGAAATTTGGGGAAATTTGGTGTTGTAATTACTAATTAGTGTTAGAAATTATGAAATTTGATGAAATTGATAGTATTAACCTTAAAAGGTTGATTTTGTTGATGTGTGGGTGTTGAATTGTTGATGGATGACCTAATTAGTTGATGAAATGCGGCCGGGTTATTGATAGTGTTGTTGAAATCCCGAGACGCGAGATAACGGAACAGAAGTGATGCTCCGGTGTACTGAGATGGAGTTTGAATGACCTCTGTGTAAGCTGTGAGTTTTGGCACCCTGATAGATTACGGAAAGCAGCCGTCTTTACTACAATGTAGAAGGGGGATGAGGATTAGAAGAAAGGGGAGATTGCAGATTCTTGAAAACGCATGTATACTGTGAAGAGAATTAGAGATCACATAGGTGCATACAGTACTTGACCGCGTGTTGACTTAGCAAATCTATTGGTTATTGATCGTATTGGGATTTCTTTCTCTTTTGGCCGCCGGGGGTGGGGGGCTGCCTGATGAAGACTTGCTTGCTTGCTTCATTCTAAGGTCATGCTTGAATTGCGAGTAATCATTAGGGGGTAATAAGAACTAAAATAAGGGGAAAATGTGGTGGTGCAGGAATCATTACCCCCGTATGGGAGTACTGCATTACCTTAGGGGGGAGGTGGGTAATGTATTATGGGGGTAATAGTTCCTCTTCCACCCCTTATTTCGTCCCTCTACCACCACCATTTGTATCATCTTTCTATTATTTTAGGCCCTATTACCCCCATAATGATTACCCCCAATCCAAACATGCCCTAAGAATTTAAAGACAACCCTAAACTAACAAAGAACACAAGTGCACCGTCCAAGGCTCTCTAAAGTTGAAGAATTTAGGCCGTCAGGATTGAATGTCTTTAGTTTGAAGTGTGAAATAATTAGTTTAGGTTTGCCAAGATGCTGTAGTTGAAAATTTGAAGTTGAAAAGGTTGAAATGTGGAAATTATGGTGTTATATTGAGTGTTAGAGTTGTGAAATGTGATGAAATTGGTAGTATTAACCTTAAAGGTTGATTTTGTTGATGTGTGGGAGCTGGTAGATGACCTATTAAGTTGCTTGACTGCTGCGGGTTATTGATAGTGTTGTCAAAATCTGAGGCGACAGTTAACGGAACAAAATTGAGGCTCCTTTATAGTGAGATGAACTTTGAATCAGCTTTGTGTAAGCTGTGAATTTTGGCACCCTGATAGATTGTGGAAAACAGCTGTCTTTCCTTGTAGAAGAGGGATGGGGATGAGGAGAAGAAATAGAAGGTTGCAGGAGGCGGAGCTACTGTAGGGCCAAAGTGGGCCATGGCTCAATTGGTCCTGGTAGACAATATCATCAGCTTAGCTCAAAGGGGGCTGATGAAGACTTGCTGGCTTGCTTCATTCTAAGATTTCAAAGACACCTCTAAAAATACAAAAACACAAATCCACTGTCCAAGGCTCTCTAAAGTTGAAGAACTGTGGCCATCAGGGTTGAAGTGTGAAATAATTAGTTTAGTTCTGCAAGATGCTGTAATTTGTCTTAATCGCTGTGACCTTAGTTGTTGGGACAGTTGCTGAAGCCAAATTTATCATCTGTGCTCTATATTTTCTAAAGGTCATGTCATAGCGTTCGATCAAGCCATCAGGTTTAAAAATGTGGGTAGTTTAAAGTGTGAAATAATCAGTTTTGTTCTGTCTTGATTGTCACGAACTCACGACCATAGAAGGTGTGCCAGATTTTATGTGTCCTGGATATTTTATCTGTCTGTTGGTTCTTCTGCTTGGAAACCTCGTTTGATGAAAAACACCAGCAGAACAATTTATCTTGAGCTTCTCTTTCTGAATTAGTTCGTGATGATTTGGTATATGTGGTCATGTCAGTATGTCACTAATCGGACAAGCGACATCAGATTATTTGACTTTTTGAGACATTCATAATTTTACGAGCACTCCCCCCCCCCCCCCCCCTCTCCCCACTGGAAAAATTGCGTCTATTACTGATTTTGAACCTTGCTTTTGGAAGGTGACTGATATTGAACCATATTTGTACTCTTCTGTAATATGACATCCAATAATTTTTTTCAGGCCAATGTATATAGACAAGAGAAAAATATACTGGACTTGTATGTTATGCTCGTAAGGTTTTCCAGGTAAAGGCTCCACTATGCCCTCCTAATTCAGCAGCTACCTTAGTCCTTATATCGGTTCTTGAAATGACTAGCTCAGTAGCACATGGGGCCCAAAGGAATGGTGATTCTAAATCTTTTTTTTTTTTTTGTTTTTTTAGTTTAGTGTCTGAAACGATACCCTATCATCGGGATTACCAGTCTTTACCTTCTAAAGAAAGGGCACATTACACAAAGGTATGTTGTTTAGTTAATGTGCATTTTCATCTGTCTTATTGTCCTGTATATGACTGGTGTCATGCTGTTGCTTCGATGGTAGAAATTATTTGCTGTTATAGATGAAGTGGAAGCTTTGAAGCCTGAAGTTGACCGTCGAGTTAGTGAACTGAACAAGGCGTATGTAGAAGCTGAACAAGATCAATTAAATGGTGGGGAGATGACATTGAATGATTCACAGACATCTTTGACATGGCCCTCTGCTTATGTTCCCAGTTCCAAGGAAAAACAGGTATAAGAATTTATTAGTTTGTGAGTGACTTCAGTTTGTTTGGTCCCATCAGATAATCCCTTTGTCTGAATTATTAATCTTGCAGCCTTTGTTCTAATTTCATACTGACTCTTTTAATACATGCTTACTGGTGTAATTATGTTTAGTCTTCCTGCATGATGCATTTCAAATATTTTTGTGTTCTATGCTTATCGTGCAGTTTGCCAATTGGGCTGGATGCCTACTGTCCCAAACAGATGTGTTTTTCTCCCACCTTTCTGCATTGCAGCCTTTCTCTTAGTTTTCTGACTGGAAATCGTCAACTGCTAGTTTGTGGAACCCGACATTGTTAGGATCTTGTCTGCTTAAGTTTAGCCCACTCTTCACTTTGCCCATGGCTGGATCCATACTGGATATGGTCATTTATTGCTTGCACACCTACAGTTTCTCATTGATTAAATTTGTTTTCTTAAACTTTTCTTCTACGTGCATACTTAGAACTAGAAGATGTGGGACGAAAAACATGAAAATATTGGATTATGCTGAAGTACTTCACTACGAGGGAAGTCAAAGCAGTCTAAGGATTGATACTGTGAGGTTTTGTACAGCTACTAACACACATCCAGACATCCTTACCATTGTTATCCTTCTACTGATAGATATTTGTCTTCTTATGTAGCTGAGTTCTTTAAGAACTGGTCGGCGCATTTAGATTCATGTGATGCGTTTCCTCTTCTTGCCTGCTATGCTTATGTTTGTAACTCTGCTTAATTCATCCTGGTTATTGCTTCTTTGTAGGCCTTACATGGAGCGCTGTCTACTTTTTTTTTTTTTTTTTTTTTTGGAATTCATTCTTTGGCTTTTAATATCAGTATTATCTGACTAGAAGTGGACATCCCCACCCTTTGAGTACATGTGGGCGATGTGGCTTTGTCCAGGCACTTACGATGTGCTCTCTGTGCAGCTACAACCAGTAAGCACGGTGTTACAGTGTTCACGGAAGGGAAATAATGATTTTCAAGCTCCTTCATCAGTTTCCATACCTTTAGAGAAAGGGTTTTCAAAGCTGTAAGGCTCTTTCTAAGAGATCATTTATATTTAGACGTAAAATACAGCCTTGCTCTGAGGTCATGGTTAGTGTTGTACTAATAATGTGTTTATTCTGAGTTTTGCGTATCACGGACATCTGGCTAATATTGCTGAGGTTCCGATTTTTGGTCATATATTGTGGTTAGAGAGGCCTGCTACTATGATAGTGCTTTGTTTTAACTATCTGGCTGATATTGCCGAGGTTCCCATATTTGGTCATATATTGTGGTTAGAGAGGCCTGCTACTATGATAGGAAGTTGTGCTTTGTTTTATGCAGCTGATCTATTATTTTCTGGTATTGGACCTATTGACCATAACAAGTGTGCAACTCATAATTGCTGGAGCCTTTTCCCCAACTATCATACAGTGTAGTTTGTGTCGTAATAGATAACAAAAGTTTGGTGTTGTATTGCTAACTTCATTCAAGATTTTCCAATGTGTTAGCCTGATACTGCAGATCCCATTGTGTATGTCTAAGTTTGTTTTTACATCGCTAGTCGTTCTGGGTTAACCTGTATTAATTGTTATGTTACAGTTCCCTCTCTGTGCCACTTCCAAAGCAGGAAACTTTGTCCAGGCACTCACTTTTAGGTCCAAGTGGTCTTCGGGGTCAGTGGCAGGGACCAAAATCAGATGTAAAGGTGAATAGATAGGAGTTTTCTTTTTTTTGTTTTTTTCCTGTTGATGACAATAATTTATTTAGTTGTTTATATTTATTTATGGTTCTCTGCATCTTTTTTAGGTGTACTATCCAAGCACTGCTGACTTAACTCCACCTGAAGATTTGAGGTTAGATTCTGATGAATTGGTCTGATTCCTTCCATTTTCAGAATGGGTTAGCCCTTAGCTCTGTAATTTTGTAGAGTCAGGAGTACTAAAATCGAAATTATTTTGTCTTGTGATCTCCTAAGAATAAGACTTGTTTCCTTTAAACCTTTGAAATTTCTTACATGGAGTAACATGGTTGACAGCCTTGTTAGGCCAAGTGAAGTTCATGCTCAAAAGGGCAGTATGGGACAAGACATGGAGGCTATCCTTTCTTTGGATGATGGTAGGTGGGCACTTCAAAATGAAATGCCTGTGGAGATTATAAGGCAGCCAGTGCCACCTCCTGTACTTGCTCAAGTACAACCTAAAGTTCGTCCAATTTCCCCATCCCGAGTCGCGGACCCAAGACCTGGACCGGCTAAACCTTCAGAGGATGGGAAGCGGAAACCCAATTCATTTCAAGATTTGCACATTGTAAGTTTTGAGTTCCTTTGATAACTTCCTTTTTTTTTACAGCGATGAATGAAACAATTTTGTCAAACCAGAAGCATATGCATACACACTCACGCACACTAAACAAAAAAAAAAAGGAAAAAGGAGTGTTCAGAGCAGACACAAAGTATCTTTACAAGCACTAAAATAAAGAGTGAAATGAAAGCACCATTACAAGTCTACAAATTACTTTCTTGGATAACTTCCTTGATTCTGTTATCTTTTGTACATCATCAGTCCTTTCTGCTCGTATGATATCAGTGCTGATACATAATTATTTACATTCCAGCCTGTGAAGATGATGGAAGATTTCTTAAGACTGGCCCAAAAAAATACAGCAAGAAATTTGGAAACGTGTGGAGTTTTAGCAGGTTCCCTGGTATGATTTGTTGGTCGATAAACCTATTATTTTAATAGAAGCTGTATGTTCTTATGCTGATCTCAGATATATTGTGACTTTTGCTTCAGAAAAACCGGGTGTTTCATATTACTTCTCTCATCATTCCTAAACAGGAGTCAACTTCTGATTCAGTGAGTTAATAATAAACCTTGCAATCTTGTTCATCTCTTACTTTCAATTTCTTCGTGTAAACTCAGATCCCTATGGTAAAGGCCAATTCATTTACCTGTTGAGTATTGGAGAATACATGCCAATATGCCATTAGTTAAACCAATGAAACAATGAGCCTATTTCACCTTTTGGCTTTCTATTTTGTTCCTGTGTTCGTATATAGGCGAAAGCACGCCTTGTGCTAGAAACCAACAGATACCATTCACGTATCTAGGCAGAGCCCGGACACAGATTGTCAGTGGTGTCTATGTTAGACACTGAGTTTTGTGTTAGTTAATGTCAAGCTCTAGAAAAGCAAGGATCAACCCTTATAATGAGACTTCAGCGTCACAGATTTTGTTGTGAAAGAATGTTAAATGATATGGTGATGCTTACGTGGTGGTGATTAGTCTGCTGGTGGGTCCTTCATGCTTTACAGCTAATTATATGCTATGTTGATTTTGAGCAAATATTTTTGGATTTCTTACAGTGCCAGACACTAAACGAGGAAGAAATATTTGAGGTGCAGGACAGATTGTCACTATTTCCTCTTGGATGGATTCATGTGAGTATTTCAAATAATTTATTAAATGTGTATAAATGTATTAAGAAGCCTTTTCTGTATATTCCTTGTTTGAAAGCCTAGTTAAACCCAAAAAAAAGCGGTTTACTGTTTTACGCCTCTTGTTTTGTTCTGTGTCGTAGTTCTTTGTCTAATATACTCTTCATGCATACAGACTCACCCTACACAAACATGTTTCATGTCATCAGTCGACCTGCACACTCATTACTCATATCAGGTGATTTTTTTATTCTAATGTGTATTTGACCTTGTGGCTTCATGTGTCATTTAGGCTTTGGTACTTTCAACTATCTGTTATTTGGATTACATAGCACTGTACTTTCTATTCAAATCCTTCTTTGTGTGGTAGGATTGGGTCATGATCTGGCTTCATTCCAGATATTTTCTAGTGACTAGGTGGCACTAACACAAGTAAAGTTATTCTGAACAAGCACCCTCTCAGCATTCCTTGTTGAGTGAATTTGTAACTTTCTGCTTGGCTATGTTTTGAAGTTAATAGCTATCATGTTAATTCATTCGGTGAGGGATACAACGTATAACTTTGATGTCTAATGATGTTATATCCTTATTCTGAATAGCAAAAGTGATATTTTGTTGTGCCCTTATTAAACCGGTTCTCTCTAATAATGGATATGTCTAAAGTGACTCTAGGGAGCTCATTGCTATACATGTGGCTATTGGGAGGCTTGTGTTTAGATTGGTGCTCTGATTTGGTTCATGTGCCAAGGTCTAGCCTTTTAGGGTATTGTTAAAATCAGGCCGTACTTAAGAATTGTTGTGAATTTCTTGTACCCTTATTCTTATTCTGAATAGCAGAAGTGATATCCTGTTGTGCCCTTATAAATCTCTTGTACGGTTGGGTATTGGGACTAATTTCTTTGTCACTAAACATGGCTTTCTTCAACATGCTTTGTTAGATTATGTTACCGGAAGCAGTTGCAATTGTCATGGCACCTACAGATTCATCCAGGTATGTCATGTTTTCATGTTTATGCCCGAGTATGCAGTAGTTCATACACATACAAAGATTGAAACTACATTTGCAGCGTACTAAACCGATGTCTTTCCTGTGCAACTCCAGTCCACATGGAATATTTCACCTGTCTGACCCTGGGGGCGTCTCTGTTATCCGAAATTGCGACCAGCGAGGATTTCACCCTCATGAAGAACCATCAGACGGGAGCTCTCTGTATGAGCACTGTTCACATGTTTATATGAACCCAAAATTAAACTTTGATGTAGTTGATCTCCGTTAACTTTTTCCAACTGTTGTAACTAGGAAATTCTTTTTTCAGAGAACAGCAAGCTACATATATAATCATTTGTACAGTTAATCAAGTGACAAATACATGTAAATTCCATTGGATACTGAAGAGACTGTATATCAACGTAAATGGCGTTACTTTGATTGATGCCTTTGTAGTGTGAAAAACCTGATAGGTTTCCATCACTGTTGTGTTTCAAGATTTGACTTCGACTTCAACTATTTTTTCTCATCATATCAAGTATCGACCTACGCAAGATGGTTACAGACGGTGATGATTCATGTAGCCGACCCCAAATCATTTTGGGAATAAAGTTTGGTTGTTGTTGCCGTATTGAGTATCGGCCTATGGTTTCATTTACTTACTAATAACGTGAATTGGGGACATTGCTGAAACTTGACCAGGCATAATGACAATGTCTTTTTTTTTTTTGGGTCAATTTTTGCCTTGTTCAAGCTGATTTTCAAAGAATTGGAAATTAACTTAATTAAACCACGAATTATCAAAGAAGATAAAAAAATTAACTTACATTTTACAGCAAGACAGAATCACAATGTCATTGAAAAGATAGTAGTAATTTAGAGGGCAGTAAATCAGCAACTATTTCAACAACCAAAGAATCTAAAATCTGGCCTTCAATTTCCACACCAAGCATGAACTCATCAACTTCAAAGTCCAACCATCTTCCATATTTACTACTCATGTCTTTGTCTACAAGCTCATCCACCATGCAACTTCCCAAGCTTCTCCATCCCTGAATTTCCTTATATACCTCTTCAGCTAATCTCTCCTTTCTCTTCAACGTCGCTATGCCTTTCGCCCACATCTCAAACCCGCCTCCAATGAACCGTTGGCACTTCAAATCTAAGCATTCGCCTACACAGTCGAATAACACTTTCCTTTCTGTCTTAAACTCATCAAGGACTCCCTTTTGCGTGCCTCCTCTTCGTCTTTCCATCTGATCGAAGAGGTGTGGGTTCACTATGTCCCTTGTTCGGCCTGTAATGTAGTCCTTGAACATCAACTCTACATTGCAGAGTATGTTCTTTACATATCCTAGTTCCCATGCACTTGTTTTCATGGGATCTTTTGCGGCAGTTAGTTGAGATGACGTAGATGAGGCTGAATCCCATGTGTCCATATCAATTTCCATAGCATGGAACTTCTGTATGGAACTCAATCCAACCACTTCCTGAGCTAAAACTGATGAGCATGGTTTGCTCTCTGAAAATGAAAATAAAAGCATCATTTAGAAAATGTGACTGATGCTACAACACAGTTACAGAAGAGATTTTGGGAAATTCTGATGCTGTTCTTACCTTCTGTACTGCTACTTGCTAAGCTCTCCGAAGAATAGCAACTTTCTGACAACATAGACGGTTCAAGAATGGAGACTGGACTAGGAAGGTGACTATTCCATTGTTTAGTTTCAGTGGTGTTACTATATTCCTCCATTGCTTCTCCTGCCTGAAAAGCGGAAAGGAATTCAGTCGATCATGTTTAGAATAATGGCAGAACACTAGGGAATTCAACAGATAAAGATGATACCAAAGTAACATAGAGTCTCAACTCATGGAGAAACAGTAAGCCACAAAAGTTTTGCGAAGGTAAGCTACTTATTGAAATACGAAATAACCCATGAGTGCCTTTTAAAGCCATATCAGAAATAGGCAAGCTAACAGTCGTTTCACTTCCTTTTGGATTTTAGAGTTTAGACACCAAAAGAAACTGAGCAATTTAGGTAGATGCTGCTTATTGCTCGAGAAATTATAGAACAGCGCCAATATATGTTACACAATACACATGGTACATCAGAAGTTACTGGTGCAGGAGTCACCTCCACAAATCAGCATCTATAGAGAGTGGTGGCGACCCCAAAAAAAAGAAGTTTAGCAGACAGCGTATGATATAGCAAGTGATTCATGCAAGAAATTGTTACCTGAAAGTTGAATATCCTTCTGATTGATTGAGGTTCATTAGTGGAGCCAGAATACATCTGGTCGTTTGCACCATTCACTCTAAACTCCTGTTGAGCTGCTTTTTCTCGGGCCTTGCCAATAGCACTCTCTACACTGCCAGGTGAAAACACAGGCCCTTGAGCTGATTCTGCACCTTTACCCGTCTTCACAAAACTGTGGGGACTCCCTAGGTTAGAGGCTAATTCTTTCAGCTTCTGTTCCAACAAGAGACTCAAAGCATCACCTCGTATCCCATTAAACCCAGGGGACGATAATCTGGTGATATCTGAATTCGTCAATGTTTTGCTCCTGTCATCCGCGAAAAGATCACTGCTGTTTTCGGCCAACTGTCTCAATGGCTCAGAAACAGGCAATGATCGCGTAATAGGAGCAGTGAATGTGAAGGAAACAACATCCATTCCTTTCCTTCGGCTTTCTTCTATCCAAGTGAATTGCTTATCAGCAACCATGCTAGATTGGCTTGGCCGTTCATGTTTGCTGGCAATCATATTATCCGTCACCTGGTTCTTGTTGACATTCAGACTTGAATCGATAGATCTTTTTTTCCTAGGAACATTCCTGGGTCCAGAATATGGAGTCCCTTTATCACCATCCCTTGCATGTAAGCTAGATTTCCTAGAACTTACTCTGGATGTCCCTCCATCTCTATTTAAGCTTTTATGTCGCCCATTTGAAGCATCATCAGTCACTGACTTTTTACCTGTTGAGGTGCCCAATGCAGTTTTAGACATGGGTTTATCTCGATGTGGAGGACAATTCTGCTTCTGGTTATTTATTCTTAGCACAGAAGAAGTGCTTTGAGTCAATGATTTCCTATTGCACTTGGAGTTGGAGCTACTTGGTTGGTTCCTAAAAGACTTTGTAGACTTAGTGTCATCCTGTTCGTCTGAAGCTACACTTCTACTACTACTCAAGCCTTCCCTTTTCTGGACATTAACCTTTGCCTGAATGGCAAGCGAAATTGACTTGCCTTTACTCTTTGCAACAGAAGAACTATCATCCCTACCTGGAGAAGCCTTGAAGGATGCAGACTCAACTCCTCCGTTCCAGCTTTTGTTCATAGGCTGTCCTCTCAGATACTTAGCAGCATTGGACTCAACCTGCCTATGCGACAGTTCAGCACCCTTCGCTGATCTTTGTGCTGCTTCCAGTTTTTCTCTCATTTCTCGGACTTTAAAGGGAACTGAGGATGATCCTGCTGATGACAATTTTGCCCGGGGAGCAGTTTGAGGACCGGGCTCAATAATTTTTGCAGCAGCTGCCATAATATGAGCTGCATCCTGAGATGGGATAAATATAGGGCTCTTAATGGGTGATAGAAGCTTATGATGAGTGAGAGGGATTGTTTTAGCTGATTTTGGGGGCAAAGTTTCAGTCTGGAACTTCTCGAATGGTCTGTTAGGCATCTTCTGAGGTCTAGAGTCAATCTTCTGAGGTCTAGAGTCCAATGTACTCCTTGAAGTAGCCTCCATCTTGTCAAACAGGTGACCTGAGTGCATAATTTGATGGTCATGATAAAAGTCTAGATTTCGCCCTCTAAATGGAGCATCCTGAAGAGACCGGGTATCAAAGAAGGGGCTAGAATATGGCTCAGCTACATCTGAAGTCGGCAATGAATCCAATCCCATGAGCCTAGCCACTACCCCGGGAGCTTTTGTTCCATATACATCATCATCTGTGACAGATGATCCGTAGCTATATTCACTTCCTCCTCTAATACTAAATCCAGCACCAAATTCCTCGTCTTCTACCTGCATGGTATCAGTTGTTCAATGACATATCACCATATTAGAAGGCACTAAATAACTTTTTTTCTTTTATCTAGGTCAATAAGATGTTTATTTATCAAGCAGCAGCTGAACAACATAAGGAGCAAGTTCTCACCACACGCATCCGAGTCATAGGAAAATTTCCCTCGCATTTCTTCCCTTGCTTCAGTTGCTCTGTGCAACAAAGAAATGTTAAGCGAATATTCAGTTTACTGTCCGTAGCTAACAATCAAACGACAAAACATGTGAGCTGAATGATTACACTATGGAAAGGCAAGAATTATATTGTACCTGGTAAATCAGATTTGCTTGGAAAGAGCTTTTTCCTCGACTTGGCATTCCAGTCAAACAGCTGGAAGAAACCACCAACATATCGTCCGCTTTTCGATCCATGCTTGTCGCCACCCATGATTTCTATCTACAAACTTCAACCTTATTTCGACATTCAGCAATTTTCCTCCACTCCACTGAACATCACATTTCAGTCAATGGTAATATCTTGGGTCTGGTCAGACATTCAGAAAGAAAACAGGAGATTCTTTAAATGGTAATCTACCACCCCAATATAGGAAATAAAACAGCTCATAATATACTTCAAACACTCATATTTCCTAAACCGAATCATTATCGGGCCAGTAACATGTAAGGATTGGGACTTGGGAGCAGTCCAAAAGCTCGAAAGCAATCATCCCTCACTCGATTACTCCTACACTGCTCTCACAAACCATTCCATCTACTTTCTCGATATTTGACCATTGGATTGTAGACACATTGGAGGCACAATCAGCCCTCACACATGATCCCCACCCTCAGTGTGATCAAAGTAGCCAAGGCATTCATCAATCAATATCTTAGTATGACCAGATTTCGACTACACTATCAAATGATCTGATCCTAACCACAACCAGCCTTTTCTAGGCCTCACAAACAAAGTATGACATACATTGTGACAATGTGTCCTCGTACACGCAATCGCCCTCCTCTGTAAGCTCTCCTAATTCTTATTGCTACACCAGAAAAATACACTCAGCTTGAAATTCCAAGCTGATCAACACAGAACAATCAACCACATTTTACCTTCTGATCTGATCAACTACCACTCACTAAATTCCCTACCTCCACAATATACATACTACAACAACAACATCTTTACCGCAGTACCTTAAGGTGGGGTCGGATGTACGCAAGCCTTACCCCTATTGAAACAAAATGAAAATTGTTTCGAGAATTACACCGACTGAGTGCTACCTCAACAATATAACTAAAGAAAAATTAGAAACCAGCATAACTGCACTCTATATCAAATTCAATAATTATAAAAGCTCCATTTTTGCACCTTTAGCATAATTACAGACAAAACTTAATTGCAAAATTACAACATTCACCCCATAATTACCTTCTAATCATACAAAACATATAATTAACAATGAGATGAAATTTCACTAATCACATCATCAAATACACCACAAACCCATCAATCATTGGAAAAAAAACAGTAACTTTCAGCATTAACAGTAAAAAAGATTGAAACTTCACAACTAAATCACACATAACATTACAAAAAACAACATAAAATCAAAAACCCATATCAAAAATACAATCAAAATGGGGAAAAAAACACTTACACAAACCAAAAAAATGGGGATTTTGGAAGAATTCTTCTTCTAATCTTCTCCAACACGTCTCAATCTGGTAGTTTTTACTGATATAAATGCTGGGCAACGTCTAAATTTTAGATGGGGTCTGAGAAACAGAAGAACAATTAATTTCAGAGGTGCCCAGTTGTTACAATTGCCAGAAAAAAATTAAGTGTGTGAGTGAAGAAAGAGGAGAGAGAAAATGAGTGAGAGAGTGTTTTTGTGTGTATTAGCGTTGTTCATGCATTAAATGGACGGACCAATTTATATTTTATTTTTTAAATTTTAATTTTTTTAAAAAAAATTGTGGGATTTCAAAGAAGAAAAAATAACGGATAAATATTTTTGAAAGTAATGCGTCTGTCTCACACAACTAGCAACAAAAAATAATTCCAAAAACATTTGTAACGTCTCTTTGCTGAGATTGAGATTTCAAATTACAAAAAAGAAAAAAAAAAGAACAAACAAGAGACAAAAAGTCTACTTTTTTCATTCCAGGGTTGTTAAAGCTACATGTCGTGTTACATACGTCGGGGAGTGACAGGCTAACCAGCTTGTGCCGTGTGTAATCTCATTTTTTATTGCTACGTGTCAAGTTGTGGTTTCGCTTAACATAAATCGTCAATCGCCATTTGAGACCGAAGGACAATGCTACTACGACAATTTTACTAAAAACAATCAAAGTTTGATGATCGGAATTTGCAATAAGCACAACCCTTTGACCTGAATCAATATTTTCGCAAAATAACTCTATAGGATATTGATCCGTTTGTAAATTCGTTGGAATCAAGGAGTGGACAGAATTTTGAGTGTACTTTTTAATGGAAAGTCAAAAAAGATTGACATGATGAAGTGAGAAAAAGTGGAGGAGAGAGTGAGAATGAGTGATCTTTTGGATTTTGTTGTGGTTGTATCTTGCATGGGGCCGTTGGTGCATTGGTGTGCCTGAGATCCGAGCATAATGGGCCAAATATATTAATAAGAAAGAGTTGATCCAATATTTTTATATGGCTTTTCAAATAGTATTAGAGGAGTATGTTTGAAGCCCTACGTTAGATTTGAATTCAACAATGTTCATATCACATAATATTGATGTTGCTAATTGATTGATTTTTCATCAACTTGTAAATGTTTATTTCCAGTTGCAAAAGGGGTTGAAATCGCAATTGTGATACAAACGGCTGTATATATGTCTTGATTTTTAAGTTATGGCTATTTAAATTCTCAATAACCTTATTAGTTGAGTTAGCTGACATACATACACACACCAATATTTTAGAAGAATAAGTTCTTAATCGTCAAGATTTCTATTATTAACTTACAGAAAGATCGACTGAATTTGTTTCATTTTGCTTGACACGCATAATTATTGAGGGACATCCATATATCATATGCATGTTTGAGTGATTGTTGATGAACTTTAGGAACTCTTAGTCTCAATGTACAATAATGTGGAGAAAAATGAATAAAAAACCAAAGTGTTAGGGTACAAACTACTTAATCTCATGCAATGACTTATCTACTTTAATCTATATTATCCTCCTAATACAAGACATCAAATAAACTCCTACAAAATTACATCCTTTCACAATGCAACCTGCTGGATACAAAAACTACACCCAGGCGCACACTACTATGCCTTCAATCAACGACACGTGCATTCTTAAAGTTGCATATCCAAATGATCAACAGATTAGTCTCTCGTCTCATTATTTGGTAATTTCTCCTTAAAACTCACAAAGAAGAAATTTGTCGCCACATGTAATCTAAACTGACTTAGACATCACCCCGATGTTGCAAACCAGAAAGGCAGAAACATATTCCATTAGCCATTACATACCATTCAAATAATAAATTGGTCCAAAGAGACAATTAATCATATGCCTAGCTCACTTTGTACAAATGAAATTGTGAATGTTCACCAAAAAAATTTGTGTGATTGGACAACAATGACATTCAAATGCCGTGCAACGCATGATTCATAATGTAGCAATAATTCAAGCAATTAATAACCATGAACCATTCTAGAATACTTGCTTTTAACCCAACGAAAACTATTTCTAAACGAACTCTTAACCTTGGTTTCCATTGTGTATGCCTTATACGTAGCAATCCTCTTTTTCCTCTTTATCTCATCTTCATCAATGTCAATGGACCAACTACGCCGGCCATGATGCCGAGGTGCGCGCCGTGGTGGTGGAGGCATAGACGATGTTTTTACGTATGGTGTGATTGCATACCGTTTATCGAACGTTGGTGATGACATAGTAGACATGCTATTATTCTTAAACGTTGGGCTAACATTATACGTCGAATGTCGTGACGCGTTGTCGAAATTGGCTATATCCAACTTGTGATGGTTGATAATTTGAACCTTGAGTTGATCAAATTTATCATATTGTATGATGGATAGATTGTTTGATGTTTTTTTATCTTCCATAATTTAATCTCTCTAATAATAATTGTTCTTTGGAATTTTTATATACAATTAATACCACCCCAACCTTCCTCCTCTAGCTACCTAGGTAGATGATGAAGAGAGAAAGTTGGGGATGGGATAATGTAAGAATAATTACAAGAGAGACTATAAAAATTAAATGAAGAAGAAAAAAAAATTGTGTAATGGAGTATGAAATAATAAAATATGATGTTGAATTGTTGATGACGAGAAAGATTTACTTTTTGGATAAACCAAATTTAGGTGTTGTGTATGAGAAGTCAATCTAAAATTAGAAGATGAACAACACAAAATTCTAGTAATGTTGGTCATGTCATTTGAGTTAATGAAGAGGATACATTGACCAATTGACCATATTTTAAAAATCGTGCATACACTATATTAATTGATGATAAAAGGATGAGATTTAATCTTACATTGAAATGCACAATATGCTGTAGTGAAATTGACGTACGTATGTTTTCAATCTAATTTGTCATAATAGTGCTTTTACATCTAATAAGAAATTGCTCTTGAGTTTCTACACCGCGTGGTTTGCGATAACTATGATAAATATAACTATGTTCGCATGATCACATCTTATGTTATACAATATGTCCTCAAAACTCTCAATTTCAAGTCTTATGAAGTCAAATTAAATTTAACACAAATCAAAATTAGAGTGGTATCGAAATCAGTATCACCCGATAAAAATCCCTACTATATTAAGAACTAAACGACTACTCCTACATGACAAAAACATACATAAAAGCGCAACACTATTAAACTTATTTTTCGAACTAAGAAACGAAATCGGAATCATTCATGTATCCAATTCCGCAATGGTAAAAAAAAAAGTGACTCAAATTAATGTAAACTTGGTTACTCTTCCCATCTAACATTTAGCTTGTAGTAGAAGACACAACTCCGAAGGAGCACTGACTGCGCACAATAGCTCATCTCCAGTGTCCAGACTTATCCTTCTCCCCATCTATGCGCTCTACTCCCCCCTCTCAACAAAATCCCAACAGAAATATTTCTCTTACCCGCCATTTTTCGTTCTTAAATTCTTTTGGATTCCCTCCATTTTTTTTACCGTTAATCTCCGCATTTCATCAACCTTTCTGAGCTTCAAATTTTAAGGTATGCTCTTAAATTTACCTTACCCACTATTAATTACATGAAATTTGATCTGGGTACTTGTTATTTTATCATAATTTTTGGTTTAATGTTGTTTATTGGGTAGTTTAATACTTTAATTAGGGTAATTTATGCTGTTTTGTTGGTGTAATTAGGGTAATTTTGTTTGGATCTGAGGTGAAAGTTGAGATCTTTGGTTTGTATTTCAGGATTTTGAGGGTTTCTGTAACTTGAATGTGAAGTTCAATTTCTTCATGGAAAATTGTTCAGTGAGTTTGCAGTTTGCACCCAATTTTTGTTATCAATTTCAGCAAATGTGTCTGAAAGTTCAATTTCTTTATGGAAATTTATTTATTTGTTGGATTGGGGTTGAAATTTTAGGGTTTAATTTGAAATTGAGAATTTAAGGGTTTGTATGACTTAGTCAGTGTTCTTCCATTAATGCTTAAATGGGGTTTTTGTGTATGTAGTTGTGAGTCTTGTGACGAAAGATACCATTTTCATGTATGGTGGGATTCCTGGAAAAGTGTTGTATTTTGTATTTTGAGCTTCAAGTTTCTCCTAGCAGGCCTGTGGTAGCTCATTATTCTGAAAGGCTCCCTTAATTGTGTGTCTTTCAAGTTTTACTGTGGTTAGTTTGTCATTAGATGCACTAGACCTCCCGCAAACTTGCTAACAATGGAGCTGAATGTTGACCATAACTCATAAGTTCTTGTGCCTGTTGTATTAGGTCATCAGTAGATGGATAGATTACAGCTCTACTGTAAGGTTTTAAGTATGAAGTTCTATATATATATAGCTGTTGATGATCAAGTGCTGTCCTTTGTGTAGTCGCGTTGGGTTTTTCTTGTGTATTTTCACCCTCAATGTTGATAGGAAGAGGGTTTTAATAATGAAGTAGCGAATTTTTTTTAACTGTCTAAATATCCTTGTATTGACACATTTTGAATTACTGCTAGTCATTCAGTCAGAGTTTTGATAGCTCAAACTTTGGCATTTAGGCCAAGCCGAAGCTATTTTCACTTTGGTAGTTTGGTAGCTTGCATTCTTTGTGAATCATGTCTGTGCTGCTGCTTGAGTTTTAATGATAAGCTCATTTGTATGTAGGCAATAGTACTCAGCATATCCTTCCAGGCTCAACTATCGTGTGAAGAATATCATATACATTTATGCTTAATTAGATATGTTGTCCCCTGCTTGCTTGCAGTTTTCTGAATGAGATGGCTGAAGCTGAAGATCAGGATGTCAATTCCTCTGACAATGAAACAGATTTGTCACAGGACAACATTGGGTCTGTTCAGGAAATAACAGAGGATACCATTTTGTCACGGCAAACATCCGTCAATCTTGTTCCATTTATTGGCCAGAGGTTCATTTCTCAAGATGCAGCCTATGAATTTTATTGTAGCTTTGGGAAACAATGTGGCTTTTCAATCAGGCGTCATCGTACCAGAGGAAAAGATGGGATTGGTAGGGGAGTCACAAGAAGGGATTTTACATGCCATCGTGGTGGATATCCACAGATGAAACCAAGTGAAGAAGGGAAGTTACAGAGGCATAGAAAATCATCTCGATGTGGTTGTCAAGCATTCATGAGAATTGTGAAGCGAGCAGATTTTGATGTCCCTGAATGGCGTGTAACAGGATTTAATAACAATCACAATCATGAACTTAATAAGCCAGTTGAAGTCCAAATCCTACCAGTTCACTGCACAATATCTCCTGATGACAAAGCCCGGATTTGCATGTTTGCTAAAGCTGGAATGTCCGTCAGGCATATGTTAAGATTAATGGAGCTTGAGAAAGGTGTTAAGCTGGGTTGCTTACCATTCACTGAACTAGATATCAGAAATCTTCTGCAGTCTTTCAGACACGTCGACAAAGATAATGATGCAATGGATCTTATCGGTATGTGCAAAAGATTGAAGGATGAAAATGCTGACTTCAAGTATGATTTCAAGTTGGACAATCATAATAGATTAGAGCACATTGCTTGGTCATATCCTTCTTCCGTCCAGCAGTATGAAGCCTTTGGGGATGCCCTTTATTTCGATACCACTCATCGCTTAGATGCGTATGATATGCTATTAGGACTTTGGATTGGAGTGAATAATCATGGGATGGTTTGTCTCTATGGTTGTGTGCTTTTGCGGAACGAAAACTTGCCATCATTTGCCTGGGCATTGAAGGTATAATTTGTTGTTTGAGGCCTTCAAACTAATATTTTAAAGAGACCTGTTTTGCCATCTTTGCAGTATCAATAGACAAATCTGATGTTTTTATGCTTAAGTTGAAAGCTCTGCTTGGATTGTTGCATTCATTCTTTGTAACTCTGCTTTCTGTGAAACAAATTTGCAGACTTTTATGTGTTTTATGCGAGGAAAGTCCCCGCAGACTTTATTAACTGACCAGAATATGTGGCTGAAAGAGGCGATTGCCTGTGAAATGCCTGGAACCAAACATGCATTCTGTATATGGCACATCATATCCAACTTCTCGGACTGGTTTTCAGTGATGCTTGGGTCTCATTATGATGACTGGAAGGCTGAATTTTATCGCCTTTACAGCTTGGAAACGGTGGAAGAATTTGAAGATGGATGGAAAGGAATGGTCGGTAGATATGGACTTCATACAAATAAGCATATTATCAGTCTTTATGCATTGCGCAACTTTTGGGCTCTGTGCTTTCTGAGGCGCTACTTCTTTGCTGGCCTGACGGTTAAACCTGTGATGGAGTCCATTAATGATTTCGTTCAAAGGATCATAAGTGCACAAGCTGAGATTGCGCATTTCATCGATAAAGTACGTTCAACTTTTAACATTTTGGAGAGGAGGGAACTTTTACGCTTTCTTGCCTAAAGTAACATTTCTGAACTCCAAAAAGAACTTTTATGTGTATGTAGCCGAAGTGCTTTTGAAGTTTAGAAATGTTACCTTTGAAATTGTTCAGTATAACTTTTGAGCTATCACATACATTGACAGTCTCTCGCAAGAACAGTTAAGAACTTGTTGCCGTTTGACACCTGGGGATTAATGCCTTTACTAACATGCTACAGGTATCTAGTATTGCTGATTACAATGACCAGGCTGGCTCAAAGCTGAAGATGCAGCAAAACCTAAGGAAAGTCTCCCTAAAAATAGGTTCTCCATTGGAGTCACATGCTGGTAATGTTCTTACACCCTATGCTTTCTCCATGCTGCAAGAGGAGCTTGTTTTGGCCCCACAGTTTGCTTCCATCATGGTCGACAAGGGTTGCTTCCACGTAAGACACCATACCCAAATGGATGGAGGGTACAAAGTGATGTGGGACCCTCGCCAAAGCCTTACCCATTGTAGCTGTCATCAGTTTGAGTTTACGGGCATCCTTTGCAGACATATTCTCCGTGTTCTGTCCACAAACAACTGTTTTCACATTCCGGAGCAGTACCTATCTTACAGGTGGCGCATTATGGGCTCTTTGTCTTCCTTAAAACCCTTCCAAATTGCAATGCCATCAGATGATCACATTGAGAAAGTACAAATCTTGGAATCCTTGTTTTCGTCCATAGTTTCAGAATCTGTTGAGACAGAGGAACGGCTTGATATTGCCTGTGAGCAAATGTCTATGTTCTTGTCCCACATCAAGCAACTGCCTAGATCAACTGATGATGCAAACAAGATTAAGTTCAACAGCGCAACGAGCGCATTGATTTTGGATGCAGTTGAAGATGCTGATGGTGTTGTCCAAAGTTTTACCCTTGGAAACTTGCAGGAGTCTTTTCTTGGGAAGTTGAAAGACCGGAAACCCCCATTGTCTAGCATGGATATATCTAGAAAGAGGCGGCGTTGTACTAATTCTTGCTGCGGGCAATTTGGACATGATGCATCTGATTGCCCCCTTATTGGAAGCAATAGCCTGCATGGAGATGGAGATGCACTAGGCTTCTTGTAAATTTGGCACCTTCAGTGAACAAGATTGTAACTGGTGCTACACTTTAGTTAATACTTCATACACATTAATACATATGTTATGTGAAAATCTGTTGTCTTTCATATCTTGTTTGCTTCAGCTTTCAGTTCCTGCCAAGAGCTCTCATGTTCCTCTTGATTATTTGAGAACAGTGTTCCAAGCCACTCAGTAACACCGTAATACAAAGCAGGGAGATGGATGCCAAGGAGATTGTATACTCATCGTACGATTCCTGAAATGTATTTCTGTCATCGATTTAGAAGTTTATGATGCTTCTAATAGATTGTATACTCATCGTACGATTCCTGAAATGTATTTCTGTCATCGATTTAGAAGTTTATGATGCTTCTAATCAGGTATGCACTTCTTGTACTATTACTCTCTAGTTGCTATTTCAGTTGGACGTTGATATGTTTGTAAACTTACTTGCCACGTCTCAGTGTTATTTTCCATACTTTTCTCTGTTAGAGGAGCGTATGCTTCAGGAGTGTAAAAATCCACTTCCAGTGAGAAACATATTTACTTTGGGCATAGGAGAGAGCATCTGATTCCATATTCATTGGTGTAAGATGTAACATGCCATTGAATAGGCAAGGACTAGTAAAGTTTAGCACATTCTAGAGAAATGTTAGAATATGAAATATTGCTTTAGAATCGGGATCTGATACAATAGTGCCATGTCTGTGTTCCAATTAGGGATCAGGAATCGATTATTATGAAACACGTTTGAGGTTTTGCTATACCTTTCCCTTTAGTAGCACCTATGTTGCTCAGACTCGGCTAAAAGGATCCATCCCACGCCTGAGTCCAAGTGTTGGACTTGGCTATTTGATGAAATATCCCCGTATTTCTGGCACATAATGATGTGTCTAAGTGTCATACAATGTTCAATAATTGTCGAGTGTCCGACACTGGTAGTGGTAAAGTATGCAAGATTGTGCAAGCAGGCTAATTGGACTACTCTTGGGCTAGAAATCCAAATAGGTTGAGCTATAGCTTTCTCCAAGTCAAATTGGTTATTTCTGGGCATATACTCTCTAGTTGGTTAGCAGATCTTTTCAAGCTTAGGTTGCCAATTATAGCGGGTGGGTGGATGTGGAATATGAATGAGCCACACTTTGAAAGTAGTTTAGTCTGATATTATAATGGTTTAATTAGGCAAAATCCGGTCGAAAATCGCGAATTTGTATAGTTAATACCAGATTCATGCACTCTTTAAAAGTCTTAATATTTGTTTAGTGATCATGAAGAACAAAATCACAAAAGTTGTTGGTGATTAAATGATTGTTCTGAGCTTTGCTTAGATAACCATAATGCTTTGACCTTTTGACCTCTTTCCTACACCAAACTCTCAACAAGGGCAGTGCCCTTATTTGTTTAGGACACTTCCAGATACCATCTTTATTATATTAGAGTCTTCCCCCTAAGACTTTTGAGTAATTGGGTGACCCTTGAATTTAGGGATAACTTGCGGATGCTGCCTCCCTATATATCGGTTCGTACGTCCTGTAAGTCTGTAACCATCGATTTTTCGCATAAATAGGAGATGACGAATTTGGGACTGGTAACTTCGGTTTTGGTACATTTACGGGTGAGGTGGTCAAAACTTCGTGTTCAAAACCCAAACCTATCGAACCGACATGGATATGGATCTAAGGTCAGGAACTCAGAACTAGTTCTGGTTCTACAATTCTATTCACAAATTCTTAACAAGACATGTGATTATACAGTTAGCCCACATGTATGGCAAGGTTGGTTAAGTGCAAGACTTGGTACATCTTTGTTCAACAAGTAACCTCACCTATCTCTCTATTACTATCTACTGCTACTTCTGATTGGGTAAAGAATAAGAGGAACATTCTTACCTGACATCCTACTACTACAGACTATACACTGAACATGGCACTTACGGCTGTGGCGGCCGGAGTTGCTATTACCACTCGAATATAGACTTTCAACACCCCACCGATGAAAGTACATCTTTTATATTGTGCTCTCGCAAAGAGGAGTGTGAGAAACCTTCAAACCTTGTCAAATACCGCAAATCTAATATATATATAAACACGTCGTATAACTCATAGGAGTGTAATAATTCACGATTGTAAGCTTACACAATTTGATGATCGTAATAGTATGTGACTATTGTCATTTTGTTTAAAGCCATATTTACTGTTTTCATGTGTTTACATTTATCATATTTATTATAAAGTTTATGGACCCATAATCTTTCTTTAGTTTGTCCTTGTCAAGAAAAAAAATTGGATCATCCAATCATTTTCATATTAATCTAATGAAATGGCTCCACAAAAGGATGGTCCAAGGTCTTTTCTTCATAAATTCCTTCTTAAGTCTAAACCAAACTGAAATCACCTCAACTTAATAAGTCATCTTCATCTACAAAAATCACCAACCTAAAAGCCAAATCCAAATATTGTTTAGAAATTATAAAAAAAAAATTAAAAAAATTCACCATCTTTATACACTAATTAATCCTCAATTATGAAGTTGAACTTCCAATAACTTTTTTTTTTTAGAAAAAAAAAAAAAAAAAAAAGTGATCTGAAAAGTATATGTTCCAGAACAAACACTCATCTAAATTTGTATACACTTTGTGTGAAATCTTACCATTAAAGCTTCCCTTGAAGGCCTCCAAAGAATCTCCTTCTTCTAAAGCAACCTTTTCTCCAAGCAATTCTCAATTCCTCCCCACTTTCTCTCCTTCCTCAGCACCTTAAACAAACTATTACACTCAAACAAACTATACTCCGATACCGTCTGCTCTAGTCTTATTCCGTCCATAACAACCCGAAAATCAGCTCATCGTCATGCCTACGCCTCGGCCTATAACACACGCAGACCTTGTTCCTAAGCCTCGAGGCCTCGACTTAGGGAGCAAGGCCGGAGCGCTACTCACCATACTTTGCATCCTCTCTGGCCTCCTCTGCTTCATTCTCGCCCTCTTTGCAGAGGCTACTCGTTCCGAGGTACTACAAGATTCAGTCCTTTGTCGTTTCGATATTTATAAAATTCCGTAGTGAGGTTGTAACTTGTAACTTGTAACGTGTAATAATATGTTTTCTTGTAGGTGTCATGGGTGCCCATGAACGTTGATCATAGTAAGAGCCATAGGGAGAAGGATTATGAATGTGTGTATAGTGGAAATGGGAAGGTACCCTTAATTTGTGCGTCGGTCGCGTTTTTGGCCTTAGCTATAGCCATGCTAGTTCAACATTCCTTTATGTTGATTGCTATGGGTAAGACTTCCCCTCCTACCTACGTTAGTTGGGACCCTGAGTCTTCTAGGCCTATGCGGTCTCTTACTTGGCAAGCTGGCTTTTTCTTCATCTCTACTTGGTAAGTTTTTCCGCCCTTTAACAATTAGCACTACTCCTTAAGAGATGACATATACAATAACGTCTAGTTAGCGATTTTATATATATTTGTATGCGCAAGGTGTTAATGATTGATTGACTTGGTTAATTTTTAGTGGATTTGGACATAGAGTGATGTTGAAGTTGAATATTACATCATTCACACACCAACTAACCTCAAGGTTTTGTCACAAATAAAAAGTAGTTAAGTGCATTTCATAATAAGTCTAGATGAGTAGTGACTTGTGCTATTATTAGTTGGATAAATTAGTTAGGCTAATGGTTCCGTACATGTATAAATGAATAATGATGACAAAGAAGTTTCTACACTTTCATACTTCAAAAAAGATACCCACAACTTAATATGTTCTATCAACTTTTAAGAAGTTGTTTGTACATAAAATGAAAAGAAGTGTTACAATGCATTATCGAGTTTTCTAGTGCTTACAGATTTCATATCCGTTCTCCATTTAATGTAACCATTAGGAATCGATTTCTTGGTATAAGAATAATCACGTCTATAAAAAGTTTCGAGGTTAAGGGTCTAGAACTATGGCGTAATTGAACTCACTACTGAAAGACGATTTTACTTACTTTATCCGATTCGTAATGATTCTTGAATAAACTAGATGGTTAAAACTTAGACCAAGTTTTGCGAGTATTGAGTAGTTTTTGTGAGTCTTAAGCTTCATATGGCATGTCAAGACACAAACTCTCGTGTCCGCGTCTTCCACTTACGTCGTATTTTACATTTTTAATTGTGAGTATGTGGTGCATTATCGACCTCAATTTGGGGACAAAAGCCATGCTTCGCCTAACACATGTTTTCCAAAGTTATGAAGAATATGCTTAAACTCTTCAAATTTAGCCACTAATTTTTGAAATGAACAGTTAGTGCACATTTGTTATGTGCAAAAATGGTAGATCCAAATAATTGTGGCTAGAGAATTTCTATCATACACTCCTCCGGTCGATAGGACACCGATTAGAATTACCACCTGATAACGTTTTTTGTGTATTTTGGATTGCGATTTTATACTAGTTGCCAACAATGTGTATGATGTTGCAGGGTTTGTTTTGCGGTAGGGGAGATAATGCTATTAATTGGATTAAGTGTAGAATCGGGCCATTTAAGAGACTGGTCTAACCCAAAGTCAAGTTGTTTGGTGGTACGAGAAGGTGTTTTCACGGCTGCAGGAGTATTTTCTCTACTAACAGTTTTTCTAGCAGCTGGTTTATATGCAACGGCGTTAAGAGTCCAGTGGCTTTGCCAAGAGCAAGAGACCCTCCGACGAGAGATTTTCGAGGCATCAACGACCTACGCAACTCCCCCGAGATCACCCCAACATAGTCGAACTAATTCTCATAATCCCATGTCTAATGATATTAGACAAAATCAGACATTACAAACGTCCTCATTAACGAGTCAGTATTCATCAGCACCAACATGCAAAGTAGTCTAGTGTAAAGAAGCAATTGAAGATTGCTTGATAACATTGTTATAGTGAAAGTGTGCAACACATGGGAAACCCAAAATTGTTGTATACAAATATACCAAATGTACATGTTTTGTGAGGGTGTATATATAAATTCCGTTATACAAAGTTAAAAAAGAAAAAGAATATTTACTCATTTCATGTTTGATAATCTGGTCACGTAGAACATTTGGTCTTGATGAAGTGGGTCGAAACTGGAAAACCAACTTTACTCCAAGTCCAATATTTGATTAGAAGGTGTAATAACTTGTTCTCTTGTTATCAATAACAACCACCTAACGTTATCCCCAAAATCATTTGAGGATTTGGAAAAAAAAAACGATCATTTATACTAAACTAACAATTATCTTTAAAACTGTCATATACAGAGTACAAACAATACAAAGTCGGGGGGAGGGGGGTTGCTCTACACGGAGATTGGATGATGAGTTGACTCAACTTTCGTCTTTTGAATATCAAATTCAATGGTTTGGAACGCCGTCAATTCAAGCATCTCATTTCAATTGAAACATACTAACATAGTGTAGGAGCTCTAGGTTCTAGCCAACGCTTCTTTCATTAATTTTTCTTTTTGAGATGACGTCTAATCCAAAATTAAAGACATTAATTTTTAAATCACCGCTCAACGGCGAGAATCCATAAATCTTTGCCAAGTTCATTCTTCAAGTTAATTGATTGATCATTTTTTTTCCCCACAAATTTCTCTCTCTTCCCCAAAACCACACTTCCTCAAAAAAAAAAAGATAAAAGAGACAAAATAATTCAAGAGCACAAGTCATTTTCAAAAAAAAAAAAAAACCACCCTAAATTCCAGCTCAAGCTTTTAGAAAAGAGGCGACAATAATAAACAAAAGGAAAAAAAGTTATTATTTTATTTTGTTTTCCTAATAAATAAAATATTAAATAATAAATAAATAAATAAATCCACCTCCAAGAAAACTAGAAATACGACAGTTGAAATAAAAAACCTCCAACTCCTTTCATCTTCCTCTTCAAGTTTCTCTCTCTCTCTCTCTCTCTTAAAAAAAAAAAAAAGAATTCTAGGGTTTTCAAAGACAGAGCAAAAACGATGTCGTTGAGGCCGAACGCTAAGGCGGAGGTCCGCCGCAACAGGTACAAAGTCGCCGTGGACGCCGACGAAGGGCGGCGGAGAAGGGAGGACAACATGGTGGAGATCAGGAAGAATAAGCGTGAAGAAAGCTTGCTCAAGAAGCGTCGTGAAGGTCTTCAACCTCATCAACAACAACAACAACCTTTTCCTCTTCACTCTTCTTCTACCGTCGATCGAAAGGTCCGTTTTGCCCCTCCCTCCCTCTCTCTTTTCGCCTCTTCGTTTTCTCTCTCCTAGGGTTTTTAATTTGTGGTTTTAGTTTAGTGGAGTAGGTTTTTCTTGCTAATTAGTTTGCTTAATTGTTTAATTAAGTTCTTAATCATTGTTATTAATCGTTTTATAACGGTCCAATTAGGGTTTTACTATGAATTGCTTGATTTTCCCCTAAATTGGGTGATTTTTTTATTTAATTATGTGGTTATTGGATGATGTTAGCGGTTTAATTTGTTTGAATTGTTAAGTTTATTATTGCTGGGATTTATTGATTGATTGATCTTTGAAATTTGGGGGAAATTTTCGTTCTGTTAATTGTTAGGTTTGGAGACTGATTTAATGACTTCTAGGGGAAGTTTTTCCATAGTCTGATTCTTGAGAATTACGTTAGGAAAGTATACATGATATTTAGGAGAGTTTCGGTTAGGTTAATATTTTGTTGTGTATTTTGTATTCGTATTTGGATTTGTTTTTGTAACAACGGAAATCTTTTGCAATTGAGTGATGTTGAGTGAAATTGATCGTGCGATGATGGTAAGGATGTCGCTAGTTATTGGTGAACCTCGTTTAGTTTGTGTTTTTATTCTCATTAGTTTCTTGTTGTTTATCATTGTTATGTGTGTGAGATTTGGGGAAAAAGACGTAACATTGATTTTTGCGTAGTAACCCTTAAGTTAACACCCAGGATATTTGGGTGTTTGTTACTCGACTTTTCATTGTTGTTGTTGCTGCTGCTGTTGTCCTTTATTGTAAGTAGCCGACATATCTTAAATATTGACTCTGATATTTAGGAGAGTTTTTCCGTAGTCTGATTCTTGAGAATTACGTTAGCAAAGTATACATGATATTTAGGAGAGTTTGAGTTACGGGGAATATTTTGGTTTGTAATCGTATTCGTGTTAGCATTCGTATATATAAAAGGCCGCATTACTTGGTCAGTTTGCTTTTGTAACAACGGAAATCTTTTGCAATCGAGTGATGATGAGTAGAATTGATCGTGCGATGATGGTAAGGATGTCATTAGTTATTGGTGAACCTCGTTAAGTTTGTCTGTGTTTTTATTCTCATTAGTTTCTTGTTGTTTATTATTGTTATGTGTGTGAGATTTGGGGAGAAAGACGTATCATTGATTTGTGCGTATTAACTGTTAATTTAACCTCCACGATAGTTTTGCTGCTGCTGTTGTCCTTTATTGTGAGTAGCCGAAGTTCATATCTTAATATTGACTCTGAGTTGGTCTTTTTGGTTTTCTACAGCTAGAGAGTTTGCCTACTATGGTTGCTGGAATTTACTCTGAGAATAACCAAGTGCAGCTGGAGTCTACAATGCAGTTTCGCAAATTGCTTTCAATAGGTATATATATATAATATATGTCAATGGTATTGTGTTTTGTCGAGATGTAGTCTTGGATGGTTTCTGATTACCTAGTACTCGTTTGTTTTTCTACAGAAAGAAGCCCTCCGATTGAGGAAGTTATACAAGCTGGAGTTGTCCCCCGTTTTGTGGAGTTCCTTGTGAGGGAGGATTTTCCTCAGCTTCAGGTCTCTGTTTGTTTGTGTATATGTTGCACCTTTGTTCAGTTGAAAGTCTAGGCTTCTTGATGCTCATTAATTGGAATGATTTTTTTTCCTCTCCAGTTTGAAGCAGCTTGGGCGCTTACAAATATTGCATCAGGGACCTCGGACAACACAAAGGTCGTGATTGATCACGGGGCTGTTCCAATTTTTGTGAAGCTTCTTGCTTCTCCAAGTGATGATGTCCGTGAGCAGGTATCACAATAAACAATTATCCTTCTCGTTGATGTGGTGGAGTATTCAGTGCTTTTCATTTTATTTTTTGTTGCTTCTAATTTCTGATCATAACCTTACATTTATCGGTTGAATGCAGGCAGTGTGGGCTTTAGGAAATGTTGCTGGTGACTCTCCAAGATGCAGGGACCTGGTTCTTAGCAGTGGTGCATTGGTTCCACTGCTTGCTCAGCTGAATGAGCATTCCAAGCTTTCCATGCTAAGGAATGCGACATGGACTTTGTCAAATTTCTGTAGGGGAAAGCCGCAGCCTCCCTTTGAGCAGGTTGGTATTCATATATGAATATATATGATGTTGGCTTTGCTTTAATCAAGTTACGATGATTGTAACAATCAGAAATTTTGTGTATTAGGTCAAGCCAGCACTGCCTGCCCTTGAACGTCTTGTTCATTCGAATGATGAAGAGGTATTGACAGATGCTTGCTGGGCCCTTTCTTACTTGTCAGACGGCCCAAACGACAAAATTCAAGCTGTTATTGAGGCAGGTGTTTGCCCACGATTGGTTGAGCTTCTCATGTATGTGCATGTAGCTTTTTTTGTTTTTACAATTGGTTCTTCTAATTTGTCATATATTTAATTAATGAATCCAAAATAACAACAAAGTTTGGTGTCTTTTCCGTCAGGCATCCATCTCCGTCAGTGCTTATACCTGCTCTTCGTACGGTTGGGAACATTGTTACTGGAGATGATGCCCAAACACAGGTCAGATAATCCCACCAACTTCTTTTGCTCATATATTTCTGACATCAATGTAGAATAACTCCAGAGCCAGAGCTTGTATATAGGAATTTGCATGTCAAATTATCCATTATGTGTAGTAGTCATAATTAGCAGTTCCTAGCTGATAAATGAAGAACAATCCTCATCTTGATTCCTGAATATGCAAATATTAACTCTCCTATAGTCCTTTTTAACGATCCTCCCCCCACTCCCCAAAATAAACAACTACGTACACTACTCTGCTTCGAAACTACTACTCTCCCAATGAACAGTGGTTGCATTCAGAGTGCACATAATCTCATTAGAATATCAGCTTGCTGGTTTAGGTTCTTGTCATGAGAACAGAGTTTACCCCTTCTGGTTATGTGTAGCTGCTTCCTGATGCTATAAACATACCTTTCTCAGTGATGGATAATGGATATTCTGGACACTAAGGTTTTGTTCTAATTTGAAATATGTGTAGTTTTGAGCTCTGTTGCCCAAGCCAGATTGAAGATTCTTATTGGGTTCTTTCTTATTTAGTTTTGTCGAATGGTCGTACGAAATACTGTGTAGTATTGACAATTTGTTTAATAGCTTATTGCTGGAAGTCTTAAATTTGAATTGCTTTTCTTCACTTGTTGCAGTTTATTATCAACAGTGGTGCACTGTCGTGCCTGTTTAGCCTCTTGACTCACAATCACAAGAAGAGCATAAAAAAAGAGGCTTGCTGGACCATATCAAATATTACAGCTGGCAACAAAGCCCAAATTCAGGTAATGCATCCCTGCGATCCCAAATTTCATGAGTTTTTAAATCCAACCCCTTGAAGTTCCCCAAAGTATTTTTAGGTGTTATTAGATGGTAATATTCCTTCGTGGCTGATATTGATCGACTTTTCAGGCTGTTATTGAAGCTGATTTGATAGGCCCACTTGTCAGTTTGCTAGAAACTGCGGAATTTGACATAAAGAAAGAGGCTGCTTGGGCATTATCAAATGCCACATCTGGTGGATCTCCTGAACAAATAAAGTATGTACTAGTATTGTTTTTTTTTTTTTTTACTTTCTCTTCTTGTTTGTTGTGGATGATTATTTGACCGTGGTCTTTTGTTGTGCTAGGTACCTTGTTAGTCAAGGTTGCATTAAACCATTGTGTGATTTGCTTGTGTGTCCTGATCCAAGGATCATCACTGTATGCCTGGAAGGTCTGGAAAACATTTTGAAAGTGGGTGAAACAGAGAAAAGTATGGGCATCACTGGAGAAGTTAATTGCTATGCCCAGCTGATAGATGAAGCGGAGGGATTAGAGAAAATTGAGAATCTTCAAAGTCATGATAACAATGAAATTTATGAAAAGGCAGTGAAAATTCTTGAAAATTATTGGCAGGAGGAAGAGGAAGACGCTCCAGCTTCTGGTGATGGTGCTCAAACTTGGAGCACTGAAGCTCCATCTGGTGGATTTAACTTTGGTTGAAAGGTATATGCATGGTGAATGCACATCTCTAACTGAATGTTTAAATGTCTCATTTCACCAGAACTGACTTTCTTTTAAATCTTGGTCTCTTTGGAGACTGTTCTATATTTTTCGGAGCTCATTATGTCTTTGGATGCAGGACTCTGAAGATGGTTCAAGTTGTGGAAATCTTAGTCCATCATTAGATGGGATTTTGGGTTCGGCTGATGGCAAGTAAGTCAAGGTCTTGCTCTGGTCAGTTGGGTCAGGTCGCGGCATCTCTCGTGAGTCAATGGTCGGGTCTGGTGTCTTTGTGGTCCAGGAGATGTTGCAGTGGGTCTTATCAAGGGGTGAGCAGTCGGGTTGAAGGGGAGATAGTGGAGTCAATGGTGATGGTCTGGTTTGCTGTTTCTTGTGTCTGCGCCCTCTGTTGGGTGCTTCTTTATAATGTTAAAGGTCTTGAGGGAGAAAAGGGCCTTGGAGTATCAGGCCCTTGTCAGTCGTCAGTAATTTGCACTGTTATAAGACGAATTCAGTTGAGAATGTGCCTGTGCCTATGTTGCTTAGGCTGAGCTACATTTTCTCATCCTAGTTATTGAGAGAGAGCAAATTTCTGACTGTAGTAAAATGGGTCTATCGAGTCCAATTACATTGTCCATGTATCGTGTTTGTCTACACCTTTGGTTCTGTGTCGTGTCATGGTGCTTATAGAGTTTGCCTTTGTTGTGAACAGACGATGTGTTTTCTGTCAATTCGTGATTCAGTGACAGATGAATTTTGTTCGGTCAGGGAAAATTGTTATGTACCATAGTCTGTCTTTATAATTGCCTCTAGTCCTTATTTTCATTCGGAAACTTTTATTCACTTCTGGTCTTCACTAACGCAACATTCCATGTTTTATGCTTGAAAACGGTACCACTTTGCCTTACTTGAGCGGTTGAGCCATTGAATGGCTGAGTTTTTTTATTCATCTGATCTCTAAAGATTTGTTTTAGATCAATTAACAATAACGTAACACGCTTATTTGACAAATTGAGGTTCTTCTAAGAGTTTTTTCATACATTAATCACACCATGAAGCAAAAGAGGAGGCAAATTTGTTTTGGAGTATGAATTCAAAATTTCAATTTTTTTGTGTAGTGGCTGAGGTTTGACCAATTAGGATGCAAATTTGAAGCCAGCAATTTTGGCGCCTCGATCGAAAGATTCCCGCCATTACCAAGATTTAGATATGTAGAAAGCCCGCCAAAGGGAATTTTTGGCGCGAAAATTTTTGTGTTTTGGCGGGTATTTTTGGTAGGTTTACTTTAGGGGTACCAATAATTTACAGAAAGGGCAAAACTTTTTGGTGGGAAGATTTGATTACTATTTGAACACCATCAATTACCCTTAACAAATTAAGTAGAATGCCTCATTTTATTCAAATTCTATTTTGACGTAGATAAATATAGCGAGACAAGAAATGTTATTGATTGTTGTTATTACGGGTTACTCTTATAATTGTATCAAGTCTAACAAAATATTGAAGGGCAAATGGATCAATCATGTTAACAAAGATGTAGATGTATGTTTGATTTAAAATGAGAGAACTTTAAACTATACATCAATGCACAAATTAGACTATAATGTGGATTCACTACCGTTTTTTTTAGGAAGTATAAACGTAAGAAGTCGTACGTTTGTTAATCCTTTATCAATCTATCACTTGATTCAACTTACGAATATTTTGATCCTCAAAACTGTTATCATCTAATATCTACGGCTTATACAACAATTTCTTTCTCATCGAAAAATTCGTCCGTCCGCAAGATAACGAGTAAAAGAATCATCGAAACGATCAAATTTGCTTCCCCAAACAGATGATAATCAAGTGTTTTTGTTCAAAATTTGAAAATGGAGCCAAAAGCCACAAAAGACATCCCATCAAAACCTTTGGCGGGAGGAAAACAAATTTCAAGATGAAGGGCAAAATAGTCATTACATAAACACCCCCAAAAATGTGGACAGATATATAAAGAGCTAGGGTTTCTTTCAAAATGTCCTAAACCACCTCCCCAAATTTTTGATCATAACGCCACCCTCTCTCACTTTCTCTGGATAAACTCTGCTCACTCTCAGTCGGTCCATTCTCTCTCCTTCCATATATCTTCAAGTCGGTCTAACTTCTCCTTCACACCTCCTAAATTCCCCCCCCACATTTTTATATATTTTGAACCCTCATTTTCTCCCGCTTCCTTTTGATCTTATTTGATCAACTTCATTTATTTGATCATCCTTAAATCAAAAACTTATATCAGCGTTATTTTAAAAATCTGATCACTACCCATAATTTATTAAGTGATTATCTCAACTGGGTTCGTCTTATTTTTCAAATACAAGCTGACAATCATGGTGGATCTAACCAACAAAGTAAGTCCATTTTTACCCTGTTTTTTTTCCTGATTTTAATCATCAAGAAATGTTCTTTTTTTGTTGGTAATTATTTGATTTATGTGATATAAATTTTTTATAATATGGTTTTAATAATATGCAGAGATCAGACCCAGATGATGGAGTAACATCAGATGAAAATGAGATCAAAAGATGTGCAGATTGTGGAACTTCAAAAACCCCATTATGGAGGACTGGACCTGCTGGCCCAAAGGTACAATCTTTACCCATTCTCTCTCCTCATCTCAGCCGTTGGATCATCTTATGATGATCTGATCATGTAATCGTGTGGTCCTGATTAAATTGATTTTTATCTTATCTGGGTTTGTGTGCAGTCACTTTGTAATGCATGTGGGATCAGGAACAGGAAGAGGGTAAGGGTAATTTCGGCAGAAAAATCAAAGGGGAGGGTAAAATCGGCAATCAAATTTGAAAAGGGAAGGGTATTTTCGTCAACTAAAAAGAATGCTGGAGGTGGTGGGAGCAGGAGCACTAGTAGTACTACTAGTGGCAGCACAATCACATCAACAATATCATCATCATCATGTAAGATAAGACGAAGTGGGCCCACAACACTAGATCAACGGCTGATATCGTTTGGAAGAGAGGTGATGATGCAGAGATCAACGGTTGGGAAGAGGCTTGTGAGGAGGAGGAAATTGGGTGAAGAAGAACAAGCTGCTGTGCTTTTGATGGCTCTTTCTTATGGCTCTGTTTATGCTTAAAATATTATTATTTTTAGTAGATTTAACTAAATATATATTACTATAAATAAACAAATAGTTAATGGTTTTTTTTAATTAAGTTTTGATTTTTTTTTGTTTTTTTGCCTAGTTTGGTTGATTAGTGAATTAATGAGTTTTTAATTCGTGATTAATTAGTGGTTGGTTGAGTGTACTAGGAATTTCTAGGATAATTAAGGGAAAGAAAGAGCTTTAAATTTGCCTTTCTTTTGGAATTTTGGAGTGTTTGTAACTAAAGTTATGAGGTTTAATCTAATTATACGAGTACTAAAATTATTACTCATAAGTATTCGTTATGTTAAACCTTCTATTATCGTGGTTTTGCGCTTTCTTATTATGTGAGACGAAATTTTGAAAATGTTGGTGATCAATCAAAATGGAAGGAAATGGGCTTGAAATTTGAATGTAGTAATTTGAAAGTTAATTTAAAGAGAACTCCATGCAAATTTCGTGATTTAGTACTGATGTCACTTTCAGCAATATACATGAGGTTTTGTATTATCTAGACCACAAAGATATGAGCATTAATGTATGTTGTCTCATGTGCGTGACATACGGTTCTCCTTTAAGCCATTGCCTATGGGATGTTTGAGCATCCAAAGCAAAACGTCTTCGAAAACTCTCATATTATTAGACCGTTTTGTCAAAAAGTTAGGTTAAAACTCCATTCGTTCTCAAAAATTAAGATAAATGTACAAATTTGCGAGTCTGAAGTTTTAAACAAATACACCAAATATGACCCATAGACTTTGCAAAAATAATTCAAAAGTTTTAGTTCCCAAAACATTGTGACCTTAAAACTGTAGATAACATATTTTGATTTTGGCTAATTTGACTAATTGTTTTAAGTAAACCAAATTTACTCGAAACTACACAATGACAAGCCTTGGGGGTTCCCTTGTCAATATAGAGCCAATCTTGAGACTTACGTTAGTTACACAGGTTTTTGGCTCTAATTTTTTGTATGAATCCAAAGTACGACCATTATAACCATCCACAAAAATTGAGCAAATTTTGTTTTCGGAATATATCGGTGTTTTTCGCCTGATTTTGTGACTTACCATGGACAACCTAGGACTTCAGGCTTAGAGTCCCTCTGTTCAATATAAAGTCTGGTTCGACTTCTTTGGAAGTTGTTTAAATACTTCTAGCACTCGGCAATAGCTTGGAACTCTTGGAGGCTTGACGAGGATTTACAGCTGCTTCAGCCCTTCAATGAGACTACAGGGCCCAGGCCCAAAAGATCTAGGCCCCACAGGCCCAGTAGATTACTAGCTAATCTGCACATTCTACTCAATCAAACAATGAGCCTATTTGTAGATCACTTGTCCTTGAGCTGATCCCAAAGGCACAATAAAAAAGATAAGTGGACGTATAAATTCACGGCATGAGTTAACAAATTCACACCCTTTGACCTATGTGCCTAATGCAAGTCATAAACCTGCACATCCTAGACACATAGGGGCGTGGATAATTTGATTCATAACGTGACGTTATCATTACCAAGACATAAGTACAATATCTTTTTGTAATTAAATTATATTCCAATGGCAACTTGAATTTTGGCCATTTCGGACACCTTTTTAAAAGTGTTTTAAAACTTTTGAACGATTTCCTTATACATATTAGGACCGCCTAGGATGATTTGGAGGGGCTATTTTTTCCATTTCTTGGTGTTTTAATAACCTTTCTGTCTCGTATCTCGTCGAGCACATCGTATCTTAAAACTCTTGAACAATTTCCTTATACATCTCAGGACCGCCATGTATGAATTTGAGGGGCTATTTTTTTCGTACATTGGAGTTTTAAACACCTTTGTGTCTTTTGTCACGTTGACCAAATTATGTGTTTTTCGCTGATTTGGAGGGCATAACATAGGTTTTAAGCCCTAATAGTTTACCATAACTCATAATATGACCCCTATGAGGTACTACAAAAATATTAATCGTTTCTGAGACATGGTCATTTTTGGCAAAAAATCATGGATTATGACCTTCGTTTTTTGTTGAATTTTGGCCATTTCGGTCACTTTTTAAAAGTGTATTAAAACTCTTGAACAATTTCTTTATACATCTCAGGACCGCCTTTTATGAATTTGAGGGGCTATTTTTTTTTCATTTATTGGTGTTTCAAGCACCTTTCTGTCTCGTATCTCGTCGAGCCAATCGTGTGTTTTTCGCTAATCATAGGTATATCATAGGTTTTAAGTCCTAAGATTTTTCCATAACTCATAATATGACGCATATGAATTACTTGAAAATATTATTCATTTCTGAGATAGAGTCATTTTTGGCCGACAATCTTGGATTATAGGCTTCATTTTTGCTAATTTTCGGCCATTCCGGTCACTTTTTTAAAAGGGTGTTAAAACTCTTGAACAAATTCCATATACATCTGAGGACCTCCTTGAATGAAATTGAGGGGATTTTTTTTTTGTTGTTTATTGGTGTTTTAAGCACCTTTATGTCTTTTGTCACGTTGATCAAATCATGTGTTTTTCGCTGATTTGGAGGACATAACATAGGTTTTAAGTCCTAATACTTTTCCATAACTCATAATATGACCAATATGAATTATTTCAAGTAGATTATTCATTTCTGTGACAGAGTCATTTTTGGACAAAAATCATGGATTATAGGCTTCAATTTTATTAAATTTTGGCCATTCCGGTCACATCTTTAAAAGTGTCTTAAAACTCTTGAACAGTTTGCTTCTACATATCAGGACCGTCTTATATGAATTTGGGGGGCTATTTTTTCGTTTATCAATGTTTTAAACATCTTTGTGTCTTTTGTCACGTTAACCAAATAATGTGTTTTTCGCTAATATGGACCGCATAACATAGGTTTTAAGTCTAATACCTTTCCATAACTCATAATATGACCAATATTAACTATTTCAAATAGATTATTCATTTCTAAGTCAGAGTCATTTTGGGCCAAAAATCGTGGATTATAGGCTTCAACTTTGCTAAATTTTGGCCATTCCGTTCACATTTTTAAGTGTTAAAACTCTTGAAAAATTTCCTTATACATATTAGGACTGCCTTGTATGAATTTGAGGGGCTATTTTTTTCGTTTCTCGGTCTTTTAAGCACCTTTCTTTCTCGTGTGTCGTCAAGCAAATCGTGTATTTTTCGCTAATTTAGAGGGCATAACATAGGTTTTAAGTCCTAATATGTGTCCATAACTCATAATATGACCCATATGAGCTACTACAAAAAAATTATTCATTTCTGAGACAAAGTCATTTTTGGGCGAAAAAATCGTGGATTATAGGCTTCATTTTTGCTAAATTCCGGCCATTCCAGTCACTTTTTTAAAAGTGTCTTGAAACTCTTAAACAATTTACTTATACATCTTAGGGGTCAGACCGCCTTGTATGAGGGGCTATTTTTTTCGTTTATTGGTGTTTTAAGCACCTTTGTGTATTTTGTCACGTTGACCAAATAATGTAGTTTTCGCTAATTTAGAGGGCAAGACATAAGTTTTAAGTCCTAATACTATTCCATAACTCATAATAAGACCCAAGTGAGCTACTACAAAAAAATTTATTCATTTTTGAGACAGAGTCATTTTTGGCCGTAAATCGTGGATTATATAGGCTTCATTTTTTATAAATTTCGGCCATTCCGGTCACTCTTTAAAAAGTGTCTTAAAACTCTTGAAAAATTTACTTATACATCTCAGGACCGCCTTGTATGAATTTGAGGGGCTATGTTTTTCGTTTATTGGTGTTTTAAGCACCTTTGTGTCTTTTGTGACGTTGACCAAATCATGTGTTTTTCGCTGATTTGGAGGGCATAACATAGGTTTGAAGTCCTAATACTTTTCCATAACTTATAATATGACCCATATGAGGTACTACAAAAATATTGTTCATTTCTAAGACAAAGTCATTTTTTGCCGAAAATCGTGGATTACATGCAAAAAATTTCCTAAATTTCGGACATTTCGGTCATTTTTTTAAAAGTGTCTTAAAACTTTTGAACAATTTCCTGATACATCTCGTGACTGCCTTATATTAATTTGGGGGGCTATTTTTTCGTTTATTTGTGTTTTAAGCACCTTTGTATCTTTTGTCACGTTGACCAAATCATGTGTTTCTGGCTGATTTAGAGAGCGTAACATAATTTTTAAGTCCTAATACTTTCCCATAACTCATAATATGACCCAAATGAGCTACTACAAAAAAAAAGCATTCATTTCTGAGACAGAGTCATTTTTGGCCGAAAATCGTGGATTTTGGGCTCCAGTTTTGCTAAATTTCGGCCATTCCGGTCACTTTTTTAAAAGTGTCTTTAAAATCTTGAACGATTTATTTATACATATTAGCACTCCCTTGTAAGAATTTGAGGGGCTATTTTTTTCGTTTATTGGTGTTTTAAGCACCTTTGTGCCTTTTGTCACGTTGACCAAATCATGTGTTTTCCGCTGATTTGGAGGGCATAACATAGGTTTAAGTCCTAAAACTTTGCCATAACTCAAAATATGACCCATGTAAGCTACTACAAAAAAATCATTCATTTCTGAGATATAGTCATTTTTGGCCGAAATCGTGGATTATAAGCTTTATTTTTGCTAAATTTCGGCCATTCCGGTCACTTTTTTAAAAGTGGATTAAACTCTTGAACAATTTAATTATACATCTAAGGACCGCCTTGTAAGAATTTGAGGGGCTATTTTTTTCGTTTATTGGTGTCACCTCTGTGTCTCGTGTCAGGTTGATCAAATAATGTGTTTTTCGGTGATTTAGAGGGCATAACATAGGTTTTAAGTCCTAATACTTTTCCATAACTCATAATATGACTCATATGAGCTACTACAAGAAAATCATTCATTTTCGAGATAGTCATTTTTGGCCGTAAATCGTGTATTATAAGCTTCATTTTTGCTAAATTTCGGCCATTCAAGTCACTTTTTGAAAAGTGTATTAAAACTCTTGAACAATTTACTTATACATCTCATGACCGCCTTGTATGATTTTGAGGGGCTATTTTTTTTGTCGTTTATTGGTGTTTTAAGCACCTTCATGTCTTTTGTCACGTTGACTAAATCATGTGTTTTTCGCTGATTTGGAATGCATAACATAGGTTTTAAATCCTAATAATTTTCTATTCCTCATAATATGACCCAAATGAGCTACACCAAAAATATTATTCATTTTTGAGACAAAGTCATTTTTTTGCCGTGGATTACACGCTTCATTTTTGCTAAATTTCGGCTATTCCGGTCACTTTTTTTAAAGTGTCTTATAACATTTGAAAAATTTAATTATACATCTCATGACCGCCTTTTATGAATTTGAGGGGCTATTTTTTTTCGTTTATTGGTGTTTTAAGCACCTTTGTGTCTTTTGTCACGTTGACTAAATCATTTATTTTTCGCTGATTTGGAGAGCATCACCTAGATTTTAGGTTCTAATACCTTTCCATAACTCATAATATGACCCATATGAGCTACTAAAAAAAAATCATTCATTTCTGAGATTGATTCATTGTTTCCCGAAAATCGTGGATTCTAGGCTTCAAATTTGCGAAATTTCGGCTATTCCGGTCATGTTTTTAAATGTGTCTTAAATCATTTGAAAAATTTACTTATATATCTCATTACCGCCTTGTATGAATTTGAGGGGCTATTTTTTTCGTTGATTGGTGTCACCTTTGTGTCTCGTGTCTCGTCGAACAAATCGTGTATTTTTCGCTAATTTAGAGGGCATGACATAAGTTCTAAGTCCTAATACTTTTCTATAAATCATAATATGACCCATATGATCAATTACGACAAAAAAAGTTATTCATTTCTGAGACAGAGTCATTTTTGGCCGAAAATCGTGGATTATAGGCGTCATTTTTGCGAAATTTCGGCCATTCCGGTTACTTTTTAAAAATTGCTTCAAAACTTTTGAACAATTTACTTATACATCTCATGACCGCCTTATATGAATTTGGGGGGCTATTTTTTTTTTTCATTTATTGGTGTTTTAAGCACCTTTGTGTCTATTGTAACGTTAACCAAATCATGTGTTTCTCGCTGATTTAGAGGGCATAACATAAGTTTTAAGTCCTAATACTTTTTCATAACTCATATTATGACCCATCTGAGCTACTAAGAAAAAAATTGATTTTTGGCACAGTCATTTTTTGCCGAAAATCGTGGATTATAGGCTTCATTTTTGCTAAATTTCGACCATTCCGGTCAAATTTTTAAAAGTGTCCTAAAAACTCTTGAACAATTTCCTTATAATTCTCAGGACCGCCTTGTATAAATTTGAGGGGCTATTTTTTTCGTTGATTGGTGTCACCTTTGTGTCTCGTGTCACGTTGACCAAATAATGTGTTTTTCGCTGATTTGGAGGGCATAACATAGGTTTTAAGTCCTAATACTTTTCCATTACTCATAATAAGACCTATATGAGCTACTACAAAAAAAAATCATTCATTTCTGAGACAGAGTCATTTTTGGCCGAAAATCGTGGATTATGGGCTTCAGTTTTGCTAAATTTCGGCCATTTCAGTCACTTTTTTAAAAGTGTCTTTAAACTCTTGAACAATTTACTTATACATATTAGGGGTCCCTTTTATGAATTTGAGGGGCTATTTTTTTCGTTTATTGGTGTTTTAAGCACCTTTGTGTCTTTGTCACGTTGACCAAATCATGTGTTTTTCGCTGATTTGGAGGTCATAACATAGGTTTTAAGTTCTAATACTTTTCCAAAACTTATAATATGACCCAGATGAGCTACTACAAAAAAAAACTCATTCATTTCTGAGACAGACATTTTTGGCCGAAAATCGTGAATTATGGGCTTCAGTTTTGCTAAATTTCGGCCATTCCGGTCACTTTTTTAAATGTGTATTAAAACTCTTGAACAATTTACTTATAAATCTCAGGACCCCCTTGTATGAATTTGAGGGGCTATTTTTTTCGTTAATTGGTGTGAGCTTTGTGTCTCCTGTCACGTTGACCAAATAATGTGTTTTTCGCTGATTTGGAGGGCATAACATAGGTTTTAAGTCCTAATACTTTTCCATTACTAATAATATGACCCATATGAGCTATTAAAATAATATTATTCATTTATGAGACAGATTCATTGTTTCCCGAAAATCGTGGATTCTAGGCTTCAATTTTGCGAAATTTCGGCTATTCCGGTCAGTTTTTTAAATAAGTCATTAATCATTTGAAAAATGTACTTATACACCTCATGACCGCCTTGTATGAATTTGAGGGGCTATTTTTTTCGTTGATTGGTGTCACCTTTGTGTCTCGTGTCACGTTGACCAAATAATGTGTTTTTCGCTGATTTGGAGGTCATAACATAGGTTTTAAGTCCTAATACTTTTCCATAACTCATAATATGACCCATATGAGCTACTACAAAAATATTAATCATTTCTGAGACAAAGTCATTTTTTGCCGAAAATCGTGGATTATAGGCTTCATATTTGCTAAATTTCGGCTATTCCGGTCACTTTTTTTAAAGTGTCTTAAATATTTGAACAATTTACTTATACATCTCATGACCGCCTTGTATGAATTTGAGGGGCTATTTTTTTTTTTCGTTTATTGGTGTTTTAAGCACCTTTGTGTCATTTGACACGTTGACCAAATCATGTGTTTTTCGATGATTTGGAGAGCATCACCTAGATTTTAGGTTCTAATACCTTTCCATAACTCATAATATGAACCATATGAGATACTACAAAAAAAATCATTCATTTCTGAGACAGAGTCATTTTTGGCCGAAAATCGTGGATTATGGGCTTCAGTTTTGCAAAATTTCGGCCATTCCGGTCACTTTTTTTAAAAGTGTCTCTAAACACTTGAATGATTTACTTATACATATTAGGACTCCCTTTTCCGAATTTGAGGGGCTATTTTTTTCGTTTATTGGTGTTTTAAGCACCTTTGTTTCTTTTGTCACGTTGACCAAATTATGTGTTTTCGCTGATTTGGAGGGCATAACATAGGTTTTAAGTGCTAATAGTTTTCCATAACTCATAATATGAACCATATGAGCTACTACTAAAAAATCGTTCATTTCTGAGACATAGTCATTTTTGGCCGAAAATCGTGTATTATAGGCCTCATTTTTGCTAAATTTCGGCCATTCCGGTCACTTTTTTAAAAATGTATTAAAACTGTTGAACAATTTACTTATACATCTCATGACCGCTTTGTATGAATTTGAGGGGCTACTTTTTTCGTTTATTGGTCTTTTAAGCACCTTTGTGTCTTTTGACACGTTGACCAAATCATGTGTTTTTCGCTAATTTGGAGAGCATCACCTAGATTTTAGGTTCTAATACCTTTCCATAACTCATAATATGACCCATATGAGATACTACAAAAAAAATCATTCATTTCTGAGACAGAGTCATTTTTGGCCGAAAATCGTGGATTATGGGCTTCAGTTTTGCAAAATTTCGGCCATTCCGGTCACTTTTTTTAAAAGTGTCTCTAAACACTTGAATGATTTACTTATACATATTAGGACTCCCTTTTCCGAATTTGAGGGGCTATTTTTTTCGTTTATTGGTGTTTTAAGCACCTTTGTTTCTTTTGTCACGTTGACCAAATTATGTGTTTTCGCTGATTTGGAGGGCATAACATAGGTTTTAAGTCCTAATAGTTTTCTATAACTCATAATATGATCCATATGAGCTACTACTAAAAAATCGTTCATTTCTGAGACATAGTCATTTTTGGCCGAAAATCGTGTATTATAGGCCTCATTTTGCTAAATTTCGGCCATTCCGGTCACTTTTTTAAAAATGTATTAAAACTGTTGAACAATTTACTTATACATCTCAGGACTGCCTTGCATGAATTTGAGGGGCAATTTTTTTTCGTTTATTGGTGTTACCTTTGTATCTCGTGTCACGTTGACCAAATCATGTGTTTTTCGCTGATTTGGAAGGCATAACATAGCTTTTAAGTCCTAATACTTTTCCATAACTCATAATATGACCCATTTGATCTACTTAAAAAATATTATTGATTTCTGAGACAGAGTCAGTTTTTGCCGAAAATAGTCGATTACAGACTTCATTTTTGCGAAATTTCGGCTATTCCGGTCAATTTTTAAATGTGCCTTTTAAACATTTGAACAATTTACTTATACATCTCATTACCGCCTTGTATGAATTTGAGGGGATATAGTTTTCTTTTATTTGTTTTTTAAGAACCTTTGTGTCTTTTGTCACGTTGACCAAATCATGTGTTTCTCGCTGATTTAGAGGGCATAACATAGGTTTTAAGTCCTAATACTTTTCTATAACTCATATTATGACCCATATGAGCTACTACAAAAAACATAATTGATTTTTGAGACAGTCTTTTTTTGCCGAAAATCGTGGATTATAGGCTTCATTTTTGCTAAATTTCGACCATTCCGGTCACTTTTTTAAAAGTGTCTTAAAACTCTTGAACAATTTCCTTATACTTCTCAGGACCGCCTTGTATAAATTTGAGGGGCTATTTTTTTCGTTGATTGGTGTCACCTTTGTGTCTCGTGTCACGTTGACCAAATCATGTGTTTTTCGCTGATTTGGAGGGCATAACATAGGTTTTAAGTCCTAATACTTTTCCATTACTCATAATATGACCCATATGAGCTACTACAAAAAAAATCATTCATTTCTGAGATAGAGTCATTTTTGGCCGAAAATCGTGGATTATGGGCTTCACTTTTGCTAAATTTCGGTAATTTCGGTCACTTTTTTAAACGGTGTCTTTAAACTCTTGAACGATTTACTTATACATATTAGGGGTCCCTTTTATGAATTTGAGGGGCTATTTTTTTCGTTTATTGGTGTTTTAAGCACCTTTGTGTCTTTTGTCACGTTGACCAAATCATGTGTTTTTCGCTGATTTGGAGGGCATAACATAGGTTTTAAGTCCTAATACTTTTCCATTACTCATAATATGACCCATATGAGCTATTAAAATAATATTATTCATTTATGAGACAGATTCATTGTTTCCCGAAAATCTTGGATTCTAGGCTTCAATTTTGCTAAATTTCCGCTATTCCGGTCAGTTTTTTAAATGTGTCATAAATCATTTGAACAATTTACTTATACACCTCATGACCGCCTTGTATGAATTTGAGGGGCTATTTTTTTCGTTGATTGGTGTCACCTTTGTGTCTCGAGTCATGTTGACCAAATAATGTGTTTTTCGCTGATTTGGAGGGCATAACATAGGTTTTAAGTCCTAATACTTTTCCATAACTCAGACTATGACCCATATGAGCTACTACAAAAATATTAATCATTTCTTAGACAAAGTCATTTTTGGCCGAAAATCGTGGATTACAGGCTTAATTTTTGCTAAATTTCGGCTATTCTGGTCACTTTTTTTAAAGTGTCTTAAATATTTGAACAATTTATTATATATCTCATGACCGCCTTGTATGAATTTGAGGGGCTATTTTTTTCGTTTATTGGTGTTTTAAGCACCTTTGTGTCTTTTGACACGTTGACCAAATCATGTTTTTTTCGCTGATTTGGAGAGCATCACCTAGATTTTAGGTCCTAATACCTTTCCATATCTCATAATATGACCCATATGAGATACTACAAAAAAAATCATTCATTTCTGAGACAGAGTCATTTTTGGTCGAAAATCGTTTATTATGGGCTTCAGTTTTGCTAAATTTCGGCCATTCCGGTCACTTTTTTATAAGTGTCTTTAACCTCGTGAACGATTTACTTATACATATTAGGACTCGCTTTTATGAATTTGAGGGGCTATTTTTTTCGTTTATTGGTGTTTTAAGCACCTTTGTGTCTTTTGTCACGTTGACCAAATCATGTGTTTTTCGCTGATTTTGACGGCATAACATAGGTTTTAAGTCCTACTACTTTTCCATAACTCATAATATGACCCATATGAGCTACTACAAAAAAAAAACTCATTCATTTCTGAGACAATCATTTTTGGCCGTAAATCGTGCATTATGGGCTTCAGTTTTGCTAAATTTCGGTCATTCCGGTCACTTTTTTAAAAGTGTATTAAAACTCTTGAAGAATTTAATTTTAAATCTCAGGACCGCCTAGTATGAATTTGAGGGGCTATTTTTTTCGTTGATTGGTGTGACCTTTGTGTCTCGTGTCACGTTGACCAAATAATGTGTTTTTCTCTGATTTGGAGAGCATAACATAGGTTTTAAGTCCTAATACTTTTCCATAACTCATAATATGACCCATATGAGCTACTACAAAAATATTAATCATTTCTGAGACAAAGTCATTTTTTGCCGAAAATCGTGGATTACAGGCTTCATTTTTGCTAAATTTCGGCTATTCCGATCACTTTTTTAAAAGTTTCTTAAATATTTGAACAATTTACTTATACATCTCATGACCGCCTTGTATGAATTTGAGGGGCTATTTTTTTCGTTTATTGGTGTTTTAAGCACCTTTGTGTCTTTTGACACGTTGACCAAATCATGTGTTTTTCGCTGATTTGGAGAGCATAACATAGGTTTTAGGTCCTAATATCTTTCCATAACTCATAATATGACCCATATGAGCTACTACAAAAAAAAAATCATTCAATTTCTGAGATTATGGCCGAAAATCGTGGATTATGGGCTTCAGTTTTGCAAAATTTCGGCCATTCCGATCACTTTTTTAAAAGTGTCTCTAAACTCTTGAAAGATTTACTTATACTAGGACTCCCTTTTCCGAATTTGAGGGGCTATTTTTTTCGTTTATTGGTGTTTTAAGCACCATTGTGTCTTTTGTCACGTTGACCAAATCATGTGTTTTTCGCTGATTTGGAGGGCATAACATAGGTTTTAAGTCCTAGTAATTTTCCATAACTCATAATATGATCCATATGAGCTACTAAAAAAAAAATCATTCATTTCTGAGATAGAGTCATTTTTGGCTGAACATCGTGTATTATAGGCTTCATTTTTGCTAAATTTCGGCCATTTCGGTCACTTTTTTTAAAGTGTATTAAAACTGTTGAACAATTTACTTATACATCTCAGGACTGCCTTGTATGAATTTGAGGGGCAATTTTTTTCGTTTATTGGTTTCACCTTTGTGTCTCGTGTCACGTTGACCAAATAATGTGTTTTTCGCTGATTTGGAAGGCATAACATAGGTTTTAAGTCCTAATACTTTTCCATAACTCATTATATGACCCATCTGAGCTACTTAAAAAATATTATTGATTTCTGAGACAGAGTCATTTTTTGCCGAAAATAGTCGATTACTGGCTTCATTTTTGCGAAATTTCGGCTATTCTTGTTACTTTTTAAATGCGTCTTTTAAACATTTGAAAAATTTACTTATACATCTCATTACCACCTTGTATGAATTTGAGGGGCTATAGTTTTCTTTTATTGTTTTTTTAAGAACCTTTGTGTCTTTTGTCACGTTGACCAAATCATGTGTTTTTCGCTGATTTGGAGGGATAAAATAGGTTTTAAGTCCTAATAATTTTTAATAACTCATAATATGATCCTTATGAGCTACTACAAAAAAAAATTATTCATTTCTGAGATAGAGTTATTTTTGGCCGAAAATCGTGGATTATGGGCTTCAAATTTGCTAAATTTCGGCCATTTCGGTCACTTTTCTAAAAGTGTCTTTAAACTCTTGAACGATTTACTTATACATATTAGGACTCCCTTTTATGAACTTGAGGGGCTATTTTTTTCGTTTATTGGTGTTTTAAGCACCTTTGTGTCTTTTGTCACGTTGTCCAAATCATGTGTTTTTCGCTGATTTGGAGGGCATAACATAGGTTTTAAGTCCTAATACTTTTCCATAACTCATAATATGACCCATATGAGCTACTACAAAAAAAAACACATTCATTTTTGAGACAGTCATTTTTGGCCAAAAATCGTGGATTATGGGCTTCAGTTTTGCTAAATTTCGGCCATTCCGGACACTTTTTTAAAAGTGTATTAAAACTTTTGAACAATTTACTTATAAATCTCAGGACCGCCTTGTATGAATTTGAGGGGCTATTTTTCTCGTTGATTGGTGTGGCCTTTGTGTCTCGTGTCACGTTGACCAAATAATGTGTTTTTCGCTGATTTGGAGGGCATAACATAGTTTTTAAGTCCTAATACTTTTCCATAACTCATAATATGACGCATATGAGCTACTACAAAAAAAATCATTCATTTCTGAGACAAGGTTATTTTTTGGCGAAAATCGTGGATTATGGGCTTCAGTTTTGCTAAATTTCGCCATTCCGGTCACTTTTTTAAAAGTGTCTTTAAACTCTTGAAAGATTTACTTATACATATTAGGACTCCCTTGTACGAATTTGAGGGCCTATTTTTTTTGTTTCTTTGTCTTTTAAGCTCCTTTCTTTCTAGTGTCTCGTCGAACAAATCGTGTATTTTTTCGCTAATTTAGAGGGCATGACATAAGTTCTAAGTCCTAATACTTTTCTATAAATCATAATATGATCCATATGAGCAATTACTACAATAAAATTATTCATTTCTGAGATAGAGTCATTTTTGGCCGAAAAATCGTGGATTATAGGCGTCATTTTTTCTAAATTTCGGCCATTCTGGTCACTTTTTTAAAATTGCCTTCAAAATTTTCAACAATTTACTTATACGTCTCATGATCCCCTTATATGAATTTGGGGGGCTATTCTTTTTCGTTTAGTGGTGTTTTAAGCACCTTTGTGTCGATTGTAATGTTGACCAAATCATGTGTTTCTCGGTGATTTAGAGGGCATAACATAGGTTTTAATTCTTAATACTTTTCCATAACTCATATTATGACCCATATGAGCTACTACAAAAATAATAATTGATTTTTGAGACAGTCATTTTTTCCCGAAAATCGTGGATTATAGGCTTCATTTTTGCTAAATTTCGACCATTCCAGTCACTTTTTTTAAAAGTGTCTTAAAACTCTTGAACAATTTCCTTATACTTCTCAGGACCGCCTTGTATTAATTTGAGGGGCTATTTTATTCGTTTATTGGTGATTTAAGCACCTTGGTGTTTTTTGTCACGTTGACCAAATCATGTGTTTCTCACTGATTTCGAGGTTGTAACATAGATTTTAAATAATAATACTTTTCTATTACTCATAATATGACCCATATGAGCCATTACAAAAACATTATTCATTTCTGAGACAGAGTCATTTTTTGCCGAAAATCGTGGATTATATGCTTCATGTTTGCTAAATTTCGGCCATTCCGGTCACTTTTTTAAAAGTGTCTTAAAACTTTTGAAAAATTTAGATATACATCTCATAACCGCCTTGTATGAATTTGAGGGTCTAATTTTTTTCGTTTGTTGGTGTTTTAAGGACCTTTGTGTCTTTTGTCACGTTGACCAAATCATGTGTTTTTCGCTGATTTGGAGGGCATAACATAGGTTTTAAGTCCTAATATTTTTCCATAACTCATAATATGACCCATATGAGCTGCTACAAAAAAATAATTTATTTTTGACACAGTGTCATTTTTGGCCGAAAGTCGTGATTATAGGCTTCATTTTTCCTAAATTTCGGCCATTCCGGTCACTTTTTTAAAAGTGTCTTAAAAATCTTGAACAATTTCCTTATACTACTCAGGACCGCCTTGTGTGAATTTTATGGGCTATTTTTTTCCTTTATTGGTGTTTTATGCACCTTTCTGTCTTTTGTCAAGTTGACCAAATCATGTGTTTCTAGCTGATTTAGAGGGTATAACATAGGTTTTAAGTCCTAAAAAGGGTAAATATTAGTGTACGTGTTTGGATGACATAAATCAAGTAGCAGTTAGCATTTTATCTACCATTTGAGAAATGCTAATCAAATTAACATTCGAGCTATAAAACTAGCATTTCTATTTTAATTTTCTAAGTTCTATATAGTTTAATTAACTCTACGGTTTCTTCTGCCGAACACGTCTATTATCAACTGTTACTTTTAGATTTAACAGCTATCTGCTACCTACTACTCAAACATCTAATGTAACCAAACAGAGCCTACCAATGCACACATCATTGATACATAAAATATAATTTTATTGATTTTTCTAACATGTGCCCATAACACATGATAAGAACTAATATCATTCCTTGTTTAGTAAAATTATTTGTGATTGTAGACATTTTTGGGCGTCTCTACACTATATCGTCCATAAAGAATGCCGCAACGCAAATGACCCAGGACAATCTCGAGCAGACACGAGAAAACAATTACTAGGGAGTCACAAACAATATTTGATGACCCAAGCTGCTGATCTCCACCCAATTAAGCTTTTCTTCTTCAAGCTCAGATATCCTGAAAAAGATTTTGTCATCAGGGCTGTATCTAACAACTAAAAATAATCGTCCATCACATTCCACCACTCGCTTTTGCCTATCAGGACCTGCACCAGTGCCCATTGCTTCATTAGTCATTCTAACAGCTTTAGATGTTTCAAGGCTAATCACATAAACTCTGCCTTTACGATCGATGGCATATGCCTTTCCCTTAAGAATCACTATGTCATCAAACTTTGTTACTGCTCCACAACGAACAGAGAACCAAACCTCATCTCTTAATCAAAAACTTGCCAGACTCCCGCTGTCATACAAAACCAAGGCAGTTGTGTCATCAGTTGCAGAGAGTGTGGAGGCAATATTTGGAAATAAAGCTACTTTTTTATCGGTCTGGAAAAATGGATGATACAGCGAATGCAAGTTACTGCCTTGGTAACGGAACTTGTGGTCTTTTCCAATCTCCTTGACATGGAGGTCTGATAGCCCAATAGCCTGTGGAAATTTCTCGGGCCATTCATCCAGTGCGGCAGTCCTAAGTGGCAGCCGCAAGAAGAGTTTGCCAGGGTTCAGTTCTTCAACGAAAATCAGCCAACTCTTGGAAGGACCAACTGATCGGGAAGCTGGCTGTAGAAGATAAACAGGGCTGGCCACCAAGCTAAGGCGGTAAGAATCACTAGCACTACAAAAATTCACACTGATAAAAGGGGCTTTAGTAGTTAAAATTCGGCGAGGTAGCAGAGAACTTAATAAATTGGGAATTAAAGGGCGGGGAAATGAAGCTTCCCATTTCTTACAAACTGCACAAAATCGACAGACATCAAGACGATCTGTAAGGTGCTTTGCTATCTCAGCTAAGAGCTTTGAGGGTATGTCAGACCAAGGGACGTCTACTCTTTGATGTTCGAGTTCAGCAACACCAAACTCACCAACCTGCAAGAGAGCAAAGAATGACACAAACAGACCACCAACATGCTGATGCAGGGGATACAATTCAATACAGATAAAAATATATCAGGCCCTCACCTGATCTTCACCATCAATTGTGGAACAATCACGCCTATCACGGTCTTCAACGCCCAAGGAGCAAACAGGCATCTCCACAATGCAATGATCTATAGGAGCCTCCTCTCCCACCATTTCATCCCTGATCACAAACAAAAAAGGAGAACGAACACTTTTTTCAGAACCCGATTAAATCTGCAAGAAGGCATGCTTCCAATTACAAACGGAACTCTAATGGTCACCCCCATCTACCTCCCCTGAAGTACTAATACACATAGAGACAATCAAACATGACACGGAGTAGGCGTATATATGAGCAACACGCTAGCACTACAGCACAACTCAAACTCAGAGGCAAAATCAGCTAAAAGTCAAGAGGCAGGGTCATTTACCATTTAGGAGGCGGCCAAAAGATGTCAGAATAGCCACGATAAGACGACACAAGCCAACTGGCACCATCATCCAAGTGAAACACTCCAATTTCCAACTCCTCAGTGGCACCCTTGAAGTAAAAGTAATCCGGATGGGTAGAGTTAGAATACGTTGGAAAATGATCCTTGGGGAAAAAGATACAATTCCGGCCACGCCCACCAAACTCCTCAGCGGGCACAAAGAAGCAAGCATCAGTAGACACAAACAGTAACCGATCATCTAAACTCTTAACCTTATCCCATTTCCTTTCTACCTCGTTCAGCTTATAAACACGAAACATAATCAACTCATCGTAATGATACCTATCAATCAAAAACAAGCCTTGGGACGACTCCACCAACCGCTTTCTCGTATCACCAACACAACCAGCACAAATACCCTCCTTGCAAAACAAAGACAGGTCTAAATCACGACCAAACGGTACAACATAAACCCGGCCTTTCCTATCAATCACCCAAACAGTTCCTTCATAAACCACAGCATCGTCGAAACACGACTATGCCGTAAATGAACATAACTACTATCCAAATCATTCAACCTCCGATACGCTAACCTCCCATTATCATACAAAAGCAAAGCAATCATCAACCGAAACGTTCCGTTTCACTTTCACAGGATTAAAGAACAGCAGTAATTTCTCATCAATCAAACTCAAACTCAAACTCCCAACAAGCGTATTAATCACAGAATTATCAATACACCTTAAACTATAATCCCTACGAATTTCCCTAACATTGTAATCACTAAATCACTAACATCAAGATATTTAGGAAAATCATCAGGATACTTCTCAATTACGCGACGCGTAAGCGGAGACCGGAGGAAGAACTTACCGGGGTTAAACTCCTCGACGGTGATTAACCAGGGTTTAAGATTAGGGTTTGGATTTTTGGGGAAAAGGGTAAATGTGGAATTTGCGACGATAAAATGGGTATAATTGAGATAATTTGGGGATTGAGAAAATACCAATTCCGGCAAACCGACCGGAAATGGAGGTAATCGGACCGGGTTTTGAAGCGGTCGGCGATTGAGATGAGGAGTTCTGGGTATAATTCCGACCAGTCAGGTTTCCGGCGTGACATATCGCCGCATGTGGTGTCCTTTTTTTTTTTTACCTTTACGATTGATTTTTGTTTTTTTATTTATTGATTTTTGGCGCCGTTGTCGATTGATATTACTTTTTACCGCCATTATGATTTTCAATTGTTCCTCCCTCCGTTTGCCTATAAAACGCCTACGTCGTAACACACAGTTTTTAAGAAAAATAGAGTATATGGTACCCAAGAGTATAGCAAGGTCTTATACGGTTGTACGCCTCTCACAATAAAGCATAACTACCCCACTACTCTTTTGAGTATTTTCCACTCAATTTCTGTGTGAGGGAGTATGAAATCCCAAATAAGTATACCTGCAGGCACCCAGCTAGCGAGCTGTATGGCTTAGAAACCGAAGTCCTTCGAGATTTGGAATTCATTAATTGGATTGAACATAACAATGGAAAATAATTATTATGGTAATTTATTAGAACAGAGATAAGCCGTGATATAGTATTAGCTAATTTATGGAAAATAATCATTATGGTAGTTTATTTAGAAGAAAGATAAGCCAACAATTTTCTTAATTTGCCTACTACTTTTTCCTAATTTGCTAAGAAAAGTGTTTGCCTTGTATAAATATAATATCACACGTTACAATATTTGGTTGTCATCAGAATTATTGCATTGATCGAGCAAAAAAGAAGAATGTCAACAGAGTTGTGTTCAGATTTGTGGACTCAGGTGCTACTTCAAGCAAAATTGGAGGTGAAAAATCTGTTAGTATTGAGAATCGTCTGTAAAACCTGGCGCTCTATCATCGATAACCCTGAATTCTTAGCCATGCATTTGAAACTTGTACAACAAGATATCAGTAGTAGTTGTGACAATAGGCAGTTATTATTGTCCCTGGAGATGGACAGGCATGGGTTCGAGTTTAAGAGATGCATATTCTCGATTCGAAACAAGGGAACCTTGAGGAAAAATGTTCAACTTGTGGAGATTTGTGATCGAGTTTACGCTCTTTGTGGAAGCTGTTATGGGTTGATATTAATCTTATGTTTCTTCCCGAAGCGAGAGCTAATACTATGGAATCCTGCTATAAGGATATCCATGTTACTTCCTCCATGTCCACTCTTGACTACCAGAACCCGAAACGTGTTGTATACTCTAGGATTTTCTCGTTCGACTAGAGATTTTAAGGTGGCTGCTTTTCAAGTCGACAAAGAATGGCCTTACCGGCAGAAAATGTCAATTGCAGTTTATACAATAATAGGCGGCCAGCATCCAATGTGGAAAACAATATCACATGAAAACATCAGCAACATCCCAAGGTGGGGTTCCAAAGAGTCAGGGTATAAGCCAGGGTTTTTGTACTTTCAAGGGGCTGTACACTGGATTGTATGTGGTACTACTAGTTCAACCGAAACTCATCTCATTTCATTCGATTTCGATACCGAGATCTTGAGTCGTGTTCAACTACCAGAAGCTCTTGAAAAAGGAGCTGCTAGATTCCTATTTCTTCTTGGAGAGTCATTGGCAATCATCAGTGTCTCTCGTGTTAAACGTCGCGTATGGGTGATGGACAGGGATTGTTGTGGAGTTGTGTCGTGGAGCGTATGGTTTTCGGGTGTCTCGAATGAAGAAGATTTCGAGAGATTCTTCGAACATGGTTGCTTGAGTCACAAGATTTTCTACCTTCAAAATGGTGGTACTGCATTTACATTTGGTAATAGTTCTTATGACATTGGCACAGCAAAGTTACAACCCTTGCTGAACTCCGATCATAACCCTTTCACTTTGGAAGCTTATTCGGAAAGCTTGGCGTTATACAAGCTAAGCCATGCCAAGGCACGCTTTCCGTGAACATATGAAGAAAGGTGTCAATCGTGGTCCTAACACTCACGCTTGATTGGCATCTACATATGTTTTCGATCTTTAACGAAAAGTTTAGGAAATCGAGTGTGTTACATGATTTACATTATGTTTTAGATATATATTTTTTTTTTCGGTACAAAGGAGCAGCTAACACTGCGGAGTGGGGGTATGAGGATTTGAATCCGGGACAACCCCCATGCAGGTTGAGTTCCTAACCACTAGGCCAACCTTGATCCTCTATGTTTTAGATATATGATTATATGGTACTCCCATTATCGTTCTTTGTTTGATAATTCCATGAAAATCAATGTACCGGCACGTCACATTGTATTGTTAAAACGTTAATTAAATCTTACTGCATACACAACTACACAAGCATATAATTAAAGTTTTGCAGTTAATAATGCTTGCTTCTTCGGGACACTTTTAATGATGCCGGGGATATGAATCTCCACTAACCGCAACTAGCTTGTTCGACACAAATTCCTCATATGAATCTCCATGTTTTTGTCTCAGTACCTTGAATAACTCGGTATTTGTAATCTTTAATTACTCAAAAAAAAAAAAAAACATGATTAAATTCATATACGGAGTCTAAAATGATTAATATATATCATAATTAAGATCCTTACAACTTTTGGATAAGATCGTCTAACTCATTTTCGCAATTTCGTTGTTGCCATGCAACTTGACATACACGTTTAATTTACTCTAATTTAAAGTCTTCAAATTCATAAATGGAGTATTTCCCAATTGTAAAATAATATGATTTGAAATTCAAACTAAAATTGGGGCCAGTAAAAATAATAAACTCACGTCTCTTTTCACTCTTTGCACTGCAGCTTCTGCATTGTTTGCCCTAACCAGGAGATAAACCTTCCGCACGGCTGGCAACGCTCGGAGTAACTTTTCGATGAAAACTGGTTTAGGTCAAGAAAATTTACATTATTAATATCAAAAGTCGAAACTAGCTAGTATAGTGAAATTAAATTATGAATCGACGATCGATAAGATGAAATATTTACGTAAATTATGCATGTATATGTACATACATACATATGCTTATATCTATAATGTAACGTTTAGATACGTTGATGCACGTACCTTTGCCTATAAAACCCGTTGATCCCGTAATGAAAATCGTTTTGTGCCTAAAGAAATTGACGATGCCAACATTTTGATCATTCGACATTTTTTTGTACATGTAAAATTGAAAGTATAGCACTCGCACTTTGCAGGAAATATATAAGACCTCCTCTCACCTTCACAATTTACAGTGATTGAGTAATTTTATACTAATAGAGTTTAGAATGTACGTAGATGGGAAAATATGACTTTCTTGAGTTTTCTAATTAATTAGATGATATTTGATTAAAATTCACATTAAAAAAAATACAAAGATAGACTGAACCATGTTATATTGATAATGTTATCACTATGATATTTTTAATTTGTTATTAAATAATAAATAACGCCTATAATTTATGAAAAAGTAAGGATCGGATTGAAGATATCCTTTGACATATGATTTGTACCGTGACTTTACTACGGCAACAAAAATAGTGAATAGATTTGGAAAAAAATTGTTGTTTTGTCAATATACCATTATGAGATATGATCGATTTCTCAAATCTATTCGTTATATATATAGAGTCATCGTATAAGATGCAATTCGTTATGACACATACCAAACACAACCGTATCAACTCATTTATAAGTGATTGTGTAGAAAACATCATGCACGACATTATTAATCCATACTAGTAAATCCGGCGCCAAAATCAACTGTATTTTGTTTCACTTTTATCCTAATAATAACGTTATTAGGCCACATCATTATGGAGCGGAGTTCCCATGGAAACGTTGTGGAATATCATTTCAAATTACTTCAAATGGACCTGAACAAAGAGGCCTGATCGAAAAGTCACCTTTCAAAAGGCAAAGTCCCATTTTTAGGATATTTGATCGGATTGTCATAAATCAAGTAATTACTATATTACATAACTATTTTCCATAAATCAAGTAATAATGTTATTATATTAGAATAACTAGATGTAAGCCCGTGCGTTGCACGGGTCTCTTAATGATGATATCCAATTATGATGATAAAGTTGAACCGATAAATATTTGGCCCTTATATAGGAACTATTACATGCATTTTATTTAACCTGTGTAGACAATTATTTTCATCATATGAACCTCATTTACAAACTTGGGAACTTATACCTTCAAATCAACAATTTAATATCACTGCAACTATACGTTTTTTCAAAAGCATTACCTTAAATATTGTTACTAAACCTTTTAAAAAAAATTATTATCTAAAACATTCACATGGTACCATTGTGTTTCTATTTTAGCTGATTTCCACATTTTCAAGTTTCTGTATAATACGCTCCATAATTTTTTCCCCTCGGACACATAAACGGGAGAAAAAAATCAGACAATATAATCTAAAATAAGATATTCGTTCATCTTTAATTGTACAATTTTAAATTAGCACCTTCTAATAGATTAGAACTAAATTAAAGTTTTGTTCAAAAAGACTATCTTAAATTAATACTGAGAAACATTCACTCGGTACCCTTGTTGTTTTATTTTCTCGATCATGGTTTCACGTTTTAGTGTTTGTGTATATCTTTGAGGTTTCATTTTTATCATCATGTGTAATATATTTTTTCCAAGCACTAAACTCTAATTTCACATTGTTTTCACTATTTAAACTTCTTATTGATGCATTGATAGATAATAACTTCATTATTGGACTCTTAATGCTAACATTTCTTATATATAAAAATTTAGCAAATGGGTATAATGTTCACAAAATGAAACAATGTGGGTACCATTTACACAAACATACATGTGAATGCAATACCTCTTAAAAGGGAGCAAAGAGATAGTAAATTTCATTTTCAACAAATTTGCTTATAACGTACTACCTTTATATGTTTTAACATACGCTCCCACAAATGGCCACATGTATCTTAAATTTTTTACTCTTACATCTTATCATGTTAGATAACATCTGAATGCTAATTAAGTCTAATACGATAGTGAATGACCAAGGAGTATATGACTACACTATCATCTAATTAAATTAATCAAAATATAAATTTGACTACTAATATGATGAAAATAAAAACACACATGAATAATGGCCTTGGCTCATATGTATTTGTGTTGCTTTTCGTTTCCTAATCTACTTGTACAACTCTTATCCATAGTAGCATATAGAACAAACATATGCTTAGTGGATCGTTAGAACTGATTACCTTCATGCATATTATGTTCATATTATTTTAATTTAGTTATGAATCCTTGACAAATTATTGATCTATTGTTTCAATCCTTCACCTCTATATCCACTTCTCTAATAAATTTCCTAATGTACGATTTTTAGTAGAAATATCATATATTCCACTTAGTCTTGTTTCAATAATGTGGGACAACTTTTTAGTACTGTTCATTTTTTTTTTTTGCCAAGATTAGAGATTGTCCTACATCGCCCAAGAAGTAAGATTACATTATTTAGGCACACTATAGATTAGGTTATTTTTGTCCCACATCGTTGAATCAGAAGATAATAGTCTTATTGTACTCGGTATTGTAATCCTAACAGGATTAGTTCTTATGTTTTAAAAAAAAAAATTTTATTAGTCCATACATATATTTCACTTGGTCATGGTTCGTGGGATAATTTTTTAGTAGAGGAATTATATAATCCACTAATCATAATTCAACAATGTGGGACGATTTTTCAATATTCTTCTTTTTTTTTGGCAAGATTAGAGATTCTCTCACATTGTCCAGGAAGTATGATTACAATATTTTGCCACGCTATATGTTAGGTTACTTTAATTTTGTCCCACACTGTTGCATCAGAATAAGATAGATTAATTCTACTCGGTATTGTAATTCTAACGGGATTAGTTCTTATGTTCTTAAAAAAAAGTTTATTAGTCCATACATATATTTCATTTGCTCATGTTCACAACTTGTGATAAATTTTTAGTAGAGGAATTAGTACACGCGCATGAGACTTAGTGGGGTGGAGCAATTCAGATGAAATCTGGAGATATCATGGCCAGACATTTTATTTTTTTACGTGGTCATGATTTGACAATGTGGGATGACTTTTTATTGCTCTTCTTATTTGCCAATATTGGAGATTGTCTCACATCATCTAATAAGTAAGATTATAGTATTTTGACACACCATACGTGGCTAGATTATTTTGATCTCACATCGTTGTACCATATAGACATCTTATTCAAAACTTTTTTTTATACTAAAATTATGAGGTTACTCAAAATTTTATTAGTATGTTGAATATGAAGTCAAAGGACAATGTTTAAACTTGCCAATCAATACTTTAGCTGCTTATTACACCCAGCCGAGTATATGTGATCAGGCTTATGATTGTGAATGTTGATCTAGGATTTCAACTATTTATAGCTAGCTGATTGTTTAACTTCGATTAGGATTAGGAATATGATAGATTAGGATTAGGAAAATATACCAAAAACCTTGCCCGGTAAATTCCCTCCTTTATTGATTGATATGGAGTTTCTAGAATGTTCCATTCTTATTTAATTATTTTTTACTTACCATATCATGTACAATTCATATTAATTTGAGTTTCTAGATGTTCCATTCTTATTTATTTGTTTTTTACTTACCATATCATGCACAATTCATATTAAATTGAGTTTTCAGAATGTTCCATTTTTATTTAATTATTCTTTATTTACCATATCATATACAATTTAATAATATATATTGATAATTTACATTAAATTATTTGGTGACTTACCATACTTAAGATTCAAATATAATTTTTGATAAAAGATATGGAAATACGGACATTCTAGAATGTTCCAGTCGTTGTGGGAGCTCAAAAAAAGCCTGCTTTAATAATATATATACTAGTCGAATGCCCGTGCGTTGCACGGACTCTTCACTTAAACTCATTTAAAATTTAATCTATATGAAACTCGTATTATTCTTCATTAGTTAGCCAATATTGACAAAAGAGAAATGTTACATATTAAAATTATATTAAATTTAAATGGATAGTATTTAAATAGAGAGTACACTTTTGAAGGATTGTATTGTATGTTTTCAAAAGTTCCATGTGACCTTAACTCAGCTCGTGTCTAAATAGTTGACGAATTATAATTTTCATAATAATTATAGGATTATTATTCAACTAATCACATTATAACATTTCAAAAGTCATGGATATCTTGTACATTTTCTTGATGTCCTACTTTTATAGTTTTAGTAGGATTAAAATGGAAAATGGACCCACTCTGTTTGAGTAAGATAAGATTAAAATAGAAAATTTAATTTGATTTCGTTTGTAGTAGGATTAAAATAGATGATGAACTATCTTTTGAATAAGATTTGAATACATAATGAACTATTTTTCTGAATCGAATTAGACTTTAGAATAGATAACGAATTATTTTCTAACGAAATAGACATTTGATAGATTAATACCTTTACATTTTGCCTTTGATATATGTGCATTATTTGAAGGGCATTGTCGAGCCTATTTGGATATATAATATGGCTAGCTTATTGATTAACCTATTTTCAATTGGATAAGTATACATAAGGAACTCTTATTCTCATTGCACTGAGATCCAATTGTTTAAGTTGATAATATTCTCCATAATTAGAGGTGAGACTGTCTCACAATAACTTATTGAGTGACCATTCTATTTGTTCGTAGAGTGATCCTTTTTTACATTGATAGTGTCATTATACTTCTTTTAGGTATTCATCTTAATTTTTGATGATAACCTCCAACTTAGGATTAGTAAATTTGGTTACTTTACAATTATGGCTAATTTTAACATGTTGATCCTTAAAATCACAGGTAATGTGGTTTAAACATGAAATAAAACGATTACTAAAAGTAATAGAATGATCAACTTATATATGTTTTAATGTAGTATTGGTGTAATTTTCTACGTTTAAGATAATTGATCTAACAAAAAATGTTTAGCTCTAAATAAAGGAGAAACACAAAGTGCTCGTTTGGACTACAACATATTTAATTAATTCTTGTAGTTAGTAGAAATTCCCTAGAAATGAATTATTATGGTAAATTCTTGAGAATTCGCCATAGACTGTGTGGATACTATCTAAAAACTTAGAATTCATCGGGATTCATTTCTCATGGTTGTTTTGTTACCCTACAACAGTTCATTTGTTAGTTATTCAAATGACTCGTGGCGTATAAGATGTTTAAATTTAATTTTTGTTAAATCTTAAGTATGATCTTAATAATTAATGTGCTATGTTAATTAATGTTGAGGACATGATCATAATTTTAAGGCATGATTTCAATTGTATACACATGAATATAGGGAATTAGATAAAAAAAAAATACTACGACTTCGATCACCCAATTTTTTTATGCATTAGGAATGTCTTTTTACTATTACGGAGTACATACTAATACTGCTACTGTTACTCCTGTTATCCTGTCAATCTTGCTATTCGTTCCTCCTACTCCTACAACAACTACTACTACTCTTACTCACTACTACTATTACTACTTCTACTACTAAAGCTCCTATTCCTACTACTAAGTTCTACATGCATAAAAATTTAATCTAAACTCTAATAACCTTTTACTACTCTACTACAACTACTATACTACTACTATTACTATTATTACACTACTACTATATTACCACTACTATTATTATTAATACTACAATTCTCTAATTTTCAGTTAGAACTGTATTAGGATTTTGGTATTGCAAAAACGTGCAACTTAGTAGGATTGTATTGGTATTGGAAAACTGATGGAGATATTATAAGACGTAAGCTCTTTATTATCTATGAATAAGGTTTAACTTTGTTAGATAGGATTGAGAATGTGATCAAGTATAGTGCAGTTTTTTTATTAGTCTATTGTCAATATGATTAGTATGAATTTACATCTGTTGTATGAATTAGGAATTGCTAATAATCTCTTGATGAATCTAGCAATATGGATTAGATTAAGTGAAGTTTGACCACTAAAAACTATTATAGCAGCAAGAGTGTTGTCCAATTATATTTTGGGTTATTTTACCCACGTACCGACGTACTATACGTACGTGATTAATTAGAGTATAGATGCACTTGCATTCGTGTCAATTATAGAACTTGTCACTTGTGGTATGGGATCATTGATCCGATAAACTTTGCTTTAAACATTACTTGACGAATAAGTAATCACAAAGACAATTATGGGATTTTTTTTATCTTCCATTTATTCAATTCCTACCCTATTCCTATTGGCTAATACTAATGGTTTCAAGAATTATTATTTGATGAGTCGTACATGCATACAACTTTTATCGAAACTCTAATAGCCCTCCTACTCCTACTCCTACTCCTACTCCTACTCCTACTCCTATCTACTCCGATCCTACTCCTACTTACCACTACTACAATCCTTAGGAATTTTTTTTTTGACGACGCGCTACTATTATTACTCGTACTACGAGATAAATCCTACTCGATCTCCTACTACTACTCCTATCACAATTACTACTTCTACTCCTACTCCTATCAGGATTACATACTATCTACTCATACTCCTACCTCTATCTACACTAAATTAATTTTGGAGTCCATAAAAATATTGGAATAAACATTACACGTTAGATTGAAAACTAAATGTACTATAAGTCCATTAAATGATCAATTGACTCTAAAATTACAATCGTTTTAGGACTCTTTAGTGTCTCATGTGTTATTTGGTAGGAATAGATACTCGGCCAAGAAAAAAAAAACAATAGGTAGAAGAATTTTGTGGCCGCTCCAAAACAAATGAAGCATCTTAAGCAACAATAGTGGACCTAACTATATACGGAGTGCATGCAATAGTAAGCAACTGATGGATTGTTAAAAAAATTGAAATAGCACATGATACATGCACATTCAGGAATTCAGATACATATGTTTCTAGAAAAGGTATTGCACCTACATGGTGTAATCTCAGGTCACTTAGACATATAGTTGACCAAGATAATATTACATATAAGGCTGGATTATCCACCAAAGTTTGAATAACAAAAATTAAACAATGAGTACGTAAAAACGTGCAAATTGTCAAATATAACTTCTTAGATCAAATTTCCAAATCTACCATAATAAAGACTTTGTACCTGAAACTTTAAAGGAAGCTATTAGTAGTTGTTATAATTTAAATTGACCGGGCTATATATTATACATATAAAAAAGGGTGAGAGTAAGAACATGCAGATTGGACTTATAAAAAACAAAGAACATGTAGATTGAAAATTTACTCAGCTCCGAGGAGGAAATTTTCCTAATCAATAATTATCATTCACTATGAGCATCATATAATCATCTACTCTTCGTTAACAATATGTCCCTAATTATATCTTTAGAATATTAATATGTTGATTTTGAATCCAAAATTCTAATAAAATAACAATGAACAATACTTGTCAATCAATACTTTATCAGCTTATTATAGCCAGTTGAGTATGTATGACCAGGCATTATGATTATGCATGTTGACATGGGACTTCAACTACTACTGCTTTTACTACTACTACTATTACTCCTACGCCTACGATATACTTCTACTCCTACGACTCCTGCTGCTGCTGCTACTACTACACTACTATTTTTTTTTTTGAACTGAACTACTACACTACTATTACTACTACTAATATTCCGTACTACTCCGATTCTACGCATACGATATACGTACTCCTACTCCTACATTCCTCCTACACATCACTACTACTACTACTACTACTTTCTTGTCCTACTACTATTGGTGACTGTTTAATCTTCTACCTTTATTTGATAAGTCCAAAACATTCTCATCGATTATGACATTTATATATGAGGTTTGATCACTCTTATGAAAATTTTGACGTGTAATTTATTGCACAAGGATTAGCCTATACACTATAAAAGCCTAGATGGACTCTCTAAAATCTAATGATATGTGACCTCACTCAATACGCTTGCTTGTTATCAAGTAACAAATCGTAAAAAATATATTGGACAAATCGACCAAACAAATTAAAGGGTCAAAATAACAGTAAATTTTTTTTTCTTGCACCTTACTCAAAAAGCTCAACTTGTCTTGACATATGTGTTAATTCATGAGCTTTGCTGAACTTATTTGATATATACATTAAAGAAAAAAAGAAAGTTAGAGATCAGTACTACAATTATTTGGTACTACAATTAGCAATTTAGCATACGCCTACCTTAATATCCTCATGAATTGGAAGTAAAACTTATTAATAATTGTAATTATCTTCATGCTACTCCTCATAACGACTCTTGTATTTTGCTCAACTTTGTTTGATCTTATGATCTACAAAACAATTTAGAAAATGTTAAATATCGATACAAAAACATATTGAGTAGTACAATTAACGCACGTTATTATGGACACATAATACACACATCAACAAAAAAAAAAAAAAACACACACACACATATACTTGTTGGAAAAATGACTACTGTGGGCGAAATAACAATGGAAATGAAAGAATTGTAAAAGCTGTGGCGTGACCGAAATCACCGAATGAGAAGCAAATTCGCCCCGACTACGGTACAACCGGAATATGGCGTTGCCCCCCAAGGTAACACAGCGCTTCTCTAAGGTGTGCACTCACCCGAGAGAAGTGGAACTCAAACACGTACCCGGAATCAATGGAAACAGAAAGAAAGAGAAGAGAAACTGTGAATTTTTTTTTGTGTGTCGAAAAAGAGCACAGAAAACGTCCTTTTAAGGACTGAAAAACAGTAACGGAAATGAAAACGTTTAATTGATTATGGGAGTGATTGTAGGAGTAAAAGGTGGAAGTTAATCCGGAAATAAAATCAGCAATTATGAAGGAACAGATTTCTCGAAATAATCCGTTATACAATGAACCTGGACGCTCGCAAGTTTCCGAAAGAAACGAACAGTCAAAATATCGAGCGCGAGCAAAAGGTCCACACCGCGCACATGCCACGAGCCGAGCCGGCCGGACGGCGGCGGCGCGCGTGGGGAGACCATAGTCTTCCCTCCATAACTAGCTCAAACACTCCTAACACACACCCATATATATACCCCCAAAAATTTATCTAAAATTTCAATGTGGGACAAACAAAACAAGTGTTTCCCAAAGAAGCTCAAAAGCCTTTGCATTACTAACAATACTGTTTCACGGCCATGCATGCATATTTTTTTTATAGAAGTAGGTAGCTTAGTTCTACGTCTTCTACACATAATAGGGGCATTAGGTTTCCTAATATAAGGTGACTTTGACTTTTCTAAACTCATAAAATATAATAGATTAGAATTAGGAAAATATACCATAAAACCTCCCCAGCTAATCTCCTAAAAACATGGCTCTCTCACGTTGCAAGAAAATTAAATAGAATTTTCTGGTGGCTCCGCGAAAATCAACTTTTAACGTAGGCTCTCGAAAAAAGCCTCCTTTATTAATATGTACTAGTTGAATGCCCGTGCGTTGCACGGACTCTTGATATAATCTCAAATTTAAAATTTTGGTTTAAGCTTAAATTATTATGTTAATATTTGATCTGAATTGCCATTTAAAAAAATATATTGGGATACTATAACTTGTAAAAGTTAAAGAGTTTTTGAAACAGTTAATAAACTTATATTAATGCACCCTTATAACGATTTATGTTACTCTTTCTTGTTGCATTTAAATTTCCTAGAATCTTTACAATCAAACATCTTCTAATCCTATGCAATTTTCCAATTTGAACATCTCCTAATCTTCTACAATTTTCCAAATAGAACATCTATTGAGCTTGTACAATTTTCCAAAAGTGAGATTCTCCCACAACGCAAGAAAATTAAATCGAATTTTCTGGTGACTCCGCGAAAATTAACTTTTAACGTAGGCTCTCGAAAAAAGCACGGACTCTAGATTTAATCTTAATTTATAAATTTTGGTTTAGTCTTAAATTATTTTGTTAATATTTTATCTGGATTGCCACCTAAAAATAATATTTTGTTATACTAAAACTTGTAATTGGTAAAGGTTAAAGAGTTTTTGAAAAAAAATAATAACCTTATATCAATGCACCCATATAATGATTTATTTTACTTTTTAAAGATTGTGAAAACGGTATACTCGTGGTGCTTATTGATTAGCTTATATTCAATGGGATTAAAAAACAATGGACTCATGTTAAACTTATTCAAAGCCAACTTGTATAAGCTTATATTATTCTCATAATTTAAACATAACTGAAAAATAAGTTTATTTGAATATCTTGCTACTTTGAATTTTACGATTATTAGTTGTGATTTATTAGAGTATAAATATTTCTTTAGTTGCTGAGTTTATTGATAATATTTATGATTCTTATTATTTAGCTGAGTTTAAATGAATTTTAAAATAATTAGATTTTACTCATATTAAAAATTGTACTAATTAGAATGAACAATTTTAAACTTGTCAATCAATACTTTACCAGCTTATTGTAGCCAGCTGATTATATATGACCAGGCATTGTAATTGTGCATGTTGATTTGGCACTTCAACTATTTATAGCTAACTGATTGTTTAACTTCCATTAGAATTAGAATTAGAATTGTATAACTTCTATCAGAATTGAAATTGTATAACTGATTAGAAAAATATAGCATAAACCTTCCTAATCTCCTAAAAAAACATGGACTCTTTCAGAACGCAAGAAAAACACAATCGATGTGCGCACTGAAGTCCCACTGGCCAAATTTTTATGTGACTGTAATAACGCGCTTCTAAAGCTTATTACTATGAGGATTGAGAATATGATCTAATATCGTGTAACTTTTGAAATAGACTATTCTAAATCAGATGAGTATAGACAATGATGAGCTTTCTAAATGATGTGGTATATACTCTTTTAGTTTCGTATGGTAAGTTTGTAACATAACTCAATGATTCGTTATTCACTAATTTATTTCTATTACTCTCGACGTCCAAAAATACACTAGTAACTCTAATACTCTCTCGTCTACTTGCAATAATAGTTTTCACACGTGCTAATGATGTGGAACAATTATTATACATGGTCCATACATTTTCAAGTTGTATAACCGATGTGGGATACATTAGTGGCCACTTGATTATTTTGTAGTATCTTTAGCTATCTATTACTCGTAGAATTTAGGACACTTTATAATTTCTTCTACGAGTGATGTACATACATCTCCAAGTCTCTTTAAATTAGAGATTTAGAGTTTTATAAGCTTGGTCATGGTTAGACGATTTGGGATAATTGTCGCCTACACTATAATTTTTTTTGTCCCACATCGCTAAATATATGTGAAAACGCGAATCAAAGTTGGAAATCTCAAAAAAATTAAACTAAAAGATAGGGAGATAGCACGTACTAAAAGATTGACTAATCATATGTCTATGAACTCTATCTTTTTACTCTCCAAAAACATGAGGGAAAACAGCATGTGCATCACATGAGCTTAAGGACATGCCCGAAAAAAATGCATACCAGGCCATCTTGTAATCAAGTTCATGTAATTTATTATTTTCTTCTCTAACTAACTTATTTTATTTTAAAAACATTAGCTCATGTTATATATTTCGTACGCTGCAAGACAATTGCTTTCAACGAATAACTCATGATTTTTTATTATATACAACAAAAGCATAACTTTTTTAGTTTTAGGATCATACATGTGACTTTAAGTTTATACAGTAGGTAGCTATAATAAGTTTTCATTAGCAAGAATTGTGATTCATATTGGACTACTCAAACTTAACATATGCGGACCTTCTTTCAACACTCGAAAAATTATTGAAAATTGTATGAACTCCGAAAAATCTTACTTTCAATGTCGCAATTTCAATATAAAAATTCATAAGGTTGAATTTGCATCCAAATTCTAATGAAAAGAAGAGTAACGTTTAAACTTGCCAATCAATACATTAGCAGCTTCTTGTAGCCAGCTGAGTATATATGACCAGGCATTATGATTGTGTATTTTAATCTAGGAATTCAACTATTTATAGCTAGCAATTATTTAACTTCGATTAGAATTTAAATTACGATAGATTAAGATTAGGAAAATAAACCATAAACATTCCACTATGACAAATTAGGATTAAGAAAATAAACCATAAAACCTTACCCAAACTCCTAAAAAAACATGACTCTCTCAATAGATTAAAATTAAGAAAATATACCATAAACCCTCCTCATCCAATCTCCTAAAAACGGACTTTTCTAAACTCATAAAATATAATAGATTAGAATTAGGAAAATATACCATAAAACCTCCCCAGCTAATCTCCTAAAAACATGGCTCTCTCACGTTGCAAGAAAATTAAATAGATTTTTCTGGTGGCTCCGCGAAAATTAACTTTTAACGTAGGCTCTCGAAAAAAGCCTATTGAGAGATGTTATAATGCAATGGATGCGCAACAGGGAATGAGATGTTTAAATAGGAGTATAGGACCTAAGGAGTTCATACACTTATGGAAGGAGTTTAATTGTCCTTTATAAAGTTTGTGAAAACGGACTACTATCGTGTAGCTTTTGGATTAGCCTATTTTCATTGGGATTGGTATATATAATGCACTCTTATGAGACCCATTTAGCGTCTACTTTTTTAAGTTTATATTATTCTCCATTATTTAACTTCAATTGACAAAACAAAAGTGTGAAAAACTGTAATTGATCTACTCTTAAAAGAAGAATATGTGACCTTTTCATAAATTCTAAACAATTGATCCTCAAATTGAAACAGTTAAATCATTCTTGTTTTGTTATCTTAGTTTCTTACTAAATGTGTATCTTATTAATTAACGTAGCTCGTGGTTTATCCTAAATTGAGTAAGATTAGATAAAAAATTTATACTATTTTAACTTTCGAATATATTTGTTAAATTAGTCATTAAGAATTGTTATCATTTTACCTTGAGAAATGCGCAAAAGCGAGCGAGAAGTTTAAATAGGATCGGAGGAGTACATACACTTCTAGATAGAGTTTAAATTTATAAAAATTGTGAAAACGGTCAACCACATATCGTGTAACTTTTGGATTAGCCTATTTTCAATGATATTAGCATATAACGGACTCTATAATGAATCTTCTTTTTTAGTAGGATTAGAATCAACAACAGTGTTATTCTGCTATCATTAAGTTACTACATACGTTTTTTTTCTATGTATTGTTATAATGTTTGTTTCAAACCATGACTATGAGAGTTTTTGGACTATGTTAACAAAATTAAACGAAGTAAATAAAAAAGAAAAAGTTAACAAAATCAACAGTTACCTTTCTACACTACTTCTTAACATTATAATTTCATGTCCTAATTAGATTCTACATTTGAATATAGTAGGATATATATACTTTGATTCTTTTAGTGGAACGAAAATAAACTGAATACTCTAATCTAGGATTTTGCCAATGACGAATAATAAGTTGTGAGAAGTATCCTTTTACCTTATACGAAAATACACCATCCGACTTATATACGGAGTATGCATGTTAGGAATTGTTTTTCAAGCTACAATCCTCACGCTATAATTTCTCCATGAGCAATGTGGGATATATCTTATAATTGGAGTGTACATTGCCAAGCTAAGTCTTTATAATTTAGAGCTTTAACTGTTATACATCATTTATACTCTTGGCATATATGATTGATTTTAATCAGCATAATTAGATGGATTTAGGAGTGTCCAGCTAAACCTGCCGATTCTTCTACTCACATATGTGATTATAGCTACACTTGCCTACTTGATTAGTATAGTTGCTGAACTTATGTAGATTCATTGATCCACTAAACTTTGCACTAACTTAAAATATGAAGGAAAACCAACAAAACACCGTGAAACATGATTATTATGGTAAGAAATTAGATATGCATGCACAACTCAATCCGCGTACAAAGAAGCTTAAATAGCAAGCATTTAAACCCGTACCATATAATGAAGTACATACCAAGCAAGGAAAGTTAAAAGCTTTCTTAGTTATGATAAACAATCAACTTTAGATAATGATGATGATGGCCGGATTATAGTTGGAGTCTAACCAAACTTACCATCAATCATTAAATCTTAACGTTGACACACCTTGCTAAACCTAGCACATACCTAACACATAATGGCGATCAGCTAAAACAATAAGGCGGAATACTAAACTATCTTATAGTTAAGATATTGATGCTAAATTAATATGAGTATACCATATAAGATGTACATACGTTAGGTACTTACGTTATTAACTTGGCAGTGATTGACTATTGCAAAATCTAATAAAACAAAGAACAATATTCAAACTTGTCATCCAATCAGTACTTTAGCAACTAATTATAGCAAATTGAGTATATATGACCAGACATTATATATGAACAGGCATTATATATGGCATCCAAAATTCTAATAAAACAAAAAAACAATGTTTAAACTTCCAATCAATACTTTAGGAGCTTATTCTAGTCAACTAAGTATATATAATCATGCATTATGATTGTGCATGTCTAAACGTGATTGACATCTCAATAGAATGTTGACGTCATGTGCATTAGGGCATCGAAAGTGAAACTTACTAAGAGTAGTTAAATCCACTCTACTGGTTATTATGATTCTTGTGTTTTCCTCAACTTGCGGTGTTTGATCTACAAAAAAAAAAAAAAAAAATTAGATATCAATACTAAATCTCTTTGAGAGTACAATTTGCTCACATTATGATGGTACATAATCAACACAACAACAAACACTCACACACAAAACGCCAAAAGAAAAAACATACGATCAACACAATGCCTACGGAACACAATGCCTTTATATAGTTTGTAATTTACTTATTGAAACAATTAACGAAATAGGAATAGTAATTTGGTAGTGAACATATCCTAATTAGCTTCTAAGAATCTAAGGAATACTAATTTGGCAATAAACATATCCTAAACCTTTATAGTTTTCCAATTTGAACATCTCCTAATGTTATACTATTTTCCAATTTGAACATCTCATGAGCTTCCACAACTTTCCAAAAGTTTGGCAATAAACATATCCTAAACCTTTATAGTTTTCCAATTTGAACATCTCCTAATGTTATACTATTTTCCAATTTTAACAACTCATTAGCTTCCACAACTTTCCAAAAGTTAGACTCTCCCACAACGCAAGAAAATTAAATCGAATTTTTTGGTGGCTCCGTGAAAATTAACTTTTAACGCAGGCTCTCGAAAAAAGCCTCCTTTATTAATATGTATTGATTGATTGATATTGATGATTGATATTACCATATACTTACTGTATCCTATTTTGGATACACATTATTTACAATATAATAATATTATTATAAGCCACGTGTGTCAGCGTAGGAATTGAACGGGTTTAGGATCACATATATATGTGTATATATATATATATATATATATATATATATATATTAGATTTAGATATATTAGACGTGTATAATCCTAATACCACCAAAAGACGAATTACATATTCCCATATCTTAAGTCTACTTATATAACCCTAGCTAACCTCAAAAAAAAAAAAACTATCGTAGTACCCATGGGTTTCTTAAGATTTTCACATGATCTAAGTTTAGACAGAGTTGATAGTAAAGAAGCAGGAGAACCTTGGTATTTGACAACGGGTGCCAACTTTTGTGCAGACCCATGGTTCGATGACTCTACTTATGGAGAAGAGGTTCCCGTGGATGATGAGTTGTCTATCAGTGTAAATGGCCACTATGTTCGTTTAGATATGGACGAATTGAAAAAGAATATTGCGGCGGGCGAGCACAAAGACGAGGACGAGGACGAGGACGAGGGAAAGATAAGCACGATGATTCTGAAAGCCTTTCGACGTCCTTTGCAAGCGCTTCCGAGAAGTTACGAAGATGCATGGCGTGTTGCTTACAAGTGGCTAGAAGAGGAATTTGATGATGTCGTCTTAGCAGATCCCCATGTTTTGCCTGTGCTGACGGAGGAGCTGGTGCATTGTGCCTTACACCTCGTGGACGAGATACCCAAAGGGCGGAAAACCTTCGACATTGAGTTGTATGGTGTGATTGAGGAGAGCATACTAAGACTACCAAAGTTAAATAGTTCGACGGCATTCACCATCGAAGTGATGGCACACGAGGTCGTAGAGGTTTATTATCATCCTGAAGACGAGAGCCGAGAATTTGATGAAGATCTCGTGATTAATGTCTACTCTGAGTACAAGCCATTGGGAGTGGAAAAGTGGATTTGCGAGAAATTTACCTGCAGGCACCCAGCTAGCGAGCTGTATGGCTTAGAAACCGAAGTCCTTCGAGATCTTGTCTCCGTGATGCTTAGGCGAGTCGATCTCCATGGGGACTTTCCTCGCTTGCTTGTCATCAGTGTAATCGGGCCTGTAATGGAGAGAATGTTGTCACAAAGCAGTCGCAAGTCGATGGAGTTGGATGCCACCCTAAGAGTTACTGAGATTACATGCCAACAATCTCAACCTCCAAAACAAGAGGATGCTTCTGCAAATTTTCCTTACATTACTCGTCTGTCTATACACCCGGATTTGCTTGTGAAACCTCTTCATTCGACGTACATTCCAACACATCTTTCGCTCTAGTTAGGCCCTAATTGATAGGACTCTGCAATTTTTTTTCTTATCACATCTGATTTGATTTTAATTTGAAGAAGTTGAATATTAGTTTAGTTTAATTAGACGAATTAATAACAACAAATAGATTAGTTTCGATAATTGTTATTTGGATAATTCTAATTTCATTGATGTGATTGAATTTTATCTGATTTGAATTCATTTTTCCTTAGTCGAATCAAACAACGCTTTAGTCCTTGTATGATAGGATATAACTACATCTTCCAAATTGATTTGAATTTGTTGAAAAAAAGGTTTTGAATGTGGATTCAGAGATATAGATTCGATTATTTTAATCCTAAATATACAAGGAATCGGTCACCAAACATGAGCTTCAAATGGATCGATTTTGCCTTGTTGTCATCAACAACTCTTATCCAATAAATTAAACCTGCCTAGACGTTATCGTAGAATGTAATCCTCATATTTCAACCCCTGCGACATTAGTTCTCCTATGTTACAAAAAAAAATAAAAAGAGAACAGCTCATTGCGACCTTAAACGTCATATAGTGACCATTAACTACATAAATCCCGAGAAACTCTTTGTCAATTACCAGATCTCAGAGCTTGCCTTGCACTTGATTATTTTTTCTGTCGCTTCTCCCATATCTCTCGACCTACGCCGTACCCATCATTGTGAGTAACTCGTATTTTCTAGTATTCTTGTTAGCATTATCCATTGTTTGGCGATTAACATTTTTTTTCTTTCGGATCTAGACGTACATCATCTTTGAATATTTGATATATATCGACAGTTGTTTAGTGGTCGTTTGGTTCACCCCGACAATTTTAAAAATTTAATGTAATTTGAATATTTTGTTTGATGGTCGTTTGCACAATTGGTATGGTTCACCGTTGGAATTGCAATCCTGGGGAAGTAAGATCGATTCTCATGATTTTCTAATCATGTTCATAGGAATTTGTAATCCACTAATTCTAAGGTTAGATTGTCTCATCGTATGAGACCAATTAATCAGTTACTCTTGATAATTTAGCATGTTACTTTGAAAAGTAAAAGTTATTTTTGTGTGAGTTTGTGGGTAGCCTTTCTAATCTAATCTAATTTATTATTTATGAGTTCATAGTATTATTATTTTTATATCACTACCATTAATTGCAATGAAAAATTCAGGTAGTAAAATTAATTATACTATACTATACTATATATTAAAACCTGAAACCTGTCTTTCCTAAAACGACATTTGGAATTCATTAATTGGATTGAACATAACAATGGAAAATAATTATTATGGTAATTTATTAGAACAGAGATAAGCCGTGATATAGTATTAGCTAATTTATGGAAAATAATCATTATGGTAGTTTATTTAGAAGAAAGATAAGCCAACAATTTTCTTAATTTGCCTACTACTTTTTCCTAATTTGCTAAGAAAAGTGTTTGCCTTGTATAAATATAATATCACACGTTACAATATTTGGTTGTCATCAGAATTATTGCATTGATCGAGCAAAAGAGAAGAATGTCAACAGAGTTGTGTTCAGATTTGTGGACTCAGGTGCTACTTCAAGCAAAATTGGAGGTGAAAAATTTGTTAGTATTGAGAAGCGTCTGTAAAACCTGGTGCTCTATCATCGATAACCATGAATTCTTAGCCATGCATTTGAAACTTGTACAACAAGATATCAGTAGTAGTTGTGACAATAGGCAGTTATTATTGTCCCTGGAGATGGACAGGCATGGGTTCGAGTTTAAGAGATGCATATTCTCGATTCGAAACAAGGGAACCTTGAGGAAAAATGTTCAACTTGTGGAGATTTGTGATCGAGTTTACGCTCTTTGTGGAAGCTGTTATGGGTTGATATTAATCTTATGTTTCTTCCCGAAGCGAGAGCTAATACTATGGAATCCTGCTATAAGGATATCCATGTTACTTCCTCCATGTCCACTCTTGACTACCAGAACCCGAAAACGTGTTGTATACTCTAGGATTTTCTCGTTCGACTAGAGATTTTAAGGTGGCTGCTTTTCAAGTCGACAAAGAATGGCCTTACCGGCGCAAAATGTCATTTGCAGTTTATACAATAATAGACGGCCAGCAGCCAATGTGGAAAACAATATCACATGAAAACATCAGCAACATCCCAAGGTGGGGTTCCAAAGAATCAGGGTATAAGCCAGGGTTTTTGTACTTTCAAGGGGCTGTACACTGGATTGTATGTGATACTACTATTTCTAGTTCAACCGAAACTCATCTCATTTCATTCGATTTCGATACCGAGATCTTGAGTTGTGTTCAACTACCAGAACCTCTTGAAAGAGGAGCTGCTAGATTCCTATTTCTTCTTGGAGAGTCATTGGCAATCATCAGTGTCTCTCGTGTTACACGTCGCGTATAGGTGATGGACAGGAATTGTTGCGGAGTTGATGTGTCGTGGAGCTTATGGTTTTCGGGTGTCTCGAATGAAGAAGATTTCGAGAGATTCTTCGAACATGGTTGCTTGAGTCACAAGATTTTCTACCTTCAAAATGGTGGTACTACATTTACATTTGGTAATAGTTCTTATGACATTGGCACAGCAAAGATACAACCCTTGCTGAACTCCGATCACAACCCTTTCACTTTGGAAGCTTATTCGGAAAGCTTGGCGTTATACAAGCTAAGCCATGCCAAGGCGCGCTTTCCATGAACATATGAAGAAAGGTGTCAATCGTGGTCGTAACACTCACGCTTTATTGGCATCTACATATGTTTTCGATCTTTAACGAAAAGTTTAGGAAATCGAGTGTGTTACATGATTTACATTATGTTTTAGATATATTTTTTTTTTTGGTACAAAGGAGCAGCTAACACTGCGGGGTGGGGTATGAGGATTTGAACCCGGGACAACCCCAGGCAGGTTGAGTTCCTAACCAATAGGCCAACATTGATCCTCTATGTTTTAGATATATGATTATATGGTACTCCCATTATCGTTCTTTGTTTGATAATTCCATGAAAACGTCACGTCACATTGTATTGTTAAAACGTGAATTAAATCTTACTACATACACAACTACACAAGCATATAATTAAAGTTTTGCAGTTAATAATGCTTGCTTCTTCTTCGGGACACGTTTAATGATGTCGGGGATATGAACGTTAATAAAGTAGTCTTTCTACTTGATGCATTTGAAGTCGAAGTTAAATATGTTCAACTCTTCCGATGACATTTCTCCGAGTAACTTCGTTGTATTCTTATTGTCGTACTTGCAAAGTCGAAATTGTAATATATATCAACATAAATAACTTTTTTGTCTAAATTAAAATTGTGACTCTTTCCAATTTCTTTAGATTTTTTATAATTATCCGGTGTGTGTGAATATGTGAGAGGTTGTTTTCAAAACAAACGTTAATTAACAAAATGAAAAAATCGGAGAGATTAAGATTAGATACTTACCATGCTCCCATTGTCATTACTATCTCATACATAGCTCCCATTCGCAGAAGCTTGCTCTCCACCCTAGCATCTGAACCTTTTCTAATTAGGGTAAATTCAGACAATGTTTCGTAAAATTTCATGTTTTTGACCGTTGTCGTATTTCCGTTTGAGTCCTTCATCAAAGGATGTAATGTGAAGTAATCGGTCGAAGAACTGAACAAGTCATGGCATGTCAATGGATTTACGAGGCCTGAGGCTACATTGTAGATGTTTACTCCATGTTTTCCTATATTTCCGTGCTTGGCAATGGCCGCTATTATCGCGTTCACAACCATGTCCACCGGCACAAATTAATAATTATCTCTACATACGTTGTAGACCTCTAGAATTTGGCTTAATGACCTATAGAATCTCACAAAATATTAATAAGATGAAAAACCGTTCTGAGACTCACCACATCTAGGGGGGTATAGGGATTCGGCGAAAAATCCTTCAAGTTGGCCCGTTCCATGGCTTAAGACTAAAGGGTCCAGTGCCCTATTTAATTATAATGTGTCACACAAACAATAATGAGTTAGTTCTAGTAGTTGATGAAATCGACAACAAAGCTTACTTCATAAGTTTTTAACATTGTTGTATTCCATTGAATTGCTTGAATTTGAAATTTGAAAACATACGAAAAATTGAAAGGTCGATCATCAAAGGCAAACTTACTTGTATCCTTCAATCCACCAGGGAAATGGTTCTCTAAAGGTGCTTTCAACTAGACTTGTGCGAAAAATGACGACCGGAAGTTCTCCACTTAATCTAGTTGCCAGTATCTCTCCCATTGCTTTTGTAAGCTGGTAATTGTTATGCATTTTGTAAAATTTAGCCCTACAAACATACCGAAATTAGGATTTTGTGAAGTACGGATAAATTAGAGGACGTAGATCGAGAACTGAATGATGTTAATTAAATATTATGGACAACTTTGACCACAAACGTCAAATGAATCAATAATAATGAATTGAAAATTTATGAAGACGTACCGACGTATGCCTAACTTCACCATTTCTTCCCCTAACTCTTCTTTAGGAGTCCGGAGAGCGACTTCCGAAATTATCCGTAGTTCACCTTCTATTAGTCCAACATCTTCCATACAATTATGTCCAAAGTCTACCAACTTCTCGGAAGCAACTCCTGGCAAATTCTGTGAGGCAATCACTGCCGAGCCAATAATTTAACCCGATCGTCACGTCAATTCCGATCCTATGTAACTTTTAATAGAATACACAGGGTGGTATTTTTACTTTCTGATAGCGTACATCAATATCGCCACATTATGGAAGGAAATGCACTCTTATCATGTGTCATATCATGTATTTTTCGCTGATTTAGAGGGCATAACATAGGTTTTAAGTCCTAATACTTTTTCATAACTCATAATATGACCCATATGAGCTACTACAATAAAATAATTGATTTTTGAGACAGAGTCATTTTTGGCCGAAAATCGTGGATTATAAGCTTCATTTTTGCTAAATTTCGGCCATTCCGGTCACTTTTTTAAAAGTGTCTTAAAACTTTTGAAAAATTTACATATACATCTCATGACCGTCTTATATGAATTTGGGGGGCTATTTGTTTTGTTTATTGGTGTTTTAAGCACCTTTGTGTCTTTTGTCATGTTGACCAAATTATGTGTTTCTGCTGATTTAGAGGGCATAACATAGGTTTTAAGTCCTAATAATTTTCCATAACTCATAATATGACCCACATGAGCTACAATAAAATAATTATTCATTTCTGAGACAGGGTCATTTTTTGCCGAATATCGTGGATTATAGACTTCATTTTTGCTAAATTTCGGCCATTCCGGTCACTTTTTTAAAAGTGTCTTAAAACTTTTGAACAATGTACTTATATATCTCATGACCGCCTTATATGAATTTGAGGGGCTAATTTTTTCATTTATTGGTGTTTAAACACCTTTGTGTCTTTTGTCACGTTGACCAAATCATGTGTTTCTGCTGATTTATACGGCATAACATAGGTTTTAAGTCCTAATATTTTTCCATAACTCATAATTTGACCCATATGAGCTACTACAAAAAAATAATTGATTTTTGAGACAGTAATTTTTGGCCGAAAATCGTGGTCACTTTTTTAAAAGTGTCTTAAAAATCTTGAACAATTACCTTATACTACTCAGGACCGCCTTGTATGAATTTGAGGGGCTATTTTTTCCGTTTATTGGTGTTTTAAGCACCTTTGTGTCTTTTGTCACGTTGACCAAATCATGTGTCCACAAATCTATTGTGCAATGTCTATCTTTCCACAAATCGATTTCATTTGTGTCAATAACATTTTAACATGTATCGCGTAATTAATTTGTATGTACTTCCTTTAATTGATCGATGGGCTTTCTATTAATAATTTTGAATTGTCCTTCAAAAGGGGTGAATTATCGAGCAAAATTGTTCTATTGGTTTAGATATTTAGATAATGGATGGAGTAAATGGTAAAAAAGAATGAGAAAGAAGAGGCGTATGTTTATGTAGGAGCTATTAGTGCACATGATGGACGGAATCATTGACAAAGGCAATACAAAGTTGACACATAAAATGAAAAAATAATACAAGGTGGACTGAAATTATTATATGATGGTGGACGGAATTATATACGGACAAAAGCCAACGATAACTCCAATTTGGTCGTATAATCCACAAGCCACGTTTTCTGATTATAACATTTCATAATTTTTTTTTTTTTTTTTTACAAAGGAGCAGCTAATGTGGCAATCTATAGCGGTATGAATGGATATGAGAATTAAAAACCAGGAAAAATCCTCAGGTAGATTGACTTCCTAACTGATAAGCCGATTTTGATCCTCTAATTATAACACTTCATATTACACATTACACGATGGTACGAGTTTACAACAATGGTGAATGAATGACTTAGGCCGCCCGATATAATTCGACAATGAGTCAATGACCATTTAAGATGATCTATGATACGGTATTGATACCCGGTCATTCTCATTTATCCGTCATTTGAAACGCTTTGAGTCGTCATTCGTATTTTCTTTTTAAAATAAGTGATGACGAAATCCAAATTATAACTAAGGGGGTATTAAAGTCAAGTTAGTTGATTTATCGCGTATAAATCGGTCCATGACCTTTTTTTTTTTTTAACGAAAAGTGCAACTAGTTAAACCATTTTACTAATAATGTTCATCGACCAGTCTGTAATTAGTGGTTGATATTGCTAGTTTTAGTAGCTTCTTTAACAGAAAAGGATAAGATGTATAATTAGGGTTGTGAAAGATAGTTGTTGTTGTTGTGTTATCATTGATGAGGGGTGAACCCCTATTTATATCGTTACAATAGCTTGTACCGTATGGCGGAGATCTACTCCTATTATTCCATAATACTATTCCTACCATAAGTCTAACATTTCCTAATCATATTCCTACTACAATAAGGAATACTTCCAAATCCTCTAACGGAATCAACTCCCAAGAACTAGCAGAAAATTACGGTGATCAAGGATAAAATTAATTTGGTACGTAGCCGTTATCTCAAGTGTCGGGTAGCACTCCAAAAAAAAAGTTTCGGGTAGGACGACGATTTGTCAGGGCTTTACACATTTGCACTGAACTTTTGGAAATATATGTCAGGCCAGCTACTTACAGACTCACAGCCCACTGCACAGTACAGTGACGAGCAATACTCATCGAACTTTTTGCGGGTGATATCGTGACTCTCCTAGTCACTATAAGTGACATATAACAAATGTCACAACTCACAAAGGTTACTTCACTTTCAACATTGTCGCAAAAGTCGTTATATATTCTTCTCGTGTAAGGAATACTCCGTATCTGATAAAATTAGAACGATAATTAAGTCTCCTTTAATCGCCAAAGTTTAATTAACCATAGTTTGAACTTTGAAGTATCTTGTAACGTCTAAAAGGGAATCGACTTCCGGTAGCACCGCGTGCTCCGACCGATCCGTCTCCGAGTAAACGACTTACAAGTTACAAGCTAATCAAAAACCTAGCTACAAGTCTACAACTCACTATATATATTGGCGCTAATAATGTACTAGTAGGTAGTAGTGCAGTACACAAACTTTATAAAAGAAGATGTGGTTGAGGATGTGTGCATTATTTGGCAACAGCGTGAGCTAGACGATAATGTGAAAATTTGAGGTGACAATGTGACATTCACGTAGTGGACCCCGCCTCACGTATGTTTTTGGCAATCATTATGATGATGGTACTACACTACTACTACTGAAGTAAATACTACAGAGTACTACGTAACTAACTACAGTACTGTAGAATATGGTTAATTAATTATTAAGCCTTAATGGCCGACCTAATTGTTGTCCTAATTATTATTCCCATTGAAAATTTGCCTAATTATATGCACCTGTTTTTAACACTACAGTACCCATTTCTTCAATATTTTCCACCTAATAATTGAAACTCTAGTTGGGAGACCAAATTTTAACCATTTAGTTAAGATCGCCTTCTAATTTGTTGAATTGAGCTGAATTAAACCGAAAAACATGTTACTTCCGTCATCATCCGGAACTCCAACCCATCACGTATTTAGACCAAACGTAACCAATTCACCAACTTATAAGTTATAACTAAGATATATGTAATTGAGTACAAATCATCATAAGAGAAAATTAGAAAGCAAAATGAAATATAAGTGGTAATAATTATGAATTGTTTTACAACTTGAAAGTTAACACGTAATTAAAACCTAATTAAACTATAGTAATAAAAATAATATAATCGTACACCAAATTACAGAGTTACAGACCCATGTGAATGAATGAGAGAAAAAAAAGAGAGCGTAAGAGAGAATCATCACCAGTTTTTTTTTCTTTTTGCTTTTCAGTGCCCTCAAAAGCTCTTCCCATCTTTTCCGCAACATTGGATCCCGAGCAAAAAGGACATTTAGGTCATTTCACCTACCACAGCTAACCTCAATAATCCTCCTCTCTTCATTCCCTCTCACATCAGTAGATCTATGGACCAACTTTGCACCTGTTTAATTACGTTTATGTCCCTGAACTTTATTTTTTCTTTTTTTTTTTTCATATTCTTCACAGGAAAAACAGAGCAAAGGGAAACAAAATTGCGGGAAGAATAATGAGGTTTTTACTGAGGGTAGAACCGGAATTTTTACCCGGTGGCGGGGTGTGGTAGTAATATGGGAAATATGGAACAATTGGGTTGGGTGGTGGTGGGCCCGGCCCATACTGTTGAGGTGGCTGGTAATAATACCCGCCTCCACCGCCACCGCCACCACCTCCGCCGCTTGGCGGCGGATAAGCATAGCTCGGGGTAGTATCGGGCGGTGGCGGCGAGTAGTAATAAGTCCCACCACCACTGCTCCCTCCTCCAGAAGGCGAGGAGGGAGGAGGTGGACAACCACCGCCGGAGGTGTCCGGCGGCGGCGGAGATGGCGGTGGAGGTGACGGTGGTGGTGGAGAGTAAACTGGTGTTTGCGGTTGCGGGCAGGGTTCGCATGTGTTGCACATTTCGCATGCTATCTCATAGTTGGCGACGGCGTGGAAGTTGGCAGTCGTAAAGGAGAAGTTGAGGGAGATTACTACGGTAGCGAGGGCGGCGAGGAGAGAAAATGGTCTTCTCCGGCGTTTTTCCATTGGTTTGGTTAGATATTATCTCGTGATATCGTCCGTCACCTTCCGTGTTTCCGATTAGAGTGGAAGAGGGAGAGAGAGAGAGAGAAAATGTGGAGTGTGGAGTGAAGTGGAGAGGAGTGAAAGTGGGAAGTGTGTTAGAGTGAAGGGGTATATGTATGAAAGAAGCTAAGGGAGATCGAGGAGTGTGTACGAGGTAAATTAAAATGAGGAGTTTTAGGGTGCTCGACAAGTATAGCAAAACAGCATAATAAATCACTTTTAAAATAACCTAACAAATTTTTCTAAAAGGAAAAAATTATCAAGTTATATTAGATATAGTTTGTACAATGTATATATAAGCATAAAAGATTAAATAAATGCAAATAACCCATTTTTTTCTATTTTTTTTGTTATTTACAATATAATTTATAAAATATATCTAAATAAAAATAATTGACGGTGTAGATTGATTTGTAACATTATGGATGGTTGAGATGATTTGTGTTATGCTACTTTGCGGTACTTGTCAAGAACATTAGAATTACTCTAAAATTAGTGGTGGGGTAAAAAAGTTATAATTAACGAGTGAAAAGGTAGGGTAAGTAAAAAGAGTCAAAAGACACCGACATGTTTCACACTTTTGGCGTAAGGTTAAATCTTCTTCACCGAAATTTTCAATTCTACTTCAATAGTGACGGCTGTTCTTTCCTCTCCTTGCAAATGATTTTTACTTTTTATTTTTTCATTTAGACTTTGATGATTGTATGATTGAGTATATGAGTGTATGGCACAAGAAAACTTTGAACTTTTTGGAGAGCAAAGTTTACGAGTACAAAATTAAAAATCGTGTAAAGTTTTCAATTTAGGTCATCTTTTGATCTTGTTTTTTATACGAAACAAAATACAATGTATAAACATTATATTTTTGAATAACTATACCCCATTAAGAATCAAGATATCAAATAAATAAACAGTGATAATCATGTCGTACTAGTTACTATTACCCTTATGCCGAAATAATTACCAACTTGGAATACGTTATAACTTATAAGTAGTACGTACACCTTAAAATCATAAACTATACTCACATCAAATTATACGAGTCACTAGAGAAATGCTATCTAAAGATAAGATTAAGAAGTTATTAGAAGTACATTGGTTAACATAAAATGAATTAAGGAAATGTTGAGACGTGAAGATGACAAATAAACAAATGGGAGTATATAATAATTAGGAAGATGAATGATACGAAGAAGCTGGACAAAACTTGACAGAGAAGAAGTTGCAGTAGAAGACGCGAGCAGAACGTGGGAAGTAAAAACTAAAATACTCCTATTTACGTGCAGCAGTAGAAATAGAATATTCAATGTACTTGCTTAAACGTGTCTGCATTTCACCCAATTTAGCAGCGGTCAGTCTTTAACTCTCCTCTCGTACGTTAATTAGTACTCGTAGTGCACTAGTACATGAGTAACATGACCAGCGAATTTTACTGTTTCCGGAATTATTTTTAGCTGCGAACTTGCATTTATAGAAGTATCCAATTTGGAGAAGGCCGCCGGGTAAACACGACTTCGTTGATTCGTTAGTCGGGTTAATTATAGTTCGAGAAAATTCACATCGGTTGAAAGTTTCATCTCTTTGGTTATCAGACATAATGAGGTGAAGTTTTAAATTTTAGCGTCACACCTAGTAAAGGAAAATGTTAATAATAAAGTATAAAGTCATTGTTTTGGCCCAAACTATCAGTTTTGACTTTTGGTTGAGATGGTTCTCTAACAAAAAAACTGTATTAGGAATTTATAATATCAAAAACATAACACAAAATGTCTAATGAACGATTCACATGCACGTTGGTGGTATCAACGTATTAGTATGTATGACCAAAACCATCAAAATCGCCATGCACAACTCCAAAGATTGCGTAATTGCCGTCCACAACTTTACACCCTGGTTCCTTGTCCCTAGTAATATTTGCGGTATGTGTACCACTCGGATTTTCTGAAGTTATATACTCCGTAATTTTTCTGGATCATTGACGAAGAAATGAATTAGGATATCACAAATTATTAGGTACCCCGGGGGTACCTAGAGCTACATACCCCCCGTTTAACTGTTCACTCATTATATTGCACATTATACTCATTATATACTTTCACTCATTATTTTACAATTTTCACTCACTATTTCTCAATTTCACTCATTATGTACTTTCACTCATTATTTTACAATTTTTACTAATTATTTCTCAATTTTCACTCATTATCTTCCGATTTTCACTCATTATATATAACATGATAGTGATAGTCATTATTTATTTTCAGTCATTAATTCTGAATTTCCAATCATTATATACAGCTTTCTTCCAATCATTATTTCCCAACTTTCACTCATTATTTCCCGAATTCCACTCATTAATTTCCAATTTTCACTCATTATATATCACTTGAATTGGGGGTACCTAGAGCTACGTACCCCCGGGGTACCATATACCGATTGTTATGATATTTTCGAGAATTAATACTTCATATCCGAAACTCTTCCGTAATTTTCGTCTAGGGTAAAACTAATTAACAATGGAGTAGTGAATTGGATAGGGGCGGCTTATAGTCACACGATTAGAATCGAAGCTTTTAAATCAAACAAGTCAATTACACTGTTTTACACATGATTGCCTACTTTGAATGATCTGTACATACATGGATGAAACGCACCAATATTGATTGCTTAGCTGTGTTCACATCGGTTGTCCATTTTTGTCTTTTTGTTTGGGGTGTTCACATTTTTGTCCAATATATTATCGTGGGTTTGGTTTGGATATTTCTGAAGATAAACCGGCCCGCAGCTTAATGACCTGGACTCTATTCAACAAAGCTAAATGGGCCGGACTGAAATACACAAGACAGCCCAACTGCAATGTTGCGTTACTAAGCCCATTGGACTATCCCGGACGACGGAGTGATATTGGATAGTGCTTTGAAGTTTGAACATAATTCGACACGACTTATGACATCGGAGAAGAGTAGCCTTTTTTACATGACAGTGTTGCGGATATGATTCCTATATGATGAAACACCTCTAAAAAGTTACATTTAACTTTTTGCTATTCGGTGGAGTGGGATCATCTCTGATTCATTCCATTCTAGTTAAACTAATCCCTGACACTGAACGAGAGTCTCTCAGACGAACGACTCCAATTGCCTTGTTATTCAGAGCACGTGTGCATTTATGCTTATAGAACTGACTCGCTAGGAGTTCCCTCTTGTCATTTTAGGTCTAATGCCAACTGAGCGAAGGATGCCAATGCCAAAAATGACAAAACTCCGACATTGTAGAATCCATCAGAGGATCAAGTGAAAATAAGTGATGCCTCATGAGTCATGTGCATCACGACTACCTTAGTAATGCATCATGTGCACTTTAATAATACCTCAAGACTCTCATTATGTTCTCACTAAGCTTTAAGTTTGATAAAAATTAGTACTAACATGACCATAGAAATGAAGATATTTGAAATATTTATAAGGATAATTCACGTACAGGGAAGGTGATGCGACGCTAAGCCACCGTGAATGCGAGCACTGACCTTATTGCACAATGAACTTTGTGTAAAAACAATTCTTCACCAAAACAATGTGTGTTTTTTAGTTAATGATGATTAATTAATAGTGAGTATTGACCTAGTCTTAAGTATTCTTCACTTGGTCAATATACAAGTATAAACTAATTTCTCCAAATTGCCAAAGGCTCGTTTTTCTACCCGTTTCACTTTCAGTATTCAACGGCACAATCCGCGGCCCACATATTTTAAAATAAAGATCGGTCTGAAAAGGGGAAAACGAGTAACCCACTCCCATACCATTTCAAGCCGGCACACAAAAGCATGACACAGCACATACTCTTTTGTTTATTCAAATTCAAAAATAATATACCCTACAACTTAAATCCCCAAAACACCCTTCTTGGTTTTCCCCTCTAGATAAGTAATCAAAGCCTTCTCCCAACTCCAATGTCCAAATCCAAAAAGCACCACAACTGATACAAGTCTGTTAACGGACAAAATCTAATCTGATCTGAATAATACTCATCTGAATAATACTCTGTAGTTACATATACTAGCATTAGGTTCAAATCGATTGGTACTAAATAAAATGAGTCGTCATGTCAAGCGAACCATACAATTTCTCACTATCAACATTATATCAAAGAATACTATCGACTTTATCAGGCCAAATAGCGATGACTATTACAATAACATCTCACTTCTCCCCCGTATCATCTCAAATCCCCAATGTAAAAAACTATCCCATATTAGAAAGGGTGCACAAACTACTCGGTTAACCAAAGTTCCAAAAAAGTTGCATGGCAAGGTAGAGAAAACTCTAATTTAATTCGCTACACGGAGTATAATTTTTGAAACTGTGTACACCCTTCTCAACACGGGGGTATTTTGGGGATAAATTTTTTGAACTGGGATGGAGGGTGTTTATGATAATATAATACTATATTTTTATGTTATCCTTTAACGATTGAGTTGAATGACATCTACACACCACCTTGTTAACGGTATTAACACAGCACATACGAAAAAGCACTGATTAAGCAGGCGCCTTCTCAAGTTCAAAGAGCCCAAATACAGTGTTTTTATTACCTCACACTCTGACTAAAATACCGAAAATACCCCTAACAAATATTGGAAATCGGACAGCTTCCTCTCAGCTGGTTTGAAGTTTGAACACTTAAACGCGTTTCTCTCTCCTTCAAAACTCATTCCATCCCAAAAAAAAACATCTACAACAAAATATACACAACATTTCCTCCTTCTCGTTCACGCTTCCTAATCCTAACACGGCGGCGACCATGTCCCTCTCCGCCACCTTCCTCACACTCTTCTCTCTCCTCATCCTCCACTCCTCCGCCCAACAACCATCCACCCGCCCACCAACAACACCGTCAACCACCGTCGCACCCGCCCCTGCTCCCGCCTCCGACACCTGCAACGGAATCTGGATCACTTACCGTTACATCTCCGGCAAGAAGCTCCACCCGCTTCGGAAAGGACCGAAGCAGCCGTACAGCTTTAAGTCGTCACTCTCACTCCTCAACAACGACGACGTCGAGCTCAAGTCGTGGAAAGTTTTCGTCGGATTTCAGCATAATGAGCTCCTTGTATCCGCCGGCGGTGCCGTACTAGCTAATGGCTCTAGTCTCCCTGGGCTTGTAGGAGAAGGTACTATTCTCGCCGGTTATCCTCAGGCTGATTTGAAAACCGGCATTCAAACCGCCGGTGACGTCAATGCTATGACCGTTAACGTTCCGTTGGAAGGAACTCAGTTCGGCGTCGCTTCTCCCGCTGTTCCGCTTCCGAATAATATCTCCCTCGCTAACGACGGTTATCTTTGCCCCACGCCGTCTAAGATCGGTGAGTAAAGACCGTCTGTATCGTATGCTTGAAGTTAATCGCTTTATTGTGTTAATTGTGATTGGGGATTGTAAATCAGGTTATATCGCGTAATAACTGTCCTATCGATAGATTGTAACTTGTAGATGACTCAAATTCAGCATATACTATTGAAATTAGAGAATGGTAGATGTTGGGGGGCTATGTTTGACTTGGTGATTGGACTTAGTCGATTGGTTGATTGATTGATTGATTGATTGATTGATTGATTGATCGAGGTTGAATTCGTTGCGAATTTTGGTATGGTGATTGTGGTTTAGGATGGTGTGAATTGTTAGATTAGGTGTTGAAGTTGACCGAGTTTTGAGATAGATGATCTCGGGTTGCGTTTGCTATAAGATGATGGAGTTGACCTAGTTTGTATGTTGAATTTGAGTAATGTAGAAGACTAGAACATACCTTGATTTGATTGGTATAATTGTTAGGATGGGTTTGGGAGAATAAAGTTGATGTCTTGATTAGGGATTCAGGGTGTTAAATGACGGTGAAGATGATGGTGAAGGCGATAATGGTTGATCTTGGGATTATGAAGCTTGTATTGCTTAATATTGTAGTAAGTAGGTATGTTTTCTAGGTGATGTATGAGGAATTGATTTTGGATGTTGCATTAGAGTTGAGGATCGCGATCTTGTGCTTAATGTTGGGTTTAAGTTGGTGTGTTTGTTTCATTCTTCTGCACTATCCTGTCTTAGGTGGGGTCTTTTCGTCTTTGAGGCATTGCATTGATGCTGTTGGTATCGTCTCTGTCATGTATTCGGACGTATTACAATGGTGATAAAGTAGTGCTTCTGTATGAAGTGTTGGTGGATATTTTTAAGCTTTGTCTTTTTTATTAATATTGAAACTTGATGTATGTAGAGCTGGAGCATCTCCTGATTCTTCTTATGATCGAACAATTTCTATTAGAATTGGGGAACATCATGTAAATTCTGTGCTTGTGTCGTTTCATAATAGGCTTCTTCTAGTCATGAACAAATTGACCAAAGTTGGTTTCATTTCCGTCCCATGTATCTGTTGCAGTTTAGCTTCTTGCTTTTGTCACGTTATGTGCATTCGGTTTTTATCATTTGGCATACTATATATATATAGTCATGGGCCTCATGGCATAATTTCCCTATGAATTTTTTTACATAACATTGCTTTCCTTCCTTTCTGTGTTGCAGGCAACGTTACCTTGAACACTTGCTGTACCAGAGATCCAGATGCTAAGACAAACATGACCATAGCTGAGAACTTTTTGCCTCGACAAAAGGGTGATCTGACCATCATGTATGATGTACTCCGGGCTTATGGGGATAACTACTGGGCTCAAGTCACGATGGCTAATCACAACTCATTGGGTCGTCTTGACTACTGGCAACTCAGCTGGGACTGGATGGCTGATGAATTTATCAATACCATGAGAGGAGCTTACACTGACATTGTGAATGCAAATGATTGCATCAATGGCCCCCAAGCTAAGCAATATACAGGCCTTGATTTCTCCACAATACTGAATTGTCAAAGAAGGCCAACACTCATTGATCTTCCTGCGCAGTATGCCAATGACACCACTTTAGGGAAGATACCATTTTGTTGCCGTAATGGAACAATTTTGCCAAATGAGATGGATGAAAGCAAATCAGTCTCCGTCTTCCAGATCAACGTTCAAAAAATGCCACCAAACATGAACCAGTCTGCGGTCATCCCTCCCCAGAATTGGCAGATAAAGGGTATTCTCAACCCAAATTATGTATGCGGACCTCCCGTGAGGGTCAGTCCTAGTGAGTTTCCTAGCCCAACAGGCTTACAAGTGAACACAACATCTTTTGCAAGCTGGCAAGTTGTGTGCAATATCACCCAATCCAAGACTGCGAAGCCTAAATGCTGTGTGTCGTTCTCTGCGTTCTTCAATGAGTCTATTGTGCCATGCAAAACTTGTGCTTGTGGTTGTCCTAAAAACACTGGCCAAACATGTAGCACCACTGCCCCAGCAATGTTTCTTCCTCCAGAAGCCCAGCTCGTCCCATTTGATAACCGTACTAAGCTGTCCTTGGCGTGGGCTGACCTAAAGCACCGACCTGTCTCAAACCCACTACCGTGCTCTGACAACTGTGGCGTGAGCATCAACTGGCACGTAGCCACTGACTACAAGAAAGGATGGAGTGCAAGGGTAACGCTGTTTAACTGGGACGAAGTTATCTATGCTGACTGGTTTCTTGCTGCCAATTTGGGCAAAGCAGCTATGGGTTTCGAAAAGGCGTATTCATTTAATGGTACGTTTATGACTGATGAGAACAACAAGAACAACACCATCTTCATGCAAGGTCTTCCTGGATTGAACTACCTTATGGGAGAGACTAATGGCACAAAAATATCGGATCCTAGGGTTCCTGGTAAACAACAGTCTGTTCTATCCTTTACCAAGGCCGATCTTCCTGGAATTAATGTTGCCAACCATGACGGTTTCCCTACCAAAGTATTTTTCAACGGGGAAGAATGCTCGCTTCCTGATATATTCCCGGCAAGCAGTGGCTACAAGCAGGCCCCTCTGGCCATACTCCTGGTTATTCTTGCAGTTCTGGTATTCATCTTTATCGAGCAATGATTGAGATCATAGAGTCTGCTCGGATTTTTTGTAGCTGCCTGCTAATTCGTTCATTCTTTTATGATTGGTCATCATCTGCTGACTATTGGACTGTGACTGAGCTGCATATACATACGGGTATGTCTACGCCCATCTGGGCTTTATTCGGAGAATGCTGCTGAGCAAGAGGTTCAGTCGATTATATCTGTGTGCTATAACTATTACTAGCAATTTAGATTACAGTAGTCTATTGGTATATCTGTGTACAAACATCGGAACTGTTGCACTCTTTCTGAGACCTTATGTAATTTTCTTAATGTGAATTACGAGTAAAGTTAATTTTGTTTTGAATGCGGTGTTGGGGTAAATTTCGAAGTGCAGCTGAATGTCATAGTTCCATGTCATTTTGGACGAAGTTTTGTCTTCGGTAGCTTGCCATATGGTAGACAGCATACCAACGGTGTTGGAGCTGGTGGTACTGTCATCCTGCATAAACCGCGACATTTGATATGTGCCCTACCCGCGTCTGATTTGATGGCAGTCCGGTGCATCCATTGCTCTGCACACTATCATCAGTTCCTTTAGAGCTCTGTATCTAAAGCCCTATTGCTAAGAAGTTACTTCTATGATAAGCCTGAAAAGTGAAAACCTCCTATGAAAACACTCGCCACAGCCAGGAATGAACCGTCTTGTGCTGGAGTTGCCGGTTGCCTCGTGTGGATCGGGAAGACACTACCCGAGGGAGTATTTGGTTGTTTATAGCTAAGAGCGTGCCAAATCATTATGGAGTACATCTCTATATTAGCCACTAGATCAAACACTTGCGTCAACAACTTCGACATTCACATATACCCGCAATAAATATTTCTTTTATTGCGTGGCGGTGACATTTCCCTTTTATAATCGGTATTTTTTTTTAAAAAAAAGTGGGAGAATGACAAGAATCATCAAAACCTTTTGAAGATCACTTAACTGGAATGTTGACATTCACTAATAATAGAAGGAATTAAATAAGAACGTGTTACATTGTATGATTAATGCCCATGTTTGTGTCACCTGCAAAACTGAATTCCCCGGTTCATATGACAAACTTTTAAGGTAGTAAATGCAAACTGTCATTTATTTTATTCTTTTGAAAAAGTAAAGCAAAATGCATAATAATACTTTAGAGATGGAAAAGTGGAAATAAAAGTTAGGTAAATAGGCGGTACGTACATGAGTAACATGAGCTTACATTCAGTCTGAACCATGTAGATTGCGTTATATTGTCCATACAACCTGGATTGCACTTACGTTCTTTTACGTCTCCGGTATGTGTAATCGCTATCCAGTATAGTTCGGATTTAAGTCAGATACGTTGAGCAACGTGAACCTTCGAGTTTTAATATTGTTCAGTTTCAAAAACTCGAACCTGAGAATTTGACTTAAACTTGTTGAGCCTTGCACAAGCTCAACAGAATGCACATCAAGAGAGATTTAATCACAGTTTGTGTTGAAATTGTTGATTGTCAAATAAAAATACATAATTGGAATGTCAACAGGGCAGTTAAAAGAAACTTGAGTATCATGCTTGTACAAGTAACATTTCATTTTGCAGGACTTGTAATAATCTGCATCGAACGAGTTTAACTCGTAATAAGGTAGGAAATTTACAGTCCTCCCAGACCACCAAGGCACCAAGTCGTAAAATCCGTGGTGAGTTTACACGATTTTTAGTGTCGTCTAACAATGCAGGAACACCACCATAGCGATCTCTTTCAAATGTCTAAACAAAATGTGTAACATTATGGTAATTCACAGACAGCAATTCTGCATACAAAGGATCCAACCAAGAAAGGAAGAAAAAATGATCCCAGAGTTTCGTCTTGAGCAATCAAATGAGATTTGTACAGCACTGTCTACAGCTAAACAATCGGCCTCGCGTTATTCGAGTTAGAAAAACAAGGGTTGAAAAATAAAATTTGCAAGGCAATATAAGAAAATCCTAGCAATCTGCAGACTTCTCCCGCCCCCTTTCATATAAACAAGCTTTGCAGCCATTATATCGAGATTACCTCTTTTTAAGGCCTGGCTGCCAACAGATTCAAATACGTTTTCGAAAATGTATCAAATGACTAAATCTATACCAGCAAAGAAAGCTCTTTTCTAGCTGAAAGGTAATGGTTCAAGAACCCGGACTTTGGGTATTTCCTCGATAAATACAGTGTTCTCTCCAACTTGCAGCAGCAGCCCTATGTACACCAGAAGCTGCAATCATAATGTTGCTGAACCATTAATGTCTCACTTCTAGACAGGAATATTATCCAGGGTATACCCATCAAAGTCGTAATCACCAGACCCAACGCCTTCTTGCTGCTAGAAAGCAAACAACTTCAGATGAGTATCTAACAACTTATTACAGGTGAGGCTCAAAAGGTCGAACACTCCAGTATTTGTGATACAGTGTGTGGACAAAGAACAGGATGGGATGGGGGAAATGGTCTTTCGAATTTCATGAAAAGCAAAACAATTCTAAAACTAAAAAAACAAAGCACAACTATAAGACTCGACGTTGTTGGAAGAAAACTACAGACTGAAATTCTCCGAAGAATGACTATTTCCGCAATTGGTTGATATGTAGTTTAGCAATTCAGAAATCTTGCGGCGTGCATGCATCACACATATAACACTGTAACAGTCCACACTAGTTGGCCTAATTCAGCTCATATACAGTTATTGATGGTTATGAGTATTTGTTCTTGAATATGTATTACACATGCAATGCTGGATTAAAGAAAACTGAAAGTGACATAAAATTAATTATTCACAGTATATAGCTGTCCTTCCATCTGGAATGACTATTCTAACTAAGCAAGATCATCTTCTAAATGGTACACCAAGCATCTGTATTATTCAGAACCATCACTGGACACAACAAACTAGATTGATCTCGCCATTTAAACGATATATAATTATATGATAAATTATGATTTGTGTCCTTAGATAACTGAGTTCTCACTCCTTTGTATGCACAAGACATGCTAAGTTGCTAACTGCTGACACGAAATACTGGGACTTAATAGGAGTAGCCTGTAGTGTATATTGTTGTTTATCACGTCACCAAATTTTTAAAACATGAGATAGGGAAATAAAATCTGGAAGCAAAATTCAATATGATGGACCAGAAACTTGGAGAGCAACAACTTGGCTATTAGTATATAATGCAGCAGTAAGGAAGAGCTACGAAAGAAATATTAGAAAAGAAGAGAAATTTCATAACTATATCCTCAATAACGTTCACTATTAACAAATTAAATCTACGACCTATTCCTTACCTGCTTCAGAAGTGCAGACATCAAATCATCCTGACTATATTGCTCGGAGAAGAGGTTAGTCCCAGGGCTCACGATATCAGAGATCCTCTCTGCCTTCACCCTTGGTGTACTGTCAACGAGAACGCCATTGACATTCTGATTAATATTCTGCCCCAGATGTTGGTTATCCAATCCAGTAGAGAACATCGGCTTGCTAGCAAGTGTGTTCCCATTTTGATGAGCCTTGTGACTGGTTATATAAGGTTGATTCACCAGAACTGAGGGCGCCACATTCACAGTGTTCTGCACAGACGTTGTGTGCTGGGAGGACCTACCAAAGCTCATGCTTGGATTCTGCAGCTGCCAATCCTGAGTCTTATGTTGTTGAATTTCAGGGAACACATCATAACTCCCAACATATCCTCTTACTGCTTTTATATCCGAGCTATTTACTTCCTGATTAAATCCCTTGGATGTCATGGACGTTAACCCTGGAGTACTTCCAAGTGGGAAACTATTACCAGGTAAGTCAGGAATTTGGTTAATGGAAGAGTAATCTACCACGGGGGCAGCCTGAGAAACGGGATTATAAACCATGCCGTTTCTGGACAGAACAGCACTAGCAGATGCATTTGACTGCATAGGCTGTCCGATTGAGGGTTGAATGCGGGAAACATGGCCAGCAACACCTTCATTTAACAGTTGTCCTCGAGATTGTTGTGGGGCCATCTGCATCAGTAAAGAGCTACTCTGATGGCTACTAGAAGAACTAGCTTGCGCGTTCATGTTTCCCATATTTTGAGCAGATTGATTCAACCCTGCAAGTTGCTTCGGTTCCATTGTAGTTGGGATTCCATGCAGCAAATTCATTTGCTTGCTGACATTGCTAAGTTGTTGCTGCTGCTGCCCTTCTCCATATCTTAACTTTGTGTTTTCAAAGCTAAACAAATTTCTCTGGTCGACAAATGGCATAGACATGCCCGGTTTAATAGTAGGTGGCAATCTCGTGTATGCTGCAAGAGTTTGAGCAGAAAGTTGACCAGTGGCATGAAGAGCCTGCAGATCAATACCGCCAAGTGACGACATTGCGCCAAAACCAGAGTCTTGGGACATGAAAGAGCCGTTAAGTCCACCTGGATGCTGTGACACTCCACTCAGCCTTCTAAGATACAAGCGGTATTTCTGCATAGCCCATTTGAAAAAAATCAATCCACATAACTGAAATAGTAATTAAATCAACACACAAAGCTTATTGAAATATATGAATAATACCTGGAGATGGCTAGCGACGTTTTCTCTAGTCAAACCAGGAACGTTCATCAGCTCCAAAATTTTCTTAGGAACGGCCTCTGGATAAAAGCATCAATAGAAAATATTAGCCCAGTACCAAAGCTTTAAGCAGTTCACTCTTCACATAGTCAATTGAAGTCAAAAGTGCTCAAAAGCATATAAATTTATGTTCTCAGCTTTCTTATACCAAGTTCCGAAGTCAAAAAAAAAAAAAAAAAAAGTTTTACTTTCTCTCATCTCTGTAGAACCTCCTTTGCAGAATTGAAGAGTTCCAAATTTAAGTCTAAGGATATCAACACAGAATTCTAAACCAAATCAATAGGTTGCAAGCGACATTAACTTTAGGGTTATATATACGATGGATCCTTTCATAAAGGCAACTTGACAATCAGCTACGAAAATAGCTAGTTTTAATGAATGATGTTACACAGAGCAAATGACTCACACAAGTAGATAGCATGATTCACAATATTAAACATTAGTTTTAGGATTGTCAGGCACTTGGAGAACATGGCATTATAGCTCTCTACATACGCCTTGCAGTAATTGCAGCTAATGAAGCAGATGTAATTTCATTATAGGATAGGCAATGAAACAACAAGGGCAGTATATTAAAACTTTACTTACTGTCGATGCCAAGCTGATTGACAGCACCCACAAACTGCTGATGAAGCTCAACTGACCAAACAACCCGAGGTTTCTTGAGCGTAGTTGTATCATCCTTATCGTCAGGATCTTCATCCTCACCCTTCCTCTTTGAACTTTTCCAACTCCCTTCGTTTGCAGGAGACGAGACTGCGTCATCTTGTTTCTGCTGGCGATCACCTTCGTCCCAACTACTCGATTGTTCAACTTCCCTCCATTCATTCTTCTTCTTTCTAACCACATGCTGCCATATGTTCTTAAGTGCCTCTATTCGGACTGGTTTGATCAAATAATCACAAGCCCCATGAGTAACACCTTTCATCACTACTTGTTTGCTATCGTCCGCAGACATCACTGTTCCATTGCATAAACCCCACATTAAAACTTGTACACACTATGGTTGACTCGAAATCAGATGTTAGCAACTAGTCAAAAATTTAACGATTCCAAGAGCGAAAATAGGCTGATCAGCCAATACTCACTGATAACTGGCAGGTCCATCTCCAATCCAACATATTCAAGGAGTTTAAATCCATCCATATCCGGCATATGTACATCGCTTATTACGATGTCGAACCCGTTCCTATTCTCACGGAGTAAAGTCAAGGCAACCTCCGCTCGATTCGTCTTTGTAACTGAGACAACCCGAAAATTCACCACAAACACTCAGATCAGACTTCAGAGACAGAACTAACTACAAAATCTAAGTCAAACCAAGTCCAACCAGCAAATCAAACCTAAATCTTTCTCAAAAAAAGCATACAATATCCAAAGTTTTGAACCAAATCATTTCATTTCATCTCATTCAGCATATAAAGCATAAAAGAAAAGGTGAAAAACAAACAAATCTACCAAAAAATGCCAAAACTAGACAAAAAATCATTAATTACAAGCTCAACAGAATCACATCACAAAAATAGCAAAAAAAATTAACCTATGTTCTCAAAACCCAATCAACTCAATAAACTATACAATAACAAACTAATTTCACAATAATTTCATGAATATTTACTCAATACTCACATTTAACCTTATCCAATACCAAAATGAGTAAAATACCAAAATCATCATGAAAATAAATAATTAACAAAACAACAAAGTAACAAGATGGATCAAATCAACTCTCAAGTAAAAAACAAATCTAGAGTAAGTAAGAAGTTACAAATAAACTTACCATCATATCTACAAGTACGAAGCATCTTCTCTAAAATGATGAGACAAGTTGGATCATCATCAACAACAAGAACCCGAAGACCCGCCGGAAACTGGTCGGGTTCATTTGATTTCCGGGTCGCAACCGTTGAACTTGGTATTGACATGGATCCCATTACTCCACCACCCAAGTTCATCTCATCTATAAATAATTTCTTTATTATTCTTATTATCAATAATAATATTAATTAATAATAACTATAAATTATTAATGATAATTACTCTTATTTGATAATAACTATAATAATAAGAATATATTGTTATAAGTAAGAATAAGGGGTTTGACCCACCAAAAATAATATGGTCTAAGAAAAAAAATCAAAGCTTTCATGTATAAGTAGAGTTTGCATTAATTTAATTTAATTTAATTTAATAATTAAATTAAATTAAAATCCAAACAAACAAATTCACTTCAAATTCTTCAAATTTCAATTAGAAGAAAACAGGAATCTTCTTAGTGAAGAAAAATAAAAACTCAAAAGTTGAAAAATTTTTATTCTTTTTTTTTGCAGTATTATTATGAAGATTTTACAAGATGAAAGATTGGATTTTTGGAAAGTTTTGGGGGAAATAAAAGAGACCCAATTCAGAAATTGGGAAAATAAGCAGACCCAGGTTGAGATCTTTCGGAAATCTGGAGTGAGGAGAGAGAAAAAATGGAGTTTGGGAAGAGAGAGAAACAGGGGAGGAGAGAGAAAGTGATGAGAGAGATTAAAGCAGAGGAATAAATTGATGTGTTTGATACTCCAGTAAATATTAAAAAAAAATAAAAAATTAATATAGAAAATTACTTAAAATAATATTATTATAAGGTTGAAGACATGGCTTTGTCTGTGCTGCAAGTTCTGGCTTCTGGGTACAGATTAAACTAATAATTAAATAAATATTTACATTATTTGAAAATTGGATAATTGGGTGTTAAAATAGTTTTATTTAAAAAAAATAAAATAAAATGTGGGTCACTCCGATGAGTGTGGATACAGCTCACAAACATACGGAACTAGGATTACTGTTTTTAACCAAATCACTCATGTATTTTGGAGAGATAATAAAAAGGAAAATGATACCGTAGTCGCGATCATACCAGCACTGATATATAGGCTAGTCGGATTTTATCGAGAGGAGGGTTTTATAGTGTTTCTCGAGAATAGAGAAAGGTTTCAAATTTCATTCACCGATAATCATTCGACTCTATCTAAGAAATTTTGTTGCAAGCTAGAAGTAGAAGAGCTTTTGTAAGTACTGACAAATACACGGAACGGAATCACTCTTGAACTTGGAGAGAGAAAATGAAAAAATAAAAATTAAGGGTGAGATCATACCAGCACTAATGCAACGGATGGTCGAATTTTATCGAGGATGAGATTCTTATAACGTTCTTCAAGAATAGAGAAATATTTCAAGTTTCATTCAGTGATAATTCTCTAACTCTATTTAAGAAATTTTGTTGCTAATAAAGTAGAAACTATAAGAGTTTTTGTGAATATTGACAGATTATAAGCCAATACATATATAGTGATTAAATATGATTTTATCAATTTAACTAGCTTGCTCGTATTTGTGGTATTGGGCATTGGAGTAATAGCGTTGTTAGTCTATGCATGGAAGTTAATCAATCAAATCTCAACTTTCCATTGTGAAATTTATCTTTAAAATCATATTCATACCTCAGTTACATACCTTTACTTGATTTTTTTTTTTTCGAATTCATGATGGATTTAATCCAATGTTGCAAGTAAAGGTTTTTAACGATTTTGTGAATTTAACTAGCTTATTCGTTATCAAAAGTTCAAAACCATTGCCCTTAACATTATTATTTTTTTAAAAATCTTTAACTTTCCTCTATAAAAGGATCCTCATTATTTATACTTCATACCTCCAATAATGTAGCTTCCGTTAATACTTTTTAACATTTGAAGCCATGTACAAAATGAGATGAGCATTCACATGGTAACCTACATAAATGGAATTGAAATATTATTTACTTAAAATGTAAGGATTACGTTTATAATTATAAGATCTTGAAATAATGATGAGATCAAGCTAATTGATGATTTAGTTTGTACAATTAATGTTTAAAATAGTTGTACAAAAATGTGGTGCAAGACAAATTTATTTGGTAATTTCAAAAATAAATCAGAAAGTTGTTTGAAATGAAATTGAACCAGTGATATAATTATATAAACACCGTTAGTATTCAGTACACATTAGTATTTAGTGCGTATACAAATACGTATGACATAATCGGGTCATAAAATAATGTTGGGAGTATATTTGTATATAGTAAGGCTTTACTGGCCTGCGGCCTACACACATTTTTATCTAGTCCATTAGCAAACAAACAAATGCATTGGGTAAGGTTATTTAAGCTTTTGAGTTACACTTTTTAGTTTTTTCAGAAGAAAAGTTTGCTCCAATTCCACCTTTTAATTCCATATATAAACTCCATCATTCTTTTCTCTCTCTCTCTCTTTTTTTTTTTTTTGATAAAATGTGAAACACTTACTATTTAGTTTTGTATAAATAAGGTGTATCTCTTCATAAACAAAATAATTTTGAACGGGAAAGAATTTTCTTACTTGATTTCAGTAAGCCTTTAATCGTCTTGAAATTACTGAATTATTAGGTGTCGTTTGGATACACTCGTGAAGTCGGAATTCCCATAAACTTGCAAATCCTAGAAATTTAGAAAGTATGGGAATTGGGGAAATTTGTTTGGATGAACAAGGAAATTCAATTCCCATGGGGATCCAAACGACCCCTTAGTATTAGATTTTTCATCATATGGTTTTGTATTTCTATGAATTGCAAAAATTGTTTGGTTCAATCCAATAGATCGACCATTGAGTCGAGGTTTTGAAACACGTTTTTATTGTTTGTGACTGCGTGTGTTAATGATATGCCATCTTGTATAACGTTTATAGTTAATCCAATGTTAAATTATTTTTCAGTTGCATATATCTCCGTAGTTAAGGGCCCGTTCGGTATCACTGCCGTTTTCAGTTTTTGGTTTTTTTGCGTAAAAAATTTAGTTAAATAAGTTATAAAATTAACTTTAAATTGTTTGATTCTATGACTGTCATATAGAAACATAAAACTGACAACAAAAAACTGAAAACCACTTTTTCTGGTTTTCAAAAACGGGATTTTGGTTTTCAAAAAAACAGAAAACTGAAAATAGAAAACGATACCAAACAGGCCCTAAGGTTTTTCATGCTCCTAATAACCCTTTGGCTTAATTTTAAATTTGTAATACTGTTCAACAAAATATTTCTCAAGAAACAACATAAACTTTCATGTACCTACACAGTATCAGATCGGATCTAAGTCATTTATTTTTTAGGTTTAAATATTCAGTGAACACTTTCATCAAGAAATATTTAGTGAACACTTTCATCAACTTGTCGTAAAAATTATCCACCACTGCATGCAGCCTCTTTGCTCATTTTCCCGTCTTTCCTCACCCTCTCTCTATCTCCTACTAACTTGGTTGCTTTGCCCCCTAGCCTGCCACGTACTAGTATTTTTCTTGTTTTACACAATCACACAACTTGCTAATAAATTTGGGAGCATGCAAATCCTAATTTTATTTGCGCAAAGATATAATATCACCATAATGAAAATTGAAAAATGAAATTAAGTGATTGGGATCGGCTCAAGTTGACTTACTCACATCTTACATGATGAATCATTGTTTAGTATACTAATTAACTCAACATTTAATACAAAGTATAAGCTAAGTCTATTTTGTAATGCGAAATCTGGTTCATTTGTTTGTAAATCTAGTTTGAGAAAGAGTATATGGAATACATTGGCCGTGGTCGAGAGACCAAAGACTTTTAGTAAGACCTTTTTTTTTATTTGTACTTTTTCTTAAGTATAGCCGATAAATTTCAGCAATGCTACGTACTCGATTAACCCTTCAATGATTCAATCTAGCCAACCATTCGTTGGTACCTAATGTTACTCATCATCATGTTAAAGGGAATACAAGTGGTAATGATGAAACTGAAAACAAGTCAAAATATGAAATGTAAAGATATCCATTCATCCATATGATGGAAACTAGGAGGAGATGAGAGAAAAGAAAACCTTAGCATGTTACGCCACCCACTAACGCAAATGTAAGGAATAAGGAAATGAAGAAAACAAAAACAATGTTTGAATACTCACTAACTTACTTTTGCAAGTACCAACCAATAATCATTTGTAGCATTTCAAGCATAAACATCAAACTACCAAAAACCTATAAAAGTAGCAAAAACCCTCCAATCCAACTCCACCAACTTTTTTTCCTTGCATTTGCATGATTACTATTATATGAGTTCCTAGTCTAATGGAGGAGTATGTATACACTCCAAGTCTTAGTCATTCCCCTTTCAACACCCCTACCATAGTTGATCAATAGATTAAATAAAGGGGAAAAAAACCTTCAAAGAATTTTGAGAATTTGAGTACACCTAATTTATACTCCAAAGAAGAAGACTCTACATTATTTATTATTTTTTTTATAATAAATATTCAGAAATTATTGAGTAAGCCCATTTTATGTGCAATAGGTCCATTAGATAAACTATCCATGACGTGTATAATAAAAAACGTCATTTTACCGAAATTAGTTAAGTTGCCATTTTAAGAATTGAATGACGTTATAGCCAATTCAGATGGATGCGCTAAAAAGTCGTCTAGCCATCCAATAGTATAAGAAATACTCCGATCATATTAGATTTCAGTTAGTCGAATGTCAATGTTGTCAAGTAAATTAATTACTTTTCCATTTAATTCTAAATGTTGTGATTCGAAATTAGATTTCGTTCTGTTAAATCCATTAGACGAGCAAGACCTATCCTTAAACATTAGTACTTTTTTCAAGAACACATTAAGGTAAGGGGATCGAGAATAATCTCTCCTCCCATGAAAGTGAGAGTTAAAGCTGAGTACCATAAGACTATCACCTTGATCGTGGACTCGTGGTGTATCTATAAGAGCAGCTATTACTAACAAAGCAAGGGTAACGATTTAAAACAACAAAGACCTTTCAACAAGTTATACCGTACTATATGTAATCACTAAACCAACCCGAATCCTTCGCTCGATTAATCGTAATTTTAGAGAAGGGCAGAAAAGAGTAGAGTGTACTTTTGGAAGATGGGGGAAGTGGTGAGAACCAGCTAGAATACAGCATGCAAAATGTGAGACAAAAACCCAACTTTCAATCACAAACCGACACATCAACTTCCTTCCCACTCGTACTTTGGTCCACTTAACTAACCCAAGTACGGTTTTATTTTGTAAAGTTGTAACCCACATGACCATGACCACCTCATTCTACACGTGCTCACTTTTCATTGGGCTTGTGGGCCACTCTACTCGGACCATGCCCGTCCAAATATCTACTGGGCTTTTCTTATTTATTTGGGCCTCAGTATTATAAGTTATGCTTAGGCTTACCCAACTTGGACTGACAAGAGCTTCTCACGTACTGATCTGTACTGTACACTATCTTCAGCTTGTGTAAATTTTGAAGTTAGTATCAATGCAAAATCCCATAATTTAGAAGACACTAATGACTAATTACTACTCATTATCAATGCAAGTTCAGATTCGGACTATACAGATTTACGGAGTATAAAGGACGTGTTAACCCTAGCACGAGTAGAAATGCCTTCCCAAAATCTTTACTCTTTTAATTAAATGTATGTTGAGTAACGATTATGAACATAACATGTATATCAAACTATCAATAAGTTCATTCGTGTTCTAACATACTTTTCACAAACAGAGTATGAATATTGTTTGACTGAGTTATAAACGAGCAAGAACAGATATATTAAACCTAGAATTATCACCAAAAAGTTTAGTTTAAGCATGTACTAAAAAGCAAACTCCCAAAAAAAATAATCAAATATTGCTCTCGTTGAGAGTCGAACTCAAGACCTCCCGCTTACTAAACGGGTGCTCTAACCAACTGAGCTACGAGAGCAGACGTTAACATAATTCACAACAAGAGCTATATAAATTATTTACACCAATTCCATCCTTGCTTTTTTTTTACCACACACATAAATTATTCCAAAAAAATCAACCGAAAAAGTAAAGGCGGTTAAATGGCAAAATGTGTAATAAACAAGCAAAAAATAGTGCAAAAATGTCTAAAAAAATACACCTCTTTCAATTCTGAATGATTTTTTATTTTTCTTATTTGTAATGTTTTTTGTGGTTATAATGCTTTATGACCGACTAACTTTCATTTCCCCCACATCTTACTCACAACAAAAAAAAAAAAACCGTGTTATTTCATTGTGAAACATCAAATAAAACAGGAGGGAGTATTAATTTATTTATTTTTTTAATTTTATTTTAATTGGGAGTGTTTATATTATGTGTACATCATGTTGGGGGGAAGAGAAGAAGAAGGTCGGTAGAGAGTGTATGTGTGTTTATCTCATCTTTCTCTCTCCTCTCTCTCATTTCCTCGACATTTCTTCAGCACCCCCTTTTTTAATTTTTAATTATTTCACCCCCAAACCTCTCCAATTACAATTATTTTAATCAGGGTTTCTTACCAAATTTTAATTGAGGTTGAAATTTCTCCAAAGTTACCACCTTTTTGTTGAGATTTCACTTGGGTTTTTTTTTTAATTAATTAATTTTAATTTCTGGGTCAAGGATCATCATCATCAATCATCAATCATCAATCTTGTTTTTTCAGTGAAAAATATAATTATGGAAGGTGGTGGTGGTGATCCATGGAGCTCAAAGTTGTCTTCATCTTCTTTCAGACGCTACCAATTACGATCTGGTTTGTTTTCTTCCTTATTTTTCTCTCTCTGTCTCTTATTTTTTTATTATTTTTATTTGTTGAAATGTAAGGAGAAAGTTTGATTTTGGTTGGTAAGTGATCAGTGTGGTGGGATTTGTTGAGTTTCAGATAATCAGATGATAAAAATCTTATCTTGTTATTTAAGGAAAGTTGTGAATGATTCAGAGATATTTTAGGTTTAATCGAAAATGGTAAAAAGAATGATGATTTTTGTGTGTGTTTGAGGTAAAACCCACATGTGAAAAAGGTGAAATTTGTTAGCTTTATTAAAACCCCTCTTACATGAAAGATGTGATCTTTGCAAAAAGGTTTTATGTTATGATGCTGTATATTGTTGATCAGTAAAGAGTAATGAAGAAGTCTCTTTTTTTTTTTTTGTGAATTTGAAACAGATGGTTATATGGGAGATGATTTGGAGGTGGAGGATGAGTACAAGCAAGAATTTTCATGTCCATTTTGTGCTGAGGAGTTTGACATTGTTGGCCTTTTTTGCCATATGGATGAAGAGCATCAAGTAGAACTCAAAAATGGGGTAATTATCTCGTCATCTCGTGTCGCCTTGCTCCGATGGTTATTCGGGTTTAGTTACCTAGTAGTGAATCAGGTTCCCGGAACTGTCTTTGAAGTGTGTTTATACTTGTAGTCTCCATTTCCTGCTTGAGGGACAATTGATTACAAGTTTACTAGTTTTGAAAGTTGGGGATATACGACGTGAACTTTCTTACTTATGCTGAAATATTCGATTTCTGTTTAATGGAGAGCATATAAACCCCATCTACAGGATGTAGTGGAAACCTCACATAAAATTGCTGTATGTGAAAAGCATCGACCTTTTGGCAAATGGCGACAATTTTTGGAACCCTTTTCATTTACGGATGGGATGCTTGGTAGTGTATATAATTAGGATTGCAACTATACGTGCTAGTTATCAGTTATCACCCACCTTTCCTCATACACTTTCACATGTGTGCAATGCAACTGAGAATATGAGGATCATACAGGATACAGCTGGCATTTTTAAGTTATAGTAGGGTATCATGTGCATGAGTGTCCTCTAAGCCGTCGTGTCAATTCTCATGATCACATGGGGATCCTTGATTGGTTAAATGCTTGTCTTGTCAGAATTTTGCAACTTTACCGACATCTTGAGGGAGGGGGTGCTAAAGGCGACTGCTGACTGATTAGTGTTGAAGTGTTTACATGATTTTTGACCGCCTAGGAGATTTTGCTGTAAATTTTGTGAGAGGTTCCCTTCATGTGTCCTGTCACCTTCTGAGGAGTGAGTGCGTATGTTTTGTCTAACTTGGATATTATTGTGTTTGCAGGTTTGTCCTATATGTGTGAAGAGGGTAGGAGTTGACATGGTTGATCATATTACAATGCAGCACGCAAATATATTAAAGATATCCTTCCCATTTCCAATTGCGATTCATGCTTCCTGAACATTGTAGTTTGTTTTGTCGCCTTTTGTTTGAGACCGCCTACTGAGTGTATAATACTGGCCATTCTCTAAATGCGTTATGGAGTGTTAAGGGTGTTTAGTCTTATAATCTAGGTGGTATATGTGGAGCTGTTCAATAAGTTTCCACATGCTACTCTACTGAATTAGTATGCTAAATGTCTTTGGTAGTCTGGTGGTGTGGTATACAAATGTTGCGTTTCATTTTGGCGGTTCTCACATCTTCATAGCTCTGTCATTGAACAGCACTTGTATTTGCCAACCCTCAGTCTCTGATCTTGATTCTGGTAGTGTACTATACCTTTTAGTTGCTTGTCTGTTTGCTAGTAGAATTGTCATTGTACCATGCTCGTTGCTGCCTCATATGTGTAGGTCATGTTTAATGCTAACTCAAACTGCTTCGATTCTATCCTCTAACAGGATTGCATAGTGTTTTATTCCATATAAACTTGGTGGTGTATGCTTTGCATGTCTTTGATCAAGATAATTTTCTTGTGATTTTTTTCCAGTAAATGACAAGTGTATGCCCCAGCTCTTAGTCACCAATCTTAAATCTGACAACTTTTAGGTACTTAAATCTGTGTGCCAAACGAATTTTATTTTCTAACTTTGCTTATTCACATATAAATTGTGGATAACCAAGCTCTCTGTCATCTTGTTGTGCATTTCTTGAAATATATCGTTCATTACAATAGTTGCTGCTGCAAAGTGATATGTTATGGATTGTGTTGTTAAATTTGAAGCAGGGTCCCTTGTGGGATAATTGCTTTTTTCATAGAGTAAACAATATCTGTCCATATAAATCCTCCTTATCGACTTGGTAAATCATCAACAATTTGTTGTATTTCCTTGACTGTACCATCACGTTCAGCGCAAGAGGAGGTTTCGTAGAGGTGCGCCGAATTCAATGTTTAACATACTGAGAAAGGAATTGCGGGAAGGAAATCGGCAATCCCTTTTTGGGGGATCGTCTTACGTGCTTTCTTCTTCAAATCCAGACCCAGACCCTCTGTTGTCCTCTTTGATATATAGCTCAAACACCGCAGAAGTCCATGGGAAGGAAGAACCTTGTGGTTCTGTCCCAGCATGCTCTCTTTCAGAAGCAGTCGTGGAAAAGACCATAGAAAGGTAATGCTATTGAATATGCTCCGAGAGGAAAGCTAATGGGTTCCCTTTTGTTAACATGAGCATTTTTGTTTAGGAGAATACCCCCTATCATGTTGTATTGTGGTCAGACCTGTCAATTTTAAAGAATGAGTTTTAAGGTTATAGAAATGTTTTCAAACCTTAGTAGAAAGGCTTAATATATGACCCCATAAGTGTTGCCATAAACTTGTGGAATGTTGTCTTATACAGGGTCTATATGGGCAAACTTTGCTAGTTAGGGTGCTCATTTAGGGTTAGATCTAAGTCATCTAAGTCATACTTTTATGTTAACATGATTTTCCTAAATAATTTGATTTCAGCTGTTTGTTATAGATAAGAATTCAACCCTTCCCCCACCCCTCGTCCGACTTTGTTTAGAATACCATAGAGAAACAGATTGCCTCGCGTAATAAGTTTTGGAGATCGAGAATTGGGAGGGAGGGGGAGGGGGGTGGTAGCAGTAAATGATGAGATATTTCCGGTCTTAGATGCTTTTTTGTTCATGATTGGTGGTCATTAATGGTTAGAATATGGAGGCCTTGTTGTTGAATTCCGAGTTTCTTGTACAAAGGAAGTTCAAACTGATTCGTGTTCCTGTGTATATCTGAAACAGTGCCCAGCAACCTCTTTCTAAAAAGGACCAAGAAGAAAAGGCGAGGAAATCCGAATTTGTTCAAGGGTTGCTCCTCTCTACAATGCTGGATGACATTTTATAAACCTGAGAGAAGCAGTCTGGCGCGAAGTGCAAACTTTGTAGGACAGAGGTCAGGAAACGCTGCGCTTATGTAAACCGAGTCTCAGGGATTGAGATGTTGTATGGCTTGTAGGAAAAGAGAATCTCGCGAGCAATCACACCAGTGTTGAGAGAGAGGGAGAAGAGGGACTGAGTTAATATCTTAGTCTCATTATAATTGTTGTATTGCTTAATGTATTTAGACATGTAAAATAAGTGCAATATTATGTTAGATGGAATAACTTAATAGTATCTCAGACATTGCCTCTTCGTTTACATTCTGCCTCTCCTCCATCTGAGAGTGATCATGTCTTATGTAATGGAAACAAATACAAAGGTAGTATGAAGTATCCATCAAAAGGTTTGCTTCTGCGTCAAGCTACAAGATTGTAGCAAAACTAATGACTTAAAACATGAAAAGATGCCCGACTCCTCACCAAATAAGTTCATTTCAGGCCAAATTGGATAATAATCTTAACGATAAAGATGCTCTCTTGAACAATACGATGAAGTACGTCTTTCCCTTTTCAATGTGACCTTGCCTTTTAATTTGGGGCAGGATTCGTACAGTCATTTCAATGTTTATTAACGGAGTTTTCTACCACAAAAGAATGAGCACGATATTTCCCTCGAAGCATGGGATGATTGATTTTCGACAAACGACCATTGAGCTACAATACATGTCTCTGAAACACGAATTCAGATCAACTCCAACTACTGTAGTATGATATAAGGAAATCAGACATCTCAGCTCATAAAAGAATCTGAAGTTTGTTTTACAATTCATCAAATAGTTCAGACGATACACAACTGTTCACCAAATCCTGCAGATGAATACTCTGTCTGGAAGAGTTCCAATCAGAAACAAGTTCCATATTCCCGGAACATATATAGGAAGGAAACCATGTATCCTTGCCTCTCGTTCATGGTTCAGAAACTATAGAAACCATACATCACAGAACAAAAGCAATACAGAAGCTCCGCCTTCCTGGCTCACCTCACTGAACAGGAAAGAGCGACACTGGAGCTGACGTAAAACATGCAACAGAAACTTATCAATTTCAAGCAAAGCATGTATTTGTACAAATAATTCCCTGCTAGTATCTACTTTTTTCGAACATCACACGATGGCCTCGAGTCATACTCTGGCAAATAAAAGCCCAGGTACTTTCACAGGCTTGTGGATTCGCATTTCAGGGGAATCCCTTCGTCATAAACAACTGTTTCACATCAGAAAAGTTTCCGGCAAAGCGAGTTATTTACCACATAACACAAGATAAACTCCATCCTCTTTGCCAGAAGAGCTTGAAAAATAACCTCTAGCAGGTATTAAAAGTTCCTCGCAGAATACAAACAAATGCAAAATTAAGGTGCATATTTGAGGAACATAAGCCAAGGAGATGATGCGCGCCCAGCTGACAATTTTAAGTTAACCGAAGCCAGTTGAACCGTGGGGAGTCATTAGCTCATCCTATATCATCATCTCATCTCAAGTAGTACTTGTGGGATGTAAAGAAGATGTAATCAGGATGGTTTACTTTCAATTGCCGCAGCCATTCTTCAGCAGCTTGCAAGAGGGAGTTTGCTTTCGGAGATTCATCAACTCCACTTTGATCCCACATCGAGATTTTGAACTTGTAACACGCCATTCCAAATATTGGTAGTGGCAGTTTAACAGCCATATCCGAGGAAATTGAAAAGTCTCTCCGGCATGAACCAAAGTGACATTGCCATTCATTCTGCCCCCCTGTGAATATGAGGAAGCAGTCAGGCCTAAGTCACAGAAATCACAATGCTTTTGAGCTTTCTGTGCCAGAAAACAGTGAGAGACATACCGCTAATGGGCGTCGACAAGGAGTGAAATGTCAAAAAGCAAGAATCCAGGTTCTGGAGGGTTGGACCGGTAGGTATTCTGTAGATTGGATACCTTTTTCCAGCAATTCGTCAAGAAGATACCCACGGTCAGATTCCTAATGAAATCTAATCTAGAAAATTATTGGACAAGGTTGGAAAAAGCATACCATGCAACCGATATCCAACTTGATGATGACAGATCACAGCTTCTATAAGTCTTCAGTTCCGGGAAACGAGATGCAAGGAGAGAAATCTGTTGTAAGATAATAAGAGTCAGAAAAGGAAACGACAATAAAAATGTAAACAAGCAAATAGTATCAGTAGCTGTACTAGCCTTGTCAGCCAAAGGTTCCCGACTAAAAGGACGATCATGCTCAAAATACTCGAACACAAGAACACTGGGTGAAGTGGAAGATTCCCCTTCATCGCTGGATGAACCATTTACAGTGTTGACTCGTAATGAAAGTCCTTTCATACCCTGTACATTAGAATCTGAATCCTGCTGTCTCCACACACCAAAAGAGTTCAATCCTCTTTCTGTTTCATAATCACTGCTGCCATCACTGCTGGTTTCTCTAGATGACTCATCACTCTCCTCTCCAGGCCTCCTGTAAAGAAATAACGAAACAAACCAAAACATTGAGTCAACAGCATTACCAGAATATCAGCCACAGACACTGACAATGTATGTGTAAAAGTTCAACCAATGGGCTTCCAGAACAGTGACGTTCCCCTCTCTGAAGTAGAAAAAGAAAACCTAGGATTCAAAAGCGATAAGCGAACGAGCTGCAGAACTCAGATATAGGAAAGTGGGAAATAGTCAGAAAGTGAGAAAAGAACAATGAAAACCCTAGTCCTCTATCCGACCTACTTTTATATAAGCACACGTATGAGTGAGGGCTATGGTCGATACGAGATAGGTCATAAAAAATGTGCTGTCTCCAGGATCCTAGGAGCTATAATTTACATCGCCTGATGGTTTAATCTTCCAACATTCCAATTCTTCAACAATTGATATAACTGATGTTTTAACCCAGCAAAACAAATAAAAAGTAACTCTTCACATGAACCAATGAGTTATGTTGCTAAACTCATGAGAACCACTACCTGCATCTTCTGATAGATTAAGTTTATAACATACATTAACGTAAAGAACCATCATGGCCCTGCCTAGTGTTCTAACCCAACTGAATGACAGCCCCTTCATATCCTCCCAAAACAAATTGCCCTCTATATTTTAGCAACCCTGGCAACACCCAAACCACCAAAAAGAAAAACAAGAAGAGTTCATGGGTGAAACTTGAACAGTTTCTTTGCTGAAAGTAGACATCAATTATGCACCAAAATCTTCAACCGAAATCTATGCCCTGATAAATGGCACCTCCAACTCAAAACACATTTTTCTATTTTTGGCCCAGCATAATTTATGGCACTAACAATCATTTACAGGTCAAGATCTCATGACATTTTTTCTTTCCTCTCATCTACTATGGCCCATCCATTTTCTCTCACTTCAATAATTTGTTGCCATGACATTGCTCATGGCACTAGTGCCTCACCAAGCCATGAAATGGGTGGTGCCATGACTTTGCATTCTTTAATATTAATTTGCACATGTGAAGTGAAATGTGGGTGCCATGAGTTGCCAATAAAGATGGTCTAGGTCCCTGAATGATTTAACAGGGTCGGCTAACATGGACCATACTACGGAACAAGCACGTTGAAGTTAACAAAGAAAAGAGTGACTTTAAGGAAATCAGCAAAGGAAATTGAGAGGAAAAGAAAGGGAGGAAAGAGAAGGGAGAAAAAATGGAAGAGAACAGCAGAGGTTGAAGACTTGAAAGTGAAAGCCTAAATTAGAGACTAAATTAGAATTTGAGAAAGCATAAGAAAGAGAAGGAAATAAATAAATATGAGGATATCACCCCCCCCCCAAAAAAAAAATCCAAAGAGGACATATTAATGCGAAGGAAAATACATGAAACAATTGAGTTACGTCAGGAGAGAGAAAGGGAGGACGCAAAAGAGAAAAAATCTCCAAACAAACAGATGGATGAAAAAAGTAGAAAAAGATTTTGCAAAACTAGAACAGCATGAAAAAAAAAAGCAATACTTGAATAGCTCAACGAAAAAGATCGGGGGTTAACCACACAACTGTATAATAGTTACCATCCGTAACATACTGGGCTGTAAAGCTCAAATCACTTTTAGCAAGATCTAGACAGTGCAAACCAGTTAACTTATATCAAACTGGTTTAGGTTATCAGAGACACCAATAGCCCATCCAGAGTGAGATGACTTGATGATTTATGCATGCTTTATTCAGTGAGATACTTGAACAGGCTTCCTATATACTCTTAGATAGACATGCATCTAGAAACTACAGTGATTGCCTAAAAGTTTCTCACAATGTCAATCACTAACTATCAACTTCGCCTAAACACTGAAAGAGAAAACACAAAACAGACAACGAAAAAACCAACTGCAATGTACAAGAAATGTCATTGAAGGAGTAATTTAAGAGAGCTAACCTGGTTTTAGGGGAGGGTTTCGATGGATCCATGTACAATTGAATGCCCGATAAATATGGGACATAATATTGAACGACAGAGTCAATCCCATTTAACAAGAGGGGCACTCCAGCCCCGTACGCACTCCACTCTTTAAACGACTCCCAAAGATCACCAAGCACAAAGTACGGCCGAAACTCCTCCTCCGGAGTTCTCCAACCCTTGATGCTAGTCTACGAACCAAAAATCAGCATCACTAATGTCAGACAACAATAAATCTCACCTTCCAAACTATAATAGCAACACGAATGTCACTATTCAAACTAAATTCAACTAATCTTCAACTACTCCAATAACTAAACGCCTAGTACACACTAGTGTACGAACCAAATAATCAGCAACACTAGTGTCGAACAAGAATAAACCTCACCTTTCAAACAATAGTAGCAACACAAATGTCACTATTCAAACTAAAATTCAACTAAATCTCGAACTACTCCACGCCTATTAGAATTCATTGATCCAAACTTAGGTTTTAACTCTTCGCACTACCAAACTCCGAAGCCAAATCCATGTCCACCGAAAACCGCATTCAAAATTAACCAGTAAACTATACCGAATAATTAGCAATTAATTTCGATTGTACCGTCCAAGATGTCCCTATGCAAACTAACTTCAACTAATTTTACGCCGAAATCATCCATCTCGACCTACATTTTGTCCCTAACTATCATCCAACAACAATTCGATGAACTATCACTTAAAAATTAAACTACGTTGCAGTACAAATAAGTAATTAACATCCAAATCAACATAAATCAATCACTAATACTCAAATTAATTAAATCAATTAAAATCAAAACCCTAAAAATGTCGGAAAAAATCAATTGAATAATACCTTGGAAAAGCGCTGAGCTGGAACTGACGGAGTAGTATACTCCAAAAACCGATCCAAATTCGTCGAACTCGCCGCCGAAGACGACGACGATGACGCAACCGGTGTCGCCGTCGCCGTTGCCGCCGTCGTATTCGTCGTCCGCGACGTATTAATCGTCGCCGTCGACGCACAATCATCTAACTCCGCCCGATTATCCGCCGCCGCCACCGCCTTCCCTCTCCCCCCTGACACAACCAGCGCCGTCGTCGTCGTCGTCGCCGATTTCTGCCGCCGATGATGATTCTGCTGCTGCTGATTTTGATTATAGTGATGATGATGATGATTCTGCTGATTTTGAACATTCTCTAACCTAATCTCCTCTTTTTCTTGCTGTTGTTGCTGTTGATGTTGTTGTTGTTGTTGTTGTTTCTGCTTCTGCAACTGCTGCTGCTGCTGCTGCATCAACTGTTGTTGAAGTTGCCGGCGGCCGGGAGGATTGTAGAAACGGTCACCGCTCTTACTCCGACTGTCACCGCTCTTACTACGACTTACCGATGCCGTCGACATTACGCTTCCTCAATTAAAAAATCAAATCCAAACACAATCAAAATTAAAAACAACCACACCACGCAAAACAAAACTTCTCTCTCTTGCTCAGATCTTTGATTCTTGATTTTGTTCTCCCTCTCTCTCTCTTTCCTAGGGTTTATGTTTTTTCCGCTTTCTAGGGTTTCGAATTAGGGATTTTTTTTTTTTTTTTCCTTAGGAGTTGGATTAATTAAAAACCACCACAATTTCTTTTTTCTTTTTTTTTTTTATTTAAAAAAAATGAGAGAAAAATAAGAGAAATGGAGGATTAGTGCAGAACAAGTGATTGTTGGAGGCGAAACGACGCGGAGAAAAAGATGTAGTGTAGTGCTACTATAACTATACTCTGTGCTCGGGTCCAGATACTTCACGATGACTCATCATGATTTTTATTTAGGTTCTGATCTCTGGTTAAGATTTTGACACGTGTCGTACTAGGTAAGCCAAGTGTGAATTTCCTGAGTGGGTTAAAAAAGTTTGTGGGGGCCTATATATTGATGAGTGAGTCTTTTGAAATGTTGATATTCTTACCAAGTTTGATTATTACTCCCTCTCTCATTCTATTTGATTGTGATATTTTGACGATCTTTTCGTAATGGAATGATACGATGTTTTCTGTTCTAGGATTATTGTATAATTTGTCGTGAGTTCTGGTTGCAAAATGAAAGCGGGTGGAGTTGTAAATCATAAGAATCACAAATAATATACCATTAAAGAAAGTGGAATAATCCTACACTCCCCCGTTCCCAAATTAATTTTTACACTTCGTGATGTTTGGACCATTCTTCACCCACGAGGAGGAATGTAAAAATTACCAACCTTCTTTTAGGGTTGAAAATTTGAGGTGAATGTGTTGGTTTTAACTTTGAAGAGGTTGCTTTGTGTAGTTTTGGTGGTGTGAAATGTTGGTAGATGGAACTATGGAAGGTTGTGAACTTGTGGTTGATGATCTTTTGGCTAGTTTAAGTAATGGAAAAAAAAATGAATTGTATCTCATGGTTGGTTGATTTGAGTACTTTCAGATGAAATATGATTAGATAATCGACGGTTGTTATTTGGGTGAAGACGAAATTTATTTATTTTTTTTGTTAAATTTGGCAAAAAAAAAAATAATAATAAAAGGAATACAAGCATGCGATATATTTCGTAAGACGGAATTGGAAATCTGTTGTGATCATTAATAGATGTGGATGAAATTTCATTTATCACCATCGAGATTGACAAAGAGAAATGAGGCACGCGCACACTCCGTACGATATGAAAATGGCTAAAAATTGTTCTAGTTATCATTTTTGATATTTTGGCTTCTTGAGGTTATAATATAGCATTATGAATTGATATTGATGGTTGATTGATCTTTAAGAAATGTAACTAGACATTAGTTGGTTTTGTTGCGTTATCGAATTTGGCAAAAGAAAGTAGAATACAGACACGTTTCGTACGATACGTAATAAGCAACTCTATTCTTTCATTCAATATATGATAACTCATAAGTTTGTGTGAATTTTTGGGCTTTACACACTCGAACCTTAAATAGGAATGATATTATAGTTCGCCATTTAGGACCAAAACGAGTAAACCTCATAGTCTTATACTCCAATGCTTAGCGTTATACGAATAATATGAAGGAACTAATGATTGAAGGTGTGTAGGTGGACCAGTGGACATTAATGTGCAAAATGCATTGCAGGAACTCGGAGGTTAGACTGGACCATAATCAATGTACTCCGTATAACAGTTGAGAGTAATCGGAAGTGAAAGTTATAGATGTAATCGTTGCAACAATTTATTCAAAATGTTCCAATATAATGTCATACACGAATAAGTGTGCAATCGGATAATATACTTAACCTATTGATGACAAATTTTGACCCAAACATTGACATTGGGCCTTGTTTAAAAATTGATGTTATCGGTTCAGAGCAAATGAGATCCAATAAATCCAAACCAGATCAGAATCGTATAAACAAATACCAATTAATAAACCTAATATATTTCCTGACATTAATCCACTTGTATTCGACTAAATTGTTAAAAATTCAAAACAAATCATAACGGATTCAATCAAATCGGTCTAACTAAAATTAAAAGCATTCAAATCAGATCAAAAATACATTATCCTATAAAACTGCATCCAAGTATTAGTGTTCAAGCTCGACGAAGACTCTTGGCTCCGACACAAGTTGTAGGCCTAAGGTCGATTGTGTGGCTTATGCTAAACTGCTAATGACACTAACGGCAGGAGTTTGTTGGGGGCCCATGTGGCACGTTTGTATAACAGGCCCAAGCTTAATGATACAAAATGAGGTAATGGTGTCCACACGCCGTCCAAGTGTCGGTATTTCGCTCCGGCTACACCAAGGTTCGATTAATTTCCAATACTTAGTGATAGTTAATGAGTCTCTTAGCATGTCCGATTGTCCGAACTGGCGAACTCAATCCTTTACAAGAAAATTCAAACTGAATACCACTTATTTAGACCTCGTGTCGATATGTCTCGGATGTACTAGTAGCCGTAGCGTCCACTGCAAACCCATGTAACTATCTGCATACGCCCCTATGTGTAGACATACGAAGTATCACATATGGTTCTAGACTTCTAGCCGGACTCGTACGTTGCATTTATTTGTTTAGAGACAAACTCAGAACAAAGTACGTGTGCCAAGACATGGATAAGTAGAGAAGAGAAGAAGAGATGTGGAAAACGTGGACAAGAATAAATGATAGGGAACAAAAGAGCACTCATTGTGTACCAAAAAAAAGAGCACTCATTTGGGATTGATGGTGTCCTTTGTGTTTGGATCAAAGTCTCAATCTTGTTGGAAATTTGTCACTTCAATTCTGTGACCCTAGCATAATTCTCTAAGAATATTCTCCCATTTATAAACATTTTACCCCCATCATAAATAACACAATATCGGCAAAAATGAATAGGATCATAGTAATACCTCGAATTTTAGTCTGACGTAAGACGGTCTCATATGAGACTTTGGGCAGAGTGAGAAATAGAAATACTACAAGACAGATGAACTGTAACATTCATATCATTTCGACTTCTAGAAATACATTTCGATCTAGTCCGATCTCTTTCTTGGTTCCACACCAGCACATACGGGTATGAAGTTATGAACTCTTGAAGATCAACAAGCATCTCAACTTTACGACAAATGTGGAAAGGTTATCGATCTCATTGCTCACCCCTATTAATATGCACTAGTACGCCAAACATCGAACAATTTTGCCAAGGGATAAGAGAATAACAACACTTTAACTGTGAGAATCGTATCATTCACATATTTAAATTGACAAAATGAGCCATATACTACTAAATCTACTATAAACTATGGTGTAACAAGGTTACTAATCTTATCATCACGTGCCCTTTTCCTTGTGTGTTTATAATGTGATCGTTTTCCTGTCATTTTCGTGGGATTTCTCTAATGTAAAAAGATCATATATCACATACTCACATCCCAGACATATACTAGTATTATCTACTACAATTCTACAAATGGATAAAACTTGGAGTGTTCTCGATATGAAAATCGAGACACATTTGAGATATCGACTCAAAAGGAACTCCTAATATTCAGAAACCAAGCATATCTATAAGTCTATAACCATGGACAAGAACGGTCCGACTATGCAAGAATGTGGTTAAACATCCATGAAAAATCAAACAAGTGTGGCAACGATTTCCAAAATTAGACCGTAACAACTCAAGAAAATTAGTAGAAAATCGAGATGACCCGACCCAATCTATAATCACCTCTATTTCCACCCTGTCCAAAGCCAGAGCACCATCACAAAGAGTCAAAGACACAAGAATTATATGACATCAAGCCATCAAGGCAAATAATGAAAAGTTGACATTGGAAAGTTGCACAAAATTAGTGCTCCTAGAAATGTTTTTTATGGTGTCAATACTCAACATCTGCTTATTTGAGCCGTAGGTGACTATTGGACCATTTTTCATATCATAGTAAAGAATAGGTTTCTCAGCTGTCCATAAAAGATAAAAAGTACCACTTTTTTTTTTCTTTTCCTAATAAAAAAAATTCCTTTAAAAAATATCAACTTTCTCACAAACTCACACCTAAAAACACTAGTTAAACTATTCAATTAAGCAAAATGTGAATGCTTCTTTCCTTGTGATAAAAGGATTCTCTTGGACTTGAGTGGACATCCTTCTCTCTAAAAAAAGCCACTTTGACCAAATTCAACATCATCACTGCCAATGATACCTTACAACTAAACATCACTGGCCTGATGAGACCTACAAATTGCTCATATTAGCCGACCCTAAATCCTACCCTAAATCCTTTACACGGGGCTAATCCAGTCATGTGTGTCGGAAAGCAGATTCTTTCCGGCACACGAAACCGACCCAGATCCATCCGAGTATCGTTCCTTCTCATTATAACTTTCATAAGTTAGTGATTAGTGACATCTGAAACTTAAACATAGCAGGAAAACAAAAACTTTCCCTGCATTTCACTTCTCTTTTTCCAAGCCCTAATCTTCCACAAAGATGATTCCTTGCATGTCCCACCTCTTTACCTTTCAAATATTCCCTCCTCAAATACAAATATAATGCAGCCTATTCCTTCTCAAAGTTGCACACCTCATAAAATCCCAGTTTTTGGCCTCTCCATTCTCCTCTTCCTACAAAATGGCTCCAGATTTACAGGTATGGCTCTATAATCTCATGCCAAAATAGCACTGTCAGATTTCGTCGTGTTTCGAAATCCTTCTGCGTAAGTATTTCAGATAGCCCTGTCTAAGATTTTCACAGTTTTCCTGCCAAAACAATGCAGAGACCTCGAATCACAGAGATAAATGTACGAATGGACTGCAACGGATGTGTGCAGAAGATCAAGAAGGCTGTGAATAGCGTAAATGGTAAGTTTACGACATTAAGTTTTACTGGATTCTTAGATAACCCCTAAAGTTACGATCATAATCAAAGAATACTGCTACCTGCAGGAATATGTGATCTCTACATAGACTTCCCTCAGCAGAAGTTAACGGTCATCGGATGGGCGGATCCTGAAAGAATTATGAAAGCCATAAAGAAAGTCAGGAAAGTTGCTACATTATGTTCCCACACAGAAGTACCAGACCCGAATTCTCAGCCAACAGAACCCACGTCAGAAGCCCAAGGAGGAGCTCCACAACCAGATGGAGGAGCGCCGCCTCCAGAAGGAGCAGTCCCAGGACAGGAAGCCGGAAACTCTCAACCAGCAGAACCTCCACGGCCTGAAGAAGCCCCCCCTGCACCACATGAGCCACCTTATGACCAACCTCCCCCACAGCAACCGCCAGAAAATCCACAACCACAAGGTCCACAACCAGAATCGAACCCTCCACCTCCACTTCCAACTCCTCCAACAGAGATGCAACCAGGCCAGCCATCACAGCCATCAAACCCTAGTGATGTAGAGGAGGTCCATGTGACATACCACAACCCACATGACCCTGGCCGCAAATATGGCTATGAAAATGGGTACACCCCTGGATACAGCCATAGTTATGGCGGACAATGGAGCAGTCACCCTGGAACCAGTCATAGACATGATCCAGCGCGCCAGCATGCTTATTATGAGCCATCATATGAGTCCGGCTATTATGAACGGCCCAGGCCTGTTTATCATGAACCACCACATGAACTTGGTTATCACGAGCAGCATAGGCCTCTCTACAATGAACCACCACCTCGACCCGCTTATCACGACCAACCTTCTCAGCCTGCATATCATGACCCACCAACTCGACCGAGTTATTATGAACCACCACCTCGAGAAGCTTATCATGAACCACCACCACCTCGACCCCGGTATCATGAACCCCCGCCACCTCGACCCCGGTATCATGAACCCCCGCCACCTCAAGCCGTTTATCACGAGCAACCACCTCAACCAGTATATGCAACTCAAAGTTACAACATGTACAGACCTGCTCCTTCCGTCACACAGTATCATTATGTACAATCACCACCAAGATACACATCCCACAATCGCACAGACTACTACGATACGGATCCCTATGATTATGTCAATTCCGGTAATAGGAATGTCTCTTCTATATTCAGTGATGAAAATCCAAATGCATGTACAATAGTATAGTAACAGAAACATTAGGTTCATTGCAAAGGCAAAATCCTATTTCATTGTCCATTTGTGTTGCTCCATTCAATTACGTGACAGAAATGTAAAAATACAAGTATGAGATAATGCTGAGGAAGGAATCAGATTCTTGCCTTGTGGCCAAAGAAGATTCAATACCGAATTCTCCTTTTCCTAGAGATAATATACTCTTATAAGCAAATGAATACACAGAAATGCCACTCATTCATTTATTACTTAACTTCTGTACTGGCCACTATCTATTAATAAGCATCATCAGCAGTTAATAGAACACATGAGTTCAATTTAGCATGATCAGCAGTCACGAAAGACCACTTCATATCGTGGCAATCAAGAAACGACGAAATTTTCATTCACGGAAACTGGATGAAAACCCAGTAAGGCGATACGCCTTAACAAATTCAAATTTCCTACTCTAGTTCACTAATGAGATGTTTGGTACACTAAAACAATAAATCACCTACTACGTCACCAATCACTATCAGTTCACCAAATCATAAATCCGACCTACTCTAGCAACTCGCAAGCCCCTCCCCCTCCGACTCAAAACTTACAAGAACTCACCTGACTTACACCATGTGTCATACTTATACCTTACTCTAATACAACATTCCACTACTACTTGCACTCCTATTTCCCAGGCTATTTTTAACCCTACTTAGTTTTTCCGCCCTTAACATTGGGGTCCCCTTAGAGACATCTAGCCCAAACCCCAGTCCTGATAACAAGTATAGGAAAGAGAGAGAAAATAGAAACAAAAAGCCACTAACCATTACTCATTAGCTAGTTTCTGAAACTATAAACTGCTGTTTCTTACACAGATAACAAGCAATACAAAAAGAGAACATAACCTCGTATCTTAGTCATCATTGTCTTCGCCACTAGACTCGGATTCATCATCATCTTCTCCAAAAAGGACTTCATCGACACTTTCATCTTCATCGTCGCTTTCAACTATCTCATTTTCATGTAGCAACGACTGAGTCTTCAGCTGGGTAGCCTTGTCAATCTGTAGTAGTGCATATCAACCATTAGGTATTATTCTGTAGACAGAACAATTTAGATAACAAGGTGAAATCACAAACCTGTGCAATCAAAAGCTGCATACGACCAGATAGCTGTAATAAAGATTGAGCAGTAGATCCTCTCAACTTAGCAATCTGAAACAAATGACCAATTCAGCCCATGTGACGAGGACGGGTAAGTGCATGAAGGGCTAACTAATGACTCAATGATGCGACTTTATTTTTCCTTACCTTCGGACGGGAGGGAGAAAATGAGGCATTTTGATAAAAACATTGAAGATTTAGGAGGTAAATTTGGAAAACCATCACATGAAGTCTACCCACTATGTCATGATGATTAAAGTTCTCACTAAAGCAGTTACTAAGTGATCGGATGAGACAGCCTCATTAACATTTGAGAAGCCATAATGGTCATATCGCATAAGCATTCAACCACTATAACACCTGGTTTCCAAACTTAATACTTCTATATCAATATCTCCTGACATTCCAAGTGCAATGAGCTAAATGGCAGCCAGGTCCACCAAATAAGGGTAAAACCAGGAAAAAGGTGTAGAGCCAAACCTTGTACAAAGAATAGATCGCAGCATTTTCAGGTTCTTGAGACATAATTTGATGTCCGTGATGTACTAAGATACTATAAACCCATGGGAGCACATATTTTCCACTGCAGGACCTGTAAAAGAACAAAGTAAGTTCAATGTTGGTACTTCTCTTTTTATTAGAAAAAGTATTCACTACAAAACAAAGAAACATCATCAAAGCTTCACAATCAAAATCGCGAAAGGATCCAAGCCTGATGGAAATTTAACCATTGAGAACAAAGTAATGACATCACCACTTAGCATACTTTCCTATTTTTCAATAGAAAAATCAGTAAACAAGTCGACAAACTTACCGTGATTGCCACAAATCGACCAAAACATTTAGCGTCTCGTATGGTACATTTCCAGTTAAAGAAGAGACTACTTCTCTCATCTGTACAACAGTCAAAAGTCAGGTGATAAATCAGGATAACCAACTTCAGATGTCTTTAAGCAGACAACCAATGTGTGCAGATAACCAACCTTTTTTGGTGGAACCATTGTTTCAAGAACAATGCTTTTCAAAAGGCTCGTATGTCTCACGGAATTGGCCTTAGAATCATCCAGATGACCAAGTATACCCAAAGATTTGAGTTTGTCCTCCATGGGACATGCTGTGGAGTCAGCACAAGCAACATTGTCAACACCAGTTCATGTTTATACAGGCACTTCATCGGTTTTATAGAATATCACAGCTATAAAGAAAAAGTCATTTCAAGCAGGAAAAAAGACAGAGCAAACTCGAAGACAAAATGCTTGAGAAGAGTAAAACTCTTGCATAACAAGGACTGCACTCAAGCAACCTTAAACATGTGATCAGGCATATACAGATATACTTGCCAACTGTGCTATACTATTTCACATAAAGCACTTCCATAACATAGGAATCTTACTTTCCAATTTTTTTTAACTAATTTACCCCAACCCAAGAAGATTAAAAAAAAAGAGAGAGAGAGTTCTTCAAATAGACATATGAGAGAGAATCTATTAATGATAGACTGCAAGAACATTCACAAACATTTCACCCAGTCCTATCTACTTCAGCAGTCGTACAACATAATAAAACAGCCCCTGAATGTTCTAAACAACCAAGTAAGCAACAAAGAGAACAAAGGCATCTTATCCCAAAAAGATTTTGGACATTCAAACAACCTTGTATTCATGAAAATCTTGACAACAAATGAAGAAAGTGAATTCACCTTGTCCATCATTGGTTAATGCAAGATCATAGTCAGGTACAAAAGATTGATCTTGCTTTATTCTGTCATGATCAAGAACGTTAGGTGCTGGAAGCAAAGCTCCTTCTGCATTGGAACGGTCCAATGCTGTGGCTGTTAAACAACAGAAACGTATATATTAATAATGTTAGTTTCCAAAAGGCAACTTAAATGTAGTAAGAAGAGGGGGTAGATTAAGATTCTGAGCCAGGCAAGCCAGCTGGAGACTAAACAGAATGCAAAAACATGATTAGATTATAGACATTGCTGTCTTAGTAATTGTCCACAACTACAACTCTAACAAGTTAACAGCCATTTAGACAGTCTGGCTGATTTGCATGTCTCCTGTAGACTCAAGTGCTTGCTTACTATGATATCTCTTGTAATGGGGCCCCCAGTAGAACATATTCAACAACATAACTGCAACACAATGACAGACTGACATGAACAGGTATAAAAACTTTGGGCACGCTTCCTGCTCTACATTATCTGATTACGACAAGATAGTACAGACTGCCTGATAAGATCGTTGAGGAGTGTGGGGGCAAAGCTAAGTATTTTCTAAAGTTTCATACTTTCATTAGCCTCAAACCCAGCCTGCGATTAAATTATTTTAAAAGGCATGGTATGACAGAAACTTCGAGAACCATCAAACGCTCGGTTAAAGCATTGTCAAACACTACCATGTTGGCTCCTATCATATCGAATGATGGATAAATAAGTGCAATGTTACAGGGTTATGCAAGACACTAGTAGCAGCATAAACAGGATGCTAATACGTCACAACCACAAGCGACCAACTCAGAGCAGCTAAAATTTCAATGAAGCCATACTCACCTCCAGATTGTAGCTCCAGTTGTTTCTTAGTTTTACGAGACTGACTCAATGGCAGAAGTAAACCGTCCCTGGAAATTTTTAGCATCAAATCTTCATCCCCGTGACGAACAACAACTTTCTCAAACAAGGGTTTTATCAGGAAGCCTTGAGCAATAAACACATTGATAGATGCCTGCTCAGCTACGCTTTGAATTCTTGCTGCGAATATGGCAGCTGCGCCTTTCTGGAGTTTCATATGATTCTCATCGAAAGATAGCATTATCTTTGTAGGTTTTGCCTTGGCTAGATCCTCAATATCCTTTCCATACCAGAAATAGCATACACCGACCTCAGAAATGGATAGAAGATAGAATCCTGTTCCATCTGCTCCACCATTGTCCATGCGCCTGCAATCAAGATACACAGGAGGGTTGTCCATAGCAAGAACACAACTTGCAGACTTCTTCTTGCTTCCATCTGCTCTCCAAACTGCAACATATCTCTCGCCCGCAGCAGAAGAGAACACATATTTCCCGTCGTCACTCATGGTCATACACCGTACAGCATCCTACAAGCATCAGTAACGTCAATTGGCTACAACATACACAGTGTACAGTGCAACAATAACCGATGGCCACGACGATAACAGCAAGCAAACGGATATGGAACATACCGGATGACCAGTAAACTTCTGAATTTTTTTCAAATCTCCACTACCAAATATCTTCATTTGAGCAGCTGCAGTGGCAATTGTCTTCCCATCTGCTCAAAGACAACATTAAATCACAATATGAGACAAACTAAAATTGCTTTTGTGAAGCTTTGACACATAAGCAGTGGCAATTATTGACCCCAATGACAAAGATAAAGGTTAAAAGGCCGAAATGCATCATAGTATAAGTCCACATACCAGGTGAGACACATATGCTGGACACTGCTTTTGTTGAAGCTTTGAATTTTCTCAACAAGTTCCCATTCATTGAATCAATCTCACAAACCATCCCATCCGCACCAGAAGTATAGATGCACGAACCTTGAGCAGCAAAGGCAATTGCACTAACCCCTCTACATCATATAATTTACAAGATTTAGGAATATTTAATTACAAGTACCAAATACAAGTATCAATATACATAAAATTACTGTAGTGAAGTACTTGAGATTTTTCACATATATAACCACCTTTGTTTCCTTTTGATATTTCACATATATAACTACCTTTGTTTCCTTTTATTTGATGTTCTAGGTAACTAAGTTCCACAAATCCCTAAATCAGTATGGGTCTTGTGAACTGCTCTGCTAGTCTCTGGCTAGCTATAACAACACTATATCAATCTGCTTCCCACGGCAACAGGTCTGATATTAGGCTTATAATAAAGCTCAGGCAGTCGAGGGACCTCAAAACTAACTTATAAGGCTTCAGAAACCATGCTCTGAGTAGGTAGGTCAGAGGCCAGTTGTAAGAAAACAAGAAAGGATGGACAAAAAATTGACGCTGCGACAAGAAAAAAAAACAGAGAGAAAGAAATACTATATCATTCCCTTTGAACTACAGAGAACAGTACACAGCAGTGCTCGACTGCTAGTTGTGGTCATCTAAATTCTGGCGAGTACCTTATTTTTTACCCAAGAATCCTGACTCTCACTATAACCGATTGCAATATCTAATGACGGTAACTAAAATTCCATAGACATGTACTTCACAAGAGATTGCATGGTTTAGCAGTGCAGGGTCAATTCTCAAATGAAGTACAATTTCTTCCCCCATTCTAAATGTTCACCAAGAAATGATTGAACGCTTCTGCAAGTAAACTGCCAAATACTCACCCTGGATGACAGTCGCTGTTTTTCCACTTCAACTGACCAGCTGATACATCAAGTGCTAAGACATCGCCACCACCTGTTCCCAACACTAATAGCGAAGTACCTCGCTTCCTCTTCTTCTGTCATCCACCCGAAAAACCCGTCAGAAAACAATTACACCTACAAATTTAACTTCAAACAAACAAACAACCACCAAATGCAGCTCATTTTTCATAGCTCCAAAAAAAAACAATACCTTCCTCTCGAACGAGACCCATTTCATACATGTGTAATCAATGGAAAGATGACCTCTTTCCTCTGGCTTCGCAAACAAATTCGTCTCACCACTCGACGCTATATCCGAAAATTCAGATTGAAGCTGCCCTTTAACAGTATCCCATATCTAGAAATCCAAGCAAAATGTTTCAAATTTCAGAATAAGCATATTATTATTTCACAAATTACTTAAACCCCTTCTTAAACCTCCACAACCCCAATACCCCTAAATCTATCAATAATTAATCAACATAAAAATTAATTAAAAGTCCCTAAATTTCTTCAACAAAACCCTAGTAAAAATCAAAACTTTCATACACAATTACCCTAAAACCCTGCTTAAACCCTACGAAAACAAATACCCAATTCTTTTTTCACACAAATTTCGAATTAAAACTACTCAACAGCTGAAAAACACTTAAAACTAATTGATACAATTAAATTGAAGGGCAATTAAAAAAAATTAGTGAATAATTAATAATTAATACCTTGATACGACCATCACCAGAAGTAATGGCGAAAAAATCAAGAGATGGGCTGAAACAAGTCAGTAAATCTCTTATATTTGACGAACCCATGAATAAAATTAATTTGGGGGAAAAAAAATTGCACAGTTAATTTGGGGGAAATTTTGCTTTAGAAGTTAGTCAGAGGGGTTTGTAGGCGTGGTGTTTTGTTGAGTACTCAGTAAGCTTGAAGTCTTGAGCGGCTGTTTGGTAGTTGCTGGTCTAGGTTATACATTTTACCCTCCCTTCATTTTTTACTGTTTCCCTTTTACTGCTTCTTATTTACTTTAGCCGCGGGTTGAATCGTCTCAGAGGTCCATCCTAAACACGAGATTTACCGGCATATAATTGATGTGTTAATTATATGACTAAAAATCTAATTGAGCTCGAGGACAAATTGCGAGATTTGGCCCGTGTTTTTATCTTCGGGAAAATGAAAAGTCCTATACGGGTATTCAACTTGCCGAAAAATGAGAGCCGCTTATAAAAGTTAAAACTCGCGTATCGAAAGTTCCAGCTAAAGAAAAAAAAATGATATTCTCAAGGTGATTTTGAAACCTATTGTCAATTAATTTGTTCTTGATTTTTTTCACACTGCTTATCACATACAAAGTATATATATAATCGATAATATAGGCAACGAATTTAGATGCACCGGTTGCAAAGTTCGTTTAGACTCCGAGTATAAAAATTTAGACGTCTCAAAACAACTCTAAATTATATCGAAAACATGATTCATTAATCGTCTTTATTTGCGTTAAACGCCTTGTGTGTGGAGTCTATAATTCCACAATGAAGCAAATAGAATTTCGGATTTTCGACTATTTGACTATGGACTACCTACGCTTTCGTTGTTGTGGTCCAAAAGAGAAAAGGGTAGTCCAATACTTTGTACATTACAAAAAGAATATAATGGGCTCCAATGGGCCAACCCTTATATACAAGGACCTATACATAAGCCCACTTTATAAAAAGAACTACTCCGTATATTATAATTCAATATAATATTACAAACTTTTGGTTCGAATTAATTTTTTTACACATTCGAAAACACTACTCTCATGTGAGACCGCCTAGTTATGGACATATGTCAATCCAAAGATAAATTAAGCAAGTTTTTAGAACAAAAAACGGGTCTTGAAAATTTGTAATTAACATACTTTTACCATCACACGGATTTACAGAATTCAAGAGTCATATTCGACCATACTTGATAAGTTAATGATAAAACCGTCTTATAAAATAATTTGTCCATCGAGGAAAATGAGGCAGCGCCATCAAATAGGCGTATTCGGGTAATCAGTCCAGTGAGAAATGAGGGTGGCAGGTAGAGAAAAAGGTTAGCAATGAATCAGCAGCAATGACAACTCCCAACTCCAGATGGGTATCTAAAAGGGAAACAACAGGAAGAACATTACCTGGGATTCCACCAGGAATGTTTGAAACCATGGCTTTTTGGTGCAGACAAGAAACAAAAAGTGCTGCTTGACAAAAAGTCAGACAGCTGATCACAACTGTGCACAGTCAGAATAAAGCCAAATCTGACAACTCAGGTTTCCATCTTCATTAATCTAATCAAACAAAACCTTTGTTTCTTCACCTAACATGTCTTCTTCAACAAGTTTTACAGCATGGCATGACTGAGATTGATTGTGATTCAGATGCCCACAAAAGGAAAAAAAAAAACAAATCGGAACACTCAACTCTATGGGATCCTGATCCGATGGGGAGTGATGAAATAATGACAATTCACAGCAATCCACTGACAGTAATGGTAATAGTAGTAGTAGTAGTAGTAGTAGTAGTAATACTAATAAGAAGAAGAGGAAGAATACTTTCTGTCATCACTACCAAAAATTTGCTTACACAAGAATGAAGAAATGAAGCTGTACACTAATATGCAGATTTCGCGGTGGATATGCAAGTATGCAACAAGAAGATGATGATGAATAATGAACAACTATACTTGAGAGCATGTAGTAGCTTATTTTGAAAGAATCTATCCTATTGATGCTTGTGATCAACGGGTTTGTCCCTACTGTCGAGCAGGGAAGGGAGCATTGACAGCGGTTGCTACCGCTGTGAGTTGAGCAAATGATGTTATAGGGAGGTGGCCATACCATCAGAACTCCGTGTGGAGATGGAGGTGGAGGGAGAAGAATCAAGCTCGGGACAAGGCTTGGGAAAGACACTCTTGGAGGAACCGATGACATTGGAGCACGCCCAAGTAGTAGTCGAGATTGAATTGAGAGACAAGGAGATATCTGCGAGGGTGAACTCAAAAGGAGATCCCTCGATGCCAGAGAAGCTACCAGCAACTGTTATATTAACCCCAACCACGTTACTCAATGTGATTCGTTCCAAAGTAGGGAGAGCGCTTGGGTCATATTCTTCGTCTGGATGATTGGTCCATTGACCACTAGCATTGAACGCGGTGTGAGTATTTTCCATCAAAATATCAGAGACCGTAATGTCCTCTATGTAGCCACCCCTGCCTACGGCTGTTCTGAACTCAATGCCGGAGAGGGAGTTGTTTATATGAAGATGCTCAACTAGAACATGAGAAATGCCACCAGACATCTGGCTGCCGAATGATAGGGCAGAACCTGTTGATGCTTGAAGCTGGACTTGTTTTATCTGTACATAAGTAGTAGGCTTGTCATAGGCAATGCCGTATTCATCCCACCCACTTTTTAGTGATATGGCATCATAACCCATGCTTATGTTGCTGTTCTCTATGCAAATGTGATCTGATGAGTCTGAAAGCACAATGTTGAAATCAGATCAGAACACATACTGCCGTTTCAGTAATATGTATATAAATCGAATGATCAAAAAGCAAACAAAAGCAAAATGATAGAGAAAAAGTTTATTCAGAACGCAAAATGAGTGTCCGCCTCTTATTTTACTGAATCCTATGCTGGAAGTTCAGGTATAAGTAAGCTTACAACTGTTTAGCAATTAGCAACTCTATCTTTGGGAACATGGTGTATGACTAGACTAAAAAGTGTTTAGGATTCAGAAAAAAATTCTAAGGGCCACTCGGTCCCAAACTAACCAAAAGTCACGCTTACTATGGAGTGACCACCGCACAAGCAGTAAATGTGTCGAAGGATTGCATTGGACTAACAGATATCATAAGAAGTTGTAAATTAGGTGGTCGGACTGGTGCAGAGGACTTCTGAGATTAATCATATCATTCATATGCTTTATAGATCATCATGGGTTATTAAGAAACAACAAGAAAAATATCAATTGAATAAAGTTCCACATTATTAGATAAATCATAAGGAAAAACAAGGTTCAGAACCTCACCTGGTACTATCCCAACTGTGTGAGGAGAAGATGCAGGAGCGAAAGCTGAAATATTTTGTACTAGTACGTGGCTGCAATATGAATTATATGTTAAATTTTTCAATATCCCTAGTAAAATATATAGTCATAATTAAGCAATAGAAGGGAGAACAATAGTTTTGACCAAGATACCTGCAATAGACAGGACGGATGTTATACGAAGGTGCATTCAAAAACGTCAAGTTTGAAACCACAACTCCAATGGAATCCACAATCTCTATAAGATGGGGACGACTGTGATTCAATGTATGGGAGTGATAGGCATCCCACCAAAATGATCCTTGGCCATCAATAGTTCCATTGTTGCCTAGTCCACAATGCAGACAATCAGACACGCAAATCAAAGTCAGAAAGCGTTCCAGAGCAGGTGAATCACAAAGATGAAAAAGTAGAGCAAGGGAGAAGTAATCACCTGTTATTACGACATCACGCAATTTGTATCCATTTACCAAGCTCCGGTATCTACTTCCCGGAACCTCATACCCACGGCCATATGAAGGCAAAGGGTCAGCAACTCCCCAATGGTTTGGATCCTGCACATGTTAGGGCTATTAGTTAGTGGTGGTGAAATAGGTGAACAAGTGAGTTGATAACTTTTTAATTTCATCTTCCATCTAGGAACTACGAATTGGATGACTTCTACACACAAGTTCAGACCACCTTCTCCAATCAAGTAGTTTACTCCTATAGTCTACCTAGGTATGCCAATTAAGCTTCATGCCACCCAAAGTCGAATTTAGACATGAACATTCCATAGCCTGAGGCTAAAGATGAAAACTTTTCAGCTACACTGATGTAAAAAGAGTACAAACTGAACCTGCGATCCAAGGATAACAGCATCCTTCTCCAAGAAAAGCGTGAGGTGGTTTGTAAGATTGAAACTTCCGGTAAGCCACTTCCCAGGGGGCACATACAATTGGGCGCCACCTTTGTCTGCAAATGAGTTGAGATAGAAAATGGCATTTTGAAAGGCACCGGTGTTCAATGTTTTCCCATCCCCAACAGCACCAAACTCCACAATCGATACACTATGAGGTCGAGGATTCAATTCCGGCTTGTTTTTGCATTGTTCCTCGTTCTCTTCCCCAATAACTTCAACTGCATTGCCAAGTACAAACAACAGAAGCAATGCCACCTACAAGAGACAGAAAGCGCGCATACATTACATCAACCAGAATTGCATAAGGAGAGTAATTCCACTAAAGACAATACAAACCCTGATATGACTAGCAAGAGGATGTGAATACAGAAACTGAGCAGTAAATTTGAAGCAACTCGATCAAAAGGTTGGATCTTTGAGCCAAAATCGGACCGAAAAAGAGACACAGAAACTCTGACAAAAACATACAAAATCCAGAGATTTCAAAAAGACATTTCCATTTTTTGAATGAATGAATCTAGTTGCTTCAATACTATTTATGGACAAGACAAACTCCAGACTGCAAAGCTTGATCTAGAAGTCATTTCAGACTACATTATTCCAGAAATTCAATCATAAAAAGGAATAATTAGCAGCAAACAAGCACAGCAATCAACTACAACAAAATTCCTAGCACAACAACAACAGACACAAGCAGATTTCCACCAAATTTCCACTGAACAAAAACAGAAGAAATCTGCAAAATTGTGCTCAAACAATCAAAATTAGAGCAGGATCTACTCCAATTATCAAATTCAGAAAAAACCCAGATCATGAAATCTGCTGATCACCCCTAAAACACAGCAGAAATCAAGAAAATTGAAGAAATTGAAACACCCTGCAAAGCTTAAAAAAACATACTTACTAGCATCTTCATGTGGTCAGAGCTTCTGCAGGAGAAATGTGCAGTGCAGTGCAGCAGAAAGAGGAGAGAGAAAGATGGAGAAAATGTAGAGAGAGGAGAGAGAAAGAGAGAGAGAGTGAAACAACCTCCCTAAAAACAGACAACAACAGACACACACCCAATGACCTAACAAAAAAAAAAAAAAACACCCAGCAATTAAAATTAAAAAAATCTTGCAAATTTATAAATTATTTTAAAAAATACCCATCAAAAAATAACAAAAATAATCCATAAAAATTGGCCCAGACTAAATTATAAACATCAAAATCAAATCTTTTTAATATATTTTCTGTCCCCTCTCTCTCTCCCACCACACTATGATTATGATTATTATTATTATTATTACGGTTTATAATTATATATAAGTAAATGTTGATTATGTAAACGACAAAATAATAAATGGGGTAATAATCAAAATGAAAATGAAGCAAAAAGGAAGAACAATTAAATTAAATTAAAACAAATCAATTAAATTGAATTGGGGGGAAAAAAGGATGATTAATTTAGGGGAAATGAGCAAATGACAGCTTATATTAGCACAAGTATGATCAAAACCTTCGAAAGACAACAACTTTGGAAAGCTTGCAATAGAATAAACATGGAATTAATGTTGCCAAAAAAAAAACTACTAGTATATATTAGGAAAAAGAAATTATTAAGGACCCATGAAAACAAATAATTATAATTATAATAATTATAATTACTAAGCAGTAATTACAGCCCTGAAAAACGCTTTGTTGTAGCCGACAAAATTTTAAGTAACGGCCCCCTCTCTCTCTCTCTCCTCATGCAGAGTTGAGTTGGCTGGAGTGAGTGAGTGAGTGAGTGAGTGAGTAGAGTAGAGTGAGAATGACGGGGTTTTGAGAAGAAACAAAGATCAATTTAACGTACAAATTTACTACAGTTTCTTGTCTCTTGATTTACAAGTTGTTGTGAATCGTGATCCTTAAATGAGTGGTAAGTGGTTCGATTTTCGATTCTTTAACTCGAGGATTGGTGAATAAGCGGTGTTATGAGTTATGACGGGTTTGTTCAATTGTTTGCGAAGTGATCTTAGATTCTTTGTGCACATAGCAGCGTATGCTACGTGCGACGGCGTGGGATAAGCAAGTGGTTAAATAACATAGTTGTTGTAAATGGCGATTGTAAGTGTTCTCGTGTTTAAACGAGTGATGAATGGGTAGATTTTTTACTCGTAGTTTAGGAATGGAGGAAGAACTGATATTATGATGACGGGTTTGTTCGATTGTCTCTAAAATGATCTTAGACTCAATGTGTACTCCGGTACTATACAAAGCAAAAATATAATACGCGTGACGGATAACGGCGTGAGATACTCCCGGTAAAGACAAACAAACTTATTTTTTAGGAAAATAGGAAAGGAAAAGGGGGGTTGATTAGCAATTTAGGGGAAGTGAAATATCATGTGATGTGAGCCCATTTCCCCATTTTTTTTAATATAAAAAACTTGATGATACCCACCCAAGTATTGCCGTATGTACATTAAACAAACGCTATACATACTCTTACTCCGCGCCATAAAAATGTTCTACTCCTTACTGAGTACGGAGTTTTTGTTTAAAATACATGTGTTCTTTACTTTTAAGAGCACGTAGAAATATTTCTAAACCTAAAAATAGTCGTCGTAGATTTATCGTGAAAAATATTGCGTGAAGGTCGGGAATTCAAACCTTTACACCGTACTAGTTACCACGAGATGTAATGAGAGTCTAGATCAATTTGATGATGGAGAGATGGACTTCTTGACCATTAGGATAGTCCGGATCCTCAATATTCCATTGTTTATTTTTTTGATACATATGAGAGCTAATGGTACGATCTTGGCGATATATTGATTTCAATCTTGGACAACTCCACGCAAATTGACTTCCTAACCCCTGCAATGCCCCATCGTATGGTTTGTATATGATATTTGTGGGGTGCATATTATGTATTATTTTTTTTTTTTGGTAATTGGATCAATAATAATCGTTAATTTATTTTTTGATGACTTGATAGTATTTAGACTAAGTTACTCTATTGAGTGCTATTATATTGTACTACGTATTATATATTTCACCGTAGCTTACTGTTAAATAACCAATTAAGCCAAAAGTCTCATTGATTGTTAGAGCATGCACAATGGTTTTATACATTCAACATTTACTAATATAGCAAAAAAATGAAGTGAGATTACTATCAAAGTCACAACAACTTAACATACACTAACACTACCCCATCACATTAAAAGAAACACAACAAAAATGAATCATACTTAATTGTGTGATTATTATCTAGGGCTATCAATAGAATTCATTTGGCCATATCGCAATTAGTGCACTTAATTGGAGTATTTCAATTCCAATAGTGCAATAGTACAATCTCACAATAATTGTGTAATAGTTTAACAATAGTACAAATCAAATTAAAGTTGTTCCTCGCCAACTATTAGCTAGATTTTTGTTTTGAAGAACCATTAGCTAGAAATCCAATAACCACCATATTGGCAAATGGTATATAGACTCGTCGTCCATTACTACACATAATTTAACACAAAATCAATAGGGTGTATTATTCTCATCAAATTCTATAATTAGACGCCTGACTACTTTTATTCAATCTTGTGTCAACTCGACCAAACATTCGAGAATGTTAGTCCAAGGGATGGTTGATAAACGAACAATAGAAGAGCGAGGGGAGAAGGATGTATATAGAGAGTGAGTGTAGGCAGTACATATATAGAGAGAGCGAGAGATAGGCGGAGGAAGATGCATGGGGTGTCGAGTCCGCATGTGGCTTGACAGGGTAGACTGGGCATACCTGCTGGGTCCCACTCAAACCTCTCCAATCATTAAGTACAAAAGAGGTGCTACTGCTAGCCTGGCTTTGACAGCTCTGCACCAAACTATCTCTCACTCTCTAGTCTTCACACACGATTGATCTTACTCGTGAGCTTAGTAGGAGTTCAAGCCTTCAAGGTTAATGAGCTCGAGAATCCCGTGGAGTTGAAAAATAACACGATTACTAAAATTTAGTTTAATCATAACGTGAAAATGTTGCATTGGAAACCGCGATATAGAGTGAAGTATAAGTGGCAGTCTGGTAGTGGTACCTTAATCGTTCTTTTAGAGTTTTACTATAAGTAAAATGGATATGTACAATCTTTAACTCATCGTTTGTACATTCATACGCATATGATGAATGACATTCCAGTAATTTATTTATATTTTTGTTTTTTCCAAGTTAATAAATTCTAGTAACTCTGCAAACACAAAAATCAACAATGAACAAATTTTATTTACTACTCCGTATTTCAATATGATACGGTACTTATCTATACATCGAGAACAAATACGGAGTAATTAGCATCCTCTAGTCCCAAAAAAAATCGAGTTGTGACGTAGGACCACTCTATCTATCCATGGTATTCTTCATTTGAATGATATTGGTGCTAAATTTTATTCTTGCACCTGTCCTTTAAAAAAACATGGGAGTATACTCCGTATCTAGTAAACGATTGTGGAGTAAATTTCATCCTTTTAATTCAATAAAAATTGAAAAAATGGTCAATAGCCTAGCTATATTAATTAGTTCCATAATAAACAATGAGGTGTGGTCCACTTTGATCATGGACTCGTTGAGTAAATCACCACCTCCATGGTAAATAAATGAAACATTAAAAATAAAATGTTTTATTTCTTCTGATTTGTGGATCGTTGGTGTTTAAATTGACCATCCGAAGAAAAAGTTTAGACCATATGTAAACAATTTAGTCATAGGACGAACATCACTGTCGGGTTGGAAGAAGTTGTTTTTTCTAATTACAAAAGACACGAGAAGTTAATTATTTATACGAGAAATTCACTATACACTGTATAATTATCTTATTTTCGAGCATTGTACATCTGTATTAACCATAAATTTCGTAAGTAATTTTCACTCTTCCAACATTGAGTTTTCTACATTTCACTAAACGCAAAATCAAAAATTCCCGTCTTCCTCGTCTCACAACGAGGAGTACAAAAGAACTCGACAACTCGACACGACACTCTCTGATTCGAATCCTTAAATCCCAAGTCCATTCCCAAACACACACTTAACGGCCTAATGTCGTGAAGCTAACCCGACCCATTATACTGGCCGGGCTTAATAATATCAGGATCCGATTTGACCTAATGGGTCAAGCCAACATTCGGTAAACTTGAATACCCAAAAGCCAGAGCATTCATCTTCTTTCAGCAAAACCCTCACAAAACCCCGACACAAACAAACACCCAGCAACACAAAGAGCTCCAACCCTCCATCAATGGCGCCGAAAGACGTAAACTTGAAGTCAAAGAAAAGGAAAAGACCTGCTGCTGATAATAAACCTGACAAAACTTCTGATGAACTGAAGAAGAAATCTAAGCCAATTAAATCCGATTCTTCGAAAAAGAAGAAGTCTGATGTTTCAGCTAAAGTTGATAAACATTTTACCAAAAAAGAGGTGTGTAACTCTTGCAAAGATTTGAGTTTTTTTTTTGTTTTTAATTAAATTGTGTTTTTTTAGGGTTTTTGTTGGAATTTATTACTTGTATATAATTTTGGTGGGGTATGGTTGAAACAGCTTTGATTTTTAGCTTCTGGTTGAAGTTTGATGTTGTGTGAATTTGGGGCAATTTGAATTCATTTGTTTTGTTGGGTATGTTTTGGATTGCTAGGGTTTTTAACATTTATTGGTGTTTCATTTTATTGGGTATGTTTTGTACTGTAAAGATTACGCTAGAAATGTGCATAGGCATTCCTAATTCCTTATATTATAAAATTGAATTGAATGTTTTGATACTTTGAGAGTTTGAGGCTAGGTTGAAGTAAGCTAGTTGTGCTGAGTTTGCTGGGAAATGATGAAGTTTGAACTCTTTTGTTATGAATTTGAACTAATATTAGCTTGTGATCATGTTGTCGAGCATAATGGTTCGTGTTGGCCGACCCCAAGTAGTTTTGTGGCTAAGGTTTGTGTTGTTGTGTGAAAAGGTTTGTTGTTGTTGGTCTGTTGTAGGTTAATTTTAGGAGTTTTGCTATGTATGAATGCTAATGTGGGTTTGTAATGTTATGTTTGATTCTGGTGTTGGCCTTGTATGTGAATCTCGAATTTTAATTTATGTTTCGATCATCACTGCTTTTGGGTGAATTTTAAAATTTTAATTTAAATGTATGGATCATCTCAGCCGAAGAAGGAATCAGGGAAAGAAAAGCTCAGTAAACCCTCCTTTTCCAAACCCAAGTTCTTTGAGAAGAAACCAGATTTTGCAGCTAAGGATGATAAGTCGAAGAAAGAGATGCGTCTGATTGCCAAGGTTTGAACTTTTTGATAAATATGTCATCTCATGTTGGTTTGTGGTTATTTCAAAGCAACTCAGTTTCTGTGGGGATGTTTTGAACTGCAATTTCTCTTATTTTCGGGTTATTGTAATTCTTTTTTAGGTGATTTTGAACTCATTTTATTCTAGTGGGTCGTATTTGAAGTAGATGTACGAATTTAATGTTCTTGTGTGCTTTTGCTTCAGGAGCGGACAGAGGCCAGGAAGAAGAGGAGAAAGCCACATTTCACACTGGAGCAGGTGTGATTGAGTTCTCTTACTTTAAATGTTTTTGGTATCATTCTGTTTCCTGTCACATTTGTTAGAATGGATTAATGAAATGGGTATCCCTCCAATTTGATGTTTTTGCTGTGGACTGCCGCATCAAATAGATGATGGATTTTTTTTTCTTCTGTCAATTGGGTTCGTATCAGGCCCGGGATCTCACTGTTTATTACCTGAATGTTTTAAGCTGATCCAATTTAGTGGCAGTAGTGAGCTCTGTCATCTTTTCTTCAAATTTGAAATCACAAGTGAGAATTCAGTTAAAAAAAGAAATCATGAGACTGCAAACATCCAATACAAGTAACTGTAGAAGGAACCCCCCCCCCCCCCCGCGGGCAGAAAGAGGCAAGCTCAATAAGCAAGAAAAAAGAATACAATTAAGCTTCTTTTTCATATTTGGGAAGAGGGAAGGAGAGCCATTCTATCATTGAATCCTGACTTACTTCCCTCCTAGCTTTTTTCTTTCCGTGATAGTCTTCTCCAGGCTCCCTTTCCCCTTGGCAGATGAAGAGGAGGGTTCCCCACTTAAGGAGGGGGATATTCTCGATTGGAGACACCTTCCTCACCCCAGTCTAGTGTCCGCTCGGAAATCGCTTTTCGTTTTTTTTCTTATTGGTAAGGGGTAGGACTTGCCGTTCCCTGCCTATGTATATCTTAGTCGGTAAGATTAGTTGTAGTGCTGATATGATATTACGATAAAAAAGGTAGTGTGCAAAAAATATCATTCATTTTCTATATTTAAAAATTATTGCTAGCTGATGGATAGATTGGTTAAGGGACATTAAAGTGCTTAAATGCTCCTTCCCCGTCAGAGTTTTTCTTTCCGCTGATTACATGTCTTTGGGGATGGTGTTTCATCAAATTTATTCTTTCATCGGAGAACGGACGCTTGTTTTTATTCATATCAGTGCTGCAGCTAGTTGTAATGGCTTTTGGCTGACCTTTGTCAATACGTTATAGGAGCTTTCACTATTATGGGAGAAGATGAGGCGTCGTAATATACCTAAAGAAGAGAGATCAAAGTATGTTTCTGACAACAAGCTCGCCTGAGGCTCTCAAGTTCCGTTTTATGTTTCCTAATTTTTTGCCCATTTCGAATAGGTTTGTAACGGAAGCACTGCAAAAAATGAAGGGCAAGATTCCAGAGATTGCCAGCTCTCATATCTCATCACGTGTTTTGCAGGTGATGCACTCTCTTGTTCACATGTCTAGAGTGATTTATGTCATATTTCTTATTTGATATAGCTCTTGACACTTGAAATCTTGTTTGTTCTATGGTAGTCATGTGTTAAATACTGCTCAGATGCTGAGAGGGATATTGTGTATGAGGAGCTTCGTCCACATTTGCTCACTCTTTCTTTAAGTACCTATGCAGTTCATTTGGTCACCAAGATGTTTGACAATGGTATTCCTATGCTTTCAACACGACCTGAAGTTCAGTGATAATTATTTTGCATTACTCTTACTGACCAAGATTTTTATCTGATGTGTAACAGCCTCTAAATCTCAGCTGCCTGGTCTAATCTCACTGCTTCATGGCCATGTTGCTAGACTTTTGAAACATGTTGTTGGATCGATTGGTATGTTGATGAACTGAATAAATTTCTATTATGTGCTCTAGATGCTTTTCTGTAATTTTCCTGTCCCATCAAGCGGTATTTTACGCTTTACAAAACCATTCAGTTTTAAAACAACCAAGATGGTATATGCATTGCGTCAAAGGATTTTATATGCGATGCTACCACAGATATAGGGAAAACCCTTTGTTAAGTGTTATACTGACAAAAATCGTTCTTGGTTCTCTGATTTGGTCAGTTAAGCATTATTATATCATGCATATTGGCTGTGTTGCTACTTGCTAGTTGTTATCGGCAGACGGTGAAGACTGTTATGTCTATTGCCTGATCCGAATATTTTCAATCAATTTACTAGTTGCTTGCTATAATTGTTGCTTTATTTTGCTTTTCAGTTGTTGAGCATGCTTATCAGATGGGAAATGCAACTCAAAAACGTGAACTTCTGATGGAGCTATATTCAAAGGAGCTGCAGTTGTTCAAGGACTTGGCAAACATGAAAGAGACGGGGTGAGTTTCAATATGGCATAGATAAGCATTATTGGCTGTTGGTTGTATGTGATGGTTTCGGACTTTCAGGCACACTCGTGTTCACTTGAGTGCTATACGCAATTCAATTAAAACTTTTAGGAGAATGTTCAAACTGCAATTGGATGATTACCATTGCCAAGAAATTCCTGGACTAAATGGAGCAATTGAATTCATTAAACCATTTGCACATTCGAGGGGTTGATATAATTTTTATTTGCTTAAAATTGCGATGACATACTGAGTATTTACTCTAATATCCGAGGCCCTTAAGGTTGCATACTTTCATGCGTTTAGCTGATTATTTTTTGTGATTTTCCTTTACTGCGATTTGACATACTGGTGTCTTTGGCCTGGGTTCCTGTGGTCATATATGCATAATGACTGGCTCACAGATTGGATAGATAAAGGCTGCTATGTGAAAAATGAGCCTAGTTTGGAGAGTTGACATTGATTGTAATGTGGTCGCATTTTAAGAATTTTAACCTATGCATAAGAAAATTATTTTATTCACATATGTTCTATGTCCTACAGGATAGTGGACATTATATCTAAACTAGGCCTGAAAACCTCAACTGTTCGTCGTCATATGACTTCTGTTCTCCAAACTATCTGGGAGAAGGGAATTGTTGATCATTCCATTGTCCACAAAGCTTTAATCGAGTACTTGTGTATCGCTGATAAGGTATTTTCCTGGTTTACTTCAACTTTATTGTTGAGCTTTGTGCCTGTGCTTCTTTGATCAATACACGTATTTTGTCTGTCTGTGGTCTACTCCCGGAGTGTGATATCCATGTTCTTTTGTTTCTTGTCTGGGCTTCTTCCTAATCAAGCTTGTGTAGATGTCTGCAGAGGAAGTTGTAAAACAGTTGTCTGGACCACTCATCGTTCGGATTATTCATACTAGGGATGGGTCAAGACTCGGGATGCTTTGTGTCAAGCATGGCAGTGCTAAGGTTTGGCGACTATTGTTATAATTAATTTGAGATTATGTGATTCAGAAACCATAGGCTTTTAACCCATACTTACAATAATGCACCTGGATTTTTGTTTGTATCGTTGTAGGAAAGGAAGAAACTAGTAAAGGCAATGAAGGAGCACGTGGGCAAAATTGCCCATGACAGTTGTGGAGGCTTGGTATGCACTTTCTACTAATATTAGGCCTTGTCTAGATTGGTTAATTCTTTTGTCAATGAATAAATTAGCGGAGCCTTTTTGGTATTGTATTCAAATTTAGCCTACTGTCCCTTATGACTCAACCAATAACTTTCCAAAGTCCATATGAGGGAGCATGGAACATGTGTTCTTATGTATCTTATTTGCCTTTTGGTATGGATCACAAGTATGGTATTGGTACTAAATTTTTTACTTAAAGAGGTTTGCTCGGGGTAGCTGCTTGCAATAGCATCTTAGCAATTTTACCATGTGGTGCTTGTGCAAGTGTGCATGACAAGGGAAATTCTTTTCGCATTGGGGAAAATCATGCTAGAGTTAGATTAGCACCCATCAGGGCCGGCTCTGAGATTTCGGGGGCCCTAGGCGAAAAATCGATAGGGGGCCCTAAATCCAATCTATATCATCAATATTTTCAATGAAAAATAAAAAAATGAAGAAAAAAAATCAATATAAATTAAGCTAGGTAGGATTTGAACCCTGCACTCAAATATGGAAGGGTGGAACATATACCACTAGGCTAAACACATATTTATGAGTATATTTACTTCCTAATTTATATGTATTGATCCAGCAGTTATTGGGCCTCAAATATCGGGGGCCCTAGGCGGCCGCCTAGCTCGCCTAGGCTAATAGCCGGCCCTGGCACCCATTCCTGCTTTAATGAAAATTTTCTGCTGAGTTTGCAATTACTGTGGAATTGTTCTTCGTTTTCCAGTTTAGGTGTATAAGCTACACTTCTTTTTTCAGGTGCTAGTCTCTGTTCTGTCTACTGTTGATGACACAAAATTAGTTTCCAAGGTTTGTCCTTTTTTCTTTCTCAATAAGTTTGTGGAGATTTCTATTTCAGTCAGAAGACCAAGGTTTGGAGGCCACTTCTGATTTACTTTTGCCTTGTTCATGTCGAGCAGGTCATCATTCGTGAGCTACAGTCAAACTTGAAGGACATTATTTTGGACAAGGTACTCCCGTTTATTTTAACAGTTACAAATCGTTTTTGGACAAACTTATTCTTAACGTCGTCCAGCTAAGCCAATCATAACATTTCTCACGCTGTTTGGTGATACAGAGTGCAAGGCGTCCAATATTACAATTACTGCATCCGAATTGTCAGCGTTATCTTAGTCCTGAGGACTTGGCCTGTCTGAGTGCTTCGATTCCTTCTATCTGCTCTAAGGTAAGTCTAATGGTGAGCTTCATACTGGTTTCAGTTGTGTGATTAGTAGTGATTCCTGTCAAAAAATTTCAACAGGCTGAGAAATCTTCAAATGAAGATGGGGATGAGCCAGCTGATTCTGCAGACAATAAAGAAGATGATATGCAGGAAGCCAAGCACGATACTGAAACACTAACTGGGGTGGCGGATGAAAGTATGGAACTTGAAGAAGATACCCAGGCCGAGGGAGGTAAAAAGGATCCTTTTCTGCGGAGGCAGGAATTGCTGGTGAACAGCGGGCTTGCTGAGGTTTGTTATCTTGTTTGTTTTTGGAATTTGTCCTCTCTTTTGTGCACCTATTTACCACATTTGAACTGCATATAGGGAGTAGATCTATCTCCCAGTTTTCTTTCTTCTTTTTATTTCCAACTTAAAATCATACTTTTTCTTGTTTTCCTCGGGATATGGATTCTATCTCTGGAAGTTTCTGAAACCTACAAACATAAACATGTAGAGGTGCTTCGGTGAAATGAACTTAAAAGATTAATGCTGATGCATCTTGCAGGCTCTTGTTGACGCGTGCACTGAAAAGGCAGCAGAATTGCTGAAGTCAAATATTGGAAAAGATGTCCTGTACGAGGTAATCTAGTTAGTAATGCCATACTCCTACTGTTTCTGATAACTTCTGCGTTATTCTATGAAAAATCTCATACCTTATCAGGGCCAGCAGGAGAGGAGACTCATATAAATATATATTTGTGTCGCTATGCAGGTTGCAACGGGTGGTGCTGATGGAATTCTACACCCAACTTTGGACGGCAAGTTGACAAACTTGTATGAGAAGATAGCAGATCTTGCTGCTGAGCCTAAGTCGGGGGATTCAGAGCACATTCTTGAAAACTTTCACTCCAGCAGAACCATCAGAAAGCTTGTCTTGGAGTGCCCGAACTTTGCTACCATTCTATGGAGTAAAGCACTTCAAGGGAAATGCAAAATTTTGGCCCAAGGCCACAGGTACTTAATTATTAAGCTGCTGCTGAGAACTTTCTCCCTTCATTCTTAATATGTTCGTCAGAATTATATTGACATTGTTATTTTGGTGGAAATACAGTTCTAAGGTAGTTGCAGCATATGTCGAATCAGCAGATTCGAATGTCCGGGAGCTAACAAAGAAAGAGTTGCAGCCACTAGTAGATGGTGAAGTTCTTAAAATCCCTGTCAAGCCCGTAGAAAAGTAGTTTGACATTTGGGTGTAGAGGAGCAATGTGAAAGAGATGTATCTTTCAGAGTACATCACAACTTGTTTCAGTTACCCTGGAAGCTAGTCTTTAGTGTTCCTACTTGATATGCTTAGACTTCAACATATGTCAATTTGTATTTTTGTCCGTTGTATTCTGAACACAGTTGGCTATGATCTTGGTCGTAGTAACGAAATTTTGTATCTCACAGTCATTACTATGAAGGTATAATCATATGTTTACTAAAGTTTTCCTTGCATACTGACTGTACTATGTTTATTTACATTCATAAATCCTGTAATTCAATCTAGTTTTGCCTGCATCCTAAGGCCGCAGTTATTTGTACACTGTCGTTTAAACTGGGGAGGACGTATTTCTGAATCCTTCCCATCTATGTTTGAATGTCTGAGCCGTGTTTCCCTCGACTTCAATCTGCAAATGGTTGTATGCTTGACACAAACACGAAAGTGTATTTTCAGAATGATGCAGCTTAAGATCAAGGGAATCAAGATCTGTCAGGAATTTTTCTACTTGTTGCATCTAAAGGCACGAATTGCAGAAAATTAGCGGAGTTCTGAATCAATTCTTATAATGTGGAGTCTCTGGAAACTGTAAGAACTAAGAACACTTAAGAACTAACGCACGCAGAGTTCATGTTCAGGTTTCTGTAATTTGTTCTGAGCTCAAAAATGGGGTTTTCACACCTTCTGTTTCGCTGATCATAATTCAAAACCATATGTTCCTTTTGTACACTCCAGGGATTTGCAGCATTCTTGTATGAAAACTGCTGATTTCTTCTGTGAGGGTAGCCTGTATTTGTATACCTTGATGGATCGAAAACAGGATACTCATTTTTGGGAGCTCGGTTAAGTCTCATACAGCTCTCTATTACCCTAGCTTCCTCTTTAAGTTGCTCTCTCAAGGCCCTGAAATGCTGCTTTATTTCGTCAGTTCTCGAGTTCTTCCCTGAGCTTGGTGAGCCAGCTCCTTGCTTAACATTGTGAGTGCTACGAGTAGAGGACGAAACAGTAGTAGGGCTTGGTGTCCGGTTGCATTCACTACACTGGTTCCTCCACCTTTCTAAGTTGAATGAACTTCTTCTTGCATCATCAGACAGACATTTGTATGCCTGCAGACATCAGTTTAGAGCTCAGATACACATCAAAACTTCAAATTCCAAATCTCAAATATGACATGCATATAACATGGTGTATCGCCTTGTTGGACACGACACATGGGAAACTTTGTTTTCAGGCCAACGACACCAAAAACAGTCATAGGACACCCATGTCCGAGTGTCTGACACTTGCTGTCGAGTCTGAGTAACATAAGATTTAATAAATACGGATATTACGTCTCTCGGTATATGGAGTATGCTCTTACATCAATCACCATCTAAGTGATGCACTTCGTATGTGACTTTGTCTATGCCGTGCAAAAAAGACAAAAAATTGACACTTAAAAGAACATAAAAAAACACATACAACATCATCAATCTTCTGCATATAGGTAAGCTGTGAGCATCAGAACATTTTCTATGATTCTCCTGATATAATTCCCCATCACTGAATAATTCAAGGTCAACTATCACTCTTGTTCTTATCACTTGGTAAATTTAATTGCTCCAGAAGGGATAAACTGTAGTTTTTTCGAGCAATCATCTCGGAATCAATTATTTTACGTGTTACTTACCAAGAACGTTTCCTACTTAATCAGTCGCTCCATGAACACACGACAATATTCAATCTACAGTGTATATATAACAACATGCACAATTGATAAACCAAAATTCAATGTTTGAGCTTTGTAACTGCTACTGAAATTTATGAAGAGTTAGTACACCTAATTACCTAAACCATACTGCATTATTATGATCTAATTAACTTTACTATACATTTAACGTTCAAATTTTGGGGTACTTTCGTTAACTTGTGCCACATTGTGGCCTTGTGGGGTATATACCCTAAAATTCAAGATCTTTGACAAATTTCCCTATATGTTAAAAGTGCGATAAGATTCTCCTTACAACAACACGTTCCATCTAAGTCTGACGATAACATTGCTTCGAGTATTTCCGATAATAGCACCGCAAGATAAACCTCATGTATGTCCTCGAGCCTCAAACTAGAAGTTTTCTTTCATCGAATAAAAATTTATGGGGTATACAAATACAATACTTAAAAGCAAGGAAGAATAAAAACTTTGCTTAACGACAAATAATACTTTTGACCAAAACTTACCTGGGAAATGAGTTTGAAGGAAATTTCTGCCTTTGGATGCTTATTCTTGTCTGGATGAAGCAACAAAGCTGATACAAATACAACGACGACAATAAAGTCTTAGTCGAAAATGTTTTAAGATCGACTAACATGAATTGTCACATAAACCGTCATTTGGAGTAGTTAACGCAATGCCCATTAAACTCATATTAATGAACATAAAATAAATCAAATCAAAACATTATTTTTCAATTTCTTAACCAAAAAAAAATTAATGTATATACCAAGTTTACGGTATTGCTTCGTAATGGTAGCAATGCTTGCATCTTCTCCTACCTGTCATGATCAAAAGACCCATTAATAAAAAGAAATGTACGTAGAAGAACGACTCTAGAGACGAGATGATCTAGGGTCGACTAACACGAACAGATATAAAAAAAAAGTCGTAAGGGGTAAAATGCTTACTTTAAGAATCAAATACCAATCGACGAATGGAGACGATCGAGTATTGATATGATTATTATTACGATGAATGCAAGAAGAATTATTATTATTACGAGAATTTTGGTAGATGTTGTAAGTGTCAATGGCTAACTGAGATTTAATGTCGTGATTAGTGTATGGTTCCTTGTGCTTTACTACTCTAATCACCATTTTAATGGTGTAGAAATAATCATCAAATTTTGGAGAGAGAATGAGAGATAGAGAGAGGTGTATGTGGAACGGTTAAGAAAAACAAGGAAGTGCATTTGAATGTGTTTGGATTTGGATTTGTTTAGTCATTTGGTGGGAAGCCATTACTAGCTATTAGTAACAACATAAATAGTAGCATTTCAGTAATTATATAATACTATATTTTACGAATTATGAAATATTATATTATATGAATAAATAATCCCGTGCTAAAATAACTATTCGGATTGTAACTACGATTCACTTTAGCGAGCAGAGAGATTGTTGTATCCCAATCATTATTGCATCTGATTGGTGTGGTACACAAAAGAGAATAGGTCAAAAGATGTGCACTGATTAGTATAATCCGTACTCCCCTGTATGGGCCGTATGGCTATATGGTTGTATCAAGTATATCTCGGGTTGGATAATTTAGGTTGAGCTGGATTAGAGGTGGATAAGATAAAAGTAATGACTAAAAACATTCAACGTGTGTCATGTTTTTTTGTCTTTTATAAAGCAGAGGAATTGTACATTAGGACACATTAGTTATTGGAAAATAGTGAATACAGTGATGGATCACAATTCACAGTAGAATTGCAGCTGAGCATAAGGTGTAGCACGAGGAAGAGGGTGCATCTCGTAAATGCTTGTCATCCGTTTTAGTACTTCTGCGACTGTTGCACTTTCTCGTGCCTAAAACTTTGCCTGCTTTAATTTTACGTTGCTTCTTCAGTCAATGTGGTCACGAATTAACGAGGGGTAGTACTAAAAACTGTGAATTCCGTCTACACTGCGTACTTACACCTTCGTGGATGAGATTGATCATGCACCAATACATCGACTGATCGACCACAATATGATTTAGATGTAGTTGAAACGAAACTCCGATGAAGTAGACGATTGACCATAACGCACTCCGGTCACAAAATTAAATTCATCTCTAATAGGTTAATGTCACTCTATTGGAACGTCCAAATACACACTATGTGTACGCAATACTCCATTATAGAATCACGAAGTGCATAAGCGACAATTTTAGTACTCTAGTAAATCGGTAACTAAACGACGACATTTAGTCTAACGGTCCAATGTCAGGATGCTGGTTGAAGTGCATATTAGAGAAAGTTGTTTGTAGGCATAACTCGGTATACCAATTGACTGTTGTTAGATAGGTAACCTTTATGCGGAGTACGAATTATTTGTTTTGAGTAGATCCTTTATACGGAGTTTTTTTTTTTTTTTTTTTTGAGAAAACTCATACTCGGTAATTAATTGTATTTATATATTTATTTATTAATTATTTAATTAATTACCGTAATTAATTGTAAGACATTTTACCGTAACAATGACTCAGAGTTGCTTGAGAATTACTCAAGGATGTCACAGGCGCAAACAGCAGAAGCTTCAAACGGAAGAAACAAATTACTTTTCTTTCTCGCCCCTAATTTTATTACACCTTTCTATCTCGAACTCATAAACCCTAATTTTAACTATTATTTCCCCCAAATCTCACCTAATTCCTCACCAATTTCAATTCTTTATATCTCCAATGTTCCCAATTCGATCGAATTCGATAAAACGTCGGTTCAATTTAACATAGAATTTCACTTTCCGTCGAAATGGCGACGGCGACGATGGCGACGGCCGCCGGTGCAGCGATTATATTGTACCTGCTGATAAAACGGTCGTCGGAAGAAGACGGCGGCGATCGCGCCGCCGGAGATACCGTATCGAGTCGATCAGTACGCCGGAAGATTTCGCGGCGGCCGGCGCAAGCTCCGGCGACGTGGTTTGAGACGATTACGACGTTGTCGGAGACTTTAAGGTTTACGTATTCCGAGACGTTAGGGAAATGGCCAATCGGAGATTTGGCTTTTGGGATTAATTATCTTATGAGACGTCAGGTTTGATATTAATGATTAGCTTCATTATTTGTGCTTTTTTTTTTGTAGAGTATTTGATACGCTATCTTTGATTTTTGAAGTTGAAATGATTGTGTAGTGATTTGTGAAATGTGATGTGATTATATCTGTATTTGTGGAATGTAATGTGCATAGATTAGTTAGTAAAGTTGTTTGCTTGATTGCTGGATCGTCGTTTGCCACTCGAGATAGGGGGCGAATTCGACGTAGTTGAGGAAAGATTGGAGCTTTGATGTGTTGATGATCGTTTTCGTGGGGGCGGTATCTGGTATAGTGTATGTAGTTCAGTTAGACAAATGAGCTGAGAAGTTCTTTGGATTGTGAGTGTTGAAGAAGCTAGTGGTGTGCTCGATAATGGGATGGATAATGATCGAAATTAAAGACCATATACATTGCCATATGCCGATGATGCCTGATGGAGGTGGAAACTAAGGATCAACATTAGTGCAAACCATATGAATGAGGAGGCCAAATATTTTTTGGTACAAAGGAGTAGCTAATGCTGCAGGGGTGGGGATATGGGGATTCGGACCTGGGACAACCTTGATTTCCTAACCACTAGGCCAACTTTGATCCTTTAAACTACCTCTTTATGACATAAGGCTAAGGTTTCGTCCATCTGATTTCCTTATCTTGCCGTTGGGTTGGAGTCTTTGAGGCACTGGGGTAATGTCGTTGTTTTTGTTGAATGCAACTTGTTTTTGGTATCCATATTCACTAACTATGAGGCGTCAAGTTTAATTTCACATTTATGTTGTTTATGTTTTAGAGTCCTTTGTTTAAGTAATTGAATCGGTTTTTTTGCAGGCTGATTTAGAAGTAGCCAGTGTGTATGCTGGTAGTGATTGTGTACAACTCAAAGGTCCGGAGATCGTGGCTGAGCTAAAATACTATCTGAAACTTTTGACCACCTGCTTTTTATTTTCCAAGAAGCCATTTCCTGTATTTTTGGAATCTGCCGGATACTCAGAAGCTGATGTTCTTCTTAAGCAGCCCAAAGCCGGAGTAAGTGTATTCCTTGCTTTTTTCATACGGTTTTGTGGTATGTTTGAATGACTGTTGAGTGTTGGGGGGCATTTTCAGCATTATCTGCACCTTTATAATGGCTTTACTTTTTTTGCTCATAAAACCGTGTGGTTTAAGCCATTGTTGCCTTTATGGTGCTGTGTTTTAAATTATTTGATACCTTGAAGTAGTAGCTTATTGTTCCTCAGTCATATTCTTATTTTTGGTATGACATTTTTGCAGCTTCTGAAGCCTGCCTTTACAATTTTAAATGATCACGAGGAAAAGTGTGTCCTTCTATTGATTAGAGGCACCCATAGTATTAAAGATACATTGACAGCAGCAACTGGCGCAGTGGTTCCTTTTCATCATTCTGTAATACATGATGGTGGGATCAGCAATCTAATTCTTGGATATGCTCATTGTGGGATGGTTGCTGCAGCTCGTTGGATAGCGAAGCTTAGCACTCCTTGCCTCATTAAGGCTTTGAGTGATCATTCTGATTACAAAGTCAAGGTATTTGTTAGTAGTTTTTACTATTTCCTTCTGTTTAAGCTCCCTGATAGATAAACTATGTTTTCTTTTTGGGTGATTTACATAGACGATGCCCGCGTAGACGCATACGTATTTTGTTCATGAGCAGCTCCTTCCCTTTCTGCTTAGTATTCGACCTTTAGTAGTTTATCTGTTCCTGTGTTTGAGAACGGCATATATTTCAAGGTTAATTTTGTAATCTTGACGACCACCTTGTCACTTATCACTTGTCAGAGGTCATGCAGACTTTTTTTCCCCTTATTGTTGGGCTTGCCCTCTATACACCTTTGTGGTGGGACCCTTCCCCTGACCCTCGTTGCGTTTTATGTTATGATCTATATGACACCATAGGTCTATATGTTTTTACTCTAATGTTTTCAATTTGGTCTCCGTTTATCCGCAACTAGTTATGGTAGCATGAGCAATAAGTTCCCCGTGAGTATCTATATGGTACTTGAATGTTGTTTGCTTAATGGATATTAGTGGCTAGGTATTCCTATCTTAAGTCCAGCATGAAATGCCAGCTCCTTCCCATTGCTGTCATATATGGCCTATGGGTGCCTTGTTTCATAGAGGTTCGAAAATCGATCTTACAAAATTGCTAATAAGCTGCCTTATACTTAATGTGTCTTGTAGTCTTATCTAATATGTCTAATCAGGCTGGAGGCATGAGTAGTTTTCTTGTTCATTAACTTTTCAGATAGTTGGTCATTCCCTTGGTGGTGGCACTGCTGCTTTGCTGACATACATTATTCGAGAACAAAAAGAGCTTTTCTCAAGCACCTGCGTAACTTTTGCCCCCGGTACTTTTTCTGAACTTTTGCCTTAATTTTCGATACATAGATTTAATTGTTCTCGATGTGGTGTAAAGCATTATGTAAATCGTTACTTGTTTTTTTCCCTTGAGATTATCTTTATGTAGATCTTTGATTTCCGACAGTATTCTTGCAAAGTTCTGATAGCTGATTGTGAAGTGCTATTTTGCAGCTGCTTGTATGACGTGGGAATTAGCAGAATCAGGCAAACACTTCATTACTACAGTAATTAATGGTTCTGACCTGGTGCCCACCTTTTCGACTGCATCAATTGATGAGCTTCGCTCTGAGGTACTGTGAATTTCTTGTACCATCTATCATCTCTAATAAGTTGCTTCTTGTGACATGTGAAGGGTTTGTTGGCAGGTGACAGCATCGTCTTGGTTAAATGATCTGCGTGATCAAGTTGAGAGAACAAGAGTCCTAAATGTGGTCTACCGCTCTGCTTCTGCAATAGGATCCCGTTTACCGTCTATAGCAACCTCTGCAAAAGCAAGGGTTGCTGGTGCTGGTGCACTTTTACGGCCCGTTTCCAGTGGCACTCAGGTTAGTTTGTCAGATAAGCACTGAGGTATATGAAGCTTCATGTAATTAATGAGTGTTTTGGATGGATTAAACTGATAATGAGAGTTGATAACTACTAACCTTTTTGTATCTCGTACTTAGTTTACACACCACTGTGATTCTCCAATGCAAGACTTACAGTTGTTGGCCATATAATTCACTAGACAGGTGTAGTTACTAATCACTAGGCCAACCTTGATCCTCATAGGAATATTCATACTTGATAGTGACCGTTAGTACTTTCACATATATGTTTAGAGACAAATGTTGTTATCATTCGCGTTTCCTCTATATGCATGATTGTCGGAATGCATAACTTGTAGATATCAGCATTAAGTTTAGACCTTATTAGATCCAAAACTCAGAACTGAGTTGTAATTAGTAATAATGTAGCTTTTTTAGTAGATAGAGTATTATCAGTCAGCTGGAATGTTGGATGCTCATACTACATTCTGGGTGTAGGAATGATTTTCAAGTCTTGCTTATTTCATATATATCATAATTTGTAGGTTGTTATGAAAAGTGCTCAGAATGTTGCACAAGCTGTTGTCCGTAGACGCCCCACCCTATCATCATGGTCATGCATGGGAGCGCGCCGCAGGAATATTCCTCAATCAATAGATCCTGAAGAGGATATGGCCGAGGCCTCATTAATAACTACCAGCCGATCAGAGGCTCTTGTGACGAAAGTGTGTACTACTACTGACATAGAAATGCATATTGATGACCGTAATTCCTCAAATGACGGTTCAGGTCATGATAACGACTCAGAATCAGAGGAAGAACGATTAATGGCTGCTGATAAAGATATTACCTCGTCAACAATGGAGGCCGTGACTGAAGGTGAACTTTGGTACCAGTTGGAGAAGGAGCTTCAGAAACAAGATGATTCTCAGGTCCAACCAGAGGAAGAAGCTGCTGCAGTTGAAGAAATTACCGAAGAGGTAACTGTGCTGGCTGATGCTGTGGAGAGGCAGCAATCTATGTCCTCTTCAGATATCGGTGAAAACCACCATTTCTATCCACCTGGACGAATCATGCACATGGTATGTGTTCGTTCTACAGACAGCGGTAGCTCAGGTGATGATGATGACGTGGTTGAGGAACGCCTGGGTATTTACGAGACACCTAGAAATTTGTATAGCAAGATTAGGTTGACGAAGATGATGATCAATGATCATTATATGCCTATGTATAAACGTGTCATCGAGCAGCTTATTAGTGAGCTTGAGGAAGATGAAATGTCAATGTGTACTACTGCTTCTTGAGAAAGATTCAAGTTAATACCAATGTCACATACTCCGTATATAACATCTTCGCACGATTCATGTTGCATTTGTTCTTTAATGCTCCCCACTTTTCGTCATTTTAAAGAGACCAAATACTCATTTTTGCTCTAACTTGAGCAACAATGCCATAGTCATTGTAAAGTGCCTCGACTTTGGATACGGTTAGACTGGCCATGGTCTCGTGGTTGTCCTCATTACGGTATGGCTCTGGTCTACTGGGGACTGGGGTTTCCTGTTTCCCATTTTGATCGATAGATACTCCAGAACAGCCCTGGTGACATCGTCCAATTGTTTGTACATGCCAGCTTGGAATGTCGTAGTGGTTTCGACTTTTGAGGCTATCTCTTGTTTAGTAGAGTTCTCGGTAATGCAACAACGATTTATGTTACTCGACCCAAATCATTTTGCACTATGATGTTATTGGTAGAGTACTGCCAATGTAATTAGATAAAACTAATACATTTGTTACTTCATGGAATGCTTAGACAAATGAAGATTACTAAGGGCATAGTTTGAAGAATTAGCAACCAAACAATGGAGGCAACGGGACGACCAATCAATCACACGTCTCTTCTCTCCACCTAAAACGAGCCTGATCACAAGCTTATTAGCACAATAGAAACGACCCGAATAGAAGAAAAGCCTGGTTGGCAGCTTACAAAGTTGCAATCTTCAAATGCTGATATAACACCACTTGTTTTCCAGGCCAGAAGGAGAGTCTGAGCGTGTCCAGGAATCCGAAACCAATAATGCTCTGGCTGCTGATCTCAACCACCATAGCGACTTTTTAAGGATTCTGGAGGCTCCTCCTCCATTACACCTGAGCCAGTTGTGGTCAGGTACTGTCGGATGGTTGTCTGACGGTTTCCAAGGTACGTGTGATCTAAGAAGTTGTTGTATGCAACATCTCCAAGATTCTTTGCAGCCAGAACACTGCAGGGATGCACCAACAGGATACTACCATGATCAGATGAAAATTTAATGACACAGAATGTAAGTGCATGTTATTGAACGACATCCTGAGATCAAGTCACCGGAGTTTTAGAAACCTTACCAATGTCGTAGATAGAGACGACAGGGTAAAACGTCATCTCTCCAGATTTTATCAATGTTAAATCGGCCATAATGCTGATTGTAAACATCTTTGCTTCCTGAAGAAATTAGAAACCAAATGGCATCACAATCTGAGAATTGAGAAGTGCAACCTTTACCATTTCCTATTTAAAAGACCATTGTCACTCAAATACTCAAGACTTGAGAGCAGTAAATTAACATGTATACTACCTTTACATCTTATATTGAAGAACTCTTCGTCACTGTAACGAGCACAGAGAACCTACACTTAACACAGAGAAAGACATTCCAAAGGCAACCATCAGAAAAAAGAGAAAACATTGTTCCCAAAACTTGAAGATGGAAGGTAAAGAAACAAATTATCAATTCAGACTATACACACACCGCTGGATTTGTAAAAGGCTTTCCCTCCAGCATTTCTGGCATTACCTGTTAACGAGTATTGAAACTTTCTTAGAGAGCATGTTATGGGAACGGAGAGATCATATAGAGAAACAACGATCACTGACACATGTTGAGTACTTACTGCCAGAAATCGGAACTCAAGCTCCCTGTCCATAAAGGAAGGCACCTGTATTCATCAAAAAGCACATAGACAAGCCATTGATTTCTTAGAACAAGAGGTACAATACACAAAAGCTGAAAATTTTCAAAACTTCAGAAATCAGGAAACACGAGATACAATACACCAGCGATGGAAAATCCATACAACACGAGTACCTCTGATTCTCGAATTTCAAACACAGTAACTATGAGCTTCTCCCCTTCACAAGGCTCTACACTCAAACTCGAGATTTCCTGATAGGTTCAAAACTCAATTCATGATTATGTTTACAGTAAAGTAAAATTATTGGCACTTGTAGTAAAAAGATACAGAAAACCTTGGTTTCAGGCTTGGCAATGCCGCGCTCAAAGAAGATAGGAGCTACATGAGCAAAAACCCTCCTAAAACCCTTCAACCTTGCCACCCTAAAGTTGATCAAATCCGGAAACGTACTCATTGCGCTCCTTTCTGCTCACACCAAACAACAATTATATCAAGAACTAATATTCACATTGGTTTCAGTATTATTGAAACTTCAACAACAACATTCACATTGGTTACTCATCATTGAATTCAGTTGATTTACCATATGCAGTGTAAAACTTTTGTTACCCATCTGACAACACTATGGATCAACATACCAACAAGAGCGAAAGCCGAAAACTAAAGCAAGATCATCAACCATGATTCATCCAAACAAAACCCAATTAAAAATTCCAGCTTTCTCCACACACTTTAAAATTAGCAGCAGAAACTAACTAAAGTATAACATTTGATCAAATATAATTCGCAACATACTTAAACTAACCTTATACAAAACGGCAAAAACCCACATACGACCCATATCACAAAATGAAAAAAAGATGAAATAACCAAATTTAAAAATTTCAGCTTTCTCCACACTCAACATTTGATCAATATAATGGCAAAAAACCCCATATCAGAAAACGCAAAAAAAGATGAAATCTTTGGAGTTTAGAGATTGAAATAATACCAGAAAGAAGCGACCCGAATCCGCAAACAGAGATGTATCCATCAGGAGAAATAATCTTGCTGAAATCCTGCACAACATCCAGCTGAAATGGCTTGAATTCATCATTACGCAGCTCCACTGATGATTGATTATCCAATGATAATGATAATGATGATGATTTTGCCATATGTTTCAGATGATATTTTTGAGAAATACTGATAATTCTAGCTTTAGATTGAGGAGTTGAGAATGAGTTGAATGGGATTGAAGGCTTCAGCGACAAGATTCGAGGGCAAGAGTTGGCGAGAAGAGAGAATGATGGTAGTGGGCAGATGTTCATGCTGCTCATTGTTTTGCCACTCCCATTGTCTTCCCAGAATCTGTGCTTTTTGAGTGTTAATTTATTCCCATTTTCCTAAGATAATGGAACATATTTTTTTCGATTGCGAAAGTTTTGGGTGCAATAGACAAATCCGCGCATATAATAGTTATCATAGTATGGAATGATCTATTACAATTTACAAAGTACGATTAGGTCAAAATGAGTTACCATTTTTCGGGCATTACCGACGTGAAACTTAAGGAACACGGAGTAAGTATAATATATGTCAATTTCCAGTTGTTTTGACATGGAGCTTCTAAGGAATTACAAATTCACTACTGAAGTAAAGGTATCCCTTACACTTTGTCAAGAATGACTAATGAAAACTGATCTCAGGTTTGCCCAATAAGTAACAAAATGGGCTTAGGAAAGAAAATCGAAAATTTCGAACTCAGGTCGTAAGTACCTGTGAGTTTACAGTTATTGATCTTACAGTATATTACAAAGGATCTTAGGTGAAAAAAGAATGAACATGGTTGGGTAAAGTCTGATGCAATTCTCGGAGATAGCCTATGCACACAGGATCAGTAGGTGTGACTTGTGATGCATCACAGCGTATGTACTCTGATATACTCGCTATGGGACTCGATGCTGGAAGAATGCACGTCTAACTGTACATGTTCGATATAAGATGGCTCAATCGTGGAAGTACATGCAAATGGCAGAGATGTCATCTACTGCTATACCAGGTCTCTTAGATTTCCATGCCTGAGCTGCGTGTTGTACCAGCCTCTTAGCAGATTTCTGCCTTTCTGGTGCAGAGCAAACAATCTGCACAGCTTCTTCGTTGGAGATAACATCCCACACCTACGTTACACATAATCGTTATAATCATCACTGATCGAGTAGGATAAAGGATCACAACATTCTCTGACAAACAAATTCGAGGTATCAAAATTTCCGCAGCCTCACCACAGGCCATCTACTAAATGGCCGCAGACTCACAGTGTGTTTAGATTGAGAAGTAAATTTTAATAAAGACCTTCAAAGGAATTATAGAACTAAAAAGAAGAAATCTTGCATAGAACGTTTTACTGAGAAGAAACAGAAGGGAAAGGAAAACGTTTTGATAAGAACCTTCACAGGAAGAATCAGAGGGAAGGAAAAGGTTCCATGGCTTACCCCATCTGTAGCCAGTATAACAAATTTGTCTTTGATGGCAATATGTCTCTGCGTCACTTCAGGGTCAGAAATAAGACCAAAACTTTTCAAGGAATGATCACCTAAAGCTCGTGATAGTGCCAGCCCTGGGCCTGGGATCTCTTTACTAGGGGGCCAGACCCTGTAAATCCCTGGTTCATCACACGAACATAATACTCGGCCTTCTGATAGTTTTATCCTTTCTGCTTCCTCTGGAAATGGGACAAAGTTCTGTCAGATACTACAAATCCTGGACATGTCAAAGAGAGAAAAAGAGAGAAAAGTTATTAACCTGGTAAATTGGGCTTCATGTCAACAGTCAGTTGAACTGGTACCAAGTTTCCGTCTTCACCAATCGTAGCCAGGACAGCACGAGAATCACCAACATTGGCCACAGTGAAATATTCACCCTGATTCATGGACATGATAACGTGTATTGCGATTGGAACCTCTTACACAGCAGTAATATGAACAAGTATATGATTTCACAATGTATGATATCACCATGCAATTAGTTCTCCCCCTGCCCAAAGAAATAAACGAAAAACACTCCAAAGTCTAAGAATCAAAGTTCTTTAGCGCAATTGGTGTCATACATCGGAATAAAAACAATTAAAGGTTTTTCAATGAAAAAACGACTCAGAAGGAAAAAAAAAACAGTTGTTTGAACATATTCAGAACGGTATACGACGATAGAAAATAAATATGGCCAGGATAAAGTAAGTTCATGCAGCAGAAGTTGGAAAATTGCGGCGTCAGATTACAAAAAGCTTTACACTATATTAGTCGAGAAGCAGATGCCCAGACTGGCGATTTCCACCATAAAATGAAAAAAGGAAGCACAGAACTATTGCCCTTACCTGTCGCACAATTGCTAAAGCTGTAGTCCCACTATCACATGAGTCTACTCTAGGATGTCGTTCAAGTTCTTTGTCAATGGCAGAACAAGTCCTTGAAAATGTTTGCTTCCATATGTGAAACTGGCGAGATTCACAGGTCTGTTGACTCATTTTCGCATCAACATCAAAACCAAGTATTTGCATGGCGAGCACTTCCTGCCAATTGCTTAGCAAAAAAGAAGGTAGAAATTTGCTGACCCATTTAGCAACAAAGTGACCCCAGGGACCATGCCCGTCAAAAATACCACAGAAGATCATGTCTTGTTGGTGCCCAAATTTCTGCATATAAGACACTATCCTTCGTCAGAAATATTCTAAATGAGATTAGCTTCAAATTAGAATTGGTAAGACAAGATAAACAATACATAAATTCCTGGTATTATAATCTACACATACCTCCCAAACCGTCAAGCGGTCTTGATTAAGCCCTTTTCCTCCTTTCTTGGAAAACACCGATGCTATATTCTTGCTCCTTCCGGATATTTCACCAGGACAGCTTACAATAAGATGATTCTTCCTAGCTTCATCTGCCAATATTTCTGCAGCTTCCCTTCCCATATCATTCTTGACATTACTAGCCTTGAACAAGACACTCTTTGCCAAACCCTCAAATAGAGATGAAAATTGAACCATGGTCCTGGAAATCCACTATCAGTCAACTTACATACCATTTAGTTTTGATATGAAGAGCATTATAGCAAGGTGACCAAAAATAAACTTGCATACCAACCTTGATGTGTATGAACAGCTTCAAGCCTCCTCAAGTTATTCGTCAGCAATCAAATGCACGATTAAAGATGTCTAATACAAATTGCACATTCTTGCATTAACTGTGACGCCTCTGACATTTAAGTATGGAGGAATGAGGCCTTTCTATAGAGAGCAATTTTGGAAGTTATAAAGCTAGCTACCTAATCACATATGTTATTTAATTAAAAGTCGGTTTATGGTAAATGACTTTCTGACGTGACGCCTAGGATCATATTTAAATCAGGTAAGTGGCATAAGCAAGCATGGAAGGAGTATAATATGAGCCTGGATAACTTTAATTAATCATTAATGCTTAATTTAGTCTCAAAGATAAGTTTACTTTGATTGACAATGACATTTTCAATGGCCGCACTGCCTTCAGAGAGTGATGCAGCTACGGTTGCTAACGTACTATCCAACTATAGCATCAACAGCAATTCCTAAAAAGATAATGCGAATCTAATTTTCTGCTCTTTTTTACTTAAACAAGTCCAAATAGTAGAAGCTGCAAGATTTTAGATTTGAATAAGAAAAACATGGCTGTGACACGGCCAGCTGTCTCTCAGCCAAATCATTTTGTCCAAGGTTGAACAAGTTGAATCAAGAGAAAGCTATACAAACGGCTTATTTGGAAAATCTAGTGGATGCAAAACCAGCATAGGAGGATGTCAATCTATTTCTTCTAGGTTAAGTGGTTGAACTGGTAATTGGTAAAAGCCAGACAATTCCAACTTTAAAATAATGCCGCCAATTAAACTATGATGGCTCATTTTTTAACAGTTATATAATGATGAATACAAGATTGCGTCAAATATGCACTTGTCTAGAAAATGATCAAAATAAAATGGAATGCGTAATTGACTGGCATGAATACATTAACCCGTCTTATCTGTAAGTTATATTATTTTCTCGTTCCATTGAACAATTGTGAGGGCAATTTTGAAAGGAAGCGCCATAATTTCTGTACGAAAAAGCTAAAGTGTTGAACAAGAGAAAAAGTACTTAACGACAGATAAAGATGGGTGTAGAGAGTACCAGCTGATTGAACGTATCAGTTCCTGGGTAGTATGATGGTACCGAGAATAGGTCACCAAAAATCCCCACAATTGCAGTTTCCATTGAGAAATATATGGTATCTGTTGACATCTCTCACAATAATCTCCTTCTCTAAAACCCTGCTGAAGTACTTAAACGCTTCATGACAATCCCGACAGATTCGGAGATTCTTTAGAATCCTCAAAGGCTTCCCAGGGGGAGCTGCTCCAGTTACCACTCCAAATGCCAATGCCAACTTCTCACTGTGATATGAAAGCCCTTCTCTTTTCTCCCCTTCCTCTACATCATGAAGCATTTCACTCCAAGCTGGCACGTAACCCAGTTTGCAAATCTCCTTCATGAGCTCCTCAAGCTTGGCGTAAATCTCCTCTGTCCGCTCATGAACACTGTCACCTGCTAAGAACACGTGAACTTCTCCACGTACCTCAATCCAACTCCTTCCACCTTCCTTCTTCACCCTCAATTTGTTCATCTTCTTCCTAATTTCAGCAGCTTCATACCGCCTCCCTGATGCTGAGAATGCATTAACAGCTATAACATATGCAGAATCATCATACGGGTCCAACTCCAGTAGCCGCTTACTCATCCTCCAAGCAGTATCAGGAGCACCATGAGCTGCACTTGCAGACAGTAAAACGCGCCAAACTCCAGCATCCGGCTTGACTGGCATTGTCATCGCAACCCTTTCAGCATCATCTAACCTCCCAACTCTTCCCAGAACACCAATTAAGCATGTATAATGCTCTAGTGACGGCCCCAAATTATAATCAACAATCATCCTATTGATCCATTTTTCAGTCTCTGCAGCCAACCCTGCATTATATAACGATGTCAATACAGCTAAGAAGGTGAAATCATCCGGAACAAGTCCTCGAGATTGAGCTAAGCTAAACAGCTCGAGAACGGAAGAATGATCCCCTTGATGAGCATAGGAAGCCATCATAGCATTCCACCCCACAATATTCAAATCAAACAAATATTCATCGAACACCCGCCTTGCCTCGGCCACCATTCCACACTTTCCATATGCCGTAACCAATCCCGTGCTAACATAAGCCGCTTTGGTAAGCCCGGTTACAACCCCATGACCATGAATCACCCTACATTGTTCCAAAGCAGCAAGCTCAGCACCAGCCGTTAGCGCCCCCGAAACACTATACACAGTCGAACCCACATTCCTGCCCACCATCTCAGCAAAAACCGACAAAGCGTCAACAGGACGCGAATTCCGAGCAAACCCAACAACCATAGACGAATAACACACCTCATCTCTCTGCGGCATTTCGTCGAACACCTTCCGTGCGTGATCAGGAAGCCGACATTTCGAGTAGAAATCAACAAGGGCACAGGTGCAAAATGGCTGGGAAGACAGGGAAAGCTTCACGGACAAGCAATGAAGCTGCCGGCCAAAGGAGAGGAGGCAGAGTGAAGCACAAGTCTTGAAAATGGCGGCTAAAGTACCTTGGTTAGGGCGGGTCGGGTGGCGAAGCATGGAGATGAAATGGAGGAGAGAGAGTGGAGAATTGGGGTTGCCGGAGATAAGGGCAGTCCATGATACGACGTCGGGAGATGGGATTTGCCGGAAAACTGCAAGAGCTTCGGAAATCCGGTGGGATTTTGAGTAGAGTGTGATGAGTTTGTTGTGTTGTTGAAGTTTCCCGGATGTTTTGATTATTTGAGCATGTAATATGCGCGGGTCTTTTTGCATCTTTTGCTAAGTTTAGGAAAGTGACAATGCGTGTGTGACAAGTTTTTATTTCTTCTTCTTGGCTCGTGATTAGTAGGAGATTAGACAGATCGAAAGTTGTTTCAATCCAAATCCTCGTTATTAGGATATCGTTATATCGGTTTAGTTGAACGTGGTTTCAACCCAAGATTAATTGAGCGGGTCAGGACATGTTTTGCGTGGATTTAAAAGCTCATTTTCTTAATAGTTGATACTTTGCTACATTTTACCTACAATACACGTAATTGAAAAAATCTGCATTCAAATTCAAAGTACTGGTTAGTTTTAATTTTTTTATCGTGTCTGTCTCCGCTAATATTCAAAGTGCGGTGTCAAGTATTCGTATCGGTGTCCGTGTCCGAGTCGAGATAGATATCGGTGCTACCTATGGCAACAATGGCTAGTGTGGAACAATTACATGCAAGTTCCCGAGAAAAGAATCTGGGTAGCCCAGCATACTCACATGCATTTGGCCAAAATCGATGATTTTTCATGGTCAATACACCCAGAAAAACGAGAAAGAATCCCACTGCAGCTCAGTAGAACCAACAAACCATGTTCCTCCAAATCCTTAGTTTGTACTAAGAGTAAGGCTATTTGTATATGTGATATACATTACTAAACATATATGGGGGATAGTATGGGTATGTTTTGTATTTTTATGTGGTGAGATTGAGGAGAGAGAATTGAAATATGGTGGGACATGTGGATAAAAAATTAGGGATATACATTTAGAAATGTATATGGATATACATTAACACTTTCTCTTGTACTAACTCTGTGCTTTCACTCCCCCAAGACCCGAATTAATGAATGAGGTCTCGAATTCGAAATTCCGAGGATAAATTCACATTTTAGAAATGTGATGTCCAACGTCGTTTAAAGTTTAGTTCTACCCGACTCAAAATTAGATTAGTTGGGAAATTTTAAATAAGGAAGAGGGCACTATATCGTACTGACACTCTCATCCAACCGAGTAAAGCACTATGACAACAGATCTCGGGAAAAACACAAAAAAAATCTCATTTTGCAAAACTCGGGAGTATTTTGGGAAACTCAGAAACCTGATGAGTGTCTCAAAATCTCAAAAACGTCACGAATACCTTGGAAATTTTCCCATTCACCTTTTGGGACACAATAAATTACCAAACTCCTCCTCAAGCCCAAAGGCCAACAAGTCAGGCATTCAAACTCCCTGTTGATAACAAATTTGACCATGACACAGTCCTGGACTTTTGTAACCAACTAACCACATTGTGGTGGGCTAGGTCTCAGTAGGACTAGTAGGATATAAAAAGTGGCATGCTAGTTCGCTTAAAGGTCGAGGTTTCATTCTCGTCACCTTTAACTTGTAAGGTTAATTGGATTTCTACGTTTGGTATGTCTCCTTGAGTCGATCTCCTATTAGATTCATGCCTAACTTTCAACGGTCGAGGCAATCTGACGAGACATTTTCTACATATATAGAATAACCCCGAACTCGACAAAGGGTTAGTTCTTTCACAACCACTTAGTACCCATGTACCATTAACAAATTTAACCATGAGGTAATTATGGACTTTTGCAACCACCTTTTGTGGTGGGCTAGGGCTTTGTAGGAAGATGGAAAACTAGGCATTAACTCTTAAGGTGTGACTAGTCCAACTCCACAACTAACACTGAAGGGTAACAATTTGCTTTAGAAAAGCATAAAAAAAGGGAGGTGAGAAGAGAAGAGAAAACTTTCATATGCAATGTGCATTGTTTGTAGCCAGATATGCAAAAGTGACAAAAATTAATCACATGGCAATGTGCAAATTCCAAGAGATGTGCCAAGGAAGCTTTTGCAAGATATCCCCATATATATTCTTCTCTCTATTCTCCCCATCCAATTTGACAATGACAAGAAACATTCAGTATATATTTGAACGAACCTTTTGTTAATTCTAACATGTATACTGAATGTTCCTTTAGCTGCTAATTTACTGTCTACAAAAAAGAGTATTACAATTTCCGCGTTAATTAATTACCCGCCACCAAAAAATACTCGAAAACTCGAGTCTTCCCCCAATTCTTGAGAATTACAATTAACAAGCCCATTCTGAACCAGCTGTTTCTTCTCAAAAATCTGCACAAAATTAACAAAATTACCAAGTCATACAATCAACACAAGGAACAACACTACATAGATATACCCACAAACGGAAAAATGAAAGCAAATATCGGCACTCTTGAACAGGGTTCGAGCACTCCTACACTCCCTTTCACTCTTTTCAGTCTTCGAGTTTGTTACATTGTGTTAATAGTGGCCTCCATCTATGTTTACTAAGACTCTTTATAATATCTAGCGTACCAATGTCGGACACTCAAACATGGGTGTGAGTGGGCGACACGTATCTTCATTTTAGACCAAAAACACGGTTTTTTTTTCATAAAAGAGCGAGCATGACACACTCATGCGAGATACTTCTAGCCGAATCCGAGCAACATAAGGCATAGGCCATCCACAACAAAACTAAGAGGAAAACAATTCAATTGAGTTCACATACCATCATCTTTTTTCTTCAATTGTCTTAGAAAGAGTGCCATAATAACAAGGAATCCTACTCCAGCTGTCCCTCCAAGAATGATAGCAACAGTTTTTCCAGTATTTTGGCCTGACCCTACAATATACATCAATCAAAATGTTGGCCATTGAATATCCTCAACAAATTCCACACTTGCCCCAACTCAAATCCCATTGAATGTTGAATGTGGGGAAGAAAAACAGAAAAGATGGGAGTAGTAATAAAAGCTCCAATAATATAAATACTCATAGAGGATAAAACTTGCACAAAAAGATTTGAATAAAGAAACCAACTTCTATAGTTCTATCATCATATTAATGCTGAATGTAATTTATACAATAAAAGTGTGACTAAACAAATCAACATGCCCAAAATTCCAGGGGATATGGTCCTAAAAGATTTAATCAGATGAAATAAACAATTAAAGATACAGATTTACACATACCCTACAATTAATACCCCTAAAAACCTTGTACTAAAACATACTCTTACAGATACTTCTCAATTTTAATGAAAAAAAAAATCCCAATCAATGTCATTATCTAATAAATTCCACACCTACACCTAGTATATACACTCATGATTACATGTCATGTTCTATTAGTAATGACAAACATGTAACATAATCCTAGTCGAAACTCGTCTGCATCAATATTACGATACGAAAATGATTCCAAAGAAAAAAGAGGAGTATACCTGAAGAATAACCAGAAGAAGCAGAATAACCAGCAGATTTAGTAGGAACACCATTAGGATAATACCCATAACTAATAAAACACTTATGCAAGTAAACTTGACCAGAAATGGAGCTCCCACATTCAACCTGGGCTTTTTCGACAGCAGTTTTAACACACTGTCCACAATCAGCAGCACCTAAATCACCCTGACACTGTCCCAACACATACACACCCTGATAAGTTGTTGTATAAAACCCATTTCCTGATGCCAACCCATTCTGCATAACCTGCAGTGCAGTATCCCTTCTCATTTCGAACCCGGACCCGGCCACATTATTCGGGCTGCACACTTTGAACAGCATCTGAAGCCCTGATATTTGTGTGAAACCTGAAACTTCATATAACATGTAACACCCTAAAAGTTGGATTCTTGCAGAAGCAACTTTACCACACAAATTGTCACTGATTTGTGGTAGTTTGCTAACACAGTTGTAACAGTCACCATTGCTAAGGTCACCCCTACATTGGTACAGCCCTGATATTGTTGACTGGGACCCACCTGTGGTGGTTTTGTAAAACTTGGATCTTGAAGCTTGTTGGATAAGATTTGAAGTTAGGGAGGAGAGTGACTGGGAGTATGCTCCTGATGGATCTGATAAAGATTGTTTTGCACACCCTTTGTAGACAAATGAAGTGTAGTCAGGGTCAGATTTGGAGAGTGGGATTGTTTGAGTCATGAAGAAGATTAGTAGTAAGAAAATGTTTGCCATTTTTTTTTTTTTTTTTTGCTTTTTTTGGTAAATTTCTTTGCTTTTTTTTTTGGGAAATTAAAGAAATTAGAGCATTTTTTTAGTGTTTTAGAGTTAAAGATCTTATCTTTTTGGTGGGAAATGAAAGGTTGGTGATTAAATGAGGTTAATTCGTGAGTTCAGGGTGTAAAAATTGAAGCTTTTCTTTGAAGTTTTTTTTGAGTTTTTTTTTTTTTTTTTTTTTTCAGGGTTGTGTGTTTCTGGGGATGGTGTTCTGCTTAAAGTGTGTGCGTGAAGCTTTTGAGATGAAAGCGGAATGGTGGGAGCGGCGTCGCTCTCTTCTCTCTTTCATTCAGAGTCTCTCTCCTGCCTTAAAAACGGTGCGCACACACACACAGTCACACACAATGCATTACTGTCGTACACTACACAATACCTGTGTGAAAAAATGTACGTAATCGAAAACAAGGGTTTTTTTTGCCAGACACCACCTTTTAAGTTTCCGATTTTGACAGACATCATCTTTTAAATTCAAAAATTTCAAACAACACCTTTTAAAACTATTTTCTTTGACAGACACCACCAAAAAAAAATTCGGCCACATTTTCTCTTGACTCACCCTATCTTTTCTTCTTTCTTCTTTTGAGCCCGATATTTTTTCACTCTTGTTCATCCTTACTCTCTCTACTCAACCATTGCTTAGATTTCTTGCTTTATTATCATCCTTAGTCTCATATGCTTTCTCTTCGTTTGACTAGATAGAATTTTAGTGTTGATTTTCCTTTTTGCGCGTGTTAGGGACATGATTGGATTGAATAACAAAGAGATATGATCCATTCTCTTATTGATAAGAGGAAGAGAATTGAAGAGTACATAATTGTGCTATTGACCCATTGTTAGATGAAGTCGATGAATTAAAGGTGAAATTGAGTGAAAATGTGAAATTAAAGTTTGAAAATTGGAAAAAAGGATAAAATGGTGTTGTTCATTGCTTTGACAATGATTAGGGTGCATGTTGCTTACAATTGTCGAATCCAAAACTCCATTAGAGGTGAGGGGAGAGATAAGAGAGATGCTTGATATAATATGGAAAAAGAAGTAGAGTGAAATAATTAATAGGGGGGGATTATCGAGGTTAAGAGAAGAAGAAAAAAGCAACGGAAAATAATCGGTGAGTGAATCAATGCCGGAGTCAACCAAAAATGTGGCCGGACTTTATTTTGGTGGTGTTTGTCAAAGAAAATAGTCTTAAAAGGTGGTGTTTGAGATTTTTGAACTTAAAAGGTGGTGTCTGTCAAAATCGAAAACTTAAAAGGTGGTTCTTGGCAAAAAGAACCCGAAAACAAAATCAAATTGTAAATTATTTCTATTCTACTAGGGAATGACAACCACTTGTAAATTGTTACTGTATTAGGTTATTATGTATCTTTGAATTGTTGATGTTTGATGTAAATTCGTCGTGGTGAAATTTTCATTCACGGTATAGGGTAAGGATTATTAAGAATCCGAAGACAACGGAGGAGGGTGAATATATTAGGAGGTGCTGCAGGTACATTTTTAGTAGGGTTACACTTTTATAGCTCTTTGTGCCCGTCTTGCAAAACAAATTAGGCAACCCTATTAACATAGGCAACTTAAACCAAAGTTCATTGATGTGAGATTAATTAACTGCTTTCAATCAAAAGTTTAATTATTGTGTTTTAGAGAATGAAATCAAAAGATGAGGTGATTAAAATACTAGATTGTATAGTAATATATATAGTGGGACTTAATTAGTATTTGAAGAGAATAAAGACACAAATGACACAAATTTTTGCACATTAGTTAATTAATTAGTACTAGTTGATCGATGATTATTGATAAATGATAATAAGATAGTCTGACAGTGGGGAACTAGTGAGGTTAGAGACAAGGACAAAGAATCTGATCTTTGTGAGGTAAAAAGATAATTTTGTGTAACAGAAAGATTTGACGCAAACGTACGACTACACAAGACTTAAAAATGAGATTTGTCAAAAAAAAAAAAAAAAAAAAAAAATATGGAGTACATTTCAAAAGAGAACATTTCAAACTTTGGATATCGTTTCAATATTATGGTGTTACTAACTTACTACGGGTACATTTTTTTTTCTTTCTTTTGGTAAATAGGAGCAATGGAGCATCTAATGTTGCGAAGGTAATTCGATTTAGGGACAACTCTAAGGTAGGTTGGTTTCCTAACCACTAGACCAACCGTGATCTTCTATTATTAGTACATTCTTAATAGGGATTACTATAGCTCTTAAATTTCAGTTTAAAGTTGTAGCTTAACAAATTAACAATTAACAATAATTAAAAAAAAATAACATCATATGTGAAGGGTTCTCATTCTCCACGGCAATTTTCAACTAATCCGCGTTACCCCGAGTCAAGTAAGTGTAAAAACATAGTTCAACTATATAGATGTTCCACGGGACATAATGTATACTATACGGAGTATATAGACATATAGTAATAGGTTACTGACGGGTTCTTGTTAAACAAAAAGTTTAACGACAAAGACAAGTCTTAAGCAAAACTTGTTTTTTTCATTTGAGCACGCGTCTCAAGGGTTAACAAGCGGTTAATGTTACGGGAGAAGCAATACGATTTCGAACTAAGCCGATCAACACACGAAGTTATTGATAGGTAATCGTTCATCATCACACGTTAGTTAGTCAATACGATATAAAAATATAAAATCGTACATCAGACACGTGATAAGTGATAACGAGATTTTAGGCCAACTAAATAAAGACGTAACCGAATAAGACTCATCGTCCTTAAAAAAAAGACTTATAAGAAAAAAAGGTTGTCGTACTCCGGCATACTCTTTCACCACCAACCATTTTATTCACTTTTCCGTTTTGAGTTTTTTCGGTTAATAAACATTTATTAATAAAAATTTAACAGCACAAACGGGCTACTCAGAAACTCATTTGTTCCGTTTTAATCATACATATTAATAATCGGGTAATATCACGAGTGGAGGGGATACGAAATCAGATATACCAAGATCCGATCGAGATCGAGATCGATATACAACTATACGAGGTTGATTGATAGTCATTACTCATTAGTTCATTACGCGTTAGTTTTAGTGAGGATAAAATCACAACAAATTAAACACACACGCACACGTGATTAAGAGATTTCCGACCAGCTTCTAAAAGACGTAACCGAATAAAACTCGGCTGTCCTTCCCCAGCAACATTAACATTAAAAAAAAAAAAAAAGGTTGTCGTGCTCCGGCAACACTCCTTCACCACCGACCAATTTTTTCACTTTTCCGACAAATCGCGCATCTTAATTATTAGGGTTAGGGTTTCATCTCCGATCATCATAATCGCATTTGCAAGAGAATCGTAATCAATACGCAACACAATGCTTGCATTAAAAGAGAAGATGTCTGAGAAATTATCTCGCCTTTTGGGAGATTCTCCGGCTCCTGTTGCTTCTCAACCTCCCGATCATCCTCAGGTGTTTTTTTTCTTCTGATGATTGTTATAATGTTATTATTTCTGTTAATTTCTGTTGAAATTGTTTATGATTATGTTGTTGCATTGATTTGAGATCTCCACAATGTAGGTATTTTTCTGGATTAATTGTATGATTTTGTTCATATTTAATTGATTTTCAGTGAAACGGAGCATAATTTGATCGTGTATTGTATGTTACGCTACCTTATTTTGTAGCGATTCGGATGAATTGAAGTCGAAAATTACCGGATTCATGATTGTTAGTTTACTTGTGAATTTAGGATTTCTTATGCTTAGTTTCGTGTAGATTCACGCTGAAGGATGTCAGAATTGTCTTAAGATGTGTTTTAGCCGATTTCGTTGCGAAATTATGTTGCGTTTCATTGTATGATTGGTAAGATTTGCTTATCAAGGGAAGTAGCTTGATGGAGAAGTCATTAGATTGTAGAAGTAGTTAATTCCGGTGCCTATGAGAGTTTTCAGATTCACACGGTTTTCGCCTTTGCAAGGCTTCGGCCTATGTTTGGTTTGATGGAGAGTTGTGAGTCATCTATAAGTGGCATTCTGCGCTTCTGGCGTGCATAATGGCCACCCACACCGGTAAGGGGGAAAAAAGTCGAGTGAGGAAGGTTTGTGAGATGTTAAAGTAGAGTTCAGTATGTGCACTGCATAGACTCATTATCTTTTTAGTAAAAGGTTAGATACCGCTCTATGGGAAGAGCCTTCTACACGTTTAGCTTCCCTTATGTTTTCGTGGACCTCATTAGCTTGAGTATAATCATCTTGGACACTTTTTTTCACGGAATTGAACTTGTGAAGTATGTAGCACCTAGTCTGAGTACGCATTCACTGTATAGCTAACATGAAAAGAGATGTGAATTAACAAGGTTTATTGTTCTTTGGCGATGCATTGTTGTTCCTACTTTAGGACTTTCTGACACGACTTTCTGGGGTTATGTAGCTCGAATCATACACAAAGGGAGCAAAGACTTTGTCATCATTCTTCACATTCATCCATCCGACATCTCCAATTAGTAAGACTGAAGATGATTGCAAACCGATGCAACCTTCTCTTGGTGGATGGAGGAGTAATAGTTGTTCCTGGCGAGGGGTAAACATGGATGATCAGCTAGAATGCATTCCTAGAGATGAGCTTATAGAGCCGTGTAGTCCTCGTAATGAGCATGAGAGCCCCGTTTCTGCCAGAAGCACTGCTGCTTCAGAGACTTTTGAGGATGCAGTTGAGCCTCAGAGCCCTTGGAAGCTTATGCCGAATTTGACAACCGATTCTTCGTTTATTAATGTGGAGTTATATGAGTTTCTACAGTCATCTATCCCTAATATCGTTAAAGGTTGTCAATGGGTTTTGCTGTACAGGTAACCGTCTCTTCACAATGCATTTCCATTTGTCTTCATGGGCCCTTTTATGGTTTTCAACAATATGATTATTTCGTTTGTTTCGTTTGTTTCTTTCCACTGAAGGGCAGTACTTTAAAACATGGTATTTCGCTCCGCACATTAATAAGGAAGAGTGCTGACCTATCTGGTCCAGGAATACTGGTATGCTAACGTATAATTGCTTCACTGTAAGATCTTATACAACAACATTATTTGTTTAACTGTGAGGGAATGCTGTGCGTGTGCCAGATTGTTGGAGATACAAAGGGGGCTGTCTTTGGTGGGCTACTTGATTGCCCTCTAAAACCATGTCCGAAGAGGAAATATCAAGTAACTTCAGTTTCTTAAGTATCCTTATTTTTCACTTCCCTGCCTTCTTTTATCTGTATCGTCTCAGTACCAGACTCATGTAGGTATTTATCACATATTTGTACAGGGAACTAACCAGAGTTTCGTTTTTACAACTATATATGGTGAACCAAGGCTGTTTAGAGCAACAGGTGGATGTACTATCTTTATGCATAACTCATCTTATTTCATTTCCGGCCTCTGGGCAGTATTATTGCAAAACCTTATACTTGTTAATGGGATTAAGTTGCATTCAACTTTTGGGATCGCTTACGAATACGCGTTGCTTGAATAGGGATCAACCGATACTTCTACTTGTGCTTGACGGACTTGCTGGCATTCGGTGGGGGTGGTAATTTTGCTCTGTCATTGGATGAAGACCTGTAAGTTCCTTCACTTTGGCTGATAAGAAAATAGATATCAAATGGTTCTGAAATTCCACTTATGACATTCTTTGTTTCCTAGGTTGACTGGAAGCAGTGGGGCGTGTGATACGTTTGGTAATTCGTGCTTGGCCTTCGATCCTGAGTTCGAACTAAAAAATGTTGAGGTACATGTTTCGTTAAAACTTAATCAGCTTTGCATTAGTCCACTTTTATGTTGGGAAGCTTCTAGTTGTTTGGATCTTTCTCAGTTATGAAATTATCTATCCATTCTTGTTCGCTGTGACTTGCAACTGTATTATTAACACTGTACGATAGTTTGAACTAATCCACGATGGACATTTGTCTAAAATAATAGTTGTCCCCTTTAGGATTTGAATTAACATCGTCACTCTAGGTCATCAGTTTATGAACCGGAGGACAACTTGTGAGAACAATGTAATTACGATACCTAGCCCACCTAATTGATGAGCTTTGGCCTTTGGATATGAGAAAAACTAGAGGTGATTGGATTTATTAGGCAGGGGGCAGCTTATATCATCCTACATTCCTACATGAGTCTTTGATGAAAGTTGTAAAACTTCGAGGAAGTGGTGGAGTAGGAATTATAAGATAGGAGGATCATAATCTCGGAAAAAAGGAAGATCACTACTAGGAAAGATCACCGTGGGATCGTTTATACAATAATAAAAAGAATCAGGATCTTGAAACATTTATAAAGTCTCAAATTTTGTGTCATTAGGAGTATAGAATTTTAACAAAATCCAGGGGGATGATGTTAAATGTACCTGTGGTATTAGCTGACTGAGTCTAAATGGTCATCTTTTATCTCAACGAGCAACTTCATCATGTAAGCGCTCCCCTTTCGACCTTAATCTTAATAATGGTTCACTGACCATCTGATCATGCATCCCGATGCACTCTTCTTGAAGTTTATTTAGATTCCGAGGAATATCATAACATACCAACCTGTGCTATAATCCATACATTTGTCTTGTGCTGTAACGAGTACCCCTTGCTATAGGTTTGGATTGCTCAAGCTAATTATATGTTTCGTTCCATAATCAAGTATTATTCATAAGAAACCAGTTAACCTTTCTGCACTAAACCAAAATCGATGATGCAGAGTTCCCTGTTTTTTTATTGGATAAACAAAAGCTAGGTGTGTCTGCAAGTTTTCTAATTCTGTTTCTTCGCCTTGTATGCAGCTTTGGGGCTTCACCCATTCATCACGCTATCTATTCTGATTTGGATGCCTACTCTGGCTCGGTCCTCCATGTCAATTCACCACGGTGTCTTCGACGTGTGGTTCAACTTTTTATTTATGCGATATTTATACGTTGATTCTTTTGCTGTACATAGCGTACAAGAGTGATCATTTGTGTACGACAGTGATCATTTGTAGTAGTGGTTGTTTAGCATTTGTACATACTCTTTTCCATTCCAATCTATGTGTGCTTATTAATAGCTTAGTCACGACTCACGAGCATAAAATCTGTGTGCTCGTCTTCAATGTAATACTGATGTGCTCGCAAAATTAGCCAAATCGTCAGTAAATTTTGTTCCAGGTACTGACTACCAGTAAATTTTGTTGACAACTTCGGCATGAATTCTGAGGGGAATGGATTGATATCCTACGCCTTAATTTCATAATGATAAGCGATACAAAGCCGTAACAGCACAGGAGCACTGAAAGGGGTAGTCAAGTAGACTGTACTGGAACGGTAGCATTTACACGACACAAGCCGCAACAGAGCATTCTGTACTGATCGTAAACAGGGTTCAATTTAAATCAAAATTCATGAAGATAATAATTAGTACTAATCTCTGGGTACAAAACTTGTAGCGATAATCAAAATGGTTGGACTTTAGAGCCATGATCACAGTTTATACACTACACTATTTCGGAATACATCAAGTGACTGACTACTCTTCAACTGGAGAAGAGCTATTAGACTGGAAAGAGCAATCACTGAACTTCAGCAACCACATGTAATGAAATCAATAACTGACTCGATTCAAGGCCCAAATCGATCTACTTCCCACAAGTCGATATACCGTGCAGAAGCTGCACAATCTTTAGCAGCACTCTATATTACCAAGATCTCAGGATTTGGGAGACAATCCAAAAGTCCGTAGGTTGCGGTCCATAAATCCCACAGCCAGATACTTAGCATCTGGACCAAACTTCGCAGATGTCACTTTACCTGCAATGAAAGTTAAAGGAACAAATTTACAAGGTTAAGTGATACATTCGGCAAGGAAACTGAAAACCAGATGTCAAAGAATTTGAGCAGAAGTCAGAGAACATGTACCTGTACCAGACATATCAGGGAGGGTCACTAGACAGTTCCATTCTGACTTGACACTTGCTACTTGGTATACTCTGCAGAACAGGAGGGCATCAATATTGTCACATTTCCCCCTGACCTATGACGCTCCACACAACCGCAAGGAGGGAGCTTGCCTACCAGCCTACTCGAGTCAGAGAAAGTTGTCCTACTCTAGTAATTTTTGTAGGTTTCTTTAAAAGGGGGTTTAATGTTTCTCTATTTGATGATAATTCTCGTTTTTTTGGTTTGAGCACGCTACCACCAGATATGTGCTTTCTTGCTTTTAACTATTTATACCTACAATGTGAGCTTCACACAACACCAAATAAATACCATGACATCATCTAAGGTATGAATATTCATCCAATTCCATCTCCTACCCCAAAATACCAATCCAAAGATTTCAAAAAAAGAAAAGAAAAGTGTGTGAACTTATAGAGGGGGGGGGGGACTGGAAGGATTTATTACAAACAAACCTGATATCTGAGCTAGCAACTGCAAGGTAACTCCCACTATGATCGAAGTCAACTGCACAACAAACAGATCAATCAGTGAATAATTTTCTTATGTGTTACCATCTTGTACTGTAACAAATCCAATTTACTAGCCATTTTACCAAATAAAATTACAATACCAGAGTTAGTCGGCGTGTCTGGGTCGGGAGATGCAAAAGACCGGAAGTTCTTTAATTTACGCAGATCCCAAAGCTTTACACCATCATGAGCTGCGGTCTGACCAATTTGAGAGACAGATAGAATCAGATCAGAGCAAACCATGATATGCAATTATTCATTAGAAAGGAAAAACACCTACCGCAAGGAAGTACCCATTTTCTGAAAAAGACATGGCTGTCACAGGACCCGTATGCCCATCAAATTTGGCAACATTAGCCTACGAAAGAAAAATAAAAGTATATCGGTGGAAAGCTAGGGGCCATAAAAGGGCAGAGTTCTGGGCAAATTAGCAGACTTAACAGCAGGCAAATGGGTGCGCCCAGGACTTACCTGAGATTTAACGTCCCAAATCTTTACAATGGCATCTGTAGTGCCAGTTCCCAAGATGAGACCATCAGGATGAAACGCCGCAGATGTATACCCTTCTGATACAGACGAGTCCTTGACCTGCGCCGAACAAATCTTTGAGAAACAAAGCATGTTTTGGTGGTATGGAAACGCCGTGAATTGTGAAATTAAAATAGAAAAAAGATTTGAAGTCCGAGAAAATGGTGGGTGAAAACCTGGGAGAAACAAAGTCCGCTTGCAATATCGTAGAAACACCACGAATTGTCGAGAGAAGCTGTGACAAAGTACTTGTTGGTAGCATGAACTGTAACAGCATGCACCTGTTCAACACCAATTGGCAAAACACGAGTTTAATTTGCGTCGCAAAACTTATATGAGAAGTAATGGCTAGTGTAACAGCTGGCAATAGCAAAAAAAAACGTAAGACACTATTTATACATGTATCATGAAAAGGCAGCATATTCCTAATAGAATAACATTACCTCTCCTGTGTGGTCCCTTAAAACATGTCTGCAATCATAAGTCCCATCATCCGAGCCTTGCCATAATCTTACAGTCTGTCAGCCAAACAAAAGTTCACAGAATAAAAATACATACTACTTGCCCACCATTTATGTGTGATGATGGATCCAATACAAACTATTAACAATGAGAAAATTATGAACCACAACAACGAGAACCAGGAAACCCCGTAGACAAACTTTTTTTTGCTAGAAATAATGGGGAGTTTCAGTCTCAAGAGTTCAATGTAGATAATCAATTCATAGAACCCAAACTCCCCACTATTTCTAGCAAAAATCTGACCACTACAAAGAATCTGGATTTGAGGAAAGTGGGGAAGAACAAAAGTTGAGTGATCTCCACAAGGCAGAAATAAGACACACATGTATCCCAACAATCTAACCAGCAAAAACCACAAGATACTATGTACATAAATGCCATAGGCTATACAGAAGATGAACAAAAATAACATCATTTCGCTTCACTTTGCATCCAACTCATAGGTAAGACCGTCATACAGTAAAATTGGAAAAGCCTTCGACTTTAAATGGTGAGTTTTAGACTAGAAAGCTCACAATCAATAACCTAAATCACTTCATTTAAAGAATTTTGTAGAATTTCAGATGACCAAGATAAACATAGAATTCCAAAAATTAACGAGCATAGGCCTGACGAGCATTTCAGATGATATGAAGAGTGTATAAGAAGCTGAGGAACAAATGATACCTTGTCTGCTGATCCTGTTATAACCAAGCTTTCATCCTGTTGAAGAATTTTAATACTGGTGACCTGCAAAATGCATAGACAAATCATTTTAGGAGGGTTCGGCCACAACATAGCTAATCTAGTTCAGTCTGCTGAAGGAGAGAAAAGAACCTTCTTTGAATGACCGCTGAGTGTCGATACAGTACGGCCGGATAATCGATCAAAGACAACTGCATTCGTATCGATGCCTCCAGTTGCAATGATATCCTTTAATTAGGGGACAAAAATAGGTGAGAAGAGAAAATGGTGGAGGAAAAGCATTTAAGTGAGTAAACAAAGAAGGCCCAAACACCAGGTTGAACACGACTATGTCAGAAAGATATATATCAAAACACCCAGGCATGTTTTGAAACTAAAAATCATCACAAACACGAGGCAGAAGCAACTGTTAATAGTTACAGCCGGTTAGTACCAAACTCAGATAGCCTTGGAAATCTTGGACACTATGATGATCGTAAAAGCACCCCACATACCTTAGAATTATGGATGTCGAGGCATAGAATCCCAGGCTTGTTAGTTTTAGTGAGGGGGTGACTCGAGATTTGAGTATACTTCGCAAATTCATCAATAGGAGCCAAGGTTGGGGGTATCTGCAATTCAAGAAGAAACACACATGGAACATTGTTAGTAAGCACTAAGAATGCTTCAGCTTCTGATAACAGTATTGAGTACACACAATCAAGGGCCCGCAAACGAAAGAGTTAACTATTACCAGATTCACTGTAGGGCGAAAACATGTACTAAAACAAAGTTTGCACAAGATCTACAAGTTCTAGCAATGCATACCGTCCGCTTCTTCCGCTGCTGTGAAAGTATTGCATTGCAATCAGTGAGTTCCGCGATAATATCAGAAGAAATCCCTGGTCGTGGTTTCTTTCCTTCAGGACCCAGATCCTCACCATCGGCAACTACAGATTACATATTTCAGATCCATATGTGCGATAAAACAATTATTTCTAGCACAAATAAATAGAGACGAAACAAAAACCTCTTTTCCCATTGCTCAGAGGCGCATGTACTGCATTGCCTGCATCTGCATATGTTGGTTGCCTGTCTGCCTGAGCCAATAATGATCTTGCCTCATCTCTTTCCTTCTTTAGTCTTGCAATTACACGGCAAGCAGCATCATGCTGCAAACAAACGATGCAACAGCCAATTTTGTCAACTACAAACACTACTCTTAGTACAATCGTTTTTTCAACTAAAACAACAGAAAGTATATGTGGAAGGGTACACGTAGACACATTAGGTTACAGCTAAACACATGGGCAACAGATTTGATAAAAGATGATCATACAAAAGAATACAAAGATCTATGTATAAGCTAAAAGATCCTCAATTTCACACCCAATTGTCACACTTTTGTGATAATTATGCCAAATACTCTAGTCAATGCAAAGATAAAAGGAAAACGTTAAGCATCTCAAATTTTCTGGTACAATTGCAGCTCAAATTTGACTTGTCGTAATCCAAGAGAACTCCCCTTAAAACTATATATTCATAGCCTTGGCAGTCTTGAAAACCAAACAAAAACTAATAAACAGTTCGCCACAATAATTCAAGTATTTTAATTTTCTAACACCAGATATCTATGCAAATTTAAGCTTCAGGTTTCTTTAGCAATGGATCCCAATTTCTGGTGGTCGATGGCAGAACTTGCCAGTCACAAGCATCGGAGTTTAGACTTTAAGATCGACAGAATATCATGAAAAGGAAAAAAAGCCTAATAAGCCAGTTCAGATAGACATTGATCCTGAAAGTTTAAAGATTTGTGGCCGACAAAATCTAAAAGGTACCTATCAGGATACAAAGGCCTCTAAAAGTGGAAACCAAACCATTGATTGACATATCAACAACCTAACTGAAAAGAGCCATAGAGGTAAAGAAAACACATCGTACCTGGTAGAGAGCATGGCTCAGTTCTTGTCGTGCAGTATGTAATTGTTGTTCGAGAGCAAAATTAGAAAGCATCAGACTATCCCATTCCTGCATTTTATAGAAACTAAATTCAGAAGCTAATATGATTTGAAATTTTGGAAATACATATAAACACAATCCAAATTGCATGGATCTAATACAGTTTGTCAGGGAATAGCATTTAATTGTACCTCACTCACATTAAAAGGTATAGTAGTTCTCAGCAAACAGTGTTACCAAAGGATTTCCAGTGATAGAATAAGAAGACATTCAAGGTTTAGTACGTGATATACTTCTACCTTATGAATTTATATACATGGTTTTGATACTTAAAAGTAAGCTACATTCACCACCTTGAGGTCATTCCTTCATGCATCAATAAATATGACGGCTAAGCATCGTAATCAAGTTTTCAACCACACTCTGAAATGAAGTCCCAAAATAAATGTAAACCAGAACAAAAATAAGAATACAAACTTCAAAAGCTACCATGCAGATAACTCGAAAAATGAGATGGCTCAGTCATGATGGTGAAGACAGTAAAAAAGAAGTTACATAGCCCATTCACAAATGGAGAAATACATACATTCTGAAACATTCCAATCATCCCAGGTATGCTGGCAGCTTGAACGGGTCTAGGCTTCACGATCTGCAAGAAAGCAATCCAACATAAGGAACTAATTATACTTAGCAATTTGCCTAACAAAGGTTATAACAAAAAAAAGGGCCTCATGGATACCTTCCCAGCTTTTACAGCAACAATGTCATCCACGGTCAGCGGCTCGCCTGTAATTGGACATTTTCCGAAATCCTTCACCACAAGAACAGAGATTCTCAGGCATTATATCAAGAAAGAAAATCACCCCTATATCAACAGAAACAACACCAAATGAAATATAAAACTTAAATATCAGGTCCCTTCGAAATACTCCGTATGCTCCTAAATCCTAACAATAACACATGACCCTAGCCAGATGAGGCACTAAAAACATCTAACAGAGTACATCTTTTTGGTCACATCTCAACTTCATTGTTACTTCTCCTTTCGCATCTTTATATCAAACTAAGGTCCATCGAGTCAAAGATTAAAGCTTTTACCAAAGCAGTTATCGCTAAAGACCAACACGATCTAGTGATCCACACATGACCTAAATTCTTCTCGTCAAACCGATAATAAGCAAAACAACATTCCAGCATTCTACTAAGTCCTCCTCAACTATCGACTTCCCAAATCAGAATCTCATAAAACCAAATGTTCAAGCTTTCCTCACACGGCTCCTATCACTCACGAATTACGGAAACAGCTAACAATCGACGCATCGCCGATAACTTCCTCCGTTCACAACCACTCAATACAGCCAACTCCTACACTAAACCAATTCAACTAAACCCTAGATTCCTTGTAAAACAATCAACCGTCGCAAAATTCCAACAAATTACACAATAAAAACCTAACAATCTCAAAAATAACGCGAAAATCGGAAGAAAATAAATCAAAATAAAATTAAGAGAGCGAAATTATACCGATATGTGCCGTTCAATGAGACGTTTCTCGAAGAGAAGTCCAGATTTCTTCGAAACGACCGCCTCTTCCGGTACTTCACCGGAAACTGCAAAAAAGAGGCGTAAATCGAAAGAATAAAAAAAATTATCCATAAACCCTAGAAATCGAAGAACAGCAAATCACAGCAAAATAATAAAATTAAAAGGAGAGAGAAAGAGTGAATACTTGAGCAGTTCATTGTAGAGAGTAGAGAGATGCAGGAATCGCGATGCGGTTTGAGGGTCGAGGATTTTCGAAGGTTGAAGATGAAGCGTATCGAAGAAGACACTGAGAGAGGAGTTCGCAGTAGAAGAGCGGCACCAGGAAAAAGAGATGAGAGAGAAAGAACCAAAGAGGCGGCCTTTTCGTGAGGGCTTTGTATAAACTCCAAATCTTTTTTTTGCTTTTTTTTTTTAGAGTCTAATCTAATCCTCCAAAATCTAATCTTTAATACTTTATTATTATTTTCACATTATTAAAAAATTGGAGAATACAAAAAAAATTGGCTCTTAAAAAATAGAAATTAAAAATTTAGTGAAAATTACTTCCGATAAATGAAAAGATAAAAGAAACTAATAGGTCGGTAACTTTTAATTCATGTTATTAGACACTGAGGTTTGAGAATGCAGGTGTGCTATATAGTTGAGGGAAGAGGCGATTGAGGGACTAATGGAAGGGAGCGAGTCGAAGATTTGAAGCTAGACTAGATGATAGATTGATAGGATAGAGATATTGAATGTGGTAGCCATAGGAATGGGTAGGGTAGGTGTTTTCACGACAGGCTTGTGCGAAACCAGTTTTGAGTATTGGTTATATTTCTCATATGCCCTCTATTTAGTACAAAGTTCTAGCAATGTTCAAGGACTCGATACACCAATGTTCTATGTGACCACTCATCATCTCAAGTTTTGCGAATTGCGATGGCCAATATTGGAGTTTTACAAGATCATTCATCCAACGACAACAAAAGGTCTCTCGCCAAAACACTAGTACTTTAAATCTCTTTCTTATAGAACATCTATCTCTAGGTATCACATCCGACGAATTGAATTTGTATGAGCGACCACCCGACCTCTCTTTGAACCCGAATCAGCCGAATGGTTAATGCATGGTTGATGGATCCATCCAACATTCTACGAGTGAGCCTTTAGGGACTAGGAACCTTTGCGTGAGTGGCATTTTCAACTAGGTGCAACCAAAGCCCATTTATTTGAAGATGGACATCAAGCATATATAAAGCAATACTCTATGATCTGTATTCTTTATAAGGAAAGGGTCACAGAATAATACATATGCAAACCTACAAATACTTTCTAAAAGAGCAAGAATTTAAAGGCCAAATGCCAATTTCTCTACTTTGTTTTTGTTGTTGTTAATGGCAAAATGTGAGCTCTTTGTCAATGTATTTGCACATTTACAATGCAAATTAAAGAGACACAAAGTTCACTTAAAATGGAATGCACCATTTTAGGCTTAGGTTAACAGGCATAGACCTAGATCAATTGGTTATAGAAGACAAACAAATTTTACGCGATGCGAAAGCGTTGTCTAAAGGCTTCAATTATGAGTCTCTTTGGTACATATTCCTGCACGTTATCTCCGCTTTAGGTCCTGTTAGTGCTTTAGTGCCTCAAAAGTTCGCTAAAACGCTACATGTTGTAGAATACGTTGAAACACTATGTTCTGATGACCCATAATGGAAACTGTGTCGAGAATTGCATTGACCGACTAGTGTGTTGTACCCATACATACAAATCACAAGTTGCTCAATTAGTCACCCATTCACCCAAGGTTAACTTGTCGTAGACATAACTAAACACACACAGCAGGATGTTATACTTTATTCCTGCACATTGTCAAAACTGAATTCCTGCTTTAGGTCCTGTAGGTACACAACAACCTTATTTCTGTGATGGAAACGTAAAGAAAGTGTTTTCCGATGACCCATAATGAAAATTGTGTCGAAAATTGCATTGCTTCAAAACTTTTAAGATGTTTCTATAGATTCTCTTGCATTATTGTTTCCCTCGTCGACACGTAACGCAAGAGGAAGATGACTTTAATCCATTCAGGTAAGTTTGAAGATAGATGGTATATGTTCCTCCTTAGGGCTAGATCAAGTTCTATTGATTCCTTAAAGAAGCACCTTTTGAACTTTTTGAAAGTGAAAAATACCACATTTCAATTACTTTGGAATAGGGGACAATGTGTTTTTTCGCTTTCAGAAAAAGTTGCAGTATTTCTGAGAAAACAGCATCCACATATGCTGGAGCACTTGGGAAAATTTTCTACTGTTACTGAGCTATATTATGCATCAAGTATTGCATCACAAGCTTTAAATTTTTATATAACTTTGCTTCGATTGTTACATAGCACGGAAACAGACACAGACACGATAATTATTCTTGTCACTTCATATCAAGGTCACACAAGGGAGGTTAACACTGATATATAGTCTGAAACAAAATTAAACTTGGGAGTACCCTGGTAATTTTCGATATTTAATTTGTCATTTCGATTTATACAGATTGCTAAGACGACCAATTTATCGTATTTAATGACTTATAAGATCTTACAAAGTGATACTAGAGAGTAAAGATGTAGATTTCATTCCATGCAATCATCTAGCAATCACTAGTTGTCTAGCTAGAATCTTCACAGTCACATAAAACACAGATTGACTGCTCCCATCCTGTCAATGCTATAAACATATATCTTGCCTTTCTTTACTGAGCATAATCTTGGATAACATTTGGAGAATGATCAACATCATATAACATAGCCATACGCGTAAATTTTGCCTTCTGAGGCGAGACAGAAGCTCCATGGCATGCTGCTGCATTGCTTATAATGGTAAAATGCCTGGATTTAACCTGAAGGACAAGACCAAAGTAGCATCAAAATATGCATCAAATAAGTATGGTGGGGTGAAGAGATTCCAAGACAATCTTCTGTTAATCATACGTATCGACGTATAGGTGAAGCTAGGAGAGGTGAGGAAACAGCTTATTGGTCCATTGGTCTGCATCTTTTCGCCTGCAGACCGGCCTGGAAGACTAAAAAGATTATTCTTGTCAGGGACTTTGAAGGAAGGGTGACCGCCTAGGGCTCAGTTTGATTAAGATAAGCTCTTCTTCAAGTTTTTGTACCAATAATCTCGATTTGTAAACACTGCAGCTATTTTTCTAAGGAACTCTTATTTGATTTTTAGTCTAGGGCGCACAAAGTATCAGGAATGACCCTTAATTCTTGTCTAGGTCTGAAAGGTGTAAGATTGGGATAGCGCAAATTGCAACTTATGCAAAGCAATAGCACTAGATGCTTGTTTCTTAGCTAGCTAGGAATCAGAAGCAAAAGCCTTTTTCTTTTAGATTGGTACAGTACAATGTTAGTGACTTTTAGGACTGTAGGTGTGTACTCACTCAGATTTGTCCTGCTATATGCGCAATTCTCCTTCCGTATGGATAGCATATCTGTAAGTACTTTAGTCATTCAATGAATGAATACTGCTAAGTTGCAATGAAAAACAGAAAAAAGTTGGGGTTTTTAAGCTAAACTAGGATAGTTTCTGTCTGCAGGAAATTGACAGTACAGAGAATGTAGTCAGTAGGAACTCAGGACTGTGCAAGTGTGCAATGCACCCTGTGGCCAAATTTTGTAGGTATGATTCAGAAATGAAACCAGGCACAAACTGAAGCTCTCTGGTCTGATGTGTTGGTTACAAATGCGCGACAAAAAGACAAAACAAAGTTTACAGCCAGGATCACTGCACAGTCCTTAATTAAGTTATCTGAGCAGAAATCAGTCACAGATGCGCGACAAAAAGACAAAACAAAGTTTACAGCCAGGATCACTGCACAGTCCTCAAGTTATCTGAGCAGAAATCAGTCACAGATGCGCGACAAAGAGAAGAAAAAAAAATACTCGTCCATCTACTAAAAGCAGGTAGCTTAATGAACATCGAGTAATACATTTATTCATTGTATTACTCCAAAATCGAACCATTTTTAACGAAAACAAAACGTAATTTCAATGTTGTAGGATATCACAGCTCTCTCTCTGATTCAAGGGTAGAAGATAGAATAGATTCCAGAATAATTTACATGAAGGTTTAGAGTGGTCCAATGTCACTCAACAAGCTCAGAAAAAAAAAGAGGCTAAATTATTCCTCAACAATTATCATAGTCACTGTCAATTGGAAAGAACAAAGAAGACAGCAAGTAGAATCCACATAGCTCATCAGCCATAACGTCATCCTGTATACACATTATTATAAAGAATTACATAGAGTACAATATCCGTACTTCTAAAATCTTGAAGAATCAGCCTTGTGCTGCAACGAGCGAGCTAGCCCCCGTCTACACGGTCCGGCATTGTTTCATTCTCAGACCCTCAGCCTCGTAAACTTTCCTAGACAAACAATTTCTAGTACGCAAATTGACTTGACATCACTTAACAACGGCCACCAAATCATCTGAGGTCGGTTGACATGAACCCATATAACAAATAATCGTTGCTACATTAATAAACCATACATTTCACTAAGAACAAAGAATTTTTTTACCTTTATCGATCATCTATCAGAATCTTTGATCTTTTTCCTTTTACCTGAATTTCAAATATTACAAAATTAAAAGTAATGCCATTTCTTACGAAAATATGTCCTTTTTCCGATTCAAAAAAAGGAAAAAAACAGCTACGGCACTGAATGTCAACTCCAACATCTTAAGCATTCACGCAATGGTTTTAAGAATTCCAGAAGAAATCGACATCATAAGCCGGTCAGACGCACAACTAGCTAGATAACGAATTTATCAAAATACAAACGACCATATATCATCAAATAACGCTATTTCATTTTCGTTATACTCACGCGTTAACATGTACATGCACGTCCCAACAATCATCGTCCCTTTCAACAAGATGTAAAATTCCACTTTAGAAGCTTCAAACATACTAGTCTACAAAGACTAACCTAAACACATTTTCACCATGTTAATTCAGCGTGAAGCCTTATCTGATAATTAAGCAGGGAAATCTAATTGGTCGATTTGAAAGATAGAGATGCCGAAACTGTACTGATCGATCTCTCTATCATCAACGTCGTATACTCGTATCATGGTCCGAGGATTAGATATTTTTGTGGGTCTAAAAGCCTAAAGTATATATACTACGTGTGCAACATTTTTTTGAAGGTTATATCGATTATATGCATATGAAGACCACTAAAAAAATCGTACACTTTTGCATCTTCATATTATCAAGTTTGTAGGGTAAAAGATCAAGAGGGAACATTATGCATCTTGCATATGTATCATGTATGCTTTTTGTCATTTTGACATCATTTCATGTATTAATCGACGACCGTATCACACATTTTGAAAGGTTCCGTTCAAAGACGATTTACTTTTATGATTGTAATTAATCACGGGACTCGAGATAGTCTAGAAGTATGATGATATATAACAGATTAATATATATAGTTAGGTTATAACGTTTTGTTTAGAAATGACATCAAAACGTACAACCAGTAAGAACAACAAAAAATTCTTGTGTAGAAAATATCTAAGAAGACGCGATTTGGACTACAAGATTGGAGTTTGGCTAATGTATCTATTCTTGGACTAGTAGTGATACTAAATTAGAAAACATTCCTGATTGGGAGTTATATTAGCCTATAAATAGATCACAATGCCAAGAATTTAGTAGCTCATAATACAATAACATCTTGCTTGAGTTGAAGCTAAAATGCTGGGTTTTTAACCCCTAAATTTAGTATTTTCACCACAACTTTACAAGTAAGGTCATATTATTTCTCATGTTGAACTGTAAATATGGAGTCACATATAGTACACCACAACAAGAATGAGAATATTCTCAAGCATGTGCCTCAATTACCTATATTTGTGATATTGTAAATACACCTAAAATAGCTATTTAATTACTTTCATAATATAGATACAATAATACGAACATGCCTGATAATTGTACTGTACGGTTACATATACATACAATGCTCACAAACGAAGCTATTATGCACGGTTATGCTTGTATTATTCACGTGTTTTAGTCGTGATGTACTATCGAATTAGAACATTGTATAGTATAAGATCAGTTTTTCCTTCATACAATACGTATTGCTACAAAAGTATGGTAATTATTTGATTTTTTTTACCCTTTGTTTTACAAGAAAAAGTACTTGTGATGGTTAAAAAGGAGTCCAACAACATAAGACACGGCATCTAAAAGGCCCTTGGTTGTTATAAAAACTAAGAAAATTCCGTACACTTTTCAAACAATTTACAACAGAATCCAACCTAAGTTTGTGCAAATTACTTAACCTCAAGGTAAGTTCCATGTCAGCAAAATAATAGTACGGAGTAGTAAAAAAAAAATTACCCCATTTTATTATAACGATAATTTTGTATTTAATTAGCAAAATTAGAGGTTTGGAGAAAGTATAGGAGTTATCTCACCTTCTTCCTAGGAGAGGGGTGACGGCTGACATATAGACATGCCTAATCTTATAATATGCTTTGTCACATATATAACAAAAATCCTAATGTATGTTTTTGTTTGCTAATTACCACCCTTCTTCTCCGATCATATTATCACTTTTCTTAGTTGTCCTTTGATTAATTAATCTCGTTTTATTTCGTCGTTCTGTCTGTAATTGAAACAATAATATTGTTGTTTTTTCGATTTCCCTTCTAATGTTGTTCCGAGGAGATTTTCTTCATTTATACACATACCTTACAGAAATTCCAAATTATTTCTCTTACAAGCTTATTGTTTGTATTGTTACTAGAGGAGGTGATCATACCAAATGTGCTCTATAACAAGTACTCATCTTCTAAGGGATACTCAAGGTGAAGAAGACGAAGATCATAGACATCAAGAACACGAGAGATCGTTGGCCATGTCTTTACAAGACGTTGTTGACCCGCCTCCCCCTCCTCCTTCTCCTCCTCCTCCTCATATGTTGTCACAACAACCACCACCAACGTCGGACGACATTTCTGGCCCTTTAATTGTAATGTTTCTTGTTAATGCTAATTGCTAGCTACCCATTATTTTTTCTTGTTACATTGCATCAGTCATTATATTGCATGATGCATGCCATTTTGTGACATTGCCATTTTTGTTAATTCCTTTACTTAAAAGGGCTTTCTATTTATATGTCAAATTGTTTTGAAGTTTTCAAAGTTTGTTTTTTCTAGAAAACTTTTGCTTTCACCCTTAAGAAAGGTGCTTAATTATGCAACTTGATTTATACATACAACAATCCAAGAGGGTAAATGAAAAATACAACTTTAAGCAAAGATTAAAGTTTTTTCTTCCTTAATAAGCTCCAACATTTTTGTTAATCACATGTTGAAACTCAAACATATAAGATCAAACATTGCTAATTAAGTAGAACAATTTTATGTAGGATCAATTTTTTTTTTATATTTATTATTATTATTATTATTTTGGTTAGAAGATTCCTTAGATAGACACATTTTTTTTTTACTTTGCTAGGGATTATTGCAATGTAATATTCAACTTCTGCATGCTTCTTTATGAAGTATTCCAGCAAAATTGGATGTACTTGTTTGCAAAAAAATTGCTCTAATGGTAGATAAAGTCATCTCATTTTCGGCAAAAAAATCGACTTTTTTTTTTTTTTTTTTAACTTCTAAATGCCTTTGTAATTCCATATTTCCAATCCAAAGTGCAGTCATTTTCCTACATTGCTACATCTAAAACCAAATTCCAATATTCTTAGACTTCCTTTCAAAAAATGTTGGTACAATTTGTGCTTCTATATCTTATCTGGGTAAGTATCTAGTTCCTGCATGCCACATGGTGCACAAGATAGAGTTTTGATATGTATATGACTTGCTTTTTAAGCTTACTACACCCATAAAAATATCACTTTGATGGCCTTTTCTTTCTGTTTTTGCTCATCATCATCATACCGCGAAAATTAGGCTTGATTCAGTGTTTAACTGACTTCACACTCTTGATGTTTACTGGTTATATATAAGCATATAACAACATAGATTGTGTATGTGAGTCTGTATATTGCAACTTAGGGTAAAAAACAAACATTACATGTTGTGTCTTCACTAGTACTCTTCAAAGAATTTTACTTGACATGTTTTTCGGAACATAAACCGTGGTTAGTTGGTCAGTTTTTCGAGTTTCTGCTGTGTCGTCCTGCATAAGCTACTACTACTACTACTACATACTACTCTGAAGCTTGAATTACATCAAATCTTCCTGTTCCTGTATATTGGATGACAGAGTTAGCAATCAGTATGAGTAATTTTGGAGCAGGGAAGGTGTGTTAGAAAAGTTTCTTAGAAAAAAGTTTGTGTAAATTGGAACTTTTTATGTGTACTAAGTTACTAACACTTTGTAATTGACATGTTTCTTTGTTGATGTAGGATGATATATCAATCCCAATCAGTGCTCAAATTTTCGATTTCTGCGACGATTCAGACTTATTTCCTGATACATTACAAAACTCTGAGGTGACTTCTAGTCCAAATTGTTGTAGCTATGAAGATCAAAATTCATCATATGCTACAAACATTTCATTCCCTTCAAGTATAGCTGACAATAATACCGAAACCAACAACAACAACAACGACAACGACAACAACAACAACAACACGAAGTTTAGTACCGAAAACTTGGACATAAATAACTTCCAAGGTGATCAGAATGATCACAATGGAAGCAACACTAGTACCACAAGCAGCACCAACACGACTGCAACAACAATCAACGCGGCTAGCCACCACCAGCACCAGCACCAGCACCAGCATCACCACCACAGTAGCGGCCTATCAGTCATTTTCGATCCACAAGTTGAGATTGATAATGACATCTCTGCCTCAATTGACTTCTCCCCTTCACCACTTCCTTACAACCTCAACCCTGCAACTTTAGTTGATCAGGTTGCAATGAGCACAGGTCTTCAACAATACTCTACCTCACCAGTAGACCCTTCTTCCTTAGCACTTCCTGTCCTTCCTGGCCAACCACTGGGGTTAGGCCCGGTTTTTGATGAAGACTGTCTAGCATCACTCCCACCTTTCCTGAGGCTAAACCCTTCTGCTGCAGCTGTATCTTCTTCATCTTCCTGCACTTTTCTTGATCCACCTCCAATGGGTCCCTTTCCACCTGGACTGTGTACTGATAATTCAGGCCTATTTGGTGGGAGTTTGTTGATGGCATCAGATTTACAGGCCAAAGAACTCGATTTCCAGGGCGATAATGCAGGGATTTTCTGCACAGATCAGCTGGCTAGATACAATTCAGGGGATATGCAGGTCCAATTCTATTACTTTCTTACAATTTTTTTACCTATCAAACTTGTTACTTAAGTTTTTTTCACTGTGGAGTTTATTTAGCATTGGATTGAAGTTGATAATAATGGTTCATTTTTGTTGAATGTCAAGGCATTTAGCAATGAGAATTCACAGTTAGTCAATGGAGCAACAACTTCAGCTCCAATTTCGACAGAGATTTCGAGCTTGGACGATTCTACTTACAAAGTTGGTAAGCTATCAGTTGAGCAAAGAAAAGAGAAGATTCACAGATACATGAAGAAAAGAAATGAGAGAAACTTCAGCAAGAAGATTAAGGTTTTACACACATTTCCTATCCTATCCCATCCCATCACATTTGTTAAATATCATAAGCTTTTCAGAATTTACACCTTCAGGAAAATTGTTTTTACTGACATGAATGACATTTCTGTGTTAGTACGCATGCCGGAAGACATTAGCCGATAGCCGGCCTCGTGTACGAGGAAGGTTTGCCAAGAATGATGAATTTGGAGAAGGTCACAAACACATGAATGGTCAGCATGAAGAAGATGATTATGATGATGTAAGTCCTCTATACTATGCACATTGTTAGACATATTACTAATCGTATAGCACATATTTTCGTAATTCAATTAAAATCCGTCACACCTGAATAGCGCATGTCATGCACGCGCTACTCTCAAGTACCATATGTCAATGTCCCTAGAACATAGTACAATGGTACATTATTAGAAGTTCTGTTGTATGAAACTTTTCGTAAAATAATGAAAATGTGTTGATGAATTTACTACAGGTAACAGTGAAAGAGGAGGATGACATGGTGGATTCCTCTGATATATTTGCACATATTAGTGGTGTAAATTCATTTAAGTGCAATTACCATATCCAATCATGGATATGAACCTAAGAAAGCCTTGTTAGTTCCTATAGATTTCGTCGAAAACACCGGTAATTTTGGTGATGATCAGTGCACCATTTTGAGCTCCGGTTTAAGGAATAAAAAGGAGTCATATATCCTGGAGAAATGTTAATTATTTATGAATAATGGGAGATTTTTTATGTGTATTTTTTTAGTTGTTAGTTATGTTAGGTCAGGTATTCATACCCCATGTATATGGATCTTGTTAACCATCAACTTGTTCATATATATTATTATGGGAATACTGATGTATAATTTTGTTCTGATTTGGTTAAAATGCAGCTTATATTGTAGACTTAAATCGTCGAAAAAACGAAATACAGGTGAAAATTTGTGTAGGTGGATTGTAAAATTCAAGTATATACAGAGCAATATATATAGTCTTCTATACTAAAATCTTTTATGTAGTTGAGGATTAGAATATGAGAGTTGTGAAGATTGTCATAGTACTAGTCAAGTTATTAGGCAGATTAGTGAGATTACTATGATTGGGAAATGCGCTCCGGTGTCTTGTTTTCTTCTTCTTCTAAATCTCGTGTTTTTAACGTAAAATGAGGTGTACGTGTGTACAAGTGTTTGTACACGTCTTTGAATATGCGATGTTATACACACATATTAGAAGAAAAATGAAGAGTTCGAACAACGTAGTCCTAAAAATGTTCCTCCTATAATGCACTTCACCGTTCACATTCACAGTTCATATTCACAGTTGCTAAAGATTGGAGCTTGTATCGACTACGGCCCACTCTGGATGTCCGTGGTTATAAATGGTCTTGGACTACTGGACTACGGCCCATTTTGTTGCAACCCCAATGGCTCCTTCTAACTGTACTTAGGAGTTGGTAATGGGCCACGACCCGGTCTTTCGATCTTCTTCTTTTTTCTCCTCTTTTTTTTTTCACGGAGACAATGTTTCGTTCGGTTATCCCTTATGAATAAACTATACGAGTAGTCGATTAATTGAAAGTGGGACATGATTGCATGAAGCGTATTGGAGGATTGATAAGGGAGCTAATACTACTAAAATCTCGTTAACATGATGGTGGTGAGTTAACTGAATATTTCATTCTACCGTGGTATAATTTGTATTGATAATATCTTAGCATTTAGCTCACAAGATTCAAATTTAAGAGTGTTCCTTCAAATAAAAATACAATTCCAAATGTAATAGTACATTGATCACTAAATACATTTCTAATATCGATACAGACGAGTTATTGAATTTTGGTTACAAGGTTATGCCAAATATACAAGTAATACAACCTTCAATAAATCGATTCAATATAAAGCTAATCTTCAAGTGTAATATGACAATGATACCAATATACGCTCCAAAAAGTCAGCACAAACTCCACTAAAAAAACACAAATACAAGTACAACGAACTTGTTGAAACACTAGATTCATCGGCACTTGAAATTGACAATTTAAATTCTCCAATCTTCAAGAAAAATAGTAGGGATTCACATGAGCCAAAATGCTAAAATTTGACAATAATTGTCAAACATACAAATTTCAAGTTTGAACATACACAATATAAGACGCCGTAGGCCACATGATCACCTACATACCAAACCAAACGACATGACATATTGTAAGTCGTAAGATACCCACAAAAAAATATTTACTTAAACCTTTCGGAAAATGCACGCGGTTGCCCTATACTTTGGGGGTTTGCACATGGTACCCATGTACTTCAACTTAGTGCACACGGTACCCCCATACTTTTAGTAACTGCACAGTATGCCATTTTTTTAACTCCGATCCTGTTAGTTCATGCTTAATAATATTGACATGACTACAATTGAATTAAGTTAATCACCAACTAATTTAAAATAAAATGATGATAATAATTAGAAAAATTTAACCTTCACCCCTTCAATTTTCTCTCCCCTTTCCCCTTTCCCCTTCCCTTTTCTTGCCCACCACCACCGCGTACTAACTAGATTGATGTGTATTAAGAGGGATAAATTAATGTTTAATGCGTATTTAATATGTTAATGATGTAGAATAGTTGCTTAAATAATACACTAAAATGATATTCTAATGATATTATGAGTGAAGAAGCAAAAAAGGGTATGGTGTGCACTTTTTAAAAGTGCGGAGGTAACATGTGCACTAAGTTGAAGTACATGGGTACTGTGTGCAAACCCCCAAAATACAGGAGTACCATGTATATTTTCCGTAAACCTTTTTATTTCGAAACTTTAGTTTCAAAGTTCTAATAATTGTTTTCAAAGGGTAGGTAGTTAAATCTGCCCTACAAGACAAAAAACTTGCCTTAACAAAATCCTGTGCACAAATCTTTTAAATCCAGGTTTGTATGACTCATACAAATTTTGTCTTAATCCGTTTTAAAATCTTATTTACTTGTAATCAAATAAAAATGGGGCCATGCCAGGAAAATACCCGCGTAAGTTGGATCATTGCATGCTAAATTATTAATATACTAGATTGATAGTATGATTTGAATAATAACAGTATTAGCGATGTAAGATGAGTATCTTGTATTTCGTGCTTAATTTTTTTTGTTATTAGACGTGTACTTTGTAGATTTTGATACAATGTTAGCATTGTGGTTCTTACATTTTAGGATGTGATTACTTAGGTTATTTTTTATGTATTGTCTATGTCTGTATCAAACACCAGAGTACATAAAACACGCCTAATATTTGAGCAAAGCTTTAAGCAAATATCTCACATACATTGAACTACTAAGTTTACTGTTTACGCTACTCAACGTCTAGGATGATACTCACTACTTTAGTTTTTGCCAAGTCCTGTTACATGTAAGTATGTAACATGATTCTTGAATTCACAAATACACCACATTGATTAATACTTCATTTTAGACATTTAGTCAAGGAGACAAAGACCATATAAATACATTATGGTGTTACAATAAACATCATACTGATGATTGATGATAACACGCTAATGTTAAAACATGTCTGATGAGTCGCGCAAGATGATTATTTTAAATTTGCTTTCGAACCAATCTGATAATTATCTATTGACAGATTAGTGAATCATAAGCGCCTAATAACATCGTAAAGCGTTAGAAATGTCACGATGCACAATAGAGCACAAGACACGAGTCTTTTTTTCAAAGATAGTACAATACTTCTTACGTTCTCGATAACGTGTCCTCAAAGATACTACACAATACACAGCCGTCCATCATATAATATTCTAGATTAGAGATGAAAATATCTCATTTCTTCTGCTTGTCAATCTAGTTTATGGAAACTACGCGCCGACCCTAAACAGATTAGTATCCTACCATTCGTATGAGTTTCAAGTGAGATTACTCGATAGGATAAGAACTCGAATCCCAGACAAAGTTTAACGATGATGAACAAGAAAAGTAATAAATGTCCGAGGTAGACTAAGGTTGTAATAAATTACCCATAGACAAACAAGCAGAAAAACACATAAAAAGTACAAAACTTGATCCAGAAGGAAATCATAAATCCCCAATTCCCATCCTCCGAATGTATGTCCCTCAATCTACGATTCCCCACCACACTTCCTCCCCACTCTCTCCCTCTCTCTCTCTCTTCTCCTACAAGATACAACAAGTCCTTATCAAATGCCAAGTAATCTTATAAGCTAACATTTCCAATTTATTATTTTTATTTATTTACTACATTATTTTTTGTTTCTGGGTGTGTCAGCTTCAGTCAAATTTACCTTTCATGCTTACCAGCTCATACTTTGCCCAACTTTCCTTCTATTCTCTTTTTTTATTTTTATCTTTTTTTATTTATTTTTTCCTTACAAAATTTGGTCTAAAAATTTGGTATAAAGTAAGTATTATACTTTTCTATAAAATGTTTGATTATTTTTCCATAAATTTTGAGTCTTGAATTATCAAATGTTCAACAACAACCAAATTTTAGGTAGAATATACATAAATTTTTTGTGGGTCCTCTGATTATTTTGGTGGATTTTTTTTTTTTCGTTTCGTTTTTAATTGAATTAGAGTATGAGCTGATTTTCGAGCTAATTTGGGAGCTGATTTGGTCGATTTTGGGAGCTGATTTGGTCGATTTGCGAGATTAAGGTAACACGATGTCTACCCTTGTACAATTATTATGGGAAAATAATAATCTAATTGGTTTTTGAAGTGATTATGTGGGTATGTGCTGATTTTTCGGTTGGCTTAATTTGAAAGAATTCGAAAGGATGGACAGGAACCTAATGTTTAGTTGAATTGTTTTGAGTTATATGAAACTTATATTTGAATTCTTTAAACTAGGATTTCAGATTCACTTCTGACTCTAAATTGTTGTTTGTGGAAGGATGGTACGGCGAAAGATTCGTCCATTCCTAAATTGTTGTTTGTGATGGATTCTCGGCTCATTGAATAAAAATTGGTTATGTGGTTGATGGTTTGATTTCTCACCAATTGAGATAATTAAAATTGTTAAAGTGAATGAATTCTATCACAATTGGATTGAATGGGTTACAAGTAAATTTATTTATATTATGTTTCTCAAATTCTATGGTTCTGTGTTTATTATGTGTGTATGTTGGGTGATTTTCTTTAATAGGTCATGACATGTTTTTACAAGGTAGAGTCGGTTACTCAGCTTAGAAGCTGACGTGTTAAAATCCTTGGGGCTACCCGTCATGGGGTAGGTCTTTGGTTGATCTGTTTCTTATGAAGGTTAGTTGGAGAGTAACTCGTGGACCCCACTTGGAGAATTTATGGTTTAGCTTCCGCTGTGTATAATGTTAACTATTTGTGTATAGGCTGTTTATCGCCTTTTAATTTGTGGCTGACGGTATTGTTTTTCTTAGTCAGCTTTGTATATTGATTGTAATATTATCGAATTTCGGCGAGTTTTATAATATATTAATGTTTTTAAATTTAGCCGAAATTCGAGGGTGTTACAGTTGGTATCAGAGCAACTCTGCGACCGTGTGTTGGGTGTTTCGGCACCTAACCGTCTAGCGGAGGTGATCTTGGGTCTGTGTTGACTAATGTGTTTTTGTGTTATAAGTGAGTCTTATATGGTTAAGTGCCTTATCTCGTGTCTCTTACTGTGATACATAGTCAAGTGTGGTTGGAATTTGTTTTATCATGGGAAAATTGACCTGTATGGTGTAAGGTTTGAACCGACTACTTTTGGAAATTTATTCTATCAAATTCGAAGGTTGAGGATGATTACAGTGTACTTCTTGGATTGTATATTCTGAAAATTTGGATGATGTGATGAATTCGTATTGAATTGGAGTAGTGTTTACTAAAGGTGAGAATGTGGTTAAAGAGTATGTTTGTCTTAATTGATTGGTCACTGGAGTGCATTAGTATAAAAATGCTTAATGTTTCGAGAGATTTGACATTACTATGGGAATGTGGACATTGTTATATGATTAGACTTTAGTCTTGAGGAAATTTATTTTGGCTTTCATTTGTAGTACAGGTTCAGTAAATTTTTTGTTATGTTAAACACTTTATTGAGGTAAAGAGATTTATTTGGTGAATTGAACTTGGTGATTCGTAACATGTTTCAGAAGTTGATACTTTTAGTGGTGAAATAGTGTTGCAGTTAAATTAATATTGGGAAGTTTGTTATGAGTTTGGTGAATAAAAAGAGTATCATACTTATCATAGGAGACGGGCATACATTGACGAGATTATGATTTCTTTAGGAATATGATATTATTAATTTCGACATGTGCATTATCTTATACCTGAGGTGCCATGAGTTGGAAAGAATTAAGAACTGATTTGGATGTGATGATTGAGATTATTCTAGTCTTAAGAGAACATATGAGTTTGAAGTATGGCACTATGGCACGTTAAAGATGAACTCAAATCTAATGTAAAGTTGGTGAGGTCATCATACTGATATGCTTTTAAGGTTTTGGGTCAGAGTTGAGTTCAATTGTCTAGCAGCTACTCCTCACGAGTTTCAAAAGGAAGTTATATTGGTGGAATGTGAATGAGAATTTAATGATTTCTATGAAATTGAGATTGGCTGATTGGTATAGTTTATGTGAGAAATTGAATATGTTCTACTAATGGTATTGATTAAGTGAAGTATGTCTTTGGAGTGGGTACTGTGATTTGTATATTGGACTGAAAATGGTATGATGATTTTGAGCTACAACATTTTAGGTGATTCACTATAATCTAAGCGTCAATGACGTTATATATTGGTTTTACGTCATGATTGAGCTCTTATGTTAAAAGAACTGGAGTTTGGGTTTATTATGCGTGGAGAATGAACTTGATCTTGTCGTAACGCCTAGAGTGACAATGTCGTCAACCTGTATAGTTTGATTTCGCATCAGCTCGTCTGGTTGGAACAGATAAACCACTACTTATCTCTTTTGTCTGTACTGTTTCCAATTGTAACTTGATAATAACTGTTTATTTTTTATTTTTAATTTTATTTTTTGGGAGTTTTGTTTGTATGAGAGTGGTGAAAATTATTGGGTGAGTGAAAAGTTGGATTTTTTTTCATCTGGGTTTGTGATTTTTGGATCTTATATTACAGGTAATTCATCAAAGTTTTGATCTTTTTGTTTGAAATGTGTGTGAATTGGGCAATTTGATGTTAATTTCTGTGTTTTTTTTTTTGCTATCTGATGTTGTTGAATGATGTTTGATGTATATTCTTTCTTGTGTTGATTATGAAAATATTTGATGTTTTTTTTGTCTGAAATGTGTAAATTATAGCATTGTTTTAATCAAAATGTTGTCATGTATTAGTTGTGTATCTTGTGGTATACTTCAGCTGCTGTTATCATTGAGAAAGGGATGAGAGTAAAAAAAAGTTAAAATCTTTTTGATTGCTCCTTGTTTGTAGAAGTTACTGTTACTCTGACAGTCTTCTGCAGTGACCAAGGGGTTTTGTGTGATATGGGATTTATGCAAAAATGCTGTTTTTTGTTCATCCATGGTAATTAATAAACAGTGTTTCTGCAGGAATTTCTGAGGGTTTCCTGGGTTTTGTTTCATCTAATAAATTACTTTTGGTTTGAATATGCTAGAGTCCGTGCGCAGCCTCTCTATTTTTCAATAGGAGTAATGCTTTACCCCTTTAAGGCACTGGGTTAAAGATGATGTTAGTTTGAATTTGTGAGAGGAACTCGATTCTAAGGGAAAGAATTCGATGAATCGGAGGGAGTAGTTTACTCACTGATTGATTTATGTTATGAGTTCTGACCACATTTTAATTTGACTTGATTTAGCTGCTGATTGTAATGGCCCATTGTTGCTGTAAAGTATGAGAACTGTATAATATATGATTTGCATCTTGCATGTGTGGTCAACCAAATAGGATGATATAATCATACTTTGAGGCCTACTTAATTGTGGATTTTGCAAAAAAATTGGATTGCATTACCTTATGATTTTTAGTTTGTCCCCTGATATTAGTATTACATATATCAGCCTGCTCAATACCACTTTTATGAGCAATTGATTGCATTGTTTCTATGAGAATTGTTGTCTTTGATTGCTCTTCTATGTGGCCCCATGTTAGAAAACATATTACTCTAGTAACTTGTCTGAAATTGTTGATGAATTTCCTTAAATTTTAGTAGCTTTCATCATTTACTATCATGATGGGCCTGTTTTTTCATGGTTTTCTCCGAAAATGAGGTACATGAGCATGTCTGCTTCCTGATAATTCTTTTTGTTGTTTTGTCATCTCTGTTGTTTTAAAACAACAGTTTTACTGTTTTGCTTCGGTCACTTGTTTGCCAGTTTTACTGTCTAGCTCTTGCTGTCTGTGGTCTCTGTGTGAGGGTTCTGAAAGCTGTACTTATGTTGGTCATCTGCATTCAGCCTTTAGCGCTCCGGGGTTTCTCGTAACTGATGGTAGTTTTATCCTTCAGGCTGTCTATTCACTGATGCATCAACTTCTTCTGTGTTCCAGGAAGTAAACGTAGGCACATAAGACAGGAGGCCTAAATTGTTTGTTGATTGCTAAAAAGGGGCTTTGGTGAAGTTAGATTGAGGGGCGTATTTGTAGTTCGCGTATGAGTTACACTGATTGACATTGAGCATGGGCAACACATATCCTGACAGACAAAAAGATGAGGAGGATAAAAACTGAGGATAACAGCTCCGAGAAGAGCCATGAATTAGTTGATCACAGTGATTTGCAGATTTCCGATTTTAAAGAATGGACCTTGAGCAAAGGTGGGAAACCAGGCAGGACACTAGTTTTCAAGCTGGTACACTCTGAAACTTGTGATAACTGGGTTCAGGAGCTTTTCCTGAAACGATCGCATGGCCTGGGCATTAGCATTCCAAAACAGCTGATAAGTTTAGAAGAGAAGTATTTAAAGCGATGCTTGGAACTTATACAGGTGAATGCACTGCAAGGGGCCGCTTGCGCAAGATCTGTAAACCTGTGTCACTTGGATATGGGATTTGGGTCTGATTGTACAAACTTTGAGGAAAGGAACGCATATGTGCCGAAGTTTGCAATCGACTATCCAGTGGCCGTTGGGACTGGAGACTTAGTTTTAGGTTCTGAGGATGAAGGGATTGTTGGTTCCATCATGGGAAGCAATAGCATGATGAGCATATTGAATAATCCTTTGTTTCAGAGACTTGGGATCTCGGACCATGACGGAAGGTTTGGTGGAACAAAGTTATTTGAAAATAAAAGGTCCATCCCTTCTGATTACCAGGGCTCTCCTGGTCGGTTCACTATGAGCCCCTCTCGGAAATTGGGGTATGAGGCCTCGGTTCTTAAGAATCGAGGGCATACATCTGATTCTGTACAGAGAAGTCCACTTTCTGAATCGAATGAGGCTTTTCTCGCAGACCAGTCTAGTACCTCTTCTTCCTCTCAAGGTATGCTTCAGTGTACGTGGGACAAAGGACTTCCACATTTTGCATTCTCATTGGACGATGAGAAAGAACTTTACGTAGCCAATGCAGGGAGAGCTGAGGTAATCTATGAGAAGGCACTGGATTATGTCTATTCTTTTCATTTTAAAGCCAGTGCTCAGAAGTTATCTGATATTTCTGGTATTGAGTCTGATCTGATAGGGAAGATGAGGGTCTCATCATCCTTTTCGCTATGCTCAGGCAATTCTAAAGTCATGGAAACTGAATTTGTTCTGGTTGGTACAAACGATAATCATGCAAGAGAGATTCACACCTTGAGTCGAAATGGCAGGCGGAGTAGGAAATTATCAAAGGTAATGGACATGTTTAAGCCCGGTCATTCAATCAAGCATCGAACCCCCTCCACATTTGGTGGTACAAGTGCGATTCCTGAAGATTTTTCTGAAGATTTTTCTGAAGATAGGGGCATAGCATCATTCTGCAATGCAAATCTAGAATGCAGGCCTGAGCTTTCTGAAAATGATTTCCTGCCAAATTCCGAACTTGCTGCAATAGTGGTGAAAGATCATATTCAAGATGAGGATCATCAGCAGGAAGAAGTTGGAGGCTGGGGCTTCAAGTTTCTCAAGAAAGCTAGGGTGAAGCCAACTGTTGATCCATCAGATCATGTCTCTGCGCCTTCTGAATGTTGTCAACGTAATGCTGGCAATTGTTCTACGAGCATGGATATAATTGTACCTGCAGGTCCTCATGGTGGGCCAAGAACTAGGGACGGTGGTCCATCTAGTCTTGTAGAGAGATGGAGAGCTAGTGGACACTGTGATTGTGGTGGCTGGGATATCGGTTGTCCTCTGAAGATACTCAAGGCACGGCCAAGGAGTGAACAAGGTTGGCCAAATTCCGAATCACATGAGGACTGTAAATCGTTTGATATGTTCACGGAGGTATGCTTTAAAGCAATTAGTTTCCTTTTGAAACATTTTTGCTCAATATTGTCATGCATATGATTGTTTTCATATGATTGCACTATTATCGTGTTAGTCAAAGATGAAGCAAACGATACAACACAAGCCTGTCATTAGATCAGAATGTTTAATACTCAGTATGAAGTATGGGCATATGACTGATAATATTCGATTTAAAACTTGACAGTGGCTCCTGTTTGCTTCCTGTGAATTATGATATGATGAATGAATGTTTATGTTCTTCTTCAGGGGTTGCAATGTTTGCAAACTTGTAATCACTGTACATCGCTGACACGAAAAAGTGGGGGTTATGGGTGTAGTTTTCGTGGCCATGTCCGAAATTTGATAATTCTTTTTTTTCTTTGCGTGTGTGTGAGTGTGAGTGTATTCATGACTATATGTGAAATCCGACTATGCGTGTATGCATGACTTGCTAATGTTGTCTGCCTGATGACCTGATCCGTTGGTGTCTATATATACTCATAGGCTCATAGCCATGTTAGGTTGTAACTTGTAAGTTATGACAGTATCAGTACAGCTAAAGATGACATTACATTGTGCAGGGATCAGAGCAAGGCACGCCTACGATCAAAATGGTGTACATACGCGATGGTCTATATTTCATCAGTTTTCAGCCTTCACTGCTGTCAGCTCTGCAGTGTTTTGCCATTGCAGTGGCAACAATTCATTCTAAAAGTCCAAGCCTTTCGACCGAAGCCTGTACAGGACTGATGTAGATCATCGACAATGTAACATTGCAAATTTTTTGTTCAGATTAGGATTAGGAATTTGTATGTGTGTTTATAATAGTGGCAAAGCCATATTTAGGTTGATTATACTCGATTTTTTTGGTACTGAGTAGTGTTTATAATTATTTGCGATATTGTTTATGTTAGATATATCACAAAGTTTCGTATGAGACGATCTATGCCTAGCTTTTTGTCGAAGGTTGTCAAAAGGTCTTGTAATGGCATCTTTCATTGCTAAATCTATTGATTAAGGATTTGATTTTTTTTTTCAAGTATAGGAGTAACTCCTCTGGTTTGCAAGTTTGTAGGTTCAAAATAATCGGGCGGCGTAACTCTTATTCTTAATTGACCCCCCTAATCATTCACGTTATCGTGTTGACCCGTCTGTAATACGTGTCCAGAAACCTCAATATGTTAATACAAACCACGGTATTTATGTTATGACGAGATGTTGTGCTCATATCGTGTCATGTTAACTACGACTTTTGCCCCAAAACCTATACTAAACATCATAATGCGTTTAGTTCAATTTAGCAATTGAACACATGAACGACCAAGCTCTTTGACATTTTCCGTGTCCTAAAAGTTGAAAAACGGTCACTCTTCTCATAAGCAATTCTAATGTAAGTTTGTTCATCGAAAATAGAATCCTTATTATGAGCTTCCTTTTTTCGGAGATAATACTTTTGGAGAAGTTGTACCTTGGCCAAACAACCCATAAGATGAACATTAACGGTTTTAAAAAAAATCTTATTATTCGAAAAAAAAAAGAATAAAAAAATTCTAGTGATGAAGGACAAAATCGTCATTTAACATTTATCGAGTGTAAGCGGAAACCCTAGAGATAAGCAGAGGCGTATAAATATGACTCATAAACCCTAGACGCAGCTCTTTCTTCATTTCTCTCTCCTCTCTCTTCTTTGGCCGTCAAAAATGTCGAAGCGAGGTAAACTCATCTTCCTCTTTACGCTTTATTATCCTTCATGATTACGCTCGCAAACTCATATCTAATGACTTTGCCCATTTTTACCGATTTGTAATCCTTTTTGTTGCAAACGAATGCTTTCTATTGATTTTGTCACTTGCTAGAATAATTAGGGGTTTTCCCCCCAATTTTTTAGGGTTTATTGGATGATTATTATGCTGGGTTTGCTATAAAAATGCAGTTTTTATCTTGGTGTTTGTGAATGTTGTAGCTTTTTTTGTTTAGTTGTCTTGTATTAGAAGATTAAAGATAAGAAAGAGAAGTAAATTGGGGATTTTTTATTTTTATTTTTATTTTTAGGGTTTATCTAAAGGTGTGATCTGAGCAGAGTTGTTGTGATTTAATAGAAATTGATGGGTTTTGATTGATTATATTGGTGCTGGAGTTGCAATAGTTAGGAAGCTTTACGAATATGGTAGTTTGGTTGTATTGAGCTGATATGTGCGTTTGATTGATGATTGATCGATACCCGATAATCGTTCTGTGAGGTATGGGTTAGATATCATCCGATATAAGTAGGGGGGAGTGCGTGAATAAGAAGTTTAATTGTTGGTTGAGGTTGCTTTTAAATTTGTGCGAAGCTGCCTATCATTTGTGAATCTTAGTTGGTGTATGTTATACGGCGTGGGCAGTGTAGCAGGTGTTGTTTCAAGCGTACGAGTAGAGTAGATGATAAATGAACTCTTGTAATGGTTAATTTGTCAACTCTTGTATGATTGTCCTGCTAATGAGAGGTTTGTGATTCGATTGTGTGGAATGGGAAGTTTCGTTGATGGTTTAGGACTGTAGGCTGCTTTGTTGTAAATTTTTGTGAAGCTGCTTTGTTCTAAATTAAATGGAAGCTGCCTATCCTTTGTGAATGTTTATTGGTGTATGTTGATTGTGTGGGCACTATAGCCTATAGGCATAAATTGTCGAAGTATTTTTGATTAGTAGATTAGCGTAAAAATGAACTTGCATTGTAGGTCCAGATTGTCGAAGTATTTCTGACCTCTTGTAATCGTTATTTATTAAACCTATTGTTTCTTTGGTGTTTGTTTTGGGTGCTGTCAGGACGCGGAGGAAGTGCTGGTAACAAGTTCAGGATGTCGCTGGGTCTCCCAGTGGCAGCTACTGTGAACTGTGCTGATAACACCGGAGCTAAGAACTTGTACATCATCTCAGTCAAGGGAATCAAGGGTAGGCTTAACAGGTTGCCCTCTGCTTGTGCTGGTGACATGGTCATGGCTACTGTCAAGAAGGGTAAGCCTGATCTCCGTAAGAAGGTCATGCCTGCTGTCATCGTGAGGCAGCGCAAGCCATGGCGCCGAAAGGACGGTGTCTTCATGTACTTCGAAGGTATCTACTTTTGATTCTCTTCTCTTTACATCAAAGATGTACACATGAAGTTTGTTGTGTATTTACATGCCTTTTCAATTACTTCTGGCTGTTCTATTGTAGTCAATCTTCAATAATCTGCTGTGCATGAAAATTTATGCATTGTGACTGTCCTTTCCTTTCCTGTTATTTCTTAGCTTGATACCGTTTCAACATTTGAATATTTATAGTATGGTAATATGGGGGAGGATTGCTAGCACCCTAACATACATGTAGATCATTTGGAGTCATGAATTGTTATGGGTCCCATAGTATGTGCTCCACTCTTCAGTCCTTTCTTTCAGTGCTATAGTTCATCATAGATCCTTATTTGAAGGTATCTTGATTCCCCACTCTTGTTCTGTCTTTCCGCCTTTATTTGCTTCTGGTTTGTGTATTGTAGTCAGTGTTCATTGATCTGATGCGAGACTTGAAAATACATCGCACTCTTTTCCTCTTCTGTTCTACTCTTACTTGATATCGTTGCAGCTATTGTAGCTTTGCAATATGGTAATATGGGGGTGGGTTGCAAGCAGGCTAACAAGCTGAGCTGCAGTTCTTTCATTCAGTGCGGTAGTCATGACATTTTTTTAAGGGCATTTTCATCATTTCAGCATTTGTTTATTTTGCAGATAATGCTGGTGTCATAGTCAATCCTAAAGGTGAAATGAAAGGTAATTCTTGCTCTCATTTTAGTTTTTGATGTTCCTGATACGTGAGTCCAACAACATATGCCTTTAATTGTGTTCTTGCCATCACTCTGCTCTATTCTGCCCTGACTTTGCTCTCTACATGCGCTCTCTTAGGCCTGTCTTAGTGTCTTGCACTAGTCATTCATGCGATCTAGTTCCTAAACCGATCATTCTCATGTCTAGAGAACTTCTAACTTCCCAATGAGCTCATGTTATAACTTCGTATAACTTAGGTCATATAGATCAATACATCAATCAATATGATATTAGTTGTCATTGAATGACCCTGAACTGGCGTCAATGGTGTCTTGTGATCCGTGGCCTAGATGGTGACCCAAAATTCCATTGAGACGCTAATGTTGATCGTGTTTATAATGATGTTTCAGGATCTGCCATCACCGGTCCCATCGCAAAGGAGTGTGCTGATCTATGGCCAAGAATCGCAAGTGCTGCCAATGCCATTGTCTAAGAAGAGCCCCATCAGAGAGAGTAGTGTCTCAGTTTGATTTCCATATAGATTCCTGATACTTGTAGTTTGATGAATTGGCTACATGGTTGAGGACATGTCAACTCGGTCTGTGTTTCCAGATTATCTATTGTAGGCATATTATTTTATATAATATCCCTTTATGTTGCGGATGCTCTGCAATTGTGTTAATCAGATGCGTGTTTTGGCGTTTAGACCTATTTGTCTGATTTAAGCCTGTTATTGTGAGCATCACTTGATTTCTCGGCATTATTGTACTGTATGTGGTACACAGTGGCTCGTCCAATGCTAAAATACGTAGCTCTCGGGCAGACCTTTACCTACCTGGATCCTCGGTTATCAAAAGGCTGGTAACTAGGGTGGCATAGGAGCAACATGCGCATTTTGTGTTATGTTATATTAGAGTATTATGTGACTGACTACAGTTATATACTCGTCTGGCTTGGCGTGTTTTTGGGCGAGTTTCTGGTCAGTCTTATAACATGCGCATTTTGTGTTATGTTATACTCAGCGATGTAGCTTAGCATTGCATTACTTATTGCCAAGAATACAATTGCAGTAACACCATGTTCATCATCTTACAATGGGTGACATTGCGATATCTTGTGACGATTTTCACACCGGGAGTTCATCCCTCAAAGATGAGCTTTATATATGCTCGGAAACTTCTGCGTATGCAAATTGAGACACTGCTCATGCAGACTGCATAGTAGCAGTACACTATACATAAAACATCAGAACATTACGACTTTACGCTTCACCTATACATTGTTCTGTTTTCTAGTAAGCAAGCTCTAACCACTAAAGCATTATTTGATGAAACTGCGATAAGATACAATACTACAGGTAATAACAAGTCTCTAAACTTCGGCTTTAGTACATTTTCCCCTCATATCCGATGTTCATCTTCGCACAGTATTCAAACAAGCTACCATCGAAACAGCGCCTGACCGCTTCTTTCGACAAGAACCCTTCGTCGTCCCTAGCCAGAATGTAGAGCAGTCCCCACTCCAGCTTGCCTGCGATCCTGCAAAGGCAATGTACATGAGTAACATGACATGAGCGTAATTATTACGAATCAGACATTCGATACATAGTAAACCAAATTTACCAGCCAAATGGATCGAACGAAACTCGATTCCCCTCAGTCATGCTCCAAAGTTCTCCAAATGTCAGCTTATCAGGGACAGTTCGAGCGTACTTGCTGAACATGTTCTCCAAATGAGCAGGGGTGTACCTGCATTTTGCCTATCGTAATCAACACAATCTTCTTGTGACCTGACTAGGTAGTGATTAGTGAATTCAACAACAAAGACGTACAAAGTACGCCACCGCGTAACAACTCAGTCTTACCTTCCTTCGGTGTCGTATGTACCAGAGTCGCTCCCGTGCTTGGAACGGTGTATGTTGTGTATGTATATTGGGAACATAGGAGACGGTAACCACCCCTGATCACACATACACAAGTCACGAAATTATCAGTCTTTTAGTCTTACGCAACACAAACAATTGAGTACCAATTCACTAGTTTGAGTACTTACATCAAGAGTGTACCAACTTAACCCAAGATGTATGACAAGAGCCATAACAAAAGAAGCAATTGCATTGAACCCGATCAATCTTAAACCTGTACCAAAAGACGGCCAACGATTCATTCATGTTAACCGATCCCAAATCATTTTGGAACTAAGCCATAGTACATGCATGTACCGAAAATCGCATGCATGCACGAGGAGTGTAATAAAAGTAGAATTACTAGTGAAAGTCTCCCAAGGGTAAATGACGCCATCGTCATCTTGGTCGAAGAAGGCAACGTGTTGTTGAAGAACGCTCATTCCGCGGTGTTGATGCCCCGGTGTTCCGTTAGGATGATCTGTATCCGGCGCCGACAACGCTCTAGGCACATCTACACATACATGTTAATTACAATATAACCAACCAAGAAGTTACTCAATTTCGAAAAAAATTATATGGCGAATTAGATTAGTTTTTCTCTGCCTTGCCATGCAATTTTTTAGAACTTTAATTAACCGAATAGTGTGTAGACTCTTCCTAATATTTGATTGTTTTTAATCATGACACGTTTGAGTTGGTACGGAAGGTGTAGAGATAAATTAAACAAGAAAGGAAAAGAAGATGAAGAAACAGTACATACAAGGCTTAGGAAGAGAAACTTCCAAGTCAGTACGAACTTTACGCTCAATAGTCGCAGGCGCATAAGGCGCCTCCGTAGCCATTGAGTTCCTTGCCATCTCCGTCGTTCCCGCCGCGCTTCGCGCCACCACGGTCGCCATCTCTCTGCCTTATTATACTCTGAAGTCTGAACGTTGAACCGATGAAGATCAGTTATAGATTGCAAGCTCTTAGTGTAAGTAGCAAGCTACAAATTTGTAAGGTAGGTTAAAGTAGTTTGACTACGACGTAAGGATGCTCATCAGGACTTCATAAAAAGAAGAAATCGAGGAAAAGATGACAGGGTAGTATGGTACGTGTGTCAGTGTGTGTGTGACAAGTCGTCGTGTCAAACTTCCTGGATTGCATGCAGTTTCTTTGCTTCTCTACTAGACATTTGGACTCTCTTACTTGTTTTTGCACTTTGAGCCTTGAGGAGTAGTATGTGAGACGTTACATACTAAACACCATCACACAATTGTCGCGCTGTGAAAAACAATAATTTGGCTTTAGCTTGTATGAGATTAATCTATTTGAGGTTTCTTTAGTGTTTGATCGAATTGTCTACTTCTCATTTTTGTAACATTAGCTGCTCGTCTATGTATTAAAACAGAAATTAATTTTGGTGTCTTATAACTAAAATTGTTGCCTTGGAGAGGGTTAATTATATAGATTGTGGTACTCCGTATAATATAACAAGTCATTTCTTTTTTATGTTATTGATTTACACGGTACAATTTATTCAAATTTGTACATTATTATCTCTAAAATAACGATACTTCATCATAAGAGTCCATACATAAAAAAAATAAAATTAAAAGTAAGAAAACTAGTTAAACTAAACCGGTTCAGCATTATATGTGATTTTCAAATCGGTAAAATCTTTTACTTCCCGAATACAAAAACCGCGTTTTTGAAAAACGGAGTGATTTTCCAGTATTCAGTTGTCCGTTTTCCATTTCCTACATATATATGACTATTACGTAGTATATAACTAATCAAGCCCCAAACTAATCTCTTAACTAACTCACCAAAAGTTTACGATTGGAAAAAAATCCGAAAACCGTAAAGACAGTAATACCAAACGAGCCTTTATCCTAAACACTAACTCACCTAAGTAACTGAGGATTGTCGGAAGGAAGTCCTCAGTAAAGCCCATACCCAAACCCGAACAGCCCACAAGCAAATTAATAAGTGTGAGTATCGTATACTATAAGTTTCAACCCCGACTGTTTTCCTACTCCTCTCTCACATCCTCCTCTTCCTCCCTCTCTCTCTCTCTCCTTCGACAAGAATAATATATCGCCACCACAACAACCACCAGACAACCACCGAATGACGACGGAAGTAGCGGCGGCGACAGCGGCGGGGGTGAACGAGGTGGGAGCTGAAACAGTGAAACAACCGCACAAATTGGAGAGAAAGTGGGCTTTTTGGTATGATAATCAATCTAAGCCTAAACAAGGAGCAGCTTGGGGTTCTTCTCTTAAAAAAGCTTATACTTTTGACACTGTTGAAGAGTTTTGGTGGTAATTTTTCTTATTAATTTCTTGTATTTTGATTAATTTTTATATAATTTTGGTGTTTTTATGAACTGGGATTTGGTTAATTTGATTTGGGTATGTTGGTTTTATGATTTTGGATGTGCAAGATTTGAGCTTTTTTTGGTTGAATTTGTGGGTTTTGCTTAATTTTGATGTGAGAAGTTGTAGTTTTTGTGATTAGAATTTGGGGGTTTTCCCTAATTTTTAGGGTATTTTAGGCATATTGAGATGTTGGTTTATATGAGCTGAGTATTGTTGAATTTATATCATTAGCAGCTTGATGATTTTAGTATCGATTTGTGGCGTGGCGTTGTGAGGTTTTTTGTAGTGTAAATTACACTGGGTTGAGGCAATTATGGAGGATATAGCTGGTTGAATTTTGTTGTGCTAGTAATTGTGCATATGGTTTATAAGAAATCGAAAGATAATCGAAAGTTAGGGATGTTTTTGTAGTGTAAAGCTCACTAGGTTGAGGTAATTATGGAGGATATAGCTGGTTGAATGTTATTGTGCTAGTAATTGTGCATATGGTTTATTAGAAATCGAAAGATAATCGAAAGTTAGGGAGGTTTTTGTAGTGTAAAGCACACTAGGTTGAGGTAATTATGGAGGATATAGATGGTTGAATGTTGTTGTACTAGTAGTTATGCATATGATATATAAGAAATCGAGAGATAATCGAAAGATAGGTACTTTTAGAAGAAGCTATCAAGGGTTTTATTGGCCTGCTGAGGTGTGTAGATGGGAGGACTTCATTTAATTTCTTACGGTAGTATTAGTTTTGTGAATGCTCTTTGGTATAATTCTTGTGAAGTTTCAGTGTGTTGTGATTTTTTTGCAGTCTGTATGATCAGGTCTTCAAGCCCAGCAAATTGATAACGAATGCCGATTTCCATTTGTTCAAGGCTGGAGTTGAGCCGAAATGGGAAGATCCCGAATGTGCCAATGGAGGCAAGTGGACTGTTGCCGCCAGCAGAAAGACTAACCTTGACAATATGTGGCTTGAAACTGTAATGTTCATAAGCAGATACTTTCTTTGTTCCTGTTCATTGATTTATGTTTCAAGTTTCAACAACTTATTGCTACTCTGTTGTGTGACTCACTCAGTTGCTAAATTTTATATTGTTGTTGATAGATGATGGCTTTGATTGGAGAACAGTTTGATGAAGCTGAAGAGATATGTGGCGTGGTAGCTAGTGTGCGCCAAAGGGGTGACAAAGTTTCTCTGTGGACTAAGAACGCTGCGAATGAGGCTGTTCAGGTTTTTGATATTTTTCTTCTTTGATTTTCGTTACTCTTTAAGTATTCCATTTTGAACTCACTGTACACCTTAAGCAAATTTCTTTGGATGTCATTCAGACTGGAGGATGATCCAACTTGCTTGATCTCCTTTACCCTGTCTTTTTTTTTTTGGGTAAATGTACTTATCTTGATATTGCAATATAACATTGCATTGAAATAAAGGCCTATAGGCGTGGGAGTCTTTGGTGATACCTTTGGGAGGGTTCAGGTTGTTAGCACTCTTAGCAGGGATTTAGTGTGGCCACCACTTCCCTCTCAATCGTTATCATCATCGAAAACATTTGTTCATGCGTTGGAATTCGTGGTATTGGACCCATTATCCGAATAGAAGATAAAGTAGAAATGAGGTTGATTGTTATTTACTATTATTCTTTTAGATAAGGTTTTTCAACTATAAAGAGAATTTGTCGATGAATGAGAAACAAGGAGTTATATATGGCATCAAACTTAATAAAGAACTCTACCAGTTCAGTGAAACTTCAAAATAACATTTCCCTTACTTTTTAACTGCACAATAAAAACAATTTCCCTTACTTCCGGGGTAACAAACAAGGGAACACTTCTATCCAATGAGGATAAAATCTCTAGTTACTCAGTGTGGCTGCATGACGTGCATCTTTTATACTAATTCATGAAGCAGAGCTGTACATTTCCCTACCTAAGTGCTATAGTTGTTGTATACACGACTTGCACATGTTTTGGAATGACGGCCAAAATTAATTAATTATGTTGATATGAAACAAGACTAAACCGAGGTAGCCAGTAGGGTAAGTGTTGAAGCATACAACTTACACCCCACTTGTAGATATGGAACAGACATATCATGGGAAAGCAACTTAGTAGCTTCGTCTGTGCTGCAATTTCCGATTCTTATTGAATCCTTTGAAGGCTCAAGCATTAGGTTTATTCTCCACCTATGATCCATGGTTCATTCCAAAGTAAGGATGTTTGGGGCCTGTTCAAGGTAGAGGTCAGAGATGACCCTGACCTCTGGAAAGGGTTCTACTTTGTTTCTTGAGCTTGAGATATCTGTTCTGCGATGGGGTGGCCGGTGTGGCACTATTGAAGCTTTGAGGCTTTACATCTATTAATTCCTTGGCTTTGTTACCTTGCTAAAACTCTGCTGAATTCTGCGTACGATTCTTTGATTTATTCTTTTTAACCTGCTGCTGAAGTTAATATCTGAATTACGGATGGAAATGTGGTATTAGTACTGGCTTTTAGTTTCTGACCTTTTGAACTCTTATGTGGCAGACGGGCATAGGAAGGAAGTGGAAAGAGGTCATCGATTTCAGTGACAAAATCAACTACAGTTTTCATGTGAGTAGTCTACTTTGTATCCTTGTCCTTCTATCTGGAATGTAATCGTGTTTGCACTAGTTCTTATGATCTCAAATATTACAGGACGATTCCCGACGGGAGAGATCAAACAAAGGTCGATACAGTGTATGAGAATCTAGACCAAGTGTTTTGTGTTGATTCTCTGTGAGCAGCTTGCATTGAGCGAGGGGATTTTTTGTTCTTTTACTTAACATTAGAATAGAGTGCCCCTTCTGGCTGTTTAGTTTCGAATTTTTGTTGGGTACAAGATGTTCCAGCACGGTGACACACTTTTGGCATCATCATCTTATAAGTTCTTGAACTCTGGCTACAGAGCTCAGATTGTTATGACTGTCCATCATCGCGGTTTCTTTTCTGATATTCACAAGCTGTTGTATACTAATATATTCAAGAGTTTGGTTATTTGCACTTTCAGAACTTTGGCTGTTAAATTGTCTTTTGTCCATGTTATTTCCGATGACATGTTTCGCAGGACATTGCCAGTTTTATTGTTCAAAGTTGAGTTACCCCCTTAAGTTGAATACCGTCTACGGCTTGCATGCTGTTCTAGAGGAAGAAGCTATCTGTTTGGAAAATGAGCACCACCACAGTGTTGCCTATGTTTTGGCATCGTTTATGGTAGAGCGTACAGAAGAGGTTGTTCTGCCTTGTGATCAGGATGGTCGCGAAAACTAGTGTGCAGGTTGTAGTCAGTAACCAGCAGGGATATGTGTCTCATGGACGCCATTCGATTCAGTAGGGACATGGGTTTATACATGTTGCGCAATTGGATCTTGGAAGTGGTCTAATTATGTCAATTTGTCATCCTAGATGTTTCTATTACTACACATTCAGCCCCCCTAAGCATGAGAACAGAACATAGAATTACAGGTCAGAATTTCGACTTTTTTTCTCTTTTGCTGGCGCATTTTAAACCAGTACTTCTGGCCGTCTGGGTTAGAAGGCAGGTCAGAAAGTGAGGTACTTCGGGTTAGAGGGCAGGGTCGATGGCAGATTTAGAGGGCAGGGTTCGAAGACAGGATCGGATAGAGGGCAGGTTCGAAGGTTACGAGCCTACTACGAAGCTTCATTCGATTATATCCCTCCACTTGGTGTAGATAGGGTGCCTGGTAGGATTGGCAGATATTATCCTAGGACAAATCTGATTTTGTGGAGTAGAAGAAACCTTACCAGATCACACCAAAAAAACCCAAAAAAAAAAAAGAAAGAGTAAAGAAGAAGAAATAATGGACAAATACCACACAAAATCTCAAGTGTATAATCTACAAAGAGTCAAGAGGACACCTACAACATGAATATGTATGTTTTACAATATGAATCTGAACATGCACAGACCATATCTAGCTTCTGCTAAACAAATGCTGTCATAACAAATTTCATCATGCAAGAAATCCTAGCTTTTCTCCGTTCTTCTTTGCCAATCGGATTAGCCCTTGTCTTTGCTTAGCATCCGCTCCAATCGACTTGCAAAATTCCGTGATCACCTACACGAGAATCGCTACTTTAACCACTAGAACAATTGACGAGATTTAAGGGTCGGGTAACAAGAATCGTGAATAATACACTTACAAAAAAAGTTGCGTACCTGTGAATGAAGGGCAATAGCTTTCCCTCTAAGTTGGTTGAATCGTTTCTTGCCAACAATATCCCTAGTAACCATCACTATGGGTGCAAAAAGACCTTTCCCTTCATTAACGTTCTTCATCATGGGTTGTGCACGAGTTGGCTTGCTAGGTACTCTAGCTTGAACCGAGGCCGATTTCGCTAGCATAGCGTAGTTGTCACCGGAGGCAAAAGTCGAGCCTACACCGGCTTTGAACCCGGTCGCTGTGATTGAAGAAGTGGCCATTGATACTTGTTAGCTCAACAAACACAAAGTTTTGAACTTAGAGAAGTTTCTTCTAAAAACTTTTTTGGGGTAATTTTGTGGTGTTAGAACAATGTATGCCTTTGGTTTTGGTTATGTACTTATGTAGTATGAGATGATGAGGAGAGTTTAGGTGTTGAATTGAGAACCTTTGGCTTTGTAGTAAGAGAGATTTAGAGCCACAAAAAAAAAACTAAGGGGTGTTGGAGTTTGGAATTTTTGGTTGAATTGGTTGGTCCTTCTTGTACACGTTTTTGCATGGTCCCTAATTGTTTGGAGAAAATCTGAATCTAGTCTCTTGATGGTTCATTTCTTAGGGTTGGGACCCATCTTTGGGTCTTTTGGTCAATTGTATGATTTGTAATTTATGGGTGTTTAGTGTTTACTCTTTAATTTTGTAGAATGTTCTTGTAATTTGATTCTAGTAGTATCTAAATTGAGGAAAATGTGGGTTATTTTTGCAAGTCTAAGATGATGTTCTAGGAAGAAGTAAACAACTCCAAAGGTTAGACATGGCAAATTGATGTACTTTTCCTTTTGTATGAACACAATTGTTGCAAAGTAGTACGGAGTACTCGTACTCCGTAATAAGGAAATTGCTGTGAAATGCGTGAGGATTGAGGCACCCCGCATTTATTCAAGAATTTTGGTGAGTTTTCTAGATGAAAACGGTTTTGTTAATAGTGATAAACTTAGGAAAATGGCAAAAGGGGGTTAGAATTGTTTCATTGGAGACGAAAAGTCTGCGGAAGATAACACACCGTTTAAAATAGAACAATGAAGTTAAAAATCATACAAAACATCAACTAGAACGATTTCGACATGGAGACCAAGTTAATCTCGAAATAATTAGTACTCGTTTCCCAAGACTTTTGAGTCCATGCAAATTTGAATTGTCTAAGAAATCCTCAAATCCATAAAAGAACTATGCCGGTTTGGTATGTTGTATCATTCTAGTGCCTCAATTTAACGAACCAAGTTTGATATTTCAAACTAAGTTCTTTTATGAACAGACAAATCGAGTTTTAGAACGGAAAAACCAGTTCTTGATTGAAGAACTCGAGGTAAGAAACAACAAGTTCGTTTGCTCGAAATATGTCAAAAGTCAAAAGGTCATTAACCACCACCATCCTCCACCAAGAGGAAGAACAATCATCCATTTTAGTGCATGAATTTGAATTCATGATGTTCAACATCACCATATTTAGGTTAAAAAATCCCAATTATTAACCATGAACTTTCCTACTAATCAATTTCTCTGATTTCTCAAAACTAATCAGCTGATTCAGAACAAAACACAACAACATTCTCTGACAAGACAAGATCACAGTCGTATTAATCACACTTCTACAACAAACACAAAAAGAATGGGATCATTTACAACTCATTTCTGCACATTCTTGTTCTTCTTCACAATTGGGTTGCGTCGTCTACACTCTTCTTTCTCACTCTACCTCAAAGATCCCTCTCTTTACCGCTCTAAACCCTGGTTTTTCACAGACCCAAAATGGAAAAACTTTGACTTTTATGCCCTTTTAATCTCCCTACCAATTATCTCATTATCAGACCTTGTTCTATTTCTCTCATTTTCTGGGCACCCAACTTACAGATTTGGGTATCTTCAACATGGTACATTGATTTTTCTCTTTTGGGTACTCTTAATTGTGATTCTATTTAGGGAAAGTTTTGATCTTTCAATGATAAATGAGAGTTTTATGTATGTTTTAGCTGGGGTTGGTTTTCTGGTTGAGTATTTTATCAATGGGAATGGTTTTACTGGTGTTAGTAGTAATGTGTATGAATTGCTTGGTGATTTGAGCCTTGTTTGTGCCATTTCCTGCCTGTTTTTGTCGGTTCGGCCTACCGCCTTTTTAGCCGATTTTTGCTTGTGCAGTGGGCTTATGTTGAAGGGGACATGGGTTTTGCAAACTGGGTTGACTTTGTATACTCAGACATTTGGGTTGAAGGGTTGTCATATGTTGTTTTTGTTGCCTGATAATGACAAGGTTGATGTTAAGTGTGATCTTGATGAGGATGGATTGAGGGGTATTGCATTGATAAATTTGTTGTTTGTGTGGCATGGCATTGTAGTTTTGATCACTTGTTTCGGGTTATTCGGGTTGCTGTCGTGTAAGGAGGGTTTGAGGTGTGGTGAAGGCACTGGGCCTTTGTTGGCAAGAATTGAGTCTCACAGTCTGCTGCTGCAGCCCCTTCCGGAAATTGAGCTGGAGTAGATGTTCTTTCGTGCTCGTATTTTTTGTGCTGATGAATTTGAATGATGTAGATAGGAAAGGGGTGACAGATTATTTTCTTGAGGTAGGTAGCTTGAGCTCTTGTGCAGCATATTTGCCAAGTATCTTACTAGGACTTTTTTTTGTTGTTGTTGTTTGTTTTTCTTTTACCTGTTTGAAGGTATTGACACATTCATCATGTATGCACCATTACAGTTATTAATTTGAGTAAATTTTTTGACATAATTGAGGAAAGATATCTCAAATTTTTGCTGTTCGAAAATGTTATCATTCAAAGTAATCTTTTGTTTATAGCTCTAATGAAATTTTATGTATCTCAACACCTGAACACAGTGTTCAGTGTCTGCAAGATAGCAGATGTGTAAGGCCTTTAGTATTGGTGAAATTGCGTTTGTTTATAGCTCTGATGAAATGCTATGACTCTCGACACCTAAGCACAATGTTACTGTGTCTCCGAGATAGCAAAAGTTTAAGGCCTTTAGCATTGGTGACACGTGGATCTTTTATAAGTTCATTTGACTGAAGCTTACTGGGGCGTGATGTCAATGTATTTATGAATGCAATAGTCGGGAACTAGTTTCGTCTGAATTTATGGGTTCATACAGATATTGCCGCTGTATGTATGACCTTCTGTAATCAGTAATGACTGAGGAGATGCTATTGCTCATAATGTCATTGAGAGCATCACTGGGCCTAGCCATTGCTCTTAATTCACAGAAGATGTACCATTTTCGATTTGTAACATTGGTGAATGAGCTTGTTTGAGGTTTTTTGAGCATGACTATTTGATGTACTGTATGTACAAACTTTCTGCGTCTGGCAACCCACTGTTTTGAAATGGCTTATACTGCCAACAATCACCATAGCTGCAGTATAGAAAACTTGTGTATAAAACGATGGAGCTTTTTTTAGGCTCCTTGCCTTTTTGGACTGAAGTAATTGATGTTATGACATTGATAGTCAATGTGGAAGAATAGCCATACTAACGACTGAGGATTCGGGAACAGATGCTAGATAGATAATCAGTCTGCATGTTTTATGATAGCTGGTGATTTGACTCAGCAAAATATCCTGATATCATAGTGTTATTTAAGTACCGTTGTGAGAATTGTACCGTCTGCAGCATGTGTAGATGAAATAATGATGATGAACATGGTCAGTGTTTACGGGGATGCTGATGGTGAATGTAGTGAACTATATATTAGTCAGGGAAAGAAGTTTGCAAGAAGTTGCTTGATCTTTTACCTATTAGGGAAAATGGGGAGACAAGTGAGACCTTGATCCTGACAATGCTGCACCTGTGCAACTTGTCAAACAACTCAAACGGTAATGAATGTTTAGTCTAAATCATCAGTGAGTGGCATACTTGGACTTGGAGGTCTGTTGAGATTTGCATTGCTTTGGCTGTTAGAATCATTTTTAATGCCAGAGACGACTTATGTTTCAACAAGCTGCCAGGTGAACCTTTGCCGTCCATCACTTTCTGATGATAAGCGTTTGCTTTTGCTGTTAATGTAACAGAGCTATTTTAATCTTCTATATCCTTTTGCAGAATGGAATTTTGGGATTGAGAACCATTGACGGCGAATGTGCCCCAAAGCATGGGTCTTTATTCCATGATGAATTCTCTTGATCTTCTTGTTCAATTCACTAAATCCGTGAATTTTGATCCGGTATCTGACTCTCTTTATCTTCCTGTTGAAATCGCTATATCTTTTTCGGACTTTCGTGAATTTTGAAAATCTGACAGGGTTCATCTTCCACCCACACCCTGCATTTCATTGTTGCAATTCATGTTGGTTTATGTGTAAACGCCTAGTTCTCGTTGGTAAACATAGAAAGTATAGCAAATATATTTTAGGGCGCTCAATTACTTGTAGTGACACATTTAGAATCGATTTTGTATGGAATCATTTTATTTGATCCTTAATTTTCCCTGTTGCTCCACGGACTTTCTTTGCAATGTAGATGTTTCACGCAGTTTTGTGACATACCTTTATCTTTATGCTGATGTTCATCATCAAGGTGGTTTGGTTGATGCAAGACCTGCATTATGATAAATATAACCCTTTTTCCAAAATTCAAATAAGCCACTTCACTGATGCATAAGAATTGAAAAACTTAAACCTCTTTCAAAAAGTATGGACAAACCAGATTTTTTTATTTTTTTTTTATTTTTTTTTGACGGAAACAAGAAATGTTTTTTTTTTCTCGAGAGAAAGAAGAGTCGAGAGGGTTCTGTTTTTAGCACACAAAGTTCTTACCTTGACCATCTCTTCCAATCTCCTCCTCAATTTTCTCTGAATAAATGCTTTTGTGCTCTACACAACCACTAATTTGGATCAATTTAGATTGTAAAATAAATACTGTAGTTCACTGTCACTGTAAATCTTAGGAGCTTACAAAAGATATACCTTTATATGAAATTTAACATAGGTATAGAAGTTTAGTAGAGTCCATACGGTCTTGGCTAGTCTTTTACCCTTAACATGGCGTGCAAAGATATCTGCATATGATCAATTAATGCAAGCTTAGTCAACAGTTCGGAGAGGTTTTCTAAAAAACTCTCCTCTCTCCATGTTTTGAGGCAATTATAAAACATCTTTCCGCATGTGATTGAGATGCTCTAAGTGAATGAAGAGACTAGGTAGACTCAAAGAGATTAATACCAAAAGACACAAACCCTCCATTTGTGCTTAAGTCTTCTATGAGCTCTCCTCTTAGATCTGGTGGAGGAATGGGTGACCAATTGCATGGAGGTGCTTTAGCCAATGCTTCAGAACTCCCAACTTCCATAAGCTCCTGTCATGGAAGTGTTATGCTGAAGTGATTTATATAGAGTTAAGGGATACATCAAAATGATGGGGGGTTAGCCAGAAACCTGAAAGAAGGATGTAGCAATTATGACGTCTGAGGTTTCTTTGAATCTCATTGGGAATACGACAGTGTTCTTGTGTGGCTGTGAAGCAAATGAAAACCTGTTTAGAGAACGAAGTGGTAAAAACTTGCCAAGTAGTTAGTAATCCATGGGCATGGTCACGTGGATGTCTTGTTTTCATTATTGGAAACTTTTTATAATTTGCTGTAAGTTGATGATGGAAAAACTTATTGTACCAAAATTACCTGTCTGATTATAAAGAAAGGCTCTCTTGGACGGTACATTATCTTAACTGACCTGTAAGTCCCATCAGAAACATCTTCCAAGCAGAATTTGTTGAGCATCTCTTTTAGTTGAGAGCTTAATATCACAAATTCTAGTGCAGCAATTTCCTGGATTACCATTTCTCCACCTGTACTATGAATATCAGACCATGTCTGTGATGTGCGTGGTGACTGATGAGTATGAGAATAATTTGTTGATGATACCAGTACATGAAACACAGTGTTTGTTATAAGAAAATTGCGTTTTGTATTTGCTCCTAGCCAAACTATCAGAATTCTTGTACAGAGTTCTTGAAAATCGTACTTCCTGATCAGTTCAGAATTGCTAACCTTTGCCTTGTGGAATGTGAGCCATGTTCAGTCGTAATGTCAGTTGATATCCCTCTCTTGCTTGTTCAATTATGCCTATCACACTTGGGCATATATCCTCTACCTTTTGTTTAGTATAAGGACGGAGTCCATGTGACTCCAATGTTTTGGGGCAGAGTATTGGGGTTGAGATTGATAGGTAGACGACATGAGGATCTGAAGTAGAGGACTGTCGAACACAAGAAAGATATCTGAGTAAAACCTTCACAACTAGTGTGGTATGCATGATTTTGTAGTTGATTGTCTTAGGACGTCTTATAATTATTCTTCATGCAGTTTGTTTCTTTCTTCCTAAAAAGTCTGTTCTTGTATCATATTTGGTTTGCCTTGATGCAGACCCATAACATGGTTGAATCTGTTTACAGTATGTCATTGGATGATTAAGGTTACCTGAATATGATATTCCACAGACCCAAATTCATATAAACGATGCTCAATATCAGCTGGGACTTGCGCTCTGCCAAGAAAGAAATAAGGTTAGCAACATTTTATTGTGATTCATCTATAGCTTCTTCTAATTTTCTAAACGACCCTAGACCCTGGCACAGAGTTTTATTTTCTACCAAATAGTTCTGTAAGGATTTGTACTACAACAAATGGATCGGTCAGATAGGTCAATGTTTTCATCGCACTGTTTTTATTTGGAGGGCGGAGGGGTGTAAGTAGACTTTCTTGATTTAATTCTGGAGGTGTGTTGATCCAAATGAAATTCATATTTGAGTAATACGACTGTTGATGGTGGAGCTAAACTTAGGCTTACAGCTGCTATGTTCTTCAGAAGCAAACTTTTCATGTTTAGACAATTTGATGGAGATCTTAGGGTCTGCTTTTAGGACATATTTTCGCCGAACTTAATGATCTATCAACTGAACTGAAAGGTTCGTATAGTTATGGCTTTAGTGATCAGGCATTAGGACCATGTTTTTGGTTATACCTAATTAAGTCTTACAAGAGACGGGGCCAAGTTATTCCATATTTTTGACAACACCAATATGCACTCTTAGTGGATCTCTTTGGTTAGACCCTCTTGAGGAGGAACATATGCAAATCTTATCTCGAGCTGTTAGGTCACTTTCCTTAATCCTTATACCTGCTTCTGAAGCATATAACTTGTTTGCCAGATAACTTTAGCTTTCATATCTGATCCATCAGGCCTGTTGTCTTTTCTTTCTTTTTTGGTATTTTTCCGAAATTAGTCCGCCCTGATCTCATGTTGCTAGATGAAGCTTAAGCATGTGTACCATTTTCCCATTTTTCATGGCTTTAATATAGGGCTGTAAACAATTTGAGCCAAATAGTTCAATTTTGAAGCTCGTCTTTTATCAAGATTGCTCAGTGTTTATTGCCCTGAGGACGAGTTTTTGACTTTTGACCTTATTGACTTTTGACAATCAGCTTGTTATAGCTGTCCAGAGCCTCTCAGTCAGTCTGAAGTCTACCATTTCTTAAAGCATGTAGTTTAGTAGTTAGATAAAGCATCAGACGATGACCTGATACACCTAGCTTTACAATGTGCATATCAGTAACAAAGAAAAAAAGTTCATTTTGATGTTAATAATTAGATGATAAGTGGAAATATATCAGGATCTGCATGCTTAAATATTGGTACACTAACATATTTCCTAGAAAATCTGCTGAGGCTGAAAAAATTTTCCGACTTAGATATGTTCTTACCGATAAATCTGAAGCAGGATTTGTTGTAATGCAGGTGATGAACGGTCGAAGCAGCCGCTCTTTGGCCTCCTCCCTCTGTCAGCATTATTCCATTTGAAGCAAGCCATTTCTGACACACTTGGCGGTCGTTTTCTCCTCCCTTTCTCTCACTCACTGGTGTGTGCATGGCATATATAAAGGTAGAGTTACTGTCCAAGCAAATTGATGCGTGAACTTACTGAAGTAGTGGCTGCTTTGAGTGTGTTTGAAGTTGCAATCATAGTAGCAGACCTCTGAAGCAAAACTAGTTTGCAAGACATGTTATCATACACAGTCTAAAATGCAATCATGGTCTCCTATATCATTTCAAGACTACGACTTTGTATCAATTTTCAGAATCTAGTTTAACACCCGAGGTTTGGGTATCGTCAAATTTAAGTTTGTCATCCGTTTATTACCAGTTTAATACTTTAATCATCCAAGAACACACATGACAGAGCTGTCAAGAGGACTAACTGCATCTGTCACTTCCTTTTTATCCAAGGTTTTAGCTTAATTTGGTGACCTTATCTTCAGTTACACTCTATTAAACGAAATGTGACAATCAGTTGATCCAACAATCGGACACGAGCCGTACCAAACCAAACTCGTCTTCATACAACATCGGAAATTTATAATCAACACAATCCCACCGAAAAATCCGATTCCCATTACCAAATCGACAATAACCTGATTCGATAATAACCAGATACCCAAACTAAGAAAACAGTAGTAACGAACTTGTGACTGACAGACAGACAGACAGAGCCAGAGTGAGTCAACCGACAAATTCCAACAGCAGCAGCCATGATGTCATCCTGATCAGATCTAACGTACGCATGAAGCTTTCAATGACACAACATGTCATTACTCATAAAGTCTAATGTTTCTTATTTAGAAGAAAAAAAACAGCTTTAACGATAACAGTAGTATATAATTAAAATTAAAATTTAATTTCCAAATTAGAACACTACTGTTAAAAAAAAAAAAATCTCAGAATTCCATTCATCATTCTCCTCCTGTTTTCTGTTCCTTGTTCGTTACTCTTCTCTCTCTCCTCACAAAATTCCCACAAAAAAAAACAGTGAATTTAATGCAAGTTTTTACTCTCATAAAACTGTAAATTTTTAATTTAATCGTTTAATAATTAATTATAATTGAATTGAATTCAAATGTTTCTGGTCAATTTTCCCCCTTTCTTTTCTAGGTACTGGCTCTTCCACTTGTCTTTTTGAGATCTCCCAAATTTTTAATTGAATTGTATAATTGTGGAGTCAACTTTTTTTGAAAGGGGGCAATTTTAATTTTTCTGGGTTTCGTTGAAATTTTCCAGAAAATTTGCCCCAAATGCTTATAATTCAATGAAATGGGTTTTGGGTTTTGGCTGTTTGATCTAGTAGCTTGATGTTGAAGTCTTATCCATTGAAAAAGTTGACATCTTTGAACTGATCAAGTGGGTATTTGTGTGGATAATTTGATCTGGGATCTTTCTTGTATTTGGTAATTTCCCATGATGTTGATATGTCACCAATTGGGTTGATGAAATTCTGTGAATTTTAACCCAAAGTTTGTATCTTTTTGAGTATTATAGAAGATTTGATCTGGGTTTGGTGTGAAGATTAGGGTTTTGAGATGGATTGTAATGGTAAAGATGCGAAAACGAAGCCTCTGATTAGTAGTTTTAAGCGTCAAAGAGAAGAAAGGGTTTTGTATAAAGAGGAGGAAAATGATGAGTCAGAGAGATTGTTGCCACCTAGTAATGGCGAAATCTCCTCGAAAGGTAAAGGTGCCCCTAAAACTAGGAGAAAAGTTCAGTGGAATGATATTAATGGGGATAAGCTTGCAGAAGTTGTGGAATTTCAGCCAAGGTATTTATACACTACATTTTATTTGTATCTATATCTCTTTTTTGGTATGTTGATATTGTATGTTCCATGATGTTTTTTATTTTTGTTTTGTTTTCGAATTCCGGCCTATTAGTTCTGTGTTGCATCATGTTTTGTAAGTATGTTTTTGCTAGTATAGAATTAGGGAAGAACTTTGGTAGAATGGGTCTATGTTAGGACGAGTTGAGAATTTCATGACTGTGGCGTGAGCTTTGGATGTGAGTGTTCGTGTTAGATGCTCTTGAGTCGTAGTCTAGGCCGTTGGTGTCTTGCATTTTCCGAATGTTCAGCCAGATTATTGCTCGGTCTCCTGCTATTGGCAGAATGAACATTTGGAGCTGTATAATAGTATGAGGCTCTACATCATTGTTTCGTGATCATTTTCCTATTGGATACGGATCTACGGTGTTAGCTTTGGATGTGAATGTTCTTGTTAGATGTTCTTGAGTTGCTGTGTAGCCGTGGATGTGTTGCATTTCCAAAGGTTGAGCCAGATTTTTGCTTGGTCTCCTGCTAATGGCAGAGTGAATATTTGGAGCTGTATAACAGTATGAGGTGTACATCATTGTTTAGTGATCAATTCCCAATTGGAAATGTTTCTACGTGCTTGCTATTCCCAGCGAATGGATAGAAAAGTACAAAATTTTGTTCAACTCCATTTTTAGTTTGAAGTTTGAAAGGAGCGAGTTTAGTTTTTTATTTTGCATTTGGCAATCCAACATGAATGAATGAAATCCATAAGGGGTCATTTCCTTAGATGGATGTGGCCTGTGTAAACTTCAAAAAAGGTGCTACCTTGAATACCTCATGTCATCTAACAACTTTCGGCGAATTCCATTAAGTGGGTAAACATTTTGGTTTTCGTCTGTATATAATTTGAATATCAAGGTGAGTATAAAGAGTAGCCTGTCTAGTAACTTTTAAGTTATGTGATTGTAGTTTCATTAGTCACAGTTCGGTTATCTCATGATGCACTTTGCACTGATCGTAGATAGTACTGGATTTGTATATTGAGTACAATCGTTAGGTAGTAGTTGTGAAATGACAAAGGCATTTGAGATGTGAGTGAAGTTGATGAAGTCCGCTTCTTTCATTTAGCTAGTGCTTACCCGATGTAAACTTGTGGTTAGAATGATTTTTTTTCGCTTTTCTTTTCGGAAATAATAGGTTTTCTTCTCTTGCTTGTACATGTGTGTGTGTGTGTGTGTGTGTGTGTGCGCACTGAATTATTTATTCATCAACTATGAGTCACCTTTGCTTCAATAATTATCAATGGACAATACTATGATGTTGCTGGTGTTAGCTATGACATCAATTTTGTTGTGCCTCATAGCATATGACAACCCAATTTTGCCACCTACAAATTGGACGAAAATTAATTCCTTTTCTTTAAGAGGAAGTGCGCATTTGGATTCCACACTAAAAATCTGAAATGAGCCATATAAACTCCTAACCCGGGGCAGTGACTAAGCTGGTAAAATGCTTGTCTGCTACAAATATGGAATGTGCTTTGTAAGCATGTGTTCTATGAGGTCACCTTTTGGAAATGGTAGATGCTCTTGCTTTGTCTCCATAGGTAGGCTATGTTGTGTCCCTCGGTCTTCTTAGTTTTCAATGAAATATGTTTCCGATGGGCAGGAAGCTTATAGCAAATGGTGACCTGTTGTGATGCTATCTCTAAACTGGCTGTGAAGCAACAGGGCCTTGTGCTCTTTGTAATTCATATATCGCCTCTTTTCTTAGAGTACTAGCTGTGAGTGTGACCCATACCCGTGTCTGACACTTACAGCGGAGTCTGACTAACATAGCCTGACATTATTTCTGATGATATTCTCAGTGATCAAGCTGTTAGTGTACTCCAATCTGACTTCTCAGACGTTTTCTTAGCCCAGCAAGGCTGTCATACTCTGAATTTGTTATGTGCCCCATTCACTTAAGCTTCCTGTCCCTCATAATTGAAGGAACTATGTTGATGATACATGTATAAAATTAATCTCATAGTCTACATATTGTGTGACTGATGTCAGGATCATAATGGTGCATACTGATTTTTAAATACTGTCGCTTTCCAATAAGGACATAAAAGAGGTAGGTTAACTGTGATTGTCAAGACCCATATAAATATATTATCAGCTCCTCATTTCTATACGGGCGTCACCATTCACATTCTCTTAATGGTATTCCCCCCAACCTTAAAAAAATTGTTGCCATTAATTTTGGCTTTGATATGAAGAGAAAATCGACTAGGTGTCTTTTGGACTTTCTAAGCTGAAGTGTTTTGTATATTGATATTGTCTTATACTAATCTTTACCACTCGGTGATTCACCTTTCATATTCTGATCGTAGAAACATTATCTGCTCTTGTGACAAATAAGTGCTTCTTCTGTGGATGTTTATGCATCAGCCGTCTACTTCTGTACTATGTTTATACCATTGATTTAAAGTTTGTCAATTGTGTCTGTGCAGTGTACATGTCATTGTTAGTATTCAATTTAACTTGATAGTTGATACGAACAATGTGTGGGCATGTCATTTTCCTGGTTGTCAACTGTTCAATTTTGCCGTAGGGACTCATGGATGGTCATTTTCTTGTGCAGTGATGCAAGTGACAGCGACGATGATGATTCAGATTCTTGTTTCTGTACAATCATGTAGATCAGACTTCAATATAAACACTGCCATCATGTAGATCCATATAGATCTTACTCGTACACTCGACAATCAGTTGATATTCTGCTGAATTAATCCGAGTTTACTGCCTTGTACTCATGACTTGAGCTATGGGATGACATATTGACGACTCCAATTGTCCAAGTTCTGTGTCAGTGAACAGAAGATTACTGGAGCTTCACGACGTCTTTTTGCCCGTATTCTTTTTGCTGATGCTCAGCGTTGTCAATAGTTTATAATCTTGAGAACCTGATACCTGTATGGTGTTTGAGTGAAGAAGATGCTGAACACCTGAGGTGATGTTTGCTGCAGTCATACTCGATACAGTGAGGCAGATAACAGATGTGATACTTTGTGGGGTTTTACAGTATGTTCACCTTGATTTTACGACTGCAGACTACTACAGTATTGTAACTGGTTACTCCATACTGATCTCGGAACTGTACTTTCATGTGTCTGGATCGATAATAATACTAACGTCATTTTTATGTCTCACTGTGTTCTTCAAGGATTCTGCTTGTCTTTCAGAACGTAGATATATACACACCAAGAACACCACAAACTACACAGCTTAACTTTTGTTATCCAAAGACAATATGCAAAAATTCACTCTCAAATAGGAAAATCAGAATCATGCACACATTTCACTCATTTTCCACTCAAGCAACAGTATTACCTCTATGGCAAGCGTGCACGCCTATGGCGAGGTAGAGGGGGGGGGGTCTGATGTAGACAATCTTACTCTGCCATGCTCATTTTCTGCAGCTGTTAGCGTTTTCTCGCTTTCACAGCTTTCCATTGTGAAAGATTTTCTATCGGCTTCAAGACTTGAACAGCACAGTTCCTCCTGAAGTGATCATCACTTGATCTGAGACCTTTACCAGCTGATGAACTGATAAGAGGTATGTAGGACAAGTCGCGGTGTTCATCTGTTACACCAGCATTACTGATACTGTCATCGGCTTCATCTTCATCGTCATCACTGAGATCACTTAATTCATATTCACCATCTCCATCTTCATACTCATTCTCATCCTCGTCGTAGTTATCTTCATCAGCATACCAATTGCTGTATCTGTAACTTCCTGAGACTGACTGTAATGACAGTGTTGATTCTGCAGGACCGCCTTTGCCAGCAGGTGCGTAAACTAGACAGAAGGCAGCTGCTTTCTCATCCTGTTCCAGGTATTCCTCCTTTGCATCTTCTTGTAAGTAGCTTGTATCATAATCTGAGATTGGCTCATAACTTATGACATCTAAATTAAATCTCACTTTCTTCCTTATCCTTGCTTGCTTTCCATCCCTTGGTTTATCACTACAATCATAACAAACGCATTAATCCAATGTTAATCACGGAAACTCCAAAGTTATGTTGTATTCATACCCACAAACCAAATTCGTGTGACTTAATTCTACGGTTCTAAACTAGGCCACTAGTACCCGAAATATATTCAAACCAAACGTAAAAAATTCAATAAAATGGAGGACGTAGATTCTAGTAAGCAACCTGGTCGCGTCATGTACTTCTTCAGGAACATCAGATTGTAGTTGTTGATACCCTTGAATCCTCTGCCAAACATATGTAAGTATAGATCAGTTAAAATTTTGTAATACTTACTACAGAAAAAATTGAAATAACAATTGTGGGTTGGTCTTAACTCTGATTTTCGGACCGAGTTTTGAAGCTTTTGTATGACGTTTTCTCTTGTGAGTAGCACAGCCAAAACATGCAAATAACGTCCACCCCATTATTGCTATATTCTCTTCTGGAGCCAATAACTTGCCAATTTCGAAATCTTGATTTAGATAAATGAAGAGGATTTGAACTATAAAAGTCGTGGCTCAAATTTAAGAGTTTTTGTAATAAAAAGTTTGGCGCAATTGGTGTTTGGTTTTTGAAAATATGAACGTTTGTGTATGTAAAAAATAAGCTTCACTTTTAAGCTTTATGAACGTTGGAACCTTTTGGTTTTTGCTTCCTCAACGGTTGTATACTTCTACCTAGCTATCTCCGTGCATGATAATTCATTTGAATATCGAGCTGCAAATTCTTGTGAAATGTTTTAGTGTTACATGATCATCTACGTACGTGGAGAAATGATGAGGGCTGATGATCGAAATGCCTACTTTCATACGTTAATATACGCAAACAGTAATGCGCAATGCATCACCTTGAAAGGAGAATAGAGAATGATGCATATTATAATCCATATTCATAACTAGTAGAATGAATAATTGAAAAATACAACAATCTCTATTCCAAACTCGAGAGTATCTATTCTCAAAAGTAATTCCATACCTATATAAACGAAGTGATTAAGAATTACAAACAATTATCATCAAATGATTGGCGAAAATCTCCATCCCAACGAAAAGAATTCTGATGGCATATAGAGTCGGTTAAGTTATTTTCCTATAACATGCACGAAATACTGTAAATAGTGTTAGCTATTAAGCTATAAAGCCATTGCCGAGACATCAACTATCAGATTAAACTTTTGGTTAAAATTACGGAGTGATTTATTTTTTCTACCCGCAAATTTTTTATTTTCACCAATTTTACGTGATATACTAGTCATTACTCTATTTCCAAATTGGGATTATTAATCCATTGAGATATCTATTGAGGCACAAGCAAAACTATCAAGTTATTTTGCTATAACATGCACTGAATAGTGTTAGCTATTAAGTCATTGCCGAGACATCAACTATCAAGTTAAACTGAATTAGTTTTTTTCGACTCGCAAATTTCTATTTTCACCCATTTTACATGATATTCTAGTCAAGTAGTAGTCATTGCTCTTTTTCCAAATTATCGATTATTTAATTAACTCAAAAATCAACAATAATTTACAAGTGGTTGGTGGGGAGCCGAGATACGATCTGAGCCTCTACAATTCCAAATTGGGATTATTAATCCATTGAGATGTCTGATGATGCACACAAAGAAAGAAGCAAATGTTGTGTTTAAATATCCTTGAAGAATCAAAAAGATCCATTCACTGACATCACGTGGGAGACCCTTGTCAAAAACACTACTAGTATTCAATCTCCAGCTGTAAACTCTACCCCCAAAATATCAACTCACTCACAAAAAAAAAAAAAAAAAATCTTAACCATCCATTGAAACAATCTCAGCCGTCCATCACACCCCACATATTCCCATCACATCATCTCAACCGTCCATTCACTCAAAAACTTCACCAAAAAGATACCGTAAAAAAAAAACAATTCAACATTGAACTGTAGTTCAGTCTCTCTCCCCAATCCCCTTTCCTCCAAACCCTCCGCCACAAACAAACCCTTCTTCTCTCTCTCTCTCTAAACCAAAAAAAAAGTTCATCGAACTTTTTTTTTTTTTTTTTAAAATTTTGTGATAAAGATCTAAACTTTATCGAAAACCCATCTCAAAGATCCAATCTTTTTGAGGAAGCCATCAATAATTTTGGAGGAGAGAGAAAAGAAAAAAGAAGATGGATGCAGATCAAGGGAAGTTGTTTGTGGGAGGGATATCATGGGAGACAACAGAGGAGAAATTGAAGGAGTATTTTGGGCAATATGGGGATGTTATGCAGGCTAATATTATGAGAGATAAGACTACTGGTAGACCTAGAGGTTTTGGTTTTGTTCTCTTTTCTGATCCTTCTGTTGTTGATAGGGTTCTTCAGGATAAACACACCTTAGATGGTAGACCCGTATGTATCCTTCCTTCTTCTTTACGCTTCTTTTCTTTTTCCTTTTACTGTGTTTGATTTTATCAAGTGTTGATATGTTTTGTTTTTGGTGGATTTTTTTTTCTGTGTGTGAATCAGATTGATTTTTTTCCATGTGGATTTGTGGTTTGGTGCTTGTTGTTTAGTGTTCATTGGGGTTAAAGATCAAAGTTTTGTGCTTGTTTGTGGATTTGATGATATGTTGTTAATCAGATGATTATGTTTGCAAAGAGTGTCAAATTCATGTTTAGTGATTTAGTTTTAGGGTAAATTTGAGTTTGTGTGAATGGTGTTTCAAGTCCAATTATACTGATGTGAGTGTATGGGTGAAGTTTCTTTATGTGAATGGTGGTGTTTCAAGTCCAATTTTAGTGATGGGAGCGTATGGGTGAAGTTTCTTTTAAGTGAATGGTGGTGTTACAAGTTGTTATGTGGCTTTGTCATTTAACTTTGGTTGTGGATTAGACCTGCAGTTTCATCTTTTGGTTATGATTCTCGGCTTTTGTTTAGGCGACCGTGTATGGGTTAGGTTTTTATGTACTTGGAGACCTTTGTGGATGTGGTTCTGTCCTGTTCTTGCCTGTTTTCGGCTTGGTTCTTGTTTATGTTGTAGCTGTTATTTTTTGTTTGTTTGTTGGGAATCCCATTCCGATTTTTGCTATGTTATACTTCCCTGTGTAAGCTTGTGAGAACTGTGATTATGATCAGGTTGAGGCGAAGAGAGCAATGTCAAGAGAGGAGCAGCAGAATACTGCGAGACCTGGAACTAATGGCGGTGGTAGAAGTGGTGGTGCAGGTGGGAATGTTAGAACCAAGAAGATATTTGTTGGGGGTTTGCCTCCCACTTTGACTGATGAAGGCTTCAGGCAGTACTTTGAGGGCTTTGGCCATGTAACTGATGTAGTGATAATGTATGACCAGAATACACAGAGACCTCGTGGTTTCGGATTTATTTCTTTTGATAATGAGGATGCAGTAGATAGGGTACTACAGAATACTTTCCATGACTTGGATGGCAAGCAAGTTGAGGTGAAGCGTGCTCTACCAAAGGATGCCAATCCTGGTATGGCTAGCCGTGGGAATGGTGGGTCTGGTGGCGGTGGTTATGGTTATAACTCTAGTGGTAGTCAAAATTCTTATGACAGTAGGATGGATTCTAATAGATACATGCAACCTCAGAACACTGGAGCGGGCTTTCCACCATACAGTTCCTCTGGTTATGGGGCAGCTGGTTACGGATATGGACCCGCCAGCAGCGGCATGGGTTATGGTGGATATGCTGGGTATGGAGGTGCAAATCCTGGATATGGGGCTCCAGCTAGTGCTGCTTATGGTAATCCAAATGTTCCTAGTTCAGGCTATGGGAATGGGCCTGCAGGTGCTGCAAGGAGTTCCTGGAATGCCCAAGCGGCCTCTGGTTATGGAGCATCTGGATATGGGAATGCTGCTGCTTGGGGCGCTGCTGGTACTGGTAGTGCTGGACCTACGGGACAGTCACCTAGTGGGGCCTCTGGATATGGAAGTCAAGGTTATGGATATGGTAGCTATGGTGGTGCTGATGCATCTTATGGGGGTCGAAGTGCCCCTGGTAGCAATGCCTCTGGTGGTGCTGAAGCTGGTTATGGAAGTGGTTACGGTGATGCCAATGGCCACGGAGGATATGCCAATGGTGCTCAGATGGGTTACGGTGGTGGTTATGGAGGGGCTCAAAATCGGCAAGTACAGCAGCAGTGATCTTGTTCCATGCTGAGTCGCTGTGGCTATGGGATAGCTCTATTTTCAAGTCAAGCGGACCCTAGGACTGGTTGGCTTGCTTTATACCCAGTAGCTTGCAATCTGTAGTCTTTACATTTCTAGTCTTGCCAGTAATAATTAGTTTCTCCCGTACAACTACTTCTCTATTGTTTTCGAGTGTAGTTTTTTTATTTGGTGTGCTGGTCGATGTCTGTTTGCTTTTTCTGCTATTTCTCCATTACATTTGTAGTGTTTAAGCTGTATGAGCACATTAATTTCGTTTGAGTTCTGCCTGCTGTTATATATAGGCACTTATTGTTAACATTTTACATTGTGATAGCCTGATGATTCAGGTCAGCAGGACTGATTTTGTTCATGCGTGTCTGATAAGCATAATTCTCTCATAGTTACCTGTGTTTGATATGTGTAGTAGGAAATACAGAGAATTAGTCAAGCCTCGTACTGGTAGAGATTGGAGCTGTATGCAAGTTGGGTTGATCAGTTCGTATTCGCTAGAGATAACGTAGTGGTAGTTGCAGCTTTAAAGAACGGCATAATCATTTCTCCCTGTATTTGCCCTTGTGTTGTACAGGAAGGGGGCTCGAGTTTGGACATGAAGCTTGATTGTGACAGAATTTTGAGCATGCAATGGATTGTGGTGAGAATATTGATGGATGCTATGAGCATGTTGTGGGAAGTGGGACTGATCAACCCAAGGTCGACGTGTTGCTTCTTATGCTCTTATCAGATGTGGTGGGCTGCTAAAAATTCTTAAAGTTATTCTCCATTCGGTATGTTGAGGATCTTCACCTTTCCTTTCCTTAGCTGTGTAAGCTAGAACCTATATAAGGAAATGTGTTCGACCAAAGGGAAACTATGAATTAAGAGGGAGTTTGTTTCTATTACATTAGGATTAGAAGGGATTCTTAGTTTTTTATCCTTAGTTTCTTGAATTAGTGGTAGTGCTAGAGCATCGATCATCCCCTTTATTTTTTTATTGAGAGTATGCACAAAGGTAATCAATATTAATTCATTTGACTATCCATTCTGTTCTTAGGTGGTGTTGTCTCTATTTTAATTTACTTGAAATTTCGTTATACTCGGAGTCTCAGAGTATAGTCTAGTAAAAAGTAGAACAGAAGTTGAGCTTGATAATGTTTGGGGTAAATCATTTTGGGACCAAGGCATGGTTGTTTTAATGCTTGAAGTAGATAGGTGTTAAGGTGTTACTACAGCAAATCTGTTACTTCCGAAGGGTTTGCTTGTCTGCCAATCTGCCATTGGATATGCTAGACAATCGTCGTATTTGAGATGTGGTTACTTGGTATGACAGTCAAGGAGAATGGTATTGTAGTTTTTTGGGATTTCTGTAGACATCACCTCGCCTTCAGAAAGTGTGCTGGCTTGAACAAGGTTCTTCTGTATCAGTTTTTAGTTGCTGTAAGGTGGAGCGAACCCAGAATGATAGCCTACTGATTGATATCCTCTTTTTATCATTTGTTCTAGCTTGTTGGGTTGCTTCCTTTCACCGCAAGGAGTTCTATAGTTGTATTGCAGGAACCGTTTTTCAAGTTTGTTTGATCTCTGATGTTCCTATTTTGTTGCTGCTGCCGGCAGGAGAGGTTGGAATGAATTTTGCGGCCTAAATAGCCGTGTAGCAGACTTTTTAGGATTATTTCTGTGGTATTATTTGTATGAATATCCGGTGTTTCGAGGGTACATGAACTAGATCAAACTCGGTGTTTTTTACTGACTCTTTCTTTCTTTCCCCAACTATCATTTGGCTGAGGATTCTGTCAACTGGATTTTGCTCTTTCAAAGATAGGATTTTGCTTAATATCTAGTGCTTGTCAAAAATCATGTACTCCATATGAATGTGTTCAAAACTGAGTTTGAATGATGATCTTGTCAAATGCTCTACCCCTCCGATAGATATAAACAAATTATTGAAACATCAACGGATGTAATGTGGCTGAGTGGTATGGGCCGAAGAATATCAGGTTGAACACCGATCTACTGCAGAAACTGCACAAATGAAGATGACGAGATTTTATAGCTGATGTATGTCGGAAACAGACTAATTTCAGTCACAGCCGTTTCCTTCGTATGGATCAGTGAATGAAGCTACATTCCCAGGTCGGGAGAAGACGATCTGCATTAACATAAGGTCTGTAGTTAATCTCCGAGTTCTTCAGTAACAATACAGCAGGTTTCTAAGAGTTGTAAACTTTAAAGCTAAATAGTCTGTCTCAAGATACCTGGTAATTTCCAAGTGTCCTTGTCTTGAAGCCAGCCGCACAGTAATCAAAGTAGTATTCCCATGTCCTGATGAATTTGTCATTGAAGCCTAGTGAAATAATTTTGCTGCAATAGGCACACAATTCACTGAATAAGTGAGCAAAGTTTCTAGTTGTATGCAACAAGTATCCGATGCACGTTTGTGAGTGTCGAGTGTTTGACACGGGTACTCGGATAAAAGGAGTCTTGAGTGTGGTATGACCAGAGAGTGGCTAACCTTTGGTGATTTAAAAAGTTCTTTCGCCAATATCTTAGCGTCTGATAGTAGTGGATGCCGATGTTTTCCAGATGCTCCACACTGTAATTACTTGAGCATCAGTATATTGGAAGGATAAAACTGATAGAATTTGATGTTGGAGTATATGGCTCTCGGTTTCCGTACACTCACCAGAGTCTGGATGAAGAAGCCATTGCTGATGTTACTCGACTCAAGGAAGGTAGACATCCACCTGGGAAGATGTATTCCTTGATGAAATCCGAGCTTCGTCTGTACTCGTCATATCTCTCATCCGGTATGGATATAAACTGAAAAAGCAGTATTTTCGGGCATCCATTAGCAAGACCATGTATTGAATATACAGGTTTGAGTTTAACAGTATGCCACTACTGTAGAGACTTATGTTGCTTGGACTCGGTTAGAGTATCGGACACAATGTCAAGGTTCATGGTCTCAAAGAGTGGGAGTGTCCGTACCAAGATGGAGGAACTCGGTAAATTAGCTGCTGTTACCTGAAGGACAAGGAGTCCATTAGCTGCTAAAAGCGACTCACAACACCGGAAGAACTCCTGCATGAATTCATGCCCTACAGCTTCTAGCATCTCGCTGTTTAAGAGGAAAAGCGCAGGGAAACAAAGGTCAGGTCATTATATACATTCTGCTATCTCCTGTCTGAAAAGGGGAAGCATTACTAACTCTGCGGCTATTCAGCCAGGGAGCCTTACCAGGATATGATTCTGTCAAATTTGTGAATGTTTGTCAATTGTCGATAATCACACAATAGAAATCTTATGCGATCCTGTAAGCCTGCTTCCTTCACCCTTCGCTCTGCAAATCTTAGTTGTTCTTCTGATAGAGTAATGCCAGTATATTTGCATCCTGTTCTTTTTACGACTTCAATAGCAAGGCTGCCCCAACCACAACCAATCTCGAGTATTTCGTGGTGTTTTTCTACCCTGGCCTGGTATTAAGTCGGAGATTTAGCTCAGCTGTTGGTAGACTAGAATGTTTGGTGTGCAAAATGTATAGTATGCAACAGTTTAGCCTGCAGATACACTTACCTTTATAATTAGAAGAGAAATTTTTCTCATTTGTGCTAAGCTCATTTCTTCATTTTCTGACTGCAAAACATCAGGAATTATGCAAACTGGTCAGATTGGCAGCACTGGTTCAGAAGATATTGTGGTTTGATGCTTTTGGAGAGAATTTTGTTTGGTGGATTTCATTCTAACCTCAAAGATGGCGCAAGAGTAGGTCATTGTCTCGTCCAGAAAGAGCGAAAACATGTCATTACTCTGTAAGTGAAGCGAGGATCAATGCATCAGCAAATGGCCATTTTAATGTATAATTGCTCATCAAGCTCATGTATATCATCAAAGAAGTTCATACCAGGTCATAATGGCGAGAAATATTCCGTCGAGCTTGGGTAAGTGTGTTTTGCCTGGAGACATGATGGTAGAAGTATTTTGCAGATGCAATACCAGCTGTAATGAGCATTGGTGTCCACCAGCCCCTGGAGTCATTGACAAAATCAGATGATATGAACTGAAAAGCGAAAATGGTGCAGGTGAAGCCTTGTTGAGTTTGACATTCACATCAATCGTAAATAAATTGGTCATACCTCTTATTGATCAATGCTTCAGAAGCACTTATGTCTCTGTTGGCTATAAAGATCTGCATCAGAAAATTTCGCGAGAAATAACTTAGAGAACAACTAGTTATTAGTCATTGAGAGTTTTATGAATTGTTCTTTATTTTACCATGAAAAGGTTAAGAAGACCTTCATTTTTGTCCACAAATGAGAAGTCTCCATTGATGTATGCATCTGCCAGGCCTAAATCTGCTTCTGTTGCTACCTGTCAGATATATCCACTGTTATCAGGTTTTGATATAAGAAAATGACACACAGATGATCTGCTGTCTGCTGACTGCTATTTGTGATAAAAGACTGACACTACCTTCCAGTAAAACTGCGGGTTATGAACTCTTAATGCCACTCGCAAAGGACACAGTTTGCTCGAGCCTTCAAAGGTCAGAATAGTGCCGCCATCCTCCAATAAGCTGGTGCAATCAAATCAAGTGAACATGAAATCATTTTGTTACTGTTATATTAGAAGAATGTGAATTTTCTGAATATGAGGATTCAACTCACATCAAACTTCCTGCAGCTATGAAGCTGTTGAGGAACCTGGTTACGAAAAGGCGAGTTCCTGTTTCTTTCAGAGAAGGCACCATCTGTTTCGGGTTCTTCAGAGCACTGAAACTACTTCCAAGCAGATTGTGTGCAGCACTCAGGCCAGCCTGACAAACAAGTTTATCAGACAATGTGAGCCTGTGAAGTAATCGGTTTCCATAAATGGATAATTTGACATGAGAGAACAAGGAAAGTTGGTAAGTAACAGAAACATTTACCTTCAACCCATCCTCATGAAAGCCATAGCCTGAAAATACAGAATGAGAGACGATAAAATACATCCAACTGAAAGAAAAAGTGAAGATGGTGGATGTTGTACAATGGATATACCTAGATATGCACCGCAGAACCAAATTCCTCTTGTTCCTTGAATCTTGCCAAGCTCAAGTGAAGCTTTCGTTGCTGCAACAGAGGGGACTGGATGACCAGTTGTCCATTTAAGCAGCGTGTTTTCAGGCGGATGAGGGGGATTAAGAGTCACCAGAAATGGTTCATTGGTCTGGCTGATATTCTGCATAGTCAAAAACAACAAGTGTGTGACAAATTCAGGAAAAACAGGTACACAGCGTGAAGCTACATCACAACTCATATTCAGATTACAGGAAAGACATCTACCTGCAGCACATTAAGCCAGTACGTCAAACACACTTTATTTCCAATGCTTCCTAAGAAATTCCATGCACTCCATGCGGCTGGATTTTGAGGCATGAATGTTTTGTCGCGGTGAAGAAATATATCACTGTCACACAAGTTGAAATTGCATACTTTTCTTAACAGGTCAAATCAGAAATACCTCAGCAAGCAAGATCTTTTAACAAACATTGCAGAAGGTAATTATTCTTGTTACTGTCAAATTTTGTAATTGACTTATTCAAGAAGACCAAATGCCTACCTGTATACATACTGGAAAGCCCCCAGTAATCGAGTTTCTTCAAATGTCGCTTCTTTCCCTAATAACCGGATGGCATCTGGGGCATGAGCAGCTATGACGCATCTGTCATAAACTTCCTGTGAACCGTCTGCAAAAGATAATGTACAGCCTGCAAAACCATTGATGTAATGAAGAGTGTTATACAATTACAGGATTACCAGTGAAGATGCCTACAGATAGTTTGCAAGAAGCATGATCGTTGATTTACCATCAGCACTTGTTGAAACAGAATGCACCTCTGTACCAGTTTTCACTTGAACTTTCCTAGCTTCCAGCTCCCCTCTAATCTGTAATTGGACAAAGTAGTGTATCAGAGACGGAAGCATTGCTGCAAAGATGATTTACAGGAGCAGAACAGCTGATGCACGAAAGTGGCAAATGAGCGAAAAACTGAACCTTGTTTACATAACAATGGGAGCGCCCTTTCACAGTAAGCCATTGTGGACGGCCAAATAACTGTCATCAGCTTTTATTAGTCAGAAACCGCAGGAACACAACGCGAAAAATACAACAGATAGAGTACTGAGATGTTAATGAACCTGAAGCAGGTGATGGTTGCGGCAGAAGGAAAGAATGGAATATGCAGAAAAGTTCATCACTGTGTCTGAAGGACAAGACCAAATTGAAGCACACATTGGAACCTGTACAAGTTTCAGTATCAGGTAGACTGTCAATTCAATATCCAAAATTAAGGAGTTATATGATTTATACGAAAACTTAAGATTGAAATTAGCCCTTACAATCTTACCAGATAAGCTTTCTGAAACATCTCGGAATAACCTCTTGAGTTGATAAAATTTCCTAGAGTTTCACTACGGTCTATGTCTTGGTTGCTTTCGAGCTCTTCAAGGTACCTTCACCAGGAAGTTTAACAGCAGTATCATAAGCAGAAACAAGGCATACATCCTCAGAATTTTGTAACAGCAGGAAAGTCTCTGTCTTTTACTCGGAAACCTTAAAGGCTCCCACCAATGACGAGATTATACACAAGTTAAGATAATATACAGGGAATCAGGCAGGAAAGCAAGAAAATCTTACATCATCGCGTCATCTTTAAACTTGATGATTTCTCGAATCATCTTCAGGAAGTATGGATTGACAGCATTACTCTTCTGTGCAAACAGACCCCTTACACCATTTCGACTTCCCCACTCACAACCGCGGCCTTTGTCTAAACTGACTGAGAATGACATGTCAGAAGCCTCCATTTCAATGCCAAGGTTTTCAAACAGCTCCATCATGTGTGGATACGTTACCTACACAATACAGAAATGTGATCCAGTGTTACACAAATTATTACTGCAGCAATGTCCTCATTCTCATAATCTTCACTTCAGTTCAAATTAGACTAGTTCTATTCGGAAACCCTGACATTTACCATGTTTTGGCTAGGCAAAAACTATATTACTCTGTCTGATTCTTTAGAATTGCGATATTTTGACTTATACTATTTTACAGTTCCAATTGCGACATCTTGACTATGATCATTTTTTTTTTTGGTATACAAAGTTTCTTTTTAGCATGGGTGTCACATTTAACACTAGCCATTTTGTAAGTTTGAAGGAAAATTCTCATATTTGACAAGTTTCGTGCCATGGTCGTTATGAGTGTCACTATTTTCCATACTTTTTAGTTTTTACTAGTTAAATTACCCGACATTGGCGTAAAGCTTAGAAACAAAATAACTAAACAAACGATGATAATAATGATAATAATGATAATAATAATAATAATAATAATAATGAAAAAAAAAACACGAAAAATAAAAGGAGTGTACCCGATTGAAGACCATGAAGCCAAGGTCCAAATGAAAACCATCAAAATGAACGGTCTTAGCGTGTCCACCAAGCTCAGTTTCTTTCTCGTACAACACCACATGATCAACTCCTGCCTTTGCTAACTCGTACGCTGCACCTAATCCGCTTATCCCTCCTCCAATCACTGCAACCCTCATCTTTTCCACTTTTTTTTTCTTCCACCACTCCTATAATAAATATGAACAACTATAATTTCTAATTTCCAATCACCAAATCAAATACGAGTATTAATTATTGACGTGTAACGTGTTTATGACCGCCGTCATAGCTAAAAATCGCCCACAAGTTACCAATATCGCACTGCTATTGCATTGAGGAGATTCTAGTGTTTTCGCCACAACATAAGATAATATCTCTTAAAATGGTTACTACTTCTCGAATATATTTTATAATAATTTGCATGATTCTCAACATTTCTTACCACATTAGTAAGAAATTTATTGATGCAAACTCAATTGATCATACCAACCCGTAACACTTCACATGTACGTCCTATATCATATATACAAGTATACAACAATCGAACAACTTAACACGAATAACTGAATAAGAAACCTAAACCATCTTATCCAAAATTCCGCAATTGTAATATATTGCAATGTAGCTAGGCAAATATAATGAAATGGTGAACAATGTATTATAATGTCATAAGTAAAGAAAGTAACACAAACATACCTAAGAACAAAAGGAAACAATGGCGAAGCAAAGATCTTTCTTAGAGAAAATGGAGCATTGGAAGGAAGAGTAAGAGATAAGCTGAAGAGTGGGGAGTGTTAGTTGGATATATATGGGTCGACAATAATATGGTATGTGTAGAGAGAGATGATACTACAACCTATTATGTCAATACTTTTTATATTTTCTTTCTATATGGTCCATTTCATACCACTTACAAGTTACAAGTCTAGTTGCATATTTGGCCTTTTCATGCACTTTATTTTTTCACAATAGTATGCTTGAATCTTCAATAATTACAGGTCGAAAGTTTAAATACGGATAATGTAATACTCTTATTAGTTAACCGGCCAATGTTACATCCAACGTATTTTAAAACGTGATATGTATACTATAACTTTAAAGGATTCCAGTCCGATGATACTGTAAATATTGGGTCGTATAATAATAAGTCTAGTCCATTGCATATGTCCGATTCTCATTCCTAGGATTTTATTTCGTTTGAATGGAATATGTAGAAATGTATTAACTTGATTTTTCTTAAGATCGTAGTCAACATAATTCGAATTGAGGTTTGTGTTTCGAATGAGGCCACATGATCATGATTCTGAGCCATGGAGATGCACTCAATTTAATGTTGTTTAATTTTTGTTTCTCTAGCTCTCTTATAAATCATCTTATCATAATATTTCTTTTTTTCTCAAGTTGACCATGCATCTTATCATAACACTATGGTAAGATATAGACCTAAAAAAAACACTATGGTAAGATATACGAACAGTTTTACAAGTCAAATTGTTCAATATTTATATTAACATACTATTTTTGTATCACTACATTTTATATAAAACGTTGTGCCTGTAATTTCTAAAATGTCTTGCATACTTTTAGAGTTTCGCTGATATTACCTAGTAGTTATATTATTGGATTATGTTATATTGCTAAAAATCAATAATTAATTACAAGAAATTGGTGGAGAGTCGAGATACGATCTGAGCCACCACACCCTTTGGTATGGAAAAACCAATTTTAGTAAAGTATGATCTACAGTCTGCGCATCGATATAGAGCCCGCTTCATAAATCAAAGGAGGTAACATTCTAAAACCAATTGACAATAGGTGGAGTAACTCATTGGTTTATAAACATATCAACTCTCTCCTGTTTTTTCCAATGTGGGACTCTCATATGTGGTATTCACTTCAACATATACTATAGCTCCATTTTACCCGCATTTCATAATGAAAATGAGAAAAATTCAACGTTGGATAACATAAAATTAATTTTTACTATTTGAAATTGTGGAATAATAATAGTATTGTTCACCCTTTATGGGATCGAGTACTAGTAATTTAATAATCACAGAAGAAAGAAAATTCATGTCGGGGGCACATCACTTTCGGACCACACATACACTTGTTTTTTTGGTGGATAAAACATTACATTTTGTTATAACGTGGTCCGTCATCCACCCTTTGTTCTTCTTCTTCTTACATTGTCATCTTGCGGTCTTGCTTGTTCCACAAAGCACCTACTCTATTTAAATCAACTTAATTAGAATTTAGAAGTCTCGAACACGGGAAGAGATCGAATACATGCATGATACTGTATTAAAACCTTAATGGTAAGAGTTTTGTCTTGCTATGTGATGCAAACCACCTTGAATTGGATTGTGCATGCCATCCACCACCAACCATATAAGAATAGCCAAAACAAAATTTAGCTCCAAAATGATCTAGGGTACGCCTATATGAATCGTCAAATGGAACACGAAAAATTCGAACAAAAAATGTAGTTTATTAGAAAAGTTTGGTGTAAAGAAGAAAAGAAAAGTTTGAAAATCAATCTACAATGACTACCAAAAGTTTATTAGAACAATGCAAAATCACAAATAAACCGAGATAATTGCGCAAATGGGCCGAACCATAGGCCTGAGCCCAGCCTGAATTTGGATCAGGCCTCTTTGTTCAAGTCCATTTGAAGTAATTTGAAATGATATTCCACAACGTTTATTACGGAGTATTAGGATTAAAGTGAAACAAAATACAGTTGATTTTGGCGCCGGACATACTAGTATAGATTAATAATGTCGTGCATGATATTTTCCACACAATCACTTATAAATGAGTTGATATGGCTGTGTTTGGTACGTGTCATAACGAAATTGCATCTGATACGATGACTCTATATATATATAACGAATAAATTTGAGATATCGATCACATCTCATAATGGTATATTGACAAAACACCATTTTTTTTCCAAATCTGTTCACTATTTGCCATATATAATAGTCACGGTACAAATCATATGTCAAAGGATATCTTACTTTTTCATAAATTATAGGCGTTATTTATTATCCAATTACAAATGAAAAATATCATAGTGATAACATTAATAACATAGTTCATTCTATATTTGTTTTTTTTTAATGTGAATTTAATCAAATATCATCTAATTAATTAGAAAACTCAAGAAGTCATATTTTCCCATCTACGTACATTCTAAACTCTACAAGTATAAAATTACTCAATCACTGTAAATTGTGAAGGTGGGAGGAGGTCTTATTTCCTGCAAAGTGCGAGCTGAGTGCTATACTTTCAATTTTACATGTACAAAAAAATGTCGAATGATCAAAATGTTGGCATCGTCAATTTCTTTAGGCACAAAAGGATTTTCATTACGGGATCAACGGGTTTTATAGGCAAAGGTACGTGCATCAACGTATCCAAACGTTACATTATAGATATAAGCATATGTATGTATGTACATATACATGCATAATTTACGTAAATATTTCATCTTATCGATCGATCGATTCATAATTTAATTTCACTATACTAGCTAGTTTCGACTTTTGATATTAATAATGTAAATTTTCTTGAGCTAAACCAGTTTTCATCGAAAAGTTACTCCGAGCGTTGCCGGCCGTGCGGAAGGTTTATCTCCTGGTTAGGGCAAACAATGCAGAAGCTGCAGTGCAAAGAGTGAAAAGAGACGTGAGTTTATTTTTTTTACTAGCCTCAATTTTAGTTTGAATTTCAAATCATATTATTTTACAATTGGGAAATACTCCGTATATGAATTTGAAGACTTTAGAGTAAATTAAACGTGTATGTCAAGTTGCATGGCAACAACGAAATTGCGAAAATGAGTTAGACGATCTTATCCAAAAGTTGTAAGGATCTTAATTATGATATTAATCATTTTAGACTCCGTATATGAATTTAATCATTTTTTTTTTGAGTAATTAAAGATTACAGATACCGAGTTATTCAAGGTTCTGAGACAAAAACATGGAGAATCATATGAGGAATTTGTGTCGAACAAGCTAGTTGCGGTTAGTGGAGATATATGCGAACCAAATATGGGTATGGATGTTGAGTTTGCTCGGGTCATTAGAGATGAAGTTAATGTGATCTTACATATGGGCGCAAGTACAAAATGGAATGACAGGTATACCCTTTAATTAATTTTTTTTCTTGACGACATGAAAGATTATATCATTTAAAGGAATAATAATTGTTGATTTTTTTTATTTTTTTTATTGAATATCAGGTTTTGTGAAAATCCATCGTATTCATATACAAAAATTCTACTATAATTGTCGGTAATTATCAAGTCGATTTGTTTTTTCACTTAAAAGTAGTCAATATATCATGCATGGTCGATTAATTACTTGGATAGGGTCAACTTTTTTGGTTCAACATGCATATGATCCGACTAAAATTCTAATGTTATAGGCATGACGTATCATTTGAAGTGAACGTGATGGCAGTTTCGAGACTTGTTGATTTTGCAAAGGACTGCATGAATCTCGTTCTTCTCCTACAAGTATCAACTGGTACGTAATAGCTAGCTTAGTCCCTATATATAGATTGATGAAATTGTCTAATTTTAATGCTTGTACACGACGACAAATCAATAATAATCTATGGTATATTAATAGGATTTTTCTAACTTGTACCCACATGATATGACACATGATAAGATCAGAGTCCATTTCCTTCCATAATGTGGCGATATTGGTGTACGCTATCAGAAAGTAAAAATACCACCCTATGTATTCTATTAAAGTTATATATGATCGGAATTGACGTGACGATCGGGTTAACTTATTGGCTCGGCAGTGATTGCCTCACAGAATTTGCCAGGAGTTAGTTCCGAGAAGTTGGTAGACTTTGGACATAATTGTATGGAAGATGTTGGACTAATAGAAGGTGAACTGCGGATAATTTCGGAAGTCGCTCTCCGGACTCCTAAAGAAGAGTTAGGGGAAGAAATGGTGAAGTTAGGCATACGTCGGTACGTCTTCATAAATTTTCAATTCATTATTGATTCATTTGACGTTTGTGGTCAAAGTTGTCCATAATATTTAATTAACATCATTCAGTTCTCTACGTCCTCTAATTTATCCGTTCTTCACAGAATCCTAATTTCGGTATGTTTGTAGGGCTAAATTTTACAAAATGCATAACAATTACCAGCTTACAAAAGCAATGGGAGAGATACTGGTAAGTAGATTAAGTGGAGAACTTCCAGTCGTTATTTTTCGCACAAGTCTAGTTGAAAGCACCTTTAGAGAACCATTTCCCGGGTGGATTGAAGGATACAAGTAAGTTTGCCTTTGATGATCGCGCCTTTCGATTTTTCGTATGTTTTCAAATTTCAAATTCAAGCAATGGAATACAACAATGTTAAAAACTCATGAAGTAAGCTTTGTTGTCGATTTCATCAACTACTAGAACTAACTCATTATTGTTTGTGTGACACATACATTATAATTAAATAGGGCACTGGACCCTTTAGTCTTAAGCCATGGAATGGGCCAACTTACAGGATTTGTCGCGAACCCCTATACCCCCCTAGATGTGGTGAGTCTCAAAACGGTATTTTTTTTAAATATTTTGTGAGATTTTATAGGCAATAATTTATAAGCCAAATGTTAGAGGTCTCCAACGTATATAGAGATAATTAATTTGTCTATGTATATAGGTGCCGGTGGACATGGTTGTGAACGCGATGATAGCGGCCATTGCCAAGCACGGAAATATAGGAAAGCATGGAGTGAACATCTACAATGTAGCCTCAGGCCTCGTAAATCCATTGACATGCCATGACTTGTTCAGTTTTTCGACCGATTACTTCACATTACATCCTTTGATGAAGGACTCAAACGGAAATACGACAACGGTCAAAAACATGAAATTTTACGAAACATTGTCTGAATTTACCCTAATTAGAAAAGGTTCAGATGCTAGGGTGGAGAGCAAGCTTCTGCGAATGGGAGCTATATATGAGATAGTAATGACAATGGGAGCATGGTAAGTATGTAATCTTAATCTCTCCGATTTTTTCATTTTGTTAATTAACGTTTGTTTTAAAAACAACCTCTCACATATTCACACACACCGGATAATTATAACAAATCTAAAGAAATTGGAAAGAGTCACAATTTTAATTTAGACAAAAAAGTTATTAATGTTGATATATATTACAATTTCGACTTTGCAGGTACGACAATAAGAATACAACGAAGTTACTCAGAGAAATGTCATCGGAAGAGTTGAACATATTTAACTTCGACTTCAAATGCATCAACTGGAAAGACTACTTTATTAACGTTCATATCCCCGGCATCATTAAACGTGTCCTGAAGAAGAAGCAAGCATTATTAACTGCAAAACTTTAATTATATGCTTGTGTAGTTGTGTATGTAGTAAGTTTCAATTATATGCTTGTACCAAAAAAAAATATATATCTAAAACATAATGTAAATCATGTAACACACTCGATTTCCTAAACTTTTCGTTAAAGATCGAAAACATATGTAGATGCCAATCAAGCGTGAGTGTTAGGACCACGATTGACACCTTTCTTCATATGTTCATGGAAAGCGCGCCTTGGCATGGCTTAGCTTGTATAACGCCAAGCTTTCCGAATAAGCTTCCAAAGTGAAAGGGTTATGATCGGAGTTCAGCAAGGGTTGTAACTTTGCTGTGCCAATGTCATAAGAATTATTACCAAATGTAAATGCAGTACCACCATTTTGAAGGTAGAAAATCTTGTGACTCAAGCAACCATGTTCGAAGAATCTCTCGAAATCTTCTTCATTCGAGACACCCGAAAACCATAAGCTCCACGACACAACTCCACAACCATCCCTGTCCATCACCCATACGCGACGTTTAACACGAGAGACACTGATGATTGCCAATGACTCTCCAAGAAGAAATAGGAATCTAGCAGCTCCTCTTTCAAGAGGTTCTGGTAGTTGAACACAACTCAAGATCTCGGTATCGAAATCGAATGAAATGAGATGAGTTTCGGTTGAAATAGAAGTACCACATACAATCCAGTGTACAGCCCCTTGAAAGTACAAAAACTCTGGCTTATACTCTGACTCTTTGGAACCCCACCTTGGGATGTTGCTGATGTTTTCATGTGATATTGTTTTCCACATTGGCTGCTGGCCGTCTATTATTGTATAAACTGCAATTGACATTTTCTGCTTGTAAGGCCATTCTTTGTCGACTTGAAAAGCAGCCACCTTAAAATCTCTAGTCGAACGAGAGAATCCTAGAGTATACAACACGTTTCGAGTTCTGGTAGTCAAGAGTGGACATGGAGGAAGTAACATGGATATCCTTATAGCATGATTCCATAGTATTAGCTCTCGCTTCGGGAAGAAACATAAGATTAATATCAACCCATAACAGCTTCCACAAAGAGCGTAAACTCGATCACAAATCTCCACAAGTTGAACATTTTTCCTCAAGGTTCCCTTGTTTCGAATCGAGAATATGCATCTCTTAAACTCGAACCCATGCTTGTCCATCTCCAGGGACAATAATAACTGCCTATTGTCACAACTACTACTGATATCTTGTTGTACAAGTTTCAAATGCATGGCTAAGAATTCAGGGTTATCGATGATAGAGCACCAGGTTTTACAGACACTTCTCAATACTAACAGATTTTTCACCTCCAATTTTGCTTGAAGTAGCACCTGAGTCCACAAATCTGAACACAACTCTGTTGACATTCTTCTCTTTTGCTCGATCAATGCAATAATTCTGATGACAACCAAATATTGTAACATGTGATATTATATTTATACAAGGCAAACACTTTTCTTAGCAAATTAGGAAAAAGTAGTAGGCAAATTAAGAAAATTGTTGGCTTATCTTTCTTCTAAATAAACTAGCATAATGATTATTTTCCATAAATTAGCTAATATTATATCACGGCTTATCTCTATTCTAATAAATTACCATAATAATTATTTTTCATTGTTATGTTCAATCCAATTAATGAATTCCAAATGTCGTTTTAGGAAAGACTTGGTTTCGGGTTTTAATATATAGTATAGTATAGTATAATTAATTTTACTACCTGAATTTTTCATTGCAATTAATGGTAGTGATATAAAAATAATAATACTATGAACTTATAAATAATTAATTAGATTAGATTAGAAAGGCTACCCACAAACTCACACAAAAATAACTTTTACTTTTCAAAGTAACATGCTAAATTATCAAGAGTAACTGATTAATTGGTCTCATACGATGAGACAATCTAACCTTAGAATTAGTGGATTACAAATTCCTATGAACATGATTAGAAAATCATGGGAATCGATCTTACTTCCCCAGGATTGCAATTCCAACGGTGAACCATACCAATTGTGCAATCAAACAATATATTCAAATTACATTAAATTTTTAAAAAACTCTTATAGGTTATAAATGAGATATAACAGATTCATTACAGGCAATGTTTCACAAGGATGATCATCGCATAACCATGATCAAGAGTAACTAATTAATTGGTCTCGTACGATGATACCATCTAACCTTAGAATTAGTGGATTACAAATTCGTATGAACATGATTAGAAAATCATGGGAATCGATCTTACTTCCCCAGGATTGGAATCCAACAGTGAACCATACCAATTGTGCAAACGACCATCAAACAAAATATTCAAATTACATTAAATTTTTAAAATTGTCGGGGTAAACCAAACGACCACTAAACAACTGTCGATATATATCAAATTTCAAAGATGATGTACGTCTAGATCCGAAAGAAAAAAAATGTTAATCGCCAAACAATGGATAAAGCTAACAAGAATACTAGAAAATACGAGTTACTCACAATGATGGGTACGGCGTAGGTCGAGAGATATGGGAAAAGCGACAGAAAAAATAATCAAGTGCAAGGCAAGCTCATGAGGGAGATCTGGTAATTGACAAAGAGTTTCTCGGGATTTATGTAGTTAGTGGTCACTATACGACGTATAAGGTCGCAGTGAGTTGTTCTTTTTTTTTTTTTTTTTTTTTTTGTAACATAGGAGAACTAATGTCGCAGGGGTTGAAATATGAGGATTACATTTTACGATAACGTCTAGGTAGGTTTAATTTATTGGATAAGAGTTGTTGATGACAACAAGGCAAAATCGATCCGTTTGAAGCTCATGTTTGGTGACCGATTCCTTGTATATTTAGGATTAAAATAATTGAATCTCTATCTTTGAATCCACATTCAAAACCTTTTTTTCAACAAATTCAAATCAATTTGGAAGATGTAGTTATATCCTATCATACAAGGACTAAAGCGTTGTTTGATTCGACTAAGGAAAAATGAATTCAAATCAGATAAAATTCAATCGCATCAATGAAATTAGAATTATCCAAATAACAATTATCGAAACTAATCTGTTTGTTGTTATTAATTCGTCTAATTAAACTAAACTAAATATTCAACTTATTGCAGAGTCCTATCAAATAGGGCCTAACTAGGGCGAAAGATGTGTTGGAATGTAGGTCGAATGAAGAGGTTTCACAAGCAAATCCGGGTGTATAGACAGACGAGTAATGTAAGGAACATTTGCAGAAGCATCCTCTTGTTTTGGAGGTTGAGATTGTTGGCATGTAATCTCAGTAACTCTTAGGGTGGCATCCAACTCCATCGACTTGCGACTGCTTTGTGACAACATTCTCTCCATTATAGGCCCGATGACACTGATGACAAGCGAGCGAGGAAAGTCCCCATGGAGATCGACTTGCCTAAGCATCACGGAGACAAGATCTTGAAGGACTTCGGTTTCTAAGCCATACAGCTCGCTAGCTGGGTGCCTGCAGCTAAATTTCTCGCAAATCCACTTTTCCACTCCCAATGGCTTGTACTCAGAGTAGACATTAATCACGAGATCTTCATCAAATTCTCGGCTCTCGTCTTCACGATAATGGACCTCTACGACCTCGTGTGCCATCACTTCGATGGTGAATGTCGTCGAACTATTTAACTTTGGTAGTCTTAGTATGCTCTCCTCAATCTCACCATACAACTCAATGTCGAAGGTTTTCCGCCCTTTGGGTATCTCGTCCACGAGGTGTAAGGCACAATGCACCAGCTCCTCCGTCAGCATAGGCAAAACGTGGGGATTTGCTAAGACGACATCATCAAATTCCTCTTCTAGCCACTTGTAAGCAACACGCCATGCATCTTCGTAACTTCTCGGAAGCGCTTGCAAAGGACGTCGAAAGGCTTTCAGAATCATCGTGCTTATCTTTCCCTCGTCCTCGTCCTCGTCTTTGTGCTCTCCCGCCGCAATATTCTTTTTCAGTTCGTCCATATCTAAACGAACATAGTGGCCATTTACATGGATAGAGAACTCATCATTCACGGGAACCTCTTCTCCATTAATAGAGTCATCGTACATTGGGTCTGCACAAAAGTTGGCACCCGTTGTCACATACCAAGGTTCTCCTGCTTCTTTACTATCAACTCTGTCTAAACTTAGATCATGTGAAAATCTTAAGAAACCCATGTGTACTACGATAGTTTTTTTTTTTTTTTTTTTTTTTTTTTTTGAGGTTAGGGTTATATAAGTGGACTTAAGATCTGGGAATATGTAATTCGTCTTTTGGTGGTATTAGGATTATACACGTCTAATATATCTAAATCTAATATATATATACATGTGATCCTAAACCCGTTCAATTCCTACGCTGACACACGTGGCTTATAATAATATTATTATATTGTAAATAATGTTTATCAAAAATAGGATACGGTAAGTATATGGTAATGTTATTCTAATAAAATAACATTATTACTTGATTTATGAAAAATAGTTATGTAATATAGTAATTACTTGATTTATGACAATTTGATCAAATATCCCAAAAAATGGGACTTTGCCTTTTGAAAGGTGACTTTTTCTCTCATTAAATTACAAATATCACACGGGTGTTCCTATGAGACGGTTAACCGATTAAATCGGTTCGGTCACATGGTTAACCTCGAACCATTAGTTTATACTATCTTGTTTGGGTGCGCACAAATTTAACCTTCAATACTTCAAATGTTCAACTTGATAAAAATCTAATATCGCAAAAAAAAAAACTATATCCAACATTCTGAAATTTAACCGTAAAGTGAATATATTTTTTATTGTGTGTTCTTAAGTAATTTTTTTTCCGTACGTAATATTTTATGCGATTCTCTATTACCGGTTCGGTTTCGGTAACCAAAATCTAAATAATTCGAAGCTAAACCTAACCGCTAGACACATGTACGTTACGGTTCGGTTAACCAAACCTGCTTAAATAAGTCGGTGCAGTTAACCAGGTCTTTAAAAAAGTGCGGTTACCGGTTTTTTCGATTCGGTTAATTTTGAACACCCCAAGCTGTGTCGGTGGTGGTGGATCTGGTTGCAGACTTGCGGTGATGGTGGTAAGTCTGGTAACTAATTGTGGTTCAACTCATTTATTGTTTTTTTTTTTTTTGAGTTTCTATGTGATATTTAATAGGTTTTTTATTTATGATGAGTTTACCTATTCTTTATTTTTTGGGATTTTAATAGAATCCTTGTAAAAATTCAATGCTTATAACATAACCCTTGTTGTATTTAACTACCTTTCGATTTGTTGTATTTAGACCACCCCAATTAATTGCACACGAAAACGCACCGTTTATGTGGGAAAATAGAAATTCTAGAAATTATCACAACTCGGCAACTCCCCGTCCAATTTCCAATGACTCTTCATCTCTCACTCTCACACTCTCACTCTCTCACTCGTTGACTCTCCCCCATATCTTCCAGTCTAAAAATTAGGTAATTCCAGTCTAACACCAAAGCGCACCGTTTACCCAGTTTACAGCAAGGGAAAGCTATGTTATTACGTGGTAATTTTCCTCCATTATTTTCTGCTGATTGTGGCCAACTTATTACTCTGTAATTTATTTTTATTGCCTTCTTTCTTTCTGCTGATTGCATGTCATCCTCATAATTTAGGTGATTTTTTTTTTTACTATTATTGTGGGAAAATTTGGTTGATTGGTGACTATAATCTCTTTACTATTCCCTCCATTTCAATATATATGACGTTTAATTTTCAAGTTACGAGGCAAGTTTTGACTTTCGATTTCATAAAAAAATATCTTGTCATACTATTGGATTCGTTATGAAATATACTTTCACAAGATCATAATTTCATAATTTTTACCCTTATATTTTGAGAGATATCGAAGGTCAAAGAAGTATCTCATAACTTGAAAACGGCATATATATCAAAATGGAGGGAGTACCAATTCCCACCGATTTTATTAAGGCAACATATCAATTATAGTGTGAACATATGATTATTAGTATTACTATCCTTAATATACTACATCCTTTCATTTGCCGCTTGTTTGGTAGGTAGGAATTGGATCAAAAGTACATAATATGAGTTTTGTAGATTTTCAACGTTTAGTGTATTTGAAAAAACGGGTTTTTTAACGTGTACGCGGTGTACCCATATATAGGGCATATGGTAAAACTCCATTTGTTTTCCTTAATTGAACATATTCTCACTTGAAAAAACAAATTAGTATCACTTAATTTAGGAAGGAAATGAAGTCTTCCTTACAAAGTTAAATTTAAGTTTTCTTGTATGGTCTTCCTGTTTTCATCATGTTGTGGCGGTATAATGTACTGTTTACCAAAGCATTATTTGATGAAAGGTTAGGACGATGAACGGTGACTCCTTGTCATTTGACTCATTTGTCACTTGAACTATATGGTTTGACGGCTAATAGAGAGATTTTCACTTGATTGGCGCATTTGTATAAATGTGATGGTACTATGTAAAAGCATGGGTAGAGCTTTTGTGAAAACATCTTACAAAAAAACCCATGTTGGCGCTTCTTAAATGGATGCAAATTAAATGTGTTGTTTCTATAGGCAATTGTTGTCTATTGTATTGGTTCTTATACTATGCAGGTGATGTAATTAATTAAAATGTCTAAGTTGTTTTGAATGTTAACGTGTTAGGAATTCCGGTTGGTATTATAAAACTAATTTATGGGGAGAAATAACAACGCAACGGAATTTATCAGACGCGATTCATATTTCGTGTTTCTCAATCGTTCGTACAGGTTTGTCAATTTCTCATTGATTTCATCAATTGTACAACGTATTTATAATAGTTACAATTCACCGAATCCACGATTTTAATTAAGTTCTAATAAGCTATGATGTAGAACAGAACTATCTCTATTTGATGCATTGTGAGCTAAAGTTGGTTGATTAGAAATTTCCATAAGGAGGTTTGCTGACAACCAGCTCGCAGGGCTCCGCGACAGGAGATGCTAGATGCCTAGATGAGGTGCCTAAGGGAGGGACATCTGAGTTCCTCACCCACTGATCGAGCTTGTGGGATTGTGGCTCGACAAATTGGAGAAATCAGGAAATTAGCCAGTTAACTATCGTAAGCATCCAGCCATTAGTCCGAGAATGAATTAGTCATCTGAGTTTCTCTGGTCTGTGTTGGTGTCATGCTCGTGTTTTCGTGAATTTTTCATGAGATGGTAATATTTGGGATGTTAAAATTTACAAAACGATGGTAAAAAAGTTGAGTCAGATTTGCATTTGAAATTGAAATCCAAATTTTCTAAATTTAAATTTGAAAATGAAAATCAAATGCAAAATCATAAGAAAATTATAATAAGATACTTCTGAAGGTATACTTATTTGGGATTTCATACTCCCTCACACAGAAATTGAGTGGAAAATACTCAAAAGAGTAGTGGGGTAGTTATGCTTTATTGTGAGAGGCGTACAACCGTATAAGACCTTGCTATACTCTTGGGTACCATATACTCTATTTTTCTTAAAAACTGTGTGTTACGACGTAGGCGTTTTATAGGCAAACGGAGGGAGGAACAATTGAAAATCATAATGGCGGTAAAAAGTAATATCAATCGACAACGGCGCCAAAAATCAATAAATAAAAAAACAAAAATCAATCGTAAAGGTAAAAAAAAAAAAGGACACCACATGCGGCGATATGTCACGCCGGAAACCTGACTGGTCGGAATTATACCCAGAACTCCTCATCTCAATCGCCGACCGCTTCAAAACCCGGTCCGATTACCTCCATTTCCGGTCGGTTTGCCGGAATTGGTATTTTCTCAATCCCCAAATTATCTCAATTATACCCATTTTATCGTCGCAAATTCCACATTTACCCTTTTCCCCAAAAATCCAAACCCTAATCTTAAACCCTGGTTAATCACCGTCGAGGAGTTTAACCCCGGTAAGTTCTTCCTCCGGTCTCCGCTTACGCGTCGCGTAATTGAGAAGTATCCTGATGATTTTCCTAAATATCTTGATGTTAGTGATTTAGTGATTACAATGTTAGGGAAATTCGTAGGGATTATAGTTTAAGGTGTATTGATAATTCTGTGATTAATACGCTTGTTGGGAGTTTGAGTTTGAGTTTGATTGATGAGAAATTACTGCTGTTCTTTAATCCTGTGAAAGTGAAACGGAACGTTTCGGTTGATGATTGCTTTGCTTTTGTATGATAATGGGAGGTTAGCGTATCGGAGGTTGAATGATTTGGATAGTAGTTATGTTCATTTACGGCATAGTCGTGTTTCGACGATGCTGTGGTTTATGAAGGAACTGTTTGGGTGATTGATAGGAAAGGCCGGGTTTATGTTGTACCGTTTGGTCGTGATTTAGACCTGTCTTTGTTTTGCAAGGAGGGTATTTGTGCTGGTTGTGTTGGTGATACGAGAAAGCGGTTGGTGGAGTCGTCCCAAGGCTTGTTTTTGATTGATAGGTATCATTACGATGAGTTGATTATGTTTCGTGTTTATAAGCTGAACGAGGTAGAAAGGAAATGGGATAAGGTTAAGAGTTTAGATGATCGGTTACTGTTTGTGTCTACTGATGCTTGCTTCTTTGTGCCCGCTGAGGAGTTTGGTGGGCGTGGCCGGAATTGTATCTTTTTCCCCAAGGATCATTTTCCAACGTATTCTAACTCTACCCATCCGGATTACTTTTACTTCAAGGGTGCCACTGAGGAGTTGGAAATTGGAGTGTTTCACTTGGATGATGGTGCCAGTTGGCTTGTGTCGTCTTATCGTGGCTATTCTGACATCTTTTGGCCGCCTCCTAAATGGTAAATGACCCTGCCTCTTGACTTTTAGCTGATTTTGCCTCTGAGTTTGAGTTGTGCTGTAGTGCTAGCGTGTTGCTCATATATACGCCTACTCCGTGTCATGTTTGATTGTCTCTATGTGTATTAGTACTTCAGGGGAGGTAGATGGGGGTGACCATTAGAGTTCCGTTTGTAATTGGAAGCATGCCTTCTTGCAGATTTAATCGGGTTCTGAAAAAAGTGTTCGTTCTCCTTTTTTGTTTGTGATCAGGGATGAAATGGTGGGAGAGGAGGCTCCTATAGATCATTGCATTGTGGAGATGCCTGTTTGCTCCTTGGGCGTTGAAGACCGTGATAGGCGTGATTGTTCCACAATTGATGGTGAAGATCAGGTGAGGGCCTGATATATTTTTATCTGTATTGAATTGTATCCCCTGCATCAGCATGTTGGTGGTCTGTTTGTGTCATTCTTTGCTCTCTTGCAGGTTGGTGAGTTTGGTGTTGCTGAACTCGAACATCAAAGAGTAGACGTCCCTTGGTCTGACATACCCTCAAAGCTCTTAGCTGAGATAGCAAAGCACCTTACAGATCGTCTTGATGTCTGTCGATTTTGTGCAGTTTGTAAGAAATGGGAAGCTTCATTTCCCCGCCCTTTAATTCCCAATTTATTAAGTTCTCTGCTACCTCGCCGAATTTTAACTACTAAAGCCCCTTTTATCAGTGTGAATTTTTGTAGTGCTAGTGATTCTTACCGCCTTAGCTTGGTGGCCAGCCCTGTTTATCTTCTACAGCCAGCTTCCCGATCAGTTGGTCCTTCCAAGAGTTGGCTGATTTTCGTTGAAGAACTGAACCCTGGCAAACTCTTCTTGCGGCTGCCACTTAGGACTGCCGCACTGGATGAATGGCCCGAGAAATTTCCACAGGCTATTGGGCTATCAGACCTCCATGTCAAGGAGATTGGAAAAGACCACAAGTTCCGTTACCAAGGCAGTAACTTGCATTCGCTGTATCATCCATTTTTCCAGACCGATAAAAAAGTAGCTTTATTTCCAAATATTGCCTCCACACTCTCTGCAACTGATGACACAACTGCCTTGGTTTTGTATGACAGCGGGAGTCTGGCAAGTTTTTGATTAAGAGATGAGGTTTGGTTCTCTGTTCGTTGTGGAGCAGTAACAAAGTTTGATGACATAGTGATTCTTAAGGGAAAGGCATATGCCATCGATCGTAAAGGCAGAGTTTATGTGATTAGCCTTGAAACATCTAAAGCTGTTAGAATGACTAATGAAGCAATGGGCACTGGTGCAGGTCCTGATAGGCAAAAGCGAGTGGTGGAATGTGATGGACGATTATTTTTAGTTGTTAGATACAGCCCTGATGACAAAATCTTTTTCAGGATATCTGAGCTTGAAGAAGAAAAGCTTAATTGGGTGGAGATCAGCAGATTGGGTCATCAAATATTGTTTGTGACTCCCTAGTAATTGTTTTCTCGTGTCTGCTCGAGATTGTCCTGGGTGGAAAAGCAATTGTATTGTTTTCCCTGCGGACTGTATGCCCACATATTCTGGAAGCACATATCCTGACTGGAGATTCTTCAGAAGAACTGTGAAAGAGCTTGAGATTGGTGTATATTATTTGGGGGAAACCGATGGTGCTAGGTTGATAACATCGTATCCTGGCTATTCCGAGTTGTTCTGGCCACCTCCTGCGTGGGTTGAATCACTTGCTGTAAAACCAATTGTGGTAGATTTTTCGATAACTGCTCAAGAAGGTGATTCTCAATTATACTACCCTCCCCCCATTTATGAGATACAACTTAAAATGGTTATTGCTAGTTCTGTTAGTAGTTGTGTACTCATTTTGTTTGATTTTTATGTGTAACAGAGCTTGCAATTATTAAGGACGTAAAGTCTGAAATCAGAAATTACTTCTCTAGCTCAGGTGCAGATCAAAAATCATTCAATTTTGCATCTTTTTCTGTTGTCATGCAGCGAATATATTTTGATGGTCTGGCTTCTTGCAGACTTCTGAGGTTGCACTTTCGACTGTGAAGTTCCGAGGATTAGAAGTCAGATCTGAGCTTTTGCCAATCTTACAGAGAATTTGGGCAAAATATGGTGATATAACAGAAGGAAGTGCTTGCAGCTCGAAGGTTTTGGAGTATCTGGCACAGGTAGTCATCTTCCTTACTACTACACCTGGAAAGTCCTTGAAAGAGACGCAGGCTTGTGATGTGGAGGTTATCTTGCTGCTACTTCAGTCGCTGCGTTTCAAAGTAGATTGGCTGGTCCCTATTGTTGACAAAGTTTCTGAATGCAATGTGGCCAACAATCTGGTGGAAATGTTGGGGAGAAATGAGAAGATGAAGGCCAAAGTTGAGAACTTAAGAACACGCCGCGGATTTATGCTGGAGAAGCTTGCAGAAGTCGACCAGGAATTGGACGAAACAATGAAGTCACTGACTGAAAAGATTTTCAGTTTTGTCAAGGCAGCAATGCACCACTAGAGGCTGGTTCGTGCTGTTGGCGAAAGAGATACTGATCAAATCGCGATTCTACTTTACATACAAAAGGTGTAAAGATCGGTCTCTTGCAATTCTACTCGACACAGGAAGACCAGGAACATATTCCCTCAAGATACAGGGCACTGGTGGGCAGAAAGACAGGGAACTACTCTTGTGTTTCACAATTTTTGTGAGAAATTCAAGAAACTTAAGCAAATGTATAATTTTTCATTTCTAACTTTACAAATTGACAGTATTGAGCCCATCTATATATCAAGCACAGATTGAACTACTCTATGTTCGTATGTCTAAATATCCCAAAAAAACACACAAAAAAAAAAAACTAAAGCATGATTATTATCGTCTAGTACTTTGTACCTTAATAAAGAAGCTAAGTAAAATACATTTCTTGAAATTTTCTTCAGTCTGTATATATGTAGCATCTTCAGATCTCTTCCATTTGTTTCGTTGCCAAAACTCACTTCAATTTCAGGATTTTGCCATTCATTCTATCTTCAGCGACGAACTCTGATCTCTGAGTCTATATCCTGCGCACATACATACAGCAGGAGAAAAAAGATTTCAGAATATTGCTAAGAAAGCTGATCTTGATCACAGTTTATTTTCTTTGATCAACTGCGTTCAATGGCGTACCTTGCAGGAAACTTCTCGATCAATCGATTAACTGTATCCTCATTAATTCTCATTAGAAATTCGGTTTTGTACTGTGGAACTTGTAGTATCTTCTTAAAATCATCCAAACACAACTTGGGCCCAGTGACAATCTCAGTAACTCGAACCTGATGACATGCATTTGCCATGATTATTTGACCATCAAAAAAATTACATTTTCAATGACATGAAATCACTGTGTTATAACTTATAATAACGGTGACATGAAAACTCCATAAAATTCAAAGAAAGAAATTAAAAACTCAAACTTGAAAGAAACAAGCTAAGTAATACTCACTTCTGCTGGAGTGTAAAGGAAATGCTTGTTCTTGTTGTCATAACCTTTAGATAACGTCACCCACACGCCATGCAATTGTTTCGACTCAACATCATAAGCGAACACCTTAGATCCTTGCTGAATTTGCTTTAGTTGGGGGAGAAACGGTTTAGCCAACCTCAGCTTACCCTCTACCGTCATCACGTCGCGGCCTCTCGTTGACAATGGAACAACGATCCCTTCACCTATTCTTGGACCCACAGCACAAATGCTTGTGTTCGACTTTGATGCTTTTTTTGGTGCCATGGCTAGAAAGTAATCAGAATTGGAGGAGAAAGAAAGAAAGAAAGAAAGAAATGGGAAAGATCAGAAGGAACTGAACAAGCTAAGTATGTAGAAAGAAAGATGAGAGAAAAGAAGCGTATGTAAGAAGGCCAGGAGAATGAAACAAGTTGGGAGTTTTTAATTACTTTTTATACAAAAAAACTAAATCACTTCTCACAATTTCGTAACTAATTTTTTAGGCGCCAGAATGCCAAAGACACAAACTTGATACAGCCCACTCTATCGGCCCGTTTTTTAACTAATTTTATATCGGTTATGTAACTAAATTTTACGTCGATTTTTCATAGCGTTTTTGGATCACTTGCGTTGCGGCATTCTTTATGGACGATGCTAGAGGTATATACTATATAGTGTAGAGATGCCCAAAAATGTCTACAATCACAAATAATTTTACTAAATAAGGAAGGATATTAATTAGTTCTTATCATGTGTTATGGGCACATGTTAGAAAAATCAATAAAATTATATTTTATGTATCAGTGATGTGTGCATTGGTAAGCTCTGTTTGGTTACATTAGATGTTTGAGTAGTAGGTAGCAGATAGCTGTTAAATCTAAAAGTAGCAGTTGATATTAGACGTGTTCGGCAGAAGAAACCGTAGAGTTAATTAAACTATATAGAACTTAGAAAATTAAAATAGAAATGCTAGTTTTATAGCTCGAATGTTAATTTGATTAGCATTTCCCAAATGGTAGATAAAATGCTAACTGCTACTTGATTTATGTCATCCAAACACGTACACTAATATTTACCCTTTTTTACATTTAACTTTTGTCTTTTTTATATATTGTCATATAACATCCCTAAATTAAATGCACAAACATTTTTATCATGTAAATGAATTTTTGAATGAAAACAAAATAGATTTTCATATGAAGGTAGTTGTGATTTTTATTTAAATCCATTTCGATTGAGGTTGAATAGGTATGTTGTAGAGAATAAGGGGAAGATATCTATTATAAATTATTTATTGGAAATGGGGGGAAACAAAAAAAAAAAATCGTCAAGGAAAGAATCGCATAAATTTGTGCAAAATGCCTTTTTTTTCACTTGTTATTTAACCCCTTGAGGTTTGGAGTGGGCGAAATTCTTACTTTAACAGGTTTGGGATATTAATATGACGGGAATTAAAACGTCGGATTATTTATGTTAAAGTGAAAACGTTGGATTATTACGTGAATATGTTGCAAACAGGGTAAATTTGTCTTATCAACATGACATTTTCATACAATCATACTCAACATTGTTCATAAGCAGAGAACAATAATAATTATTTTTTTTTGGGTACGATTACAAATTTATACCATCATGGAATATTATAATTACAAATCCCGAAATGTGAAAAGTTGTGTATCACATATGATCCTACATTCAAGGAGAGTACTGACATGAAAAAGGCTGTAAAAGAAGAGAAAATTTGCTATTCTCTGCATTTTAAAATTGATCCCGATTTTCGCCTGGAAAATTAATAAAACTAGGCATACCATTGTCCAAATTTAGCATCAAGTCAACAACACAAAAGCCACCTGTGAAATCTGAGCATCTTTCTTCCACGTAAAATTCTTGTGCACGTTATTATGTTGTCTATGTCTTTTGTCAAAAATTGTTGTCATATCCCATATTACAACCAATCTCCTCGCCCATCTGCAGCGGCCTCTTCGATCCTTTCTCACAATTTTCAAAGAATGCCCATATCCTACCTCCTCCCCTTTTCTCTCGCCGGATAACGGACGTGACGTCAAAGTGCTCTTCTTCGCCGATGGTTTTTATCTGTTCCCATTAAAATTTAACCATAATGGGACTCCACACGCGCCATGAGTCCCACCCTCCGGTGACATGGTCGCGTCACCTAGGAACACCGTGTAGCACCAGCATGACTAACTTCTCCACGCTTACGCCGCGAACAGCGCCACCACTACCACCACCAGCACCTGAGCACGACCCTGACCCAGACCTATCGTGGCCCTTCGGGAAGCTAGACGTGGTCGATAAGGGCGACGTTAGGGAGACCGCGTACGAGGTGTTCTTCACCTCGTGCAGATCTTCCCCTGGATTCGGTGGTAGGAATGCCTTGGCATTCTATTCTTCACATAATAACAATAATAACGATCATCACAATAATGCGGATAATAACGGCCCCGGCGGCCCTGGAGGGTCGCCAGGGACCGGACGAGGGACGGGGGTAGGAATGGTGACAAATAGCAGGATTAAAAGGGCGTTAGGATTGAGGACACTCAAACGAGTGCCCTCGAGAAGATCGTCCCTCGGCGGAGCCGTAGGAACAATGGGTTCAGGGGGAGGGGCATCATCACCTAATTCTTCCCACGGCTATGCGTTTGGCCATGTCGGCCACTCGCATAGCGGTGGGAGCCCGGGTATATCATTCACCGTACCGAGCCGCTCTCCTCGTAGACCGCTTACTTCCGCGGAGATTATGAGGCTGCAAATGAGGGTGACCGAGCAAAGTGATAACAGGCTTCGCAAGACGCTTATGAGAACTCTTGTTGGACAAGTACGTACGTCTATATGCATTCCATCCTGCAATTTATTTTTAAAAGTTTCTCGTTTTCATATAAAAAGTGTTTCTAATTTTATTGTGTTTAACGTTATTAATCTTCTTATGAGGATTTGTTGAATCATTTTAATTGATTAATTCGACCCCGATTATAAAATTGTCCGGATTATACCTAGAAATTAGTTCTTTGATATCAATAACGCTAATAAAATTGGGAATGTACGTGATCCATGTAATTGGATTGCATAGTAAAATTCTTTGTTTTTCCCTGTATATATAATTGGGTTTACACTACTAATTTTACGTCACAAAAGTAACAAAATTTGGGTCTATGATTGATCCTATATCAGTGCAAAAAACATTCCTAAAAATTAGTTTTTTTTTTTCTTTCTAAGTTCTTTAATAATGGCAACAACAATGATAAATTTCGGTCGCATCGAGAAACTTGGCAATGAAATTGAATCGAACAATAGTATTGTAGGCTGATCGATATAATTGTGTTGTAGTATCAAAATACATCGTTTGTGATGTACAGTTGAGTTTGTGGTAGTAAAATTTACGTCTAAAAATTAACGAAATAGGGCATTGAATTTGTTTCAGATGGGGAGGAGAGCAGAGACGATAATCCTACCACTTGAGCTCTTACGACATTTAAAACCATCGGAATTTCGAGACCACGCTGAGTACCATTTCTGGCAAAAACGGCAGCTAAAGATCCTCGAAACCGGGTTGACTTTACACCCGTCGATCCCACTAGAGCAGCCCAATTCCTTCGCCGTGAAGCTAAGGGAGATTATGAGGGCGAATGAGGATAAACCAATCGACACTGGGAAGAATTTCGAGACGATGAAGCAGCTTTGCAACTGTGTACTCTCGCTCGCGTGGCGTGGAGCACACGGCAATGCGACCGATGTTTGTCATTGGGCTGATGGGTACCCGTTGAACCTACACATGTACGTTGCGTTGCTTCAGTCGGTTTTCGACCTTAAAGACGAGACTGCGGTGTTGGACGAGGTGGACGAGTTGATGGAGTTGATGAAGAAGACGTGGACTACGTTAGGAATTAATCGAATGATCCATAACGTGTGTTTTACGTATGTGCTGTTTCAGCAGTATGTTTTGACAGGGCAAACAGAGCAGGACCTCTTGTGTGCCACCTTGACTATGCTCCTCGAGGTGGCTGCAGACGCGAAGAGGCCGGGGGATAGAGAGTCGGTTTATGTTAAGACACTGGCAGCGGTTTTGAGCTCCATCATTGGTTGGTCGGAGAAGAAGTTGTTGTCTTACCATGATTCGTTTCATCCTAAGGGTAATCCTGGTATGATGGAGAACTTGTTACCCTTGGTGTTACAAGCTAGGAAGATTTTGGATGAAGATGTCTCTGCCACTATCGCGGCTAGACAAGAACAAGGAGATGAGACTACGAAATCACTTGAATCGAGTGGTAATCGGGTTGATTTTTACATCCGTTCCTCACTTCGGACTGCTTTTACAAAGGTAACAACTTTAGTCATATGATTATTGTCTTATCAAAATTTGTCGCGTTAGGTAATGTAGTAAATTAGGATTCATGTAACATGTGGTGATTCAAATCAGGGGTGAATAATTTAGAACTGTCTTATCCAAAACTTGTCGAAATAGGGGAAATAGTTTATTTTTTGTACTTAGTTAGGCTTAACATAGCTAACACTTGTCCTGGTTCAAATCGGGGGTGAATCTAGAGTCGTAATTGATATGACTGTCTAATGTAATATTGGGTGATTGGTGATTCAGATGGCAGAAAGTATGAGTGTAGCAAGTATGCAACTAGAAGGAGAAAAAGAAGTGAGCGAGGCACTTGTTGATCTAGCTCAAGGGACAGAAGAATTGGCCGCGAAAGAGAAGGAAAGTTACAGCAACACATTGAAGAGGTGGCATCCAGTATCAGCTGCAATAGCGTCAGTAACACTACACAATTGCTACGGGGCTGTGTTGCAGCAGTACTTGGCTGGGGTGTCGATGCTCTCGACCGAGACCATCAATGTGCTCCATCGAGCTGGAAGACTAGAGAAGATTTTGGTGCAGATGGTTGTTGAGGATACGGTTGATTGTGAAGATGGAGGCAAGTCCATTGTCCGAGAAATGGTACCTTACGAGGTCGACTCTGTAATTATAAGGCTTCTAAGAAAATGGATTGAAGAGAGGCTGAGAAAGGGTAAAGATTGTGTGCAAAGAGCCAAAGAAACTGAAGTAAGTCGTCTTATCCCTTTGTCGAGAATTGCATCAATCGACTGCTACTTAGCGAGTTGTCGAAAAATATTAAAAAAAATGGTTATATTGGTAGAGTAAAGTTGTGAATCTCTTGTCAATGTGATTTCAGACATGGAACCCCAAGTCTAAAGCAGAGCCATTCGCGCAATCGGCTGTGGAGCTCATGAAGATAGCTAAGCAAACAATTGATGACTTCTTTGAGATTCCTATAGGACTCTCTGATGATTTAGTGCAAGATTTGGCTGATGGTCTAGAGCGTGTCATCCGAGAATACTCTAGTTTTGTTGCTTCTTGTGGTAAGTTCGAATATTATTTCTTACAAATTTATTATTCTCGAACTTTAAATGTGTCACGTATAATTCAAACTTGTCACAGATAGACCGTTTCTAAGAAATTATGTATTTGCGTGATATATACGGTGAATACAGGAACGAAACAGAGCTATGTTCCGACACTTCCTCCTCTCACAAGATGCAGTAGAGATTCAAAGTTCGCCAAGCTATGGAAAAGAGCAGGTTGCAATGTAGGAATGCAAGAGTTGCACCACTACATGGCCGCACTCGAAGGCCATCATGCTCGACCATCAACGAGTCGAGGAACACAGCGCCTTTACATTCGACTAAACACCCTACACTACCTTCTCTCCCACCTCAACTCCCTCGACAAGACCCTAGCCCTATCCCCACGGGTCAACCCTACAACCCAAAGGCGCTACCCTAACAGTAGAAGGAACCTTGGCAATTCGACTTCCTATTTCGAGCTTGCTAGGGCTTCGATGCAAGGTGCTATCCAACATGTGGCCGAGGTTTCATCCTACAGGTTGATCTTCCTAGACTCAAACTCGGTTTTCTACGAGAGCTTGTACGTGTTCAGTGTCGCAAACTCGAGGATTAGGCCTGCTCTTCGGATTCTTAAGCAAAACCTTACGCTCCTAGGAGCCATCTTGATCGATCATGCTCAACCACTTGCTGTAAAAGAGGTGATGAAGGCTGCTTTCGAAGCTTACCTAATGGTGCTCCTCGCTGGGGGGAGCACCAGGACCTATTATAGGTCCGATTTTGAGATGATCGAGGAGGATTTCGAGAGCTTGAAGCGGGTTTTTTGCACGAGTGGTGTAGGACTAATAGCTGAAGATGATGTTGACAAAGATGCGGAGGTTGTTCAAGGTGTGGTTCAACTGATGGGACAGTCGACGGAACAGCTTGTCGAAGATTTTAGCATTGTGGCTTGTGAGAAGAGTGGGATTGGAGTGAATGCAGCAGGGAAGAAGCTGCCTATGCCGCCTACAACCGGGCGGTGGAACAGATCAGACCCTAACACAATACTCAGAGTATTGTGTCACAGGAATGACAGAGCAGCCAACCTTTTCTTGAAGAAGACGTTTCAGTTGCCTAAGAGAAGATGATCAGATCAGATCCGATTTATCAATGATATGATGCTAACAACGATGATACATATTTCTTTCAATTCAGACGAAATGTAATGTCACTTTTCTCACGCTAAAAAAATTGTGTTGCATTCGTTTGGATTGGAAGGAGTACAATTTTAGCTTGAGCAGGAGATCAGTTTGTATGGATGAAAGTAGTACGTGGCGCGTTGCGCCTTTGATTAAAAACATTACCTTACAGTTTGTGCAGCACCCATTTTTGAAGGTGATTTAACTGTACAAATAGACTGTATGAATGACATGAATGTGTATATCCTGCTAAAGTTATGAGGGCATTTGTACTTAAAAAAATTCTGCTCCTCAACTTTTTTTTCCCCTGAAATGTTGTTTTGGTGAGAGGTTGATCATTAGGCAACTTAAGCTAGAAGTAAACTGACAGTGGGATAGGATCTGTTTTTACTGTTTTCTCTTTCTTTTGTGCATATACTGTAAATTTTTCTAGGCAAAAACTCGAAAATAATAAAAGAAGGGAAAAAAAAAATCTTGTATCACAAGTAATTTTTCCACTTTTCTTACCTTATACATTAATATACCCAATGACATCAAACTATACTGTAAGAATTTGTAAGTCACTGACTCACTGTTATGTTATTCCTCTGCAAGAACTTCATCAATCGAATCAGAAGATTCGGCCTTATAAACATACGACTTAGCTACGATCAAGAAGAAGATGAAATTGACAACATTAAGAATCCCGAAAAATCCATAGTAATAATCAAGATGAGAAGCATTAAGGTTGTTTAAGATCCAGCCTTCCTGATGACCATTTTTTTCTGATGCTGTCAGGTGTGAAACAGTTGACAGCAGAAAACTGCTTAGAAAATTTCCAACACCGATACTTGTAGTTGAGTAAGAAGTGCCTATACTCTTCATTTGCTCGGGTGCTTGGTCGTAGAAAAATTCGATTTTAGCCACCTCGAGGAAGGCATCAGCCGCGCCCATCAGCACAAATTGAGGGAGTAGTATGAATATCGTCAAGGGAACTTGAGCACCAACCGCGACTATCATATGTTCTCTTGCTACACTTAGTCTCCTACGCTCGATTAGTGATGAGGTGATCATGACTAATATGTGTAGGATTAGGCCAATGCCCATTCTTTCAAGCAATGTGATCCCTCTTGGATTCTTGGTCAATTTTCTCATGACCTTAACGAAGATCTTGTCGTATATTACGACAACAATAAGCATAGATATCGTCATGAACCCTGATAAACTTGCCGGAGGAATGTGGAAATTCCCAATGCGTCTATCTAAGGTGATGCCTTGCTTGACGAAAAGGGTGTTTACTTGTGCTAGCATGGTGCTTGGAACTAGAGTGACGAGCAAGATTGGGATCATTTTAAGCATTTGTTTCGTCTCCTCGACTTGTGTGACCGTGCATAGCTCCCATGGACCGCTTGATTCAGTGATCACAGCTGCCTTGTCAAGGTACCTACATTCATAAATAGAAGTGTCACACACAAGATTCAAGGTAATGTAAAGGTGTATAATGGTGAAAGTATCGATATCATACGATGATTATAACCTTAAGGAAGTAGTTAACTCGATTCTCGTTGCGCCAACCGTAGCGTATGCATCCATGTCAAGCTCATAGAGTTCCTTAGAATCACTAGGAACATGCAATTTCCTCTTCTTAAAGGCAGCCACAATGACCTTAGCCATCCTTGTGAAGGGACTTCCGGTAGGCAACTTATGCCTATACAAAGGAGTACCAGCTAAAAAGATCGATATCGACACCGCAAGCCCGATAGTAGGAAGCCCATAACCTAAGGTCCAGCCCACATTATCTTGGATATAGACAAGGATTGTGTTGGCAAAGAGTGTCCCAAAGAAAATGCTGAACATCCACCAGTTGAAGAATGAGAATTTGTGGGCCCTCTCTTTGGGCTCATATGCATCGAATTGGTCCGCCCCGATCGTCGAAATATTGGGCTTAGTCCCACCAGTTCCAATTGCAAGAGTGTAGAGTGCCCCATAAAATACAGCTAGCTGAAGTGTTGAGGCCTTTTTGCAGTTAGCCATTTGGGCCTCGTTGCATTGGGGTGGTTTCAGCCCAGGTAGCGATACCGCTAATGTAAGTAGTGACATCCCCTGTATAAACAAACCAAACGCGAGAGTCAAGGTTGGTCTAGTGATTAGGAAATCAGCCTTGAAAAGTTAATACCAAAAGCTTAACTTCGCCATAACTTATTATAATCATTAGAAAGACTATATACGAGGATTCGAACTTGATCGTCCCTACTTTTATTATCCATACATTATATAAATGGCCTATCAAGACAAGTGACTAAGTTATCTTGTCTTTAGTCCTAGTTTGTCCCCAGCAGAGATATTATTGAGTAGCAAGAGATTCATGGGTTATTGAACCAGACATGATGAGAACGAAATTATTGACTCAATGACTAGCAAGTAGATGCATATGAACCAAGCTATTATATTATAAGTAGGTCTACGATCTGTACCAGTATGTCTTGAGTGAGACGATTTGAAATCTCGATGCTCATTTGTTACTTGTTATCTTTAAATATTGTCTAGAGTCTTTATTAAATAGTCATCTCGTCGATTTGTAATTTTGTATAGTAAGATTGCCAATATTATCGAACTAACATAAAATCGATGAAATGAAGATGTATAGTTGTATACTAACAAGATGGGGTTAAAAGAGGGGGTATTACCGAGAGATAAATGACAGAAGAGATGAGAAAAGTCCAGTAACGGCCAAGATGAGCATCAGCAACATAAGCACCCAAAATAGGAGTAATCCAAATGGTGCCAACCCAATTTGTGACATTGTTGGATGAAGATACTGTCCCTTGGTGTAACTTCTTTGTCATATACACCACCAAATTTGAAGATATCCCATAGTATGCCATCCTCTCAAACACCTCATACACTGCATTTTTTTTAGTATCAATCACATTGCGAGACCGAAATAAATAAAAGTTATCATCTTTTTTTACGAAAAATAACTTCTTCTTTATCATTTTTAAAAGGTTATGAATTGTAAGACCGTGTCACACAAAACTTTATTATCAAACTTACATGGTAAATTTCCCTTATGGTATATATAGTCGTATAGAGTTATTTTTCAATCAACTCTCGGGGATCTCAATCCTTCAAGAATATGTACTGATAGTTTAGCTCAGTTCAGGGTAGATTAGTTCAAGACAATCTATTCGAATTCATCAAACTTATTGACTAGATAAATAGGTTTTGAAGATTGAAAAATCTTACGATGAGAAGATATTCTAAGAGAAGCTTTCACAAATGAAGATGGTCCATTGTTTAACTACTGTTGCCACTGACTAATAATCTTCGAAAAGTCTTCCAATTTTACTTGATGGAGACTGCCCTAGCTAGGTCACCAATTAATAAGATCGTTGAACCTTACTAATGGACAAGTTGGAAAAGTAAATTGTCGTTGAAGATATAGTGTGAGGATTAGGCGTGGAAGCTAGATGGAGATAGATAGATAAGGTCCAACATTGATCAAACTTTGAAATTTAGTTTTGAAGATGACATATCATTAGAACTTAGAAGCCATAGGTGTAAGTGTATTCGAGACTTCCATGATAAGTGTATGTGTGTTAAAGTGTGAGAAAGTTTCAAGAGCAACAGTCGTACACGCACTACTTGTAGCTAGTAGTGTGCCAACGACATGCCGATGAAAGACGTCCCTAATTGGTGGTCATACCCAACCGGCCAACCTAAAGAAGTTGTAATATTGTGGTCATCTTATATTCATATTATCAAAATACACTAGAAAGAGAAAGGAAGTGATAAAAAAAACGCACGAGAAATGTATGTCATTGTGAATAATCACACACGTACCCTCATCATGTCTCTAAGGATTCGTTTGAATTGTGGGATGAGAATTAGAGGGATTAGAGGTGGGATAAAAAGGTAGGGAATTCAATGAGAAAGTTTAATTCCCTTGTTTGGATTAGGCTGGGAATTGTTAGGATGAAAACGAGAATATGTTTAAACTTTACATATATGCCCCTATCTAAATTATCATAATTCATTCTACAATTTTTTAAGAGGGGCAATGTAGTATTTTTATTTATTAATGAATTCCCAAACTTAATACATGCCTCCCGGTAATAGAATGGAGGGATAAGAAATCCCTCTCACTCTTATCCTACATTCTATTCCCTTAAACCAAACGTGGGATATTGAGCTATTGGAAATAATAATCTCATCACACCCTCTATTCCCACAATCCAAACGAGCCGTAAGGACACAAATTAGGAATTTAAGGTGCACATCACAGTCTTATAGGAAGGTACTCTGTGGTACGTCTTTATTTATGGTGATTAATAGGTTATTTACTCGTTTGGTTACTAGTGATAGATGATAACACTTGCATTTTTTTTTTTTTTTTTTTGAGGATGAAATTTCAGTTTCCAAATTTGGTAGATGCATGAAAGTAACAAAAATTAAGAGCACAAATTACATCAAGAGGCCATGTTTGCACTTTGCACGGTTGCACATAGCGACTTTTATTGGTGTGTGTGTGTGTCTGTTTTATGAATGAAATAACACGGTAAGTGTATAAGTTAAGCTCGATACTAATTACTCTAATTACTCCATACCTACTATGCCTAAATGTAGGGTACTTCGATACCATATTATAAATTTTGTATTGTTAGTTGTCTTGGTTGTACAATTTAGTTGCCAATTTGTTCTCTATATAGTGTGTTCATTTTTTGTACTCCTATAATAAAATCGATTTATTTTCTTAATGTTACCGTTATATTTGAATAATGTAAAAGAAATTAAATCAAAAATATTAACAATTTTATGGAATGGAAATCTAAATGATTAATGATTAGATAACACTTTAGTACCAAATGTACAAAATGCTTGAAGATGCTTTAGCTTGCACGAGAAGAGAAACAAGCTAGGCTAAGAGATGAGATGCAGAGAGAAAGTACCAACAACAAAGAAGCAAGCATTCCAACCACCGCGCTTGGACCGGCGAACAGGGTTGCCGTTGAGATCGACGGTGCCGTCCTTAGTATAATCATCTTCCACCCCAGCTTCCTCCATAGACATTTTTATGGCCAGTTAGTACGTTGGTGGAGCTACTAAATTGTAAGTTGTAAGTACTAGGTTACTTGCTTTTTGGTGGATTCTTTTGGAGATTCCTTAAACTCAGTCCCTAGATGCTTGAAAAATATGGGACTAAGCTCTCATTTATAGCCCTATGTTCTTTCTTAAAACAATGTGCAACTTGATTTAGACTAGTACACACCAAACCTTTATTACAACTTCTAAACATCACACTCTAATAACTTTACCAGTTAAACTAACTGATATCAGCATCTAAAACACTCTACGGTCTATATAGAGTCAGTACATAACCATTATGACTACAGACTACTATACCGCACCATAACAATGCCAAAAAAAGGAACCAAGGACATGACTTAAACTTATTTCATCCAAGAATTTAAAAATCCAACTCGGTTCATCGATAATCCGAACACGTGTTGCTCACACTCTAAGATGTCATTTAAATACACGTTTATAGAATCGTCAGTTCATCCCGTGGTAAGATGCGCTCCCGTATTACCACTCGTTTTAAAGTGGAAACAGTTGGACTTCACTACATAATCGATTAACACGACATTAAACTAAAGAAAATCCAAAGTTCCAAACATGTCGATCTTCTTTAAATCCCTCAGAAGAACAACAACACTCACTAATTATCTTCCTCAAGCGCTGACCCGTCAACAACACGCAACAATGGCAACAACATCAAAACTATCCGTTGTACAAAAATTGCAGGAAATTAAGGAAAACTCTGGTAAAACGTACACTCAAATTGGTCAAGAAACCGGGCTCACTAACGTTTATGTGGCCCAACTTCTCCGCCGTCAGGCCCATTTGAAGCCCGACACTGCCCCGAAACTCCGGGCTGCCCTGCCCGACCTGACCGATGACCTTGTCAGCGAGATGGTCAAACCTCCCTTTCGAACTTATGATCCTCTTTTAGTCCAGGAACCTGCCATTTACAGGTCTCTGTCAATTTACTTATTTTAATTTATTTTACTGTTTAAGCATAATTATTGAGGTTAATTAAGAAAAATAATATCTGGGTTTTTCTTGGTGGTTGATTTTGTGAAATGGGTTCTCTTTTGATTTGTGAATTATTATGAATTTGTTTCTTGGAAATGTAGTGTTTCAGTTTTAGTTTTGTAATGGTTGTAGTAGTAGTGATGTGATGATGAAGTAACATTATTTTTTTTGGGTAAAGGAGTAGCCGATGTTGCGAGGGTGGGATATGATGATTTGAACCCGGGACCCTAGATTGAGTTTCTAACCCGCTAGGCCAACCTTGATCCTCGTATATTTGAGTGGGATTATTGGATTGTTGATGTATTAATAAATTCAAGTAGTACTATTGTTCGTAATCTTTGCATTACTATAGGAGTATAGGCAAGAGGCCGAGAGCCTTTGAGACATTGGGGGTAACGTCATTGTTGTTATTGGGATTAAGTAAATTAGTGCGAAAAGCAGAATATCGAAGGAATTTTTAAAAAAAATTAGAGATGAATCAGAGAGGGATAATTTAGCAAGGAGGATCTGATTTTTTGTCATCTCTGATTTAGGCATCAGAATTGCATGTGGCATTCCTTGCAGTTCCCACCCTGAATTACAGGATTTTAGGACACTAGGTATGCAGTCGATCAGCAATTACTGAGTAACCACCGCAGCTGAGTTCTGAGAAAAAACAGATGCATCATACTGTAAAAACTATATGATCTCCGTCCCTTCCTATCCCCGGTGGAACACGTTGTTTCACGAACAAATGCTGCTTTTGATTCTAGTTGAATATGTTTGTTTACTTGTTTGGATTTCTGCTTGCAGATTGAATGAAGCAGTCATGCATTTTGGTGAGAGCATTAAGGAAATCATTAATGAGGATTTCGGTGATGGCATGTATGTATCTTACCTTGATCTCTGCTGTTCTATATGCTATTGCGCTACCCTTGTTCCAGTCCTCTCTTCTTTATCTAAGTGCAAGCAAACCTTTCAACTTTTTTCTCTGGGAACTTATCTAAATAGATGACGCCAAACCTCAGAGTAACTCAAAGCTGCCATTGACCTCAAAAAAAAAACCCTTAAGAATTGCTATTGTACAAGCTAAGCAAACCCCAAAACTATCAGTTTCGCTAATCTTGTTACATTCTTTTGATTGCATAATATTGTTACATAAGGTCCTAGGGATAAGAGTAAGACTGCATTCATCTAGCCACTGTACCTTTGAGGCATTGCGTGAAGCACTGATCACTATCATGGTCTTGGCTCATGAGCTGTTCATCTTTATGTAGTTCTACTGCTGTTTTCTATGAGGACTTCGACTCTCCTGTTAACATCATCGCAAATGTAGGTTGTGTTTGGCTGCTTGCTTCCATTGGTTTTCTACTTTTCTAACTGTCTGCCCTTGTATCTTGTTTAGAATGTCTGCAATAGATATCTACTGCTCAGTCGAAAAGATCAAGGGTGCTGATGGCAACGACAGGGCTGTAATTACATTTGATGGGAAATATTTGGCACACAGTGAGCAGGTCAGTTTGGATTCATCATATACACAGCTGACTTCAAAACCTGATCTCTGTTACTTTCGCGACCACCTGTTGCATGCTTATAACGTCAGTCTTTCCATTCTTTGTTTAATTTGCTTTCAACATAGGTCATACTGTCATAGTAGAGTTCGACCTGGAAAAGCGAACTATGTATCAGATATTCATAACAATGAGATTCAAGGGATTTAAACTGTCATTTACTTGCTCTGACGAAAGTAATCTTATCCATTTTGCGCGACAGCTTCTCTAGATGACTTCTGATGAATGATTCTTGAACTGTTTTTCGCTGCAGAAATCTGAGCACATGCTTTCGAGATCAAAGCCATAATGTGTCCGAAGAATCTATAAGTAAACGCGCCCTGCTATTTGTCGTCTGGTCAAGTGTACATGGAGGCCAGATCTAGAGAACTTGTAATCTGTGTAATCCTGCAGTAATTCTTGTGTTGTGCTCGGAAACAGTTGCTGTATTATGGAGCATATGTTAAAACTATTGATACTTGATGGATAAGTCACAAGTGTAAACTCAAATTTGGACAAACAATGAATGACAATTAATACTAGGCTACTAGCATTGCATTTTCGAATTTCAACTATTTGACCTCTGATTAGTCTGATGAACCGATTGTACAAAATTTCAGTATCATCGTGTCGTGTTCAACATCTCGTTAATTTTGAAAATCACCTTTATGATAATCACGTTAATTTTGAAAATTCACACTGAAAATGAAATGAACCATTTTTTGTTAGCCGCACCGAAGAAAATTTCGGTGTCGTCGAGCATACAATTGAAAAACCGTAATTCTGAAAATACACAAAACACAACCTGGGAAAATAGCAACGAACCAAAAAGAGTCCAAGCCCAATCTAAGCCCATAATAAAGCCCCAAACATAAAATCAAAAAGAGTCCAAGCCCATTTTAAACCCATAATAAAGCCCAAACATGAAACCAAAAAGAGTCCAAGCCCATAATAAAACCCTAGAAAACTTCCATACAACTTCCTCCGTATATAAATCCCCCTAAAAACCCTTCAGCTTCTTCCACAAGCCGCACTGAGGCCCTTTTCGTCATATTCCTTCTATTTTTCTGGTGTTCTCTTTCTTTCAAACTCCATAGTACTATAGTAGTATAGTACGGAGTATTTCAAAACAAGATTTTCTATTTCCCCCTTTTATTATTTTTTTATTTTATGTATCTTGTTTAACAAGTTTTTAATCAGTAATTAGTCCATCTTGGCAAAGCTGGTCAGTCTCTTTTTAAATGGGGACAATGACTTGTTTTGAATGCTAATGGACTTATATTAAATTAAATCATCTCCTCGTTATTTTGGGGGTTTCAATCTTTTTCTTGAAGCTTCCGATTAATTGGTGATGATATATTTCTCAAATTAATTCTACTTATTTTCAGCTTAGTTTTATTATAAAAAAATGTAGAAAAATAGTCCATTCTCAGCAAATCTGGAAGGACCCGCTAATAAATAATTAGTGGGTTTATTTGAAATGATTTGGATTAAAATGGACTTAAGATTAATTGTTCACTCTAAAACTGTCCTCTGTTTCTTATTTTTCTGTGGAATTGTAGGTCAGTAGAGATGATACATTTGTTTTTTGTTTCTGTTAGATAATTTTAAATTACCAGAATATATTTTGTGGAGATTTGGACTGGAAATTAGTTGAATTTTATATACATTTGTTGGATTAATTTGAAAAAATAAATTAAATCAACTTGATGAAGACGTTAAAACTTGATCAAGAAGCCCCTTAGAATTAAATGTAAATTGGATTGGGAACATTGTGCTCTACTCACAATAAATGCAAATTATACCATATTTCCGGCAAGATAAAAACATTGTGCTCTTACTCACAATAAACGAGTGGGGTTTTTGAACTTAAATGGTAGAGTTGTTCGGGTTTTAGAACAATGTAAAGATGATGAATTGTGATAAACGTATAAAATGCATTCGAACTAAATTTGACATTAGATTGACCTGAAATTATGGTAATCGACAGTATTCATTAAAAGTTGGGAGGAAGTTATTACACACAAAAAAAAAAGGTACGGATAATTGTGAGAAATTCCATTTATCTCGGTTAAAAGAGATATTCCATCTGTTTTATTAGGTGTTTTGCATTTAGTTTGAACATGTGAAAAATTCAAATTAAATTCAAATAATCTAATGAGATGAAGGGAATAGTTTGTTGATTCTAGATGATACTTAATCCGTGACAAGGTTGGTTCAATCTTGAAGGTATGATTTTTCTTTGAAACAACTTTCCAAAGCAAATATTTCGACATACAAAATGATAGTATGAATAAAACGGTATTTCCCCCATTTTGACCTCAATAGTCAAAACTCATTTAAAATATAAATAGCACAAATAATAAGTCGTTATACAAACCTTCCCTGATGCCAAAAACGAGCTACAACTTAACTACAAATAAGTTAGATAAGTTAATTCATCTATTTTGTAGAAACTGGAAACGATCATTTTCTTCGCCTTGACCTCAAATATAGCCCAAAATAACGTGTAGGGATCATCTGGAGTTGATTTTCAACTCTATTTGGTAGAGTTTACCTAAAAAGGCAATAATAAATAAATTAACATTTTTATATGTGCCTTTCAAAATTCTTTCTTTTTGTCTTATTACTAGTTCTAGGGTCGGGTCCTTTTCCCCTCATTTGGTTATCAAATGAACCGCGCGTATTCATCAAGATTCCGACCAACGTAAACAACACACACAAAATCAGCCCTCATCGGCCATCGCAACTTTTTCTCCGGCGTATTCATCACACTTCCTTTCTCCTCGCCCCAGGTAATCCCCTCCCTCCCCCCCCCCCCTCCATTTACTTATTTTCCCCCAAATTTCAATTTTATCAGGTTAATTAATGCCCAATTAATCTTTCTTTCTGCTTCTCAATTGTTTGTTCGTATTAATTACCCTAATTCGTTGCTTAATTCGTTCATTTTTTGCTTGGAATTTTGGGGGTAATTGCGCTAATTTTGTTGGTAGAAATTAGGGTTTTGTGTTGATTTAATTGGGGTTTGCTGTAGAGTAATTTAGGGTTTTTGGATGAGGGTTCTTCCACCTTGGGAATTTGATGCTAGATTGTAATTTCCAAATAATAAGTTTTTTTTTTTATTTTAATTGCAATGTTGATCATAAAAAATTACTTATTTTTAGTTATTTGCAGTAGTTGTAACTTGTAATGTGCCACATTTTTGTCTTTGCTCATACGTTATCACTGTATCATCCCTATTGGTGTTGTCGAAATCGGTAATCGTTAGTCGTTACTAGGGATAAAGATTGGCGCATTATGCTTGTTTGGTGTACGTCTATTCGCTATCGCTTACTTTGGAGAACTTGAGCAGCGTTATCCCAGTTTAGGTATTAGTCCGGCAAAATTACATCGATAATCTTTGGAGAAGCTGGGGGGGTGGGGGTTGGTTGGTTGGTTCTTGGGTGTATGAAGTTAAAAGACTATATCTTTGTCGCCAGTAGGTTTCTGCTACTATTTGGAGACCTGTGTCCGGTAGTTTTTGGTTTCGGTGGTGTATCCTCATGATAAGTGCCATTGACTGATGGGAGTGGTTGAGCTTTGATTGTTAGTAGTTAGAGAGGACTTTAGTCGAGAGGAGCAGAAAAGCATAAATGTATCAGAGGTGTTTGGCAGTATCGTTAACTTTTGTGCTATAGTACGCTTTTATTATGCTGCAGGTTAGAGAATGCTGTAATTTACTTTTAACTCATAATGTGGTGTGTTGAGCAGGATGACCAGATCTAGTAGACCGAGATTAAGATCTGTAATAAGTCGTGGAGATTCACATGATGATCTGAGTGAAGGGACTTCTGCTCGTACTAGACCTTTAAGCTATGACGAAATAATGGATAGAAGGAAAAACAAGAAGCAATTAGATGGTTCTAAAGAGGAGGCACGAGAAACAGAGCCCTCTGGGCGTGAAGAAACTGTCAAGAACCTTGATAATCATGGAAGGGATGCCAGTGCTGCTGCCATGAAACATTCAAGGAATCATGGGTGGGAAGCCAGTTCTAAAAAGGAGGAAAAGAGTTCCAGGGTGGAAGATACTTACAGTAAAAGTAAGAATAGAGGCAGTCATGATGTGGGGAGTCAATCCAAGCACAAACACGAGAAGGATATGAGAAATGGCAAGGAAGCTTTAAAAACTTTCAGGGGAGGACATGAACGTGGCAAACTGGACGAGGAGAAACAGGTTATGGACCCTAGATCTAAGCACAATCAAGATAAAGACATGAAGAGCGGCACTGAGGTGTCAAAAGCTGACAGACGAGGGCATGTAAGTGGCAGAATAGATGAGGAGAGTCGAGATATGAACACTAGATCGAACGAAAAATATGACAAAAATGTGAAGAACAGCACTGAAGTGTCAAAAACGGACAGACGAATGAATTTAAGTGGCACAATAGATGAGGAAACTCGTGGTATGAACACTAGATCGAATGACAACTATCATAAAGATGTGAAAAACATCACTAAGGTGTCAAAAGCTGATAGACGAGGGCTTCTAAGTCGCAGAACAGACGATGACGATCTTGGTGTGAACACTAGGTCAAAGGACAGTCATGATAAAGACGTGAAGAATGGCGCTGACGTGCCAAAAACTGACAGGCGAGAGTATGTAAGTCACAGAATAGACGATAGTCATGTGACTCATGTTAGGAACACTAGCTCAAAGGAAAAACATGTGAAAAGTGAGAACATAAGTGCTACATCGTCAAAAGGTGACAAGCTAGAGAATGTACGAGACAAACAGGTTGAGAAGAGTCATGACGTGGACAGTAGATCTAAGAACAAACATGAGAAAGATGGGAGAAAGAGTAACGAGGAGTTAATAAATCCCCGGCAAGGCCACGTAAGAAGCAAACAGGGTGAGATTTTAAGGGATGCTGCTAAGTTTGATTATGAGGACAGAAGTCATAGATACATGGAAAGAAGTGGCGGAGCATCTGAAAGAGAAAAGAAAAGGAAACTGCATGATGAGAAATATCAATCTAGGGATCCTGTGAAAAAACACGATAATGGAAGCAGGCGAGATTCTGATATTTCAGAGAGGAAGGAGAAGATGGATTTCTCTCACTCACGTAATGATGACAGTAGATCAAAGAGGAGGAGGTCTAGGAGTCAAGAGCGATATAGAGATAAGGATAGGAGGTCCAGATCAGCCTCACCTAAGGCTCGGAAAAATAAGTTATCTAGTGAGCACGACCAAGGTCCTGTTTCATCACATTCTCAGAAAGAAAGATCGAGACACGATCCTGACCTTGATAGGATGAATATACCTAATAATGGTTCCACCGGCCATCATCGGAGACATAGTGGGTTTTCGAGTGGACTTGGGGGCTACTCACCGAGGAAGAGGAAAACCGATGCTGCTGTTAAGACTCCTTCACCTATTCACTCTCCTGAGAGAAAAAGCGGTGGGGGGAATCTTCCGTCTTCTGAAGTGGATAAAAACCTTAGCGCTTCTGTTCCTTCTGTCTCACAGCTAATCACACAATCTATATTGTCCAATAAGATAGGCCCGGCGACAGGTACTTCTGTTGCTTCCAGTATGGGAATGCCCTTGTCTGCAATCTTCTATCAAAGTCTATCCACATTGAAGGAGGCTTCAGTTGACTCTGTTCAATTAACCCAAGCTACCAGGCCTATGAGAAGGCTCTACATTGATAACATACCTGCATCGGCCTCTGAGAAAGAGATAATGGAATCTTTTAATACATATCTTCTTTCTTCTGGTTCTAATCATATACGAGGCACGCGCCCATGTTTAAGCTGCATGGTAGGTTGCTAATTGCTGTGTGTATCTTTTTGCTTAGTAGCTGGCCATGATCAACAAAACAATGATATTTGTGACTGTTCAATGCAGATTCACAAGGAGAAGGGGCAAGCTTTACTTGAATTCCTCACTCCTGAAGATGCATCTTCAGCTCTTTCCTTTGATGGCAGATCCCTCTATGGTAGCGTGCTTAAAATCAGACGTCCAAAAGACTATGTTGAAATGACTGTAAGAATGATCACAATCTCATCTTTTGTCCTTGAATTTGAGAATGCTGCTCCTTCCATTCACAGATGATGGTCACCCTTCTACCCTGAAGTCTCTGTCAATGATAAGTTATAGGGAATTTCGCATTGAGATAATTCAAAAATGAAAACTTTTAATGAATGGCATTTTAACCCACTTCAATTTTATCGAACAAACCTGTTAGAAAGCCTTTCCATTTTTGGTATAGCAAGAGTTAAAATAACTGGCCGAAAAAGTAAAGTAGGAAGAAGAAAGGGAACCCAAAGGAGTAATAATTTTGAATTTGCAGGACCATTCTGCATATCCTAGGCGCAAAATGTATGCATTCTGAGAAGATGAACGATACTAGTAGCTTTGTATGCAAAAAACTCATTTTAGGTGAACATGGTTAGTCTTGGGTTCTTTACTTCTGTTAGTTGGGAGTAGTTTAAGGATTAATTGGTTGTGCTTTTAATCAGCTTTTACTTAGCGTGTTTGATGTGCAATACTCTTTTCCTTTTAATTGTCTCTTAAGTTATCGTTGTGGATGTCTTTGCTCAAGTTGTTGTGTGCTCATAAAAAGCTACCTTTGTGCTAACTTTAGCTGATGCAGCTTGCTATCTTCCACTGTTAAGGGATTTTACTGACTTATTCGACTCTTTCACATAGGGTTTGTACTTGCTTGTGTCGTTATTCCCAATTCCACGTTAAAGGGGTGGTGTGAGGAAGCTGAATCGTAATTAAGAAGACTTCAGGTGTAGTGACAAGCCTGACATGTTTGCAGCTATATTCAATGAACTGTCAGCCCTTGATATCATGTTTTACTAGGCCTTGACATAATTTGGACCCATTTCTCTTTGTAAGTCTCAGAATGTCTTGCATGTGCTTCAGCTTTGAGGTGTCCATCATTGGGTGCCTCAATTAATGGAAATATATGCTTTGGCGAATGTTTTGAGGAGCATATATCTAGTTGCCTCTTTGTTTATACTATTAGATGATTGCACCTAGATCTTGCAGAGCTCAGTGTGTTTTAGACTACTTTTTTACTCTGTGCCATCTGTTTTTTTGGCTTCAACCATTGTGCAGACCTTCCCTCTCCCGAACCTGAAAAGAAGGTTGCTGTGCAATTTATATTTGCTGCTGGGTTTCTCATTTATTTAGCTATCATGTTAGAGTGGTCTTTCTGTTATTGTTTTTGCTATATCTGAGGTGTTTGGTTACCATTCATGTAGCAGGTTTTCAGAAAGTTGCTATATTTTCATGCAGAGTGGGTCTGGGGAAAGATTGAAGGCTGAAGTTGGTAAACAAATTGCAATTAGGGCCGTTGCAGCCAGTGATGTCGAAAAAGATGTGAAGATCAGTGATGTTGTGAAGGATTCTCCCCATAAGGTACATTTCATCTCTTCCTAGTCTTCCACATGTATATGTCTTGCTATGGCCATATGTCTAGACTGCTTCACAAAGTTGCTCGAGTTCTATTATTGTTGTGTTACACATTTTTATTTTTGCTGTTTGTGCGTAGTGGAGATAAGAAGCGCTTGGGTATTGTTGTGTCTTGACTTCTGCTTTTAGACTTGGTAATTTTGACGTGTTTTGGTTGCAAAGGCTAGTGAATTCTGATTTGAAATGAAACTAGTATCCTCTGGCATAATAAGTCTTACAGAATTACCTACTATAGGTGTTGCATAAACCAGGAAGGCGCAGACTTTGTTTTTTTTTTTTTGAAGTTAAAGGGGCAGAAATCGGTATTGTAAGCAGTAACAACATTATCTATGAACCTGAAAGGCTCCCGCTTAAATGCCTTCATTATAAGACGATTTGTTTATTTACTTTAAATACTGAGGTCTGAACAGTGAGCACTAAACACAGTATGAGCTGTGAATCGTTTCATTTAAATTTCAAATGATGGCTTGCCTGCCTTTTACATAGGTTTTTTTTTTTTTTTTTTTGGAGATTTTAGTCAGTACTCTTAACCTTGGTAATATTATGGCAATGCAGATCTTCATTGGGGGAATTGCAGAAGAATTTTCGTCTGAAATGGTAACAAGTTGCTGATTTATAGTACTATACTTCTATTTCTACTGTTTGCTTTATGTGGTAGTTATTGCCTTATTGTCACTAAGTTGATTGAAGCTACTGTCTTTTTCAGATTATGGAGATTGTCAGTGTATTGGGGCCATTGAAGGCATTTCATTTTGATTTCATTGAGAACATGAATGAACCTTGCGTTTTCTTAGAGGTATTCTTGTCTACTAGTCTACTACAGTGGATGCTGTTTATCCCATAATCTGCATTCTTCCACTAGGCAGTTGTAAACTTGTATCGTATCATTATGTTAGACATTAACAGCTTTTCTAGGATAATGCAAGATAACTCTTCCTTAGGGTCGATAGATCTTTTATTTTTTGGACTGCAAAACTTTTTTTTGATTCCACACCAAACTCAAATATCAATTGGGTACAATACACAATTTTTGGTTCACCACAAACGTAAGCGTGGGGTCTGGCCGCAAGTTGGAGGAAAGATTCTTTGATTACAACCAGTGGCTTAAAAGTATAGCTGGGTTTAAATGGGGAGGGCAGCTTATGAGATTACATTCTCTCTTTTGGTTTGCTTGTCATAAGATATGAAGTCATTGCATACAACCTTGCAATTCTTATCCAAAAGTTGGCATACAACCTGCTTTCTTTCTTTTTACTGGGATCAGATTTTAAGTATTTTAACAGCAGGCCATAATGAGAGTCCTGAATGCTAAAGAATTGCCTTGTTACATATTGTTTAATGCAGTACACAGATCATTCTATTACATCAAAGGCTTGTGCTGCACTTAATGGCATGAAGTTAGGAGGACGAATTCTAACAGTAGCCCAAGCTTTTCCGGACCCATCATTTAAGGTGCATCATATATACAGTTTACTGATTATATTGTTGTTTTTTCCTTGTGTGAAACCAAGTTGTATTAGATTTTCTGTTCACATCGGATTCTGCATGCTTTATATCTGCTTTGTTGCTGACTGCACATTTATCGCTTTCAGGAAAACTCTGAAACCCAGCCATTTTACGGGATACCTGAACATGTTAAACCCCTCCTTGAGATGCCTACACGGGTTCTGAAGCTCAGTAATTTGGTAAATTCCACTTTCAACTTCACAAAGTTGTCAAGATTCTGTTGATGGTTAGTGATGCTTTGTATCATTCACTTTACGATGGACCCTTTGTTGTACAGCTTGATCCGAAGGCCGTGGAGGTTCTTTCGGAGCTGGACTTAGAAGACATTATGGAAGATGTTCGGTTAGAATGTTCTAGGTAAAAAGAGCTATCTCTCTTCTTTTATTTGTTAACCTGGTCTATCTACGACATATACACTACTTGGACTTGGGGATGAGGATTACTTAATGGCACAAAAGTACTGAACCAGCGCACACACCAAAAGTCTAAAGGAGGTCTGCTTGTTGGTGTTTGTTTCGAAGGCTCTTAGTTTTGGATGGCTCAGTATCCAAGTTGAACTTTTAGCATTTCTACTGGAATCCACCGTTTTTGGTACAAAATAGCACAAGAAAAAAAATATTAATAAATATATTGTAGTAGCTCCTAGGGGTCATTTAATGTATTGTGGCAAAAATATTAGAGCTAAAAACCTATGATAAGTGCCCAAATCAGTCAAAAGCTCACGCGCCTTAATGGGTGACGCGAGGTGAAGGGGATTAAAATTTAAAAGACCCTCTAAAGGGGAGAACCGGCCCGTCATAGTCAAGGGCACTCCCACGATTTTTGGCCAAAAATGACTGTCTCAGAAATGAGTAATTTTTTTTTAGAAACTCATATAGGTCATATTATGAGTTATGGAAATGTATTAGGACTTAAAACTTATGTTATGCCCTCCAAATCAGCAAAAAACAAACGATTTGTTCGACTTGACACGAGACACAAATGTGCTTAAAACACCAATAAACTAAAAAAATAGCCCAACATAAGGCGGTCCTAATATGTATAAGGAAATCATTCAAGAGTTTTAAGACACTTTTAAAAAGGTGCTCGAAATGGCCAAAATTCAGCAAAAACGAAGGCCATAATCCACGATTTTTGGCCAAAAATGACTTTGTCTGAGAAATAATTAATTTTTTGTAATAGCTCATACGTGTCATATTATGAGTTATAGAAAACTATTAGGGCTTAAAACCTATGTTATGCCCTCCAAATCAGAGAAAAACACATGATTTGGTCAACTTTACAAAAGACACAAAGGTGCTTAAAACACCAATAAATGAAAAAAATAGCCCCTCAAAATCATCCTAGGTTTTCCTAATATGTATAAGGAAATCGTTCAAGAGGTTTAAGACACTTTTAAAAAGGTGTCCGAAATGGCCAAAATTCACCAAAAACGAAGCCTATAATCCACGATTTTTGGCTAAAAATGACTCTGTCTTAGATATGAATACTTTTTTTGTAGTTATTCATATGTGTCATATTATGAGTTATGGAAAAGTATTAGGACTTAAAACCTATGTTATGCCCTCCAAATTAGCGAAGAACACACGATTTGCTCGATGAGACACGAGACCAAAAGGTGCTTAAAACACCAAGAAACGAAAAAAAATAGCCCCTCATAATCATTCTAGGTGGTCCTAAGATGTAGAAGGAAATATTTCAAGAGTTTTAAAACACTTTTAAAAAGGTGTCCGAAATGGCCTAAATTCGGCAAGAACGAAGGCTATAATCCACGATTTTTGGCCAAAAATGACTTTGTCTCAGAAATGAATAATGTTTTTTTTGTAGAAGCTCATATAGGTCATATTATGAGTTGTGGAAATGTATTAGGACTTAAAACCTATGTTGTGTCCTCCAAATCAGCGAAAAACACACGATTTGCTCGACTTGACACGAGACACAAATGTGCTTAAAACACCAATAAACGAAAAAAATAGCCCCTCAAAATCATCCAAGGCGGTCCTAAGATGTAGTAGGAAATATTTCAAGAGTTTTAAGATACTTTTAAAAGGTGACCGATATGGCCAAAATTCAGCAAAAACGAAGGTCATAATCCACGATTTTTGGCCAAAAATGACTTAGTTTGAGAAATGATTAATTTTTTGTAATAGCTCATATGTGTCATATTATGAGTTATGGAAAAACTATTAGAGCTTAAAACCTATGTTATGCCCTCCAAATCAGCGAAAAACACATTATTTGGTCAACGTGACAAAAGACACAAAGGTGCTTAAAACACCAATAAACAAAAAAAAAATAGCCCCTCAAAATCATCCAAGGCAATTCTAAGATGTAGTAGGAAATATTTCAAGAGTTTTAAGATACTTTAAAAAGTGACCGATATGGCAAAAATTCAGCAAAAACGAAGGCCATAATCCACGATTTTTGGCCAAAAATGACTTTGTCTGAGAAATGATTAATTTTTTGTAATAGCTCATATGTGTCATATTATGAGTTATGGAAAACTATTAGGGCTTAAAACCTATGTTATGCCCTCCAAATTAGCGGAAAACACACGATTTGCTCCACTTGACACGAGACACAAATGTGCCTTAAAACACCAAGAAACGTAAAAATAGCCCCTCAAAATCATCCTAAGCGGTCCTAATATATATAAGGAAATCGTACAAGAGGATTAAGACACTTTTAAAAAGGTGTCTGAAATGGCCAAAAAATCAGCAAAAACGAAGGCTATAATCCACAATTTTTGTCCAAAAATGACTGTCTCAGAATTGAATCATTTTTTTGTAGAAGCTCATATAGGTCATATTATGAGTTATGGAAATGTATTAGGACTTAAAACCTATGTTGTGCATTCCAAATCAGCGTAAAACACACGATTTGCTCGACTTGACACGAGACACAAATGTACTTAAAACACCAATAAACCGAAAAAATAGCCCCTCAAAATAATCCAAGGCGGTCCTAAGATGTAGTAGGAAATATTTCACGAGTTTTAAGATACTTTTAAAAAAGTGACCGAAATGGCCAAAATTCAGCAAAAACGAGGCCAAAAATGACTATGTCTCTGAAATGAATAATTTTCGGCCTAAAAAAGTGATCAAAATGGCCAAAATTATTGTGGAAGCCCCTAGGGGTTTTATTATGGGTTTTCTCCCTTCTAGAGCCAAAAACAAATTGTAGGTTTTCAAAAATGGGAAAAAACTAACGTTAGCCTCATCGCATGACATGTGTCGAATAGACTTAAACAACTGCCCAAAGAGGGGAACCGGCGCTCATATCAAATAAGGGCATTCGGAGTCTTTCTTTGGTAAAGTTTTGATGCTTTTGGCTTCTTGAAAAAAATGTGGTCAAAATCGGCTAAATTAAAGTATATAATCCACGTTTTTTTGCCTTAGATGACACTGGAACAAAAAGACTCACATTTTTGTAGTAGCTCCTAGCGGTCATATCGTGTGTTGTGGCAAAATATTAGAGCTTAAAACCTTTGTCAAGCTCCCAAACTAACCAAAACATAACTAAACAAGGCCACAAGCTAGACTTGACAGGTGAAGGGAAGGAGGGGATTAAAAGACCCCAAGCTAGAGAACCGGCAACTTAAATTTATCAAGGGCACTTCTAGGGAGTTTATGCTAGTGTTTGAAGAAAATATAGGTACTTTGAAAAAAGTGGCAAACATGGCCAAATTTTGACAAAACTGAAGGCTATAATCCACGATTTTTGCCCGAAAATGGTCATGGAACAAAAATAGCTCAAATTTTTGTGGAAGCCTCAAGGGGCGTTATCATGGGTTTTCTCTCAATATTAGAGCCAAAAACATATGGTAGGGTCCCCATAATTGGCCAAACCGAAGGATGTAATCCACGATTTTTGGCTAATAATGACCTAATGATGGCTTAGAGCAAAAAAAAAAAATGAAAGCCATTATCCGGCCAGTTTAATAAAAGTAGTCAAATTGAACAATACCAAAGTAAATAACCCTCGGTTTTGCCCAATGTGGAAGCCTTTAGGTGTCGTATTTTTTGTTGTAGTGAAATTTTAGAGAGAAAAAACTATAGTGCATCCCATTATTGACAAATAATTCACGTTATCCGCATTGGGTGACATGTGCCGATAGGGCTAAAAGAACTTCCTTATCAAAAGAAGCAGCCCCGATATATAACAGGGGTACTCTGAGGCTCGGTTGTGTATGTTGTGTAACTTCGATGCTATCAGTTAAAATTTTGGGAACATTTGGCTACTTTAAAACGTGGTCAAAGTTGAACAATACCCAAGTATATAATCCACGGTTATTTTGCCCAGATGGCCCCCGAATAAAAATGGTTTTAAACTTTTGTGGAAGCGCCTAGAGGTAATATATGGGTTTTAGCAAAATGTTTTACTCAAATGCCTAGATTAGGTCCAAAAATGCATGCTAGCGTCAATAGTGACGTGTGATGATAGAGCTAGAAAACTTCTCTAACAAAGGAAGCGACAGTCATATCCATCAAGGGTGGCCTGTCCATGGAAGTTTTGAGACCATTTAGAGAAAGTTACATTTAGGGTTTGCTTGGATTGAGAGTAATCATTAGGGGGGTAGTGAAGGCTAAAACAAGGCAAAAATGGTTGAAATGGTGGTGGTAGAGGAGGAACTATTACCCCCATATGGGGGAAAAGCATTACTCCCCTCCCCCCTAGGGTAATGCATTACCCTCATATGGGAGTAATGATTCTTCCTCCTCTCTTTATTTCTTCCCTCCACCATCACATTATCTTCCATTTTCCCCTTGTTTTAGCCCCTATTAGCCTCCCTAGTAATTCCTCCCAATCCAAGCAAGCCCTTAGGTGTCTAACTATTCATTTCTTGAGTGAAGTCGTAATTTATTTCATTTTTTGACGAATTGCTTAACTTTAATTTACATGAAAAGGGTTTATTCTTTATCTGATTGTTTGGAATCTGTTAGACATTAATAATTTAAGTGAATTCATCGTAATCTGGCTCATGTTTGAGTTGTGGACCTCCTAGATGTATTGGTGTAAACCTTAAGCCACCTAGGTGCAATTTGTAAAACCTCACGACAACTAAGTGTTATTTTCCGTAAATCAGAATATATGCTGCTTAATCTGTTGCTTATTTTGCCATTCCCACTGTGCAGGTTTGGCTCTGTTTTATCTATTAATTTTGTTAAAACTAGCGACTTGCAAACTGCTATTTCAGAAGCAAAAGAAGTCGTCAATGAAGAACTACCCCTACAGCCTTACCGAAAATCTGACCATGATACAAATATGGGTTTAGTGGAAGCTGCTACGGAATATGATGAGGAAGAGGGTAATGGCAAAGAACTCCTAACTAACGTGGAAGGTGATTTGAATAAAATGGACAGTGTTGAAGGTTGTGACCTGGCTACTGCAACTGCTATCGAAGTAGAACCTTCAAATATAAGCATGGTTGAAGTGAAAGAAGCTGATGTAAGTGCGCTCCCTAAGTATGATGATGAGACTGTTAGTGGCTCTCATGAATCCCTTGTGATGTGTGATTCCACTGTCGAGAACATAAAAAGTTGTGACTCTGATGGGAATCATCAGGAACCCATGGAGGAGGGTGGAGTGTTGTCTATAAGGGAGCCAAATGAAGATATTGGTGACTGGTGTGTTGTGAAGGTAGATGATAGTGAACCTTCTACTGCTGAAGATGTGGCGGAGTTGGACAAAGCTAGTGGGAAACCACAGGAGGTTGTATCCGTATCAAAGGACAGTCCAAGCAATGATCAAGGCCCTAAAAGTGGTGTGGAGAATGAAATCGCTTCTGATATTGGGGACATGTTTGAGGTTGGCTGTATTTTAGTGGAGTTCAGGAGGACTGAAGCGTCATGCATGGCAGCACATAGTTTGCATGGACGCCTGTTTGACGACCGGATTGTGACAGTGGAATATGTTGCACTTTCAGCCTACCAATCTAGGTTTCCGAAACAAGTGTCTGGTAACACATAATGTTCAGATCACTGATACAAAGCCCTGCTATTCAGGCATCATCAGAAATTACATCTGAAATCTGATTTTCTGACATTGAAGAATATTTTTGGTTCTAAATGTGCTACGAGCTTCAGGGTTTGGTTTGGATGTCCCGTGCATCAATCATCTTAAGTTGGTTGGAATTGGGGTGCCTATTCCGCGAAAAAGTCGAGTTTTAAAGAAGCCTGGCTCTCAACCAGGAGTTCTGTTTCTTTTCAGAACAGGCTTCGCTGTTTTGTGAAGCCAGTAAATGAACTGAGTGACAAGCATCAGTTTTGACAAATGTTGTAACAAAACCTTGTTCTGTCATTAACCTGCTGTTATAATGTTACATACCAATTCCCAATTGTTGCAGTGAAACATTACATATTTCACTTTAGATGAATCTTTACTTTTCACTTTATACTACCACCATCCACTGGAACTCCTAGGGGTATGTTCAGTAATGTTGGAAGGACATTTGGTGTTTTGCGAAAAATTGATCAAATTTGACCACAATCGGGGTACATAATCCACGGTTTTTCTATAAAATGGTTGCGGAACAAAAACGGCCCAAATGTTGGTGGTAGTTTCTAAATTTGATAAAATGAGTTTTCGCAAAATATTAGAGTCAAAAACTTGAGAGAAAATAAGGAAAACGGCCAAAACGGTCATAAATCCATACAAAGTGACAGACGTAGATACGGTACGCATGACATATTTCACAAAATGAGGAACCAATACTCAAATACAACAAGTATAGTCCTAGAATATTTTCAATAATGTTGGGAGGACATTTGGCTTGTTTCGAAAAATTTATTAAATTTGACCACAATCGTAGTACATAATCCACGGTTTATCGATAAAATGACTCCGGAACAAAAACGGCTCAAATTTTTGTGGTAGTCTCTAAGTATGATATAATAAGGATTTGCAAAATATTGGACTAAAAAACTTAAGAGAAGATAAGGAATTTGGCCAAAACGGTCATAAATCCATAGAAAGTAACGAACATCGACAAACGCATGAAATATTTCACAAAATGAGGAACCAACACTCCAATCGAACAAGTGTAGTCCTAGGGTATTTTCAGTAACGTTAGGAGGACATTTGGCTTGTTTCGAAAAATTGATTAAATTTGACCAGAATCGTAATATATAATCCACGGTTTTTTCGATAAAATGGCTCCTAGACAAAAACGGATCAAATTTTGGTGGTACTCTCTAGGTATGATATAATGAGGATTTGCAAAAGAGTAAAACCTTAAGAGAAGATAAGGAAAATGGCCAAAACCGTCATAAATCCATACAAAGAAACGAACGTCGACACGCATGAAATATTTCACAAAATGAGGAACCAACACTCCAATCCAACAAGTATAGTCATATGGTATCTTCAGCATTGTTAGGAGGACATTTGTCATTTTTCGAAAAATTGATCAAATTTGACCACAATCGTAATACATAATCCACGGTTTTTCGATAAAATGACTCCGGAACAAATTTTTGTGGTAGTCTCTAAGTATGATATAATGAGGATTTTCAAAATAGTGGAGTAAAAACTTAAGAGAAGATAAGGAAACCGGCCAAAACGGTCATAAATCCATAGAAAGTGACGCACATCGACACACGCATAAAATATTTCAAAAAAAGAGGAACCAACACTCCAATCGAACAAGTGTAGTCCTAGGGTATTTTCAGTAATGTTGGGAGGACATTTGGCTTGTTTCGAAAAACTGATTATATTTGACCATAATCGTAATATATAATCCACGGTTTTTTCGATAAAATGGCTCCGAGACAAAAACTGCTCAAATTTAGGTGGTAATCTCTAAGTATAATATAATAAGGATTTTCAAAATAATAGAGTCAAAAACTTCAGAGAAGATAAGGAAAACAGCCAAAACGGTCATAAATCCATACAAAGTGACGAATTTTGAAACGCATGAAACAGTTCACAAAATGAGGAACCAACACTCAAATCCAACAAGTACAGTCCTACGTTATTTTCAAAAATGTTGGGAGGACATTTGCCTTCTTTTGAAAAATTGATTAAATTTGACCAGAATCGTAGTACATAATCCACGGTTTTTCGATAAAATGACTCCGGAACAAAAACGGCTCAAATTTTTGTGGTAGTCTCTAAGTATGATATAATGAGGATTTGCAAAATACTGGAGTAAAAAACTTAAGAGAAGATAAGGAAACTGGCCAAAACGGTCATAAATCCATATAAAGTGACGAATTTTGAAACGTATGAAATATTTCACAAAATGAGGAACCAACACTCGAATCGAACAAGCGTAGTCCTTGGGTATTTACAGTATTGTTGGGAGGACATTTGGCTTGTTTCGAAATATTGATTAAATTTCACCAGAATCGTAATGTATAATCCACGGTTTTTTCGATAAAATGACTCCAAGACAAAAACGGCTCAAATTTTGGTGGTAGTCTCTAAGTATGATATAATGAGGATTTGCAAAATATTAGAGTAAAAAACTTAAGGGAAGATAAGGAAAACAATCAAAAGGGTTATAAATCCATACAAAGTGACGAATTTTGAAACGCATGAAATAGTTCAAAAAATGAGGAACCAACATTCAAATCCAACAAGTATAGTCCGAGGGTATTTTCGGTAATGTTGGGAGGACATTTGGCTTGTTTCAAAAATTTGACCAGAAACGTAATACATATTTCATGGTTTCTCGATAAAATGACTCCGAGACAATAACGGCTCAAATTTTGGTGGTAGTCTCTAAGTATGATATAATGAGGATTTGAAATATATTAGAGTCAAAAGCTTCATAGAAGATAAGGAAAACAGCCAAAACGGTCATAAATCCATACAAAGTGACTAATTTTGGAAACGCATGAAACAGTTCACAAAATGAGGAACCAACACTCAAATCCAACAAGTATAGTCCTAGGGGATTTTCAGTAATGTTGGGAGGACATTTGGCTTGTTTCGAAAAATTGATTAAATATGACCAGAATCGTAATATATAATCCACGGTTTTTCGATAAAATGGCTCCGAGACAAAAACGGCTCAAATTTTGGTGGTAGTCTCTAAGTATGATATAATGAGAATTTGCAAAATATTAGAGTAAAAAGTTTCAGAGAAGATAAGGAAAACAACCAAAACGGTCATAAATCCATACAAAATGACGAATTTTGAAACGCATGAAACAATTAACAAAATGAGGAACCAACACTCAAATCCAACAAGTATAGTCCTAGGGTATTTTCAATAATGTTGGGAGGACATTTCGCTTCTTTTGAAAAATTGATTAAACTTGACAAGAATCGTAGTGCATAATCCACGGTTTTTCGATGAAATGACTCCGGAACAAAAACGGCTCAAATTTTTGTGGTAGTCTCTAAGTATGATATAATGAGGATTTGCAAAATACTGGAGTAAAAAACTTAAGAGAAGATAAGGAAACTGGCCAAAACGGTCATAAATCCATAGAAAGTGACGAACATCGACACACCGCATGAAATATTTCACAAAATGAGGAACCAACACTCCAATCGAACAAGTATAGTCCTAGGGAATTTTCAGTAATTTTGGGAGGACATTTGGGTTGTTTCGAAAAATTGATTAAATTTGACCAGAATCGGAATATATAATCCACGGTTTTTCGATAAAATGGCTCCGAGACAAAAACGGCTCAAATTTTGGTGGTAGTCTCTAAGTATGATATAATGAGAATCTGCAAAATATTAGAGTCAAAAACTTCAGAGAAGGTAAGGAAAACAGCTAAAACGGTCATAAATCCATACAAAGTGTCGAATTTTGAAACGCATGAAACAATTCACAAAATGAAGAACCAACACTCAAATCGAACAAGTATAGTTCTAGGGTATTTTCAAATATGTTGGGAGGACATTTGCCTTCTTTTGAAAAATTGATTAAATATTACGAGAATCGTAATACATAATCCACGGTTTCTCGATAAAATGGCTCTGAGACAAAAACGGCTCAAATTTTGGTTGTAGTCTCTAAGTATGATATAATGAGGATTTGCAAAATATTAGAGTCAAAAACTTCATAGAAGATAAGGAAAACAGCCAAAACGGTCATAAATCCATACAAAGAGGCTAATTTTGGAAACGCATGAAACAGTTCACAAAATGAGGAACCAACACTCAAATATAACAATTATAGTCCTAGGGTATTTTCAGTTATGTTGGGAGGACATTTGGCTTCTTTCAAAAAATTAATTAAATTTGACCAAAATCGTAATACATAATCCACGGTTTCTCGATAAAATGGCTCCGAGACAAAAAACGGCTCATATTTTGGTGGTAGTCTCTAAGTATGATATAATGAGAATTTGTAAAATATTAGAGTCAAAAACTTCAGAGAATATAAGGAAAACAGCCAAAACGGTCATAAATCCATATAAAGTAACGAATTTTGAAACGCATGAAACAATTCACAAAATGAGGAACCAACATTCAAATCCAACAAGTATAGTCCTAGGGTATTTTCAAAAATATTGGGAGGACATTTGCCTTCTTTTGAAAAATTGATTAAATTTGACCAGAATCGTAGTACATAATCCACGGTTTTTCGATAAAATGACTCCGGAACAAAAATGGCTCAAATTTTTGTGGTAGTCTCTAAGTATGATATAATGAGGACTTGCAAAATACTGGAGTAAAAAACTTAAGAGAAGATAAGGAAACTGGCCAAAACGGTCATAAATCCATAGAAAGTGACGAACATCGACACACGCATGAAATAGTTCAAAAAATGAGGAACCAACACTCCAATCGAACAAGTATAGTTCTAGGGTATTTTCAGTAATGTTGGAAGGACATTTGGGTTGTTTCGAAAAATTGATTAAATTTGACCAGAATCGTAATATGTAATCCACAGTTTTTCGATAAAATGGCTCCGAGACAAAAAAGGTCAAATTTTGGTGGTAGTCTCTAAGTATGATATAATGAGAATTTGCAAAATATTAGAGTCTAAAACATCAGAGAAGATAAGGAAAACAGCCAAAACGGTCATAAATCCATACAAAGTGACGAATTTTGAAACGCATGAAACAATTAACAAAATGAGGAACCAACACTCAAATCCACAAGTATAGTCCTAGGGTATTTTCAAAAATGTTGGGAAGACATTTGCCTTCTTTTGAAAAATTGATTAAATTTGACCAGAATCGTAGTACATAATCCACGGTTTTTCGATAAAATGACTCCGGAACAAAAATGGCTCAAATTTTTGTGGTAGTCTCTAAGTATGATAAAATGAGGATTTTCAAAATACTGGAGTAAAAAACTTAAGAGAAGATAAGGAAACTTGCCAAAACGGTCATAAATCCATAGAAAGTGACGAACATCGACACACGCATGAAATATTTCACAAAATGAGGAACCAACACTCCAATCGAAAAAGTGTAGTCCTAGGGTATTTACAGTATCGTTGGGAGGACATTTGGCTTGTTTCGAAAAATTGATTAAATTTGACCAGAATCGTAATGTATAATCCACGGTTTTTCGATAAAATGGCTCCGAGACAAAAACGGTCAAATTTTGGTGGTAGTCTCTAAGTATTATATAATGAGGATTTGCAAAATATTAGAGTAAAAAACTTAAGAGAAGATAAGGAAAACAGTCAAAACGATCACAAATCCATATAAAAAGACGAATTTTGAAACACATGAAATAGTTCACAAAATGAGGAACCAACACTCAAATACAACAAGTATAGTCATAGGGTATTTTCAGTAATGTTGGGATGACATTTGGCTTGTTTCGAAAAATTGATCAAATTTGACCAGAATCGTAATATATATTCCACGGTTTTTCGATAAAATGGCTCCGAGACAAAAACGGCTCAAATCTTGGTGGTAGTCTCTAAGTATGATGTAATGAAAATTTGCAAAATATTAGAGTCAAAAACTTCAGAGAAGATAAGGAAAACAGCCAAAACGGTCATAAATCCATACAAAGTGACGAATTTTGAAAGGCATGAATCAATTCACAAAATGAGGAACCAACACTCAAATCCAACAAGTATAGTCCTAGGGTATTTTCAAAAATGTTGAGAGGACATTTCCCTTCTTTTGAAAAATTGATTAAATTTGACCAGAATCGTAGTACATAATCCACGGTTTTTCGATAAAATGACTCCGGAACAAAAAAAGCTCAAATTTTTGTGGTAGTCTCTAAGTATGATCTAATGAGGATTTCCAAAATACTGAAGTAAAAAACTTAAGAGAAGATAAGGAAACTTGCCAAAACGGTCATAAATCCATAGAAAGTGACGAACATCGACACACGCATGTAATATTTCACAAAATGAGGAACCAACATTCCAATCGAACAAGTATAGTCCTAGGGTATTTTCAGTAATGTTGGGAGGACATTTGTCTTGTTTCGAAAAATTGATTAAATTTTACCAGAATCGTAATACATAATCCACGGTTTCTCGATAAAATGGCTTCGAGACAAAAACGGCTCAAATTTTGGTGGTAATCTCTAAGTATGATATAATGAGAATTTGAAAAATATTAGAGTCAAAAACTTCAGAGAAGATAAGGAAAACAACCAAAAAGGTCATAAATCCATACAAAGTGACAAATTTAGAAACGCATGAAACAATTCACAAAATGAGGAACCAACACTCAAATCCAACAAGTATAGTCCGAGGGTATTTTCAGTAATGTTGGCAGGACATTTGGCTTGTTTCGAAAAATGGATTAAATTTGACCAGAATCGTAATATATAATCCACGGTTTTTCGATAAAATGGCTCCGAAACAAAAACGGTTCAAATTTTGGTGGTAGTCTCTAAGTATGATATAATGAGAATTTGCAAAATATTAGAGTCAAAAACTTCAGAGAAGATAAGGAAAACAGCCAAACGGTCATAAATCCATACAAAGTGACGAATTTTGAAACACATGAAACAATTCACAAAATGAGGAACCAACATTCAAATCCAACAAGTATAGTCCTAGGGTATTTTCAAAAATGTTGGGAGGACATTTGCCTTCTTTTGAAAAATTGATTAAATTTGACCAGAATCGTAGTACATAATCCACGGTTTTTCGATAAAATGACTCCGGAACAAAAACGGCTCAAATTTTTGTGGTAGTCTCTAAGTATGATATAATGAGGATTTGCAAAATACTGGAGTAAAAAAGTTAAGAGAAGATAAGGAAGCTGGCCAAAACGGTCATAAATCCATAGAAAGTGACGAACATCGACACACGCATGAAATATTTTACAAAATGAGGAACCAACACTCCAATCGAACAAGTGTAGTCCTAGGGTAGTTTCGAAAAATTGATTAAATTTGACCAGAATCGTAATGTATAATCCACGGTTTTTCGATAAAATGGCTCCGAGACAAAAATGCCTCAAATTTTGGTGGTAGTCTCTAAGTATGATATAATGAGGATTTGCAAAATATTAGAGTAAAAACTTAAGAGAAGATAAGGAAAACAGTCAAAACGATCACAAATCCATACAAAATGACGAATTTTGAAACGCATGAAATAGTTCACAAAATGAGGAACCAACACTCAAATACAACAAATATAGTCCTAGGTTATTTTCAGTAATGTTGGGAGGACATTTGGCTTGTTTCGAAAAATTGATTAAATTTGACCAGAATCGTAATACATAATCCACGGTTTCTCGATATAATGGCCCCTGGACAAAAACTGCTCAAATTTTGGTGGTAGTCTCTAAGTATGATATAATGAAAATTTGCAAAATATTAGAGTCAAAAACTTTAGAGAAGATAAGGAAAACAGCCAAAACGGTCATAAATCCATACAAAGTGACGAATTTTGAAACGCATGAAACAATTCACAAAATGAGGAACTAACACTCAAATCCAACAAGTATAGTCCTATTGTATTTTCAAAAATGTTGGGAGGACATTTGGCCTGTTTTGAAAAATTGATTAAATTTTTACCAGAATCGTAGTACATAATCCACGGTTTTTCGATATATACAATGGCTCCGGACCAAAAACGGCTCAAATTTTGGTGGTAGTCTCTAAGTACGACATAATGGAAGGAGTACAAATTTAGGTAAACGGAATACGTAAACTATTCAATGAAATGGAGGGAGTACAAATTTACTACAGTAGTCTCAATATTTTATTACGGCGGTACTTTCTAGTATTTTATTATGATATTGTTTAGAAGCCTATATTTTGTTGTTTTTTGGTACAGGGTTAGAAACCTATATAAACTACAAATTGTTTGTTTTTAAAATACAAAAAAAACAATTAATTTAAAGTTATGGTCTAAATACTACAACAATTTAATAAATAATCTTCCCGATTTGCCCTTATAGAAACTTAAACAGAAATCCAAAACCCAATTGAATTCTTGAAAACATCAACAACAACAACAATGCCGATAAATGCAATTCCACCATGAATTTGATACAATCTACGTTTGACAAGTTGAAATTTGACACTCAAGCTCACCCCGTCGACTCAGAAATCCGACACCCCCACCCACCCCGTCGGCCCCGAAATCCGACACCCCCACCCACCCCGTCGACCAAGAAATCCGACCCCACCCACCCACCCCGTCGGCCCTGAAATTCGACCCCCCCCCCACCCACCTCGTCAACCAAGCCAAATGACCCCTCGTCGAGCAATCGTAACGACCACCCCATGCAACGAGAACTTCGATTTTTATTTTCCTATTATCCACATTTACCTTGTTGTTGTTGTTGTTGTTGTTGAGTAGGAGATCAGAGTGAAGTAGGAATGTAGACGAATGAGATGAAGATGGCAAGAGAGAAAACAAATGGAGTTAAATGACATATGAGGGGTATTTTAGTCTTTGTTCGGTTTTTAATTGTTGTATTTAGACTCTTTTATTATTATATTTAGACTTTCTGAATTTAAAAACGAGGTTAAAAGGTAAAAAGTAAAAATAAATGGGGATAACATAACATCCCCACCCTATTTGAGGAGATAACAGAAGAGTGAGACATACTCCACAGCAAAAGAAGTAGAAAGAGCAAAGATAAGGAAAAAATGGCAGCAGTAGCTTCAACAGCAATCTTGATGTGCAACCCCAGAAATGTATGCTTCCAAAAAACCCAATTGTCCCTCAAATCAAAGGCAGCAATGTCTACTTCTTCTGAATTAGGGTTTATCACCTCCCAAATTTCTGGGATTCATCTTTCTCCCATTAATAAACCCTTCATTTCTTCTGCCCCTCTTACTTACCCTTCTGTTCTTCAGCCTGTTGCTCGTAAGCCCCCTTCATTTTCTCTCTCCTCTTTCTTTGATTTTATTTGCCATTTTTATGTTTTTTGTTATGATGGGTTTGCCTTAATTTCAGTCATTCTTGTTGATTACGTTTTGTTAATGGAGAATTTGGCAATTTTTAAGCTGTAAAGGTTGGAACTTTAGCTGTAATTATATGTTTCTTCTAATTGTTTAAGCTGATACGTATTGATTACTTGTGTTTCTGCTGTAAATTTGATTGAATTTCTGGAATTTTGAGCTGAAATTGGGTTGTTTTTGCTGTGTTTGGGGTTATAAACTCATTGTTTGTATATGGTATTGATGTGAATTGAGGCTGTTGGGTTAATTTAGCTTGCCATTTCCGAGTGTTGCGTATAGTTGAAGTTGCGACACTTCTGGCATGCTTGGTATGAGGGTTGATTCTTGATTGTCACGGGGTAATAGAGGCCGTGCACGGTGTACGGTTTGGTCATGGCGAAGAAAACGTTTACAGTAGTTGTTTTGAGGTTCCAATCACGTCCTGCTTGTACTGAATTGTGGTGGTTGTATACACACGATTGTCGTGTATGAAAAGCATCATTTTTGTATTCTTTTTGAGTTAGGAATATCATTGTGTTAGTACGAATGTGTGTTACGTCATTTGTGGTGATCAAAGTAGAATCAAGCATTGGGTGTCGAAATAATAAGGGAACGTATAAGACATTTTTCCGATGGATTATGGGAATAGACTGATAGTTAACCCCATAATTGGATGTGGTAGTTCACTAGTTTGGGATTTAGTTACCCCAAAACAACTTTGTACTGATTGACTCACTCGTATATGTTGAGGAAGTAAACATCGGGCAGTTTGCATCTCGTGTCAGTTTTCCGTTTGTAATGAAGTTGAATGATAGTTTTAATAATAAGTTGCATTTTCTGAGAGAACATGAAAACCACATGCTGAGAATTCTGCACTATGGTTCTATTACCAGTTGATCTTCTTGTTTCTTTGTTAAGTAATAACGTGTGTAGCGTCTCCTATGGAAGTACTTAAAGCAACATGTTGTCATTGACTCGTTGGATTGATCAATTATCAGGCAGAGTATGCCCTTTCACTGGTAAGAAATCAAACAACGGGAACAAAGTTTCATTCTCGAACCACAAGACAAAGAAGTTGCAGTTTGTCAACCTGCAATACAAGAGAGTCTGGTGGGAAGCTGGAAAAAGATTTGTGAAACTTAGGCTATCAACCAAGGCTTTGAAAACCATCGAGAAGAATGGACTTGATGCTGTCGCAAAGAAGGCAGGAATTGATCTTAGGAAGGAGTAATCGAACAAACATGTCTGTAAAATACTGAGAATAGCAGTTATATATAAGGCTTTGTAATTCTGTCATTTTTATTTTTGCCTTGCTCTGAAAAAGCTTCACTGGGTTTAGATTTTTGGGGATAATTGTAGCAATTTCATTTTATGAGAAGCCTTTTTTCACAAAATTAGATGTTCAATTGTTCACGCCACTCTGTTACGGCATCCTTTCATGGCAGCATTATCACCCTATGGGCTATGGGAACATTTGATTGTCATCGCCTCATCGGACCTGTTCTGCGTATTATCTGATAAAACCTTGCATCATTTCTCTGTAATGTTCAAGCTGCAGTACATCTTGTAAGAAAATGTTGTGGAAGTTTTACAAGACAATGATGTATTTTGGGGTTAATCCCCCGGATAGGCTGCAATCAGAGATAATCGCAGCTCCATAACCATTGACGTAGCTTGCTCGCTGTATTGCACAAGGGGTGAACATTTATTTTGTCCCGCCAGAGTGCCAATGCTGGTTATATACTGGGCACTTAACCTAAACGTTACCAAACGTCGATATGTTTAATAGATTGGGAAACCTGTATAGGTAAATAGAAAGCTAAATAGTTCTGGTTTGAAAATGTGGTCTTCATTCTTTGCTGATCCTTTCCCTAATTTAATGTGTCCTTGTTTGTGGGTAAAATATGATTTATACAAAAGATTTTCAATCGTCTCAAGTCCCAGGAAACATGGGTTTTCCTCGAGATGACTCAAGTTAGTCTCCTGTAACGGGAAGGGGGCATTATCTAAATGGTTCAACGGGAGCCGTTTCTTCAAGAAGAGCTGCAGCCTCAAAACACTCGACAGCTTCGACTGCTGCAGATGTGCCTGCACACTCTGACTTGTAGAGCAGCCCAAGTATATACCAAGCATTGTGATTAGTCCTGTCGATACGAATAGCTTGTCTGACCAAGTTTTTTGCAATTGGCAATGCTTCATCTCCAACCTGCATCATGATTTTGGCCATGGATATCAAGCTTACAACGTGGTTGGGGTCCTTGTCCAGCGCCTCCCAGAACGACTGTTGAGCTTCTTTCTCAAGACCCTGTGCTTGATACAGGACACCTGTTGAGAGAACACAGCAATTAGAAAGGTGTCAATTCATCATGATCAGGAAGGTTGTTAATACAAAACAATAACAACAGTTCTCAACTGTTATATAGAAGTTGCAGTTGCATTGCAGTTACCACTGTTGAAAGTTTATCAGCACACATAAGATATGAGCAAATATTTGAAAGTCACAAAAATAGTGCTATCACTAGTAAGCTTTAATTCATAAGCTACAAAATTATAATTATAATACTTTCAAATCAATTATCAAAGCTAGTGCCGCGAACATCATTCCATAAATATCAAAATGCCTACTCAAGCTAGATGGCAAAATTCAAGGACTCCAGGACCCTTTTCTTTGATATTTAACCCAAAAATATTAACTCGTTATTCGAGGGTGATATATCATGATCCCCACAAATGAGGGAGATAGATGGACATATATTTTCCTCCAAAAGGACTAAGGGTTAAGGGAGGCCGGATGTACATCGCCTTACCCATGTGGTTTCAACAGAATCAGGTTTGTAAAAGCATACCCCAAGAAAGCAGAATCTTCAATTGAAAACCATATTTGTTTGAGACCATTTTTGGACAAAACCATTAATTATGCTGCAGTTTTGGCAAATTTCAACCACACCCATAAAAGCAGCCTAATGCTCTCAAAACTTTACCATGGACGGCTTGAGCACCCTTGTTGGACATGAGCCCAGGTTCTCTGTTGGGTAGTTTTTTAAGCCTTTTTCGGCAGACGTCGTCCGATCAGGTTAGAGTGTGATTTTTGCCGATTTTAGGAACCTAACAAAGGTTTTTGGCCCTAGTATTTTACTAAAACCCTGGGCGCTTAGGAACTTTCACAAAAGATTGAGTTGTTTTGTTCTAGGGTCATTTTGGGCCAAAAATCGCGAACTTTACCATAGTTCGTTTTGAGCAATTTTATGAAAGGAGTCAAATGTTCTCAAAACTTTACCATAGAGAGCCTTGGAGTGTAATGGATGCATGAGGTCATGAGGGTTGGTTCCTCTATTCGGGAAGTTCTTAAAGTCCTTTCGGCACACATCACCCATTAAGGCTAACATGCGTTTATCGCCGATGATGGGACATACCATTGATTTCTGATTCTAACATCTTGCTAAAAGGCCTAAAACCCATAACTATACCTCTAAGTGATTCCACGAGAATTTTGAGCCGTTTCAATTCTAAGGCCATTTTGGACCAAGAGCGTTTGGACAGCCTTGGAGTGCCCTAGATGGCTATGAGTGCCAAACCCTTAGGACACACGTCACCAAATGAGGTCAGCGTGCACTTTTTGATGATTTAGGGAGTTATCATAGGTTTTGGCTCCAATATTTTTCTAATACCCATAATATTACCCCTAAGGCCTTCCATATACCAATTTGACCAGTTTTTGTTATGGGGGCATTTTGGGCCAAAAGTCGAGGATTATACTATTTCGATTTTGGCCAATTTTGTCTACTTTTTAAAAAGTAGCTAAATGTTCTCAAAACATTACCATGGAAACTTTTAGACTACCCTTGTTGGATACGGGGGCTGGCTCCTACCTGCAGGGGAAGTAGTTCTTACAGACCTTTCAACACATGTCACCATTGACGCCAGGGTGCTGTTTTTTGTTGATTTTCGAAAGTTGACATAGGTTTTTGTCTATAATATATTGCTCAAACCCACAATATAACCCCTCGGAGCTTCCATAAAAATGTGAGCAGTTTTTGTTCAGGGATATATTTTACCAAAAAATCGTTGATTATAGGCTACGATTATGGCCAATTTTGATCACATTTTCAAAAGTAACCTAATACTCTCAAAACTATACCATCAATAGCTTTGGACTACCCTTGTTGGATATGAGGCAGGTTCCTCTAATAGGGTAGATCTTTAAGCCTTCTCGGCATGTCACCAGACCAAGCTTACATGCGGTTTTTGCCGATTTTAGGAACCTAACATAGCTTTTTGGTTTGAGTATTATGCTAAAACCCATAATATGACCTTGCAGCTTCCATATAAATTTTGATCATTTTATGTTCTAGGGCCATTTTCAGGCAAAATTCCATGGATTACATGTACTTCAGTTTCGGCCAATTTTGACTACTTTTTTTAAAGTAGCCAAATGATCTCAAAACTTTACCATGGACAGTTTTAGAGTACCCTTGTTGGATATGAGAGGAGCTTGTTCCTCTGTAAGAGAAGTTCTTTGAGCTCTTTCGGCACACTTCACTTGTTGAGGCTTGGGTGCTAGTTTTTGTCAATTTTCTAAACCTACCATAGGTATTTGGCTATAAGATTTTACTCAAACCCATAATATGACCCCAATGAGCTCCTACAAAAATTTAAGCAGCTTTTGTTTGGGGCCATTTTTTTTTGCCAAAACCCGTTGATTACATACTTTGATTTTGACTAATTTTAATCACATTTTTTGAAGTAGCATAATGCTCTCAAAACTTTACTATAGACAGCCTTGGAGTAACATTGTTTGATATTAGGGCACGCTCCTCAGTTAGCACAGATCTTTAAACTTTTCGGCACGCGCCAATACGCCATTGATGAGGGTAGCGTGCGGCTTCTGCCAATTTTATCGCCTTTAGGGGTTTCTACAAATTATTTGACGTTTTTTTTTTCTTGGATCATTTTGGGCCAAGAATCGTGGAATGATTTTGGGACCTACCATTAATTTTTGGCTCTAACATAGGCTAAAACCTATAATATTACCTCAAGATGATTCCAAAAAAAATTGAGCCGTTTATGTACCGAAGCTATTTTGGGCCAAGAACCCATAATGTTACCTCTAATTCGACAATAATTTAAACCACTTTTGTTCCGAGACCATTTCGGGCTTCGAATCGTGGTTTATACTCTCCCGATTAGGCCAGTTTTAACAAATTCTTTGAAAGGCGCCAAATGTCAATAACTTTACCGTGGACAGCTTTAGAGTGCCCTTGATGAAAATGAGTATCAGTTCCTTTGTTAGGGAAATTGTTGAAGCGTTTTTAGCACATGTCACCCATTGAGGCTAACTCCCGTTTATTGCCGGGATTTACCATAGGTGTTCTGCTATAATATTATGCTAAATTGCTAATACCCATAATATGACCCTCGGAGGCTTCTACAAAAATTTGAGCAGTTTTTGTTCCTCAACCATTTTGGGCCACAAACGGAAATTATTTAGTTGATGCAGGCACATTTTTAAAGTAGTCAAATGTACTCAAGACATTACCATGGAAATCCTAGGCAGTACCCTTATTCGATAAAAGGCAGGTTCCTCTTTTAGGATAGATCCTTAAGCCCTTGCGGCAGATGTCACTCGTCGAGGCTAGTTTGCAGTTTTTGGCATTTTGCCGATTTTGGGAGCATGTCATAGGTTTTTGGCTCTGGCATTTGGCTAAACACCATAACATGACGTGGAGGAGCTCCCACAAAATTTTGGATCGCTTTTTTTTCCGGGACCATTTTTGGGCAAAAAAACCGTGGATTATGTACTTTGGTTTTGGTGAACTCTAAAGACTTTTTCTTAAAGGAAGCAAATGTTCTCAAAACTTCACTATACTTAGCCTAGTAGTGCCCTTGATGGATACGAGTGAAGGTTTCTCTGTAGGGAAGTTATTTAAGCCATTTTGGCACAGGAAAATTGTTGTGGCTCAAGTGTGTTTTTCGCCAATTTGGGGACCTACAATAGGTTTTTGGCTCTAATGTTTTGCTAAAAACACATAAAAATTAGAATTAGATACTTCCACAAATATTTGAATCGTTTCTAATCCATGGCCATTTTGGCCATAACCGTGGGATATATACTATGATTTCGACCCATTTGAACCATTCTTTTCAAAGTATCCAAACAATCTAAAGACTCTGCCATGGACAGTCTTGGACTACCCTTGCTGGATAATGGGGCTGGTTCCTCAGTTCATAAAAAAATACTAAGCCATTTGGGCAGACATCACCTATAGAGGCTAGCATGCGGGTTTTTTTTGCTGATGTTGGGGTTTACCATAGGTTTTCTGCTCTAATATTTTGCAAATACCCATAATTTGGTCTCTAGGTGCATCCTAGCCACTTTTATTTCGGGGCCATTTTGGGCAAAAAAAACGTGGATTATTTACTTTGATTGTGGCCAAATGTTCTGAAGTTGGTTATGAAGCTTTTTGTGTTAGGAAAGGCACTTAAGCCCTCTATGCTTATGTCATTTGTTAAGACTAGTTTGCAGTTTTCTAAGATTTTGGGACCTATAGTTTTCTAAAATACAAAATATTATATTAATAATTATAAAATTTAAATATATCTACACAAAGAATACCAAGTTTCTCCCATCACCGTAAATTCAATATGTTTATTACCTTGTGCCATCCAATAGTATAGCTTTAAGTGCCGACCTCGGAACAGCTAAAGGAAAAGAAAGAAGCTTGTGGAACTATATTCCACAATGAATACCATGGAATAATTTTTATAATCTTTGGCGAAACATTTTTTTTTTTCAAAACTCAAAGTCAAAACTTACCTTGGAATGCGTAAACGTCATATATATCTGAGAGGGAGGATTAGATGAGATAGATTAGATGTACCTTTGGAGTGGCACCTGGACGCAGATTGAGGACAGAGAGCTTCTGACTTTGAAAGGCAAAGCTCGGCATCTTGCCATCGTGATAGGTTCGTATATACATTTGCCAGGTCATGCCATGTCTCCATCTCCAGGATTTTATCTTGGTCTCTCCTCTGCCATGCAATGAAAGAAAATTAGTTTCAGGTAATCCTTCTGTGCAAACTATGCAGCCAAAAAAACTTTATGTATACGAATCTGAAATTATATTCTTTTCTCAATAGAGGAGTGTACGATGACAATGCCAATACAAAACATGAGCCAAAAGCTGTCCTCGCCTACTAAGCTCTTTGGATATTTCAACAAGTTAAGAAAACAAAGATAAATAGAATTGTATAAGATCAACAGCACACTATTTCCATACCCAGATCTTAAATCAAAATTCTGCATGAATTAGGACATTACTGATGATGATGGAGAAGTTAGCAACAAAACCTTAGACAAATCAAAGGACTGACATGCATTGAGAAATGGTGTATACCTCGAGATGTTTTTTCCCAATGCCAAAGCTCTTCCTTCGAACTTGTAGAACCGCAAGGAGATGAGTATATGTCTTTATCGCATTCTTTGTTTGTCCTTGAGCAATTTGCAGTTTGGCTTTGGTCCTCAGCAGTTCTGCATGTTCCCATATCCCTGTCTGCTCCACAGCTGCATCGATAACGGATTCTGCATCAAGGTAACGCTTCTGAGCAGATAATATTCGAGCTAGAAGAACCCATCCTTTGGTAGCAGATCCATTTTCAAGCTTCAAGAGCTTCTTTGCATAAGTTAGTGCAGTATCCAACTTCCTTTGCTCAGCATATTCTAGCGAGAGATGATATATTACATTAGTGTCCGTTCCTTTTGACAGCTTTTCAGCAGTTGTCAATGCGTCTAAGGCTTCAGATTGCAACTGTACCCTCTTCGAGTCTGAAGTAACGTTTCTGGATTCTACTGAAAATAAAGTACCTAGGAAGCAGCTTGCATTACTGCTAAGGTGTCTACATTCTCCTTCAAGTCTCATGGTTGCTTTGACAGCATAATCTAGCCCTTCTTTGGACAATTTAGCGTCGTTGACACAAATTTTTGAAGCTAGTAGTAGGTCCAGGGTACAGTCTAAGTTTTCTCGGTCATTAAGAAGGTTCTTCAACAGGTTTAAACTAACCTGATCTTCACCTTCTCCATGGTAACAGAGAGCTAGGGTTCTACATTTCTCATTTCTGTCTATGAGAGCTTCAGGCAACTCCTCTATTTGACGGGCTAAGGTCCCTAAGTCTCCTGATACAGACAGAGCAAAAGAGAGATGATCCAAAATTGATGGATCCCACTCTATTCTTCTCTGCAGAAATTTCCCGAGCAAAAGCAACAGAAGAAGAATTGCCTCTTCTATATTGTTTCTTGGGATAAATGCTCCTTCTGCTTGGAAACGAAGCGTCGGCGGATTTGCATCGATGCCACTGTATAAAAGAAATACTGCAAACTCTTTTTCAATCCTTGCTCGAGTTTCCACTTCAAGATCCCAACTAAAGAGTAATGCTTGGCGGTAAGATGCTATTACTTTATGGGGCTTTCCTGCAAGTTTCCACAACTCAGGTAGCAACTCTACCGCCTTGTTCAAGATCTCCAGAAGCTTATAGTTGGTGGAAAATCTTCCATTCAAACCCCCCGGTACTGAAGACTCCACAGTTTCCAGGATTACTTGGCATGATTGAGCAGCTTCTGCATACAGATACAGATTTGATATGATATTCGGCATGGTGTGAATTGAACACATGTAATTTCAAGAAAGAGGAGAGTAAAAAGAACTCTGATCTTATCAGGATCATACAAAATGAAACAACGAAACCAATATCATGCTGATCTACAACAAAGCCTTAGTCCCAAGATGAATTTAGGGTCGGCTAACATTTTAAATTCATCACAAAAAGCATCATTAAGTGAAAGGAATGTATGATTGGAAGGCTTTGATAGAGTAGCTCATAATATCAAGCCAATGCAAAAAATCATAAAATTTACACTTCAAAGGTGATCCCAAACAACAATTTAGTGTTACGAACTTATTTATGATGGATATGGCCATTTGGTCACAGTTAGCCATAGAGGACAAATATTTACATCCAATCTGACCAAAAGTGAAGTTGGTGGTGAACAGAAGCGACAGTACAACAAGAAGGAAAGCTGACAATGAACAGAAGTAACAGTACAACATGAAGGAAAGCTGCCAGTGAACAGAAGTAACAGTATAACATGAAGTAAAGCTGCCAGTGAACCGAAGTAACAGAGTACAGAACAACAGGAAAATTTGGGGACAGTGACCATAAATCAATTCAAATCCTGAAACTCAGAACTCTTTGGTACATATGATTTGCCTACTTCAGTCTTTGAGTTAGTAACACAAACAATTATGCGGAACACACATTTCGGTTCCTCTAGTTGCATGGTTAGATATGGTCGGATTGGATTTAAATATTTGTCCCCGTAGGTCTAAACTTCCAAATATTAACCGAGCAGCAAATATAACTTCCCAGTTCCCACACTCAAGGTATCTCTTCAACTTAGCATTGCTCCTTAATCTCCATGCTCTGCATCTGGAATATTAAACCCAAGATCTTGAGCTCAGAGCTAAAGCATACTTAATGAACAGTGAAACGTTCCAATAACCGAAGAGCACTCCATTCTTCTATGCCTACGTACTCCGTAATATATTTCATTCAAAGAAGAACCCTTATGTTTGCATATTCACCCAGAAATAAGTTTTGAGCCTAGAAGAATATCACGAAGATCCTATATGTTCCATGATCTTTCAGTGGGAACATATTTGTTCGCAAAGCAACTCGGGACACCAACAACCTACCCAATTAATTCCTGCATAAAGTGTTCAAGGCTTCAAGCCCACTAACCGCATAAAAGTACTCACAACACCACGATGAAAGACTTGTTTCAGAAAAGCGCGCCTGAGGCACGCCTAGGCGCAAGGCGCACTGAGGCACAGGCGAGATCGCCTCAGAAGCTTGAGGCGCACCCGAGGCGCAGGCTCTGAGGCGCACAACTGTGCAATTTCGAATTTTATTTCTCTTGTAACCTTATTTCTACCCTTCCCTTTGCCCCTTAATCCCTAGTTTATACTTCTTTACCCATTGGCCCTCTTTAAATACCAAAAAAGGGGTTATTTTCTGCAAAATATGGTTTTGAATAATAGAAGTTTGTTCACTAAATGAGTGCGCCTCGTGTGCATGAGGCGTGCGCCTTCGCCTCACGCCTCGCGCCTCATCGCAACGGCCCCCCAGCGCCTTGCGCCTCCTTACACTAAGATGAAAGATAATCTCAATTACAGGTTGGACATGAGTGTATGATAAAAAATTAAAAGGACCACGACACTGGGGGAGCAAAGAAAAAAACTCTTACAGGTTATAAATGAGATATAACAGATTCATTGCAGGCAATGTTTCACAAGGATGATCATCGCATAACCATGATCCTCAAAAAACAATCAGAAAATATATATAAATTGTCAAAATACCTTCAAGTCTTCCAAGAGCCTTCAAGGCTTTTGCTTTGAGCAAAATAGCTTCGAAGAGGAGACTGACCGCATGGAGAGACATGAGCGGCACACAATCACTCTGAGAATGGCGCCTTTGTGGCTCACATCTCCTGCTTAGTGCAACTTCGATATTCGGTCGTACAGCTTCTATGTCAATGCCTTCAAAGACGCGATATGCAGCTTCCATGTTACCTTTCTGGTACTCCAGCCTTCCTAATAGAGCTCTGGCTTCCTGCACATCGTAGAAGGACTTATACGACCTTGTTGATAAACAATGTTTCTCGATTACTCCGCAGCAGCCTAATGTAGTCAGCAACCGTCTCATTTTCTCTCTAGAATTGATTTCACAATTGAAGGCTAAGTCCCAAAATGATTTGGGATCGACTAGCACAAATTAACTTTTTCGAGATTGGAGGCTAAAGTCACAAAGAAAAATATAAGGCGCTGTCAAGGAGATCAAATATCTCTCAATGATTGAGGATGGTATACAAAGAATCAGACACCACGCTCGTTGATTGGTCTAAATAAAAATCTTAGCTGTCTTTCCTTTCCCAGACTAATTTTTCACCTTTTCTGAAGTAAGTAAGAATATAGGTTTGGCTAGAAGATATCAGGATAGAGGAGGGAGGAGGAACACAGTTTGTTTTAGGAACCTACTAGCATAGGCACCAAGCCTCGAGTAGAGGCTATAGTAATAATTATCGAAATGCCAACTCGCCAGTGCTTCATGCATATATGGAAGTAGTCACCTTTTAACTCGAGGATTAATTTCCTGAATTATATAAAGCCTGCGGATCCTGACAGATCGCAGCAACCTGTACATCTAGCCAAGTTTTTATTGAAAGAAAATTGTATTCGATCATTTAATTCACCTCCTTACCACACTGCCTGAGAAAAGTACAAGCTAAACTTACATAAATTCAATGTGTAAACTCTTCCAGATTTTCGATCTCCACCTATGGCAAGTGTTATTATCTTTTACCATATTCTGTATAACAGTTAAAGAGTGGGGCGGAGATCATAATTGCAGCACTTTCAACTAAGATTATGATAGAAAACTTTTCAAGCATGCATGGGAAAGAAAAGCTACTACGTAAACGACTTTAGGTTATTGAGCCACGTAGAGGAACCATAAAAAATGACCAATCGCCTTGAATCTTAACAAGAACACAATATCTCCAGCTAATAGGCAGCGACAGCAGCAAAAGTAAGACTGCAAGTACATTTGCCCACATAAAGGTCAGATATGTCAGACATCGTCTAAATGCTGGATCAGGGATCTAGATAGGCAGATACGCCAGAGACCATCTACTGGATTCAGACCCCCCAGCATGCCAGTAGGATGATGATCAAGGAGAAGAGTCTTGTACATGAAAAGTAACAAAATGAAAATGTTGGGATGAATGATGATAAAAGACAAGAGAAGACAGCTCTCAGGCTTTGGTTTCCTAGCTGATAGGATACTAAAAAGCGGCAGACTCAGCACCAAGCTACATGAAGTAAAGTGTATCTTAAACATGGAAGGCAGAGAAACACGCCCCCACCTTCTGCCAAGCGAAAGGATCACAAGGTTTCACAAGAAAATAAAGAAACGAATACGTGAGTTGCTTCAGATAAGAACTAGTGCTAGATACAATTTCCAACTGCAAATCCTCTACTGCGTAAATCTTATTCGTTCTCCCACATTGCAAAAACAATCACTAATAATTGAAGTCGTAACTAAAGGGCATTAATAGACAAACCTCATAGTTCAGGTAACCACTTGCACGGAGAGATGATTCAGCTTCTTCGAGGTTGTTTGCTTTTGCCTCAGCTTCTACATCACCCACTCGAGCAGAAAACCCCCCTGCTGAATAATCTCGAGTAGCCAAGGACGACTCTGATGATTCCACAACATCATCATCTCCGCTCACTTGCTTCCCTAAAAAAATACACTTCATCATCGTCCTCAGCCTGCCTCTACCACCAAGTAGCCGCCTTTTTGTACGAGGCGTTGCTTTCATATTACTAACAGGAAGTTCTTTTACACCCACCAATGCACATAACAACAAACGTCAGACAAACTCTTCAAAACAGATACCAACAAGTAACAATTATGCCCTAGAAACAAACACAACAGCAAGCGTTCGACAAAACAATTTTCGACATTTTCGACTTTTTACTACTCCGAACACTCTCTTCGGACACAAGTCACACACCACAAAAGAACAATCGAAGATAAAGTTACAAAATTCCAGACTTAAAATTCTCCGCAAATTAAGCCCAAACCCCCAAAACCCTTTTTGTCATCATTCCCGAAATGATTTGGAGTAAGCTAACATGAATCGTCACGAATACACACCCAAAAAAACATGCAAAACCCAAAACCCTGACCCTAGTTCTCCACATCATTAATCAACCAAAACTAATGTAACACCAAATTAATCACAATTACACAATGAATAAAGCAAAATTAATTCACAATTAATCAAAATTAACCAAATAAAGATTAAATTCAAATGATTAGAACAACCCATTAATCAATAAAGCATATAAAAATCATAAAAAAAAAAGCATAGGATAAAAAGAAGGATTTTTAGAGAGAGAAAAAGAAAGGGTTACCTGTTGATTGAAAAAAGGGAAAGAATGAGCCCACAAAATGTCAAACCCAGAACACATATTTGCTTAATTATAAGTTCAAAATTTGTGATTTATATGGTAAGAATCCAAAGACCCACCTACCAATTTAATCCCTTTAATCTCATTCTTACCCTTTTTTTTACTTTCTTATCCAAATTTGCACAAAAATGGTAGCTTTTTATTATTATTATTATTTGGCTAACAAAGAAGAAATATTGGGTTTTTTTACAATGCGTAAATATTTACACACTGATTTTTTTTACTCAGTCTTTGTTTTACTGGGATTTGAAGAGGGTTTAAAAGGAAAGAGATTGGTTGGGTTATTGTTTGCGTAATGAAGAAGAGAAAGAAGTGAAGGAAGAATGTCTTTGTGGGGTCCTCTTTAAGTCTTTCTTCTTTGGATAAACGTTTCACACAAAGATATAATCATTTGTCTATAGCTTCTCGAGTACACTGATATAGTCATTTGCACTTAGGGGTTCAAAATAATTAGCCAAATGTGAGCTACAAGCCTACAACTTTGAAAGTTCGATTATCCCGAGTAAGAAATAAGATTATTTATGCGTCATGACTTTAGTTGATTTTTATCGGGGATGTAAAAAGTAGGAACTACTCTATGTTTGAAAATGTTGCTCAGTAGACGGTATGATTGAGATGAAATGCTGAGGCGTATGAACTGTTTTGATTTGAATTTGATTGGCGGTTTTATCTAATCAAAATGTTGATGCATTAATATAGTTTTAATTCCTTATATAAATAATTAATAATTTCAATTATGCCCCTCCTAATCCTCGACCTCGCCTCCTAATCCATCTAGGCCACCATACTCTCCCCTTGCATCGCCTTCTTGTCCTCCACGGTCACCAACACCGCCTCTCGATCCACCAACACTACTCCTCCAATTCCAATACGACCACTAACACGACCTTTGGTTATCTGTTTGTAGTGCATGCGTCCATTCAACGTGTTTCGTGTTACTGAGAGTAGTGTTAGTAACATCTAAAATTAAATTAAAAAAAAAAGAAGGACACTTTCAATAATAGGGATCTAAAAAATGGCAAAAAAAATTAAAGATTTCAATTAATTTACATATTATTTGAGGCGTTTCAATGAATGTTATCAAGATTGTGTTGCATATTAGATGGATCTCATATATAAATAAATAGTCGATACTTTTAGGGAAATGATGGACAAGATATCTATTGATACAAACATGGATAGGTAAGGGCAACATTATTCCTTTTTTCTAGGGCGTAAAATATTACTTCGTAAATCACTTCAGTCATGCAAGAACAAAATGTAATAAGTTTGTTTTTTTTTTGGAATACGTTAGTAAATTATTAAAATTTCAAATAAATTACATAATATATTATTTTAATCGTCTCAACCTCAACAAACAATGCTTACACAAGTATTATGAACCTCCCACTGGTACTCTGACAGCAATATCACAAATCGATACATGTTTTCTTGTTAACGTGATTATCAAAAGCTCACTCCAATAAATAGATAGAAATTAAGTCCTTGCATATATAAATTAATGATGCCCTCCTCCAAATCCTCCACCACCACCACCACCGCCGCCTCCTCCAAATCCGCCACCACCACCACTACCGATTCCACCTCCAAATCCACCACCTTTTCCAAATCCTCCTCCGATGCCACCACCTTTCCCAAAGCCTCCTCCGATACCTCCACCAATTCCAGCACCTTTCCCGATACCACCACCAAAACCACCACCTTTCCCAATGCCACCACCTATACCACCACCCTTTCCAAAGCCGCCACCACCTCCTATACCGCCACCTTTCCCGATGCCACCTCCAAAACCACCACCTTTCCCGATACCACCACCCTTTCCAAAGCCGCCACCACCTCCTATACCGCCACCTTTCCCGATGCCACCCCCAAAACCACCACCTTTCCCAATACCACCCCCCAAACCACCACCCTTTCCAAAGCCACCACCACCTCCTATACCACCACCTTTCCCGATGCCACCTCCGATACCACCACCCAAACCACCACCCTTTCCAAAGCCACCACCACCTCCAATGCCACCACCTTTCCCGATGCCACCTCCAAAACCATCAGCTTTCCCGATGCCACCACCTAAACCACCGCCCTTTCCGAAGCCACCTCCAATGCCACCACCTTTCCCGATGCCACCTCCAAAACCATCAGCTTTCCCGATGCCACCACCTAAACCACCGCTCTTTCCGAAGCCACCTCCAATGCCACCACCTTTCCCGATGCCACCTCCAAAACCATCAGCTTTCCCGATGCCACCACCTAAACCACCGCCCTTTCCGAAGCCACCTCCAATGCCACCACCTTTCCCGATGCCACCTCCAAAACCATCAGCTTTCCCGATGCCACCACCTAAACCACCGCCCTTTCCGAAGCCACCACCACCTCCGATACCACCGCCTTTCCCGATGCCACCTCCAAAACCACCACCTTTCTCGATGCCACCACCTAATCCACCACCCTTCTCGAATCCGCCGCCACCTCTGATACCACCGCCTTTCCCAATGCCACCTCCAAGACCACCACCCTTTCCTATGCCACCACCTGCGCCTCCACCAATGTCATGACCGCCCCCAATGCCTCCTCCTATGCCATGACCACCTCCTAACCCAGCTCCACCGCCGGTATCACCTCCTAATCCACCACCAGCTCCTTCCCCAGCACCATCTCCTAATCCACCACCACCACCAGTTCCTCCTCCTGCACCACCCCCTAGCCCACCTCCTCCAGCACCGCCTCCTAACCCACCTCCACCACCAGCTCCTCCTCCTGCACCACCTCCTAACCCACCACCACCACCAGCTCCTCCTCCTGCACCACCTCCTAACCCACCACCACCACCAGCTCCTCCTCCTGCACCACCTCCTAACCCACCTCCACCACCAGCTCCTCCTCCTGCACCACCTCCTAACCCACCACCACCACCAGCTCCTCCTCCTGCACCACCTCCTAACCCACCACCACCACCAGCTCCTCCTCCTGCACCACCTCCTAACCCACCTCCACCACCAGCTCCTCCTCCTGCACCACCTCCTAACCCACCACCACCACCAGCTCCTCCTCCTGCACCGCCCCCTAATCCACTTCCTCCTCCGAATCCACCACCTCCACCAGCTCCTCCTCCAAAGCCTCCACCATCACCTCCTCCGGCACCAAATCCTCCTCCAAGGCCCCCGCCTTTACCAAAGAAGAGCTTCTCATCCTCTTCACTCCTCGATATAGCCACATTTCTAGCATGCACGCTTGATATGGCAATGTTAAAGCAAACCAAAAACAACAAACAAAGTTTCTTTGATCCCCCCTTCATTTTGTAGAGAGTTCTTACGTACGTAGTATAGATTTAGTATTGTTGTTGCTGAAATTCTGTGCATATCAGGGGTTTATATAGGGGGGTTTAAGGATACATACGGCACTAGCCAGCTAGAAAGTGTATGTTAACAGAAGTTTATGCATTAAATTCTAACTCCAACTACCAACTGCTGTAACTTTTTTATACTATACTATGGTGAATAATGCATCATTTCTTGATTAAAACCAACTATTGGACGGTCACCACATTTGTTTGTGGTCTGCTTTTGCACTTCTTTATTCTACTCATTTAAGAGCTAAATCTTAGTTCATTGATCACAAAAAAATTTGTTGAAAGCAGAAAAATACATGAAAAATGTCAACTAGCAAACTGGAAAATCTGAATTAAATGATTGACGGTAACCAATTGGTGCAACTTTGGTCTGTCTTTTTGGTATGCACATACACCATACACGTTCACGTTCATGAAAATGTTGTGCAAATTGTACTACTTCTACATGATGAGTTTTTTTCCTTTTCTTTTTTGAGAGATACTAATGAGTTGATAGGATTAACTTTTCATGATTTCATATGTATGGTTGATCATCAAGTGCGACAACAACGATAATCATAAATTGTTAGTAGTCTTAAAATAAACAATGGTCGGAAATAGAAATGATCACATAATCTCGTTATTTTTAGGAGGATAGTTGGATTCATTTATATATACTATTTTGATCTACACATGCATCTACCTTTAGAATGCACCATACACTGGAAAGTGCATTACCCAAATACATACTACACAAGTAGCTAAATATATATCGTCACTTTGATTATGTCAATATCGCATATAACTATAATACTGTAGTCTGTAGGAGTATATGCTAGACAATAGACTAATATAGTAATATAGTTTATGTGATGGTAACGACTCCTCCTTTAAAGTAGGCCTACGATGGGTCGAAATGAGGTTTTTTTGTTCTTAAGATCGAACATTATTATTCAAGATGAGCATGCCATACACTAAATTGGATATTTGTAGCGTAAACAATAATGCACACCTAGCTATTTTAGTCTATGATCATGAGTAGCATAGTAGACAACAGATCAATTTACAGGAATTTGTTGCATCACATTGAATGCAATTGGAGGAATTTTTTTTCAAGATCCATATTAATTCTTCATCTACCAAGCACATGAGGAAAGACCCCACTCTTCTTAGGTTATTTGGAGTAACTCTTCCAATAATTGGCAACAATATAAAAAAAATGTGCTATTTTGTGAAACCGTTTTGTAAATTTTTTTACAAATTGATACGTTGAATATTGTAATAGTTTACGACAATATCAATATGCTAATAATGTTTGATCGTTAAGTGTCTACACTCGTTTATAATTCTCTATCGTTCACCCATACGGGCCATACCCATAAGTTATTAGTTATTACTCATTGGTTATTACCAATTGATCGAGCATTAAAATTGAGCACCATTATTATATTGTTGTTCCCACAGAGTTTTGGATTAAAACTCTAATGTTTTGCCGCGTAAATCATAAGGAATTGAAGGAGGAGGACCCACGTGCTGCCAGCCCTTGTTTTGGACATTATTCCTACGTACTAGTGTACTACTCCTGCATTTTGGAGCAAAAGTCTTCGCTCTTTGTGTTTGCATTGAATGTTTGGGCCACTTTATATGCGTACTCGTTTATGTTCTTGAACGGGTTCATTCATTCGTTGCGTTTGATAAAACTTAAAAGTTGCGTTTGAGTAGTATGGAGTACTAGTTTACAATTCATTTTTTCTGCTTGTTTGTTCGATAATTAGCTTCGCCTAGATTAGCTAAATAAGTAGAGAACTCGCCAACTCGGTCGTGTTAGTGCTCTATAACATGTACACTAGCTAGGTAAACGAGTTGAGCTCCAACATTGTAGCAACTGCTTGGTTGGCTCATCCCGGACCCTTGTGATAAGTGATCAGTATGATCACAATAGATACTCCATCTGTTTTATTAGGTTTTTTACGTTTTTGTTTGAATACCAATATGTGAAAAAAAAATTCAAACAAAACGTAAAGGATGTGAAACAAAAACGGAGGTCATATAGTATGTAGAGGTTGTAGATCAGACATCTACAGAAGAAAGAGTTTCAAAAAAAAAATCAACAAGTGGGCTAAGTCCATGAATTTGTCCGGCATGACTTTAAATATTGGCCCATCCTTTTTATCCAATAAGCCCATTTTACCAATCTTTAAGTTTGTGGGCTCTGGCCCAAACATATGGCTATGTTGATCGGCCCACAAACGTATGTCCTGCCCGGCCCATTCAGTCCAAAAACCCAATACAACAATGCCCAGCCCAGATGTAGTCTAGCCCACTTTCCATATGGGCTGAGTTCGAGTCACAGGTTGAGCACCATACCGGGCCAAGCACAGGCAAATGCTATGGTCACCACGGTCTCATACAGTCATACGAGACTTAGTCATATTTTATACCCTAAATCACTTGGACCAATTGATATCAACATAAAAAAAAATTTCTACAAAGGTAAGAATAAACACGCAAGCATATAAAGTGAGTTGACCCTTCTAATCAGAGTATCACCTAACTTATCTGACGATAAGATACAAGAGAGGAGAGACTCCCAAAAGACATTTTCAAATCTCAGCCTAAGGCTTGTCCTTGGAGAAAGTAAAACAAATTATGACTAGCTCATGAACATCAATATTATTACCAGTAATTTTAACTTTCCAAATTTGTGGAGATTTAACTCGTGTTTAGTAACGCCAATGGTTTCGCCATCATTTTAGAAAATTAACGAAATGTTATTCTACCACCATTCAATCCCGAATTCCTAATGCTTGGTTCCGGTGGGTGATCGATGGCTATATACACACACATTAGTATAAGCCTATTAAAATCAAATTAATCATACAAATGTGGTCAATTGGGGGTGAACAAATTATTTAGGTTACATCATGTGGGGATATGTCGCATAACATAGGGAGGGAGCAAGATAAGTCATTGATCGACCCCTTTGAGGAGAAACATATATAATCAGCCTAATTCGTGACTTTTTTCACACTCAAATTCTTATTCCTTGGTCCTATACTACTCCTATTCCCCTATTGCTAATCCCTCCATGAGTTTCATGTTTCCGTCATGAGCGAATTCTACAATAACTTTTGTTCGATATTGTTTTTTACTCCGTATTTTTTTAGTTTGTTTATTTGACACCAAAAGCGATTGATCGGATTATATTATTGTTACGTTCACCACTCAAATCTTTGAGTGATAACTTAAAATTTTGTGATTTCCAAATTGAGATCGAGAAGTAGAAACCTTCGAAAGCAATTAAGATGGATGATGAACACCATTTTGTTGGCAAAAAGTTTTTTTCCCGGCCGGTAACGTTTGAGTGAATTTCAAATCAAAAGAATTGGTGGAAGATGTGAATTTATATTGGTCAAAATTATTTTTCATAATCCTTATATTAGTAGGATTCTGATTCCTCGTCATGGTTAATTGGGAACAGTGTTCGAGAATGAAATTGTCGTATTCAATCTGCCAAAGATAACTAGAGCTATTTAGGGATTGGGTAAGGTCTAGGCCAATTAACTAAATTGAGAAAAGACAACAATAAAATATGATAGACCGAAGATTAGATTTTACAATTTGCCAAATAAACCAATCAAATGAGAAATGGATGACACATTTCGACTTGTTTCTTATTACATGTATGTCAAATTGACAATCAAGTCTAGATTTTTAATTAATGTAATTAAGCTACAAGTTTATAAAAGGTGGTTGATACTATTGAGCCAACGATATAATGCAATACAATTGACTAGTACTTTAACCAGGGTTGTACAACCGCACAACAATTAAGGTTGTGAAACTCTTTTGGTCTGGTTAGGTGCGATCCTTCCATCCAAATTGTTCTTAGATCAATTGATACAAACCTTCTAATAGGCTAGCTAGCTTCACTAGAAAGACTCATTTATTTACAAGTAAAAAAACACCTCATCTAACGCTTTTTTACTGTTGCCAATTAACGAATTGCGTCCTCTAAAATTGAATGTTGTATGTTTTTAGTATTTTATCTCTTCCGTAATCGAAAAAATCACAATTAAGTAACAAAATTAAGATGATCATACAAGATTGATATAATAATAATTCATCTATGGTAAGAAATTTGTCCCATTAATTTCATCTATCCATGTTCATAGGACCACACCACACCTTATCTTTCTCTCATATCAAAATATTCAAAAAAAAAAAAAGTTTAAAAATAACCATATAGAGAAAATCGGAGGTGTTTTAAATTTTTAATCCAATGCGGAGAGGCACACACTAGTTAAACCTAGACCCACATCACTTGATTAATCTCTAATCACAGTCACCAGGTCAAGGCACGTGTAATATCATCAAAAGATGGGAGAAAATCCAAAAGGGCCATTTCGTCATTTTACAAACCCTTCCATGGCAGTTTCGTAAATAGATCAACTTCCAAGGCCCATTGAATACCCTCATACTATATATATACCCTAACCCCCCTCATTTGCTCACATTCTTTGTCCCCATCTTTTTTTTTTCCCCCTCTCTATCTCTCTTCTTTCTCTTATCTTCTTTCTCACGCTTCCCTCCCCACTCCCTCTCTCCTTCGCCGGCGACCGTCAATTTTACGGCCACCGTGGGCCACCACTTCCTTTCAACTTCCCCCTACCCCACCTTTTTCTTTTATAAAAAAAAAAGGAAAATAGAAAACTGTCCAATTTAAAATCCACTTTTTTTGGGTTGGTGTAAAATTACCATTTTGCCCCTGGAACAAGTGAGTTGTCTGTATTTAGCCAGTGGTTATATAATAGGAATAGCGAATGACCAAATTGCCCCTGGAAAGGTAAAAAAGAGAGGGGCAGACGTGGCAATAAAAAACGGAGGGTGAGGATGAACCACTCAAGTCGAGGCGTGGTGACAGCCACACGGAAGCGTAAAGATAGAGGAGGGATTGAAGACTCATCGTTTTATAGCCACAAGGGTAGTTTCGTCGACAAACAAAATCAATACAATCAACATCAACTCCACAACAAAAATACTTATAATAACCACAAAAATACGGTGTCGTTTCCCGGTTCATCCCGGTTGGTTCCCGAACCGAGTTTAGGTGCGTCGAACCAGGTTTTAGCGGGTTACATGGCGTACGAGTTTTTAACCAAGGGTACTCTTTTCGGGCAGAAGTTCGACCCGGCCCGAGCCGAAGCGATGCCGGTTTCCGCCGCCGAGCCGAAGCGGCGGCCGTCTGCGGCTGAGCCGGTTGTCGTTAAGCCGAACGGGAAGAGCTACGCTGAGGTGGCGCAGCTGTTAAAGGGAGATGGCGGGGCCCATATCCCAGGTATCGTCAACCCCACACAACTCGCTCGGTGGATCCAGATGTGATCGCGAAGCACAAATAGTACGAGGACCCGAGTTTGTTGTACACGGGTCGGGTTAGAATGGGAGTACGTGGCGTGTCTCCATTGGGTGGAACATTCTCTTTTTTTTTCCTTGAATCGTGATTGTTACTCTACAATTTACAGAATCACAAAGCCACAAATTAAATTTTTTGTTGTTGTTGTTCATGTTAATATTTTGTGCATCAGAGAGAGAGATAGTTGTATGGCGGGGTTTGTTATTGATTAAATTGATTTTAATCAATTAATTTCAAAATTACAATGTAATGTAATATGTTAGTGATAATGCAAGAAATCCCCCCCCCCAAAAAAAATGTTTTTTATTTTATTTTTAATCTTAGTTTCGCAATTCAAACTCGAATAATGTTGTTGTTGTTGTCGTCGATATTGTTTTGACGTGTTTGTGATTCGATCCAGTTTTGACGTGTTTGTGATTCGATCCAATTGCAAGTTCTTAGTGTCACGTTTGCGATTTTAGAGTATACGATTGATTGATAATGGAAGAGGCGTTACCAATGCCGCACAACAAACTGTGTGCATGCTATATGCATGTGAAGTGATGCGAGATGCTAATCTATGGGATTTTTATACACGATTTTGATTTCATTTGGATTTTATGATTATGAAATATGATTATGATTTATGAATGAATGAATGGTGTCAACATTGGAAAATATAGGTTGTTAGGATGGGATTATTGTTCTCGTTACGGCGTTAGTTGTTGTCGATAAAGATGTAATAGGCAGTCGTTGTGATTATTGATCGATCATAATCGAGAACTCGAGTTAAGTCACTAGTGCATTGCGATTTTTTGAGACACGGTTTTGAATGTGGCATATATAGCTGAAAGTTTCTTGCCATTGTGTGTGACTTTGTGAATGTTCAATTGCTTCCACCCCTACTCTTACGCAATAGGAAAGAATCTACCATTTAATGTATTTTCGATTATTGAATGATAGATTCAATGTTTTGGAGTGGTCTACAGTCTACATAACTCACCCGATTTCGTGTTTTAAGCTCAATTGTGAATTTAACGCTATTAATTATGGTTTGTTTTCCAGATTTGAAGCGCATTTTTGTAACATAGACTTCCTTACAAAGGTAGTTAGTTACTCTTTACGTAGAATGGATACTTTGCCAATTGTCACTTGTATAGGCCAAACCCACCTCCATTCAAGTCCGTTACTCTATAGTCTATACATGTGATGAATATCTCCAATTATGCAGTAAGTCTGTATTGACATCCGATAATATAATTCACCGAAAATCGAAACAAGAAGATAAATGTTTTACCAACACGCCTCTTTCAATAAGAATTACTATCTCCATATAATAATAACTTATTTTGAGTTCACAATTAACCATAGGTTTGAAATCTTCACATTTTAACTCAAATCTTAGGTGTCCTACCTCTTGATTAGGTCTTAGGTGTAGGCCTATTGTCTCACTGTCAGACGACATTCTCTTACTAGGTGTCATAGTAGGCCCAAGTCTGAATTGGATTCCGGCCCGGCCCAATTAGTGTACGATTGAAATGTGAAACCTTTACATAAAATTGCTGCTCCCCAAAGATTGGGAAGTAGAACATTCAAGCTGTGACTCCAAATGCAATCTTAGAATGACCACTAAAAATGTCGGAATACAGTTCTCTGCTCGTATATAAGTGTATAATCCCGACCCCGTTTAGTGAAAAGAAACGAAGCTCATATATAGCTGCGTCCAGGCCATGAACCACGGGTCTTAACGTCTTACAGACTTAAAAAGAATAATGATACATTGATACATACTCAACAACACACTCGTCTTACAAACAATGACGATACTTAAATCACTTATACAGTCGTACATCTGAAATTATCTTCAATGGTCCTAAATTTTCAGCACAGCAGTAGTTGGATTTGCCTTTGAAGCTATCGATAGAGGGTGAAAATGCAGCATTGCATTTCAATTCTAGGCCGCCTTAATGGCAGATCTTGCATTAAGATTGAGGAAGATCGCCCTGCATTCAACAAACCGAACCAAATCCGTTTAATAATAATGCAATCGCTTTTTACCCTTACTGTCATTGAACTCATCTCTGTCTGCATTACTGCAGTAGTATTCTGCTACTTATATCAGCTTTTTACAAACTCAACTCCACCCTCTCAGTCACTCCAGGCTAATTAGTAATCCAAAATTTACAAACTCGGTTTCTGTTAGAGGATTTGGAAGTATTCCTTATTGTATTAGGAATATGATTAGGGAATATTAGACTTATGGTAGGAATAGGATTATGGAATAATAGGAGTAGATCTCCGCCTTGCGGTACAAGTTATGTAACGATATAAATAGGGGTTCACCCCTCATCAATAACAGGACAAAACTATCTTTCCCAAACCTAATTCTAGTTTATCATGGTATAGGACGACAACACAACTATCTTTCCCAACCCTAATCACATCTTATCAGTTTCTTTCAAACTCTTAGCAGATTGTTCGTAACAACATGGATATGAAAAGAAGTATAGTAAAGGAAAAGGGTCAGAAATATAAGAGATAGAGATACTGACCAGCAAGAAGCAATAGAACTGTGAAACAAGACTCGCAGTTGCAAAGGCATGTACTGGTAATTAATCCAGTTAACGATTGGCCAAAACTGCGACAAGAAACCAACTTAAGTAAACATTACCATGCCGTTCCTGTCACTAAAACCAATATTGGCGTCCACAAACATCGCCTTACAGCCCTCGTGAAATTATCTTTAGAGATGAGGAGTATTCATTACCTTCCAAGAAGTTAGCTGTATAGTAGGATAGTCTTTCTTGACCTTGCTCTTAACCATAGGCCATGTTCTCCCTGATTCAATACAGTAAGACGGACATCTCAGTCATCAGCAAAACAGAACTTCAGTTCAACATAAGCAATGTTATCATACAAGAACACCTAAATTTTCCGATTTATGTGAATGCTTCCATTTTGACACATATGCCATTTTGTGAGGAGACAGTATCAGGGTCAGCTGTAGACATCTAAGTGCGACAGTGAGGACAGCTCCCTCTCACTTTAAACCGAAAAAGAACACTAAAACAAAATTTTATCTGATGCATTGCAAGCCTCAATCTCCCTAAAAAAATGGCCTTTTAGGTGTACAGATATCAATATCAGCATTAGCTAGTCCTGTATGTAAGACAGGCGGCGAGCAAATTGCTGATGATCAGTTCGGGTTAAAAAGGTAACGGTATTACACTACAAATTGGCCCTGGGTAAAAACTAGGTCGACTCCATGCCCAGCATATTGTTAAGTTGCTAATCATCAAAATCAATTGCTCCGATCAGATGTATAGCAATTTCGATTGATATTACATAGTAAAGAGATCCCAACACGACATATGGAACTTGAAAAATTACAGTCCACAGAAACAGTGGCAAGGTATTCTACAAAACATAAGAAGAAGAAGAACAATAATAACAAGCGACAGCATTCAAAACCGATTACATATAACATTAGGACATCGAAACCAGCATACCTTCAACAATAAGACCATAATACATCATGAATAACAAGTTGTTGCATGGACTGATAGTTAACTGCTCCAATAATACCTTTACACAGGAAATAAACAGTAAACATCAATAAACAAAACTTCTCAAATACGCAAAAAATCAGTCACAGATCAAGAGCTCTCTTATTACCTTTTTCCCTACAGTAGAGTTTCCTTGTTTTCCCTTGAAAATTTTATCCATTATTTTGTGAATAAAATGACCAACTGGCCCTGAGTAGAAAAACCCATATATCTACACAAACAAGTTAAAATCCTCAATTTAGAACACAAAACTTACACAGTACCAAAGACATAACTTTACTACTAACTTTTCTTCGTTTTACGCAAAAACTTGGATAAGACGGTCCTATGTCGAAACCTTTACACTGGTCATGTCACTCCATAAGACCGTCTTATCTAAGAATTACCTATGAAAGCAGTAAAAATGAATCAAAAAGTTTTGTTTTTTTACCATAAGAAGGAACAATCTTTTAAACTGAAGTTTTTTAACCCCAGAAATCTTCTGAGCAGCAAAGTCACTACATCCAGCTAAAACCCCAGCAGTAATTGCCTAAATCACCATTAAATAAACCATAACAACACAATTAGCACTAAACCCAGATAAATTTAGCAAGAAAAAAACTTCAAAATCAAAGTCAAAATATGAGAAAAGATTAAACCTTTGTTCTAAGAGGGTGAAGTTGAAGCTGTAAAAGGTACTTTTTCCAAGCTTCTGTTACAAGATCAGACATTGTTGATCACTTATCTGACAAGTGTTTGATGAAATGTCTCAGAGAAAATGATCATGAAATCGGTTTGACCAAGAGACAAAATATGCTTGAATTTGAATAGTATTAGTATGAATATGAATTTATTATTCCAGGAAAAAGGGTTGTTAGCTGACATTATAGAGTTTGTGAATTGTTGAATTTTCTTATGGAATAGTAAGTCAAAAGTTTCCCTCGTAATTTCATAAACAAATTCAAAATCTTTTCTTTGTGATTTCATTCCAGTTTGTTAAGTTTCCACGTTTTTCTAGTACAAGGCTGAGGCTGTCTCCGGACTCTCCGCTTCTCGTGTTCAAATTTTCATATCCCGTCTCCAAAGACAGTCGCGGATTTTAGGAGGCCGAGCCCTTGTTAGTGTTTGGTATAGGAAAAAATGGATTCGAATGGAGGAATTATACATTGTCTGAATGACTTAGTAATAATGTAGCTTAATTGGTCAAGAATTCCCGATGTCAAATTAGTCCTCGCTCCATCCATATTAGCGTATTTTCTTTTGTTTGTTTGCTTTGTTTACATGATGAAAAGCAAGAGAAATACTCTTAACAATATTCCCACTAAAACATTCCCGTTCTCATTAAAACATTATTCCCGTTTTCATAAACATGTTTTTGGTTTTAGAAAAAGTATTCGTACTAACAATTTTATACATAAGACGGTATCAAACAAGTCTTTAACTCTTGAACGCATTTCTTTTTTTCATTTGATTGGACCCAGAGATGGCTGGTTTGAATATCATATTTATTGGACCCAAACTAAAAGGCCCAGCCCATCCCAGCCCAACCCAACCCAAAATCATAACAAACTCAACATTTTTGGGCTGAATTCTGAACACAACCCGGGAAAAACTTATGGTTCAAGTTTCAAAACTCCGATCATTTAAGTGATGATGTTGACAGGGCGGCGATTCCACCGCCTGATTTCTTCGTTCAGAGAATCTGACAGGTCATCTCTCTCGCAACTTTTTTAAAATTACATTATAATATTTGATGTTACTAGTAGTAGTAGTACCTTAATTTATTTGGTATTGTCCTGATGATTATGTCATCTTATCATATCTAAATGATGCTTATTACTTGTGTGATTATGTCATTGTGATTACGATGATATTTCTACAATATTGAAATCTTATCGGGAATTTGGTATAATGTTTTTTTATTTTAATTTAAAGTTTTAGTGTGTAATTGGTACATGTTAATGTAGTATGTTAGGTAGGTTAGACGACAAAGATACGACATAAGACGCAGGGGCGAAGTTAGGATTTGAAATTTGTGGTTTGCCGAATTGGGGCAGAGTTCTAGAATAACTTGGGAGGGGGCTTGGAAAGGGGACATTAGTGGTAAATCGATAAATTTAGGCTTTTAGTTAAGATGATTCTTTCGCGATTAGTCCAATGATGGCATAAAAGTATAGAAGGTGATGTTGGATAAAAGTGATTTGGGGAGAAAGTCCTTGTGTGATGTTGTATGTTTGACGGGGTACCCTTCAACTCTGCGATGAGATAAATTAGAACGTTTATAGCGTGTTTGGGACAATGGGATCACATGATGATTTTGGTAGGAATAGTATCGTAATGTAAACAAAGTAGGTTCGTGTAGTATGGGGATATCAAATTGGTCGGGTACAAGAAAGTGGTACATAAAAGTGGGACGGATGATCCACGCTGAGAAGAACAATTGGGAAGCTTTTGAGGTAGTATAATGGGTTGTACAAAAACAATAGAGCCAAAAACATGTGGTAGGTTCTTGCTATCCCTAGAAAACGCACGCTAGCTTCAATAGGTGACGTGTACCCAAGGGGTTTATAGGACTTTCCGAACGTGGGAACAGTCACCGAATGTCCATCAAGGCTACTCCAAAGGTGTCAATGTAAAATGTTGAGAACATTTTGCTTTTTCTTCGGTCCACCCAATCATTTTGAGACTTGGTTGTTGTTGTTGTTGTATTTGGCTTTTTCTTCAAAAAGTATCCAACATTGGCCAAAACCAAAATGCATAATCCACATTTTTTTGGCCCAAAATTGTCTTGGAACAATATCCGGTTAAAAGTTAGTGGGGATTCTTAGAGGTAATATTATGTGTTTTGGCAAAATATGAGAGCTAAATACCTATGATAGGTGCCTCAAAACGGCCAAAGGCACATGTTAACCTCATGAGTTGAAATGAGGTGAAAGGGATAAAAAGACTCCCAAGGAGGGAACCGGCCCTGAAATTACTCAAAGGCACTCTTAAGGAATCCATGGTAATAGTTTCCGAGCATTCAGACTTTTTTGATAAAATTGGCCAAAATTGGTTAAAAACGAAGGCTATTCCACAGTTTTTGGCCCAAAAAAGCTCCGGAACAAAAATGGCTCAAAATTTTGGGGAAGCCTTTAGGGATAATTTAATGGGTTTTAACAAAATATTAGAGCCAAAAATCTATTATAGGTTCCCAAAACAAGCAAAAGAGTGCACGCTAGCCTCAACGAGTAACATGTGCCATGGGCTTACAAAACTTCCCAAATAGAACAGCCTCAGTAGAAAACAAAGGCACCCTAAGGCTGTCCATCATAAAATTTTGATAACACTACTTTCGTATAGTGGTCAAAACTGCCCAAACTCGAAGTATATAATTCACTGATTTTGGCCCAAAATTGCCCTAGAACAAAAACAGTTTAAAGATTGTATGGACGTCCTTAGAGGTACTATTATGGGGTTTAGCAAATCACTAGAGCAAAAAAATCTGTGGGGAGTAAACAAAATCAGCAATAATCGCACCCGAGGCTCAAAGACTGACATATGCCAAAAGGTCTTGAAGAGTTTTACTAACTGAACCTGTCCTCATATCCATCAAAGGTACTCCAAGAGTAAGGTTTTGAGCATTTAGTGACTTTCAAATAAGTGGTTAAAATTGGCCAAAACCGAAATTCATAATTCACGGTTTTTGGCTAAATGGCGCTAGAACGTAAAACATTTTGATTTTTGTGGAAGTCTACACGTGATTTTATGGTTTTTAGCAACTAATTTGGCCTAAAACCAATGGTAAGTCCAAATTTGGCAAAAAAGGCACTCGAGCCTCAACGGGTAGCGTGTGTCGAAGGAGCTTAAAGAACTTCCCTGATAGAGGATCCCAACCTCATATCCAACTAGGCAACTCTAAGGCTGTCGATGATCAATTTTTGAAAACCATTTAGCTACTTCAAAGGAAGTGGTCAAAATCGGACAAAATCGAAGTATATAATCCACGGTTTTTGGCCCCATTTGGCCCTGGAACAAAAAGGGATCAAAATTTAGTGGAAGCCCTAGAGATAATACAATGGGTTTTAGCAAAATATTAGAGCGAAAAACCTATGCTAGGCCCCAAAATCGGTAGAAAATTCAAGCTGGCTTCAAAAGGTGACGTGTGCCAAAGGGGCTTAAAAAACTTCCATAGCTAAAGAATTTGCCCTCATATCCAATAAAGGCACTTTACGATTGTCCATAATAAAGTTTTGCGAATATTCGTCGACTTTAAAAAAAAGTGGTCAAAACCGAAGTATACAATCCAATTCAGTTCTAACTTTTGCGGAAGCCTCCATAGGTAAGTATTAGTTTATGGGTTTTAGCAAAGTATTCGAGTTAAAAACCTAGGGTAAGTACAAAAATCTGGCAAAAAAAAAAAAAAAAAAATTGAGGCTGATGTTCTAACATCTAGATTCTATTACAATGTGAGGCAGTATAAAGAACAAATTGATGCTCAGATGCAGCAATTATGTTTGCTGATGTTCATGTCAACTTGCAATAGTTCTACCATGAAGGCATGTACATTGATCCTTGATTCTGCTCGCTGTCCAATTTGTCACATATACTGAGTGCTTGAGTTCCTTGCTTTTCCACAACTTGCTATAATTTTACATTGTTAGAGGTTGTCCTAAATGAGAATGGGTTTGGTCATAGTTTAGTCCTTTTTAAGACCTGAATGGATGCAATGCATGCTGGCTACTTTGTCTTTGTTAGTGATCCAATCCCCCCCTTAACCCGCCTTATGGCGGGGGCCTTTAAGGCACTGGGGTAAAAATGTTGATGTTGTTGGGTGTGTGTGCAGGCGCGCAAGTTACCAAGTGTAAGTGAATAAGATTATTGATGACTGGGGTCGAGCTTGAATAAGAATAACTAATTGATGTCATCCCTGCATCTTGACCATGTCATTCAATAGCTAAGTGGGTTTGTGAATGAATATGGATGTCATACATAGTAACTTTGTGACATTTGTTTGATTTGTTTACTGTTTTGAGCAAGTTAGGAGCTAGTAGAGCAATGTCTTGCTCAATCACTTGCATGAAGTTGTCTTCGGAACTATGCCCATTAGTCCATCTCTTGTTTTGGCTTCTCATTGACTTATCTTATGAATTATGATCACTTTTTTATCTTATATAGTTTGATGCGATATCATTACTGAAGTGCCTAAACTGTTTTGCTGAATGGGTTTCTATGTGACTCAAAATACTAATTATGAGTTTTGGAAAAAAAATGTTCTTTGTGATGTCAATGGCAATAGCCCATTTGCACCCTTTTCCTGTTTGATGATCCACTACTAATAAAACCATTCTGTTGTTGTTAAATTAGGTTATAGGTACATAACGAGCCCAAAGGCCCGTCTCTTGTAGGGCCGTATAAGATATATGGAAACTTATATACACAAATAATTTTGGGACTAATGCTTTGTTATTGTAGACGATTCATACTTTAAATTGGTCTGAGCGAGAAGTGGCAATTGTCCTGATAGCCCCACAAATTAGAGGACCTTAATGTCCTAGTTTTGCTACCACTAATTCTTCTTTGCTGCTCTCTTTGCTTTTTAGTCGCATGATTAGAGTTTTTTTTTCTTTTCTTATTAGTCTTTTAGATCTACTATATCTTCTTCTCTACCAGTATCTGTAGTGTTGTTTCTTTCCTTTTACTTTTCATCCTCTGTACACTTTACTGGGAATAAGAGCCGTGTATGGATATAATCTTACGTAATTAGTACATTTGTTCTAACGTCCTACATTGTTAATTGCAGTTACTACATGAAGCTTCTTACTCACAATTGGACAAAGATGAATCATCTGCCACAGACGGTTCTATTATCTTACCTTAAAAAATTTGGATTAATGATGAGAATTCAAAACCTTTTTGTAGTAAAGAAAAGTTATTGGAAGCATTTCATAATCTTCAAGGACCCTGGGAAAAGACTAAATGATGAATAGAATGTATCCGAGTAGACACAACCAAGCAAGTGTGTTGCTCAATAAGTAGTCATTTATACGCTTCTTATGTAGTAGAATGATAGAGACCTTAAGGATGGAACCGTGTTTTCGGGACCCCTAGTGATGGGTAACTACTAACATCTTTGTCACTGTACCCATGAAGTACGAGTGGGGGAAATGACTGAAATAATCCAGTGTACCTGGATTTCATTAGGAAGAGTGATTTTTGCTCAGCTGTTTCTGTCTGTCCAGGTTTATGTGTGTCTGTATTATTTTCTGTCTGTGCCCAAGTTTGTTAGAGTCCGTTGTGTGCTCCGTTACTCTGATGAACTATAGACCCGGTGTGCTACATGTCAAATGCGACACTTGGACACTTCATTTGTAGGCCAAATACACGAGAATGTTAAAAAGATTGGCCGAGGCAGACACTAGGACGTGCACCCAAGCCCGGGACTTGAAGTTGAGTCTGAGTATCATGAGATTACTATTTCTATCCTGTTCCTGTAGCTAACATATTTGGTTAATTAGGTAGGATCTCAGGGGGACCAAAATTTGCCAAACCTCTGTTAGTGATTTAGTGTGTTAGCAGTCTGGCACACTACTAGAAAGTGGCAATGAATTCTGGCCAAGCTTACATCTTGTGCCTCTCATTATCCCACCTTTTTTTCCTCACCTGGATAATATGTGACAAACAATAACGACGACATTACCCCAGTGCCTCAAGGTAAGGGGATGTGGATGTTTGAGGTTGTTTCCGGATGACTTAGAATGAAAATTACGTCAAGAATGACATATATAGGCCGACTCTATTTCACAAATTAAGAAACGTGGACCGTTTAGTGACCCATTTTTATTTTATTACATCATATTCCAAAGTCATATAATATTATGTCTGTTAGAGAAAATGTGGTCATAATAACAATTACTTTAGGATGGTCTTAATAATTAGTGGTCTCATGAAATTATATGCATGATCTTTGTTGAATCTATAAACTCTGTTTGGGTTGGTCTCTCATTATTGGATTATTGATGCGTATAGTATAGTGAAGTTAGTGGGCAAAGTTAATGGTGGGGCAAAAATATTATAAAGAGTTAAACTTTACACTAATGCTATCTATTTTCATAGAATATGACCTGACCCTTTCTTGCCCTAAAAAAACATTATTACTGTCATTACTGTGCTGATGTGTTTTCCAGCAATTCACATTGTTTACTTATACAACCTGCTATCTAACTTTCCTCTTATCTTAAGAAGAATTGAGCATTTCCTGCCTCTTATAGATCTGTTTCGTAAATGTCACACGAAATGTCGTGTAGCGCACTAATGCCAATATGCCATGCTTATTTTCTGGTTTGCTCTTGTTTTTTTACACTTGATTATGTCTACTTGCAGCACTGTATCTGAAAATTCTATGTCTTGGTTCTATGGAGTTGACATGGTTGACTAATTATTCGTTGGTTTTTATGATGGAATAAAGCAAAAGTACTTCTGTGTGTGCTTCTTATTTTGTGAAGTACTGTAGCAGGCAGTTGGTGCGACTCTTGAAGCAATTTTCATTTTGGGCCATCCATGTGTAGTCTCTCTATGTTTCAATAGGGGTAAAGCTTGCGTGCATCCGACCCCTCCTTACCCCGCCTTATGGCGAGAGCCTTTAATGCATTGGGGTTAAAGATGTTGTTGTACGTATGGAATCAGTTGAGTATTTGAGTAGAACTACATTGTTGGACTTTGCTCCTGCATCGTGATAAACATGTTGAATGGCATCTGCTGACAGTGCTGAGTAACCTGATTTGCAAGAAGTTGAGATTAATTTCTTTGCTTAACAGAGATAGACATGGAGACTTATAATATACTCAATGGCTTCTGTATTTGGCAATGCAAAGGGCATCTCCTTTACAACTCAGATTCCATATATGCTGTGAATAAGTCAGTCAACCTTTGTTTATCTAGTGATATGTTTCTCTATAGTGTGATGTTGGTGAATCGTGCAAAATGCTTTCGAGTTATCTTAACGTAACGGGTTTAAATATGCAGTTCTAGCGCAACTCCCGTTGCTTATTGCATGAGACTGTCTCATAATATGACACGACTAAAAAGTTATCTAACCGATCAAGATTTCAAACTTTGGAAATTCTATGACTTCAGAGTTTTATAAGTAATCGTGGTTGTTTACAGGAATCTGCAAGGAAATGCAAATGTATCCAACCCCACTACTTGGACAAAGTTTGATCAGCCAATTTTGTCGGATGCTGGGATTGGTGTCGTACTGAAGTCATCACTTTTTCTGGTGAGTCATTTTACAACAATGGAATGGATTAGAGTCATAGACTGCTTAGTGGTAATTCTTTTTTTTTTCTAAACTATGCTCCGTATTAAAGAAGTCGGGAGAAATAAAGAATTAGAATTTGTGCTTGTGCTTGTTTAGGCAGAGAATTTTAAGGAAATCGCTTTTGTGTCGAATAGAGTTTTCTAACACTTTTAGGACCGTACGTAAGTACGGGCCCTCCACACTAGAGCGTACACTAGACTCAACTTCGGCTGCTAGCCGCAGAGGTAAGGCGATCCTTCTCTCAAGTGCTCCAAACGGGGTTCCGCTAGGCACTAGTAGCCTCCAAGTCATGAAACTCCCACCTTTAGCAACTTGTAAGTACATTTAACAATTTGGGACTTCTAGCTGGAGAAAAAGTACATTTTTGAACCGAAAGATGCCACTTAGAGATTAAAGAAGCATTTCTGCTTATATACAGATTAACTTGTAGTCTGACAAACCAATAAACTTGCAAAACATAGATTTGTTTCCTTTCTATTCTTGTAGAAAAGTGGTAGTAGTATATTCTTACACTGGGCTCTGACATTTGTAAGTCTAACTCTTTACTAATCAAAGGGTCAGTTAGTTTTATTTGGTTAGCCCTTCAAGTCAACAAGGGCCCATGTGAATAGCTTCAAGATATAGTCTCCACTATATATCTAGACCTAGTTCCATGGGCTGCTCTGGACACCCATCTTGTCCTTTGTTTCCCTACGATGCTTATACCATCGTCTTTTCGTGTATGGTGTTACCCCTCGTAATAATAATAAATGGACGGAGTTATAAAATACTGTCTTGATTTGAATTTTTAGTTCGTTATTATCAGTGTGGAATACCATTCTCATTATAATTAGTCCGTAAAATAATTATTTAATTTTATTGATTTTGTTTTGGGACTCTTAAGAGAAATTCTGCTACTGTGAGTAAGAATGATGGCTTTGCAATGCCAAAGTGATGATGGCGGCTTTCTTTTCTCTGCAGAAAATCCTAGATTATTTTCCAGCCTATTTGAGAGAGGCAATGATATTAACAAATCTCAGCTTCTAGTGTGTTTCACTGTTTTTGCACCCCCTCGTTTGCATTGGCATCAGTTGACACGAATTGTTATTTAAAACCGCCAATGAAAATAGTCGAAAACCGAAAAAAAAGTTTTGTAATTGCACCATCCTTATCAAATTGCCCTAAGAATGTTGGTTCTAGGTCCCCTACACAGTTCCCAATTAGTGGATACCTTTATCTAATCTTAGACTAAAACTAAGGGAATCATGTTAATTATTCACTGATAATCAACATTTTTATACCGTATCTTAGTGGCTGATAACGCAATAATGTTTCCTGCGTCATTCTCACTAATGTCGAAAGGTACTGGCTAATCTTGCTTCCCACCATTTAATCAGCAGTTCAATCCCACTATGTGCTATCTTGCTTTTCTATGTTAGCTGGTTTTCATGGACCTAAGAAAACTAGTTCATGAACTCTTATACTAGAAGATTAGTAAAATCTACTTTGTGTTTTTCGTAACTTATGTCATTTTTGGTTCGTAATTAAGAATTTAAGGGCGTAAAGCAATCATTGTTGGTCCATTTAGATAATCAAACCTATTTAACGTACACTAAGTTCGACCACTTTATGCTTTCTTATTTGTTGACTATAAGATATGAAGATATAAGGGTTCTCGGTTCGTTGATGTGATGAGAATCGATATTCAACACCGACTTAGTTATACATTGAGTGCTCTCATCTATATTAGTCCGCTGTTCTTTTGAATTGTTAACGTCAAGTATTTAATGGGTTCGTGTGATTGATCGTGAAAGCTTTGTTGATTATGTTATTGTTATTTGATATTATCAAAAAGAAGGGTCCAACTGATATGAACTGTAGTTAGCAACTCCTTAATAGTTTTGGCCAAATATTCTAACCAAAATTCTTGGGTTGGCTACTGAGTGTGAATATTCAGCTTACTGCTCACTCCAAGTTCTTAGCAGGAATCTCCACACGTGTTCTAAGGTTCTCAAAGAATGATCTACCACTTTCTGACAACTTTACTAATTATAGTAGTGGTAGATTAATAATCCTTCCTTAATTGTTTCCTTAGTCTCCTTATTTTTAGTGATTTTTTTTTTTTTGCAATGTAGACATGCATGTAGTAGTGGATATTCAAGTGTATAGTGTCAACGAATAACTTCAAGGCTGGGGATTCGAGTGCACATGAATGCGTGGTTGATAAGCTTCACTTGTGAGGTCTCCTGCTTGGTTCATGCCTGATTATCGTCTTTTTAGAGCTAGGGTCTCCCGATGCGTTAAGAGTTGCGATTGGTTATAACTTATAAGCTATAACCTCACATTAGGAGATGTGCCCTACTTTGGCTAGTGAGTGAATTTTATCGAGTATTGTTTGCTTTTGAAAGATGCTTACATTACATATTTAGGATCATCTGAGATATCATGTTTGCATAGAGTCGTGCGTAGGCACTAATAATGGACTCTTCTGACTTAATAATGTAGAGGAAAGCAAAGTGCAATTACTATAATAAGATTCTATGGTGCAATTTCTCTCATTAATTAGTGAGTACGAATGTACGATAAAAGCAAAGGTTAGTTACAATATTAAGATTCTTGACCTTGAAGATAGAAAAGATGTAAATTAAAGCCCGAAGATAATTGAAATTTAAACATGAAATTCGACTAAATAATGTTGTTTGTATTGAAAATGCTCTTATGGGTCCTTTGATTTGAACCAGACTTATAGACTGGTTATTATCGGTGTCAGGTGGCTTATGCCGGTTATGCGCGTCAGTGCGTGCATGACATGTGCGTGTTTTATTTGTAGGTCTGCCGATGTGTTTTCTGCACACTCGATTCCTGACATGTATCTCTTGAGGTTAGGACAGTCCCATTGAAGTTCCGAAAATCAGTATTCACCTGAAGGCTCTCCAACAAGTTGTTATCAACACAATATATCAGGTAAATTTTCCCTCTCACCAACTTTATGAAATTAAATGAATCAATTTAATTAAAAGTTGTAGAAGGAAAGAAAAAGGGTGTTAGTTGCACTCTCCAATTGCTTCTGCATTACTATGATAAGATAAGATTGTATCACTTTTGTTAGGTTATGTTTAAGGAGAAAAGTGTCTATTTTGACTAAATAGTTATAAATCAAATCATCAACATAATAATTATTACTTAGTTAAGTTTGATTAAGAGTCGATTACATCGCAATTAGGCTTCCATTATTGCGGATTTTGTCTTTGTCTTTGGAAAGGGAGAGAATTTTTCAAGAGCTAGACTTGTATGATAAGTGCAACGAATTGCCGAAAGAAAACATCTTTCTTTGTTTCGATAGTTCGTAATCCCATAAAAGTTGAAGGCTTTATTTTTCATTTTTGACTACCAAATAAACGATTGTATACGTCCATTATTCAATTTAGGGAGGATTACATTATTTGAAGATTATTGAACAAGACAAATAATTAAAATGTATTGGTATCAAAATTTATTGATGTAGATATACGAGTCTCCGGGGTGTAAACAATTTAAAAGAACGATTTACAAGCTACGTCGATCACATTTTAAGTTAGCTACTTTCATTGGAATATTTTCGAAAGTAGATACATTGTTGCATTTGGGAGTCAACTTTTCGAGTTATGCTATCGTATTTGAATTTGAAATCGTGGTTAGAGAAATCTCGGTTTTCAGGTTCGGGTGTTGTCAGGTTCCGAGACTATTCTCGGAAGCGAGTCGCCGCGAGCCGATCCCATTGTTGGACTGTGCAGTGCATTATGAAACATGAATCATTATTATGATTGAGAAGAGGCAAGTAGTGATGGGTTTATATTATCAACTCAATGTAAACTTAAACTCAATCTATGAAAGTGCAGTCTCATCCCCACTTTGAATCTTTGCATTATTATGTTACATTCTTTTCTCTTAGCATATTCTTCTTACAGATGCTAGATTCCTAAGCTGTGAATGTTTGATACCATAAACTTGCGTATCATTGCGAAATTTTCCAAGGATTATGTCACGCTTTAATTTGCTGGTCTTGTTCTCATGATTACAAACAAACTTACACGAATATTACTGTTGCGATAAGATTTAACCTTGTTCACTAATAGCAATAGGCCCGGCCGCCCCATGATTTCATTGGTTAATTACACTCACCATCACTGGAATTCGTATATTAGCCGTTTTTCCGATAAGGACATTACTATAAGCAGTGCCCTGCTAGGGTGTCTGACGTCTGTATATATAATATAAACAGTGTGACAATTTACAATTGTACCCTTATACTCTATTAATTACAAACGATGCTCATATGCTGACCAAAGTCCGAAACATATCTGCATTAATTACTGCTATATTTATGGCTCATTTTCGAAAACATGTTTACTTACTACGGGTACGATTTTTCCGCATTTGATGTAAGGTGATCAAAGTGTATCACGGCTATTGTGCTCTTTGCTTTGCTATGTACTTCGTAGTGAAGAGTGAAGAGCACTCGTATTAAACAAGGGATCCCAACAATTAACATAATGCTGGTTTTGTAATTTGTTTAGACAACCTAGGACAATCATAACTTATGTGTCCAATAAAACAAGTTAATCAAATATTCCACCAATTAATTAGGCTAAAAAACATGGATATGTTATCTTAATTATGTCCAATGAGTGCCTAACAATTGCCGCTTTTGAGACAAAATTGTCACCTACTCTATAAAAAAAAAATTCACCCCAATGCTCGAGATAATTGTCCTTGATTTGCAACATACTTCTATTTCTTGCTCGTTAGTTATTATCGATAAGGATCCTCTGTCTCATTTTATGTCTCACTCCCTATACCCCTCTAATCGGATTATATACCATTGATTTTATAAAGTAAAATGTATTTATTTAGATTTAATTGTGAAATTGTAAGCCTCTAATTTGAGGGGTACAACTGTATATGGAATGAGACACAAAATAGGACAGAGAATTCTCACTGGATTACTATAGGCCAAGCACGAACAAGATCTTGTGATTAGGACTTAAGGAGTTGATCCAAGATCTTTAAAGGGGTGTAACATAAATCGTCAGATGCGTGTTTTGGATTAATTCATATTTCTTCTATTATCACTTCAGCTTAAATCGCTTACATTTAAGCTCGACGTTAACGATTCGGAACAACGATTTGACAAGTGGGTATGATACTTAACCTAGCTACCAGGTGATAAATGGAACTAAGCTAACTAGCTAAGATCAAAGAACACCAGTACCAAAAAAAAAAAAGATCGAAGAACCGTAGCAAAATGAGGTATCATGCATACAGCGAAGTTAACTTTAATAGTAGTTTTCAAATGTGCCAAATCAAATTCTCCTATATCATCTACACTTTTTTACATTCATAGTTCTATATATTTTTCCCATGCGCGCCTTTATATTTTGAAGAGAAATGACTTGACTTACAATTTTACACATACGAAATTTGCTCAATTTACCAATTTTTTTTTTCCGAAAGATTGAACTTACTAGTTAAACTAACTTCGTACGATGATAATTAAGGTCTACAATTGATTAATATTGACAAATTTCTTTTCGTGAACAAGAATCACCACAAGGATCTTACATGCATGTGTTGGCACACAAGATATAACTCATTTTTCGCGTGACTCGCAAGTTATACTAGCAAAAATATATACTCCGTATGAAATAAAGCTAATTAATTGAAATGAAATAATTTTAGCGTAATGATGATTAATACTATTGTAAGTTATTCTTCTCTTGATGCTTGAAAATTTCTGCTTTGATCTATATTTATAACAAATTCACCATTAATACTTACGTATTTTTACTTAACTAATCATTTTGCAAATTGATAGAGGTCTATAGTTTAGACACAATAAATTTGTCTAAAATGTAAAATTGAGCTAGTAGTAGTAAAACTGAGATCGAAATAGTAAAATTAATTGTAGTAAAAAATTCAGGTAGTAAAATTAATTGTGTGAGTAGTAAAATTTTGATAGTGTAGTAAAATTATTATGAATTGTAGACACTTTTGCGTGTCTACACTTTAGACCTCTAGCATTGTCCAATCATTTTTAAGCTGAAACGAACAAGACTTAATTATATTAACAATTTTTCAATTGTGAACTTTTAGCTCACACGTTAAATCAAAGTTTAGTTCCGGCCTTATTTAGTGAGATTTTCACATGAAAAACTAGCTAGTATGAGACCTCATTGTTGATCAATGAGAAAATCCTTAAGGTGTGTCTCACACACTAGATATCCCTTACATAGTTATACCAAATTAAACCTTAGCAATTGAATTTAAGTGAGAGTGTAATTTAAATGATGATTTAAGGTCATATTTCTGACCCGATTAAACGCATAACCTTTCAAATTGGGCATGTAGACCCATTTTTAGTTTAGTAGTGGGATGAAATAAAGTAATATTAGTACAATTTGGTTCCAATATGTTTAAAAAATTACATAATATTGTTAGTATAAGTTGACAATCATGTTTAAGCCAAAGAAATAAACGGGCTAATTAATAAATAAATACATAATGCCCCAACTCATGCCATACAACAAGCCCAAAAGGGTACTATCAAAAACTTTTTATTTGGCCAACCAAACACATTTCTTTTTTCTCCACTCTATATATATAAAGCTTATTAAAATTGCGTAGTGCAAATAATCCCACTTTCTTCCTCATATATACCTCTTTTTCTCTCCTTCATCAAACTTAAAGAAGAAGATTGAAGATTGAGAAGAAGTTTGAGAAGAAGAAGTAGAGGAAGAAGAATTACAATAATGGTGAAGTTCTCAAAGGAGCTAGAAGCACAACTTATACCAGAATGGAAGGATTATTTCGTAAATTATTGGCAACTCAAGAAACACGTCAAGAAAATAAAAATCTCTCGTAAACCAAAACTTGCTTCTCAAGTTCACAATTCTCCTACCAATTGTCACTCCATTTTCGACCCCGTCCGTTCTCTTATGTCCACGATTTCTTGTAAATTACGTAGTCGTAATTCTTCATCTGCAGGAGACGGCGAGGTATTGTGCAATTCTCGATTTCAATTCATAATAATAATGTTATGGTTAGAGGATATTGAGATATGGAAATATATCGAAATCTTAGGGAAATTTATTGGTATGTAGAAAATATTGCATGTGTGAAAATATAGACTTATAGTATGTATTATATTATAGAGAATATCTCTACCTTACGATACAACTTATGTAAATTAAACATGGGTTCACCCCGGCCAGTAAGAACAACAACAATTATCGATCGGCCATACTACCATAGTTGGGTCGCCATAATCATAATATGAACTGACTTAGCTTGTTACGTGAAAATGGTGTCACTTTTTTTTTATTAGTTTCGTGTCTACAATAACTAATTAGTTATAATCATAGCATGAATCATATTTGCCACATGATCACTTTTCTTATTAGAAGAAATTATATATGTGTGATTGTTCACATGAACTTTATGGGGTATGACTGTATGGCTATATGAAGTATAATTTACAGATTTAGAAATGTAATTATTGTATAATACACTATCCAAACTAATTAAATTTCGTTATTGGTTTTGTTTTTCTTGTCGAGTTACTTAAGGATATCGGACTTTCTTTTTTTGATCAATTTTCCTTGTATATATTTTCATCAATTTTATTTGGTCTAGTGTCGTTTTTGACATCATTTTTGGAGTAAAGTTTCTAGTATGCATGTAATCAATAATTACATGCACTTAGTTTGAATCATACTCGATATTTCCGTTCTTTTAAATTGTTTAATTCACACTACCAAGAAAACGCAATTTTGGTACTCCATTTACGCCGAAAGAAAAATAAAGGCGTCACGAAGAAATTAAGGTAGCCATCGCTTGGAGCGTTTTTAACGCAACACCTCCATACTACAAGATATTGATCTCAAAGGAAGTATGTAGGCTAGACGATGAGGCTATGATTGACATTACTTTTCGACTTTATTTTGTTTCATTATTATTAATTTTTTTTCTCATGTTTTTGGTACAAAAGCATGTCACATTCTTTCTTTTTCGAGAAATTGATGTAAAAAAAGTATAGATTTTCCTCCAAATGTTGTCTGTTGTGCATAATTATTGAGCCCGTTATTTGGTATGAACATCACAAAAGAATCGTGATACACTAACAAGAAAAAAAACCCATAAAAAGAACCACCTACATTTTGAAAAAAATAGAAAGAAGATAACGAAGTTGCATGAATAACAAGCAAACTAATAAATCATTATAACTAATTAACTACTATTATTATTGCAGGTTGTGAAGGATAAATCTACTGAAGAAGAGGAAGATCAAGAAGAAGAACTACATGAAATTCATGATTCAGAGCTTTCGCAATTATTTTCAGAAGAGGATGAGGTAGTGCTCACTAAATTCTTAATAACATTTCGATATACTACCATATTATACGTGTTGTTTGTTTGTTAAGGTCAGACGGTCCCTACATATAGAACTTCCTTTTTTTCTTTTCAGAAAAGAAATCCTGATAAGACAGTCTGGCGAAGAAACTTTAACTAGATTTGAAAGACGTATATCGTGAAATATAGACGTGCGTGTTTTTTTACGTCTAAAGACTAAAGATCCGTAACAGTTAACAAGACGTTTTTTTTTTTTTTTATGCAAAATGTGGCCTTTTGGCTAGCGAGGAATAACATGTAGGGTTGTGATATGCATGCATGCAGGTGAAAATGTTTTTCGAGAGGTTGGATGAGGAACTTGAAAAAGTGAATCATTTTTACACAGCTAGGGAGACTGAGTTCTTAGCTAGAGGTGAAGCTCTCATTAAGCAACTACAAATATTGTTAGACGTTAAGAAAGTCTTACATCAACGTCGACAGAAAAACTTCCCATCACCAAATTCATCTCTGCATGGACGATTTCTTTCTCGATCAAACTCGATATCGACTCGTAACTCGGATTGTTCTGGTAAGTTTTAATATTTTTATACTTAAAATTGCTAATTAATCGTAAAATTAAGGTGTAATAAGTGGTAATAAGTTCATCGGTGATCTAATATTATTCATTTATCCAATTATCCGTATTAGATTCGGGGTAAATCTCATGACATATGAGGTGTTCTAACGATATACTTCGTACGTATAGGATGTCATGAACCCGAAATGATTGGTTAGATCTCGATTCTAAAGAGGGAAAAGAGTATTGTCTTAAACAAGATACGATTAAACTAATCCGTAATTGTCCTATCTTTTAATGCATGATTTAATTTAAATAATTAAGCTAAGTGATCTTTATTATAAAGTGGTCTTTATACTATAGTGGGCTGCTGTGTACAGAGTGCAAATTAAACTAAAAACTTAAAAAGCGCTACTATTAGTAACTTAATAATAGTCCTTAATTCTTGACCACAAAAGAAATTTAGTGGGACACAACGTGTCTAACACTAGCTAAGTAGCTACTCCTTAATTAGTACGGAATAGGTTATTACAAGGTCAGATAATTTCACTAAAAGTATTCTTTCGATTTTTCTAAATTATTAACGTTTTATTTGAATTCTTTTTTTTTTTAGGTTACATTTCTTTTAAATATAAATAAACCTTAAATTACTACTAATTAAGTAATTAGTGATACAAACATACGGAGTACTATGGAGTATGTTCCCATTTAGTGGCAGACACCTAATGATGATTGATGAGTACATTCTCCTTAAACACCACACTGTAAATCTCATGATATTTTGATGGTTGACTTCGGTTTGTACCTGTGAGCTGTGAGAAATATTTATATCGGCAAAAATATGAAGTAGAAGAATTTAGATTAATTTATCGGTCTTGGTATGAAGAATCAAAATTAATTTATCGGTTTTGATATCGACTACAAATATTTAATCGAGTACCGGATTATATGGATAAAAGACTAGATCAGTTTCGGGCGACGGGTCGGGTATCAGATGGGTCAGATTTTGCCACCTCTATGCACGACTCATTCCCAATAATATAACTGCCGCTTTATATTTTTCCGGGCACATAGGAGCAGCTAGTGCTTGAGATAATCTCTGAACACGTTAATTTGCTAACCATTAGACCAACCTTAATCTTCGTATTTTATCGCTCTATATGCTCTACAGACCTGCTTAGCTTATGATAGGCAGACATGAAAAATCACACTTGATCTGCCAACAGTTGACTATATATTTCTGAGACAAGATCTGACCCAGATGATCATATACCCAATCGTGCGGAATTCTCATAAAACAGACAACAAAATCTTCCTACATTTTTACTAAGATTAGACACCAACATAAATCACCTGTCTTCATCATTACGCAACTTCTTGTCAAATTTTTCTCTCTTCTTTTTTTATCTGTTCCCATTTTCACCCAAAAGATGTCACCTTTTTCCACCCACCCACCAATTTCTAAGAGATTTCTCTGGGTTTTCTTTGTGGGTTAATTGCACACCAGGTGTTTGTTTTAATTTCTCTGAGAATTATCAGGACTCTTTGGACTAATTTTGTGTAAAGGTAGATCATGAAATCATCTGTTGTACTTTGAACCAAACCGGTTGTCGGGTAGGCATGACATGAATCAACTGATCCATGCTCTTATGTGTCTGACAAGTCATAGACCCAAGCGACTTTATGAATTTTCAGGCATAAAAGAGCGTGGATAAGTTGATTTTAGCGTGGCTTTATGTGGTTACCATTACCCCGGTTTTGTATTATCGTCGCTGTAAGACCTAAGAGGCGCGTGCATGACATATGTGCGTGTTGTGGACGCACCTCACAAAGCCTTTGGAAGGCTGTTTTACCATTTTTACTGTACTAAGACTATTGAATGCATCAGTTTACTGGGTTTATTGATTGGTTAAAGAAAATGGGACTGAAAATTTGCAGATTCTGACATAAATGAAGCTTCAGATGCCTCATCACAGACAGATGAGGTACTAGCAGCACTTGAGAGGAATGGGGTTAATTTTATTGGGGCGGCAACCAGGGCTAAGACCAAGAAAGGGAAGCCTAAGATGGCACTGAGGATCGACATTCCGGCCACCACGCCAGCCAAGACAATTTCTGCTGTCACTTCTATGCTGTGGGAGGATCTGTTGAATGCCCCTAACAAAGACTACCCTAGGGAGTTAATTAACAGGAAGAAAATACAGTGTGCTGAGAAAATGATCAGAGGTGCTTTTGTGGAACTGTACAGGGGTCTTGGCCTTCTGAAAACTTACAGGTATCTTACCTATATTCACAGTTGTACTTTCTGTAATCAGATTTTAACTGTTGATTTCGGTTCAACTGTCATCAGTGCATCAGTAATTCAGTATTATGCAGATTCACATGAGAATGCTTAGTAATATCTGACAGTTTAAAAAATGCTTGTGTGGACATACTTATAACTGAAATGTCAATTTTGATGTCTTGATGATAACTTAATGTCTTTCTGCATTTCTCAACACTGGGGGTAAGACTGCGTAAATTCGACCCCCCTACCTCGTCATAGGCAGGAGCCATTGAGGCACACAGGGTAATGATGTTGTTCTTGATGACCTAATGAGCAGTAGGAACTAGGATGTAATACTTAAAATTGACACTAATTCTGCTCGTTAAGTTAATTTTCTCCAAAGGGAATTCTAGACTATTCTATAACCATCCTCTATCAGGGTAGATAACTCATTTGAGTGCAATAATGTTGCCGGGCAGCAATGTGTAAACAAGAAAGCCGGCATATTTCCCTGGGTGATTGAGTTTCTATATGTGCTAAGTGCCCTTTTTAATTGAGTTTGTTCATGTATTAATGTAACGGTTATGAGGTCGTTATTATTAAGTTTGTTCTTGTTTAATGTCTGCATTTTACCTTTCTGCTACGGTATTCAAGCACTAAATTTGGTCACTTGTTCTAACAGCTCACTCAACATGGTAGCATTTACAAAAATACTCAAGAAATTTGACAAGGTATGATAATGTTGATATATCTATGCCATTATGCATTAAAAATCTGCTTGATTTGGTGTAACAACCAAACATATATTAGTGGCTCATCGCTTTCATTATCTGATTCGCAAAATTTATCCCATTAACACATTCGTGTGCATATAACAGTCATCTGCTTTCACACAATTGGTGTAGGATCTTTGATTTTAACACAGATAGAGAAAAGTCGTTTGAAAAGAAACTCTGATACAGTTCTAGTAAATGTAATCAGCATTTCTATACAGATTTAGTAAAAGGGTTCTTCAGTTAACAAACCGTATGGTTTCACTATATTTAGTTCTTTTGGCCAAACATAGTACTGTTTGTTTTACGTAGCTCAAAGAGCATTTGTATTGTATAATTAGTTTTTTTTGACAGCAGACAATGAACTTTCTTTATCCCTCCTAAAGAAACTTGACATTTAAGCTGAATGTTCAGATCATGTAGAGTATCTTATCTCTATCATAGTTCCAGACTTCCAGATGGTTAATACGGATTATATTTTCAATAACAGGTAGCTAACCGACAAGCATCATGTAATTATCTGAAGACAGTAAAGAGTTCCCATTTTATCAGTTCTGACAAGGTAATGAAATTGAGACTATTTACTTTGGTTAATATGCTTTGTGTGTTGGAATCATATTAGAGTTCATAGCATGCAATCTATTGGATGGAAGTCCTTAAATTTATCACTCATTAAATTTAGCAAAAGTGAAACAAGTGTACAAATCAAATTTGTCTTAAGAAAAGCTTAACACTATGCAAACTTCATCAAGCATGTTGCACACAATGGACTATACAAATGGGTTTAAATTGGAAAATGACATAGCGCCACTAGGTATAATTTTTGGTACCACCCTCACTTATTTTCAGTAGTTTTGCCCCTCTGATTGTCGATTGTACTCGTAGACCAACTATGTCAGAGGCTGGTGGCTATAACACCCTATCATTGCCCTTTTTAAGTCCCCTGAGAGGTGATGCTTTTCAGGGTGGCACAATTTCAATTAATTGTCAAGTTGTTTGAATTGGCATTATAGAGTAGGTTAATGGTGGGAAAGTTGTTCAAATGAGTTACCATATTTTGGGGAATTAATAATGCTGCTGGTGATGGTTGTGTGATAAAGGTGGTTAGACTAATGGATGAAGTGGAGTCCTTATTCACCAAGCACTTCACCGACAACGACAGGAAAAAGACTATGAAGTTCTTGCGTCCCCAGCAGCAGAAAGACTCTCACATGGTTACTTTTTTTGTTGGTAAGTTTAAGTTCTACTGAATGGTTGGTTATTAACAGTAGATGATGATCGAATGTGCACTGTGTGTGCTCAGTGTAGAAATTAGACTTTCGAATTTAGATGTTGGTTCAAAACCAGAACTTTGTATACAGTACCTCCTGATAAGAAATTCATACAGTGGCATATCAGGAGCACTAGATAGCACTTTAGCTGAATTCAATTTTGACCAGTAGTTATGCTGAAGTGGGTTCTTGAGTCATATAACTAATCATGTTCCACCATCATTGTTTATTAAGTATATGTATGTACATTATTTGTAATCGCCTCAATTCAAATTCATAATAAACTCGCACTAATATGCGGAGATTAGTAGAGTCAATAACTTGACTACCATGACAATGTGACTGTAGTAAGTTGACGTCAATAGTAGGATCTCATTAAGCAGCTAAATTGAGCTAATTACGTAATTGCGCTCAGTATAGCCAGTGCCTTATGGTTTAGTCGTTAAGATGGAGGTATTTTGGTACACTAGGTCCAAACCGAGAATCCTCTCCCTCTCATTGTTACAGCATGAAACATATTCGTGCTCAATGTTTCATGCATATAACTTAGAACTTGCTGAAATCTAAAGATGAATTTCAAGATAATCTGAAGACTTTTCTAGGAATGTTTCTTATATGCTATTCTCATAAGTCTTTTTATGTTTTGCTGGAGCAGGATTGTTTACGGGATGTTTTGTTACGCTTTTTATTGTGTATGCAATTTTGGCACATCTTTCTGGCATGTTCTCATATGGAAGCAAAGATGAATCTGGTTATATGGAGACAGTCTATCCTATTTTTAGGTAATTTGCATTCTTTCTCATGAATTGCTCTACTTTTTCTTTCCCTATTTTGTGTCTTAAAATTTCATTCAATTTGGTTAGTATGTTTTAGCATTGGGTCATACAGTGATTTTACTTTAAATTATGATAAGGATGCTATATAAAAGAATTAGTAAGCTAGTAATAGTTAGTAATTTGAAGCCCAAAGTTCGTTGTTCTGGATCGGCCTGTAATAGTAGCAACGTGCCTTTCACATTGAATACCATCCCAGTTCAGGGGAGACAATGAACTTTGTATTTCAGAGCTAAGTTCTGGGATGCCAAATAGATCAGCAAATTCGTAAATGTCACCTCACTGTCGTAGGAGTACCTCTCTAGGGAATGGCTATGTTGAGAAAATGTGGAATGGCTATGTTCATTACTTATGAAGTTTCTGGTGCAGCACCTTTGCACTGCTGGGCTTGCACTTATTCATGTATGGATGCAATATGCTTACGTGGAAGGCCACTCGAATCAACTATACATTCATATTTGAATTCAACCCAAAGACAGCCCTCAAGTACCGGGATGCATTCCTAGTTTGCACCTCCTTGATGACTGCTGTTGTTGGTGCCTTGGTCATCCACCTCATCTTAAGGTCTAGCGGTTTGCCTCCACAGCAAGTTGATGCCATTCCTGGCATCCTTCTCATGGTCAGTCATTGCAAATAACCCAACCCTTAGTTTCTCTGGTAGCTTGTTCTTCACTCAGTTCCTAGGTTGACATATATGGATTAATGAAATTTTTTAACACTTGTTTCTACTTTGATTTTCAGATCTTTTTTGCAATGCTGATTTGTCCGTTTAATGTATTCTATCGTCCAACTCGATTTTGCTTCCTTAAGGTGATACGCAACATAGTGTTCTCTCCACTGTATAAGGTGCGTGTATAACCATAGTATTCTTATGGCTATGCTTATATGTCGGGAAACAGTGTTCTAAGGTAGTTGCCTGATTGCGGACATCTTGTTCTTATTGAACTGTTACAGGTCGTGTTGGTTGATTTTTTCATGGCTGACCAGCTGACTAGCCAGGTAATTACAGTAACTGAATCACAGAGATAGAGTACTGCTATTTTGAATGCGAATTATTTGAGTGTAATATGACCCATCATTGTGTACATGAATTCGATGTTCTTCAGATTCCTCTTCTTAGACACATGGAAACCACGGCATGCTATTTTCTGGCTACCAATTTGGGGACACACCACTATGATGTCTGCAGAAAAGGGAAGCTGTACAGAGAGCTTGCCTATGTGATCTCCTTTGCTCCATATTATTGGCGCGCTATGCAGGTAAACAGTTCAGACTTCTGTTCTCATATCTTACTTCCATTTCATGCACTTCTCTAAAAGTCATCATTCTCAGCAATCAGAAGTGGGAAGAAGTGATTGACTTTCTGCATGACTTTTGAACTTTCTCATGATAATATCAGTCAGATGGTTTGATTAGCTTTTTTCTGTTTTCTCTATTTATCAATGTTCAAGTGCGCTAGAAGATGGTTTGATGAAGCCGATGTGAAGCAATTGGCTAACTTGGGCAAGTATGTATCGGCTATGATCGCTGCTGGTGCTAGGTTAACATATGCCCAACAACAGGAGCCTACAATGTTCTGCACAGTTCTAGTTATCTTGACTTCTGTCATTGCTACTATATACCAGTTATATTGGGATTTTGTACAAGACTGGGGCTTTTTTGACCTCAAATCCAGAAACCTCTGGCTAAGAGATGACCTTGCTCTGAAAAACAAATGCATCTACTACATTTCCATAGTAAGTTTTCCATTCTGCTCTTTCCCTTTTCATCCATTATCATGTCGAAAGGCAGGCAGTTAAAATGGCGATGTTTCTTTTTCAGGTTCTCAATTTGGTCTTAAGAGTTGCGTGGGTGGAGAGCGTGATGAGATTCATAAAAGTTGGAAACGTAGAGGCCAAGTTTTTAGACTTTTCATTGGCTTCTTTAGAAGTAATTCGGCGTGGGCATTGGAACTTCTATAGGTAAGCCCCTTGCAATCTGCATTCATGTTTGCGACTTTACTGTCAAAAAGCTACTGAAAGTCTGAAGCTTTGAAAATCTCTCATCTGATATCCATTTTTGTTCTGTGATACGACAGATTGGAGAATGAGCACCTAAACAATGTAGGAAAGTACAGGGCGGTGAAGACAGTTCCTCTGCCATTCCGTGAAACTGATTCAGATGGCTAAGTAGTTTCCGCGAAATTAACATGTACAGAAATCTCCTGTGATTCAGTTCACTGATGGTGGAAGAAATGCAACTTATCTCTGTAACTTCCATCACACTGGAGAGAGCTGCTCCGAAATCTCTCGCTCATTTCACACCAGAAATTTTAACCTGCCAACCCACTTCTGTACAGAAGAAGGTGCGCCGCTGATAATTTATTCTACTTGCATATACCAGTTAATGCCTTCCATACACTGTGGATCATTACCAGCTTCTATGTCTCTATGTTGGCCTAAGTATGTCAATTTTTTCTGTAACAAAGACGTCCGATTTCGTGAAAGCAATAAATTTCCGGAAAGCATTTTGCCAGCTTAAAGTGCTAGAAAAGAGCGTAGTTTCCCTCTTTTGGGGGCTTACAATTACAATCACACTATCACACATGCAATTGTCTCCTGAACTAATCACACAATCTCTAGATTGTAGTGTAAAAGAATGAAACTGTTAACATGGGTACTGTCGTCTGTGGCTTTTTTTGAACCCTGAAATGCTTTGCACAGACTATCATTCTCGATTTTTGTCGATAATCGTAGTTTATGCTTCAATGTCATTCTCCTGCAAACCTTCTGCGGAAAACGAGTCTGTTGAGTTCACAGATTGTTGTATAAGGAACACCATAAGCTTTTAGTACAGAAGAATGGATTTATAATGAAAAGCTTGATCGGACCTATAATCTATAGATGAGTTCTCCCTTCTTCAGAGACTCAGCTAGTCCCTTGGAAATACAGTAGGCAGTAGACTGTATAGTGATCATGGGGTTAACACCAACAGCACTGGGCAAAACACTACCATCACAAACAAACAGACCTGCTGCTTCCCAACTTTCCCCATTTTGATCAACTGCGCCATCTCTCTCGGTCCTCCCCATCCTGCAACTCCCCATGTGATGCGCTGTGCAATAGCTTCCCCACAATTGGTCTGATAAAGCTCCTCTGGTTGCGGAAACTGACCCAAGAAACTCTTCTATTTCTGCATCACTCTTCCCTTTGCACTCGAATCTCTGCCCATCACTCCGGTAAGTCCCAACCTCAGTGGCCCCTGCTGCTATCAGTACCTGTAAGCCTCTCCTGAGTCCTGCAGTCATATTTTCACGGTCTAATTGCGTCATATTATGACTGATCCTTGTTTCTGAACTGACTGTACCTGACCCTTGGTCTCTTATCATCACGAAGAAATGTGCCATTCTAGAATATCTTAACATTCGCTTCTTTACATCCATTCCTGACTTCCATGGGATTAATGATGCACAGGCTGCAGGTCCAAGAGCCGGAGTCTCTAGCAGGGCTCTCGGCATAGATGACCCTTCCTCGGAGAAAATTTTATGGGCTGATGTGATTAACCCACCCTCATAAATCGTACCCTCAAACTCTGAAGTAGGCCCTTCTGTTGGGAAGTAACCCCACACCAGTAGGGTGGGGTGACAGTGAAAATGCTTCCCTATTTGCTTGTTTCTCAGCCCACTAGACAACAGTAGCGGGGGTGTCAGCAGAGAGCCACATGCTGAGATTGTCACTTTTGCTTCTATTTGAAGCTTTCGAGTGATTTTACCATTTAATGAACTTGCAACCAGTCCAATGCATCTTTTCTTCTTATGGCTTCCGTCTTGGACATTTTTATCAAACAGAAGCTTCTCAGCCTTACTTCCAGTGATGATCACTGCTCCCATATTTACAGCGTCAACAAGCCAGGTTACATCAGTCCCTTGCTTGTCCCCGGACTTGCACCCACAGTAACAAGACCCACAATAGTGACCCTCAGACGAGTTTCTTGGGACTCTATCTGCATAAAGTCCTAGATTTTCGCACCCTTTTCTCAGGACCTGGTTCTGAAACCCTTCTTTCACACAACCTTTAGTAACACCAAGCCTCTGATTTACACATTCCATGGCAAACTTGTACTGTGAACTCCCAAACAAAGGCAAACCATGTTCTTCGGCCCATTCTTTTAGGACCTCATCCGGGGTGTTCAGTGCTGCAGACCAGTTGACTGCAGTACCACCTCCAACAGTGGAACCTGCAAGTAGAATAATAGAGCCGTCACTGGTGGGAACCTTGCCTCCTCTCTCGTAGAGCTCATCCATGGAAGGGCCTTCTAAGGAGGAGTAGTCAGCTGATGTATAGTAATTTCCCTTCTCGAGGACCACCACTTTCTGGCCTGCCTCTGCAAGGACAGCAGCTGCCACTCCACCTCCACTGCCAGACCCTACAATTACGACATCACACTTAATCTTGTAAACATTATTTTGAGGGTCCTCTGTCACCTGAAGTCCTTTGCTTGTGAGTGATTGGAGGAGTGTTGCCGGAGTCTCATACAGTGTCTCGACTACACCATTGTCCAAAGGCCTCTTTCCCTTGCCAGTGGTGCTGTCAGATTTGGTCCTTTCGGGTTTGAAACCTATAGCTTCCCAGGTTGGGTTACTGCAATTGTCATCCACCTGTTCAACATTATCTAACTTTATGACATGCTCACGAGTTGATATACATACAAGTCAGAGAAAAGGACGCGTCTGCTAAATCATAGTTGTAGTTGTTCTACCCCATCTTACAGAAGTTCAGATATCATACATTCTGAAATGCTTTCTGATTTCACAGTCAAAAGTTAACAGACTGAAACACCCTCAGGGAGAGCAGTCCAGCAGTAAAAGGTTAGGAAAACATCGAAAACTCGAGTAAGATGGATTTTTAAAGGTGAAAACACGCCCTACAACTGTAAGAGCTCGCTACTAAGCGCGTGCTGGGGACATGTATTGTCGAGAGATTGATTACACAGCCTAGGGTAGTTACCTGTTTGCTAGGAAACTGATACTACAGTTGCTCATTTATCAGAAACTTAGCCTAATTTAGACCTAACTTAACAAAAACTCAACCACATTCACATTCTGTTTCTTTCTAAGTGATGCTGAAGACATGCAATACTAAAAGAGTAGCACATCACATGTTTACTGTCTCTTTTTGGTTTTCAGCCAAATTTTATGGGTGAAACACTGAATATTGTATTGTGTGTTCAATAACTACTCCTTTACACTTTTAGTTTTAGTGTCCTATCGGGAACAAATACATAAAAAGATTCGTCCGGTCGTCATTCTCTGAGATGTAATACGGCTATCCAACTATAGTATTTGGGCGCCTCGTCGTTCATTTCTTTTCAGTCTTATTATCAGTTAGAAAACATTTCAGGCTTTCACCTTTCAGCCATTCTATTTTTCGGACTAAGATAATATTCACAGCTTTTTCAGAAAAGAGATTGAAATTATGTGAGATGGGACCTATATGTAAGATTGGTCTCCACCTTGTCTACTGGCATATAATCATGGAGCACTAAAGTATTTCTTGTACTCCTAATAAAATGGAGGGAGTATATAATGCATAAATTAAAAAAAAAAAAAACAAATATGATTCAAAGTCGATACCTCTAAAATTGTTGACGAGCTTCCAACCACTTAAAAAATACCCTATTTAAAACCCCTACTATTACAAATGTTTACAATGTAAGTTGGATAATTTCATGAAAGTTCAATAAATATGTGGGACTTGGAAGTGTGTATACAACTCCATGGTGTACTTTAAGAGTTTAAGATCAAAGCGTGGCCAACAATGCATCAAACAAAATAAAAATAGACTTCCCTTCAATTCTCTGAAATAATTATATTTTTTTTTGTGGTCTCACATCTCAACATCAGGATATTATATGCTCTACCTAATCACGCCATTCTTACAACTTCTTCAACTATTGCACACGTAGTACGTCTACCTGTGCGTCATTTGCGCCTCATATCACCATCGTATTTGATATAAACTAGACATCATGCATGATGCATACAAGCAATCAAATAGAACAAAGTCAAGATTAATTAAGGTTGAAAATTGAGGATTACTTACCATAGAAAAGACCAAGTAGAAGCACAATGCTTTGAGGAGAGAAAAGACCAATCTGAGGGGACTGAAGAACCTGCTACTTGACCAATTTTGTAGAATTTTCTCTCTTCTTTGAATTGGTAAATGTGCAAACTTTGTGATATAAGGCCATTCTTTACCAAAACAAAGATGCCCACTTAGTAAAAATGTACCAATTCTTGTTGATATTACCCATAAAACCAACCTTGCTAAGAATTTTCCTTCTGCTATTAAGTTACTATTCATCACTTCTGCCACCTACACCCACAAAAAAAAAATACACCAATAATCAAATAATAATAATAACCACTTAATAATCATAAAAACCCGGCCTAGTTATAGGCCGGGTGAGTTTATCTGCAGCAACCAGTCAAAACCCTAGTTTCAAAATGATTTAAATATCGTCAAGAAGACGAAAAGTTTGCAACTTTTACCTCACTAGGGATATGATTTTCAGCAGCAGAGAATTTGAAGTAGGATTTAGTAGACTCATTGAGGGATTGATCATGATCAAGATCAAGTGATGGGAAAAGTGTTTCACACATGCTTGTTAAAGACTCCATTTCAGAGGAAGATATCATTTGTTTATTATATTTCTTTTGTTGCCATGATTTTCTCAGTTTTGGATGACTTTGGTTTTCTTTCTCCATTTTTTTTCTAAGTGTTTTGTGTGTTTGTGTTGCTCTGTTTTTTTTTTTTTTTTTTCAGTTTTTGTGCGTGTTGTTGAAGTGTTGCATTGTTGCTCGGAAAAGTTGGATAGTTTGTTATCGTACTTATAATGGGAACTTGAGTAATTTGTTTCTTTGTGAAACACTCGTTTGTTTATTTTACGACATTTCTATCTCCAAAAAAAAAAATAGAATTATTTATTTTGCTTGTGACCATTTAGGACAACGATGGACAACGCTGGGATAATGACATGTCACTAATATATTATACGTGCATTTGTTCCCTCAGTTCTTATAAACTGTTAGCATCTTAAATTATGAGTTTTATTATACGTGATAACTTCATACTTTGAATAAGATAGCATGCAATAATAAAAGGGTGATGCTTTTGCCAAAATAAATTAGTATCTTCCAAAATAAATAAATCTCGCTCCTAAACATAAGGAGAAGGGGGCCGGGCCTATCATAATAGCAAAAGGGTTGTAAAAAGAGAACCCGGCCGCTTATTTCATTCGACTGCATTAGTAGTAATCAAGGCCGGCTATTAGCCCAGGCGAGCTAGGTGGCCCCACTCCGATATTTGGGGCCCAATAACTGCTGGATCAATACATATAAATTAAGAAATAATTATACTCATAAATACGGAGTGTGTCTTTAGCTTAGTGGTATGACTTACACCCTTCCTTAATTGAATACGGGGTTCAAATCCTACCAACCTTCATTTATATTGATTTTTCCCTTCATTTTTTTTTTATTTTTCATTGAAAACATTGACGATAAAGATTGGATTTAGGGCCCCCTATCGAAATTTCGCCTAGACTCCCGAAATCTCAGAGGCGGCCCTGGTAGTAATTACTGACTTGACAAAATCATCGCCCTAACTAAAAATTCAATGGATATACTCCCAGAGGTATCATATAATTTTCGAGAGTATGTATACAATTAGGGTCGTTTACTTGTGTGTAGTCAGTAGTAAAGAGTAGAACCATAAAGGCCTTAATTATAAATACCGGAGTCTAGTATTTTAATTAGGGCTCTACTCATGGTTTAGTAAATGTAAATATTTGGAAAGTGTTAATAGCAATTTATTTTCAAAGTAAAGGATCAATTTTTTTAAAGTTACATATCTTTAGTAGATGGGTGTTATAAGAGGATATTACATTGCACATGTCGCAACTTGTTGAATTTTATGGTCTAGTAAGACTCTGTTTGATAGGACTGCATCTTTCTGAACTGATCTGATCTAGATTCTGAACTGAACTGAACTGATCTGATCCGAATGATTCTGATCTGATCTGAATTCATCTGAGAATAAGTCCTATCAAACAGGGCCTAATTAACTAATTAGTAAATAAGTTAAAGATGACACGGAGTATTTTGTTAAATGAGTTAATGATCTACTCTTAACTCATAAGTCTCATATTATTAATCAATGACCTTGATAATGTACTGTTGGGATATTTGTTTTCGTTTCGACAATGTTATTTTGCAAGTGGCCGATGCTAATTAAATTCTTAACTACCAACCTTATAATAGCTATCTTGTGACCCCATAACTTGAATGTTATAACAGAAAAATTGAAAAGCTACTTTACAATTGTGCCAAGACTTAAAAGACAATTCACATATTAGACTCTCGATCGGATTATATAATTATCACAAATTATTATCGTATAACTATGATCACTAAGTAAAAGTGGTCGTCAATTAGCCTAATTGACAGCTAGTGTCGCGGCACGCACGTTGAGTTATCAAGAATAATTTAGTTATAATATACGCATGACTCTAGCTAATTAATTCTTAGGTAAGATACCCATGACTAGATAACATTCTCGCTCGGACTCTTAGTTGCTCTAGCAACACTCTTACTATTACTTCTGAATGTATAATTTGTGTCTATTTTTAGGTACCCGGGTTCGATTCTCATATCCTTTTGGAAGGAGGATCTCCTTACCCCCCCTCTTCCAATTCAAGGTTAGGCCTGATCCTCATTTGGGATGTAATCCAGGCCGAGGAGCCCCGCTTACTATTTAAAAAAGAAAAGGAAAAATGATTGGTCCAATTTCCACTACGTAGCATTTTTGACATCTAATATTCACTTTTCGTTCATTCCCATGACATTTCTGAAGGAAGGATGATACATTTATGGTTTGAAAATTGAAATAGAAGTGCTACCTTACGACTTTAATTTATAACTGTATTATCTACCAAATAATAATTCTTATTCTATATATCATACGGATCATTCCTCTTGTAGTATATATGTTTTCAAATGGATGTATACTTATATTAGTAGCACAACCCTATAACTATGTATGTTTATGTAGGGGTTCTTGTAACTCGAATTCGAAACTTCTATAGGAATATTGGATGTAAGCGTAAGGCTTGGTTTGAGGGTACATTTTAAGAGTATCCTATTTAATTTTAACCTCAAAGTTAGATGATATTACATGTAGTCATGTAGAATTAAGATTATTAACGATGTCTACCTCAAAAAAAGAAAAAAAGATTACTAACAATGTCGAAATTGAGGATAATTTAAAAAATAATTGGAAGACCTTTCAATAATCTATATGTACATATACATGCGTGCAAATGCACCTGATCAAAGGTTCAAATCATGAAAGAGATGCATATAAGTATGTAGTAGCATTATTATCTGAGCTATTTTTTTCCTTCCCTTTGTCAAAATTAGTTTACGTTATTATTGCATGAATACGACGTAGACAAGAATTTTTCACCTAACAATTTGTACGTTTAACGACTATTCCAAACATCTTATTCGAACAAATTTCTATTGCATTGCTACAATTTTGTTGTACATTTAATGTTATGTAACATCTTATTCAAGCCAGAGTGAAGAAAACGTACGTCCCTACTTGTGATTGTATTCCAGCTCTGTTCGAATTGCATCCAATTTTGGTGTGGAGGGTAGATTTGAAGTGTTTCGATTTATGGAAGCACAAGACTTAATGAATAATGAGGTCACCTACTAAGCCAAGTGAGAATTGAAGAGTTAGATTGTACGATTTTCGTTCCTTAGCTTGTTTAGCGCGTGTTATAATAATAGGTAAGGTAACTTAAAACAGGTGGTGTGTCTCAATCGATCATGACGGTATGTCATAACTATTGTCAATTTCAATGATTTAGAGATTTTTATACGAACTGAGACATACACCGCTAATTCATCGTCGATGAATTTATTACGAAATTCAAAGCATTTTGCAACAGGAATCATATATGAAAGCATTTAATTTGGCCATTTGGGTGTCACATTTGTGCCAAAGCCCTTCAATACCAATGCAAGCCCAAAGGCCAAAGTGGTGCGGTATCCCAACGATCGACCCAACTTCATACACGGGCAAAATCGACTTTTTTTGGTGCGTGCAACGTCACATTTCTCCAATAATCTGTGCTTTACATATAACATAAAATGTCAGAGTCGTCGTGGGCCAATATCGGCCCCCTCGTAGAAGACTAACTCACAAACTGGTGAGGTTTCATCCTAAAACCAATTGACAATATGAGGAGTAACTCACCACCTTATAAACTAGTCCCCCTTCTTCTATTTCTTCATCAATGTGCATGGGGGTCGTTGTCACTCCAACATAAAACATCGTATAATCATGGGATGCATAATTGAAGGCCAATTGTTCGATATAATGTTCATTTGGAACACTTGTATTTTGATATGAGGCCGAAAAAATGACAAAAACAAGAAAAAACAAAGGTATTAGTAGAGTGTTAGTGTAGAACAAATTAAGCAATAATAACAAAAATGTACGTGAAAAGAAGAATACAAACGTACATAATAATCTACATATAAATTATAATGATTCAACAAATTAAGATGAAGGACAAATACATGATTACATGCCTAATTAAGTTGGTATTGTTACACGCATGACGCATCACATACATATATAGCAACATAGGTATATATAAACACTTAAGAGTAAATAATTTCTATAGCATTATGATTTGTGACATAAGACTTTCACATACAAAACTCAAAACCTAGATTATTATTTGGATGACTCGTGAGGGCACGAGTTGATAGGTGTACTAGGTTGTGACAATGTTGGAGAAACAATTGTTTGAGAAGCTAATAGTGGAGAAATAATAGGAACATGAACAGGGAAACTCGGTGGTGGAATCATTATTCGTGGTGGATAGCCAAGCGCCGCGGTCATTGGCAGCTGTAGTGGCCACGGCGGCGCACATTGTCCGGCAGCGTGTTTGGGAATCATCTGCATCATTGGTGGTGTAGCCATGTATGGAGCTTGGTGTTCGCTTTGTCTAATTGACCATGCTGCATATAACATCTGTTTTATTTTGTTAAAGACCAAGAAATTGGCCATGCGTACGTAATTTGCTTGCGTGCACTCCAATCATCTATTCTCACACCCATTTACGAAAAAAAAGAATGACATTTTAAAATTTTTGTTATCTTATGGTTTCCGTAATCGGTGTGAAAATAGTCGTTAAAGTGTAGTCGTGCTAATCCCGTCATTGGCTTCAGTTCATATATATCCACGCACACATTATTCTTCATATTCTTCTAGATCAAATTAGACATTATTAGTTACCTCAATATGGAGCTTCAAGGATTTGATGTAATTGATTGCATTGTCAAGAATAGATGCATGGTCTCCCTGCCAAATGAAACATTTTATTTTATTTTATACAAATAAAGCATACAAAGAATAGATGTACTCTTTGTCCCAAAAAAAAAAAAATGGTTCTCCGCTTTATTTTAGTTTAATTAATAAATTGCGACTCCAAATATCCTTTATAATCTGGACTCGCATTTTATTAAGTTAACGTGAAACATGATATGATAGATTATTAATTACGTCATTATACAGTTATTACTCACACCCAACACTACGTATATACTCATGTCATTGAAAATGTAGAATTTTTCGAAAATACCTTATCCGAAGAAGGAATTAGGGCTTGTAGAGCCCTCAACTTGGCATTGATGCGTTCCCTTCTTTTCTGTTCTCTACTTCGTCTCTATATATAACAAATTAAAACAATATAGAAAAGACAATTAAAACAAGGCAGATCCAATAATAAATAGAATTTATCAATGCTATATATTGAAATAATTGAATGTCAATTTGGTACGTACTGATGATCTTGTTGGGACATGATCATGATGATCATAATCATTATTAGGGGTGGCACGAATTGGCTGTTTTTCTCGCAGATATCCCATGGTTACGCGACTTACGTCCCCCTCTTTGACATCTAGTCCCTGTACAAGCGTAATTCGATGAATTAACAAATTATATTTATTATTGTACGACGTTTTTAATTAATGTTTTTCAAATAAAGTGTCAAAAATGATTGATTGTTATAGGCGTATATACTTTTTAAAGTCGTTTTTTTATTTTGTTATAAAAACGAAATTGAAGACTGTCATTATAAAAGTAGATTAGACCGAGGATCGAATCGAATGTCTAACGGCTCCAGAACTTCGGATATCTCAACAGATGGCCAAACATGTGTGCAAATACGTCAAAAATGGAGCTAGGCTAGCTCTAGATTATGTATATATGGTCAAACTTGTGTCACAAGATTGAGACAAGTGTGAGTTTCCCGAGCTCCAGACTATTGGGTGGCCTGGTGGAGCTCTGTTATTCATTATCAATAATAAAGTAAGATGAGGACGGATGAGTATATACTGCTGGAATCTTGAATTGGTAGTAGGGTTTGAAGACAAAGCTAAAATGCTTGTCATGTGAAAATTACAGTAAGTTTCTTACACGTGAGGATGGATGAAAGGGCGAAAGAGATGGATTAGTTAAAGAGATAGAGTTCGAAGAAAAAGATGGCTATTAAAGATAGATCAGAGAAGCAGTGTTTGACAATTGTAAGTATTTTCTTTCCAATAGTTAATGTTTCGGTTGGATTTTTCTCACATATTTGAATCAACTGTTAACGGATGAATAGAATGGAGGGAGTATCTTGAGTCTATTAATTGAAAGATTATTCCATCTTATTTTACGGTGATCATTACAAAATTAATGTAATATATTGTATCCCTCGACTTTTCAGTTGATGATTGTTACATTTAATTTGAATATGTGATCCATATCAATCAATACTAATATGATAAATAATTATGGATGGTTATTATTTATTTCTCCTACTTTTATCAGTTTATCGTTGCAAGTCACTCAAGTTATACATTTGCATTGTCATCGGGAGAATTAAAGGTGAGAATTTGATTGCCTAATAATTAAGACATATAAGTGTATGTGATCTTTTTGTTTTGGGTAGTCTGTAGGGGTGGGAGGTCCTCCGTGCATAAGGTGCAAGGCAAAGATAACATTGTTGACATACATACATTAAGTAACACTAACAAAGATACTACTTAAATAAATAGGGGTAAAGTGTAACTTAAGTGTTACTAACTTAAGTGTTATGTAACTTAATTAGGAAAATAGTAACGAACACTTTCCACATCTTATGCAACATTAATTTTTAGAAGGTGCTATTACGAATAAGTATTATGTTAATTCAATTATGTTAAACTACTCTACAAGGTTTTCTTGATGCCAGTTGATGGGTTAATAAACAAGTTCCACAATTACTTGTATAATCGATTAGCAATTTTGTATATGTTAAACCCGTTATCCTCAAACGTTTCTTAATTAAAAATTATATAATTTTGCGAATTTTAACTTTGTGGGAGATGTCGTTCTTCCCCCAATTATCTAAATAATCCAAATTATTATCATAGCTAATTAGGTTTTAATTAATATAGCGAATAACACACAAATACATATATTTCGATATTGAAAATAGCGAATAAAAACAAAACAAAAACAATTGTGTGAACTTGTTTTACCTCAACAACTTACCTCATCAACTTGACAACCTTGGCGAATAACTTTATTCATCGTGTGATTCTCATGTAATTCCATTGCTTGTTTCTGTTCCACAGAAAACCCTTCAACTTTTGTTGCAATTGGAGTGGCGCATGCAGTACATGTACCTGCGGATATACACTCTCGGATTTCAAAATGGTGAGGATGAGTATCACAAAGAGTTTCAGTTGCATGGAGAGGAACTTCCGATAAGACTTGAAATATATCATCTAGTAACCCTCCTCCTCCAGTGTTACTCGAAGAAGATGCTCCATTCTCATCACATCCAAAACTCCATTGGCATGGAACTTGCTCCTTACTCTTCATATTCAAAGCCCTAATTTAATTTATGTGTACCAATAATGTAAGTATATTTAATACTTATGCACACATGTTTTCTTGAGTGACGACATAGCTGCAATATAAGTCCACCGTGCTCTTTTATGGCGGTTGTCAGCAAATTTTGGGGCATGATTGCGAGGGACAATGAGACGCCACGAAATATGTCAATCACGAAAATTACAAAATATATAGGATAATTAAATAAATAAAAGACTGAGGATACTGCTTTATGTAAATCGTACAAACAGTTTAAACGATTATGCTAGCCCCAACACAGTGCTACGGAAGAATTATTTCAACTAAGATAAAATGCAAATCTGTGAGAAAAATTCAAACCAAATGCAAAGAACATAATAAAATGGAGGGAGTATTATGCTAAAACATTACCTATTACATTTAAAGGCACATACCAAAAATCCGAGCCATTTTTGTTCTAGGGCTAGTTTGGTCAAAAACCATGAATTGTATACTTGGATTTAAGCCATACATTTTTCACAACCTTATTTAAAGTAGCCAAAAGTTTAAAAAGTTTTTACAATGGAGATTCATGCAAACCATTTATAGAATACGAGGGTTGGTTCCTTAGTTAGGATAATTATTCAAACCCTTTTAACACACGTCACATATTCGGGCTATAGTGCATTTTCGTCGATTTCGAGACCTATCCAGGCTATAGTGCATTTTCGTTGATTGTTGTAGATTTTTTGTGTTGTTTGCCAAAGTTCATGAATTGCGAGCTAAATTAAAGCATCTCACTCACACGTGAAAACCCAAAGGAAAATGCTGAAATGCATCAAGTAAATTAAAATTTGCTATTCGATCGTTTACTCTGTTCGTTCTTTGCGGGTTTGATTCCCGAAATTTGTCGAGATTAAAGATCCGGGTTTATTTTGGCTTCACATACATGTTCATCGCCGACCTTACAAATATTAACGGTCCATTAAATGTACGCAATGCATGCGATCATATTGCCGACATTGCCATAATAATTTTGCTATGTATGTGTATAGACGTACGTATAGCAAGTATATATTCTCGTACCCCATGCATTATACAACTTTACTGCCTTTACATATACAATTATACATTAATACATATATCATATTTATCAGATCATATATCATAAATATTAGTAGCTTCCATATATAGCAAGCAAGTTAGCAACAACGGACTAAATAAGAAATAGTAATATATAGTTTCATAAGAATCACAACTAAACACTAAAAAAATATTGGCATGGGCATTTTGGAAGTTCTTACGGATCTTGAACTCCAAGCTACCTTACCCTTAGACAAGAATGCATGATGATGGCGGCGGCGGCGAAGACGACAATGTATTGATGGTATTCGATGACCATTCATTCGACAATCAAATTAAAATTCATGATGATGATGAAGGTGACAAAGAAGTAGACAACATGATTGGTCCGTGTATTATTAAGGTCAACTTAATTATTATTCATTTCATATGTAAATTTTGGTGCTTTGGTAGACTTATTTGGCTAGCTAGGTCATATTCTTATGCGATTTAATTTATTTTGCATGCATTACAATATTTCATTTGCATGGATCTAGTTGATAGGAATTAAGAAATCAAAAGATTATTGTAGGAAATATATTCTTTAGGAGATGTACGCGAACTATCAAAAGAATTAAATATGACTTCGTGATGAGCTATACATACAAGAGGAGCTCACTTTACAACTATCGACATTAAACAGCGGAAAAGGTAAGAAATACAAGCTTTGGTCGTCGAGTTCTTGTATACTAGTATATGTCATTTCATAGAAATGGTATACTACATACACTAGATGAAATACGTCTCCATTTCATTGAATGGTTAACGTCCCGATTTTTATGCATTAAATGAGTTTGCAAATAAATAGTGTTATAAGAAAAAAAATTCACCCCAAACAATCAAATGATAAATATACGTTTTCTCTAATTGTTTTGTAAATCAAGTCATTGTGCAATAAGTGAATTATTATTTCTGGCATGAACAGAAGCGTACCTGTGAACAAAGGCGAAGGAGACGAATCAATGACAAACTCAAAATATTACAGAGTTGAGGTTAATTCCTCATTCTGAAAAAAGTAAAACTTTAATTGGTTCAATTTTTCATGGTAATTAATCGATCTGGGCATATATGGTAAGCCGTTTTGCCTCCTCGGTCATAGATTAGTTGTACAATTTATTATGATCCTATTGTATACAATTGTAACTCACTATAATATATAGCCTACAATAGTTTATACTCGTACAATTTATAAGGTACTCTTAAATAAATATTGAGATCGACTTTGAACTATATCTCAACATAAAATCCGAGAGGATAGTTAAAGCCTAACTTAAGGCCTCTATAAGGCTCTAATAACAAAATCAATCACACTCATATTCGTCTTGGCCTGCTAGTCATATACACCAAAATTTTATTTTATTTTTCAAAAAGTTAACGATTAATTTGAATATGTAAAAGAAATTCAAATTAAGTGTTAGCTTTCTTAATAAACACTGAGAAAACTGTTTGACAAAAATATCTAGCTAAGTAAATCAGATCACAAAACTAAGTATACCTTAATTTCTTTTACTTAGTCATCTAAAATGTTGTAGAATACATATTAGTGTACAAAATATTTTTTTCACTTTTTTTTACCTTAGCATATGATGAAAAATTAACATATGATGATGATGATGTTATTTCCAATAATGTCAGATTACTAATAATCCAGTCCAAGTCGTCGGAAATTGAAACATGGGGATTCGTGACCTTTAGGGTGCATATTTGCCAACTTAGCTGACGTCCCTGCTGATTACATCAGCCAGCCTTATGATCTTATCATCATTCACCCTCTAAGTTACACATGTTATTTTGATCGACTTTATCCCTTTATTATCATTTCACCTTATTATTGTTATGAATTTATGAGTGCATGAGCTTATCCCATTTCTTGCTTTACATGCAAGCATGCAACTTATATAACCTTATAGTATTGGAGATTAGGTTGCATGTTTGGTTCATTTTTTGGAATTATCATTTCTCTAAATGTCAAATAAGAAGGTAATTGTTTTTTCAAGTATGTCTAGCTACAAGTTTCATTTTATAATAGGTTAGCATGCAACCCCTTAAGTACTTGGTGAAAGAGAAGTAAATGATCAAGCAACCCCTTAAGTACCTTATCAGAGTCCATCTCTTGTTACTTAATTCAGTTTTATTTCCTTTTCACATATCTGTATAGTAGGTGGGCAATTAAGCGGTCCACCTAATGGCCCACTTGATTCCGACTTCCTTTTCTTTTAGAACTTGGCATGGGGTTGACCCTGATGGTCTCTAAAAGGTACTCCTAGCAGATTACTTGCTTGTCCGCGTTTTCTTTAATCTAATTTTTTTTATCTAAAAAAAAAAGGGAAATAAGTGATCAAGCATTCTCTAGTGTTTGAAAATTTTAGCTGAATTTCTAGCTATTAATGAAATAAATTAAATTTTGGTTATCGTTGTGATAGTATCTAATAAAACCTGGTTTTATCTAATCTCATGTGCTAAGACTGAGTAGTAATTAAGTACATCATAATTTTTAGTTCTTCAAAACTATATATCCCTATACTAAACCACGTTCTTCCTTCAATAAATTAATGCGCTTTTTCTCCTTCCAATGATTTTTCATGTGATTTAATGTGTTCATATACGCATTAACCTGAACGTTACAATTATAATCCTACATTTTTTTTTCTCCATCTCATTTCCTTTCGATACCAATTATAAAATTAGCCTAAAATCCGTGAATGAGAAGAAAGCCAATAAAATTGGGGAGAGTATAAAAGGGCCGGCAAAGCTAAGTTCCAATTGATGAATCTTTCCCATAATTGATATTGATATGATCACATATTGTATCATTTCTCTGTACCAAAAAAAAAAAAAAAAAACATGTTGAATCATTTCCAAAACAACATCTGCCATAAGATTTGGAGAAAACCCAATAGCATAGTCGTACGTGTGTATTGGTACATGCATAACATCTGAGAAACACGACATGCATTAATTAGAAATGATGAACCAAATAACAAAAAGATTTTAATAATCTTTTCTGAGTTTAGGTGAGGATTCAAGCTAAAGCCTCAAAGAGGTAAGGAGCCGGGTAACCTCTCATTTTATTAAATTAGGTTGTGGTGCAAGTAGATTGGCTTGTTGCATATATAGGGCATGTTTGGCCAAGTTCTAAATTCTATAAAATTATTTGTGAAAAACACCTTTTGGAGGAGAAGCTCTAAATTGGAGTTTTCACTTCTGATGAACAAATTTACACTAGATCAGAATTGCTTCTCATAAACCGAAACAGTTTCTCAGTTTTGGGTGTTTGACCAGTTTTCAGTTTCTAGGACCCAGAAACTGTTCAGAAACACTTCAGGAGTTTGGTCAAACACACCCGTAGTATCCCTGAAGTTATGCACTTATGCCCTCATACATACAATATCTAATGACTTGGATTGGATCGTTAGTAACCTGTATTGTCATGCGTTAATAAATCAACTAATTGAACTAAAAGTGTAGACTGATAAATATAGCCTACACTAATGACGAGTTATTAGTGGGAGTGCAAGATATATAGTACAAGTGGCCGGAGTACCCATAGGCCATTAGCCGCCTTTCCTATGCATCTTATATTGCACAAAATTTCGTTAGACGCCTTGGCATTGTCTTCCTTTGTACTGTTATCTAATTACTTACAAACATTATGCATATCAAATCATGCAGACGGACTGTGCATCCATCCTTGATGACTCTGCTAAATACATCAAAGATTTAAAGCTTCAGATTGAGGTAAAAATCTAAACCCCCTTTTCATGTTTCAACATTCTCTAGTTAGTACAATTCACGATATCAGATAGTAGTGTACAACAATTGTCGAGTTTTAAATGACCACCAAACCTTCGACTTCCCTCTAGCTAACATTATTCATTCATTCGAGACAAATTCTCTCGCATGCAAATGCTAACTTAATCCTCGTTGGGTCAGATAGCCAGAGTTTCAGGTTCTTTCGGGTTTGAGACAAAAATCTTGAGTTGGGTCAGTCAGTTTAACAAAAACACAGAATCCGTTTCTTGAGAAATACGAGAACGTAGGCCGCAGAGAAGCCTTAACATCTGACAAAAAAGACAGTCAAAAACTTGTCTTTCTCCTTTCGATGAATCAAGCAGATCAAGCATTCAACTAACAAAACCAGGACACTAATTGATCGAAAACACACGATTAATTAACAAAAATAAGGTACATAATGTTCTATTATACACCAAGGAGCGAGGTGCTCCAAGTCTCTAACTTGTCTAACAAGCATGATGCTCTATAAAAACTGCCTCCACATTGCTGGGCGATCTCTTGATATGAGCAGAACCTGGGAAGAGTGATAGTCGAAAGAAGGTGAATACATGTCATCTGGGCCGATTATTTCCCTAACATTCTGCGGGTTGCTGTGTTCACTGGAAAATGTAGGCAGCCCATCGTCCTTTTGTGAATCAAAAACAAACAATCCGAGCCCACATACAGCCATGACTAGGTTTGAGTTCCCCCAAACTTGAGTCAGGGCTTTATGATGTGAATGGACGCTGGATTCAGGCAGATTGTAAGTGCTTACTATCTTTTGCTGACGCAAAGAGAACTGCAGCACTTGCGAGTTCACCTGCTTCTTTACTGCTGAGACAACATTACTGCAGCCAAGAAAGATGGAATCTCCTCGAGTAGAGACTGACTGAACACTGAGTCCAATCTTAGGTATCTTCAGACCTATTCCAGATGGGCTGCGGAAGTCAAGGACGTTGATGGAATCAGCTGTGCAGAAAACACCATCATTTCCTTCTGCTTCTGATGAACTCATCCTGCGCATCAGATAGTCAGCATTTATCCAAAAGAAAACTACCAGTCTAACATCAAGGATATAAAATCAGATTGTGAAAGCAGAAAATGTTGAGCATCAGGATAAGTTGCTGGTAGATGAGGTAAGATGCTAACCTTTGACGGACTCCTCCTCCCAATTCTGCATCAGTATTATTCACATGTAGAGCTGATATTTTGCGACCTGAGGTGGAAACAGATGACAAAGCCTGAGGAATCTGGGAGCTGACATCCCATAGAGACAAACCTTCAGCTTCTGCTATAACAACCTTTCCTCTGTTTCTCCACTGCAAAGGACTGGAGTAATCCATTGTCAGTACAGGCTTCTGCACATCCCACTTCATGATTTGCTCACCATCACGTATGTCAAACACTTTAACAGCTCTTTGACAACTCGCAGTAGAGATGATCAACGGTCCACAAGGTCTATACCACCATTGTTGGTTTTCAGTGAGCCCTGATTGGGGATTTCTTCTATACATGATATTATCAGGTAAGGGGCCTAGAGCGACTCTTGCACTGCTTGTATTATCCTCGATGTGGAAAGCACGCACATCTTTGCCATAGAAATCCCACGAACAGAACCCTGAGTCTGCGGTATTTCCAGCAGAAGCAGCGACCACATACTTTGCAGAGCAACCATCAGCACCAGGAGCGCGGATAATCCAACAATCCCTCCATATATCTTGTGAAATGTCCGGAGGTGGCAAGTACTCAGCTTTTTCCTGACAATGTGCAAAATTGCCGACGAACATATTAGTTTCAAGGTTTGAAATCGGAACAAATTCTAGTCAGATGATCTCATTGCAAACAATAATCAAGGGTCAAAAATTCAAAAGAAAGACATGCATTCCACATTTTCAGCATCTACCAGCAGAGGTGATGGTAATTCCAACCCATAAATGGCAGTTCAAGATTTTAATCAGAGGCGACTTCAACAATTACGTTACAGACAATCACTAGGATCAACTAGAAGCAAAACCACAAGGAAATCAACTGCAACCGATAAACTCCAGCAGTTACATTGCAGACAGCAATCAGGGATCAAAAGAAAGGCATCAATTCCAGCATCTTCCAGTAAATGTGATGGTAAACTGCGACCGAAAATTGTAGCTCAAGTTCTTAACTAGAGCAAATTCAAATTCGGACAATTATATTACAGACAATCACTAGGATCAGCTACAATGACCGGGATTTCAATTGCAGTATAAAGGCAATAACAAGTGGTCTCCGAAACTGCATTTCAGTAGGAAATCAAAGAGGCAAAAATACGAAACGAGTTAGAGTTTGATATCAGTGTGGCGTAGAATGCATACCTCGAAGTTAGTAATGTCATGGAAAGAACAAGAACCATCAGCATGAGCTAGAAGAACCGATTCCCCCTCATTCACAAACCAGCCCCCAGTAGAAGTCTTGCGCCCAACCTCAGTGAGCTGAGAAATCGAGTCCTCTTCCATCTCCTGTTCCACAATCATAGCTGGCTTATTCTCTTGTTCATCAAACTCTTCGAGTTTTTCATTCGCTTGCAGGTCTACTTCGAAGTCTTGTGCCCCACTAACAGTGCTAGAACTTGCTCGAGCTGTTGAAGTTTGAGGCTCTTCAGTTTCTCTAACTTCTTCACCAATCAGAGCGACTTCTGAATGTGTTGCCCTTGTAACCTCAGTCTGAACCTTGTTCAGAGAAGCCAAAAACTTCTGCGCAATCGGGTTATCTTCAATAGGGCTAAAGGACTTCTCTCCAAAATTTGAGACATTGTTTCCATCGACTTGGGAGCTGAGAGCTGACACTTTCGGTAGTGTCCTACTCCGTAACAGTTTGTGATGAGGAAAAAGCCTTGCCTCTAGCTCTGAACTACTCAACCCTTTCGCTGATGCTTTTGAAGAATCAGCTAACTCAACCTTATCCTCAGACAGCAGAGTCCGGCACAAGCTAATTTCATCACCATTTGCATTACCCAAAGAACCAGAACAAGCAGAAGTTACATGTGCATTAGAATCAGCCATAACACTGCCAACAGCCTTCTCAATACCCGAAATCTTCTCTTGAATATCAGATAGTATCACCTTAGAAGCATCAGTATTATTCATATCAAGCATCTCCTTAGTCTTCTTAATATCACCAGCAATTCTCTTAACCTTCCCCTCCAAATAAGCAAGCTTCTCGTGCAATCTACTAGCACTCTTACTAGCTACACGCCCACTCGACCCCCCTTCATTCACTACCTTCTCTTTAACATCGAAACACTTCACATTGTTCCCACTCTTCACACCCGACCCCTTCCCAACCAATACCAATCCACTCCTCTCCGAACTAAGACCACACCCACCCTTCACACCAACACTTTGATCCAATTTTTCGCCTTCACTAGCTCTACCATCATCAAATCCACCAAAGCTTACACCTTTACTACATTGATCAACGAACCTACTCGAACCCAATTCACGCTCCCTCGCATTCAAATTACCCGAATTCACAAACAAAGTAGCTTCTTTTATACACCCACCACTCAAATTCCTTAATTTCTCCCCAGTAGCCCCATTCTCTTTCGGATCAATACTCGAAACCCGGGTTCTCCTAACATCACCAGCACTTCTTTCCCCAACTTTCGGGTTCGATTCCCTAAAACCCTTTTTCTCTAAAACCCTAAATCCACTTAAACCCTTCCCATTTGACATATCATTTCTACCCAAATTATTACCAGTAGAAACCCTAGTTTTTCTCATATCAGACAAAACCCTAGTAAAATCACAAGGGCTAGCACTCCTACCTCTTGGTTGAGACTTGGACCGGGCCTCACCATCGGACATTCTCGGCATGGGCCGGATCACGGGCTTCTGGGCCGGGCCAGAAACCCTAGAAATGGATCTAGGGTTAGGGTTTTCCTTACCAATCGATTTCCTTCCAATCAAAGAGGGCTTTTCTGAAATTGGGGTTAGGGTTTTTGCCGGCATTGATGCTACAACTTTCCCACCTGCTCCTCCCCTTTCTTTGAGCCGACGAACCGATTGCGTCGACATTTTCGTTGATTTTTTGATGGATTTTTAGGGTTTTTGTTTGATGGGTAGTGATTAATTTGGTTAAATTTTAGGATTTTGGGTTAAAGTTTGAATCTTGGGGGACGGGAGACATGAATCGTGATGGAGAAGATTGGGAAAGTAGGAGAGAGAAAGAGTGGGGGGAAAATGGGGGTCAGTGTAGTGAGGAGAGAGAAGCGGGAGATGGAAGTGAAGTTTGAGATTTTGAAATTATATTATAAATTTTTTTTTTTTTTGTGGGTAAAAGTGCCGCGGAAAATCATTAAATTATTAGGGTTGACTGGATTTAAGGTTTCAGCCATTTTCACGGTTGTGTGTGACCACATGTTTCGGGGGCCCGTTTGAGAAGGCCCACGGGCTTTGTTACCGTTGATTTATGATTGTGAATTTTTTTAATACTTTTTTTTTTGAATTTTGAATTTGGAGAGAATGATTGTATTTGTATAGTATATGAAATTCTACTAAACTAAAACACTTAATTGTTGGCTCATTAGCTTAAGAAAATGGGTGATACAATGTTGTGATATTTTGGGTGCAATATTTAGCACAAGAGCAATTGTACTCGGATTTATGTAGTATTCATTTCGTAGTATGTTTCAGCATAGTAGATGTGACTAATCTGATTGCGTGGTTTGCAGGCTATCATGTATATCTGAGATTTTATGGATTTCACAAATAGATACAATCTTGTTGAGACAATTATGTAATCTGATTGTTTTACTTTATCCATGAAACGGTATTCGCGTTTTTAGTTTATTGTCCCAAAGTGATAAACTTAGCCGATGTGTGACTTTAAAGTTGACAAATTCCATCAAAGACGATTATACAACGATTTTTTACATATTACGGAGTAACAATGTCGACCGAACTGATCCTCATCTCATCTCAACTCAACTCGTTGGCAGCTCAATAGCGACCACTCAAGTCAAGTCCACGCATTAACGCAAACGTAACGCAATTGTTCAAGAACACTCCAGGAGTAGAGGACCAACCAAAATTGATGGAGCACCTTTCTTAGCATCACCAAATCGAATCATTATTTGTCCTCTTCAAATCAAACCCACCCAAATAAAAAGGGAAACTTTCCCATTTCTTCCATAATTAAAAAAAAAAAAAAAACACAATGGCTTCCCTTCTATCTCCAACTCCTTCCTGTCTTTCTGTCTCCTCCTCTGCAACATCATCTTCATCCTCTTCAAGGGAATTATGTAGCTTCAATGGGAAGTTTCCATCTTTGAATTGGGGTTATCAATTTAGTAGCAATGGTAGAAGAACAAGAAGAGTGTCACCCAAGTTGTCACTTGATCAAACTTCTGTGATGGACTCTCTTCCTCCTCTGCCGTCTTTGGATTCATTTTCCTCATTGAAGCTTAAATTGCTGGTAAATTTTATACCTTTAATTTTCGTTTTAAGTTGTTAATTTTGATATTTCTCTTGATTTTTGAGATTATGCTAATCACTTTGATGGTTTTACTCAATTATGCTTATTATTACTATGATGGTTTTACACTTTTACTCAATTATTATGCTAATTGATATGGTGGTTTGACGCAATTATGCTACTACTCCCTCCGTCCCACTTCAACCCGCTGTTTTTGTTGTGGAATAAGGAGAGTTGTTAAAGTTAGTTAATTGGTGGTAAAAAAAAAGGCAGCCCGGTGCACATTGGCGTCCCCGCTAAGCAAGGGTCCGGAGAAGGGTCCTACCACAAAGGTGTAATGAGGGTAAGCCTTCCCTTGTCAAGTTAATTGGTGGTAGTGGAGAAAAATTAAGCAGGAGGAGGATAGAGAATGTGAAAATTAGTTAAAAGTAGGCGAGAGGATGTGAAGAATAGTACTCCGTACTATAAAGTAGGAGAGAGTAGTGAAGTCCCGAAATAGATGGGGTGTTTGAGATGGGTCGTCCTAAAATGGAAATCGGGGTGTAAGGGTAAGATTGCGCACATTTCAGATTTTCAACATGGCTGCACTTGGACATTAGGGGGTTTCACTGGATGGTGTTGGTGTTGGTGAATTTGAAGTTGTTGATTTGGGAGAGATTAATGCGTAAAGATTGAATCTTTGTAAAAGAATAGAATTTTTGTTGGCAGTACTTTAGTCTATACTGCTGTGAATCTGTGATGATAATTTGAGTTGTTTTGGGACATATATATCATTGTAATGCCCTGGTACCCTCTAGTTGTTCCTACTTCCTAGTGTAAATTTATCAACTCTATAATAACAGTACGAGGTACCTTGTGGTCAATTTCCACATACCCCTTCCATGTCATCTTCTCCGAATGTTGTTGCCAATTAGCTGCTAAGGGGTTTGTTGTGTTGTACTTTTGACTGTTTGGGCGTGCTTCCATAATCACCAATTCACCACTACTGATTGCAACTGTTGGATTTGGTTTTGGTTTATTTAAACCCACCGCCTAAAACTTACCACCATACGTGTAAAATGTAGGTTTCAGTAAATGCATTATGTTCACGGGTTACTCATTGACTAATGTATCATGTTCTATACAACTGGGTTGATTCACTGCAGGCTGCTGTTTCTGGGCTAAATAGAGGTCTTGCAGCGAGTGAAGATGATCTACGGAGAGCAGATGATGCTGCAAGAGAGCTTGAAGCTGCTGCCGGACCTGTAGACCTATCTGCTGATCTAGATAAACTGCAAGGAAGATGGAAACTGATATATAGCAGTGCTTTCTCTTCTCGAACTTTAGGAGGAAGCCGACCTGGACCTCCAACAGGAAGGCTTCTGCCAATCACCCTTGGTCAGGTCTGACATTAACCCTGGGTCTTTCTATTGTAGAGTTTCTGTCAGTGATTTCTGCATGAGTTGGTCTTTTTACTGTGTTCATTCTAATTTGTCGGGTACATCAAAGCGCTCATCAGTGAGCGATTACAAATTGCACCAAATATATTGAATAACACCAAAAGTAGCATTACATTTGGTCTGAAGATCATATCTGCAATCCTTTACAGATGCACGAATGCTGATGTGTTTTTCTGCTCAGGTCTTCCAACGAATTGATGTAGTAAGCAAAGATTTTGACAACATCGTGGAGCTTGAGCTAGGTGCTCCGTGGCCACTACCACCTATTGAAGCTACTGCTACATTAGCACATAAATTTGAGCTTGAAGGTTTTATTATCCGAATGAAATCATTTTAAGTGATCTTGGTTTTCATAATCTCTCTTGAATTGTCCTAATGAAGTGCTGACCTTCAATTTTTCTAGGACCTGCAAAGGTAAAGATCATATTCGAGAAAACAACAGTGAAGACGAGTGGAAACTTATCGCAGCTTCCTCTACTGGAAGTTCCTCGAATCCCAGATGCATTAAGGCCGTCTTCAAATACTGGAAGCGGTGATTTTGAAGTCACATACGTAGATTCAGACACCCGTGTCACCAGAGGAGACAGAGGGGAGCTCAGAGTTTTTGTCATCGCATAGACTGTATTAGTATGACAGTTTACCAGAATGCCTTGATTTTGTGGATACAGGAGGCACATGTATACGAGCGAGATTTGCGCTGTAATTTGCTATTCATTCATTTGTACGAGTCTACTGACAAAATGTACTAAATACGCCAATGTACAGAGAATGAGAGAATACTTTACATCCTCCTACTTTGAGGGAATGTGTCATGTTTATTACTTGGCCAAATTTTCTAAAAATGATCAGAATTTTATCTGCTATAAAGTCACGCTACTGTGATAGATACATTGGCTCGAATACAGATTATAATCGGCTAATCGCCAGAGACTAAATAAACTGCTCCACGTAGCCTTGTCTCAGGCGCATATGCCACAATGCTAGCCTTTTCTAAAATCAGTCGACATATATATGCACCATGTTGCATGGTGTTGCCGTTGCAACCTCTACGTCTCTGATTTTTCTTTTTTCTTATTTTAATTAGCCTTAACCTCTCTAATTAAGTCCATTTCATGATTCTCATAGATTTCGGGATTTTCAAGAGTCAAGACCTTGAACGTTTTATTCTACATTCGCCCCCGAATCAAGTGTGAAAGAAATTAAAAAGAAAAACCCTCTCAGCCTCCTTCATTACCCGCCCTCTTAAAATAAAAAAGGTACTCTCTCTTTCTCTCTCTCTGTTTGCTTCGCATTCTTTGCAGACAAGTAGACAACTTTGATATTCTGCATGTTGATTATGGTTCACTTTCTGTTAAAATGATTGTCTGTTTGTTTGTTTGTTTGTTTGTTTTGGGTTGAGTATGTGAATTTAGTTTCATGAATAATGATGGATTATTCTTTCATTTGTGGACAATCTATGAGTTGATTGTCTCATTTTAGTGCTAATTGAGATGAAGTTGCTGTCTAGTTGTGTATTGTTGTGGAGTATATTTTAGGGTTTCAAGTGATTGCATCATTTTGCTAATTACTAGTTAATCATTACTGGGTTTTCTGGGGTTTTGATTTTGATATGAAAATCTCAATGATCAATATTTTTTTTTTCAAATTGAATTTGTGTTTTATGTTTTGGCCTAGATTTAGTAGTTAGTACAAGTTGGAAAGTAAAAGTTGGAATTTGGGTAAAATGGGATAAAGATTTGATCTTGGTGGCTTGCTCTTGAATTTACTTCAACAACACAATCTATTTTGTAATGTTGTCTGAGCACTTGCTAGATTTGTTGTTTTTGGAGGTGACTCACATTGAATGATCAAGAACATAGTATAACCATTGAATTGCTATACTATACCTTCATATTCATTAAATTCTGTTGGTCATTGTCGCGCTCCTTATTGTGACGTCCAGAGCCTAATCTGAGGATGGAAGTCATTGGAGAAGATACGAAAGCCATTAGTATGTCTTGTGTGGACAATTTGAGTAATAGAGAACATCTTAAGAAAAATCTTGCAGATGGTTGTGATATGCAATGCAAACATGACAAAGATATAGTTCTCTCTTGTGGTTCTTCCTCTGATGATGGTGGTGGTAGCGATGATATTAGTGTAGGCGAGGAAGCGCTGTCTTCCAGAAATCCTGAATTTGATTTCGATAGACTTCGTGAAGCTATGTGTACTTTTTTGGTTTTGAGTGGACTTTCATTTAGCACTTGTCATAAAGCTGGATTCAAGCAATTTATATCTGTTGTGAGCCCTCATTTCAATCTTCCAAGTGCTGGTGACCTCTATATTGATGCATTGAATTATTACAAGAAAGAGAGAAAGATCGTTGAGGACGAGTTGCAGAGAGTTCCTGGTCGAATTTGCTTCACTGTTGATAATCTGAAAGATGACATTACAGGAGATGACTGTATGTGCTTAACTGCTCACTGGATTGATTCTGATTGGATAGTGCAGAAAAGAATGATAAAGTTTTATAGTTTGATACTCTCGTCTGATGGTAACTCTGTGAGTGATGAAATTACACTGTGTTTGCGAGATTGGAAGATTTCTGATGATAAGGTTTTTGGTTTCACCATAGATGATCCCTCTAGTGGCTCAATGATGGCTTCTCTTAGGGCTCATTTCGAGGAGTCAAATTCATTGGTGCTTGGTGGACTGGTCTTTCACATGAGCTGTGCTCATAGGATCATTAATCTTGCTGTGGAAGCTAGTTTGAACCTTGTCACTGATATTCTTGACAAGATTAGGAGTATTGTGGAGCTTTTGAGATTCTATACTTCCAAAAAGGAGAAATTTTACGAAGTTGCTAGTTCAAGTTTCGGTCTGAACACTTCCGAAAGGTTGATTGGAGATACATCTGTCAGATGGAATTCAACATTCGTGATGCTCAGTCGCTTTCTTTATTTGCAGGATGCTATAGGTAGTTTTGTGAGCAAAGACAGGGAAATCAAGGAATTCAGTCTTACACAAGAAGAGTTGGGAAAAGTTACTGAAGTTCATAATTTCTTGAAAGTTCTTTATGATGAGATCAATACCTCTGAGACACCTACTGCTAATGTGTATTTCCATGTGATATGGAAAATCTGTATGAAATTGTCCGATATTTCTAATGGTCCTCCTAGCTCTTTGTCCACCATGGCCAAGGATTTGAGAGAAAAATTCGACATATATTGGTCAGAGTACTGTTGTATTCTATCATATGCTGCTGTTTTAGATCCTCGATATAAGTTGGACAGAGTCGAATTTTGTTATGAGAAGTTGTATGGGGAAATATATGCCAAGGAGATGATTGGGAAAGTAAGAAGCACATTACTTGACTTGTTTGAGGAATACAAGAAAGTTGTTGGTAAACCTGAAGTTGTACCTAGGGTTGATATGGAACCTGAGGAATATGAGGGCTATGTCGCGTTCTTGAGAAAGAAGAGTAAATTGGAAGAGAAGTCGGAGTTGGAACGGTATCTAGAGGAATGGATTAGTGATAGCAATGAAGATACTGATTTTTTGAAGTATTGGAAGAATAATTCAAAGCGTTTCCCATGTCTTTCGTGTTTGGCTCGTGATATTTTGGCCATCCCTGTCTCGACTGCTGCTTTGAAGTCGCTTTTTAGCACTAAAAAGAACTTCCTTTGTCCTTGGAGAAAGACCATATCACCGAGGCCAATGGAAGATTTCGTGTGTTACCAGGATTGGCTACGGGCCAAAGGATTATCAAAGGGTAATACTAAAATTTTGGCTTGTACATTTAAGTTAGCTTCACTTGTTCCTGAAAATAGCTGCTACTAACTTGATTTGGTTTTTCTTTTTTCAAGGTTCTCCTTTCTTTGGTTACAACGACGAAGATATTGAGGAAGGCAGTGAATATGACATTTCAGATGATGAGGATGACTGTGCAGATGGCGATGGAGATGATGAGGATGATGAGGAGGAGGAGGATGGTGAAGATTGTTAAGTCGATTGAAGCCGCTCATCTGAGTAGTGCTAGCTAGTTGTATTTAGTATCGTATTTTGGCCAGTTAATCTTTAACTACCAGCTTTCGAAAATGATCGGAGAAAACAGTGGGTGTGTTCATAGCTTCATGCAGAAGACTTGTATAGGCCTTTATTTTGAGGTAGACTGGTAGTGCCGACAGTGTGATTTTTGGTATAACACTGAAGTCTGAAACTCAACTATGTGAATAACTAATGAGGCTGTAGGTGATTTTTTTTCCCCTTGGTTCTGTACTTTTTAGTTTAGTTTACCTTTCAACTTTTCCATCAAAATTGGGTTCTATTTGGAATCGTTTTCTATTTTTTTGAAAACCAAAGTCCCTTTTTGTAAAACTAGAAAATGTGGTTTTCATTTTCAGTTGTCAGTTTCCATTTTCTGTATGACTATTATAGAAACATACAATTTAATTTTAGTTTTGGAACTTATTTAACTAAATCTTTTACGCAAAAAAAAAAAAAAAAACAAAAACCTTAAGTGGCAGTGATACCGAACGGGCCCTTCAGCAAGGATAATATGGGAAGTTAATTGATTTTGCCTTGGCAACAGTAATTGTTGCATTGGTAAAATCAACACCCTCCTACAAATGTTTAAGCTTGATAATATCTATTTGTTGATATGAAAATAATTTCCATTTGGTAAAAAATCATTATTACTGATTTATTGCTCTTTTTAAAACTAAACCATTCACAGATAACATATGAACATCTCAAATAATCATTTCAACAAAGTGAGAGCCCCCTCCCCTTATTAAGACATTTAAGAGTCACGAAGAAGACCTTCTACTCATAAATTGGCTTTTTAGGGGCAAAACCACCTCACAAGTCACAAGGCCAGAAATGTCGAGTGTACCACAAGCTAAGTAAAGACACACACACACACAGTCACACACCCTAAAACGAAAAAAATAGACGTTAGAGCCTCCCCTCCCCATTTGTAACGGCTATATCTCTTCTTCCCCCAATTTTCAAATTCGAATCAAATATTCTCTTCTCAGAATTTCCCCTTTTCAATTCTTTCTTTCCGTTACACACACACTCACCTCTTTTTTTCTCTCTCTGAATCTCTATGCAAGAAATTAACACTCAAAGATTCAATCTTTTTCCTTTTATTCTTCCAATCTCAATTAGATTGAACAAACCCATTTCTTAAAATCCTTAAAATTCATCACAAAATCTTGAATTTCAAGATTCTCCCCTGTTTTCCCCTGTTTTTTCCTCTGTATCTTCTTTGTGAAGCTTCAATTGATAAAAAATTAAAATGGCTCCAACACCAACATCAGCAACGAAATCAAACCAAACCCATTTCACACAAATCCGAACACCGCAATCGAAACACCGCCTTAATTTCAATTCCTCAAGAATTTCTCACCACCCATCACCAAACCCTAACCAAAACCCTAACAACCCACCACCAGAACACCCGGTAGAAGTGATTGGTCGGATCCGAAACAACCCGGACCCGGTTAAAGATGAAAAGCCCACATCCAACTCCCTCCAAATCAACCCGGATCGTCACTCAATTCGGGTCAAGACAGATGTAGGGTACCGGGATTTTACTCTTGATGGGGTATCATCTTCTGAGGAGGATGATCTTGAAGGCTTCTACAAGAAGTTTATTGAATCTAGGATATTGGGGGTTAAAATGGGTGCTAAATGTACTATTATGATGTATGGGCCAACGGGTTCGGGTAAGAGTCATACCATGTTTGGGTGTTTGAAGCAGCCTGGGATTGTGTACAGGTCTTTGAAGGATATTTTGGGTGGTGGTAAGGGCGGTGGTGGTGGGGAAGACAGTGAAAATGGTGGCGGTGGCGGTGGCGCGGCCGGAGGAGCGGGGATGTTTGTGCAGGTGACAGTGTTGGAGATATATAATGAGGAAATTTATGATCTTTTGTCTTGTGAGAAAGGGGGTGGTGGTTTTACTCTTTGGTCTAAAGGCAGTGCTTCTAAGGTATAATAATTATAATAATTTCATGAAATTTTAGTAATTTTTTTTTATGTGTTTGAAGTTTGATGTTTGTGATTATATTGTATTGTACTCAGTTTCGTTACCTTGTATTGTTTACGTTTGATCTGAATTCGCGGTAGGGTGTATCGTTGTATCGTGTTAGACTGTTAGTATTACATTTTGAATTGATGATTGTAGTCTGAATTGGTGACATGGGTTGGATTGTTTGTTACGTTTGATTGATGTTTATAGTTTGTGATCCTTTAGTATTATAACATTGTGGCATGATGATTGGTTGCTGAGTTTATGATGTTTCTGGTGTACATTTTACTTCTAAGGTGTAACCAAAAAAGTGTTTGGATTGTGTAAGTGGGGTTTAGCAGTAGCCTATGATGAGTTGGGGGTGTTTCGTATTGTGTAAGTTTCTGAAGTTTCTGGTGTGCATTTACTTGTGAGTCATTTCTTAATCATCTGTGATGTCTTCCCTTTTCAATTGGATTACGCACAAATTTGAGTTTTGAGACATAGAAGTTAAACTTGGTTATGTCTGTACTAAGTTTGATTTCATTTCATTTCATTGGTTTCCTTTTGGCTATATTGAAATCATGGTACCTGGATTAATCTGTTAAAAAAGGTGGAGTCTTGAAGAATTTTAATTGATAAGGTTACTTATGTTGGTTTGTATTGCGCTACCATCATGTAGATCTTAAGCTGCAAATTTTTTTCTTGCAGGTGAAACTGGAGGTGATGGGAAAGAAAGCTAAAAATGCAACATTTATTTCTGGGAATGAGGCCGGAAAAGTGTTGAAGGAGATTCAGAAAGTGGAGAAAAGACGGATTGTTAAGAGCACAAACTTGAATGACAGAAGCTCTCGAAGTCACTGCATGGTTTGTATAACTCCTGACCTTATGATGATGCATTTTGTGACATTTGTCTGTCCTTGTTTACAAGCTTTTGATCCTTTTCTGGTTTTTGCTGCAGATAATCCTTGATGTCCCAACAGTTGGAGGGAGACTGATGCTTGTCGATATGGCAGGATCAGAGAACATTGAGCAAGCCGGTCAGGTTGGATTAGAAGCAAAGATGCAGGTAAGATATGACAAGAGTATGAATGTATGAATTTGCTCATTTTCTTCTTATTCAACTACTTGTGCTAATTCTCTCTGGTTTTGTCTTACACAGACTGGCAAGATTAATCAAGGTAATATAGCGCTGAAGAGAGTTGTCGAGTCTATTGCTAATGGTGATTCTCATGTACCATTCAGAGACAGCAAGTTAACTATGCTTCTACAGGTTTGTATGTTTAGATCAGTTGTAAAGTTTCCTGCAGTCAATTGCTACTCGATTTTTTATCAATGGGGAGTCACATTAGTTGCCACTCTTTGACTGTCTAAATCATTTTATGTAGGATTCATTTGAGGATGACAAATCAAAGATGCTGATGATCTTGTGTGCGAGTCCAGACCCAAAAGAGATGCACAAAATGATTTCTACCCTTGAGTATGGTGCGAAAGCAAAATGTATAGTCCGTGGACCTCATACTCCCAAGGATAAACTCAATGGTGAAGATTCATCTTCTGCTGTAATTTTGGGGTCAAGAGTTGCAGCAATGGATGATTTCATCTTGAAGCTACAAATGGAGAATAAGCAAAGGGAGAAAGAGTGCAATGAAGCACGAAAGCAGTTACTGAATAAGGAGGAGGAGGTCTCACAACTAAGGGCAAAGCTTGGGCAAGTAGGTGAGAAGGTAGTGGGAGCGAGTGAGGAGGAGATCAATGAGAAGGTTAATGAGCGCATGGAGATGCTGAAAAAGGAACTTGACAGCCAGTTGAAAGAGTGCCAGAGAATGGCCAGTGAATATGTGGAAATGGAGAAAAGAAGGATGGAAGAGAGGATACAAAGACAGCAACAGGAAATGGAGATGCTGAGACGCAGATTGGAGGAAATGGAGCTGGAGTTATCGCGTTCCAGGGATGGTAGTGGTAGCAGTGATGGCAGTAGTGTTGAGCTTGAATCAATTGGTCTTGTGAGAAGGCTGAAGGAGGCCTATGCTGATGAGGATCCTGGAATGTATAAGTCGATGGAGATAGATACAGGAGACCAAGAATCATATGCGCGAGAAGTGAAGATAATAGGACAGTCTCCCTGTAATCTGCTGAGTCTAGGGGCTGGTTCTTTCACTCCTACAATTGCTGAAAGATCGTTCCTAAGCACAGTTTTCGAGGAGGAAGAGGCAGAAGCTGAGGACTACGAGGTAGAGAAGAAGGTTATAGAAGAGAAGAAAGTCTCAACAACACCAAAACTGAGTGAGATTCCAGAATCTGCTGATACCTGCAGCAATGTTCAGCTTACACCATCCTCCAGAAAAACTAGGATTCAGAACATTTTCACATTGTGTGGGAACTACAGGGAACTTTCTCAGCGAACCCCTGTATGCGCTGAAGAAACTGTGTGCCCTCTGTCAACCAGTGGGCCTGACAAGCACTCACCTATACGCTCAGAGTCTCTATTCACCTGTACACCAGAGAAGGCCAAAGATACTCCCTCACCAGCACCTGAGCTAATGAAAGAGAACACGAACCCTGCAAATGATGATGATCAGGGGGTTCTGATGGAAGTGTACGTCAAATGGGAAGCCACCAAGGACAACCATGGCAAATTCATAAACAAGCTCAAGGTTGTCAATGATGCTACACTGGCAGATTTGCGGAAGCTCATCGAAATTCACTTAGGTGTCGACAAACAGGAGTTCACCTTCCTGTCACTAGGGGTATGACACTATGACATTACATTTTTTGCTACTCAGTAAATTTTGTTACAATACAATTTATCACCAAATTTGTTTCACCTGAAACTGACCTGTTTTCGGCTCTGCTCAGGACCCTACTGGTGCCCCAATCTCCAGGGACAAGGAAGCGACTGTTCTAGCCAGCAAACTGCCAACCTGCAACAACCAACTGGGAGGCCATCTAGCGTGCTTGCGCCCGGCCAAAGGAGGCCAATGCCCATCTATTCTTCCACTCTCTTCCATTGAGAACAAGCTTCCTGCAACTCCACTTTCTTGCCTGAAGAAAGTAGTAATTCACGACTCCCTCTCGCCTAGCCTAGACTCGAACCTAGGTTCCACTCCATACATCACTGTTCGTCGACATTAAAAGTACACAAGGCTATGTACTACTACAACTAGTGCCCCAATCTCCAGGGACAAGGAAGCGACTGTTCTAGCCAGCAAACTGCCAACCTGCAACAACCAACTGGGAGGCCATCTAGCGTGCTTGCGCCCGGCCAAAGGAGGCCAATGCCCATCTATTCTTCCACTCTCTTCCATTGAGAACAAGCTTCCTGCAACTCCACTTTCTTGCCTGAAGAAAGTAGTAATTCACGACTCCCTCTCGCCTAGCCTAGACTCGAACCTAGGTTCCACTCCATACATCACTGTTCGTCGACATTAAAAGTACACAAGGCTATGTACTACTACAACTAGTGCCCCAATCTCCAGGGACAAGGAAGCGACTGTTCTAGCCAGCAAACTGCCAACCTGCAACAACCAACTGGGAGGCCATCTAGCGTGCTTGCGCCCGGCCAAAGGAGGCCAATGCCCATCTATTCTTCCACTCTCTTCCATTGAGAACAAGCTTCCTGCAACTCCACTTTCTTGCCTGAAGAAAGTAGTAATTCACGACTCCCTCTCGCCTAGCCTAGACTCGAACCTAGGTTCCACTCCATACATCACTGTTCGTCGACATTAAAAGTACACAAGGCTATGTACTACTACAACTAGTGCTCATGTTGTATGCCCATCTTTTGTATCACTAACTACTGTGAATTGTATTGATATGCAAAGTTCTTCTTTGATAAGCTCCTTATTCATCAAAGCTTTCATCTTTATTCTTCTTTATTACTCTACTGGTTGCTCTTCGCAAAGACCAATATGAAGCCATGCTTTGCCAAGATTTATGTTGCACACATTTAAAGAACACTTGTCATTTAATTCCAACTAAGAGAGAAAAATCTACCTTTGTGCACTAAGTCCTTGTACAAAACATTTATGCTTCTAACTAGCTAAAGGTGTAAGAAAAATCTACCTATTATTATTTTTGTTCTTAGGTTATGTTTGTCATTCACATTTTTTACTCAAAGTTAGAGAGTACAATTTTTTTAACATGATTTTTTTTATGGGCTAATATGAAGACCAGTATATAAGGACAAATTTTTCTCTGTTGGTTTCTTAGTTGGAGCTACAAACAAAACACCATTGCAAATTTGATTATATGCTCAAATACAATTCTAGTACTTTATATTGTATCTATGAGTCCATTATAGGGTGGATATTAATTTATCCCCCCTTTTTAAGGAATCAGGTCGCATGAATTTTGCCTATAACATTTCTTGAAAGGAAAACTCGAGTGGATACATTAGCATTTAGTGTATTCAACATCTTATCCCGGTTTTGAAAAAAGTAAAACCCCATTGCAATTTTCACCCTCTACATAGCCTTAAAACGCACTTCTAATCTCAATCAAGCGAGGTAAACATGTTGGACACAAAAAAAAGGTTATATTTCCCCAGGGGATATTTCACACTACTAATTCTTAAAAGTTTCTTGTAAAATATCAACAACCTTGGTTTAGTTAGTAGTTAATTGCGATCCCTTTGAGTTAAAAGATAACTCTACAATACTTTTTGGAAACGGAAAGACAACTATACATAAGGATTGTAATACAAATTATGAATCATGTTATGGTTTTCAATTCCTTTTACATATTTTCGTATTATATTAGTATTTTATACTTCAATTATAAAAATTTGATGGGTTCTTTATTCATCCATAAAGGGAGTAAATGTAAAAAAAGGCTCACAAGAAAAGAAGCTGCGAAACTACTAATTCATAAGATCGGTAACCTCCACACTTTCACCTTCTTATGAAAATTTGATAGTAATTAATCTAATATAATCCATGCTTAATATATTTCTAGTTTAATGACAATGATAAAAAAAAAACTAAATTATATGTAGCCCGAAGCGTGTGACTCGTGGTTTATTTCTAACATCTGTATAACTATCATTACTTGATCGCTACATAATGATAAGCAGTTAAACTGCATTCGCTATCTATTGACGTAGCCTAAATCTAAAATTGGTCAGAGATCTACCGTTATGACGGTTACGTTAGTTGCACAACTGTCACCAATCCAAATTAACTACTTGACCCTTAAATTTCCATTAATGTCATATTCGTGTGATGAACTCGATCCATGACCTCATCTGTTAGTTCAACAACTGTCACAACCTGACCGTTATATCAGTTCACTTTTCCCATTTTAATCGTTTAACTAAAAAAAAAAATACTTAGGTGAACCATATACATGACATCAATTAATCATAATCAAGCTCATTATACTTTTTTGGGAATGAATACTCATACAAAGACCACCTTTATAATGACAACTTCATTTTTCTCTGTTGGTTTCTTAGTTGGAGTTACAAACACAACACCATTGCAAACTTTGATTACGTGCTCAAAAGCTGTCTATAATGTACATCAAGTTCAAATACAATACAAAGTACTAAAAATATATTTAGAGTAAGTTATAGGGTGTATATTAACGTATCCCCTCTTTTTAAGGAATTAGGTCACATGAATTTTGCCTATTACATTTTCTGAAAGGAAAACTCATGACATTAGTATTTAGTGTATTCAACCTCTTATCCCAATTTTCAAAAAGTAATGCAATTTCCACGTTTTACTATTGCCTTAAGAACACTTCTGATGAACTAGGCGAGATAAACATGTTGGGCACACAAAAAAAGTCCCTATGGGTACTAAAGCATATTCGCCCTCACATATTTCACACTCTAATACTTATCTAAAACTTTCTTGTTACATATCAACAACCTTGGTTTAGTAAGTGAACCGAGATCAATTTGAGTAAAAAATTAACTCTACCATGTTTAGTGGTAATGGAAAGCAACTATGCATACGAATTAGGAACAATGTGTAGAATAGTTACAATAATCTAATTAATTAAATCATAATTAAGTTATGCATTATGAACATACTGTCTTGATATAAATGATAAATCATGCTATATATTGTTTTCAATTTCTTTTACAAATATTTATATTAACATTAGTATTTTATACTACAATTGTGAAAATTTGATGAGTTCTTTATACAGATAATGTTTTAATATATATAGCACATGGCTTCCTAAAAAAGGAAGTTCACTTTGTCGGTATGAATTGAAATATTAATCATTTTACGCAGTATTATATTGTGAGCTCCTTAATTTTCTTTTAAATCTCCTCTTTTTTTTAGTATGGTAAGCGAGTTACAGTAAAAGGTAAGATTAGGTAACCCTTCTAGACAGGAATTATTAGAGTCAAGTATTCATTTCAGATTGTTATGCCAAGACTAAGACGGGCACTCTCCTATGAGATACAACAATGCCTCACACCTATACATTTTGCTTACATTTTGTTGTCCAAGCGCTAGTTATATATATTCCTGACGGCCGACATATTCGATTTTTATAGTGAGAGATAATTAAACCCTAATTTCTATGACAAAATCTCTGATGCCTTACATGGCATTTCGAGTGATGATATTATGATCAAAATATATAATCACTAAAAGCATATACTCTAGGATTTGAGAACACTTTAATCATAAATGATAATAATATATCTGATCAGGTGATGTGTGACTACTTGATTAGTTTATTTCTAACATCGATATAACTGTCATTGCTTAATCGTTAGATAATGATAAGTAGTTAAATTTCACTGCCGATCTATTGACATAGCCTAAATCTAAAATTGGTTAGAGATCTACCGTTATGACAGTTAAGTCAGTTGCACGATAACTGTCACTCATCCAAATTAAATACTTGACCGTTAAATTCCATCATTTCCATATTCGTGTAACAAATTCTTATCTTATAGTTCAACAACTGTCACAACTTGACCGTTAAATCAGTTCTCTTTTCCCATTTTAACCCTTTAATTAAAAAATAAATAAATAAGCGCTCAGACGTATAATATACATAACCTTAGAATTTCATATCAATTATCTACATTCTAATAATAACCATAATCAAACTTATTGTACTCTTTTTGGGATCAATTCTAACAAATAACTAAATAAGCCACCTTTATAATGACTAACTTCATTTTATAAGCCCATGTAGTTACTTACCTAGATATATATAAAATCAAGTGACTTAACTCATCAAAATACATAAGATGATAAACAATACTTGTAATAACATTGAAGTCTTATTAAACAAGCTAGGATTGCTTCAAGTTCTAGTTATAATTAGGGATAAAAAGGAACCAACTTTTTAAAATGTATGACTTTCAAAGAAAAACTTTTTCGAAATGTAACTGACTAATGTTTGTTTGATCACTTTGGTACGCAAGAATTTCATTTTTAAGGTTGTTTCCTCGTTCCCCCAAGGTTATAAATACCCCCTCAAATTAACTCATTTCTTCACAACATATACTCAAAGTAGCAAAAAAAAAATATATACATTTTAAGTCATTTATTTTTAATTATTTATTTCGTAGCTATATTTTCTCAGGTTTTTCTTTGTTTGTAGTAAAACAGTCGCCATGTCTCAATCTTCAGACATTGAATCCCAAAGTTCTTCCCTCAGTTACTCTTCTCCTCACCCGATTCAGGATCGATTCGATTACGATAATCAGGTTTACTCGATCGCTTTCGCCCTAAACATTTGCTTAATTAACCCGTTTTTATAATCTCATGAAGATATCAGCATATCACACTCGATCTGATCTTCGTGTGTATGTGTGTACGTGTGTGTGTGTGTGTTTTTTTTTTTTGGATTGTTTTGTTCTTCATTTTTTTGTGCTTGTTTAATTTGATTTTGTGGGTTTTATTTATTCGATCCTTTTTTTATTTATTTATTTTGTGTTGATCATGATTATGGGAAGAACTTATATATAAGAGAAAAAAGATCAAAACTTTTTTCTTCAATTCTACTTAGGAAAAAAAGAATTAATTTGAACTTGTTGTGAAAATGTTGATCAAGTAGTTCAGAAGTATATGAATCAAACAATCAAGTCATCGATCGATCGATCAAATAAACTCCATGATTCCATTTTTCGAAATGAATGATCTCGATCGATCTATGTTTGATACATAAGGTTAATTAATTAATTGGCTTTTAAATTATGCAAAGTTTTAATCTTTACTTAGAAGTTGATAGGAAGATTATTGAATTGTTTGGGTTCGAGTTTCCTTGAGGAAATCAAATGAAAAAGCTTGAGAATAATTCTCAGTGATAAAATTCTTTAGAGGTTTTGATCGATCTACACAAACTTTGAAATAAGTAGTATTTTTTACTTCTTGCATGTTTTACATGCTTGTTGTGAGTTGATGTATGACAAATGTGTTTGCGCGCGCTTTTTTCTTTTGAATCTATAACTTTAAATTTAACGATAGATGGAAATTTTATAAAAAATTTGCGCCGTGATACTCTAAAAGGATTTCTCTCATTGGCTAGATGATCTGGATCTACATAGAATTATTGTGTAACTAATTATAGTACAAAGAGATCGAAATTATTTACTTCTTGTTTTCAATCGTCCTTGATTGTTGTCATGACTTGATGTGCCCTAGTTTTAAATATATATGATTAATCAGTAAGCGCATTTATAACGTTTTGAATAATAAATCATATAACTTGAATACCATGAGTTGCTCAAGTTAATAAGTGGGAAAATGTATAGAATTGTAGACATTGTTAAAGGATCTCTAGAATTGGATATAAACATGGATTCAAAATTACATGTATAGAGTCGTTGTGTAACCACACCGTTTTTAAAAAGTAATCGAGAAATTGTTTTCTCATTTATTTGCCACGTTTTTGCATGGTTCTCCTATATGCTAGCTAGTAGATTATCAAGAAGTCGCGGCCTCAGCTGAAGTCGCGATTTCTAAATCAATCTAGAAATAATAATGATCGATAACAAAAAAAATTGCTTCTACATTTCGTTGCAGCTGATTAGAGTCTGTCTGAAGGCGACCGGAACACTGACTGTGGGAGTAAGGAGGTCGAACACAATCAGGTATATAAAGCAACAACTTTTCGCAAGGAATGGAGTTTCCGAGAGACTCCCGGTGTTTTACTACAATGATCGTCTTCTCGAAGACGATCAAACGGTATCTTACTATGGACTCGACAACGAGTCGACCATCTATATCGAATTTCCATTTTGCCGAAAATTGTACGTAAAGATTCCTACGAGGAGGCCTATGGATTACGCGTGCAGGATTTATGCGAGAGAGACTGACACAGTTCAGGCTGTAAAGTCCCTTGTCCTGCACAAGGAAAGGATTGAATCTGATCGATACGACCTGTGGTGCGACAGGAGATGTCTCAGGGTGGAACAGACGCTTGCAGCTCAGAATGTCCCGAGTAATGCCGTCCTGCACCTGATTCCAATCCCTGAGAACAGTCTGTTGATTTTCATCTCGATTCCTTTCCAAGGAACCAACACGAGGATGCGAGTTAGGACATCGACAAACATTGGTGCTTTGAGGCGGGTGATTTCGGGTTGTACTCCTTATGAATATGAGGGTTCGAGGCTTTACAAAGACGCTACATGGTTGAGGGACTCGAGGACTATTGGTTCCTACAATATCATAGAGAATGATGTTATAGAGTTTAAGTCTATGATATCGATTCATGTTCAGCTGTGGACTTCTGATAAGATCTTAACAGTTCGAGCCTGGCCAACTGATGATGCGAAACAGGTAACTTGTAAGGTACTAGAGATGTTAAGGAAGCCTTTTCGTGTTCATCCGTTGAGGTTGAATGATACAGTGTTGGATGAAGGTCAGCCTATTGGAGCTTATGGCATTAGGGCAGGCTCGACTTTGGTTATGGATGAAGCCTAAAATCGGCTGAACTAGCTTAATTATTAGCTTGTTGTGTACGCTTAAACCAGGAAGGGTTTTAGTAATGTCTATCTTTAATATTGTTAAGAAGTTAATTATATGATGTATTATTAGTAGTAATAATTAACTTGAGTGATGGGGGAAGTATGTTGACTGTTGTGGAAAGGACATGCTTATGTGATAATCTAGTATATATTACTAGGTTATGTACGGCAATTTAGAATAATGTTAAGATGTCTTATAAAATTCCATTGTAATTATGAATAAAGTTATCTTCTTTCATTGTAATTATGAATTGAGATTTTTCTTTTTTTTACATTTAGGGTAGTTTGGCCCTCTGCAATTCAACTTATTAAACAATGTTTTCAAATCAGATTAGATTTATTCAAATCAAATCAAATTAAATCATTATTATTCAAATCAAATCAAATCAAATTATTATTATTCAAATCAAATCAAATCATAAATATCTATCCAAATAAAAATTAATGTATCTAATATACTTCTAATTATTAATTCATCTAATAAATGCAAATCTATCAATAAATTCAGTTCATCATATCAAATCAAATCAAGTTTATTCAAATCAAATCAAATCAGATCACCTTAATTCTAATCAAATCAAATTAAATCAAATCAAATAAATGCAGTCCAAACGCACATGGCCTTTGTAGAGAACCGCCTTATTATAAGCAACAAGTATACGATTTATTTTTTATGTTGGAACCACACTTCTGCATTTTCCATAAAAACCCGATGTTTTAAGCTGACGTGGACCGCTGAGCCAAACTTGGCAAGTTGGCATTGCATGTAAATTCAAAAAATGACATGGAAAACAATAATAAAAACAAATGAAAAGTAATTTGTTTTACCCACGGCCGGCCAATTTTTCTTGTCGCTCTTTTCCCACAAATCCCCCGGCCATAACCCATACCCATCACAACGTACACTAGCTACTTAACCGTTAAATAACGATTATAAGATCATTGTCAAACTCCGGCAACTTATTGTTGTGTGGAGCTGACACTAAATTGATCTCTTGATAATAAAGTGCATTGGCGTATGTTGTATTGTATTTTAATATTTAATTGGGGGATCTACCGTTATAACAGTTTATTAAGCTAGCTGCATAACTGTCACTCATTCCAATTAACTGCTACTTGTCCGCTAAATAACAACCATTTTCATATACATGTTATTAAACCGATGTCTTATAGTTCAATAACTGATAAACTACCTAGCTGTTAAAATTGTTATCTATTTCATATTATGCATCCTCATTATTATCTATTACTTATAAAAATAAATGCATCCTCATTTTTCTCTTTGAGCATCAACCGTTACGATAGGTATTACAGTTGCATAATATAATATAACTGACTAACTGTTACTCATCAATTAACTACGACCGTTAAATAACGACCATTATTGTCATCAGACGTGTATAACGAACCGATGTCTAACTTATATATAGTAGTTCACAAACTTCTATTACATGACTGAATCATTTGTTTTTCTTCAGATCGATATCTGGTGTAATTGTTCGAATAAAAGCTTTAAAATCCTTTATGCATCATATAAATAACCGCAAAACTCGGGATCTAATAACATTCAATAACAATTCATACATATAAACATGCACTAATTATAACCAAACTCATTACAATCAATTGGTTATCATTACAAGTAGTAAACCACCGTACCTCTATAATGACCGGCTCATTATTTAAAAAGCATTTACTCCTAATAATCACCTAGACATAGCTAGAAAACCAATTAAAATTCACAATAAATCGCTAATAAATACTAGGGTTGCTTCCAAATCCTAGTCATAACTCGAGGATAGAGTGACCTGACACATGAAAATGACCAATGTTTGGTCACTTTAGTACATAAAACCCTCCTTTTTAAGGTTGTCTAGGTTATAAATACCCCCTTATATCTACTCATTTCTTCACTCAAAATAGCCCAACAATAATAAAATATCCAAAAAAAAAAAATCAAGTCATTTTTCGTAGCTATATTTTCTCAAGTTTTTCTTTGTTGTCATATTACCAGCCGCCATGTCTTTGTTTCCAGCCTTTGGATCTCAAGGTTCTTGTTCCACCTGCAGTCACCCTCCTCCTCATCGCCCTAATCAGAATCGAATCGATTCTGATAACGAGGTTTTCTTTCTCTTTCACCCTAACCATTTGCTTAAACCCGTGTTTTTATTTTATTTCACGATGTTTCAATTCTTCGTCACTCTTTTTCTGTGTCTGTACGTATACGTGTCTGTGTTTGTATCCGTGTGTTTGGTTTTTAAAAAAAAAACCATGCTTGTTTATTTGATTTGGTGCGTGGTATGAGATTTTGTTCGATTTTTATATGTCTTTTTATATCAAATGATAGATCGAGAACATTTCGTTCTAGTTGTGTGCTTTTGTTATATTTTTTACTTGTAAGTCTTGTAAAAACTCGCAAAAACAAAAATCTATACGTTCATTTTACTGAGAATGAAAAGAAAAAGTTTCAGGGTTGATCGATCTAGTCATTTTTATTTGTTTTTGTAGATTTTGCTTGACCTTTTTTTTTTTTTTTTTTTTTGCATTGATCAAGAGAAAGATATATGTTTGCTTCATTTTTCATGCGATGTATGTTTGCTTCAGTTTTCATGCTTAGATTTTTTGTTTTGTTTTGTGTTGATTAGGTGATGAACTTAGACAAATAATAAAAGATCAAATCTTTAATTTTTAACTGAGATAAAAAAAAAGTTATTAACTTTTACTTGTGTAAGACCTCAAAAAAAAATTTGTGTAAATGTTTATCAAGTAATAATAATAGTTCTAGAATTTCATGAAAAAAGATCAAGTGATCATCAATCTGATCTGATCTCTGTGATCTGATTCTTTATTTCGAAATGGATGATCTCTATACACGTCTGTTTTATGAGTATTTGGTTGCTTGTTCATTTTTGAAAGATGTTTGTCTATCAGTAATCTGATTAAAAAAAATTATTAATTTTTTTTTTGTTTTTTTTTTTTTTGAGGAAATCAAATGAAAAAGTTTGAAAATTTTAGATTGATAAATTACTTGAAGGTTTTGATCTGCATAGACAAGCTGATCGTGTAACTTATTTGTATAGAGTGATAGAGGATTTGTTTACTTCGCCGTTTTACATGCTAGTAATGATCTTATGTGCCCTAAATTTTAATCTTTATGTATGTGTGATGAATAGTGTGAGTGCGCGCGCTTTTAACTTTTGAATCATATAACGGCTTTAATATGGTGAATTGTGTGTGCGCGCGCAAGCTTTTAACGTTTGAATTATATAACTTTAAATATGATGTGTCGTGTGTGCGCGCGCGCTCTTTTAATGTTTAAATTATTATGATATATCGTGTGTGCGCGCGCTTTTAATGTTATCATATAGCTTTAATTTCATGGCTAATAGGATTATCAAATTACAGCGTCGAATCTTATACTCTAAAAGGATATCTCGCATTGGTTAGATCTAGATCTACACAGTCTAACTCGAGGCGTGTAACTAAATAGATAAAGATCAATCAAAAATTGTTTTATTTGTTTGCAGTAATTGCATGGTCTCGTATTTAAATTTCTTGTCGCCGTGATTAATTGTATACCCTTTACCAGTTCTGCATGTATGTATGATCTTTGGTATTTGGCGAGTTGTTTGAGTACATGTAGTTATTATTCATCATATATAAGAAAAATCAATCTTTTAAAGTTTATCGATTGGTGTTCATCAATCATTCCCTTAATTTCATGTACGAGAACAACAATCTAAAGATCGAATTTAACCATTCTCTTATGCCCATGATTATGTACGTAGATGGCAATTATCGATCTCTCTAGAAGGATTGAATAACTTCTTGCTTTGATTCAACTTACTAGATACATACTTGATACTCCTAGTGATGAATGTCATTGCATTATCATCTAATTCTTCTCAATCTCGTCAATATAATTATATTCTTTGTTTGGTATTATCATACTAATAATATGGTGATGAATACTTACTTTAAAGTTGATACTTGCTTCATTTTAGCTAGCCTTCAGGACTTAAGAAGTCGCGACTTTTGAGTTAATCCAGATCAATATATATAGATGTATGTATTATTATATGAATGTCACGATTGTAAAACGCATTTTCATATTATATTTGCAGATTAACATCAAAATGGAGTGGATAAATACATCGGAATTTAGGACACTAAGAGTGAAGAAAACCAACACAATCAAAGAGATAAAACAAATCTTTATCAAGTCAGGCATTTCTCCAAGCCTAACACAACTATACTTCAAAGGGAAGATACTCGAGAACGAGTATACGCTCTTCTTCTATGGAGTCGAGGACGACTCGATCATCATGGTCGAAACCAACGTGACGTCTCCATATGCCAGATCACTCCACATCAAATTACCCAAAAAATCTAGATCTGCTAAACCTGTAACCGTGAACATCTACGCGAGCGAAGCGGATAAGATTGACACGGTTAAGTCCATGATCCTTCTAAAAGAAGATACTCGTTTCGAACTAAAAGGCCGATACCATATGATGAAGGATGGAATCCAGCTACGTGATTCACACACTCTGGCTCAAAGTGAAGTGACCAACAATGCTACACTGTCATTGGTCCCTGTGCCAAAAGATAGTCGAATTATTCGAGTCACGACTTGCTACAACGAGACCTACTCGATGGATGTCTTGGGGGCTAATCTTATTGGTAATCTCAGGTCGACTGTTGCTGAAATGACAAAGTGTGAACTTGAAGGGTCGCAGCTGTTTAAAGATAATATATGGTTGAGGGACAATAGGACTTTGGTTTCCTATAATATCAAGGACAATGATACTATCTACTTCAAGGCTAAAATTACGATTCATGTCAAACAAATGTGGATCAATGCTGAAGATAACATGGTTACCGTGCGCGTCTACCCTACAGATGGAGCAGTTGAGGTAACAACCGAGGTTCTTAGAAACTCGGATATGCCTATCAGCCGTTTCAAGCCACTGAAGTTTAATGGCAATGTCCTCGATGCAACCCGGCCTTTGATGGCTTATGGCATCAAGATAGGGTCCGTTCTGACTATGGGTGCAGTGCAGCGCCCAAGATCAGTAAGATTTTAACTTACTGATCTGATCAGTGCAACCAGGACTCAGGTTTAATTTGTATGTGATTAGCAAAGTTGAGAACTTGAACTTTTAATTTTCGCTGTTGTAAGCCTGTTGTGAGAGGACAGGCTTTTTAGTGTACTAGTTTATGTTTGTAATGTAGCTTCAATGTTAAGATGTAATAAGGACTGAAATAAATGTTGTAATTTGATGGATTATTATTGTCTTTGAACTAAAGTATTATTAGCTTGTTTTACGAGCTTCTTGTGTGATTGTGTCTCCTTATGCAGTAAAATTGGACTGTTATCAGGAATAATATAATCAGCTGATAGAAAGGAAAAAAAAAAAAAAAAAAAAAAAAAAAAAGTTGGGAATTTTTTTCTGACATACCATAAATTTGTTGACAGTGAAATTTTTTTCTGAACTTCCAACATCCTGAAGACATTTCTAGCTGATCCTAAAGGACATGCAATCAGAAGAGTAAACCGCGCTTAATCAAGAAGCTTTTTCTTTTGTTCTATTTACACAAAGAATGCTCAATCAGGCTAAATCAAATGTCCTGCTGCAAGAGTTGATCAGACTCTAAAGATGTACTGCCGGCGACACAAAACAAAAGGAGATCAGGTTGTGTTACTGTGGTATCTGCAGAAGAAAAAACATAAGAGACGGGCTTTTTTTTTTTCTGAAGTAGTAATAGTAGTAATTAATTTACATAGCGTGAATTCGTCTAGCTTGATCATCCAGTGCATTATTCTGATCGTTTTCGGACCCTGTCAGAGCTGAACTCTGGCATGTATTATCCTTGCCTTTCAACAGACTTCCTCCTGATCTTGGTGCTCCTATCCCTGGATCCGAATAGGATAATTCGGGTGTCGTGGATGTGGACTTTGACTTATTTGAGCTCTTGGTCTTTCTTCTACGTGAAGTTTTTGAGCTTGAGGTCGGGTCACGAGAGGGGGAGTCAGGTCCAGGAGGAAGCTTTGTTCTGCTTTCTGATGATGTTGATGTTCTTTTAGGTGAGTCTGCTGCAGAGGACCCTGCTGAACTGTGCCGCCTTGCACCCTTGGACTTGTCAGACCGCCGTCTTGACGGTGACTCGAGGATCGAGGACTCGGACCCTGTTGAGTTCCGTTTTTCCTGAGCCAGAAGCCTTGGATCACGCGCTCTGGGAGCATTCTGCTGATCACCTACAGATGCAAGTAACAGTCCATTTGTGTCAATTGCTGATGCATTGTTACCTTAGTTTACAATAACGACAACATCACCCCAATGCCTCAAAAACTTCCGCCTATGGCATGACAAAGAGGATTAGGGTAACCCATCATTACATTACAATGACAACAGCATCTCTAACTCAGTGCCTCAAATGCTCCTGCCTATGACGAGATATAGGGGGACCCCAACTCAGAACTACATTTTACCGAGTTAAATTGTTGATGCATTATTACATGGCAACAACAACAATACCCGAGTGCCTCAATAGTTCCGGTAGTCCGGTCTATTGCAGAATAGGGGGAAATTAAAGGATTTGCATAGAGATTATTATGATCCTGATTTGTTATTCATACCATTTTGAGATGCCCCAGAATCTCCATCTTTAAATTTCTGGATCTGTGGAAGAACATGAAAATAATTATTGTGACAACTATATATGATGATATAATTATTTTGTATATACAAGAAAATCATTATTAATTAGTAGGTACAACACAACATACCCAACTAGGTGCATTTGAAGCTGGACCATCCCATCCAATATGGGCAACATGTTTTACATCAGTTGGAAACCCAATTTGCATTTCTTGTTCTTCCTCCTCTTCTACAATCAAAAATTAGAAATCACATTTACGTCGTTTAATCAACCGTCGTCATCACCCAAGTGTCTCATCATCATCATCACCCAAGTGTCTCAAAAAACGACTCAAACTTTTTTACTGTACTCACATTAATGAAATACGACAAAAAGAAAACAAAAAGCGACAAAAACATACCGAATATTTGCGAAATGTATCTTAGACCTTTTAGAAGCCCCTTCATCTTATTTGACATTGTACGTATCTTGGTAAGGTCGTTGAAGTTGATCACGTACGATGCCTAGGCCAAAACAACAAAATGTCCTTCGAGTTTCCGGTACGTCGAAGAACGAAAAAATCGCAAATGCTAGGATGATGATCGATGAACACTAATTAACAGCTAGAGAAATCTCAATCTGCGAAATAGAAGAAGAGAGAAGAAAAACAAAATTCATGGTTTAATTTCATGAGAATTTTTTGTTACAAACAAATAAAAGTTCATTTACATCCTATTTTTTTGGTTCCAACTAATAACAAGATCATTTCCTAGGGAACAATGATAAGAGAGAAGGGGTGTTAAGAATACCGTTGGCAAAAATCTGCCACAATATATTTTGTCAAAAACTATAGGTTAAATTAATTTATGTGATTATATACATTATTATTGATTCCTTCTCTATTGAGTGGAAACCACGAAGACCATGTAAAAAAAAAATATATAAGTAGGTAATTTAATAATAGACTTTTTTCTTGTTAAAATGAAAATAAGGAAATGTTCTCCTAGCTCCTTGTTGTCATATGAGTTGACCTTTTTTTATAATGTCCTGTTTTTTGAACATATCAAAACATGTTTCCATGTTTTCTTGAGTGCATAAACAAGCACATCTGTCTAACCCATAGGAAAAAATAAAATGTTGTGTTGATGACATGAATATGAATGTTTCTACCTTAGGTTATATTTATATATATACTTATATGTGACGTACCAAATTAGAAAGTAATCATTTTGAAAAATAGAAAGGAATATTTGACATAACAAATAATGCGTGTTTAAGCCGAAGAATTCATCGATCGATTTTAATATATCTGCATGTAAGAAATTACATCCTCACCTTGAATTTTATGAATAAACCTTGTTCTATATATCACCGCGAAAACAAGGGTAAAAGAAATTACGTAACGAAACTGATAAACTCTACGAATTTTGAAGACAATGGCAAATTAGGGGAAAAAATGTAAATATGTAGATGGAGATTAAGAAAATGGGGAAAAAATTTTGCTAGGGGGATAATGGTAGAAAATAACAAATTTTGACTCAAAAATTCATGTGTATTGAAAAATTAAGATGGATGAAGATGGTAAGAAAAGGGAATAAAGGTGAAAAACATTGGTGTAAAAAGATAAAATGGATGGCATTTTTTTTAATGATGTTCATATGTTTTAGGGGGGTAAACGCGTTTATTAGTTTGTTTGGTTCAATTTGCAAATGCCAGCTAAACAACAAATATAACAGCCGGCTTCTATTTATGTTTTACTTCTTCTTTCATTATTGGGTATTTTGTCAGACCACACCTAATAAAACATTTTTTTTTGTCAGACCACACCTAATATAACAAATTTTGTCAAACCACACCTAATAAAGTCTTTTTATTTGTTAGACTACACCTTGTCAATTTTCGCCCATTAACCACCTATCCCCGCCCCTTACCCACCCACAGCCACCAATAATAGCCACCCATCTCGCCCCCATAGCCACGCATCCCGCCCCCATAGCCACCCTACATCCACCAAAATTGGTTTTTCCCCCTCCTTTTCAATTCCTCAAACTTAATTTCCTCCCCAAATTTGATTTTTAGCTCCAAGATAAAATTGAGTACCTCCCTTTGAATGAATTTGGGAAATAGATTGAGGAAAAAAGGGGAATTTTGAAGAAATAGAAGGAGAAAACATTAGGGATAGAGAGAGAATGTGTTAGAAATGGGGGAAAATTGGTCATGTGTTAAGATCGATTGTGGATTAGGGGAGGCAATGGGGTGGCTAAAGGAGAGGCAATGGGGTGGTTAAGGTCGGCAATGGGTGGATGAGCGTTGGAAGTCAACATTAGATATTTAGGTGTGGTCTAACAAAAAAATGGATTTTATTATGTGTGGTTTGACAAAATATGTTTTATTAGGTGTAGTTTGACAAAAATTTTGTTTTATTAGGTGTGGTCTGACAAATAACCCTTCATTATTATTATTATTTCCTTCCAGAGTACAAAGTCGAAACTCTATTCAATTTTACGACGGCATAAAATACGATATATGATTCTATCCAGTACAATACTATGTGAATATGTCACGACCAATAAGTTTTGAGGATCGATTTCAATTTTCAAATAATTTCCGAACTAAAATTTTGTTGTCGTTATATACATCGGAAGCGTGTATTATGGCTACACTATAGAAATGCAATCGATATTAGAGTTAATGATCAACATTCATACGCAAAAATTAATGTACAATCTTCAATATCAATAGAGAAGATCAGACGTTGATCACAGCTCCCGTCAATTGGCATTTCAAGTGCCATTTTCTGCTAGAAACTTGCAGTCTTAACATTCAACAGCAGACGTCCACAAGCTTCTAAGACAATCCACCAAAGCTTCATGTCAATAATATGCATTTGCGCATCTCTGGTCAGGAAGTAATCCCATGTAGATACTTCATGTCAAGCATATGCATTTGCAGCGCATCTTGAATCTGAAGGAGTACCACATAAGTCACAACCAAACTGTATGCACACACTATCAGTTTAGTCACTAATCGTCATCACCACCACCCATGTCATCGTCTCCATCTCCATAGTTATCCTCTGGCTCTGGCTCTTGCTCTTGTTCAGGGTTATTAGCATCACCATACCTTGGTTGATACATACCTTGATCAGGTTCAACAACTTTCCGCGTATTCATAGATTTTAAGTTTTCCTCACTGAAGAACGATGTATAAGGCTTGGTGACCTGCCAGTGACAGTAATGACACAATAATCAGTACAGTGAATCCATTAGGAATTTTACGAATCAAACATTGACAATTCAAGCATTCCCGCAACCTGTCCATCTCCCTAAAAAGGGAATAGTTCTGCTAATGATTCAATGTTAAGGCGTAGTATCTAGTTCAGAGCAGAATTCGTTGATGACCACTAGTAGCCACTCGAATGAAACCACACACATATACTAGTCACGACTGCCAATAACTTCATCATGAACAAAAACTTATGGACAGTGGACAGTACATTGCTACTAGAGGCCAGGGTTTCAGGCATGCATGCGATCTATGCAATGACAAAAGCTCAAGAACAGTTACCTCAAAAAGAGTTTCATAATTCACAGCATTTTCTATAAGGTTGCTCCAGTGCGGGTCCCTCTTTAGAGTTGATGCAGATCCGACAACCTAAAATTCTTATATGTTAAGAGACAAATTACGTATATGAATCTGTTGTGGAAATCATAACTAATATCCGTACCAGAACTGAAGAGCGGGCTCTGGTGATCCCAACATTCATCCGCCGAAAATCAGAAACAAACCCAATGCCTTTGTCCTTGCTTGCTCTAACACATGAAAATATAGCAACATCCTTTTCCCTTCCCTGCGATGAAACATCATAAAGGTGAGTGATTTCTACAGTCTACCATATGACCACAATTAGCAACCAGAAGATGAGAGCAACCCAAATGACATCTGCGGAGCTGTGGGTAAAAATAGAATCTACTCTTCAGTTCTCAGATCTCACATTCTCACATATACCCGTACTACCACATTAAACACGACACATCTCCCATATACAACTCGGAAAATCTTCAAATAACAAAAATAGAAGCACTCTGCTTTAATTCCAAGGCTGCTCTACGTGCAAGTCTGCACTACTCCTTTACATGAGCGAAAACTTAAGATCATGTATTTTATTTCCACTCTAGGTCAGACTCAGACATGTAAGGGGAAACATCATGCATTGCCATTTTATGGCAGCACACATAGATTCTGAAATGAGACATATTTAAATTTTATACCTGGAAACCATCAACAGTATTTATATCCACTACTTTCTCTGAATCAACCCCGAACATTTCTCGGAAACGCTGACGGAAGAGTTTGACCTGACGTCTATAAGGGGATATAATGGCCATTCTGGAGCTTGACTTCAGTTCTGGGTATTTAGTCACTAGCTCCCGGTACATGAGCAGTGCAAAGTTGACTTCATCCTCATTTACCCAAGATCCACTTCCCTCAGGCTGTGTCTCCGCCCCATCCTTTATATCAAAGAAGCAAAATGGGCGAAAACAACGGTAATCATGCCAAGCACGTGTGGTCTGGTCTTGCACATCTGAACCATCCTCTAATGCATCCTCATAAAATTCTCGAGAAGGGAAGGATCGAATCTAATCAGGAGGCAAAATACTGAGAGGTTAGGATAGAGTGTTTGTAAAAATAGTAACAGTATGCCTGAGAGGCTGAAACACATAATCACAATACAGTGAAAGCTAATAGAACAGCTGTGTCAGAGACACAGGAGTCACCTCGGTCATTTTTCAAGGGTTGCCACAAAAACAAAAAAACAAAAAAGGAGATGAGGGGACTAAGAGGTGGAAAGAAAGCTATTAGACAAAGCATCGAGCAATTTCCCAGAACCATACAACACCAGCATAAATCGTTCAAGCTTCTAACCTCAGGATGCATCCGGTATTGTGTCTTGAGCATCAACACAGGATATCCAGCTTTCTGGAATCTTTTGAACAAGCTCGTGCCATATCTACAGAAAAAGAAGGGATAGAAAAAGCAAACAGATTGACAGAATAAGAAATCAGTAGTTAAACATAAGAAAGTAAATAAACCAATAATCCAAAGTTTAGTAATCGAGATTCTCACCCCTTCTTTTCAGCCACAGGAGAAATCACAGTAGCTGGCAATTGAACAGGATCACCAACCTGAAATTAAAACGACAAGACAAATTGTGAGCATGTACGTTCACATTTCAATCAAGCACACCTTCAAAACTATATATTTTGACAAAAATTCTATGATGAGGTTATATTAGTTTATTAGTGATAGCAACAGTAAAAGGATAACAAAAAAAATCCTAGGTCCGCCTATCTAGTGCACTACAACAACAATATTTCTCAGAGCAGTTTTGAAGCAGCACAGCTATTCCTCATAAGGCTTCTGTGCGTACAGCAATCACATAAATGTTGACCCCTATACATCCAAATTACACACCCCATCATTAACTGCCAACACAAGGATGCTGGAGTTGCATGTCCTAGGCCTCCTAGCTCCAAGACTATGGCATCTAGTTCCGATTTAAGCATCTCGTCGAAAAGAACAGAAGCCACAACTCGTGCTCAGATCATTAAAGGTAACCAAATGAACAAATGAAACCTTGTTCACTGGCATATTCTTTCCAGACTAAGGAGGCTACAATAGTATGAAAGGGAAAAAAATGATAACCATACGTAAGTTACAGATAAATCTATAGAGTTGAAGCCTGGAGGAGCATTTAGTACATAAAGAAGTGAATAAAATATACCAAAAACACTTGCTTGCATCCAGTTGCCAAAGGCACCAGAGTTGCAGGTTCCACCTGTTGACAAGAAAGGAAAGATCATAAAGGTCAGAATCATGATTGATGGCAGCCGAAGTGCACAATGGCCACGAAACAAAGGAATCTTTGTGGAAGTGTGCACCCAAACTACAACCTGTATTCTGAATTCCTAACATACCCTCTGTACAGAAGAGCAAATAAAAAAACGTAATAGATGAAATTATATCAACATCTACAACAACAACAACAACAAACCCATAGTCCCAAGATGTTTTGGGGTTATTGATGAATCTCTTGAGGTAAAAAGGAAAATGATAAATGTTCCCATAAAGCAACTGCATCAGAAACCGAGGTACAGGCAACAAAGGCTCAAAAGGAATGAAGAACCTAAAATATTTAACCACGGTAATTACATTTATCAGATCTAAAAATTCAATTCATAAAATACTGAAATGCTTATTTGCCTAATGCCTAATTCGAACATCAGGTACTACCTAGATTATTGGTGAGAGGAAAGCACCAGTTTGTAGGTAAATGAATAGCATAATGCTTACCGCTTGAGCAGCTTCATCTATAATAACAATGTCAAAAGAACGGTTCAATTTAGAAAATATTGCTGAACCACTGAAGCTGAGAGTGGAGAAAACCTGTCATAAACAAACAAATTAGAAAAAGAAATCTGAATGTAACTTCAAGTTTAAGGAAAGATTTACATACAATTACAGCTTCATCCAAAATTGAAGTACGAATGCTATCCCTATCACTCCCTCCAGATCCATGTTTTTGCTTATCAGTTGCCTGTTGGCCCTCAAGACCGGCTAGCTTTTGCTCTACCTGAGAAGGAAATTTGTTGCATCAGGCTCATAAGCTCCAAAGGAAAGCAACACTCAAACAATTTTATCACCAAAAACGCAGTCAATACTCTCAGCAACATCATTAGTATCCTTGGGACCTTGACAAACACCTTCTATGCTTCCCCTACTCGGTTGATTACATTAACCTCTACATCACTTACGTTTCCAAACGACAATGCAATGAAACACAGCTATTTCTTCATGGAAAGGGTATTTCTTCCGAGAACAGAATATAACCATAAAGACAGAAAATCAAAAGTTTGATGAGAATTTAGATAAGTGTCTTCAAGATGTTTAATTAGGAAAAAGCTTAGTTTCAATCCACGGACCAGGTAACTAAGCTCTTGAACAGCAGAACTCGTGCAAAAATACAATACACTCGTTTACTGTTCCAAGAACACAAAATCCAAGATTTTGATGAACCGACTTTATAAGGCGTCCCAACTTACACGCAATCATCACAACTGTTTTGTTTGAAGGAATCATCCAAGAAGCTATTAACATCAGAGTTCCCACTGATATCAGAGGTCGGAAACAAATATGAGGAGAATGACAAACACAAGAGGGCAAAAAAAAAGTAGCATAATACGAAGTTATAACATTATGATCATCACCCCCAAACAAAACCTGAATAAGAAATTCAACTAAAATCAAAGAGGGACCAGAGTGCAATGCGTCATCATACCAAATAATCCATAGAGACTGCCTGTACGGAATGATGTGCTTTGAGACCAATGCGCACAATCTTAGGGTTATAGGCACGGTCATTTTCATCACGTACACCTGGAGACAATCAAAATAATGGTATCAATTGATCATAAAAGCTCTGCCGCAAGATATCTGATGAGTGACCAACATAAAACATCATTTCAACAATCAGAATCAAACCAAAAAAAGTCTCAACAACCTCAGAGGAACCCTCCAAAGTTAAAGAATCTGACACATTGTCAAGGAAAATAATAAATGATTTGCCAGATACTAAAGTTTGAAACCACACCTAAACTTTTGTTTAAACAGTTATTCGCATATCGAGAGCACTCCACAAAGACAACTTTGTCTCCAGTTTTGTCAAAACGCTCATTTTAGTAAGATTGTGTTGAAAAGGTTCGCTGTTAAAATACTTCAGAACTTTTCTTCTCAATGTTGGAAAAGTTTCTCAAAACCCCAAAGAGCAGACACTCCGAAATTTTTTAACATTTTTTGGTCTACTGATAGTATGGAAACTACATACCTGTGTTTAGGACTCGTACCACAATCTCATCAAGGGCAGAGTTTGATGGCGCACAAACCAATACACGTACACGATATTTACGACTAGATTTGACTACTTCAGGTTTCTGCACCATAAAGAAAAAAACTGAAGACACTGACCCCAATAATTTACAATCACTGCACCAAATGACGGCAATTACCATTTCATTTCCTGAGGTTGGATAAAACCCATCATCACCATCAACAGGCATGATCTCATCTCTGGGATTGGTTCCAATCAGCCATGGAGAAGCTACTCGCCAGTGATGACACCTGGTTGAGAATAAAATATCATGCATTACACGATGCGGATTTACATGTTGACAAACCTCACCTTCAGGCAGACAGAGATTCGATGCTTTCCAAACTGAACAAAGCATTCAGTATACAAAATAAAGAAGAAAGATCCCACTATTGCACAGGAATACACTAATATATATATGAAAACATTAAAGTTCACCACCATTATCTAGTCAAAAGTTGTAGAAAAGAATACTCTCCCTTAATCCGGAACTACATATGGAACTTCGGAATGGCCTATTGCTCATCCATCAAACTAAAAACTTGTGGCCCTCTACACGGAACAGCACAATTCACAGCCATCAATACAAACTAATTTCAGTTCTGAAGCCTACTCCATATGATTAACAGAAACGACATGACCCTGGAGCCTCAAAACTCTCATGTACGGAAAGGTAAGAAGGGTCCGTTGAACTGAAAACAGAGGTTACTTCTGAATGACCCAAAAATTGAAATTGCTTAAAAAATCGCATGGACTGACTATCAATATAAGGAATGCAGACATTTTAGTAAATTAATTTGCTTCATTCCATCTTATTCCAGTGCCCAATCACAGTGACTTTAGTTTTGCTAGAAACATAAATTGATATACCTAGATGGTACTTTATTATAAAACAGGGTAAGAGGCAACAAATATTAGGCCAGCTACAGCCATGCAATGCAAATTAGAAGAAGAGCTCCGAAAGGAAAAGCTACACATACTTCTCCCTCATTGGCAATTCCGGCACACGCTTCATCTCACAAATTTGATCCCTGTGCAGCAAGTTCAACCAGAATATCAGATAAATACAGTCTCCAAAGACAAACACAAAACGCAGTTCCTTTTACAATGATATGTGGGACGGTATTAAATCAAAACAGGTATATAAATGAACTCACTTTGCATGCATTCTTGCTGGGACAGCATGCAGAATAGCATTAAGAAGTCCTAAAATAGTTTGTGTCTTTCCAGTACCAGGAGGCCCCTAAAAGAAACAAACCACCACAAAACCACGATATTATAAGCTTGAAAGTAACATTGCGACATATATTGTGCAGAGTGTAACCAAAAAAAAAAAACATATGTGGTGCAGAAAACAAGCAGCGATGTAATTGAAAGGTAAGAGACTATAAGGTCTCGAAGGCAAAATGGAACCTGTATCAAGACAAAAGGCTTCCGTGATAGTCCTGCCTGGACAAGAGATAATAAGTCGTCATGATGGTGTAAAGGCAGATTATGCACTTCTTAAAGCAGACATCTAAATAGCTTTGCAGATAGGTGGGTAGACAATGAAGTCATTAAGAAAAACGAACAGCCAAAGAAAATTACTCCTAATAAGACTTACACGTATAGCCTCTAATTGAGATTCATTATGACTACTTTCAATTGATTCCATCAATATCCTGGGGATCTCCCACGCAAGACTATCTGAATTCACACTGTTGTCAGCAGCTCTCAAAACCACATCCTTAAAGGGATTTGAGCAGATTGAACGCATAGCAACAAATTCACGAAAGATTGTTGATAAGCTGCACACCTGCATGAACAATTATTAAAGCAGAATTATGGGATCCTGAGAAGGCTTTAACTACAGAAATCTTAAGGACATCTTTTCTTTGCCACGGATTACTGTTCAACCACTCATGAATAAACGATGAAAATGTTACAAAGAAAATGAGGAATAGCACATTACCTTTGAAATGTGTAAAATAGTCTCGACTTCACTGAGACACAATCGCATATTCGTGAGCCTTGCAGTAGACTTTGTCTTATGAATATCGGTTCCCTGAATCTCTCCTTGCAAAAACATCTTGAGTCTAAGAGTTTCCATCTGACGGTGTTCCACCAACGCAAACGCATAGGTACTAGAAAGCTTGCTCCCTCCAAACTGCAAATGCACTTCAAGTTGACTATCAACCACAGATACACATTTTAAAAACCATAGTTTGTAATGCAATATAAGCACCTTATCTTTTGATACCAGCAGAAGCTCATTGTGAGATATCGATTCCTTCTCATCTGGCGTGTACAACACCTCTAGGAAATGAAAACCATCCGACTCTTTGCATTCCTTTCTTATACACATCTTCTGCTCCAAAGTTGATACCTCTATTTGATCAAAATACAAAAGATTACAAACCAAACAACTCATATAACCCGATCAAAAGTCCAACAATGAAGCAAAGGGAGCCATGAGGGGAGGAGGAGAGACAAAAAAAAAATATACCCTCTTCTTCGTCTTTTGCTTGAACAATTTGAGCTTTCACTTCTTCGAAAAGAAGGGGCTCAAAAGTCGAAAGGTAATCATCAACATCAGTATATGTATCCTTCACCTCCTTTAACCCTGCAACCGCTTTCTTGCTCGATTTCTGCTTGCATTATACATCAATGGAGTAAATAACGACGACAAAACCCGTTTCCACCCCCACCCCCCCCCCCAACAAATAAAGGGCTTGCAAGATTCATGTGGTGGACAACCATACTTATGAAACCCCCAAAAAGTTATATAACCATGAAATTCAGACACCCCATCACTGAAACATCAACAATTCGGAAGAAAAATCACAACTTGGATTTCCACAGAAACAAATTAAATTATATCATTACATGTAAAAAGATCAATACTTTATTAACCATATCATAAAATTAAGAACAACCCATCATTATATAATCAACTGGGATTATTTAGAACATAATTTCAGCAAGTTTGGATGAACTATTATACATAAGACTTAAGTTTTATAAATTTATTCATATTCCCACCATAATTAATAAGAACAATAAAAGAGAAGGAAGAAAACCTTAGCGTATTGGAGAAGATGGAAGTAATCCCAGCTAAGCACAATCTTGTAGAAGCAATTAAGACATGCTTCTTCCTCCTGCATTTTGTTCTTGTCGATCGCCATTGTTGAGCTTCTGCCTTCTGGGGTTTCTAAGTACTACTCAACTATGGCGGACAAGCAATGCGAAAAACAAAGACACACAAAAAAAAAAAAAAAAACGAGGTTTTGGGTTTTGCGGAGGCCAAGACACGCTCAGACACGACACGCGTGTCCTCGACTATGTGTTTCTCTTTGGGGTATCTATGGACTATGGTAGCCCTGAACTTTCCGCTTTTATCGACGGTCATGAACTTCCCGCGTTGCCCCAATTTTGCTTTTCGATATTGTTTGTCTTTAATAAAGGGTATTAAATCTATTGATAATGATGAAATAGACTGCTCCACGCAGCCTTGTCTCAGACACGTGCATCACACGTTGTTTCTGACGTTACTGGGTTAGTGCTTAATGAAGCTTAATTACCCTATTTTTTGTGTGGAGATTGTATGGTAAACATCACCGGTACATCAAATAAAAGCTCTGTTTTTCGTAAAAGTAATATTTGGTTTGAATATTTGAGAAGACGAGTGTTCCTTTGGAAATATCTTTATACTAAGGTGTTTGCTATTTAGCTTATCAATTTTGCTGTCTTTTTACTAGGAGACCAAACGAATTGTATCAAACGCACCGGCAGAGTAATGTTATTATTAGCTTATCGATTGTACCGATTTTCGTCTTCCAATCGAAAATATACGTCACATTTGAGGGGGGTTTGGAGGGGGAGAAACAGAGGAAAAGGAAATGATCAAATTCTTTTCTTCAAGTTAAAGTTTTGGCCGTTCGGAGGAGCATCTTCAACTTCTTTAGGAGAGCATGGGTTTCGTAAATGTACTCCCAGATGGAGAGCATGGCTTACATTTCAAGAGAAATGCACTGGCTACCTGTCATATATACTACTCAAAAATGCGACATTGCGGCTGTGTCATCGAAGGAGCAAAGTCTGGCAGCCTCGGAAAATAAACTATCTGAACTATGAAGGGCCAGTATTGTAGTCACTATACTGAAGCAAAGCAGTACATGAACCGAAATGATAGAATACACGGATTTTAAAGTCTGGCGCCAAAAGGTCTCGTAAGTTTAAATGTGAGTAGCCTTGAATATAAGATAGTATCACAGGAGTAGAGTCCGAGTCCCTGTCGTTTATGATGCTTTCATATCATCCAGACCAACACTGGCCTGAAATACACAATGAAGCAAACAGACATCAGAAATAAAATTCACAAGGCGCAAACAAGAGTACCAGACCATCCACATTACAAAGCTGGCCCTAGACAAGACCGGGAATGTTGCAGTATATTTCTACGAGAGTTACATGGACTGAAAATTCAAAAACCAGTAGTGCATATTTACAGAATCTACAGATAGGAACACGGTTAGTTGCAGCAAGTTATCTTACCAGAAATTTGTGGTTTTGTTGAAGTAGAGGAGTGAAGGTAGTCAAAAAACTCTCGATGTCACACCTGACAGCATCACCTCCGAGCACCTCCATAAACTTCTTCCTATCAGGAGCTAACTTCATTGCAACCTGTGATTTCAGTGCACACACCACACAAATGAACAACCATCTAAACACGCAAATGTTGTCAATCTAACTAAGGTGTGGGACAGCAAATTAATTGTATACGGTCAAGGAACGTAAAGGTGGCAAAACCTACTCAATGTCTCTAAGCCATAACAGCCTTAAGTTCTACCACCCTCATCGCTAAAAAAGTTGAACTCAGTGCTCGCAACAAAATTAAGCCACAGGATGAGGAAAATGAACTTGGACTAAGGGTAAATTCATGCAGTGCAGAATTATAAATAAATAAATAAAACTCATGCAATGCATCGATTATATATGTACATAGAATATCAATTAACGGAACTTCCAATCAGATTTCAGCAGTCATTCCTGGCATGAGACTCTACATGACTACAGTGAGTGCAAAAATAGATGGAGTCTTAGTCTTACACTGAAGCTTGAACTTGCAAGCCAGCCATGCCACTTTTTCAGGGTCTTGGAGTAGGAATCAGAACAAGCTTGGGACATTGCCCAATCTGGGTGCTCAAGTAAATTACGGAAGAGTTCCACCAAAAAATCCATGGCCCTATGACATCATCACAAAAATGTCAAGCATCAGTACCTGTTATAAAGGACAGAGGAATGCAGAAAGACTAGATACTCTGTTTATACAACACATAATGTAATGTAAGTTCACAGAGCAGGTGCCTAGGAAGGATCTAGACAATAGCAGTCAATTAGGAACAAATTTATAAGCCGAGGAAAAAAAAATCAAAAGAGTGATGAGCGACCCTTCAAAATTAACTTGAAAACCTTGGTGATAACAACTTACAGCGAGAGCAACAGGATACAGACAGAAAAATTATGAAAAATTATGTACCTGGTTAGCCAAAGCAGACCATTGGTACAGCTGGATGATCCTTTAGCTGTCTTAGTTTCAACCTCTACTTGAACCATGCTGTATAAGTAGTTAAATTTGGCAGGGTCCGTGTTGTACTTGTTTTCCAATCTCTGCAATAATTAATCGATGCAAAAACAAGTAACACACATAAGATCAGTCTCAGCTTGGTGTAAAATCAAGTAACAAGCAACATGCAGTTGAGGGATAATAAACTAATTCCTTCGAACAAGTTAGCATGACATCATCAGCAGGGTGTCTACACTAGCGAGAGAAATCAAACACAACAGGAGACTATCGTAGCAAAGCTAGCAATAGTAATCAAAGGCAAGACAATAAGAATATGAAGTAAACAATAGCCTACACCTATGGAAGTTGTCTAAAGGGGTTTAGATGAGCACCACATCACCCCCAAACTAGAAGAAATTTGGTTTCAAGAAATGAGCAGTGTTCAATAGAGCAAAGAATGGTATCAGCAGAACAATACAAAAACATCTGACAATGAGACTCCACAACGCCTCACAAGAAAGGAGGAAAAGGAAAGAAGAGACAAAATATTGCCCAACAGCTGAGAAAAATACAGGCCAATTAACTTACCGTAATATTGCCACCAATATCGGATTTCACAAGTGTCATAGAAGCACCAAATTTATCTGCATTAAACAGAATGAATAATTAACTTATATAACATAACACATCGCCACTTCTCCAGGCAAGAATTGCAGGGATCAACACACAGGATTCAGATTACAAACAAACAGAAATTTTTTCCCTAATTCATATTACTGAGCAGGAGACAACTAGAGAAATTTAAGAGAAAAAAATAATTTCTGATGAATATATAAATTAGCCTCGAAAACTGCTATCACGCTCCTTACTCCTTAGTGATTATGATATAGCAACTAACTGGATCCTCCTTGTTCAGCATAAAAAGGAGGGAGACAGTGGAGTCAATGCATGTTTTACACCTTAACATGTCCTATCCTAGATTATCACATTCAAGTCTGAAAATCAAAGAATACCCTACAAAATCGTTGCAAGAAGCCAAGAATACCTGCAACAAGATATAAAAGTACAACGTGGCCTCCAAAAAAAAAGATGTCTACTCTTCAACAACAGTAATTTCACAAAACTCATAACAGCAACAAGTGTTGATATAGAAGAGACAGTTTAATCCTTGGAAAACAAAGTTCAACCTATCAAACTCAAACCACATATTTCATTCCACGGTCGTAGAATGAATTCCGGATAAAACATGAGATACTATATACAAGTATACCTATGACGGGCAGAATGTGCTTGCAAGCCTCCAGAAATTGCTTGGACAAGATTTCGTCATTCTCAGACTTCACAAGCTTAATCCCTTCCAATGCTGGGGTAAACACAGTTTCCGCCATTCGCCTTTCCCTACACCAAACAATTACAGAATTACTCAACATCTCTATGAGATCATGACTATGATACTCAGAAAGTCAGAACCAATAAGGACTGTGCACAGGTGTATATCTGGGACTATATAAGGGTCTTTCATCACCTATCCATATGTCTCAGAAGAATTGAGAACTTTTACTCACAAGTCACAACAAAGAGTTCGAGTAACAAGAATTTTCCGTTAACCACAAAACCCCATCGTTTACAGCATGGAAAACATTTTTGGAAAAAAGGGAAAATGAGCACCATACAATTAGAGAAATATAAAGCTGGAACCACTAGTCAAATCCTTACGATTTACAAGTCATTGTTCGCCATTTGATCAAGCATTGAAAAAGTAGGCTAAATGGTAATAAAGAGAAGAAAAAACACAAATCCTAGCTCGAGAAGAACAGCTTAAAAAACCGGATCAGCTTAAAACAACAGATTGCAAGCCGGCATTGGTAGAATTGGCAGTAGTGTAGGGATTTATAGAGTTAAACTCATCTGCAACCTTCGAGTCCAATTCACAAGAAAGTTCAAAATCCGGATCAAGGAGATTGGACTTGAAGCAGATGTTTAATACAGAGTATGTAACACGCAAATGTGGCATGACAGGTTGCAAACATAACTTGGGATTGTCGGGTACAACCCGATAGACCTTACCAACTAAACTAGCTCGACAATTCCTCAGATCATCACTATAGTTAATTAGTTATAATCAAACTCAACAATCAAAACCCCAACACAGAATAATCCAAATTCCTGGTCAGATCCAACGAAAATCCCAGCAAATCAACAACCAAAACTCATAATTATTCAAAATATAAATGGAATTAAAGAACAGAAAAGGGAAAATGCAGGTACCCTTTTAAGCAGAGAAACGTTTAATTGACGCACCACAAAAAAAACTATGGAGAAACAATTGAACAACGCTAATCACAATAAAGGGCAGCGTATAAAACAAGCAATCATGAGAAGGGTATGCAGATAATTGATCAAAAATTCGTTAAGATTTGACAAAATAATAAATGGGTATAGAATCAGATTCCATCATAATTCATGATCAAAATCAAATTGATACTCAAATCGATGTTCGACAGAATTAAATGATTAACGATGGATTAATGGGGGTGAACTTTACCAGATTATGTTAGTAGCAGCAAGTAAAACTTGTAGAGCACGAAGTTGAGAGGTGGTACTAGAAAATGCAGCGATCTGATTCTTTTTGTATCTTTTCCCCTTACAAGCGTTTCTCGGATAGAACCGTCTTACGCAAGTTCTTACTCGTACTTGTGCCCTGCGTGGTATGTTTATGTGATAGAAAGACGATAGTTACGTTTTTACGAAATAAAACGACAATAATTCAGTACTCGTACACCTTAAGGAATTAGTACGTTGATCGAGGTAATCGTAAATCGACTATTAAGAGTTCATACAAGTTAAATCAACTGAAAATCTCAAAATTGTAAATTATGATATTACCACTTTCAACTAATCTGAATCTGAATAATAGAGGATCAAGGTTGGTCTAATGGTTAGAAACTCGACCCGTCTGAGGTTGTCGCGAGTTCAAATTCTCATATCTCCACCCTTGCAGCATCAAGTCGTTATTTTGTATGTTTTCTTAAAAATCATTTTCATTGTATGTACGGAGTATCCATCTACAATGGATAGGTGACATAGGCCGAAAATTCGCAATTTGTTCGTTAAGTGACAATTTTCACTCAAGAGTCAAGACCATCTCTTAATTCATAATAACTTGAGAAGGCAAGCTCAAAGCACATTAGAACATACAATTCTCATACAAAAAGAGGTAAATTTGATGCAAATCTTATTGCATCTCTTTAACAAGATGGTTTCCACATAACACTGACACTGTGATAGTGTGATACACACTACTGAGTTGAGCTGAGCTGAGCTGAGCTGAACTGAGCTAAAACTGTAACAGCAGTGTTAGCATTACAGGCTGTTAGCAGGGTACTTAACCGCGTTTTTCACCAGTTTCTTCAGAGCAGCATCAGCAAGATCTATACCACAGATATCAGCAAGTCTGATCAAATATAACAGCACATCAGACAGTTCTTCTCCAAGATGCTCCTTATCTGACTCCTCCCAATTTGGCAACCCTTTCCCCACCTCTCCTCTCCACTGGAATATCTCTGAAAGCTCTCCAACTTCGCCAACCTACACGTACAAAGCATCGAAAAAGTCATGATCAAGATAGAAAGGACAACTTAAAAAAGGAGCATCAGAAAAACAGATGCACTGTTAGCACATTTCTATCCTGTCTTGGTATCTTTAACCAAGCAACAATAAAATAAAATAAAAATCGATTTTCCCCCTTCGCTACTGCGCCTTTAGGCTACGGGACAGGGAGTATCTGATCTCTACACAGACAGAAAAAAAGATCTGATCTGACTGTGTGCTCATTCTGGTAGTGTCAACCCCGGTAAAGAAAATATTCTGCAGGCCACTACAGTCTAATGTCGACATCAGACCTATGTCACCTGAATTTCGCATTATGAAAAGCATGGTATGTCGTGGTACCACGATTAATAACTTACAGCCTCTAAGTGCCACATTCCACAGAAAAAAATTGTTCTGTATATGCTTTGTCATTGACCAGTACCTGGTATATGTACACTCTCCGTACACTAACCTTTTCGAAAGCTTTCCAAATTCGTCAGGTCAGTGTTAACCCTAGGTCACACTTCTGTCATACGCCTTGTGTTTGATTTAGGGATTTCAATCACTAACAGGCAGCAATAAACTTGATTATGAAGCTCCATATAACAGGATGTATTGTACAGCAGAATTTTAAACACAGCAGAATAAATTACACAGTGGTATCCAACACAGAAGAATTATAGATAAACGTATGAAAAAACCGTCTCAATTACAAGTCTAAGCTGACAGTTAAGGCACGAAAAATGATCTAAAATCTTAAGCTAGCAAACAGAATGAACTGTATGAAAGTATGAACTGTAAAAAACTTACCATAGCAAGAAGCAAATTCCTAGGACTGTGATACTTCTCCCAATCACGCGCCTGAGCAAAATCTTCGAGTTTTTTAGACAAATCCTTAAGGCTAGTCTCCTTCGCGCTCTCTTCAGACGACATATCTGCTCCTCCCATAAGACTTATTTCTATGCTAGCTAGCTAGCTTCAGCCTTACTATGAATTTGCTTGCAACAACGTAGAGCCACCCCACGCAGAATTTAAAGCCAAAGATATTGTATTAATTTTAGCAAGAATATACCACTATGATGAGAGGGGAGGAGGCTAGCTACAAAGTTCTCTTGTAAAAGTCAAGCTTGTTTTATACACATTATTTGTGATTCCTCGTACACTGATGGCCACCATAGAAAACTGCTCTGTCTTTAAATGTGAGAATATTCCTTCATCAGCTTCGTTCTAAACTTCTAGCTGTTTGCTCAAAATTAGTTTTGGTGGGTTACTTTTACGTGTGTTGTCGATAATTAGAACGGTGTTACGTACTAGTCACGTTGTTATACGAGACATGCATGCACAAATGTCGATTTAGTTACGACGATTATTAAGAACACGGAATTTCATTGTAAGACCGTTTCAGTTATGATACAAATTTTTAAGGACTCCATATATATCTTTCATTCATAGTATAGTCTGTGTGACAAATTAAATATTGTTGTAGGGTGGGTATCTCATTCCCTTAGGACAAGTTTGGGATGTCCTACGTGATTGTTATTCATTGAGATATATTCGTATCTATGATACCAACTAAATTATCATATCTTAATTATGTAATTAGTGATGGTCTTATCTTTTCCTCTACCAACACAACTTGCAAATATTTCTCTAACTTTCTCCATGCTTTTAAGCTTGTTGATGTACTTATGTTATGAGGAATTCAACTAAAGTAGTGTCTTAAGCTATCTAGGTGCAATCATGTACTACTACTAGATGGTTTATAGCCAAAAGAAAACATATTTCCTAGCAACTTTGTAGTTTGTACATATGGAGTTGCAATATCGGCGTATACGGTTAGGCATATAACAAGAGTTATTTAGGGCTCGTTCGATATTACTGTTTTTTTTTTTTTTTGCGTAATTGTTTTTAGTGAAACAAGTTACAAAATCAACTTTAAATTATTTGTTTCTATTATAGTCATAATAAAAAAAAATGAAAACTAATAACTCAAAACCACTTTTTCTGGTTTTCAAAAACGAAACTAATAAGCTTAGGCAGATAAATAAGAATCATTTCGTCATCTGATTGAGTTATCCCTTCTTGCTCCCACTTAAATCTCAGTGCGAATCACCTATCCCATTTTCCTATCTCACTCCACGATGTACCCCTCAACTTCGACCAGTCGACCATCTAATCACACACTGACCCAAAAAATAACCAACTAATACACTTGCCTATTCCAATCGATTCCTCTAGAAGTTAACAACCAAAGATGATCACCACAAAATGAATCGGGAATCAACTATCATATCATACCTTCTTATATGAATACGATGAATCGTCATTTGTAACCATGTGAAACTAAAAAAAAAATACCTCATTTTTTTTATATATTTATTTATTTATTTATTTTGTGCATAAAATGAAGCCTTGAATTGGGCCACCCACATAAAACGGGCTGAAAAAAGAAGAAGCAATTGGGCCAAGATTGGGCTAAATGGGCCTAAAAAGACCCGCAAAACCCTATAAACACACACACTGAGTTATAAAACAGCTGATGATATATAAAACCCAACAAAGCTCCCCAAAACCCTAATCCCTCTTTTCATTTGTTTGCCGTCTTCATCTCTCTCTCTCTCTCTCTCTCAGCAGCCGGAACACTTCTCTCTAACCTTCGAAAATGGTAAATCTCTCTTTCTTCTGTTAATCTTCTCCAATACGCTTTCTATTAAGACCACAAATACGATGTCGTTTCGTTCTGATTAATTGTTTTTATTTTGTTGAATGAAATGTAGCCGTTCAAGAGGTACGTGGAGGTCGGAAGAGTTGCTCTTGTTAACTATGGAAAAGAGTATGGCCGTCTTGTCGTCATCGTTGATGTCATCGATCAGAACAGAGTAATTTTCTCTTCCTTCTTATTTACGCTTTTACTGTATTTACTTTTTCGATTTACTTGTAATCTCATGAAATTTAGTATCTTTTTTTTTGTTTGTTGTTTTGTTTGTGTATTTCGGTGTATATTAGGGTTTGGTTTGGTGTAGTGTTGAAATCTGGAAATGTTGAGGCTTGTAGAGTACGATACTGTATTAAAGGTTTGATCTTTAGGTAAACGAATATGTTTTTGTTTGTGTCGTATGTTTGATTTATTTTGTTGATCAATTATTATTTTCGGCTGCCTTGTATTATTTCTCTAAATTAGGGTTTTTTTAGTTATTAAGTGTAGATTCTGTTGATTATTTGTATAATTTGATTGAAACTAGCGGATGTGCAAATTGTGGTATGATTCATGTGATAAAAAATCGCAGTTTGTTAGTATTGTTTGATTTTGAAGTTGTTTGAAGTGGTCGAAATCGAAAAACTTGATGTTCATTTGGTAGAAATTGCGATGAATCCGATGATAGAACTGCGATGCACGTAGTGTTTGTTAGAAATTGCGATAATAGAGTGGAGATTTCGCTGTATTGTCGAAACACTTTGAAATAATGATAGGAATAGAGCTATTGGTAGGAATTAACAAACATGTGCTTTTTAAGCCGAATGACGCTAGTAGCTTGTCGTATGTTAGAGTGGAAAATACCTGACTGGAAATAATAGTTCAATGCGATAAACCGTGCTGAGAATTTTCATTGTATGTTATTTGAACTTTTGTTTGGATGACGGTGCATAGGTCTTACGCTGGCTGTGTGGTTATGCATTGTAGGTTCTTGTCGATGCCCCTGAAATGGTGAGAGGACAAATGAACTTGAAGAGGCTTTCTTTGACTGACATCACTATTGATATCGAGAAGACTCCATCGAAGAAGACCTTGGTTGCGGCCATGGAAGCTGCTGGTATGGCTACACTTTAGTTAGTTCGCTGCGTACTTGTCTTGGTTAGTTATATGCTTTTCGTGATGCATATTGAATTTAAACTAATGTGCAGATGTCAAGAACAAGTGGGAGAACAGCTCTTGGGGAAGGAAATTGATTGTCCAGAAGAAGAGAGCTTCCCTCAATGACTTCGACAGGTTCAAGATCATGTTGGCTAAGATCAAGGTTTGTCCTCTCGCTCATTTGAGTCACTTCACGCACCCTTTTACACTATTTTCATGCAGTTGTGTGTATGCTGATATAGTTTTGCTAGTCTGTAGTTGTTCTTCCTGCACTCTGTTCTGTTTGCGGGCATTCATAGTCTGAGATTGGTCTGTACACGATTTGGAGTTAAACAGCCAAGACTTTTAATTGTTTATGATCATCTGTTATAGGTCCTAGTTTGATTCCGCTTCGTGCATTCATTATGTTAGCTGCGTGAACTTTGGAAAAAAAAAAGCGAGTAAATGTTTCAGGGATAGAGTATACATTAAACATAACTGGGATAAATTGAACTTGCATGTCTAGTTCTTTGTTCTTCTCCATTATTTTTGCATGCTAGCTTTAGGAACATCGATAATGCCTTGGTTGTATATCTGGGTTGTTGGGGTTATGGTTTTGTTCGGACTTGGTATTATATACCATAAGTGCCTTTGCCTATGTACTGAAACCGATTTCATGTGATGCTCTATCTCTATCCAGTCCTTTTCTTAAGCTTTGCCGTCTTTCTTTTTCTGATTTTGCAGAAAGCCGGAATTGTCAGGCAAGAGCTTACAAAGTTGAAGAAGCAAGCTGCTTAAGCTGTGTGGATGCAAGATTTAGCAACATCTTCCGTCATCTTGCCCATTTTGCTGTTTAGAAATTTTTGTCGTAGACGTGTTATCAGATTGTCCAGTACTATTAAGAGATTTTTATCGTGCTACATTTCTGGTTGTCACCAATACTTGTGTGCCTGAGTAATGATTTTGCTGTCTTGCTGAGGTGATCTAGTATCCATCCGAGTTTAATGGATGTGTTTATCGCTAATTTGAGTGTATGGATATCGGTTAAGTGTTTGATTATGAAATGAATTAAGTAGCCGGCAACTGTTGAAAAATCACCAAACTTCCTGATCTCAGGACTAGCTTCAGGTAGAAGGTTACCCCCCCCTCTCTGCATTTGTATGTCTGAGATCATAGCACGCCTGCACGTATAATTGAAATCTAGCTTTACGAAAGAAACTTGCACTTTACTATTTGAAATAGTACGAATACTGATGGTCTAGTGTGTTTCGTAAGCTGGGTTGTTAATTCGCGACTAGAGGTCTACATTTTAGTTAATTTTGATTACCATGCTTCCAATGGTACATTTTAGGTCGGGCGTCTAAAATGAGTGCGGTTTCTTTCTCGTATTATGTTCTGTTCCACTCTGGGTACATGAATAAGCGACTAGCAACTCGCCGATGTATTGCACATTTGCACTTGCCATTGACACTAGATTTTCCGGCTGTAAGTCGACAACCCATCAAATTGACGTCAGTACCTTGGGATACAGGGAGGTTTGCGAACACAATTGGCGTGAAATACGATAAACAAAAGAGTATATATATATTGGTCAAGGACATTTTTAATGTGAAGGGGAGTCTGTTAGAGTAATAAATAGGCGAGAGTAAAAGCACTCAACCTTTACTTAAAAAGGAGGTTATGAAAACGTTGGACTCTAAATCTCTATCTAATGACTTTAAAATTCACGTTGTTTAGGCAAGATCCTCCTAATTCTCTGCTGCTGTTTCCTTTCAAATTTTCTCCTCATTTTCTCTCTCTCAAAGCTTTTAAGTTTTCTTGCAACAATGAAGTTACAGGATATACGTCTCAAGTTCAAGGTAAAACTTTTACGCCTTTTTTACGATTTTATGTCTATAACTTGCGTTTTTACTCCTTCCGTTTCCTTGGATTGTTTAAATATGATGTAAATCATAATCACGTTCTCGAGCTAAACGTTAACAATCTAAAGGAACAGATTAAATTTTAGTTTGAGGGTTTGCGAGGGCTCGCATTTTGATTCATGGTGCAAGTTTTCAAAGCAATAGGTTGTGTTCTTGTATACCGAGTGTGCACCGGTTACCCTAAATTTCGACAAAAGAGGTGTAAACCGTAAGAAACAGTAGGGAAAAAAAAGGGTGGAAGTTGTGTGGTTTTACGATGTTTGATTCGCCCTTAAATCATGGTTGTTAAAACTTAAAATGTGCGTAATGTAGGGGTTAAAGTTGAGCTTGCTAAAGGGGGATGGCAAGGTTGATAAAAGAGGTTCCAAAAACGTGAAGAAACCGTCATGGATGACACCAATCTCTCATGGGTATTATCTCGTCGAGGACCGATCATGGGAACCCGAATCAAGTGGGTTGCATCAGCCGGATACACTGGTTGTGCAGAGGGAAGAGATTGACAGTCTCGAATTGTGGTTCTTTAGTCTATCAGATCCTGGAATTGGTGATAGCATCACCGGGTACATGCAGTCACATTTGTTTGGAAAACAACTCAAGGAGGTATTTGGTTCGATAATGTACTTAGCCAAAGTCGCGTTTTTTGTTTTGTTTTTTTTCATCATGTATACATCCGACACCCCTTACCTCGCCATATGCAGGGAGTAGTTGGGGCACAAGGCCTGTATTGTTGTTGTTTAGTGCAAAATTGTCTGATTATGAGAAACTTCTTTGTTATGTTTGGGGTGTGTAGAGTCAGATAAGATGTAAAAGTATAGAAACAATGAAGAAGGCTTACCAAAGTGCAAAAGGCAAGCTTGAGAATGGCTTATCAGAGAAGCCAGTAAATGTTGCATCTGCATCAGTTATCGTTCTCAACGGGGAAAAGCTGGTGATGGCACAGATGGGTGGTTATAGGGCTATTCTGTGCAGAGACGGGATAGCTCATCAGTTGCGCCCGAAGCATCAGCATAGAGGGAAAAGGCATTGGCCACACAGGCTGATATCTGGTATGCAACTGAGTACACTGTGAATTGTTGTTAATGTGTGACTGAAGTGTCAAAGTGTCCGACACAGATGCTGCAAAGAACTTACTGGATTTTCCTGTTCCATTTCTTATTTTCTGCTGCTACACAACAGGAGCGATGCGTATTCCAAAAGTACATATACAAGCATGCCATTCAAGGAGAGAATCGAGCAGAAAACAGAACAACAGTACAGAACTGATTGCTGTTACAGAGAAAGTCGATTCAGACACTGAATTCCTTATCCTAGCAAGCATTGGTATATTTGAGGTAATTGCCATTACCGCGTACTCTAAAGTCTAAACCACAGCTCTAGTGACACTCTTGCATTACTTCAAGTGTTATAAAATGCACATTTATACAAAAACCTGATGTTCATTGTTTCAGGTGATGAGGAATCAAGAGGCAGTAGACCTAATTAGGCACATAGATGATCCTCAAGAAGCTTCTGAATGCTTGGCAAGGGAAGCTTTAAGTAGAATGAGCAAGAGCAGCATTTCTTGTGCAGTAATTCGTTTTGATTAGAAAATTTATACATTCAAAGCCTTAAATCTTACTCTATGACTCTGTAGTTACACCAAATGATTGACTAATTATATTGATTTTTTGTAATTAGAAACTAAAGCACAGTGCAGAAGCATTCTAGATTTCTGGTAACATTCGTTTCTCTCTGACAAACCTTGTGTGAAGCCGCAGAAAAACTAAAGCACAGTGCGTCCCTTGTTGGGTCTAGCGTGCTTTGTGTAATGGTTAAAGCAATGAAGTTGATTAATGGAGAATGCACGAGAAGCAAGCTTTGGCTTGTTGATTTGGCTTCTAGAATGAGTAGTGATTCATCAGGACCTAGGAAAAAAAAAAGTGATATGTTGTTGACGTTCAATATTACTTTCTAGTGTTAGTGTTACATCTTCATGTTTCTGCTTCAATATTGCATGATAGAAACAAGCTAAGGACCACTGCGCTAACCCGAAGTTACTAATATATATTTATATAATTGGAGGAACCAGCTGACTTCACGATGAAGATGTCTCAACTGATTTGAATTGATTTGATTTGAGTAAATCTGATCTGATTTGAAAACCATGTTGAATAAGTTGAATCACACATGGCCTAAATCCGAGACGCCGAGATTAATACGAGTATATATAAACTAAATCGGCATATTAATACGAGTATTTTTAAATTATTTCGGCATACTACTACGAGTATTTTTCATTTAACGCCTAAGCTCTAATTTTGAACCTGGCAGACTGTTACCATCATGAACTGATTGAATAATCAGGTGAATCAAGAACTTCAGACAGATTTAGAGACAAAATTCAAAAACTTTTACAGTTTACAGCAAGAGAGCTACATGTCTTGATGATACTGTTAATCACATACCAAAACATCAACATTTTCTCATACACTGCAATTCCGTTTTCTTCACAATTCCGTCCAATATATGTTTCGCCAGTCCTAATCATGTAGCCGACTTCTTTTCAGTGTTTTTACTTTTGAACGGCGACAGCAGAGAGAAGGATCGTGAAGCTGCAGTTAAGAATAGAAAGCCTCGGTGACTCCAGGACTAGAATAAATCAACACTGGCAGCTGAAAGGAAAATAATATTAATGAGTCTTACACTTCTTTGGAGTAGCACCAGCGCTGGAGCTTTCCTCTTGAGTAAGGAGGTTTTTCAATGTGAAAGCTGCAAAACATGATCAGGTGTCGAAAAATGTTAGCCAGAATACAAACCGTGCTGCATGCTATCCATAATGACCTCTAGCATATGGTAAGCATTATTCCTGTAAAGTAATAGGTGATCAACTGCTTGAAAAAAATCGCATATTAAGCTCCTTTGTCGGTTTTATTGATACTCGACAAATCAGAGTATTTCTATTTACCGCAAGGGGAGGTGTCAAGAGAGGGAGATAAAATCACAACACAGCAGATAACCACGTTAAATTCAGAATCTTATGGCATTGGAGCAACATAATACACATTCCTAAATAAGGCAGACTATAACAAGCTAAAGAGAGAGCCACAGGTGAGGCATGTCGCATCTGAATTTTCACCGACAGCCACAAGCTGGTTTGACCAGCCCATTGGCTGCAGAACTACAAGATGGCCAAGGTCAAAAGCCAGATCTTTTTCTTTAATGCGGGAAAGAGAGGCACGCAAAAAAAGGCTTATAAATAGAGCCCCAAAGAGAGCAGGGTTACTATATATATCAAAAGGTCGGCAAAGGAAACAACTAGATGGAACTTGTCCAGCCTATATTGTCGACGCTAACATCTTTTATCCACGTTCCAGTTATTGCAGACATCAAAGCTTATGAACCAAAACCAAATAATTTGATTTTGAGACAACCATAATGAAGATCGATGCTTTACCTTCACTAGACCCATTCAACGCGTTATCACCAGATGCAGAGCCATCAAGACTTGCTTTATCCAAATCGATGCTTGATTGACTGGCACCTGAGCTCCTCTTTCCAAATTTCAATAGCCTTTTGAAACCTTTTGATGAATCCTTTCCCTGACTTTTCCCTGATGCAGTTTGCGATAGCTTAACAAGGTCCTGTCTTTGATTGTCGGATACAAGTACTGTAGTGTTCTCGACACTTGCTACTGCAGTCGAGAAATTTGTTGGAGGCGCCTTCCCGTATTCAGAGTTGGCCATACAGGAATCTTCTACAGAGGAGACCCGAGCATAGGGCGCTTGATATGGTTTTTCAATAGTGTCAACATTGGCTGAGTTTGGTGATAACTCTTCTGACTGTAAACAAGCAGCAGTTAGCCAGTAAACTAAAGACCAAAGTAGGCCCAGGAAAAGAGGATTCACAACTCTTGAACACAAGCAAGGAAAATGATTTGTCTAAGTTACCTTCTTTGCACAGGTATATGCATGCTCTTTGACTTCCCGACTAGATGGTTCGCAGCCAATTTCCTTCACATTAATGGGTGAAGCTGGTGGAGGGATAGAGGCATCTTCCTCTGATTTACCACATTGATCCTTGTTTGTTGCTAGCTGAATGTCGTGAACACTAGTTTCATCTTCAGGTTGACAGAAGACTGGTGTAGTAGGTTTTTCACATTCAAGCATGACAACAGTCTTTTCTACAATTGTGTTGTCATCTCCATCCCGAGGAGGAGGTGAAATGCCCGTACTCATATTAGAACTAACAGAAGCAGTGGAAATAATTTTTTCAGGCTTCTCTGACTTCTCTTTGTTTGTTGTCTTTTTCTGAATAGACACGGAGGATCCTTTAGATGCTCTTAACTTGTGTTCTGGAAGAGAAGCAGATTTTGCATTGTTAGTCTCCAAAGCAGCAGGCATCTTCTTCACCACACCCTTCTCAGCTACTCTATGTCTTGATACCGCCTCAGCACTCCGTGTCTTTCCTGAAGCAATGTGATGTGCGCTGTTTTTTGGCTCTGACAATCTTCTGATTCCGGCTATTGTCGCCTTTGACTCTGGTGCTGGACCATTGTTTTCCTCCTTACGCATGCTCAGTGATGATGCTGACCTTGTCAGCCTATTTCCATTTGACTGGTTTCCATTATTTAATCTCCCTGGCTTGGAAATTTTGCTAGAATCACTCTTTACCTTTGGGACAAGCTTCAAAGTCGACCTCTGTAATGGCGAAGATGACCCAGGCTCTGTATCACTAAACTTAGAGCCCCTCTGAGAGATGGGAGAAAGCTTTGGTAGTTGTTTGCGAGACTGGTGAGATGGCGTAGGTGATTGGGGCACAGTGGCACCACTTCTAGCAGCTATTCTCTTTTGCCTCTCAATCTTTAAAGCTTCCAATCTTTTCAATTGCTCTTGTTCCTGAAACAGTTAAAAGAAGTTAGAGAGCTGTAATCCAAAAGAGAGAAAGAGACATCTTTACATGAGTGTGGTCTTCTCTCATTCCCATGGCTTATAGTAAGAAATTTGTGTTGAACTTCAAACACCTGTCAACCAATATCTAAAGGAAAAGCTCTAGCCACAACCTGGCACAGGCCATCCTCAGTATTTCACACTAAGATGAGGATAAAACCTGACTAGTTCAGTAAAGGCCCACACTCTCCAGGATGCGCCCTTTACTCCATTCAGGAGGGGGGGGGGGTTGATGTCCATACAATCAGGATCCAAGAGATGACCAATAGCATTAACAACAGCAAAAGAAAGCCTTCGTCCTAAAATGCTCAGGGGTTGGTAGACATGAATCGTCATATGGATCCAGAAATGTCAAGAGCAAAACAATTATGGAATAGACAAGTGGAAAGAAGAAAGTAGAATGACGGAAAGTGGGTGAACGGACAGATGAAAAAAAAAGGACGAAAAACCTTTTACAAGCAAGGTAGGAAGAATTTTAAATGAGAGAAAAGACTGATGCAAAAAAACCCAGGGAAAGAGCAACACGCAACAACTTCACTCAGATGTTCACAACCAAAAGGATGCAAAGGCAAATTACCTGTTCCTTCTTCTGCTTCTGTAGATCAGCCTTAAAAGCACGTAATTTCTCCGCACGAGCTCGTGCATCTTCAGAAGGGCTCAATTTATAAGGCTTGTCTCTCCTATTACTACCTGGAGTTCTCTCAGCCTTCGACTTCTGATCCTTCACAGTCTTCTTTGGCCCTTGTTTGGTACCTAAAGTCTCAGTCTTGATCTTACCACTCTGTTGAGTTGTCTCTTTCACTTGGGCCTCCATCTCATAATCCATAGCCGGATCATAACCACTTTGCCTATTGTCCATCCCACGATTAGGCATCAGATTCAAATCATTTGGCTCATAATTAGATTGGCTAGTACCAACAGTATGCTTATCAGCCTCTTGAACCACTGAAGGGAGCTGGTATTCCATATCCATCGCTGCCCGACTGTAACCAGCAACCTGATCCGAACCTGTTCTATGCAAGACCACAAAAGATTCATCAACCATAGCATGCGATGAGCCCCTACCATTCTCATTTGCTGAACCCTGCAACTCATTTGAGATGACTGGATCCACGGGAGAATCTGCTGACCCTCTTAGCTTGTCTTGTTGGCTAAACACATAGTCAATGTCTGCATCTCCAGGTCTTCTGTAAGCACGCCTTCGGATTCCTGCTTCTCCAGAATGCAGATCCGCTTGACCATCCAAACTGCCGTGTCTCAAGTTTGCTTCTTGCCCATAACTCAATAATGGATCATCTACACGTTTCCGCATGCAGTTTGTGTCTCCAGAAATGTCAAACCTACCGCTGAAACCAAAATCTTCACTTCCACCCATACTATGCCTTCCAAGAGTAGAAGAGGCATCCCCGATAGCAGTTTGTCGCTTCCTTCCTTGAACTTTACCCTCCATTGCGAACATACTATTCACAGAATTGCTGCTTTCATCAGCATCTGTGAGTAGGAAGTTCTCAAAAGCTTGCCAGTGTCCGTCATCTCGAGCAGATGATTTCAGTCGATTGTCTGACATCTGAGAGTTTCCTTTCTGCCTGGATTTTCTTGTTTCATCGCCGTTATTATGCCCCCCGTCATCATCAGTGCCAGAGCCTGAGCAAGATTGTGAGTCACTATCTCCAGAGCCTTGCTTTGTTGAAGCAATGTAGTTAATATTACGAATCACAACTGTTCCGGACTGCTTTTTAACAGATCTGCCACCTTTATTCCTTCGTCTCCGGGTTATGGACTCTTCCTCATCTGAATATGCATCATCCTGCACCGCCTCCTGGGTTTCTGATTCAGCACTGATGTCCCCATTATCCATCGAATGCCTCCTCCTTCTTATTCTCTGACCCGAACGTGATCTGGAATCATCAGCTGGAGGATAGGGTGGCTGAAAGAACATGTTTCCTGGGTAATTCGGGTAATAAGGCATGCCTTGCATTGAATATGGTTGAAAGGGCGGAACAACATTCGCTTGAGGATTCATTTGCCAAGGTGCAAACATAGGATACGGCTGTGAAGGATGACACTGATCTGCTCAATGAACAGGAATGAGTTATAACTTGAATATGTAAGTTTACTTGGTGCAGGCAAGGGGTAATTGGGGGGGGGGGGGGGGATGGCCCTCTCCACATGATTTACAGCACTACATTCTAACAGCTTTCACGTCACACTAATTAATCTCAGGCGCAGAACGAAAACCAAATAAAAGATATAGTTAATCAGTATTCAAAATAAGCAATAGAATTGTGAATAACTATCTCAAGCACACCTAGGTTCTATAAAACTATGATGATTGACATGTCGGAAATTCTCAGGAAAGGGGGCGGGGGTGCTTTGATTGACATCCCGTAACAAGCATAACCCTTGTGTCTAGTTGCCAGCGTTGGATTTCGGACCCTGAACAGACTGCCAGTGACAGTGAAAAGCCGAAGGAAGGGGGGGGGGATGACGTTACTAAGTCATCATGCCCCCAACGCCTGGAGGCAACGAACGTGCTACAACGGCCGGGACGAAGGGCCGTGACCCCATGAATGTAAGTGAACCCCAAAAGCCCATCCTAAGTTTATATTGCTGAAAAAAATACAGTCAAGAAGGAATGACAAGAAATAACAACTTTGGAAAAGACCATTTGAACTGAAGATCTCAAAATGAACGAAGAAAGAGTCCTTCCTTAACAACAACATTTAATCCAGTGCCTCAGAGGCTCACCAAGTGAGAAGCCAGTAGGAAAAAAAAATTCATAATGTACAAGCTAAAGCTCTAGATAGCTGGTCTTACCAAATTATTAGTTATTCTGCAGCTTACAAAGTTAGGAAGCAGTTGACAAAATTTTCTCCTCTGAGATGTTTGGGAGGGAAAATCAAATGACAAAGAAAAAGAATGGATCTAAAAAGTGCAATACTCGAATGATACTATACGTAATATTTCACAATCTAAGAAGAAGAAACCAAAAAGGGCCAATCAAGATTCCACCAAGAGAAAGCAAATGGCAATTGAAAGGATAAAACCTTGGAATATGGAATCATCAAAGCTCCATTGCATGACAAAAGACAAGGCAACATATAAAGTGTTTTTACACAGGCCTTAGCTCATTAAACATAAGAAGGACCAAGAGAGTAAGTTCACCAAATCAAAAGTTACCTTCAGCCCCCTAGACCAAGCAGCATAAAATGATAACACAACACACCTACATTATAATGTTTCATAGACAGTTAATTTCAGTGAGTGGAAAAGAATCATAAATCCAGAAAAGCACCTGATCTCCCATTATTTTCGGAAACAGCCTCGCCTTGTGCGGATTCATTTGAGTTGTGAAACACAATGCCTGTTGCATTCGTAGAAGGCACGTCTGCAGGGCAAAACATTGCTTCAGTGGATTCAACGTCAACCCACTGACCACTTTCATGCTTTGCTTTCCACAGGTGCATAAATTTTTTGCATGCATCCCTTCACCAAGAAAATAAAGATATTATCAACAAGAACAACTTACATTTCATGTAGAAGTTGCCACAGATGGTTTTCTTCTCTTTGTATTCACCTAAAATAACGCTAAGTTGTTTGATGTGAAGGGATCCAACTTACATCATACGTGAAGCACCAAAAGATTCAGCAAATAGAAGCAGTGTGGCTATGTTGTCAATGTCGAAGCTAGCGGCAACAGCACGTGCAAAAGCCATGCCTTGCTCCTTTTGTAATACACTTTTCCGTGTCTCAAGAACTTGTACCAGTTGAACTCTAATAAAACATTGCCATCATCAGATTTATAAGTATTTTAATGTACTAACATTCGAAGTTTAATGCAATCATAAAATCCCTACTTTGAATTTTTCTCTTGTATGGTAGATCCATCTTCTTCTGCTTGATGGTTGGCAGGCTATACGACAACATGAGAAGTCATGTTCAAAAAGAGGTTATGGTTGGTTAAGCATCTAGTCATTTACTGTACAAACATTGCCACCACATTACCTGGTAAAGCACAATTGCCTTCTCTTCATTACTGCCCAGAGCAGGTTTGCTGGCTGTTAAAAATACCAAAAGAAAAAAACAATCATCGTGCGTTGGCACTTCAAAAGAACCCATAATGAAAAAATAAATAGAGGAACAACCAGCATGCCAAACTTTGTAGGAAGCAAATGGCAATTCAACATATTAACACCATAATATGTAGCACCATAGAATTGTGTTATACCTTCAAGGTTTTCCTCAGACTTTATTGGAAGGTCTACAGCCTGATACATACCAAAAATTCTTAAGAGAGTCTCGAGACAAATTAAAGATGAGACTGCAGCAATCTTACACCTTACAGTTATTGATTATATACTTACATTGTGAAAGTCGATGATATTACAACTCTGGAGGGATATCGCCTTTTCAATCTGTAAGATTTCAGACTCTATAGTATACACCCGCTCAAGTATCTCAGGAGTACTAACAAAGCGAACAAACCTGTAGAAAACCAGGGAATTGACATTAGTGCAACTTCATTTCTTGGAAAAAAGTGGAACATGTGAAACACTACCAGGATAGGAAAGAGTAATGAAATAAAGAAGAAATACGACCACCATATATAAAGTGGTGAAGCGAACCTTTCGACTGTTCCTTTGGTAAACCAAGAGGTATCGCTTCCACGCATTGGTTCAAGGACAATAGAGTATCCTCCCTTTCCAATCTGCTCCTGGGCTGCCTTCATGTGGGCAAGAAAAGGCTCCAGCAAACCTGATGCAATCTTCTCTGTTTTACCATTTGCGGAGATCACTAGGTCACACCTGATGAAAGCATAGCGATTAATGATAAGTTAGACTTATTTTTGCGTACCAACAAGAGTTTGCAGAAATAAGACGTGCAGTTGGATATATTATCATCAAGCAGTCCTATCACACTTAGATACTACCATTGCTCATAAGAGTCACAACACAATAACCACAATAGCCGAAAACAGATACTTGACACTCAATGCCAACACTCCTAATACCTTATCTATGTCTATAAGCATGAAGTAAATCGTTTACATCCTCGTAAATCTGACCCATTTTTTAAACCAATTGCTGCACTTTTCGCCTACTCGAAAGAGAAATACACAAGACACTAATTCTGGTAACCCTAACAAACATCACAATTTCCCCAAATTACACATCTTGCTCTCATTAATGTTCTAGTGTTCTACTATCCTAAGCATAAACGAAAAAGACCGACACCCAAACGATAAGCAGAACTCCTTCAATAGTCTTCTCAACTTCTGCTCAAAACCACACTATAAAAGGGTAATTTCCAGATTCACACTGATGCAAAAGCTTATCAAGGAAGCTACAGGGTATACAAAATCAACAATGCATATGTAAATTTTAACACCAACAAATCCAGAAAAGTGAAAAGAGTGGTAAAAGGGTAAAACTACACCAAATAACCTAATTAATGCAAATTACAACAAATTGCTCATAATAAAAACTAGCAATCTACTAATTCAAGCTCAAATCTTTTGCCAAAAAAATGTCAGAATAACATCTTATCAGTAAATTAATCACATAAACAGTAAAATTACCCCCAAAAAAACAGCATTAATATCAAAAACAAAAAACCACTAAATTAAACTTAAAAAAAAATAAAGAATCTGACCTTGTTCTTGTAGGGGTGAGCTGAAATGCAATAGAATCAAGACGTGTACTTGACTTCATCTCCTTCAAAATTCCAATTAAAATCCCAGAAAAACCCCAATAATTATAACTACTAAACTTTCATTTTTGGAAAAAAATAGGATTAAAAAAGATCTGATTTTGTGAGAGTGTTTGGACAAAATGAATAGTATGACAGCTCAAATTTCTCTTCTTTTTAATTAAAACAGAAAGAATTCAATGAAGAAATTAAAAGCAGCATTTATAGAAAAGAGGTAGGTGACAGTAAATAAAAAAGCTGAGAAATTGGTGGTAAAAATTAAAACTTTGGGTTAAAAAGAAGACTTTTAATGGCAGAAAAACATGGGTTTTATCCCAGAATTCCAAAGATCAGGAAAAATCAAGGTAAAAATCATAAAGTTTTGAACTTTTTGAAGAAGAAGAAGGGTAAAAAATGCAGAAACTTTTTTTCTGGGTAAGTGATAATAATGCTGCTACTACTACAGTACCAATCAGTAAGTTGCAACGGCAACATGGGTTTAGATATTATTATTAAAATGTTTTGATGAATAATTGTTTTGATAGGAAAGAGAAACGTATCCAAGAATTTTTTAGACTCAGTTCCAATGAACCTGTTTTGTTTTGTTTTGTTTTGTTTTGTTGTTGTGTTTTTTACTGGATCAGGTGAGGTTGCTGCTGATGTGTGACTTTCGGTTGGTAATACTGTAGTATGTTTTCTCACAATGGGATAGATGATCTCGACTCAGACTCGTCTTTTCCCGTGTTCTCTCTTGCTCGCTTCCCCTTTATACTACCCTGTATCAACTACGGAGTATGTACAAAGTACCCGTCAAATAGAAATGATTGATAGTGCGTGTTTATATCGTTCGATGAAATAGTAGTTTTGTTGGATTATTTGTAACATTTCATTATCTGAATCTGTCTCATATATTCCAACCAAACGTTAACAATTTAAAAAAAAAATGGCTGAGTAATTTATTCAAACATTGCTCCGGATCCTTTACATTGTGTTCTCTTGGATTATTGATACATTACAATAAAAACTACATATACAATGCTTAATTGCTTATTCATGGTGTTAACTACGTGTGCATATCACCTCGCTCATTATATAATACATAATGCTGGTATGAATTGAAGGGAGTATAAAATGTATTCAACTCATGTGGATTACTCCGTATACTAGTAGTTATCTAACAAATAAAACGTAAATCTACCATTTGTTTGTGAAGAAACCATATATATGTGCCTCTTTTAAGAAATTGAATGTTGGTGAAGAAGCATTTTCTTCTTCTCATCCCTAGCGTCGGAAAATGATCTTGAAATATGTTTTGCACCGTTATCATTTTTCAATGGACTATACCCAATATGCTTTGAGCATAACCCTCGAAAGAATCCCACTTTCTTTTCATCTTCATTATTGTCATTTAGATCAATATCCGTAAATGTTTCTTGAATTGTATTCCAATCTAGCGTATCAGATACGTCAACTCCATCATCTAGGAAATTTATAGGCATAGTATGACTTACAAATGCCGCCTTAGAGGAGGATGAGTTTTTTGAAGTGTCGTGTTGTTCAAGTGATTGTTTTACATCTCCAAGTTTATCATTGTTGTCATGTATGTCATGCCAAGACGGACTCGAAGACGAATACGAATCGAATGATGATGTCCATGATCCCCTTGGAGAGGATGATGAGGAAGAAGATGAAGGTGAACTTCCAAAACCATGAATTTCATTTGTTAATTTTATTGCCTTTGAACGCACTTCTTGTAGCGAGAGTCCACCTTGTAGAAGTTTTAGTAACCTATCGGCTTTGTTTCTCATATATATGCCCCATCTAATCCTATGAAAATGAAAAAAATAAAATAAAGTAGGTCCAATTTACAAATTAACAACATTAGTAACTAGTCAATAATATAGTGTAATTTTGATTTATGTTTATATGTAGTTATCGTGTTACTGGTTAATATATAGTGTTTGTGTAAGAGAAATACCCGTCAGTGTCTATATGCTCAAATGTTCCCAACTCTTTTATCACTTGAACATCACTTTTAAACTCATTCACAAAATCTTCTGAACCATGTGTAATTAAAAACTCCAACAATATCAACGAGTTGTAGTACTGTCTCCATTTTTTCCAATCAATGCTAGATAATCTGCATTATAATGTATCATCAGCGCCATCAACATTTATAAACTAACATTTTACTCGAAATTGAAGTGTATGTTAGGTTTTCCGCTCAAAAACACGTACACTTTAACTAATGTTCGAAACACTACCTCTTATGAAGCACTTCAACAATTCTCAAGTACTCATCAAAGTAGTAAGATGCCTCCGCTATCTGAGTCATAGTTTTCGTATCTGGACTCCAAGGATTATTATCCGTCACTTGTTCGGTCCACCTTGTCATTTTTCACATAAGTAAATATCATGAATATACCATTATATATATATGGATAGTGAATGCAAATTTATGTCAGCAAAACTTACCACGTACGATTTTACCTAATAATTAAGCGCGCTATTAACTTAATTCATGTCGTAAGCTTTACTTCGATTTCATCCAAAGTATTGAGAACGAAAAAAGATTGAAGATATTACTTACAATTCAGCTTCAGAGACATCGGTGAATGCCAATCTAGCAGCCCTATATTTCTCTTGTAGATAACTTGATGCTTGTCTCATTAGCAATGTTCCCATGTTTCTTAGCTTGTCCAATACAAAAGAATCCCAAAACTTAGATTTGTTCAATTTATATATACTTCTTTTTCAAGTTTTCTTGATTTTGAGGGTCTGTCGCCTTAGATGTGATGGTGAAATTATTATGCAAATAATTTGATCTTAGCCATTGAATAAAGATTAGAATTTGTGGGCACTCATTATTTTTCTCTTTATCATGAATATATGATGGGCAAATATCACTTGATTGACTATAATGGATTTGACTAAGACATACTCCATCACATTAGAGAGTGTTTCTAGGCTTTAAATTGGGGGCATAGGAATAGTGGATGAAATTTGTAGATTATTATTTTTCATAATGGTAATTGTATATATTTCAAATTTTAATTAATCAACGAGGGTCAATTCCACTTTCCCTTGGTCAATGTTTTCATTTTAGGATCTCAAGTATGAAGTCCCTTAAAAATAAAAACGAAAAACAATTCATACCGAGAAAATAACACCAAGGGGTGTCACATATTTGTACTAGTACTTCACAGTGAAATTTGTTATACTTTTTAGTTGGATATGGTAGATTACATACCTTTGATAAAAGACAAACTCCATCACATTAGTGGTGATGGAGATATTATATGAGAATTAAAATTCGGGTGTAATTTCAAACCGGTTAAGTTTCTAAGTTCTAACCACAAAACAAAATATAGATAGTACGGAGTACTAGAACGAAATACTCCATGCTATTTTAAAAGGCTTAAAAGTACATTAAATTTAAGTAAACATTACAACATAGCGTTAGAAGTACAACATATTTTAATAAATTAAAATAATACAACGAATGTCTACTTCCGAATGTATGGTAGACTTCCGGGCCGGGTGTCACCATGTACTTAGAAGTTAGAACTACAACCCTGAACTAACCTTCCTCCACAAGCTTTAATTTGTATGTGAAGACAAGGTAATACAATCAATTGGGAATTCTAAACATGTGCATGGTGGATGCTAGAGAAATAAAAAACATGGATATGAAAATACTCTTACAACATGTAACTCAATCCCTTGTAGCTTAACGTTCAAGATTCAGCTTGAAGTTGTCATGACTTGCGCCACCCTGATGAGTTTCATTATCATCATGGCTCTCCAGGTCGACAATCTCAGGGATTGGTCGGTCCAACTTACCAAGGTACCAGATTGTCCTCTTGTCTGCTGTTTCATCGTAACCTTTTTGGTCTTCAATCCTCAAGGAAGGTGGACCTAACTGTAAATTTGGTACTTCTACTGCAGGCTGGTGTGTAACAAATGCACTAGTATTATTATTGGCAGCACAATTCAAATTCGGCCTCCCTGTTATTGGAACAGGAAGCGAGGCGGGAGCATTCAAGGCACTGTGTTGTTGTGCGACATGGTGGTTTCTTAATGCATACGACTCTGTTGGAAGGTGGGCTCTTTCACGAGCCATTTGTAGTTGTTGCAAGGTTCGATGCCCATTTGAAAAATAAGGGTGATACCTTTGCTGGAAGGGTTGGTTATGACCCCTACTATTTAGGTCAATCCTCTCTCTCGGATATTGAGAAATGTTAATCCTTTGAGGAGTAGTCTCATTGTCATGAGTCTCATAATGCTCTATCAGAGAGCGAGTATTCAAGTATATCTTGTCACATACGCGACATGCTAAAATGGTTGAACCCGAACCATATGGCCTCGAATGTTCCCTGCTATTACCATAGCGATGAACATTCGTAAAGGCCGAGTTCCAAGCATGTGTAGCCATGACAATGAATGATACAATAATTGATCACACTCTTAATGAAACTTGTTGCAGAAGCTCTAGTTATAACTATTAGAAAATATATGGAAAGAGAGATTGAAGGAAAATGAGATGTAGAAGAACACAATGGTGTAAAGGGGTTATATAGTAATATGATTGTTTGCCATTTTTGAGCCTCTAATGGTAAGATAATTACCATTACTATCCTTTTTGGGTAGTCATGAAAGACTTAATTGTTTCATTAATGATTTTTAGTGTAGATAAAGTTAATTTAGTACAATTTTGGTTCTTCATTATAATTACTTTAATTTAAAAAGGAATGTTAATTATTACTTATAACCATATTGGGATTTCTTGATTTTTTGCTGATTAATTTTGTAAATCTACATTGAACACTTTTAGAAATCTAGGCTGGCAGATTTTATACATCTTCATGCAATGCAAAATATCATGTTATTCTCCAAAAAATGGGTAATTTTTGGGAACAAATTATCATGATATTTTACAGCTTTTAGTCATGCAATTTGAGGGTTTATTTCCTAAAGTTTTAACAAATAACTGACCAAGTACAAATATGTACAACTAATTCCAGTTGTATGATATTCCATGATAAATTCAGAAATTTCAGACATGATTATTGTTTTCCTATCATAGTTTTGATTGTAATTTCTACATACATTACTGAAGTAATGCATCAATTTTTTTGGATTTCATAGTGCATGTACTCATAATGAGATTATTACGAGGATAAAGGGTGAGTGGTTAGGAACCCAACCTATCCGGGGGTTGACTCGGGTTTGAATCCTCATATCACCACACTCACTACATTAGCCGCCCCTATGTACCAAAAACAATTTAGATTATTATTTTGTAATTTAATTCTTATATTGGTATTTTGAAAGTCTTGTTTGAATATGAAATAATCACTCCACATCAATGATGCTTGTCGATAATTTCTCCTTCTAATATAGATAATATTCACCCAATTAGAGCGTGAACCAAAAATATGACGGAGAACGATTTTTTGAGCGACATTAATAACTTAAATAAGACATCAAATTAAAAGGAAATCGATCATTTATGTTCCTAAATCACCAAAACCACCTTATAATTAATCATATTAATCACTTAACAAATTTGTTGACTTTAATTAAACGGAAATACAAAAGTTCTCGAAAAATATCGCTTACTAATACCGTCAAGGAAATAGAAGAAGAAAGACTAATCAAGATCGTACATTCTCATTTCCCTCATGAATAATGCATCATAACAAAAGTGCGTGACTAATACCAGTACTCGTTATTACCAATCAAGTCTTAAGTGAGTCGGAGTCACGACGTAAATGTAATCTAGCCATAACTTATGAGTCGGACCATAACTCACTCATCCCAAATAGTCAATCGTATGAAATGTATCTTCTCTCACGAATAATGCATGAGAACAAAAGTGCGTGTATATACCAGTATACACTACTCGTCATTATCGATCAAGTTTTAAATAAGACGGTTTCACGGCGTAAACGTAAGCTAGCCATGACCTACGAGTCGGACCATAACTCACTCATCCCAAATTCAAATAATCAAAAACTCATCCCGCCTTTGAAGCAAACTTTCTCACTCACTCAACTCGAGAAATCGGAACAAAAATCGCCGGCGATGACGTGGCGTACCGACGGAAAGTTGAAGTCGGCGATGAGGAAACCACTTCGCGACGTCTCAAATTCCGCCATTAATAAACCGTCGAAAAGATCTGCTGTGAAATTGAGCAAGAAAACGACGTCGTCGAAGAAGAAGAAGAGTAAGGTTGAAGCTGAACAACAAGTTTCGATCAATGGGGACCCACTTCACCGCCTTTTGTTCGTTCATGCCGATGTTTCCTCTCTTCTTCGTCAGGTTATTTCTCATTCAAATTGGGGATTTTTTTAATGTGTACCCAGAAACCCTAATTTTACAATTCGAAATTAGGGAGTTATAGTGTCAGAATTTTGGAAATGGTAATGGGGAATTCAAATTAGTTGCTTGATTGCAATTGGGTTTTTATTTTTAGGCGAATTCGGTTTTTGTATGGGGGGATATGAATTTGTGTAATTTCTGATTTAAGTTTGGAGTTAAATTGCAGAAGATAAGCTTGATTATTTACAGGGTTAGACAGATTTTTGATATAATCTGTTGTCGAAATTGTGAATTGTTTGAGAAGTTTCGATATAGTGATTAAAGATTACTTTTTTTGTCGAATTTTGGGGTGAAAGTATTAGGACATGCAGCTTTGTTGCCCAATGGTTTAGCTTAATGGTTGTTATCATCGTCGATTGTGGGCAAAGAGAACGAATTCGATGCACTTATTTTGCGTAATCTGTTTAGAAGCTGAGGTGAATTAAAGCTTTTTATGTCAAGTAATCTGTTGGGAGTTTTAGTAGCTGAAATTAGGTGATGTAGCTGTTAGTGTCACAACTTGAGAGGCTTGTGCTGGACGTCATCTGTAAGAAAGGGTTTTCGTGGGATCGTAGATATAGCCATTTGACTTGTTAATTAGGTCTGTCAAGTGTGGTTAAAGAATTAGTTTTTTTTATTTAGGGTAAAAACAATGGAAAATGCATAGTTGTTGCTTGATTGTTTGGTTCACCGGATGTCATGGTACATGACTGTGGTGAAGAAAATGAATCGTGCACTTGATTTGCTTGGTTTTTTTGCAACTTTTAATTAGGAATGTGTGACTGTCTAAATTCCTCAAGTCATGAAGTCTGTTTTGGAGGAGGTCGGCTACATATTTGGCTCGTAAGGAACATAAGTTAAGTGATGTAGTTGTCGTTATTACAGCTCTGGGGCTAACGAGGGTCTTCATCTCAAAGAAAGGATTTTTGATGGACTGTAGACATACTCGTTTCAACTTGTTCTGGCATTTCAAACGTTGGGGTGGCTTCAGATAGCGAGCATCCCAAAAACTCTGTACTCCAGGCTTTAAACTGTTGACAATGGCAATGCCTCTCTCCAGGAAATTTAAATTGGAGTATTCACGAAAATTGTGTGAGCTTTGTGACAATCTTTCTCGATACAGCCGTGTTTGTATTTTCGTTGATCAGCTGTCTGATATTTCTGCAGCAAATGAAATCTTGGTGTTCAATTAGTCATGTAATAGCAGGGTTGTTTCTTGCAGTTGTGGCCATCTACAGCTATATAACTTGTAGTTAGTATCTCTTATAAATGTTTAATTAATTAACTGCCTAATGCATCTACATGTACTTATCACCTCAGCTGTGAACTTGTGTAGTGGTTTAGATAGGCAGATGTTTCTACTCGTCTTACTCTTGAGGCGGCTTGAGTTGCCTATTTTGCTCCTCTTCTTGGCCTCTTAGTTGGGCTTCTGTGCTGCATCCTTATGTCCTAGATGTGCAATTAACAGCTTGTGCAAATTGCAGATTGATGAGGTTGTTGTCCAAGCTGTCAATGTGGAAATAGACGATAAAAAGAGTGAAGAAATCAATTCTTTCACCAATGTGTTGTCCAAAATCCAATCCTCTCTCAAGGTCAGCACTTCACTTAAAGCTCATAGTTGTTTTAAACTCTCTGGTCTTGTTATTCTTTTTTATATGAAGTCGTCCTTTCTTTGTGTCTAGCCATGGGTTCTCAGACTTCAGAAGGCACTGGCCGTCCCTTCTGTTGATTCAGATATTCAACTGGGTGAGAGTTCTGCCGGAGCTCCTATTTTGAATGAAAGTGAGGAGCATGATGTTGATACCCCTGAGCCAATGAAGCAGGAATCTCTAGTATCTCCTTCTCCTCTTGTATCTTGGCGTGCTACAGAATCCGTAATAGAGGGAGGCAAACAACTCTTTCTTCTCACCCCTTTGCCCAGGCCGAGAACAGCAACTTCTAAACCTTGTGCTTCAGTTAAGCCGACTACTGGCAAAGGAATCGTGTCAAGTACAGACACTAGAGTTCCCTCTCTCGATGACAATAATAAATCTGATCTTCACAAGCCTGAAAATGGTGTCAGTAATGTGGAGAGCACTTCTGAGCTCCAATTTCTGTCTCCTTCAAAAATACCCGCAGGTGATTTCTCCACAGTTTTGGAGACGCCATGCCCTAAGAACCCTCCTCCAGCATCTTGTGCACCTCAAGAGTCTTATCATCAGTTCTCCTACAGAAAGATTGATCAATTCCACAAGTCCACACCTTTTCCAGTAGGTTATAGAAAGTTCAGCCAGTCAACAGAGTCTGAGAGCTCCAGTGGTGAAGTTTCAGAAAACCTGGGACTAAAGTATCCTGAGCTCGTAGGAATAAACCCCTCCTGTACTGTAAGAAATGAGCGAAGGGTACTCGAAGAATCACCAGCTTGGAATCGCTCACCACCTAAGTGTTGTAAATTGTTGGAACCTCATAATGAGAAGCTTGTAAAACACGATGATCCTCCACTGAACGACTGCCTGCAGAAGCTCACTAGTACATTCAGTCACCAAATAAGTCTCGCTCCTCCTAAAGATACAGGAAAAAAGAAAGGTACAGGTCATGTAATACTGTGGTTTCATTTTTTGTCTAGGAGTTATTACTATCCACCTGACTCGAACTAAAACTAATGTCCATTGCAGACGACTTAGCAGGCAACTTTGCGATGGTGGAATGCACTCCTCTGTGGAAAGGGTCTGAAAGTGTTATGAAAACTGGCAAACGCCCTGGTGAGAACACCTTGAAGAAGGAACTGTGGACAAGGTTTGAAGCTGCATCAACTGGTTTTCAGCTCAACAGTTCCAAGTTGCAGGAGCTTCCTCAGAAAGGATTTCTGGACTTATTGGAGGAGGCATCAGGCGACGAATCGAGTCCACATCCTCATTCATCTAGATAGCAAAACCCTTCTGCTTGACAGTGAAAATCTCTGATGTAAATGGCGGTATTTGCTGTTGTATTTCTTTTGTTGTAAGCCGCATAGAAATCTGTAATGTCCATATCTTATGTCTTAATGGTCTTATGTCAACCAAATCTCTCTACCTGTGTAGGTTTAGTTTCTGTAAAACAAACAGATTGGAAATCAATCATTTTGCTGGATTATTAACTACGAGTTGTAGTTTTATCATTTAAGTCTTTTCTTGCTTGCTCACCTCCCGAATGGCACAGCCGATCCTAAGGGAGGTCAAGATATACGCAACCTCTATGAATCTGTGCCGACTATGAGGTCTGAAAGGAAACACCTTCCTAAGACAGTTCTACTGGGTTCATATGATGCAGCATTGCGTGAACATCACATCTGTGGGTATACTGGTGTATGGTGATGGTTGATATATTCATTTATGACCCATGTTATCTTTCTACTATATAATTCTCATACCGACAGTTCAGTATTAAGTGTCAAACCTGCATGCAAATGTAGATTGTAGTTTTCCTGATGACCAAACTTTTTTCGGATCATGACAATGACAGACGAGTTTTCAATCCTAGTTACGACTATAACCACGACAACCTTACTAACATCGGCATATACTAATAGCCTATTTAACCTTTTTTTTTTGTATAGTATAAGTTGCCCAAGTTATTACTATGAAACTTCACCAAATCAATGTGAAAATGACCATGGGAGGAGTGGATTTAGTTGATAAAAGTTAAGTAAAACCACCTTGCTAAGATAATATTGTTTTCTTTAGCATATATATCTACTTTTGACTAAGCAGAAATTATGTTGGTTCTCATTACATTAGAAAAGAATTCCCTGCCTTTTCTCATTTAAAAAACGTTTTTTAGGGAATATTCAAATTATGTCCATATCCTTTGCTTTGATATGGACAACTACAAATATGTATGAATACATGCACCAATTATTATATGTGCTTGTGTGTATTTGGTATTTGGTAGATGTAATTTTCATGTACTACCAATCAAAGTAAACATATCTATCGAGTTTAAACAAAGTTGCCGTTAGATTTGTTGGAGAGTAAAAATATAAAAGAAAAGAAGTAATCTTAGGAGTATAAATCATCAAACAATTTCCTCAATATTCAAGTTTATGTACTTTTAGTTCAAGATGTAACCTAGTAATCCGAACTACCATGCATTATAACACGTCAAATACTAGGTCATCAAAGTAAAAAAAAAAAAAAACCAAATAAAAACTACAAAAGTTATTCTTATATTCGATTAAAGTGAAAAGTTACGTGAAAACGTATTTCTTTTTTTGTTACAAGACGAAATTGAAAATTGTTCTTTGATCACGTTTATTCTTCTCTTCAAATAACAACCCATAAAAATCAAGCCAAACACTTAGTACTATCAAAAATCATAAAGAGGGAACAATCACGCAAACATATTAATTTGATTAAAGTGTTGATCACATGACATTGGCATTTGAATAAATTGGTAGAATTTGTTCCCCACAAAGCATAAGCACCCACCCACACTTTAAAGTAGGCAAAGACCAAAGCAAAATGTTACTAGATGTCTTTGTGTAGTTGTGTTTGCTAGGCAATTGTCTCACTTGTTTAGGCCACTCAAGAGGGTGCGAGTTGGGGGAAGAAGAAAACCCATATTAAATCCACCCCCATTCTTCAAAATCACTTTTTTTTTTTTTAACAATTTCATTTTTTCTCATCAAATCAATTCATACTCCATATCACCAAAATTTCGACAATTTATATTATTCTTATGAAATTAACTAAAAATTGGAAATGAGCGTTTTTTTGATGTATTCATAGACTGAATCTTGACTTTTAAACGGAAAAAGAAAAAAAAAAGTATCAAACACACAGATTGTCAGATTCTCATATGAGACCGTCTCACGTGAGCCTCTAATTTCTAGAAGTTGTTTTTTCATCATCAAAGCAATCATTGTAATGAAATCGTCTCACGCAAGACTTACTCTACCAAACAAACCATTTGTACATTGCTGTATAGAACCGACTAGTGCCACGGGGTGGGGGTGTATACGAGGATTCAAGCCCGAAACAACCCACAAGCCGACATGTTAGTTTCCTAGTCACTAAACCAAACTCGATCCTCACACGGAACGAGCACTTTTATGGAGTATTTATTTATTTTTGTTTTTATATATGTTTTCATCAAAGCAATCATAGTAATAATTAAATAAATAAATAAATAAAAGATTAAGCCCACTTAAGTAAACTAATAATCACATTTTTAGCTTTGCTTTTACAATCTTCTTTATCTCCTCCTTTTCTCTCTCCTCCTCTTCTTCTCTTCATCATCATCTTCTTCTCCTTCTTCTTCTTCTTCTTTCTTTGTTCCTTCTTCTTCAATCTACCTCATCCTTTCTCTCTCCTCAATATTTTCCGGCCAAATTAGAGAGAGACCCTTTTCTTCTTTTTCTCCTCTCTATTACATAGATCCATATTCAGTCCAAAACACTCTATAATTCCCCGGGAATTTCGTTCCCCAATTAAGATTCGATTTTTTATCCTTTTTTTTTTTCGTGTTCATTACGCTTTTGTTTTCCAACTTTTTGCCAATTTTTGGGGGCAAATGCAGTCAGATGATCGATAAATCAATCCCCAAATCAATTCCAAATTAATTTCCTTTTTCAATAATCGTCGCCGTTGAATTTGGGGTTTTTTTTTTCTAGGGTTTTCATCAATTAAATTTAGCCCCTTTTCTTTCCTCTGATAATTTCTGATTGATCTGATTAAAAGGGTAGTTAAATTTTTGTGTTCTATTATGTGGGTTTAATCTAATTTGTTGAAAAAATTCATCTTTTTTTTTTTTTTTTTTTTTTTTTTTTATGTGGGTCAAATTGTTGGTGGATCTGTATAGTAGGAATTAGCTGGTTTAAGGGGGCATTTTTTTCCTCTTAATTTCTGGGGGAAAAGTATTTTTTTTTACCGCTTTGTAAAGCATATAATTAGAAGTGGGTAGGTTGTATTTTGTTTGTCTGATTATATAGAAACTTGGTCAAATTTTACCTCTAAATTTTAGTGGGGAGCAAGTTCTTTCTTTTTTGTTTCTTCTTTTGTAAGAGTTTAGTTGTTTGAATCGTGTTAGTCAAGCTGTCGGGGGTTAGTTCAGTCATGGATCGTGTAATCGGGGGCAGGTTTAAGCTCGGTCGAAAGATTGGAAGTGGTTCTTTTGGAGAGCTTTACTTAGGTATAAATTGCTTGTGTTTGTACATGTGATTATGCCCATATAACATATGGTATATGTTTGTTATATTAAAATGTGTATGAATTTGTGTAGGTATCAATGTGCAGACTGGAGAGGAAGTGGCTGTTAAGCTGGTTTGTGCCTGATCTTTATAACTTATGTTGTAAATTCGTATGTTTTCGAAGTTTGATGAGGAGATTGTATGTTTGTTGATGCATGTAGAAATTTGTCACCTTGAGTGAGCTATGTAGTAATTTGTAGTCGGTCTATAACCTTCACCTTGCGTTCGTGCTATTCGTTATCAGCTGGTTTTAGCCATCTAGGTTGATGAAAACATGAAAGGAGAACCTTCTGCTTTCTTTTCATCAAGGCGTGAACTGTGTAGTAGTTCGTGGTTGGTCTATAGCCTTCACCCTGCGTTCGTGCTATTTGTAGTTGCTTAGATTGTATGTATTAGCTGGTTTCCTTCCAAGATGGTTTGTGGTGTCAAATGTATGTTAGCGCGTTGATTGAAAGGAGAAAGCTCATTTACTTGGCCCCAATTATAGATGTTTGATTATATTTGATGCGCAGCTAGGGGGAAAGTTAGATCTTTCTTGACTGGTGACTACTGCGAATGTTGTTAATTTTTATGATCTGTAATGATGAGTGGTGAGTGTTAGTGACTGAGCCTTTTTCTCTTCCATAGGAATCTGCAAAGACGAAGCACCCTCAACTGCATTATGAGTCAAAATTGTACATGCTTCTTCAGGGAGGCAGTAAGCGACCAATTATTTGTACTTCTTTCAGAATCTCTATATTTTTACTTTTGACTTTATGCTTGTGACTATATTTGTACCTGCAACTTATTAGTGTGCTGCCTTTATTTTGCGTTTCATGTGATAAAGCTGGAATTCCACATCTCAAGTGGTATGGGGTAGAAGGCGAATACAATGTTATGGTTATTGACCTTCTTGGCCCAAGTTTGGAAGACTTGTTTAACTACTGCAGCCGCAAGTTTTCGTTGAAGACAGTTCTAATGCTTGCAGATCAAATGGTTAGCTTAGCTGCTACCTGAACTCCTGAAGATTAATTAGTTTTGAAATTAGCGTCTATAGACTGCAATTTAATTTCGCGTTCTCTGTGATAGATCAATAGAGTGGAGTACATGCACTCAAGAGGTTTTCTGCACCGTGATATTAAACCTGACAACTTCTTGATGGGCCTTGGACGAAAGGCAAATCAGGTATATCTCCTAATTGATCCCCACCATGAAGGCTTTACAGCAGTTCTAAATGCACTTCGTGTAATGATTTGTTTCATACCAAAACTTCACAAGTCATCGTGGTGATTCAGTGATTTGTCTCTTGCTTTTTGCTATGGGATTGGTCTTGTGTCTTCTATGTTATAATTGACATCTTAGCCAAAGTGGTTCTATATTCTTCAAATGCTTACATCAAATGGACTAACACCCTTGGTAGTTAGAGTGAGCTCTTCGGTCCACGTCACTGTTTACACATCAATGCAACATGCAATCCTTGCCTTTTTAATGCCCTTTGACTTTACTGAATGGTGTTGTTTTACTAATTTGTGCTGAATATGGACTTCTGAGCTTGTTGGTCTCACATGGCTGTAATGAATGCTGCTGTGTTATACTTCTTATACCTTTCTGGTTCAAACTTGAAACTATCAGGTCAATAGTTCTATTGTCTCTTAAGCCAGATGATGTTCAACTTTTTGTCTGTTTATTTTTCCATGATACTGAACGCATTTTTACCTAACCTTTATCAGTTGCATACAATATGTAGATTTGTTTTTGTTGGGTGGGGGGGAGGGGGGGTTTAAGAAACGGAACTATGACGTCCTATCTTCTATCCAGGTGATTTTTTAGCTTCTATTTTCATTTCCCTTTTCATTACTCGAGTACTCCCAACTCCTGTTTCTTCATTCCCTGAGTTACCAGGGGTTGAACGGTTACGGACTTTTGTGTTTCTGTCACCACCAACAGCTACCACCATCATGAATGGCCGTTGACCTTCACTTACTGACCATTCCTACCTCACTTCAGCCTACCACCAACATAGCGGCCATCTATGTTAACACTGACTACCTCCAATTTCAGACTGCTATCATTGTGGCACTGTCACCTCCCATCAAATACCCGGTTTAGCCAGCCAATGCCCAATGATATATGGTCAAGTCATCTATCCCTTGGTAGTCAGAATTAGCCAACAATGTTCTAGAGCTAGAGTTCTAGCTCTGACTAGGCTTGAGTGAATCCAGGCCATTTTTTCATGGTTATAGTGAGACTGACAGCAGTTCATTTGAATCATTGTGGTTGCAAAAGCAAGATTTGCTGCGATGGCAATGGGATATAGCTTATGGCAATTTGGCTGTTACACGATAGAGGTAAAGCTGAATGATAGCGGTAGAGGAGTGGAGCATGTGGTTTTATGGTGACAGGAACAAATTGACGGTGGTGAGATATGTACTGTGTTCTTGGTTGAGAGATATTCGATAGGATTTACTTTCTTCCATTTACGAGTTAAACCAAACAATGGATTTACTTTCCTTTCCATTTCCTTTGTGTTATATAGCATCCTGTTAAGTCTCAAACAAACTTTCTACAAGTTTGGGTGAAATGCTTGGGACATGGGAGATAAGTATATTGTGGATGTTAGGCTCGTGCTTTTCAAAATTAATGAACACGTGACATTTTTTATGGGATCCTTCGATTCTGATGACTGGGACGATGGCATGGTAAATCATGTGTATATTGCCTTGGATATAAGCAGTTAGTTTGGGAATTCATATTCCATCTCCATGTGATAATTAGGCATTGGGTTTGGACCAAGTTCTCCTAGTGTCCCCAGTATGATGCAAAAGGGTGTAATGTGGACAAAATTACCTCATTTTTGGATTTTCGGAGTGACCGATGACTTGATTTGTCTGGGAATTTATCGTCAGTTTTCTTATTTTTGTATGTTAGACGTAACTGCAAGTTTAGTTCATTGGTCTAGAATGGCTCTATCTTTTCCTTAGGAACCAAACCTGAAACTATTAATGTTGGTGCTTAATCCTGATTGCTGATGTTGGTCGTGATCTAGTAGTTTACCAGTACAAACTACAGTAGTTGTGTGTTCAAGAAGCCTGCACATTGTTGCTTTTTTAGGTACGTGGTAGAATTTCTTAAAATTTTGCTTACTTTTGACTGATAATTGTATCTGCAGGTGTATGTAATTGATTTTGGACTTGCAAAGAAGTTTCGTGATCTTCAAACACACAAACACATACCTTACAGGTACTTGAGCCTTTGACTGTGTTCCTGTGGACTTGTCTATTCCAAGTTTTTCTTTTTCACCTATCTAATGCTTATTATGTTTCCTGTGCAGAGAAAATAAAAACCTCACAGGGACTGCTCGATATGCTAGTGTTAATACACATCTTGGTGTTGGTAAGTGTTGTCTCTTTGTAGTTTGTATAACCTTTTGCAATCACTTCTTTGCCGGTGAACCTTCCCAAAATGATTTGTGGATTATGTGGTGCCTGACATTTTTCATGGGTTGAAACAGAACAAAGTAGAAGAGACGACCTGGAGTCCCTTGGATATGTGCTGATGTATTTTTTGAGGGGAAGGTGATAAGCACTGCCTTGCCATTTCATCCCCTATTAAATTTCTGTTCCATTTCATGTGTCTAATTTATGCTTGTGATGCCTTGTGTCAGTCTACCATGGCAGGGCTTGAAAGCTGGTACCAAAAAGCAGAAGTATGACAAAATTAGTGAGAAGAAGATGCTTACACCAATTGAGGTAACGACAGTGGCTCATTGCTGTTGAATAGAACTCTCTCCCTTACTATGTCTTGTGGTCTTCTGGAGCTTGGATGTAATTTCCCGTCACCAAATAATTGTAGGTCCTGTGCAAAAATTATCCATCAGAGTTCACATCATACTTCCACTACTGCCGGTCATTACGATTTGATGACAAACCGGACTACTCGTATCTTAAGAGGCTCTTCAGGGACCTTTTCATTAGAGAAGGTATAGTAATGTTGTCTGAGGTCTAATATTTCCTGTGGTCTTCAGATGTCGTTTTCCATGGTATTGTATGGGCGATCACATGTCAAATGATAGCTGAATTCTAACTCTTTCTCTTGACACAGGTTACCAATTTGACTATGTCTTTGATTGGACTATACTGAAATATCCACAAATTGGTTCTAGCTCTCGTGCACGGGTTAGTATGTTGGCTGTATATTATACTGTCTATTTCTTCGTCTCTTTCAAGGTGCCATTGAATTTTGTTCTAATATGGTCTTCATCCTGCAGCCGGCTGCCAAACCTGCTTTAAATCCTGGACCATCTGCAGAAAGACCTGATAGGACTACTGGTCTGCTTTTCTCTCTCTTTTTTTTTTTTTTTTTTAATTCTTTTTAGATATACTCTCTAGTGTTAAGTCATCGCCTCTATGGAAAACATGAGTAAGTAGAATGAATAGAAAATAGGGGATTGACACTAACTTGTTATGTTTGTGCTCTGTAGTGGGACAAGAAATCCGGGATAAATTTTCTGGGGCTGTCGAGGCTTTTGCAAGAAGAAATACTCAAGGCTCTGGTTTGCAAGGTGATCATCATTCACGTCACAGATCAGTAGGTGATCCATCGTCCAAGGATATGGTATGTTGATGCAGTGTTTTCTTATTTTGAAGTATCTGTTGCATTTATAAAGACATTGTTGTTGTGAGGACATCCCTGTATTGATCTGATTGCACATTTGCACTAGAAACAGTAATTTGTTTTTAACACAAAACACTATGTTGCACTATCAGCAAGGTGATCTTGAAAGAGGACGTAGTTCTCGAAATGGTAGTACTTCAAAGAGAGCGGTTATCTCAAGTAGGCCAAGCTCTTCTGGTGAGCCCAGTGATGGCCGATCAGGCCGGCTGCTGTCGACCAGTGGCCGTGTTTCTACAACCCAAAGGATTCAACCTGGGTTGGAGTCAAAGACATCTTCTCGAACTCGTATCTCTGCAGCAAGACCTGGTCGAGATGATACCTTACGGAGCTTCGAGTTCTTGTCGATTGGTGCAGGGAGAAGGAAATAAAAACACAAGGTGAGGAATCATCAAATTCAAGCCTTTTCAACTCCTGTTTTTCCCACTCTTAATCTGAAAGGTTTCTCTTTGAGAAATGTAAATGATCAAAGTTCCCAATCCACGCTTGGAAAGCTTAACAAGTACTCTCCCTTTCGATGATTGTGCTCTTCCGGATCTTTAAACGCCTTGTAAACCGCCCTCCTTCCTCGCTCAAAGAGTGAAGGGAAATGAAATTGCGTTTAGGAAATTGTTTAGCTATTACATACTTTTTAACATTTACGAATGTAATAAGTGGCTTTTGTTATAGCATATGATGAAGAAGCTCCAGTGCCGACCAGTGCTGACCAGTGCTGACCAGTGCTGTACTTCTCACTTTTGAGTGATGTTTCTCATCATGTACTTACGCTAGGCTGTCAATTTGGGACTTATTTTCTTTAGCAGGCCTTGTATATTTGCATCCCACCTTCGGCTTCGCTACTTCATACTTCATGTCCCGAAAGGCAGCTCTCCGGCACGTCAAATTATAGTCAAAAATTTGAAAACTTTCACCTAGACAAAACATGGATTTGGCTGGTTCTTCACTTATGAAAGTTTTTGAACCCATTTTTACACAAGTTACGTATCCGGTGATGATGATAGGCAACCAAATTTTGGTAAGAATTAGACTAACTAAATGTATAATCCACAGTTATTACCCCAAAATGACACTACTAAAGATTCAAACTTTTGTGGTGACCCCTAGTATTATGTGCAATGTTAATACATTAGTGCTAACTACCTATGATAAGCACACGCTAGCTTATAAACGAATTTTTTTTCGTGCGCATTGAAAAGGTTAGAGCAAAAGGTCTAGAGCTCTTCGAATTTTCTGAGAACTTCTAGTGAATAAGAAATTAATTTATGTTATGCAATTGTTGTTATATACCATATGTGAGTTTTTAGTAATCATGTACAAAATTCATGCATTAGTTTTGGAAATGTAGTATACTATACATAATCTTATGGTAATTATGAAAATAAGCTTATGGTAACCAGGTTGAAAATATCACATTTTCATGATTATGAAATTATTATATATGTTGTGGGAAGATAATAATATTCCAAAAGTTAAAAGTCTAACATGACATTTTTCTACATTTTGGTACATATAAGCACTAAATGATGACCTTTAAATTTAAGATACTAATACTAATAACCAGGGCCGTGTGGGAGATTTCAGGGGCCCTGGGCGAGCTTCCAAAATGGGGCACCTATAAAAAAATGTTAATGTCGTTTTTGTTAACTAATTATATGCATTCTTTTTTTTTTGTTACAATTATATGCATTCTATGAATAAAGATAAATATTAATTTCTACTTTTAAAGTTGTATTTTGAGGATTACATTAAAATTTAATTGGAAAACGTTGCAAAAAATGGAATAATGGTTGAAGCCAAACACTAAAAATTAAAGTGAATAAAAGAATAAAAAAAAAGATAAAAATGTTTGGATTAGGAATTGAACTCGGGGCCTTTGCAATTGTTGCACTAGTTTTTCCCACTGAATTGGCATGGGCATATTACAAATATTAGACCTTTTTTTGTACTTATACTTGTTCTCTCTGATGGGGCCCTGAGCGTGGGCCCAGCTCGCCCAGGCCCTGCCACGCTTCTGCTAATAACTATAGGTCACCTTAATATAAATGGGTAAACGTTTAACTTATTCAAATGAATTTCTCAATACTAACAATTATAAGTCTAACTCTATTGAATATGTAAAAAACCCTACGAATTTTCTTAAATCTTTAGGTGAATAAAGAATTAATTAAGTGCTATAAAAATGTAGCTAGCATGTGTATGTTTATGGTAATTATATAAAGAATTCATTTGTTACTTATGAATACTCCGTATATAGTTACTAGATGTAAGTTTATGGTAATTTGTAAAGATGAATCAATATAAAAGTTTTCTTTTAAGAGTAATAGTAAGATAATATTCCATATGTCAAACTTACATTTTGAAACGTCAGAAAAAAAACCTGACAACATTATCTACATTTTGGTAATATAAGAACCAAATTTGTTCATAAATCAATACAAATTAACGACCGTCGAAACGCATGAAATACTTCAAAAATTGAGGAATCAACACTCAAATCCAACAAGTATAATCCTAAAGTATCTTCCGTAATGTTTGGAGGACATTTGGCTTTAAATGATCGCCAGCAACCAGCTCTTATCCTTTGGGGAAAATTGAACAAATTAGACCGGAATAACAGTACATAATACACTAGTTTTCGATAAAATGACTCCGGTGAAAAAACGATTCAAATTTTAATGGTAGTCTCTACGTATGATATAATGATAATTTTCAAAATATTAGAGTAAAAAACGTAAGAGAAGATAAGAAAAACGGCCAAATTGGTCAGCAATCCACGCAAAGTGACGAGCGTCGAAACGTATGAAATACTTCACAAAATGAGGAACCAACACTCAAATCCAACAACTATAGTCCTAGGGTATCTAATTTAATGTTTGGAGCATATTTGGCTTGTTTCGAAAAATTTATCAAATTTGACCAGAATCGAAATACATAATCCATGGTTTTCAATAAAAAGGCTCCGGAGCGAAAATTGCTCAAATTTTTGTGGTAGTATCTACGTATGATATAATAAGGATTGGAAAAATATAAAAGCCAAAAACCTAAGAGAAATTTAGAAAAACGGCCAAAACGGTCATTAATCCATACAAAGTAACAAGCGTCGAAACGCATGAAATACTTCAGAAAACGAGCAACCAACACTCAAATCCAACAAGCATAGTACTAGGGTATCTAGATTAATTTTTGGAGGACATTTGACCTTTTTCGAAAAATTTATCAAATTTGACCGGAATTGCAGCATATAATCCACGGTTTTTCAATAAAAAGACTCCGGCGAGAATACGGCTCAAATATTGGTGGAAGTCTCTACGTATTATATAGCGAGGCTTTGAAAAGTATTAGAGTCAAAAACCTAAGAGAAGATAAGGAAAACGGTTAGAAAACCACACAATGTGACGAGCGTCGAAACGCATGAAATACTTCACAAAATGAGGAACCAACACTCAAATCCAACAAGTATAATCCTAATGTATCTTCGGTAACATTTGGAGGACATTTTGTTTTAATTCATCGCCTACAATCAGCTCTTATCGTTTGGCGGAAAATTGATCAAATATGACCGGAATAACTGTACAATAAAATGGCTGCGCAGCAAAAACGACTCAAACGTTTGTGGTAGTCTCTACGTGTGATATAATGAAAATGTGAAAAATATTAGAATAAAAAACTTAAGAGACCGTAAGAAAAACGGCAAAACGGTTAGAAATGCACACAATGTGACGAGCGTCGAAACGTATAAAATACTTCACAAATTGAGGAACCAACACTCAAATCCAACCAGTATAATCCTAATGTATATTCGGTAACGTTTGGAGGACATTTGGCTTTAAGTCATCGCCAGCATCCGGCTCTTATCCTTTGGTGGGAAATTGATCAAATATGACCGGAATAACAATAACATAACATAATCCACTATTTTTCGATAAAATGGCTCCGGAGCGAAAACGACTCAAATTTTTGTGGTAGTCACTACGTATGATATAATAAGAATCTACAAAATATTATTAGTCCAAAACCTAAGAGAAGGTAAGAAAAACAGCCAAAACAGGTCAGAAATCCACACAAAATAACGAGCGTACAAACGAATGAAATACTTCACAAATTGAGGAACCAAAAATCAAGTCCAAAAAGTATATTCCTAGGGTATCTGATTTAATGTTTGGAGGACATTTGGCTTGTTTCGAAAAATTGATCAGATTTGACTAGAATCACAATACATAATCCACGGTTTGTCGATAAAATAGCTCTGGAGCGAAAACGACTCAAATTTTTGTGTTAGTCTCTACGTATGTTATAATGATAATTTGCAAAATATTAGAGTCAAAAACGTAAGAGAAGATAAGAAAAACGGCCAAATTGGGCAGAGATCCACGCAAAGTGACGAGCGTCGAAACGCGTGAAATAATTCACAAAATGAGGAACCAACACTCAAATCCAACAACTATAATCCTAGGGTATCTAATTTAATGTTTGGAGAATATTTGGTTTGTTTCGAAAAAATTGATCAAATTTGACCAGAATCGAAATACATAATCCATGGTTTTTCGATAAAAAGGCTCCGGAGCGAAAATGGTTCAAATTTTTGAGGCAGTCTCTACATATGATATAATAAGTATTGGAAAATTATAAAAGCCAAAAACCTAAGTGAAAGTTAGAAAAACAGCAAAAACGGTAATTAATCCATACAGGGCGACAAGCGTCGAAAAGCATGAAATATTTCAGAAAACGAGCAACCAACACTCAAATAAAACAAGAATAGTCCTAGGGTATCTAGATCAATTTTTGGAGGACATTTGACCTTTTTCGAAAAATTTATCAAATTTGACCGGAATCATATAATCCACGGTTTTTCAATAAAAAGACTCCGGCGAGAATACGGCTCAAATTTTGGTGGTAATCTCTACGTATTATATAATGAGGCTTTGAAAAATATTAGGGTCAAAAACCAAAGAGAAGATAAGGAAAACGGCAAAAACCGTTAGAAATCCACACAATGTGACGAGCGTCGAAACGCATGAAATACATCACAAAATGAGGAACCAACACTAAAATCCAACAAGTATAATCCTAATGTTTCTTCGGTAACATTTAGAGTACAATTTCATTTTAATTCATCGCCAACAATTAGCTCTTATCCTTTGGCGGAAAATTGGATCAAATATGACAGGAATAAGGAAAAATTTCGAACTCCTACCTTTTATATACCAAAATTTCCAAAATCCTACCTTATTTCTAAAAAGTTTCTAAATCCTACCTTATAAAACATTTTGTTTTATCAAACTCCTACCAAAACTTCTACCCCGGCGGGTTTGACTTTATTTTTCGGCATTGACCTTCGACTTGACGCGATTTCCTTCGATTTGTTTCGTATCCCTTCCAATTTCTCCCTCAAATTTCACATTCTCTCTCCTATTTTCCACATTATATCACATTGCACTCCATTTTTATCTTTTCTCTCCTATTGAAATAGGCGAGAGAAGATGAAATTGAAGGAAGAAATTGGAGGGAAAACGATACAAATCGACGAAAATCGCGTCAATTTGAAGGTAAATGCCGAAAAATATAGTCAAACTCGCCGGAGTAGAAGTATTGGTAGGAGTTTGATAAAAAATTGTTTTATAAGGTTGGAATTGAAAACTTTTTAAAAATAAGATAGGATTTTGGAAGTTTTGATATATAAAAGGTAGGAATTAGAAATTTACCCCCGGAATAACTGTACATAATCCACTATTTGGCGATAAAATTGCTCCGCAGCAAAAATGACTCAAACTTTTGTGGTAGTCTGTATGTATGATATAATGAGAATGTGCAAAATATTAGAATAAAAAATCTAAGATAACGTAAGGAAAAACGGTCAAAACGGTTAGAAATGCACACAATGTGACGAGCGTCGAAACGTATAAAATACTTCACAAATTGAGGAACCAACACTCAAATCCAACCAGTATAATCCTAATGTATATTCGGTAACTTTTGGAGGACATTTGGCTTTAAGTCATCGCCAACATCCGACTCTTATCATTTGGCAGGAAATTTATTATATATGACCGGAATAACATAACATAATCCACTATTTTTCGATAAAATGGCTCCGGAGCGAAAACGACTCAAATTTTTGTGGTAGTCACTACCTATGATATAATAAGAATCTGCAAAATAATATGAGTCCAAAACCTAAGAGAAAGTAAGAAAAACAGCCAAAACGGGTCAGAAATTCACACAAAGTAACGAGCGTCGAAACGCATTAAATACTTCACATATTGAGGAACCAACACTCAAATCCAACAACTATTGTCCTAGGGTATCTAATGTAATTTTTGGAAGATATTTGGCTTGTTTCGAAAAAATTGATCAAATTTGACTAGAATCGAAATACATAATCCATGGTTTTTCGATAAAAAAGACTCCGGAGCGAAAATGGCCCAATTTTTTTTGGTAGTATCTACGTATGATATAATAAGGATTGGAAAAGTATAAAAGCCAAAAACTTAAGAGAAAGTTAAAAAAACGGCCAAAACGGTCATTAATACATACAAGGTGACAAGCGTCGAAACGCCTGAAATAGTTTAGAAAACGAGCAACCAACACTCAAATCCCACAAGCATAGTCCTAGGTTATCTAGATTAGTTTTTGGAGAACATTTGACCTTTTTCGAAAAATTTATCAAATTTGACCGGAATCGCATCATATAATCCACGGGTTTTCAACAAAAAGACCGGCGAAAATACGGCTCAAATTTTGGTGGTAGTCTCTAGGTATGATATAATAACGCTTTGAAAAATATTAGGGTCAAAAACCTAAGAAAAGAAAAGGAAAACGGCAAAAACGGTTAGAAATGCACACAATGCAACGAGCGTCGAAACGCATGAAATACTTCAGTTAATGAGGAATCAACACTGAAATACAACAAGTATAATCCTAATGTATCTTCGGTAACATTTGGAGGACATTTTGTTTTAATTCATCACCAACAATCAACTCTTATCCTTTTGCGGAAAATTAATCAAATATGACCTGAATAACAGTACATAATCCACTATTTATCGATAAAATGGCTCCGCAGTAAAAACGACTCAAACTTTTGTGGTATCGTCTATGTATGATATAATAAGAATCTGCAAAATATTTTGAGTCCAAAACCTAAGAGAAGGTAAGAAAAACATCAAAAACGGGTCAGAAATCCACACAAAGTAACGAGCGTAGAAACGCATGAAATATTTCACAAATTGAGGAACCAAAAATCAAATCTAAAAAGTATATTCCTAGGGTATATGATTTAATGTTTGGACGACATTTGGCTTCTTTCGAAAAATTGATCAGATTTGACTAGAATCGCAATACATAATCCACGGTTTTTCGATAAAATGCTCCGGAGTGAAAACGACTCAAAATTTTGTGGTAGTCTCGACGTATGATATAATGATAATTTGCAAAATATTAGAGTCAAAAACATAAGAAAAGATAAGAAAAACGACAAAATTGGTCCGAAATCCACGGAAATTGACGAACGTCGAAACGCATGAAATACTTCACAAAATGAGGAACCAACACTCAAATCCAACAACTATTGTTCTAGCGTATCTAATTTAATGTTTGGAGGATATTTGGCTTGTTTCGAAAAATTGATCAAATTTGACCAGAATCGAAATACATAATCCATGGTTTTTCGATAAAAAGACTTCGGAGCGAAAATGGCTCAAATTTTAGTGGTAGTCTCTACATATGATATAATAAGGATTGGAAAAGTATAAAAGCCAAAAACTTAAGAGAAAGTTAGAAAAACGACCAAAACGGTCATTAATTCATACAAGGTGACAAACGTCGAAACGCATGAAATAGTTTAGAAAACGAGCAACCAACACTCAAATCCCACAAGCATAGTCCTAGGGTATCTAGATTAAATTTTGGTGGAAATTTGACCTTTTTCGAAAAATTTATCAAATTTAACCGGAATCGCATCATATAATCCACGGGTTTTCAATAAAAAAGATTTCCGCGAGAATACGGCTCTAATTGGTGGTTTACTCTACGTATGATATAATGTGGCTTTGAAAAATATTAGGCTAAAAAACCTAAGAAAAGATAAAGAATACGGCAAAAACGGTTAGAAATGCACACAATGCGACGAGCGTCGAAACGCATGAAATACTTCACAAAATGAGACCAACACTCAAATCCAACAAGTATAATCCTAATGTATCTTCGGTAACATTTGGAGGACATTTTTTTTAATTCATCGCCAACAATCAGATCTTATCCTTTTGTGGAAAATTGATCAAATATGACATGAATAACAGTACATAATCCACTATTTATCGATAAAATTGATCCGCAGTAAAAACGACTCAAACTTTTGTGGTATCGTCTATGTATGATATAATAAGAATCTGCAAAATATTTTGAGTCCAAAACCTAAGAGAAGGTAAGAAAAACAGCCAAAACGGGTCAGAAATCCACACAAAGTGACGAGGGTAGAAACGCTTGAAATAATTCACAAATTGAGGAACCAAAAATCAAATATAAAAATTATATTCCTAGGTTATCTGATTTAATTTTTGGAGGACATTCGGCTTCTTTCGAAAAATTGATCAGATTTGAGTAGAATCGCAATACATAATGCACGATTTTTCGATAAAATAGCTCCGGAGCGAAAACGACTCAAATTTTTGTGGTAGTCTCGACGTATGATATAATGATAATTTGCAAAATATTAGAGTCAAAAACACAAGAGAAGATAAGAAAAACGACCAAATTGGTCTGAAATCCACGGAAATTGACGAGCGTCGAAACGCATGAAATACTTCACAAAATGAGGAACCAACACTCAAATCCAACCACTATTGTCCGAGGGTATCTAATGTAATGTTTGGAGGATATTTGGCTTGTTTCGAAAAATTGATCAAATTTGACCAGAATCGAAATACATAATCCATGGTTTTTCGATAAAAAGACTCCGGAGCGAAAATGACTCAAATTTTTGTGGTAGTTTCTACGTATGATATAATAAGGATTGGAAAAGTATAAAAGCCAAAAACTTAAGAGAAAGTTAGAAAAACGGCCAAAACGGTCATTAATCCAAACAAGGTGACAAGGGTCGAAACGCATGAAATAGTTTAGAAAACGAGCAACCAGCACTCAAATCCTACAAGAATAGTCCTAGGGTATCTAGATTAACATTTGGAGGACATTTGACCTATTTCGAAAAATTTATCAAATTTGACTGGAATCGCATCATATAATCCACGAGTTTTCAATAAAAAAGACTCCGGCGAGAATACGGCTCAAATTTTGGCAGTAGTCTCTATGTATGATATAATGAGGCTTTGAAATATATTAGGGTCAAAAACTTAAGAAAAGATAAGGAAAACGGCAAAAACGGCAAAAACGGTTAGAAATGCACACAATGCGACGAGCGTCGAAACGCATAAAATACTTCCCAAAATGAGGAACCAACATTCAAATCCAACACCTATAATCCTAATGTATCTTCGGTCACATTTGGAGGACATTTTGTTTTAATTCATCGCCAACAATCAGCTCTTATCCTTTTGCGGAAAATTGATCAAATATGACCTGAATAACAGTACATAATCCACTATTTATCGATAAAATGGATCCGCAGCGAAAACGACTCTAACTTTTGTGGTATCCTCTACGTATGATATAATAAGAATCTGCAAAGTATTTTGAGTCCAAAACCTAAGAGAAGGTAAGAAAAATAGCCAAAACGGGTCAGAAATCCACACAAAGTAACGAGCGTAGAAACGCATGAAATAATTCACAAATTGAGGAACCAAAAATAAAATATAAAAATTATATTCCTAGGGTATCTGATTTAATTTTTGGAGGATATTTGGCTTGTTTCGAAAAATTGATCAAATTTGACTAGAATCGCAATACATAATTCACGTTTTTTCGATAAAATACCTCCGGAGCGAAAACGACTCAAATTTTTTTAGTAGGCTCAACGTATGATATAATGTTAATTTGAAAAATATTAGAGTAAAAAACATAAGAGAAAATAAGAAAAACGGCCAAATTGGTCAGAAATCCACGGAATTTGACGAGCGTCAAACGCATGAAATACTTCACAAAATGAGGAACCAACACTCAACTCCAACAACTATTGTCCTAGGGTATCTAATGTAATCTTTGGGGGATATTTGGCTTGTTTCGAAAAATTGATCAAATTTGACTAGAATCGCAATACATAATCCCCGTTTTTTCGATAAAATAGCTCCGGAGCGAAAATGACTCAAATTTTTTTGGTAGTCTCGACGTATGATATAATGATAATTTGAAAAATATTAGAGTCAAAAACATAAGAGAAGATAAGAAAAACGGCCAAATTGGTCAGAAATCCACGGATATTGACGAGCGTCGAAACACATGAAATACTTCAAAAAATGAGGAACCAACACTCAAATCCAAAAACTATTGTCCTAGGGTATCTAATGTAATGTTTGGAGGATATTTGACTTGTTTCGAAAAATTGATCAAATTTGACTAGAATCGCAATATATAATCCACGTTTTTTCGATAAAATAGCTCCGGAGCGAAAACGACTCAAATTTTTTTGGTAGTCTCGACGTATGATATAATGATAATTTGAAAAATATTAGAGTCAAAAATATAAGAGAAGATAAGAAAAACGGCGAAATTAGTCATAAATCCACGGAAATTGACGAGTCTCGAAACACATGAAATACTTTACAAAATGGGGAACCAACACTCAAATCCAACAACTATTATCCTAGGGTATCTAATGTAATGTTTGGAGGATATTTGGCTTGTTTCGAAAACTTGATCAAATTTGACTAGAATCGCAATACATAATCCACGTTTTTTCCATAAAATACCTCCGGAACGAAAACGACTCAAATTTTTTAGTAGGCTCAACGTATGATATAATGTTAATTTGAAAAATATTAGAGTAAAAAACATAACAGAAGATAAGAAAAACGGCCAAATTGGTCAGAAATCCACGGAAATTGACGAGCGTCAAACGCATGAAATACTTCACAAAATGAGGAACCAACACTCAACTCCAACAACTATTGTCCTAGGGTAGCTAATGTAATCTTTGGGGGATATTTGGCTTGTTTCGAAAAATTGATCAAATTTGACTAGAATCGCAATACATAATCCACGTGTTTTCGATAAAATAGCTCCGGAGCGAAAATGACTCAAATTTTTTTGGTAGTCTCGACGTATGATATAATGATAATTTGAAAAATATTAGAGTCAAAAACATAAGAGAAGATAAGAAAAACGGCCAAATTGGTCAGAAATCCACGGAAATTGACGAGCGTCGAAACACATGAAATACTTCAAAAAATGAGGAACCAACACTCAAATCCAACAACTATTGTCCTAGGGTATCTAATGTAATGTTTGGAGGATATTTGGCTTGTTTCGAAAAATTGATCAAATTTGACTAGAATCGCAATACATAATCCACGTTTTTTCGATAAAATAGCTCCGGAGCGAAAATGACTCAAATTTTTTTGGTAGTCTCGACATATGATATAATGATAATTTGCAAAATATTAGAGTCAAAAACATAAGAGAAGATAAGAAAAACGACCAAATTGGTCAGAAATCCACGGAAATTGACGAGCGTCGAAACACATGAAATACTTTACAAAATGAGGAACCAACACTCAAATCCAACAACTATTGTCCTAGGGTATCTAATTTAATGTTTGGAGGATATTTGGCTTGTTTCAAAAAATTGATCAAATTTGACTAGAATCGAAATACATAATCCATGGTTTTTCGAAAAAAAGACTCCGGAGCGAAAATGGCTCAAATTTTTGCGGTAGTCTCTAAGTATGATATAATAAGGATTGGAAAAGTATAAAAGCCAAAAACTTAAGAGAAAGTTAGAAAAATGGCCAAAACGGTCATTAATCCATACAAGGTGACAAGCGTCGAAACGCATGAAATATTTTAGAAAACGAGCAACCAACACTCAAATCCCATAAGCATAGTCCTAGGGTATCTAGATTAATTTTTGGGGGACATTTGACCTTTTTCGAAAAATTTATCAAATTTGACCGGAATCGCATCATATAATCCACGGGTTTTCAATAAAAAAGACTCCGGCGAGAATACGGCTCAAATTTTGGTTGTAGTCTTTACGTATGATATAATGAGGCTTTGAAAAATATTAGGGTCAAAAACTTAAGAAAAGATAAGGAAAACGGCAAAAACGGTTAGAAATGCACACAATGCGACGAGCGTCAAAACGCAGGAAATACTTCACAAAATGAGGAACCAACATTCAAATCCAACAACTATAATCCTAATGTATCTTCGGTAACATTTGGAGGACATTTTGTTTTAATTCATCGCCAACAATCAGCTCTTATCTTTTTGCGGAAAATTGATCAAATATAACCTGAATAACAATACATATTCCACTATTTATCTATAAAATGGCTCCGCAGTAAAAACGACACAAACTTTTGTGGTATCCTCTACGTATGATATAATAAGAATCTGCAAAATATTTTGAGTCCAAAACCTAAGAGAAGGTAAGAAAAACAGCAAAACGGGTCAGAAATCCACACAAAGTAACGAGCGTAGAAACGCATAAAAGAATTCACAAATTGAGGAACCAAAAACCAAATATAAAAAGTATATTCCTAGGGTATCTGATTTAATGTTTGGAGGACATTTGGCTTCTTTCGAAAAATTGATCAGATTTTACTATAATCGCAATACATAATCCACTGTTTTTCGATAAAATAGCTCCGGAGCGAAAACGACTCAAACTTTTTTGGTAGTCTCGATGTATGATATAATGATAATTTGCAAAATATTAGAGTCAAAAACATAAGAGAAGATAAGAAAAACGGCCAAATTGGTCAGAAATCCACGAAAATTGACGACCGTCCAAACGCATGACATACTTCACAAAATGAGGAACCAACAATCAAATCCAACAAGTATAATCCTAATGTATCTTCGGTAACATTTGGAGGACATTTTGTTTTAATTCATCGCCAACAATCAGCTCTTATCCTTTTGCGTAAAATTGATCAAATATGACGTGAATAACAGTATATAATCCACTATTTATCGATAAAATGGCTCCGTAGTAAAAACGACTCAAACTTTTTTGGTATCATCTACGTATGATATAATAAGAATCTGTAAAATATTATGAGTCCAATACCTTAGAGAAGGTAAGAAAAACAGCCACACCGGGTCAGAAATCCACACAAGGTAACGAGCGTAGAAACGTATGAAATAATTCACAAATTGAGGAACGAAAAATCAAATCTAAAAAGTATATTACTAGGGTATCTGATTTAATGTTTGGAGGACATTTGGCTTCTTTCGAAAAATTGATCAGATTTGACTAGAATCGCAATACATATTCCGCGGTTTTTCGATAAAATAGCTCCGGAGCGAAAACGACTCAAATTTTTGTGGTAGTCTCAACGTATCATATAATGATAATTTTTAATATATTAGAGTCAGAAAAATAAGAGAAGATAAGAAAAACGGCCAAATTGGGCAGAATTCCACGGAAATTTACGAGCGTCGAAACGCATGAAATACTTCACAAAATGAGGAACCATAACTCAAATCCAACAACTATTGTCCTAGGGTATCGAATGTAATGTTTGGAGGATATTTGGTTTGTTTCGAAAAATTGATCAAATTTGACCAGAATCGAAATACATAATCCATGGTTTTTCGATAAAAAGGGTCCGAAGCGAAAATGACTCAAATTTTGGGGGTAGTCTATACGTATGATATAATGAGTATTTGTAAAATATTAGAGGGAAAATTCTCAGAGAAGATAAGGAAAACGACAAAAAAAGTTAGAAATTCACACAATGTGTGACGAGCGTCGAAACGCATGAAATACTTCACAAAATGAGGAACAATCAGTCAAATCCAACAAGTATAATCCTAATGTATCTTCGGTAATGTTTGAAGGACATTTGGTTTTAAGTCATCGCCAGCAATTAGCTCTTATCCTTTGGCGGAAAAATTGATCAAATATGACCGGAATAACAGTACATAATCCACTATTTTTCGATAACAAGGCTCCAGAGCAGAAAGGACTTAAGTTTTTGTGGTTGGCTCAACGTATGATATAATGAGAATCTGCAAAATATTAGAGTCAAAAACCTAAGAGAAGTTAAGAAAAACAACCAAAACGGTCATTGATTCATACAAAGTGACAAGCGTCGAAGCGCATGAAATACTTCAGAAAATGAGTAGTCAACACTCATATCGAACAATTGTAGTCATAGGGTATCTATAGTAATGTTTGGAGTACATTTGGCCTTTTTTGGAATATTGATCAAATTTGACCAGAATAACAATACATAATCCATGGTTTTTCGATAAAAATGATCCGGAACGAAAACAACTCAAATTTTGGTTGTAGTCTCTACGTATGATATAATGAGGACTTTTAAAATATTGGAGTAAAAAACTAAGAGAAGATAAGGAAAACGGCCAAAACGGTTATAAATCCATACCAAGTGACGAGCGTCGAAATGCATGAAATACTTCAGAAAATGAGGAAATTAAACCACACTCAAATCCAACATGTATAGTCCTAGGGTATCTACAGTAATTTTTGGAGGACATTTGGCTTGTTTCGTAAAATTGATCAATGACCAGAATCGTAGTACATAATATACGGTTTTTCTATAAAAAGGCGCTCCAATTTTGGTGGTAGTCTCTACGTATGATATAATTAGGATTGGAAGAATATAAGAGCCAAAAACCTAAGAAAAATGGCCAAAACGATCATTAATCCACACAAAGTGACGAGCGTCGAAATACATGAAATAATTCACAAAATGAGGAACCAACACTCATATCCAACGTATAGTCCTAGGGTATCTAACTTAATGTTTGGAGGACATTTGGCTTGTTTCGAAAAATTGATCAAATTTGACCAGAATCGTAGTACATAATCCACTGTTTTTCAATAAAAAGGCTCCGGGGCGAAAACGGCTCAAACTTTGGTGGTAGTCTCTACGTATGATATAGTGAGGATTGTAAGAAAATAAGAGCCAAAAACCTAAGAGAAAGTTAGACTAATGGCCAAAACGGTCGTTAATCCATACAAAGTGACAAGCGTCGAAACGCATGAAATATTTCAGAAAATGAGGAACCAACACGCAAATCCAACAATTGTAGTTTTAGGGTATCTACAGTAATGTTTGGAGGACATTTGGCGTTTTCGGAATATTGATCAAATTTGAATAGAATCGCAGTACATATGGCTTTTCGATAAAAAGACTCCGGAGCGAATACGGCTCAAATTTTGGTGGTAGTCTATAAGTATGATATAATGATGATTTTATAAATATTATAGTCAAAAACTTAAGAGAAGATAAGGAAAAAGGACAAAACGGCCATAAATCTATACAAAGTGACGAGCGTCGAAAGGCATGAAGTACTTCAGAAAATGAGGAACCAACACTCAAATCCAACTAGTATAGTCCTAGGTTATTTAATTTAATGTTTGGAGGACATTTGGTTTGTTTCGAAAAATTGATCAAATTTGACCGGAATCGCAGTACATAATCCACGGTTTTTTTGATAAATAGGCTCCAGAACGAAAACGGCTCAAATTTTGGTGGTAGTCTCTACACAACATATAATGTGGATTTTCAAAATATTAGACTAAAAACCCTAAGAGGAGATAAGGAAAACGGCCAAAACGGTCATAAATCCATACAAAGTGTCGAGCGTCGAAGTGCATGAAATAATTCAGAAAATGAGTAACAACACTCAAGTCCAACAAGTATAGTCCTAGGGTATCTACATTAACTTTTGGAGGACATTTGACGTTTTTTGAAAAATTGATCAAATTTGACCAGAATCACAGTACATAATCCTTGGTTTATTCATCCATAATTTTTAGAGAAAACAAGGGTTTTTGTGGATTGTATGATGAGCTAATTCCTTTATTTCTTGATCTATTAATCAAAGCATCGCATTGACAATTTGTGAGTTTGATCTATTCCTTTTATTGTTTTCAATTATTGCCTTAACTTTGGTTTTCAATTTAGTCAATTATCTTTTGTGATTGATAAGTGTACAATTAGCTACTATATTTTTAAAATCTAAATCAAGTCTTTCCTAGGTGGACACTTGACACTTATTAATTGGATAGCACTAGGTAATCATACAATATGTTAACTAAAGAGTTTTTAACTAAAATATAATTTATGGTGATTATTGTGGTAAGCTAAATTATAGTAATATAAAAATATAATGTGATATAACAGGTGATGGGATTGTGGAATGAAGATGAGATAGTAAAACGGCTTATGTAAAAGTGGAAGTGAAATAACAATATGATTGGGAGTAAATGAGTAGAAACATATAATATAATAGTATCATTATTAATAATATTATAAAAAAGATACACCAACATTTTTATAAAACGAGTATAATAATATGAATATGCGGCGCAGGCGTAGGCCGGGCATGCAAACTAGGGGGGAGCATCGGTCCCGGACCGGACTGAATCGGACCAGACCGAGGACCGACGCTCGGAAAAATGTGGACCGAGGACTGGACCGAATGGCCCTCGTACCGATTCGGTCCGGTCCCATTGAAAAAAGTGGACCGAGAAGATTTTTCCAAAAAAGTTGGACCGAGGACCGGACTGAGTTAAACTCGGTCCGGTCCGGTTTTCGGTCCGGACCGAGTTGTTGCTCTCCCCTAACTCAAACTAGTTGGCATTATATTATTTCCAACAATCCCCCACTAATGCTCAGTTAGCAACCAATTCTGAGCATGTAGGAAAGGCTCGACACTTAAGTGTGGGTATCTTTCGATTTGAACCCCGCGTAGTGAGACGGAACGATTCTTTCATCTAGTGAGTGAATTTCGTATTGAACTCCTAAAATATAGGGTAAATTTCGGACACATGTCTTACCAGATCGGGTGAAGTAAACACTAGCCTGATCGGGTGATGTGTATCGTACGAGCTTAAAGAACTACCCATCAATCAGAACCGGCCTTCATATAAAAACTTTTTTGACGACAATCACTATTTGAAGTACATCGATCGATGGAAGACTAGCTAGAGAATTTGTAGGAGTATATGGTACTATGGTAGTTCTTGATAATTGGTGTATTTGCGGAGAAACCTACGTGCCTACATCCTAGCCACCTGCATTTGTGCTGAATTTCCTCTCAAACTCTTGTGCTTAATTTTCAATCTCAGGTGTACATGGAAATGTCATCCTTATCACCTAAAGTCAACCCATTCTTCATTTCTTGTAGGCATCTCTTAATTAACCCACATTATTTGTGGGATTATCTAAGAAAGATCGTGCACTACTAGGCCTCTAGCTAAATGTCCGCCGAAATGTTAATGTTTAGTTTGAATTCTTATTACACATTTAGAAGGGACACTTTTAGTAGCCTGAACAATTCGAAGGAAGTGGATCGAAGGAGGTATGAAATAATGTTTCTCATTTGCCATTAGTAACTAAAGCTTTTGGTCTAATGAATCGTGAGTTGAACTAATATATATAAGTCGAACAATAGTACTACAACGAGTGAATAAAAATTAATACTCGATCATATACTACTATAGCTTATTTTAACTAATTGTTAATAATCTACAAGGAGAAAGACGCTAAATAAGATGCATAATTATAGATACGAAGAAAAGAAATATGGAGTACTAAATACTTTATAAAAATATTACATAAACATTTATACTTTATTAATTATCGAACAAAGAAGTAGAAATACATGACGATCGATATGAGTAGACTGAGTACAGTAAAATACAGCAAACTACTCACTCACAAAGTCATAACAATGACAAACATATAATGAAACAGCCGAAAATAAGGGATACAATAACATCACACATATATGATGTAGAAGATTAACATTTTGTTAAGGATTATTGATTAACAAGCACCGTTGTGATCCATGCATGTTAGATCGGAATTGAAGCATTGTCGTTGTCTCCTGGAACCTGCATGAATAGCGATATAAAGTTAATGTTGTTGTGAATTCCGCCCCAAATCGAAGAAAGATGAGAAAGTTGAGTGATATATAAACTAAGAAAGTAAGAAGTTACTCTTCTTATTCCCAATTTTAAGAAGTTATGACAAATAGAGTATATATAATCACACATAATCTACCTGAGTGGGTAAAAGAAGCCCAATAAAGACGGCATTGGTAAAGTAGTTGTCGATGGGTGAAAAAATAGCCATAGTAATGAACTAATGATACAAACAAAACTGAACAAGATTTCAATTCTACACAAGCAAAAAGTATTGGTAGATATATATATTTTTCGTGATATGACTAGAGTTCGAGTGGGCTATTTATAGAGACTTCAAGTTATGCATATGGCTTATGCCTTACGATCTATGAACTTATCTTCTTCTTCGATCTTCTTATCCTGATCTAAACCCATCCCTTAATAAATCTCATACTGACAAAATTGCTCCATACCATGCATGCAAATTGCAATGTGCATACTTCATGCTTACGTTGTTACGTACCATTTCACCTGTGACCATTTTTTTTTTTTTTTGCAATTTTGAGTTGTCATGTTAGGGATTACTTTTAAACTAAATGAAAAACCCGTTTGTCTTAAAATCAACTAGAGTTGGTAGAGTGCAATGCAGAATAAAATATTTACTAATTTTTGCAACAAATGTACGATTCATTTGGTCTAAAAACTGCAAAATGAAACAGGAAAATCTCTTTGGGCTCGAAGGGAGTATATTATATCATCATCGACTCAGCGTCGGACACCGTAGCCGTCGAATACGAAGCACATATACTTCTAATTAATATGTATAAAATCGATAAAAGTACGCTTGTTAGGTCTGTATAAAGTGTGCCAATCTAAAATATGTTACATATAAAGAGCTTAATTAGTAATTTCTGGTCAATTAATAATCCGAAAGTTCGTCTTATCTGAGTTTTTAAAGTAACGATTGTTTCAGGCTGGAGGATCCGTATTCGGAGGAGACAAGGAGTTTGTGGAGAATCAAGTGAAGTTAACTGATGCGATACTTGGAGAATGTGATCGAATTGATTGGGAAAATTACGGAAAAAATTACCGACGGGGCCGGGTGAATTTTCCGCGTCATGGTGTGCTGTTTAGACACGGTGCGGTGACAAGTATTTTCACTTCTATAATTCTGGATGACGTTTTTTAGATGCGATTTTATGTTAATCGATTTCAAATTATTTAGCAGTAGCTAGTGGCTTAGGCGTATTTGTTGCTGCATGTTTTTGATAGTTGAAGTTGTCGTTTCTTCGTCGTTGACCAAATTTTTGGTGATTATAATTGTGATAAATCTGAAAATAATTGTGTCTGTCAAACTGTAGAATGGTGCGTGCTTTTTTGTTTTGTTTTTGGACTTATTTGTTAGCTAGCAAATGTGATGATTTATGACTTATGAACTAGTGATGGCTAATTTCGATGGCAAAATCGTGTTTTCCTTGTAATGATGGTTAGGAACCGTCTCAATAAAAAGTCTAAACAGATGGTTTGAACTCATATGATAGACTTTATACTTTAACATGCCTTCTCATGTGATGTGAATGCCTTTGGGGCATGAAACGTGGAGTACTTGAAAGTTGAGACGTTAGAACCTAATTGAGGGTACCATGTGAATTTTCCGATTAACATTTGATGATTAACTTTTGAGAAGATTTCGTTTCAACGTTGAACAACATTGTAAGGGTGCGGGGATGAAGTTAATTTCTTTTCTCTCATTTTTCCTCAAGAGTTAACTTGAATGTAGTAACCTAAAGGTTAAAGATAAGTTAAAATGACCGTTATAGCTGTATAAATAACGAATATGTATTTATGGATTTTTGAATATTTAATGATATTATGAGTTACTTATGGAGGTCAACAAAATACGATCTCGGATAGTTCAAAATAAAACAAACTTAAATATATTCAATAGAAATACGGCTTTGTGAATAAGAAGGATAGCAATTCAACTAACCATCAAACTTTATTTTGAACCAATCAAATCGAAAAAAACATGACCATATTGAAATTTATCAAATACAGATGACGGACGCAAATGAGTAAGACGAAACATAAATGTAACATTTCGCAAAAGATAAATTAAACGAGCTCCACAGTCCACACGACCACACTCCACAGTGGAGCATGTCAAACTGGAACTGAACTATTGTCATTGTCCCCTGAAACCTGCATGAACGTTTATAATAATGAATAATTAGTAACAAGAAAGATGATTTTTTTTTTTTTGGTTTTGGTTTATGCATTAAACTTCTTAGGACGATAATATTACCCCAATGCCGCCTCATCAGAGACTTTCGCCATATTAAGGACTAAAGAAGAGTTAAAGTGGGACGGGTGATACACATACACTGGAAATGAAAATTGTTTTGTAAACTGCAACTAATACAAATAAAAAGTGCCCACGACTAGCCGAATATATATGATAATTATTAGTTTGCACATACGAACTTACGGAGTATATATATGTTACGTACAAACTATCTATAATCTACCTGATTCGGGAGACCCAAGTACTCCCAAGTAGTTGTTGATGGGTGAAGAGTCTGATGAAGAGTTGGCCGCCATTCTCACAAATAAACGATAATGCAAAGAAGAATTCAAGTTTTTTTTTTTTTTTTTTTTTTTTGGAAAAATGTAAGTTATTATCATTGATAATAAAGAATGGAGTTACAGTATAGTGGGTTGCAAAAAAAAAAAAACAACCCCAACATCAATCCAAAGATTGACCCAAAAATACACATGCTCCTAAGTCGTTCCTACCAGAACCCTCTGATTTCCTACAAAATTTTCCTATTTTCTAGCCATTTCCGATCCTTAGCGCTAATATTGTATATCTTCCTTTATATTCTTGCTTGGACCTCTTTTACACCATTTCAGCCACAGTCTCAGGCCTGCACAACACTAAATACATGCGACATTTATTTCTCATCGTCCATAAGTAGTAGATTAAGCTACTTATGATTGCGCCTGCGACTTGATTCCTCATCCTTGATCCCATTCGTTTCTTGCAGCACCACATAACAGTGTTGTCCATTGGAAAATCTATGCTGCACCATTTGATCACAAACTCCAGACACTTCTTGCATTGCTATACTCACATTGGAACATAATGTGCTCATGAGTTTCAGGGGAGAGCTGACATAAGTCGTCTGTACAAACTCCTATTCTCTTCAACATATCCTTTAGCTAAGGTTGCTCTAGGTACAAGTTTATACACGTTAAAAGCTACTAAGTATTAGTAGTTATTTTTCGTGATGATGACTTATGAGCTCTGAGTTGGCCATATTTATACAGGCTACAAATTATGCATATGACCTCTCATCTTCTTCCATGCATTTTCTTATCATGAGATCTTAGCCCATCCCTATAAATTTCATAGACAAAATTGCCCTATACCATGCATGCAATTTGCATACTCTATGCTTGCGTATGTACCATTTTTCCTTAATTATAAGAAGGTCCATTTACATGGTAAAATGTATACTCCGTAGTTGTTAGCTCCAACACTCTGTTGCGTCACAATATTAGGGGGAGAACGTGGAGAAATGATGGGTCACGGGTGAAAACCCCACTATTCTCTCTCTATTTTCCTCCCTCCGTTCCTTTTTTTACGTATATTACGGATTTAAGGTGGTGTAATTTGTTTATTATTGTTGGATATAATGGGTGGTTTGTTAAATATTTTTGAAGATAATCATTGATTTTTTATTGTTTTTGGAGATAGTGGAGAGTTGATGTCCGTTGAAAATTACCTCATTAAGAAAGTTTTGAAATGGGGTTGTTTAAAAAAATACACTCCGAAAAGGAAATTGGGTGTTCAAAGGGGGTCGGAGGGAGTACAACGTTATGACTAGTAACAACTTTGTTACTTATCGTCATCGTTGGTTTGGTCATGCCACTACACTGTAATCGTCGGACTAAGAAGCGTAGACGATGCTTAAAAATGTCCATGAAATCGATCAAAATCATGCAGGGATCCCAAAATTTGTTGGCCTGAAATTTCAATCATTTGATGTTGGGCTCCAAGCTAAGGTTTCCAAGTATTATATTTAAAATTTACCAAAATGTGGTCACTGACGAACCAAGTGGAGTGGAGTACATCTTACAGGAAATCAAGAAGAAAAATAAATATATAGTGCAACCAATTTGCCACCGTTACTGTTGTAGGTTGTCCTCCAAATCAATTCTCTGGTCCCTCAAAAGAGCATGCATTTTCATTTTCCGATCCGATAAGAGTAATCATAGGGTGATTAGGTACTGTGTGACTGACCAATTATTTAATGTATTTAGACATAATTAATAATTGTAAATAGAATAGATTCATTAATTATTAATTGGATAATTTCGATCTGATTTGATTTGATTTGATTAGAATAAATTTGATTTGATTTGAAAACATTGTTTAATGGAGTACTCTGTAAGTTGGATTGCACATGGCTTTATTGTCTTACACGAGTTAGATCATTCTCATAGTAGATTCTTTCGGATTTCAGTAATGCATTGTGTCAAATTTGTGAGAGACATTGTGTTGAAAGCGGTATTGGTAATGATATGTGAATTAACTTGTAATGATAATTGATGGGATGAATGATGAATCCCATATATAGTAAATTAGTAGTACATGTATGACTTGAGTCTTGAGATCTAGAGATACGTAGAGTGTATAATTCTTCCTAAGATAATCTTAATTGATGACAATATCTTTTCTTTTTTGATGGTTAAATGATATCAATATCAAAAGATGCACGTACGCATTATTGATCTAAATTTCTGCAAATTAATATTAGACGAGATCAAATTTATTCAAATCAAATAAAATTAATCAAAAGCATTTAGATCAAATTGGACCGGATTAGTGCATTTCTATTAAGCAAGTCTTATGCGTATGTCTCCTCTCATGTAACTTTAATTCTTTGCGATTGTTTTTACCACAACGAACATGCAGATACTGTATATGAATGTATATGCCTATATGAGTAAGAGTAGTGCCCTATTTGATAGAACTAAATAAAAGTAGTATTCAGATAAGTTCAGAGTCATTCAAATTAGATCAAATCAGAGTCTTTCAAATCACATCAGATCAGAAATGTTCAAATAGTTATCAATGTATTTGGTCCATAATTGATACTAATTAGTTAAAATTCAATCAAATTTTCAACAAATCAGGAACAATTATGATCAGTTCAGACTCACTAAAATCATAACAGATCAAATCAAAGTTATTCAGGTCAGATCAATCAAATCAAATCAGTTCGTAAAGATGCATTTCTGTCAAACGGAAGCCTAACTCATATATATCCAGCCCCCTACATTGAGTTTTCCACGGGATTAATGGGCTAAATTATTTTGGGCTAATCCAAGCATGGCTCAATAAAAAAGAACTATTCGTTTGTTGCTTTTTCTCCTTAAATTTGTAATATGTATCTAATTACAAACGAGATCTGTGTTGAAGCTAGCAAACTTCACGTATTATAACACGCTACACACCTCGTGAATCACCCTTAATAATCTTAAACTTCACAAAACACGTGCTTCATAAAACCTTACCTGCTCTTTCTCTCTCTCTGTAGTCTCTATACAGTGGACCCAATAATAATAAATAATAATAATAAAAAATAATACTCAAATTTGTAATAAAATCATCAATCATAAATTTCATAATCTCTTACCATTTTCTCCCTCCTACCCAATCTTCATAATCCCACCCCTTCAAGAAAAAAAAACTTCATAATCCCAACAATTCTTAAATCTTCTCCTACAATCCACCCAAAATGTCTCCGACTACCGCCTTCTCCACCGCGTTACATTACCCTCCCGCCCGCCGCGACGATTCCGTCGTCGACGATTACTTCGGCGTCCAAGTCCCTGATCCTTACCGCTGGTAAACACTCCTACAACTAAACTTCCCGTTGACTTTTCACTCTCCATTTCTCCAATCACTCTCATTTCGCTAACATTTTGAGTTTCGATTATTATTATTATTATTATCTCGAGTATCACCGGATGACGCTGTATCATTTTCGTGGATTCTTTTTTTTGTTATAGTACATTACTTAACTTGTGTCACACGAGTCACACCACTAGTGTATTTTTTACGTTTCTAACATCGATCGTGCTCCACATTTTTATTAACTCCGAATTAAATATCATTTTTTACTGTTACCAACTTAAAGAAATATTTGACTTTTCTGGTCAATTAATAATTGGTAAGACTGTCTTATCCGAGTTTTTTTAAAATGACGATTGTTTCAGGCTGGAGGATCCGGATTCGGAGGAGACAAAGGAGTTTGTGGAGAAACAAGTGAAGTTGACTGATGCGATACTTGGAGAATGTGAATTGATTGGGAAACTTAAGGAAAAAATTACCGAGGGGGTGAATTTTCCGCGTCATGGTGTGCCGTTTAGACGCGGTAACAAGTATTTTCACTTTTATAATAGTGGATTACAACCCCAAAATGTGTTTTGTGTTAAGGTGGGTCCCACTCCATCTATTTTTAACTCTGTTGCTTACATATGAGTTACGTTTTTATGTTGGTCGATCTCAAATCATTTAGCAGTGGCTCAGGCATAATTATTGTTTTGCATGCTTTTGATTAGTTGAACTTGTCGTTGACCAAGTCTTTGGTGATTATAATTGTGATAAATCTGTAAATAATTGTGTCGGTCAAACTGTTCAACGTTGTATCTATTTTTTTTGGACTTAATAATCTGAAATAATCTCAAATTTGGGTACATGTTACTATTTGTTAGCTATAGCAAATGTGAATTATTTGTGACTAATTAATGAACTAGTGATAGCTAATTTCGATAGCAAAATCGTGTTTTCGTTGTAATGATTGTTAGGAACCATCTCAATCAAGAGTCTAGACGCATCACGCATAGGGTTAGGGCTCATATGAAACGTGGAGAACTTGAGAGTTGAAACCTTAGGACCTGATAGAGGCTCTGATGCCATGTTAAAGAATTATCTCAACCAAAATCTAGATTGATGGTTTGGGCTCATGTAATGACTTTATAGTTTTAACAGTGATCTCGTATAAATTTCTTCGTGATGGATAGTGGATAATGTGCGATTCTCGACGCAATTTTCATTTTGGATCATCCGTGCGCAGCCTCTCTATGTTTCAATAGGGGTAAGGCTTGCATGCATCCGACCTCCCCTACCCCGCCTTATGGCCGGAGCCTTTAAGGCACCGGGGTTAAAGATGTTGTTGGATAATGTGGGTAGTTTGAATGATATAGACAGCAAATCAGCAATTATTCACAGTAGTATGAAGTGAGGTGTATGAAATTACATGAATCGAGTAAACGAGCTATGGAATTGTCTTGTTTAAAATCGAGTGGAGGAATGCAAACCCGACCTCGATTTCTAGGTGTAGTGACACTTAATACTGATGCTTAGCTTATATAATTGATGAACATTGTTTATCTGACAGGATGATTTGGACGGGAAGTCAGAGGAGCTAATTGATCCTGGCCTTCCAGAGTTTGGAGGAGGCGCGTCTGGTTTGCATGAATATGCTATAACCGAGGATGGCAAGTATCTAGCGTATGGGTTAAGTTCAAAGGGGAATGACTGGCTGACTATCAAAGTGATGAATATTGAAGATCGGTCGATTGGACCTGACTGTCTATCCTGGGTCAGTGTGTATACATAGCATTCTACACTTTGTGTTATTAAGATTATAAGAATGCTGCTGTTGAAGTAGTGATTTGGTCGGGTTTTAGCTTGGTGAGTAGTCTGATATGTTCGTAAAATTATGCCTATGGTGTGCTGATTTTTGGTTCGTATTTTGCTCACTGCAGGTGAGGTTTGGTGGTCTTAGATGGACACATGACAACAAAGGATTTTTCTATTGCCGGTATCCACCATTGATGTGAGTGACTGCTGATTTCACAGCGACTACTGTTTACAACATTTTTCCGCGTTTGTTTTAGCACTAACAGTCAGAATGCCATTTTGGTATCGGTTAAGGCCTTAAGGGTTAATTAAAACAACCCTTCATTGTTACCACCCTTGCCGCTTGGTATTGTAGCATCTTTATAGGTATTTACGTAAGTGACAATGAATGACAGTTAAAAAAAAAATGACGATCAATTGATTGGTCCATCTTTCCATACAGAGGACTTTTGAATTGTTGATAGGTGAATTGACTGCTTCTTTGTCAATCCATGGTCTGTTTCTCTGTGGACTAATTGTATTGTAGTGCGTATCTTTGAAGTCTAACTTTGTTCTGCGGTGCAGTGAAGGAGAATATGCCGGAAATGAGAATAGTTCTAGCTCCAATCAAGAAGTGCGCTATCATTTTCTTGGTACTGACCAGTCTGAAGATATACTTTGCTGGAGAGACCCTGAGAACCCCAATCATTACTTTAAGCCTGAAATAACTGATGACGGGAAGGTAACTGCGACTCTTATGTGAATTTCTCAGCGGCATTATTGTTGCATTGTTCCCTAGCTGATGTACGTTGATGGAATTGTTTTATAGTGCTCCTCATTTCTGCTGCTCGTTATTTATGATTCTTGCATGATGAGATTTATTGTTGCGTAATATGCTAATCATGTGTCATTTCTTTGTGACATTTCAGTATCTTCTTCTCAACACTTCACAGAACTGTGATACGGTGAGCAAAGTATACTATCTGGATCTGACATCTCTGCCTAATGGGCTTGAAGGATACCGCGGGGGAAATCAGTTGCTTCCTTTTGTAAAGCTTGTTGACAATTTTGATGCATCATATGGATATGTTATTAACGACGGCTCTGTATTTACTTTCCTTACTAATAAGGATGCTCCAAGATATAAGTTAGTTCGTGTTGATTTGAAGAATCCCGACAGATGGACTGATGTGGTTCCAGAGTCTGAGAAGGATGTGCTTGAATCGGCACATGCTGTTAATAGGAACCAACTTCTTGTCCGTTACTTAAGCGATGTCAAAGATGTTCTAGAGATTAGAGATCTCGAGACTGGCTCTCTGCTGCATCACTTACCCGTAGACATTGGAGCTGTTGATGGAATTTCTGCACAACGGGAAGATAGTTTTGTGTTTTTTAAGCTTACAAGCTTCCTAACTCCTGGCATTATTTATCAATGTGATCTGAAAGGTGATACTCCACAGATGAAGATCTTTAAAGAATGTGTTGTCCCTGACTTTGATCGTTCCGAGTTTGAGGTTAATCAGGTGCTTAATCTCTCCTCTAATGTTTTTTTCAAGTTACTATAATCTTTTGTTTGTTGTAGTTTTTTCCATTTTGTTTTTCGTTTTTGTATGCTTCACTCAGTTCGACTCATGTCTCTGAATCTGAAAGCATTAATACTTTAAAACTGAAATATGAGCATTTTTCGCAGATAAGCTATAGTTTTGAAGCCAGATGTTACAAGGTCTAAACCTAGATACATGTGTACTGTTCTTTCAGGTTTTTGTGCCCAGCAAAGATGGTAAAGTAAAGTTACCGATGTTCATAGTGGGAAGAAAGGGAATTTCTTTGGATGGATCACACCCGTGTTTATTAACTGGTTATGGCGGGTTTAACATAAGCATCAAACCATCCTTTTCTGTCAGTCGCGTTGTTATTTTGAAGCACCTTGGTGCCCTCTTCTGCTCCTCTAACATCCGAGGTGGTGGTGAATACGGAGAGGAATGGCACAAGGCAGGATGGCTTGCTAATAAGCAGAATGTTTTTGATGACTTCGCCTCTGTAGCTGAGTACCTTATTTCTGAAGGTTATACCCAGCCTAAAAAGTTGTGTATTGAAGGTGGAAGTAATGGTGGTCTTCTTGTTGGAACTTGTATCAACCAGGTATCTTAACAAAGAATTTGATAATTCAGCCTTATTTGTTTAAGTATGCATAGAGCTCACCTATTTCACATTACTGTGATTGTTTGGCTTATACAGAGACCGGACCTCTTTGGTTGCGCTATAGCAAATTGTGGTGTTCAGGACATGCTTCGATTCCATAAATTTACCCTCGGTGAGCAACATACTTGAGATATGTAATGCTTTTCTTACTTATAGTTAATATGTCGTTGATGAGATTTTTGAATGTTCGTTTGAAGGTTATGCTTGGACTTCCGACTATGGTTGCTCAGATAAAGAAGAAGACTTCCATTGGCTCATAAAGTGAGTAGCTCCTCTGAACAACTTTCCATTGGCCGCATATAGCAACTAGATACGTTAAGACAGCCACACGCGTGATGCATGACTGAACTGTTTTTCTTTGAAGGTACTCTCCAGTGCATAATGTAAAACGGCCTTGGGAACAGCCAGGAAATCATCAGATCCAGTACCCTGCTACCATGATATTGACAGCTGATCATGATGATCGTGTGGTGCCGCTGCACTCCTTAAAACTTCTGGCTGTAAGTTTTCCGCACTCTCAAGTCTGCACGGAGTGTTGCTTGTGTCACCACTGTACACAGGGTGCAGCCTTTCTTAGATACATCACACTTACTTGTAGCAATATAGGACATATCATACAGTAAGTTCAGTGTTGTTTACGGATCCCACTCTCTATGCCCTAAAAACTATCATTTCATTCACTTGCAGACATTGCAGTATGTTCTCTGCACAAGCCTGGAGGACACCCCCCAGAAAATGCCATTGATTGGTCGAATTGCTAGCAAAGCTGGACATTATGGACGTCCGACAATGAGACAGGTTGGTATTGGCAAATTGTTTTTGACGCAAGGGTAGACATTTTTGTGTCGTGTCTGTATATAGACTCATAGCATCATCCGTTTTTTGACGTGTTGTGCTGCATGTTGTAGATTGATGAGGCTGCAGAGAAGTTCGGGTTTATGGCAAAAGCAATTGGAGCATCTTGGACAGATTGATTAAAGAACGAAGCAGGATGGGAGTTAATAAATCACATCATCACACCAGGTCCAACTGTGACTTAGAGAGTGATTTGATAGTACATTTAGCTAAACCGTTGGTTTAATTTTAATAAATTGGAATAATCGTCGCATTAGACGACTCGTGGACACCTACATTATTGAGAAGACTAGCCATTGTATGCTTTTGCTAATAAAAGTATCGTAAGGAGTACTCATGTCTCAAGTTCGAAATCTTTCTTTTTCTATGTTCAATCGCGTAGGCTGTTACTACAATTGTTGCGTTTCTTGCATTATAAAGTAGAACTTGGTTGGTCTCCGTTTTCAATAGGGAGGTAAGGCCAACTCAAATGCATACAATTATCGATATAATCGGTTTAATCGGAATGCTTACAAAGATGGGGAAAACACGATAAAACTCGACCTTAGCTCTTAAGTTCCAAACTCGGCCAACCTAGGTACTGTTCTTGCACACAGGTTCAACAAAGCATTACTTCAAGGGAAGTAGTTCTAATCCAGGGCCATCAGGCATCCCACCCAAGTCTTAACACATTCCGTTTGAACCAGGTGCGCATGGGATACGCCGAAATCTTAGCTCATCTGCAGCGAAAATACTTAGTTGTATGCTTAAATATGCCTCCGGCCTAATACTGGTATGAATTGGACAGGCGAAAACTCGGTCTCTTAAACAAAGGGGAAAACAGGTTACACACTCCGTATAAGATTCACATACAGAATTTGGCTTCAATATAAACGATTCCATAAATCGAAGCTATGGTTCTTAAAACAAGTGCAACAACTTTTAACAGGTCATAAGACAAACAGCACAGTGATGGATTACATGAGATCAAACTTGTTCTATAACCAGTTGTAGAACTCACTTCATGCTCAAGCCTCACACTGAATCTCACATGGCTTCTTTAACAATCAGTCGTCTGTCCTCAGTCATCTTCCCTATCAGGAGGAAGACCACAGGGCTGCAGCATTTTCTGCAAATAATAAAATCCATTTCTGTTAGCGTCAACTCAGAATCCACAGGAAGGATAACAGTAATAAGAGGAAACGGCAACTTCACAAGCCAATAGAAACACCATCACATAATAGAAGACACCATCGACATTTCTTTAGGCAGCAACAACAACAAAGCTTTATTCCCAAAATGATTGGGTTCGGCTAACATAAATAGTCCCAAGTAACCGTCTCGAGGATATCGAAAGACATACTAAAATATATACATCTATCTCTAGTTTCACCTATTCCTGTTCCGTAGTTCTGCAGACACCCTAGAGAAAGTTCTAACCAAAAAATCTAGTCCAAAATATATCTCGATAGCAGACCAGAAGTGCAAATAAACAATATACCAAGCAAAATAACACCAAGAGTGGCAGACACAAACCTGCATGAAGTTGTACCGCTCCCTTCCAATTGATTCATTTTCGGCAATAGCAAAGTATGCAAGCATAGGGTAGTGTCCAATGTAAGAGGCATAGCTATCACGTTGGATGTTAACAGCCCATTCACTGCACAGTTCATTATGGACAGTAATCAGAAATCAGAAAACAGTAAGCAACAGCAAGGAGCTTAATGATATTATTTCAATAGATATGCTCATATGCACATAGTAAAGGTTCGAAAAAAAAACTTACAATCTGTTCATATCAGCATGGCCAGTTCCGACATATTTAGCTTGAAGATGCTCAAGCTGAGAATTAATGTTAAATCTATCACTGGCCTGCAAACACAACAAAGATATATCAGCAACTGTAAGTCTGCAACAATGTCATATCTCACATGTAAGGAATTTCGAAAGTTTGTATACTAGGAGTACACACAAGCATCATCATAATTCTCTATGCTGGAAAGCAAAACCTAAAAGTTACAGAAGAACCATCAAGTTCACTACCTTCTCCCACCATCAAGTTCTCCACCTTCTCCCAAGGTAAGACGAAGAGGAAAACAAAGTTAATGGAGAGAAGACAAGCAAATTGCCGGGCATAGCTTACTAGACAAGCGTGACAGAGAACAGAAGTATAATCAGTTGTGATTAACCAATACAGAGATAACCTAATCACATCATGAAACCAGCACGCACCAAGATTGGAATATCATCCCAACTTAAACTGAAGCTACTACACTGACTACAGTCAATTCCAGCTAAAACTCCGGAAACCCTGAAGCAGCTCCCTTGACACATACGCATATTACGTGCATCCGAGATAATGTGGCCAGTGACCTAAAACATCACTGATCACCCCCATCATCTAATGAGGAATGATGCCACATAATTCCAAAGCACGTAACTCCGATACAAACTAATTCATTGCCCCTCTATTGCACCCCCAACATAAAGTGTACTCGAAATCAACTAATCGGGTTTTCGTAATTCTCGTAACAAAGAACACCCTAAATTGCCACAACCCTATGAAACATCACAACATTCTTCAGTGAATTAAAGTACCTGATTGAAAAATCATGCTACCATAGCATCAAATTTGCAATCAATAGAATTCCCTAAACACCGATTTCGCACTCAAAAATTCAACTAATTTGGCGGATTAAACACAAAGTAAACCCTAGAAACCCAAATTAAACAAATCCCAGAAAAACCCTGATCAGGGTTCGTCGAATTCAACAGAATAATCATCAAAGTTATCAGCTTTATTCCATTTCGCAGTAAATTAATGGCGACTAAGTGGAAAATTAGGGTTTAGCAAGAATTAGAGGGAACTTCGCTGTAATTAAATTGGGTAAAACTAATTGAAAGTAAGGAAAGATTCAACAAAAAGATTGAGCAAAAATGCAAAGGAATACTAGTATGATCGAATGATTGATTATATTGGATATGAGAAAGAAAGAGTTTGGAAGTTACCTGCATAGCTTCTTCTTCACGACGTCGTAATAAAACTGGTAAAAGAGGAGGTGGGGGTCTCGAAAGATTGAAAGACTCGTGTGCTTATGTATAGAGTCGTGTTTTGGAAGGTGAGGATTATTTTTGGGACGTAGACAGTTTTGAAGAAGCGTTCAGTTAGTTTTGCAACACTGTCAGAAAAATTTAAGGTACTCGAGTCTCTGGAAAAGAGACAGACGTTTTAAACACTTGAACGCTCATTTCTCGTGAAAGAATAAAAAGTACTCCGTATTTGTAGACGACGTATTGCTTTTCGAAGCTAAAAAATAACGAATGAAATGAATGAGTAGGATCGGAAAGTCCGATTCTCAATTCAAAACCGAGCGAGTAATGTAGTACGGAGTAGTAGATTCTAATGTCTCCGGGTGAACTTAGGTAAGACGGTCTCACTCACCTTCATATGTTTTCAACATGCATATTTTGTATCAATTGAGAGAATTACAAGTTATATGCAACACGGTGAGCTCGGATAAGACGGTCTAACCATACCGAGTAGATGGAGATGACCGGGGAATTCAAGTGAGAATTTCTAATTGACAAATCCATTACATACTGAAATGGCAAACAAAGATTGAAAACGGACAGCGATTTTGGGACGATTACATAATGTGGTCAATCAACATAATTACATTTTTGGATGGAGATAGCCGGGGTAGGTTAAATCCATCTTTTCACGGGGAAGACAGCAAAAACAATTGACTGAATATAAACATATACACTTTGGGCTATTGATTTACAAAAGAACGGACATTAAATCAAGGTACAAAACAATCATCTCTATATAAGGGCCTTTGCCCCCCAAACCTTTCCGAAAGCACCCCTCTCCGACATGTTCCAATAATCAGCAATCAATCAACCGAAACCTGCCCCCTCCAAAATCAGACTAAGAAGACCTATGTGATTTGATCATATCTGAGGTACTGCATAAATGTTAGCAAAATTTACGTCGTCTCTCTCTGTTGTTGCTCGGGATCTTCAGGGTGAGTCGGAAGAAGGTTAAGGAAACTCCCTTGTGAAGGCTGGCTGGAAGGAGCCTCGTCATCTGTGGAAAGCATGAGTTATTATAAGGAGGACGAAAATGGATAGTAATGTGAGAATTTGATAACACTAAAACCCTGCAAGAGTGGTAGTTTGCATCCTTTATCACTTCGGAGATAAGACACAGGTGGGTCATGTGACAAGCTGCGAAGTCTATTAACGCAAAGCAAGATACACAGAGGCACTCATATATTCCAACGGACCAAAGAGATTCACACTGCAATGGTCTAAACCCCCTTCCACACTACGTAGTATTGTGGCATTCTTTCTTGGGTGGGAGGTTGGAGATGGGGTGGGGGTGAGGGTGGGCAGGGAGAAAATAGGGATAAGTATTCCCGGCGTGCTATATAAGTATATAACTATGTCCTACCAGGTAGAGAGTACATACCAAAGAGCGACTTGATAGTTGGCCTCTTGGGCTTGGTATTCTTTTTCTTTAATTCAGCTGCAAAGAGGATACACAGCTTAGAAGGTAAGTTTCCGCTAAAATAAAATTATGCTGGGATATTCATACATGTTAAGATGATGACCAGATTGACCACCATATTATTAATCACTCATGTGGCGGGAGTACGAAAGTAAAAACTGGGGGGTAAGTAAGTCGATAATGTGCAAAACACGAATTAAGGAATGCGAGTATATAACTATGAGAAGTTATCAGAAAGGAGAGACTTACAGATTCCAGGAACTTCATGATCGTTGACAATTTCAAAATTCTTGTATGTATAACCTACGAAGTTCACATCCTTTGAAGAAAGCATCTACAGCAGACAACACATGGAAAATATACAATCAGTAGAGATAATTTGATGTGAAGTACACATTAAAATACAAATGGAATGTCTAAAACGAAAGAAAAATAGAAAGTGTCATCAAATAACCCGTACAACTCCACAAATTTCTAAAAAAACCATCGAGATGCACTCACGCATATTAATTAGGCATTTCACAGGCTCATCACATAAAGAAACATCACAACTAAATAGCTCCATATGCCTTTACGGCTTACAGTCTATAACTGTGCACGCCGTCATGTTTACAGCCATGTAACAATCCCATTCTATAACATACAGAGTATACATTTCATAAGAGCAACACCTCAAAGCATCTGACTCCTACGTCCTAACCTGTCACTCGATTACTCCATCAAGGGTTCACACACAAAGAACCAATGAGTAACAGTCAGTGTGTACACTGAAAACTGTCGAGTCCTACAACAACTACTCGGTTGTTTCAGAGGAGGCCAGCTATTCGACAGAGAAGCAGAAAATAACAAAATGAAGAAGGGTCAAAGCCCTTTTGATGGAAAAAGCATGCAGATTTTAACAAGTCCGAAATAAAATCTATCATACTAACCTTCCTCCATGGACCAGATTTGGGATTAGTTGGATGAGCTTGCTTATCCAACTGCAATTCCATAAAAATAAATAAGAAAAGGCAATTGAAATACTAACAATTTAAGAATAAAAGAAAAAAAAAATTAGTTGCAAACCTCGTCGAATTTTTCAAAGTTCTGGGTATCCAACTCATCATTTACTTCAGGAATAAAAGCAGCTTCCATTTGATACAATTTGTCCCACGCAGTGCCCTTAAACCATGGATGAACCTAATATGGAAAATGAAAGTAAATTCTAGGAAGACATATTTCATGCTATAAACTACTTCAATATTAGGCAGGAAACAAAGAAATTACCTTTATCTCATCTGCACCTTTAGTTCCAAGGCGTTGCTCAACGTTACATAGAAGTTTACATATAAGATCCTTTGCCTCCCTCGATAACCTTGCTTCCTCCGGAAATTTAAGATGATGCCTCCAGTTAACAATCTGAGCAGAAACGGTGAGAATGACAAAGTTAAGATTAGATTAGAAAACAAAGAAATGATGGAATGGGTGTAATGGAACAATGACATGGAGCTCAACTTTTCATCTCAACAAACCCTCAACTTTGAAACTAAACTAGACTGTGTCAGAGATAGAAAAGGTGTAATTAAGCAAGTTCATCTTACCTTCCTGCACGTTGACATAGGATCATCTGAATAAAATGGTGGATATCCTACAAGCATTTCATACATGATTGCACCCAGAGACCACCTGACCACATGAAATAAAAGCTTGAAATTACATATTACATTTAACACAAATCTGTATTAAATTTGAAGGCACTTCGATGCTAACCAATCACATTCCATTCCATATCCTTTCTTCAGCAGCACTTCGGGAGCAATATAGTCCGGAGTGCCCACGGTTGAATAAGCCTGCAACATTTATATAGATCAGTTAGAGTGTTCTTAAAAAGTGACTAATGAAATACTAGGTATGAAATACCAAACGACAATATTATTGGCTCTAATTGAGGCCAACATTAAAACATTTAATAATTTATGAAAAGATGTAATTACAAGCATTCTCCTATTCTTCTGCCAATGCTGCAGTTGCTCTTGCTGAGTCCGTCTTGAAACTACTGGTCGTCCATCACTCTGCAGAGCTCCACTTAAGTTGTTTCCAACTGAAAAATCCTTCTCCTGAAGACTTCGGCAATCCAGAGGCTTACATAACCCAAAGTCAGACAACTTCATATGACCAAATTTATCAAGCAGCAAATTATCAGGTTTGATGTCTCTGCAACAACGTATGCGAAAGGTTATTGCCACTATTTATAACATGACGATATCTGTAAACAAAAAAACATTCATACAAACACATACCTGTGGATATAATTATGCTTATGGATAGACTCGATGGCAAGCACAGTCTCGGCAACATAAAACCTCGCCTCATCTTCTGTCAATGTATCCTTGCGCATGAGTAGCGTCATCATATCTCCACCAGGTAGGTATTCCATGATGAGGTAAAGATACTCCTCATCTTGAAAGGAGCAATAGAGCTTCACAATACAATTGCTGTCAACCTCAGCAAGCAGATTACGTTCTGCTTTTACATGTTCAACCTGAAACAATCAGGAACATCCAAATATTCAGAATAGTGACGAATCATCTCAACAAACAGCCAACATTTCTAAACAAAATAAACACCTGGCCTCTTTGAAGCATCTCGGACTTTTTAAGCTTCTTCATAGCGTACACATGACGAGTTGATTTTTCTCTGCAAATCCTCACCTAAAACAACAAAGTATCAGATAATGTGATATATCATAGATGGCTGACAGGGATTATGCAACGACGAAAATCACACAGAAAACCCACCACCGTAATTCTTTTAAAAGCTTATCTGAGAATTCATTTTACTTGGCAAAATGAGATAATTTCAATAATTTCAGTTCAAATCGAATACACCCTTAACATCAACCCCTCAGCTGTATGCACTGTTATAGCTCATAGCTGGTTTATCACAAGGTGATCACCACCTTGCCACTTAAGTAATGATCTTTGAGAAGACATACCTCGCCAAACGCACCCTTCCCTATCATTGTCAATGGCTCAAAATCATCTGCTCCCATTTTATGCCTCTGAAGCCTCATATATTCTCTTTCCTTCTTCTCCAGATATTTAAGTATGTTACTGTGCTCTTCCTTTGATACATCAGCATCAGCCAACTTCTTCTCAAGCATATCACGACTGCAAGAAAAATACATGTAAGATCCATATAATTGTGAAATAACTTCATTTCACAAAAGGTGAGATAGACAAACATGTAAAAAAATAGGAAAATAAAACATTACAAATCAGCAACGCAGCATTGATAGTACAATACTGCACTAGAAAAAATATACAAAGAGTTTTTGACTGAAATCACTCAGCATCTAAGTTACACTATGTTAAGCAAAAGCAACGATCACTTCCTACTTTATCCACTTACCACTCCACAATCACCCTCAATGTTGTCTACCTTGATTTTCTCTATTGTTAAAGAAAATAAAAACCTAACTTTACCATCCTAAATTGCCAAAGATAATAAAAAACAAATCCTTCACAATTTAAGGTGTAACAAATAGGGCAGAAAAATACACATAAGTTTCCCTGACAGATCTTGTGTGTTAAACAGCACAACTTGTTGACATAAAGGTCTAAATCAGACTACTGAAAGGGTAGTACAACATAATTTATACATGTCATTGAGTCTCTCTTCTTCATCATTACCCAGTGCCTTAAAAGGCTCCCGCCATAAGGCGGGGTAAGGGGGGGTCGGATGCACGCAAGCCTTACCCTTGTTGATACATAGAGAGGCTGCACATGGATGACCCAAAATGAAAAATTGCTTAGAGAATCGCACCGACTGACTGCTACGTCACGAAATAAGAAGCATAAACAGTTTTATGAGCCATCTTGCTTTATTCCATTAAATCCCAAAGCCAAAGAATAATTAGTCTTTGGCTCCATTAAAAAATGGATAGACCAAAATAAACACTAGCTTACATGAGTCCAAGTTTCTACCCAACAGCAATCTACGATAGCTAGGGCCAACCCCCACAAGAGTCGACCACAAAACAAGTAACACGAAACCCCAATTATCATAGATTGATCAGAGCAAAGCAGGGCTTCATTCCAGAAGGGGCAAAAGGGTTACCAAGCAGCCTAATGTATTCACTCAAAAGGGCCAAAATGAGTTACCAAGCAGCCTATAGCTTAAGAAATTACGCCGTTTCTACTTGCTTCCATTGATTCATAAGCAATACACCACAACAACAACAACAACAGTCCAAGCTATAAAGCGAAATTCAGATAAAGAAAAGGCACAGCATTCATACCGCTCCTTCCTCTGCTGCAAGTTCTTCATCTGATCCTGATAATGCTTCTCAATGTACTGCTTCGCTGCTGCAACCTTCTGCTTAGTAGCAGTAGAGGGTGCGTCATCATTAACAGGAGCTTTCGACCCTTCTTTCCCTTTATTCACAGTCACCACAGCTTCTTTTTTCTTCACCCCATTCGCCTTTTCTTTCGGTTTAAACCCGCTGAAACACCTCCTAGCCGCATCCATCTCGTTTCGCCTTCCTTCCCCCCTTTTCTCTCAGCTGCTATAACAACTAACCTACACTAACCACTCAACTCCACAAACAGCAGATCCCCAACTTCAAAAACTTCCCAAACACACTTTCTTTTATTCTTGTTCAACCTAACTCCAACCAACCCAGTAACACAGTTAATTAACTCCTGCACCAAATTACACAGGTTTTCTAAATTAAAACAATAATTCTAACAATAAATAACATTTATCATAAACCCACAAAAATCCCACCTCATATACTCCAAAATTCCTAATCTACCATCAAAATTAACCATCAAAATCAACCCAAACACATAAATTATACACCCAATAACAAAAAGATCAAAACTTTCAATCAAAAATCAACAAAATGAACATTTAAGATGCCAAAAGTTAAATCATACTGTAATAATTATACTAATTAAAACGACCAATCAAACAATCAGTACAATTATAACACAGTAAATAATCAAACAAAACCCAATTACTTACGTACTAAACAAGATTCGATTCACCGATTCAGATAGAACAAATCAAAATTATCAATTAAACCCAAAAAAAATCCCAAAAATATGAAGATCAGAAGCTAAGAAAACTAAAAGCAACAAGACAAAACCCTAGAATTACGGAACAAATAAAAAATGGAAGTGAATTTGATTAATAAATTAATTAATAATAATAACAAGAAGAAGAACAAATTAAGAGTAGAGGCGTTTTAGAGAGAGGGAGAAGGAATCACCTAGTGAGAGAAAGTTGATAGAAACCCTAAAATTTAAGAAGTGTGAAGAAGAAGTTAAATGTGATGAAGAAGATGAAGAAGATGCATCGACGACCACTTTGCTTTTGCATGATCCCCCATTTTCTCTCTCTCTCTCTCTCTTTCCTATTTTCTCTCTCCTAACTTTTTATTTTCCTTTTATTTTAATATATTTTTATTATTTTATTTAATTTCTGCTATTTACTTTACACCTTTTGACAAAAATACACCACTTTTTTTTTCTTTTTTACTTAATCAAGGTGAGTACGAGTAATTAATTTTCATCATTAACTGTAAGTTTGATGGGAGGAGGTAGTTGTCTAGTTGAGTTAATAGAGTACACACTTCTCTTTCAAATGTGTATTTTTTAACCGGAACTGTTATTCGGCCTAACGTATCATTAAAATGATTAAAATGATTATATAGATGATTTTTAAACTTTGGATTGAACTGGAATATTATTCAAAAATCGTTTATTTGCACGGTATTTGAACTGAGGTATTAGTTTATGACAAATTAATGTACACCTTGTAAACTTTCTTATAAATGTGCGTAGAAAGTTCGTTTTTTTTTTTAAGTTAATCACAATAGAGATTTGTAAAGGTAGAAAATTAAAATTGCAAACACATAGAATTAAAAAAAAAAGTTAAGAATAAAATAAGATGTAAGAAGACTGAATATTCCTGACTGCTTTGGGGAGTATATGATAAGGAAGGGAATGATCATAGGGCAGTTCAATTTCTTGGTATCATTCTCTCCTCTCTCTCTTTTGGCCTTTTGGGTGTGTAAAGCATGTCACTACATTTTGTGCTAAGTGAACAATAAACACAAGGTGTGGCCTTTGGGTGATCTAATTGACCCAATATCATCTCTTAAACATGGATTAATTTAATTTCATTTAGATGATCGATCTAGTTCCATGTCAGTTTGCTTGTTTAATTTTTTGTTCAGGTTCACGAAAGTACTTGACTGTCTTGCAAATTAGTTTCGGTCATGTTTAATGTCTTTTCATAGGATTTACTTGTATATATTGATTGAAAAATACGGAAGAGTTGTTTCTCGTTACATGAAAGCATTTCCTTGTAAGGATTTTGTGTGATTGTTATAATTTCTTTTGGACCATTGAAATTCAAAGTGGATGTAGGTATGAAGCTAGGTGCATAGCTAGCTTTAGGATGAAGAAAGCAATGGTAATAGTTTAGTAGGTGGTGATCGATGGCTATCTACTCCTAGTTCGTCGTATTTGTCTCACATCATGTTTTATTTTGTATTCAGCTGTATTTAGATAACATCGTCAAGACATCAACTCGATCATGCCATAAATTTGTTTAATAATCATTTTGTTCCGATTACATTAGTGAGTTGACAACTTAATTAAACACATAATGTAACAAGCTTTAAATGCTTGCATAATGCATTTCATTCCTTTGTTTAACAACCTTTAAATGTTCTCAAAGAACACTCACTAAGTCACTAGTAGTCATTACTCTCCCATCTCGAACCTTTGACTTATTTGTACTACATTAAATATGTATTTTGCTCAACAAAATTTTAAAATTTTAGATTTAAAAATTATCGAATCAATCAACAATTTTAGATTTCAATATCATCAAATCAACAAAGGGAAAATAAAAATCAAAAGAACCATAAGACCTTTCTAGTTTTTAACTACAACAACTAAAATCTCTCACTTTGCCTTGATGACCGGCAGAGATTTAGCAAGCATGCCCGCCACATGAAGCCACCACATTGTCTCCATTATTGGTTTTTTAAAGTTTCGATCCTCGTACATTTTTCATCTCGGTGAAAAAGAAATAACATATCAACACAGCATATACGAGTATATAATATAAACCTTATAGTTTTAACATGCTTTTACTATGGCATTTTAATTTGTTTGATTATTTAAGTCAAATTGATTTATCGTAGTGTGTGAATCGCGATTTTGATTCACATTAAAAGGTAGCTCAACAAGACATATTTTTTGATCTTATATCACCCATCTTACATGAGATGATGAGAACAAAAAGTGCTTTTACTATGGCATTTTAATTTGTTTGACTATTTAAGTTGAATTGTTTTATCGTAGTGTATCAATCGCGATTTTAATTCACATTAAAAGGTACCTCAACAAGACGTACATATTTTTTGATCTTATATCACCCAGAACAAAAAGGCTAACAATAAACTCAGAACATATCACCCATCTTACATCCTCGACCGGCCGCAGCCGGCCGGCCGGCTAGCCGTATTTTCGTGGCTGGTACTTGCGATTTTAATTTAAGATTAGCAATTGAAAATAATTTAGCAATTAACAAACGGAGTATTATAACATTGCTATTTCAGTAGTTTTGGTAGCATTTGTTTTTGGATTAGATTATGTGATTACAATTAATTATTAGATAGCATTGACTTAAGTATTGGAGGATATATTATCACATGATGTGATCATGATGGTGAGGCCATACTAGATTAAGGAAGAATTATTCTAAGTTCAGAATAACAACTGATAAAAAAATATAGCTAATTCAAACTAAGTTTTCTTATTTTAAACTCGGATATTATATACTTCGTAGAGTGTTATGGTCGATACTAACCAATACGAGTACATAATACATGTTCATTATTGATAAATTGAGTAATTTTCTCCGTATTTCATTTCATATGTCGATGTTAGTTAACTTAATAAGTTGAATGGATAAACATGTTATCGTATATAATGAATGATATGCATGCTATATCCTATCGTAAGACGGTTTTATTTTAGACTCGTTCAGATGCGAGGGATATGATATACGGAGTAATTCAAATGTCCCATACCATATGTCTCCATCAAAGGAGTGGGAATGAAGTTCAACCAACGCTCTTAGCAATTACGAGTAAGTTGGTACCTTGATGAACAAGGTGGGCCGCATGTGGGCCAAACTACTACAATGAGGGAATCAATACAAACATTATCACAGGCCCAGTAGGAATGGATTAATTGGTCATTTATGCAAATTTATTCTTGAAGTTAAACATATTCTCTTGAGTACTCTCTTCTACCCAAAATTATCTACCCGTTTTATTTTGCTATTTTGATTGATCATATTGAAGGCTATTTATACGTTAAATGAAAGACCCGCTTAGAGAAAATGCTCAATAAATGGGTCCTAGTGCTGGTGAGAACAATGATAGTCCTCTTTTATCAAGATTAGGTATCACCCACATTATGAAGGATAACCTAAAACTTCATGATTGTCAATTAGCTGAAATTACTATGTAGTTTAACCCGTATCATGATTAATTACCAATATTAATGATTGCTAATTGAGCTTTGACAAAGTGCGATACAGTCATACAACTGAAAACTATGATCACCGCACATTAGATAATGTCTTTGTACCATGAGGTTGTACAAAGTTTCAGTACTACCATACTTACATATAATAGAACGCCATTTTTAGTCACCAATATCGAAAATAGATAATATCATTTGGTGATGCTCTATCTGTCTACCCCATATATGGGTTCCGTGTTATGACGATTGTCCCAACCACAAAAATTAAGAGGTTATTATGTTGAAGTCCTTCATTGTCATGAGGAGGCCCACGATTCGACACACCGGATCTTATATCTAGATGACTTGACCTTCATAGTATTATTTGTAATTTTGCATTGATTTGCATTTGTAGTTCAGTAGGTCATACCTCATTCGTCATCTTTAAGAAGGTAGAACCGCCAGTACAGTGAGAACCACTCCCTCCTGTACATGATAGAATGACCATACTCCGTATATCCTTGTGTGAAAAGGCAAATCGAAACCGTAAACCGAAAGTCTATATCTGTCTTCGTATCTGAGTGTCCTTTTCGACGCCTGAAACTCCTAATCACCGCTGAAAATGGTGTAATACATCAAAAAAATGGTAATTCATGAGTTCAGATCCATACTGATGAATACTAAACCAGGACGAACATAGGAAGAAACCGTCTTCCAAAACCCGGTGATTCTCTCTGAAAGTTCCAAGGGATCATCGTATCTGTAACTTTTGCCAAAAATTATTATCGGCATGAACGACTTCTGCTTGGCAAAATCTTCACCCCGGCAATTACGACATAAATGAAAACGGAAAACATCCAGGAAGCTGAATTCTCATATAACAAAACCAAAAATAATGCATCTCTATCTTGTGCACACTAGCAGTATAGAAGTTCCTTTGTTACAATTATTAATTTAATTTAATGAATGGCTGAAGTATCTATCAGTCTGCCTGAAACATATATCTTGGAATAAGAATAGCCTATAGATTTTTTTCGTCTATGGCGCCTCTCGCTAAAACCTATGAAGTCGTAAAAACTTATCATATAAAAAAAATAATGAAAAAAATAAGACAAAAAAGAGATACAGATTTAGTAATTTTAGAGTGACTTCCACAAGATGCAACTGAATATGAATATGATTGCTCGTACGTTGCCACGAATCTGGGGCAGATGGAAGCAGTAAAGATCAGAGAAAGCAGAACCTCTTACAGATTTAGCTTATTCCGTGTCCCTGGAGATCCGGGTTGAGAGCCACAACTTCTTGCGAACAATAAACACAACTTCATCACCTTCCTGCTCTGAATCTGTACTTGAATCGGCTGTTGCTACTGCCTCCCAGTGCAAGGCTGACAAATGTTTCTTAATGAGATCAACAACAGACTGCTTGTCACGGAAAATAGCAAATCCAGTGGGCCTTAGTATCCGATCAATTTCGAGTAGGAGATCCTCAGAGCTACAGCCTTTCTTCATAACGTCAGAGATAACATTCCAGGCATGAAGTAGATCATAAGTCCGAGGATAGGTCGAGAAGGCATCACACCTAACATTTCATTTCACATGAAGAAAAATCAGTGAGCTGCAGGTAATGATGCATCAGAAAGAATAAGTTTGTAGCTTAGTCTGGTTGCGGGAATCAGATATCAAAGCACTTGGACCACTTTTCCGCGCCAAAAAAATATCAGTCTTCTAAAAGATAACTAATCTGAACCATGTTTACTTTTTTTGTAGGGCAAACAGGACAACTTATCCTCATTTGATCCATTATTTCAATTATTGAAACTTCTTCCTTCTAGAAAATTAAAATGTGAGCTAATATGAAGGATTGAATAAGTATGTTTACCAATTGTGAACAGCTCCGATAAGGCCTCGGTCATATATCAGCTTAAGTGTGTTTGGTCCATCATCAGAAACAACATTCATTACCCAGACATCCTTATCTTTAAGGGCAGCTGCAAATGATCCCAAATTCGCCTTCATATCCATCACATTTCTTACGGTATCGGATTTGACCTTGGAGCTTAAAAGATTCCAGTAGGTCTCCACTCTCTGCCCCCAGAGGTCCTGCAACAAGCCAGAAATATATATGAAAAAAATGAACACCTTACATCCCCCGAAAGGACACATGAAAATAACAGCATATGAGACTCAAGAATATTACATTGTCCTTTTCAAACATGTCGCTTGAATATCCAAAATCAGCAAGTCGAGGGGGTGGAGAAGTCAACCTAGCAGGCCATGGTGCCAAATCACTTCCTCCAGCCTTATGGTCATCTGAAAAGGTCAATGCAAAAGTTACATCAGAATTACAAATTACCTAAAACCAAAAGCGTCAGCTTATTAGGTAAAGGGAGTTTGTTCTGCTATAGTTAAGTGTCAACTTCAGCCTCTATTGATATGCAAAATTGCAGAGTTGCAGACAGCAGAACAGAATTCATACACAGTAAGTACATAACTAAATAACACCCCAACTCATGGAGGCAGTACCACCATATGCAACATTTGCACAAGAGACCTTAGACAAGTACCCAGGCCCCGAAAACCCTCCCCACCAGCCGCACCCCAAAAGAAGAATGATATACAAGGACCAAATAAAAAAGCCAGAATAACCGAGCCTCAATTTCCAAGTTTCAGTATTTGACTCTATATCATAATTCACAAGGCAAATAATGAAAATCTAAGAACGCAACGTCACTTAACAATGTAAAATCACAAAAGCAACAGGGCGAAAGTTCTTCCTATCATATCAATTATATTAATTCTCAATTTGAGTAGTTTGGCTTTATCGAAAGAGGTAGTCACCCAAAAGCTATATTCCTAAGTGAAAATATTAAAAAATACACTACTCATTCACAATGAGAAAACAACTCATAGCAGAAGGATCAGGAAAGTAAAATGCAGAAAGAAACTCACGGTCAGAATATGGTGTGATGCAAGCTTCCATGTCAACACCCGAAACAGCATCTGGGTCATCATTTGATCGGCACAGAGGAGGCTGGGTACCAGCAGGCCTTTGCATGTAGCAGTCATTGTTCAAAGGCTTGACCCAAATGACAGTTTGATTTCTTTTCGAAGCTATTTTCCAGCACATTCTCTCAACAAGAGTACTCATCTCTTTCCATATCCTGAGGTCCTCTTCATCCTGGGCATATGCTTCGGGAGATGAGTAGGCAAAATAGCCACCGGGCCTCAAAAGCCTATCTAGCTCAAGAAGAAGGATACCATCCCTTTGAAGCCAATCAATTCTACAACGAGAGCAGTGAGCAAGCTCGAATGACCTGCTAGGATATGGGAGCCTCTTCGTTCCTAAAACACCAAGATATGCAGGGATACCTCTCTCTAAAGCAAATTGGATCTGGTTCTGATGCACATCATTTGGTGCCAACGACATTGTAAGTACATCAGATGACAGAAGGTAACCACCAAAACTTGCAACACCACAACCGACATCAAGAACGGTCCTTAGCTTGCCTTTGTTGTTGATGACATTCTTCGGGAAGTTAAGCATCTGCCAATCCAAAAACACCAGGTCAGAAATGCTAATCCAAAAACACCAGGTCAGAAATGCCAATCCGAAAACACCAGGTCAATCATGGCGATCAGTAACTTGGCTTATGCAGCAGATAATTTTTACATGTATGAATTAAGCTAAGAGCTATTGCCATAACTACCCCCCCCCCTTCCCCCCCCCCCCCCACCCTCAAAAAAAGGGAGGCTTATAGTGCAGAGGACATTCAAACTGTACAGATAGTAACACTTTACAAACTAGAGACGGAATAATCCAGACTCATGAATCATAAGTGGAATTCTAGTATATATAAGTTTGCTTCAGAAAAGGGACTGAAAACAAATATGTCGTGTCATCTTTTAAAATCCGTGAGGTAGACAGCAGCAATCCCACTAGTACCAATTATAGTTTGCCCAATTATATGCAGACTTACATTTGCCATAGCAGCAATATACTTGTCAGCTCCATAGTGGAAGTGAGTGCCTCCTCCAGGGAATACAATCTTTTCACCTTTCACAACCATCCAATTCTGATCAGATTTCTCATGCGCGAGGTGGGTATGTGGAATGTTTGCCTTCCACACTTCATCTCTGCTTCTGGGCCACTTTACTGGAACCTACAAGATCAAAGCAATTGGGATGAAGTTCCCAAAATATGAGAAAGAATGATGAAAATGCAAGTATCTAAAATGCTACATTACAACTTAAATTGGTCAAATGTTGTATATAGAAGCAAAAGCTGACCTTATAACCATGTGGAGGTGGAATCAAACAATTGAATCGCCTTTCCTGAGGAGGGCAATGCCTTTCATAGTGTTCCATTAAAGACAAATCCAACTTCAATCTGAGCTGATAAATAAGATGTCTGTCCAAGCAGGGAATCAGTTCCGAGTGACGATCATCACAAACCTTAAGAATCAGAGGTAACAACAAATTAGAAATATAGACAATCTGACTGCTTTAACACAAAATTGATTCTATGACATCAATTACCCTTCACCAGGGTCATGATAAACTCACAGGAAAGCTTTTAGGCACAAGACCATCATCTTCATCATCTTGGGTAAACTTGGAGGAGGTTTCATCTGCCTCTTCATCCCCACCCCAACCAAATTTTCTCAACGATTTGCTGCCATACTCCAAAGCCGATGCACTGCTACTTTCTGATCCAAAAATGGGTCCTTGGTATACATACAGAAACCCAAGGAAAATTGCTGCAACCACTAAAAAAGTGACCAGGCGCTTCTTTTTTTGTACGTCTTCTGATCTACCCCTCATTTTACCAACAATTCACAAGGACAATCTCTAACTTTTATCTGGCAGATACACAATCACAAGACCATGATAATAAAGCCTGGTTCTTTACGTCCCTGCATATGAATCCATTGATCAGAGACCTCAAAATTAATCAAAACAGACGATAATAGGACCACTAGAACAACATACTCAAAACTTCAAGCAGACTTTTCAAACTAGAAAGCCCGTTAAGTTGAGTTTCACAGATTAACCTTAGCTACACTAAAAAAGGATTCAATTTCATTCTTCGATCAATGCCACTACTCACTAATCAAACGTGAAACCTACGTCTCTCAAACTAATCCAATTCCAAGGAAGCGTAACCTACAAGTGCATCAACAATCGAACGATCCCAATAAAAAGTAAAGAACACACTCGCTACTCGAATTAGAAAACAACATACCCTCGTACCCCATCACACGCATTTCCACAAATAAACAGCTCTTCTTAAGATAAAAATTGACAAACCAACTTCACTCTACTTAAAGTCCATCCCAAAATCGGAATACTTACTTCAAAGATACGATACAATTCTCCATAACCACCCATAACTATCTATAACTACCATCATCCACTAATCGGACCGTAAATAATCAATCTTTGCTACATTATCCATGATTAGTATTACAATTACATAATTATAAGGTCCCAAAATTACATAATAAAAATTACGACCGACAGTTTCATATAAACTAATTAGCAAAAGATCCACTTAATTAAACTCAACCTGATCAACATTACGCTACATTAATCTCATCAATTAATCAAAACCCTCGGATCTAAAACGAATTATAAATTATTCCCCAATCAAAACAACACAAAATCAAACTAAATTAATCAAGTAAATTAACTAAATTAACAAATTACTTAAAAATTACAAACATACGTGCAATAAATCAATAATTGGGGGAGCAAAGATCAGATCTTTATGATTAAAAATTAGATTAAATTTAAAAAACGAGGGAAAATTCGAGATATGTTGAGTGTTAAGTTACCTATAATAATAGATCTGAATTGAAGAAATTGGGGATGATTAATTGGATTGGGAATTTGTTGATAAGAACCCTAGATTTTTTTTTTTGCAGGAATGACAGAGTGTAGTGTGTTTGTGTGTGTGTGTGAGAGAGAGAGAGAGAGAGAGATGAAGTGTGTGATGTTTATGTGAGTGTGGGAGTGTGAGAGTGTGAGAGTGTTGAGTGAAGAAGAAGATTATGAGGAAGATGATGAGGGAATTTTAATTTTAAATTTAATTTTAAGTCTTTTTTTTTTAAAGTGTGTGATTTGGATCTCACTCCACACTTGGACATCAAATTAAACATGGATTTAGCGCGGTGCAGATCTTCTGTCCAATTTAAATATATTCGGTAAAAATTAGTTATATTTAATTTGTAGTCGAATGTAATATTTTAGTGTGTTTGGTAGCTGTAATGTTACGAGTAACCATTAGTGTAGCTGAAATTAATATCACTAAACGAATCACTACCTGGTAGTAATCGTTGCGTTTATCTGTCTGATTTAACTTCTGTAAATAAGTCATATCCACAGATCACGATAATGAATAATTCACTCCATTATGGATTTAGTGACGTTTAAGTTTTAACACACAATGTAGTGATCTCGTTAATTTGTGTTTCTATTCTCGGGAGTACCCGTATGATTTAGTATCAGTATTATATTTTACGATAAAGATAGGAAAATCTAGATCAATTAGGTGAACGATAAATGATGAATGAGACTTGAAGAAGAAGGGAGATTAAAGAAAATAGAAAGGAAGATCCAAAGGAAAGAAGAATAAAAAAAGGTTGCCGACGGAGGTGAAGCTGTCAAAGGGCCAAAGTGCAAGTGGGACTTGAATAAATGTCCGCGTCAGATGCACAACTTGGCATTTTCCGTTATTTTCCCGCTACACGTCACCTGGTTTTTTTTTTAGTATTTTTCCATTTTGGGCTTTCCTATTTGGGCTCACTCGTCCGTTGAGTACCTGTACCTAATTGTCGGGTATTACTCCACTCTTTTTCACATTGCTCCTTTACCAAGTTTTTTTTAAAAACTTTTTAGTGAAGATTTTGTGAAAATGTAGACCATTATTTGATGTGTTAATTCAGCTAATTACTGGTATGAATGTTGTGAGATAACATGGAACGATCGTTGTTAATCCTTGCGTCCCAGTTCAAACATCCCGCAGGTTATTTGTAATGGAATAAGGAAAATTAGTAAATAATGTAATGTAGTGGTACTGGAAGAAAATAGGGGAGAGGATGTGGGGATTGACAAAAAGTAGGAGAGAGAATGTGAGAGTGAGTGGGGATGTTCGATCTGTGACGTCCCGAAAAGGAATATGGGGCGTTTGAGTTGGGACGGAGGGAGTGTATCGTTATGATTTACGATTTGCTATTATGTCTTGTGTTGTTCAAAACTGTGAAGATGTATTGGGAAATGAAATTTGTAGGTGTTAAATATGTTATGCTTTTTGTTTGGTGCATAGGAGGAGTCAATGCTGCAGGAACGAAGGTGGGGTTATGAGGATTTAAACCCACGACACTTCTTAGGCAAGCTGATACGGAGTATGATACATGAAGATGTAATGATCTCACAAGTCACAACTCTTGAAACTTGCCTATAGTCCAACGTATGTGATCTTTACCATTTTGCATTGGGCTTGGACCTCTTTCTCATGGCCAATTTGGGCCGGCACTCAGGCAGATATTTGCAATATGGGTTATTCGAGTTATCGGGTATTCGGGTATGGTTCATCTTAATTGGTGTGACGAGATCTAAATGGACTACTCTGATGATGCCACGTGGTGAAATATGACTGACGGAAGACGGTGATGTGGAGCCCACTGGACCGACATAAGGACGGAAAATCACATGAGGGTATGGACCCATTGGTAGTTCTTTATGTCTAATCCGAACCCAGTGCCCGGGATCCTTTCCTTCTTCCAAATCTCGCACAGTTTCGTGTACGTGAATCTTATTTTATTTTTATTTTTCCCCCTCAAATATGTGAACTTATTTCTGACTCCACAGTAGTTACTGTAGTTACTGTAGCACTGATTAGTGAATAGTGAATACTCCAGATGTTGGAAAATTTTAAGTATGTTCGTAGGTTAGGAAATAAAGCGTCTCATCTACTTGTTCATATTAGCTTAGTTAATTACATTACGAGAGTGTGGAAAAAATGGTCTGACAAATGTGCTTGATTTAGTGGTCGTGGATTTCATTACCTCCTTGCACGTAAATTTATAACAGATCTTAGTTTTATTTCAAAAGAAAAATGTTGGAAAATTTTAAGCTAATCGTTAAAATCCGATTTTTCGAATAAAAAAGTTTAAAGGTGCAAGAGTGTGTTTTCAATTACTCCTAGCTCAATTCATTTACGTTCGTCAGGAGCATTCCTAATACCTGATCTATGTAAAAAAGTCAAACTAAATGGATACGCCATTTGTAACTACTTAACTCTATGTAAAATAAAATCGTAGTCGGAAAACGAATTATTAGATGTCGCACTCCAAAACCCATTATTATTACGTTAGCATATTGACAGCTCATGCATACACCGTATATAACTTGTTAAGTTTTTCTTCTATTGTTAGATAGACAAGTTGTCAATATCATAACGGAATGAGACACAAAATGAAACACAAAATGATCCGTACTATAGTATCGAATAACTCGATCAATATCAAAAGGACAACATGTAAAAAACGTAGAGAATCCAACAGAGAGTCCGATCGTTCCTTGTAAAAGGATCAAGGATTGAGTTATTTTTAACCTCGCGATTCTTCACCTTAACTACTCTAGAGTCTCGATTGAAAGTTTTACTTGACTACTCTTGACCTTTTCCTTGTGCAAGTAAAGTAAAAGATCGATCACTGAAAATGACAACTCCACAAAGAAGCTAAGTTAATTCACTGCTTCACTCAAGTTCACTGATAAAATTATCTCAGGCGTTGCTTTCTGCTACAGTACACTACAATCTCGCTCATGGATTACACATTTCAGGGGATTTGTTCCCCATTTTTTTTCTAAATAAAGGCAAATTTGGTGATCTATTCCCTCTGATCCAAAATGATTTTTCTGTTTTTTTTCGGAGATTTTAGATCACACGTTGGGAGCTATATTTACACCAAATGTATCGTTCATTTGCTGTAAATATTAGTAAATATTTCATTCTCACTTTATCAATTTTACTTGATTTTAAGTCAAACTGGTCTTTCATTAGGTCTACAAATAGTGCCTAACACGACAAAGCAAAACTGCAAAGCGAAAAAGAAAAATTTCTTTAAATTAGAGTAATATATATTCGGGTTTTCTAACGTATGCCCAATGAGCACATGAAAAACCGATATATATTATCCTATACTTAGCCTTTTTGATTTGATAATTCTTTGTACAGCTACTCAATTAGTAATTGGCCGAGCTTGTCGTATACTTAACCTAAGAGTTCGTCAATTAAGGCAAAAAGTAGTTAGGGAAATGTGAGTATATTCTAATTAACGTACGACTATTACTAATTAAGGTACTACAGTATCTCCAAATTTGAAATGCATGTGTGAAGGACAATAAATAAGCATTTTACACTTAAAAAATTGCAATTAGTATGTAAGATCCGAACACTTTATGTTAGATAATTATAAAGGAATCAACCCTGGCCACCACAATGTTTATTTGTGTATTATAATCGTTAAACAGTATTTAATTGTTGGTTGTTAGATAGATTTACATCGTAAACCATAAGCTAGTTATACATTTTGTTTGTGGTAAAACCCCCGTCGTACATACACTATGTATCCTTAGTCCTTACATACGTTTATGCGCGAATTATATAAAGTTGTGTAGGTTAAGAAGCAAAATTCAGGATCCTATTCATCAAATGTTGTTGTTTTCATTTAATCGTTATTATTATTATTATTCAGGATCTTATTCAAAGTATCCACCATTTTAGAGCAAATATGAGTTCACAGAATCACACGCTGGTTTGAGAGTCCGTCTGACTCTCTTACTTCCCTCATCCGAAAAGATGAGTTAGGTTAGTTGGTCTTACACTCGTGGATCAACCTAGGGTTTCTTACCTTTATAAAAAAAAATGAGTTCACAGAATCGCCATGCAGTTAACTTCCGGTTTAAGAGTGTTGACATGCATCCATGCATCATTCATAATCTCCTTGTCACAATTCATGAACACGCATAATTGTAATTAAGGGCAAGCAAAGGAGAAATGATGTTTGTTTAAGTAATTAATTACCAAGCGAAATAACAGATACTCCATGTTTTTTTTAGGATAATTGTATTGTACAAGTTTAATTTTGTATGCATCTCAAAGTGGTCGTGTTACTACTCAAGAAGTCAAGACATTTTGTTGGGTGGCGGGGGAACTAATTAACTACACATCTACATGTCCTTTTCTTGTGGAAGCTGAGGGCACGGAACGTTTGGCTCTATAATTTCATGTCGAAACTCGGATGAGCAAACAGTAGTTTAGTGACCTCACTCAACAGTACCTTACTATTGCACGTTATTAGTTTATTTCCGCATTACGATTTTTACACTACTAATATCGATTATTTGTACCTTTGATTTAGAGTGTAGCGGAAGTTATGAAAGCAATAAAAATGGTGCAATGCTCTTGAAGATTATTGTCAATCCTTACAACAGTCACAAGCAAGTAGTTCCTCGCTCGTAGTATGGTTTATTTCAATTCGTCCTTCAACAATCGAATCTCCTAATCATTGAGAGTATACTAATAATTTAATAAGTAACTCTTTGTTACATGATCTAGCTAGCTACCATCGCCTACCCAATTGAACCCCCATTGACTCCGGCCAATTGGATAATGCAACCAAACAGAGCCGACGACTTTTAACAAGTTTGCAATAAGTGTTGCCGACCCATACAAAACTTTACCACCGATAATTTGACAAGGCGACTATTAAAATTTTGCTATTTACTCGTTTAGGACACCTTAGAGAGTTACATGCATCAACAAGTATCACTAAATCTACATACACTTTATATAAAATGTTGGAGACAATTCTGACACAAAATCTAGCAAAACAAATTAAATGAGCTCCCTTCGCCATTTTTTCTCCAAACATACACGTTTTTGTAGGTATGATTTGACATGCCAATAACTCTCAAAACCCTCCAATTCAAGTAAACCTAAATTATTGTTTTCTTTACCATATTCAATAGCAACAACCACTGTACGTCCACAAATCTCATTACTACTACTTCAAATTCAAACCCATCATTATATATGTTGACTAGTCATACTATTCATCATACAACAAGACTTTTTCACACTTGGAAACTATACAATTATTATAATTATTGGATAATAACTCTAACACTATATACGTAGTAGCTAGCTAGCTCAGCTTCAAATCCCTCCTCTAGATAGAACTATCCGTACGACAAAATCATACTCTAATTAATTAACTATACGCCGATTTTACATTCGATCTAAGGATCGAGAAATAATTTTTACGCTCCTTCACATGACTACAAATTAAACAAACTGATAATACGAGCGTAAAAATCATCACATCTTATTACATGAACGAAAGCTAAAACAAACTAGCTAGGCAGCTACGTTACATACGTACCTATCTAATAATTTGATGGACATACACATACATTAGACGACTGTACGTAACAATGTTAACGACTTTAACGTAAGTCTAATGGTTGAGACTCAGTCAATGATTTTATTACATAAAATACCCTCCACCACCACCACCACCACCATTGTCACGGCCGTTCACAGAGAAACTATCAGGCTCGTCGAGGAAAAGCTGGTGGTGGTGGTGGGGTGGGATAGGAGGCTGAGGAAGCGGAAGAGGCGGGAGCGGCCTCTTCCGCTTCTTCTTTTCGTAGCTAATGCCCCTAGCCTTAGATTGGGAGTCCCTGACCTCTCGGAGGTAGAGCCTGACGGCTCTAGCTCCGAAAGGGTTAGACTCAGGGGCTCCCCCGTTTTCCTCATAGGCCGCACGAAGTCGGCCTATGAGGGCATCAAGGGACCCCCAAGCCTGCCTGAGCGGGCACGGGCACGGGTCAGGCGGGTTTGGGTGCCCGAAGAACGGACAAGGCGGGTTGTGGACCTTAGTTTTTCCGAACTGGTCCAAGTACCTTAGAAACTCCAACACGTGGGCTCCACTGCAGCGAGACAACGCTAGTGGAGGCCGGTGGTTTCTCAGGTACTGACCGAATGTCAGCCAGTCTCTTCTCTTCTGATTCTCGTACCTGCTCACCTGCTGCCCGCTGCCTGCTGTCGAGGAAACTGATGATGAGTTTGTCCCCACCGACGCCGACAACGTTGATGATGGTGACCTCATCAACACCCTGGTTCCGTTTGTTGATGACGTGTTCATGTCTACTTGATGATCCATTTTTTTTTTGGGGGAGAGGGGGGAAGGGTGTTAGTTATTATTAAGGTTGTTATTGGGTAGATTAAGGTGGTTTTCTTGTCGGACCAAAAATATATATGATGATGATGAATAATAAAGGTGATGATTATATATGTTGGAAATTTGTTACTTTTTATGGGTAGATTTATAGAAATGTTTTGAGGGTAAAAGTTTACTACTATTAGTAAGGTTCTTTAGATTTTGGGTGAAAAAATGTGGAAGAAATCTGGGTAATAACCTGAGTGTACTAGACTTGAGTGATGGAAGAAGCTACAGAGAGAGAGAGAGAGAGAGAGAGAGAGATGGTGGAGAAATGAAGAGGGGTTTTTTAGGGCTTTTTGGGGAATGAGGATGGAATTGATGGGTGATTGGATAGGTTAATGGAGAAAAGCTGTATATATGCAATGATCTAATTTTATTTTTACTTTTTTTTATATTTAAATAATAATGGACAAGATTTTTGGGTTTGTTCTTCTCTTACTACAAAATCTTCTTCTTTTTGGTTGATTGACGTCTCCTTTAAGTGAATGACCAAATCGAGCTTTTTGATTTTTGCTTGTTTGAGTTGTTTCTTTTGCTTGCATAGTTCCATCATTCAACATTTTTCGTATTCGAGGCAGATATGATCGTACTTCGTATAATATAAGCGTCGCAACTCTTCTAGTATTTTGTTCTTATAAGTTATAAGTGACGATACTATCACTTAGTATGTTTTATTGATATACCATCGCGTATTGGTAAGAATTAAATCATTGAATTTGAACATTACGAGTACCATTTTCTTAAATCGAAGAGAAGAAGTTATAGTTAAAAACTGATCAATTTGTTTTGTTTTTTCTTTCATATAATATCAATTCCAATACAATCTTCAATCACAAGTTTTGAGTTGAAGACAAATGGTGGTGGTGTGATGACATTAGGTTCAAGTTCAACGTACCCCTTCTCTCCTTAGTGATCTTTATATGACCTAATCCACTTCGAAAATAATATCTCGAATGCTAATTTTACATACAGGAGAAAAACCGTATGTTTATTACTCCATTTGTTTCTTTCAATTCTTAACGTCTAGTTAAAATTTGAATTAATTCTCATTTGCAAAGCATACATAAGAATTCAATAATATAAAGAAATACAAAACTACTTTCATATATACTCCGTATGCCATAACTATAATTTTAAAGGTTCAATATCTCTCTACTTTGGTTTTAAATAACAAAATATCATGATCGTCTTGACCGGTCACTAGAAAATTCATCATGTTTTTCAATACAAAAGAGCCGTTAAGACTGCAAGGGTGGACATATGAAAATTCATCGCGTTCACAAAACCCCAACCACGCATTAAGAACTTTAACTGTAGCGGCCATCACGCTATAGCTACCAAATTTAGGATGAGGGAACCTCCTTTTGTACAATATTTATCAAGTTATAGCATGTGATTGATGTTGGGGGGTGTGCGGAGGGGGATAGGGATAGGAAAATGGGACGTGTGATCCGCACTGTCTTTTGTAGCTCTAAAAGAACGAACACAATATAAACATGTTTACTATAATTATTCATTATTGATTTCAATCTACCAATTAATACTTATGTACTATCTATATTCGTGAAGTCGTGATCTTGGCTCTGTTTTTGTCCGGAAATGTATTTACGCTTCTTACTTAATGTGTTTGATGCAATGTGTGCACTCTATTGGCTGCTTAGCTTCTAGTATAATTCTATGGGCTAGCTACCTCCAAATTAAAGCGCGGTGCCATGGTATAGGAGGAATGATAAGTCAATAGCTCAATATTTATAGCTGTATCTAAGTAGCGACGATTGACGGAATAGTCGTGGTCTCAAGTTCAAATCCCTATTTCATTTTTAACGTGTCAATTTCAAACCGTAACAATGTATTATAGTCCAAGATTTTTCTTGATTTCTTGTCAAAAACAGTTTAATGTAAGCACGTTAAAGTTGCCATAATAATTTCACTTTCCGTGGTTTAATTTGTTAACATTGGTTTGAATTCATTTTCCGATGAAGAATCAGGGCTAAAAACGGACATATTAGTGTGTATTACTATTACGGGTGGGTGCTGGTGGTGTAACAGTGTCTCCGATCTCGGTCCACCCATGAAGGATGCTTTGCAGAAAATCTGCCGTCGCCTTTGGAACTTAAACCATGACAACAACATGATGAGGAAGAAAACAGCAGCAATGCAAAAAAACTTGATCATACAGAAATACATACTACAAAGTTGACATATTTACATCAAAATACAGGTTCACAAAACGGATTTGCAGTTCACCAAATGAAAACGATACTGGCCTCATTGCCTGGATGGTTTATAGTAAAAATGTCTTAGGGCGATTGCTGTGCAGATTTAACGACCAACTGTCTTGAGTGTTTCGTTTATATTATCTACAATAGTTACAGGCGATACAAGTTTTCGAGGAATCTGGATATACCTGATTAGGGATCTGCAAAACTGATCTCAACATGCTGCAACTTATTAACAGATGCAAGCTCTAGAAGTCTTTCTTGAACTGTATCAGAATTCTATTTATAGAAGAGACATCATGGATACATCTCACACGGCCTCTTGACTTCTTGAGTTGTATATGCAAGCTTGAGTATGCACTTCAGCTTCTGAGAGAGAAAGTTATTTGGTCAGACAGAGTAGACCTTAATCACCTGGTCGATCTTGGTGCGACAGACAGGGCAGCCCCAATTCTTGGCCTTGATCTCATTCAAACAGGATATGCATCCAGCCATGTGGCCACATGGTACGCATGCAGCCTCCACCGGAGCATCAAAGCATATAACACATGACGGAGTTTCACCTCTCTTGCTTCCATCTCCAGCAGTGTTGCTTGTGGCCATCACAAGGCCAGATGTATCCATTGCATTAATGTCAATGGTAGGATACTGAATGCGACCATCAGAAGGAATCTCATTTTCATCTGCGACAATTGGTGCTGAGGGTGTAGGTACTTGTGTGTGCATGTCATTACTCGTTATTGCTGAAGAGCCACTTGTCCCAACATTCCCCTCAGTATGCTGTTCCGAAGAATTCCCTTTCACAAAAAGTGGTTCACTTCCATTGCTGATGGACGAACTTGCTCCATTATTGGAAGTTTGGACATGGTCCAGGGGTAGACCCTCTTGTATAGCAGACTGAATAGAAGCATTTATTGCCATCGCTAACTCCAAGTCTTCTTCGGCAGCCGGAGGGTTAGTTGGTGGGGCTGTGGCTGGAAGGCTTGGAACTATTGGATTAGGATTGTTGAAGGGAAAATTCGAATGAAAAACCTACATTTTTTACCAATAGGTCAGAGATATGCTAAATGCTGTTTTCGTTTAACAGAGTGCTGGTAAGCCCAGAGAGATTCACATGCTGGTATTACATAAGACATATCTTAATTCTAGGAAATACCGGAAAACAGGATCAAACTATTTCAGAATATCTACCCTTTGCATACACATACTAAGCCAACAATTCTGAATCATAAATTGAAAGTATAACAGAGTCCAAAAGATTATACCTGTGGAACTCCTTTACACGCATTACTGAACTGTTGAAGCTGCTCTTTCTCATTTTCAGCAACCGGGACAAGTTTAATGCGCGTCTCTGTGAATATAAAAAACAATAAATTCAACTAATGGATACCAGAATAAGGAACTAATTGCAACAAACACAACCCATACATAAACCAAAGAATAATTTCCACAGTATGGGGGTGATTACACTGTTTTGAAGCCACATCATTACTAATCAACCCAAAGGACTGGCAATGGAGTCATGCAACAAAACACAAGCTTCCAAAGGGAAACAATCGGGGGTGGTAGTGCCGTAGTGGTAGTGTGGTACTACTGTTTTAAAGCCAGCTCATTACTACCTCGAGGCTTAAGCACATCATTTGGATACCAAGGTACAGAAACTTGACCAAGCAATAGTGTAATTAAGTTGATTCAATCAAGTGCAAGTTGATAAATAGAGGCGAGTAAGTGTCTTAGGAGGCAATGTTCCCTATATTCGCATATGGACATGCTGAAATTTATACTCTGACCAATACTGATTCTTTTCAATTAGCAAGCTAGTGTATCTTTCTCCATACCACAGAAGAACTTCAGGGAACAGGAGCTAAAAATGTGCACGTCATTAGACATCTCAAAAGCCTTAAAACAAGTAGAAAGGAAGATAGAAGACATCCTAAAGCGGTAAATCGAGGGTATTCCATAAGGGACTTACGACTAACACGTCGAGGCCTACACCTTCTCCGCCTACCACGTCTTGAAACTAACACCAAAGACAGAAACCAATCAACAGACGCAAACAAATTGAAATAACTGAGCAACAGAATTGAGTTGGGAAACTTACTGGTTGATGTTTCCGATATTATAACTGCAGGATCAGGCTGATTGAAAGCTGGTTCCTCCATACTGGCTTTCCATAAAGCAATATGTGTACGAGGTTGAGCATCCTGTTTGTTTGGCAAAGGGAATAAGAAGCATCAGAAGCTGAAAGCACAGGCAAAAAAAAAAAAACCAGATAATGGAAACAAGCCGTAATACTGTGCTACTACTAACTATAAGAAGTTCCAAACTAGTATCTTACCCCATTTCATCCCATTTGTCCCATTTTCTTTTTCATTTGGCAAAATTCTACCCAATTCCTTTTCCAGCACCTTTTTCGTGGTCCCGTCAGTACAACACTTATCCTAACCCACCCTTTTTCACTTCTTTTGGACTTACGTAGAATTTAGGCCAAAGGCAAAATGGGAAGAGTTGGTGCTATGGAGGGAATATAACTTATTGCAGGGTGAACGGAGATGGGGTGGGACTGGAGGTTTACACTATAAATCCGCACCATTACCCATGTCATGTCTAACTTACAACAGCAGTACTGAGCCCACTATCCCCTAACTTGAAATAACTCTGGCTCCCAGGTGCCTGACAGTTATGCATCATCACCCATCAGTCACTCTTAACGGGAGAGTCTCAGCCCTTTAAAAAATATAAACCCTTCATCTTATTTACTAATATAGAAGAAATCCAGTCTTTAACAAAGGTCTTATAGAAAGGAAACCAAAATGATCTCGTAGCCTCCGGGAAATGAGGCAACTCAAAAATACTTGATGACAAAAGACAATGAAGGGAAATACCTGCACACTGGTATATATAGCAAGCTCCAATTTGAAAGGTTTACGTAGATTACGAGAACCACATGGAAGAACCACTGCCCACCTGCAGATTAGATTGATGATCAGCCTCATGCAAAGCCTAGCTAATAAACTACAGAAGTGAAGACAATAACCAGAAATTGACACATACACTTTTCTTGAAAGAAACTGCGGAGCTAGTGCCTCCAAAAACCCGGGCCCAAAGGATTCTCTCAGCCAACCAGAGTATAAGCATATGTGATTCTATAGATTACAATGAAAACACAGATCAGTGAAACCCGTCCCTAGAAAAATTTGACCATGGCACGATAAAGTAAATGATGGAGCACAACTGAAGTCCACCGAGAACCAAAGGGGCAAAATACCTCGATTGCACGGACAATATTGGCGAAGCCTTTGGCCCTTGCAATGTCCAATGCGGTTTGACAATCATCATTCAACAATAAAGCATTTGCTAAATGTAGATAGCAAAATTCAAAACTAATGTCAGATCCTTGATTCGTGAGGAACTCTTAAAACAGAAAAGAGGTAACAGCTCAGTAGAGTTTACCTCCACTAGAAAGGAGTAGATTCACGTTATTTTCCAGGCCTCGTTTTGCAGCGTGATGTAATGGTGTACCTCCATTTCGACCTGCAATCATATCGAAGCAAAAGATAAATAAAGAAGTCTGTCATTTCCAGAGTTTAACAAGATAAATAGACAATACGCGGAAGAAAAAAAAAATTGATCATATGATGGACACAGCATCATCTTTATAGACAAAAGGGGCAACCAGCAGGAGAATACGAGAGTAAAAGTGAAGTCTTCCTCAACATCCAAACATCAATGACAATAGTTTCTCAAAAACAAAGTTCCATGAAGTACACGCAACCTATTATATCGATAATCAACATATGTAAATCCAAATGCGGGATAAATCCTGTACTATACCAGGGCGATATGCATTGACATTGGCACCCAACTCAATAAGAGTTTTAACTACATGATGTAGTGCTGGATTCAAACAAGCAGCGATTAACGGCGTCTTCCCTTCTCTATCCACATACTGCATCACAATTATCACCCAAATGCACCAAAATTAAACCCCAGTAAAACAAAATTCACATACACAGCTAATATTTACCTCAGTAACAACTAACAAGCATAAAGTGCAAAGCCTTTTCTCCTCAATAAAGTGAGAAAGAAGTTACCCTTTTGTTCCTCCCTTTCAATTTCACAATGTCAACTCATAAACTTCCTAATTTCAGTCTCAAAATTCCCCAAATAAAAATCCCAATTTCCCTAATTTCTTATCAAATTCTAACAAATAAATATGAACTAAATCAAACCCATAATAAATAAACAAACAAAATGACAATATGATGTTCAAAACCCCCAATTTCTATCTTAATTTTGACCCAAAATTCATGCATAAAACTTCCCAAGATCCCAACTTTATCCTAAATTATCATCAAATATACAAAAAAACTAATGAAATTTACATAAAAGATTAAAACTTTACATAAATTAAAGCTGAAATTAAGAGATATATACCTCTAATCTAGCACCTTCAGTATGAAGAGCTTTGATTCCATCAATATTTCCGTAAGAAACTTGTTGATACAAAGATTCATCTTTTGATGATTGCTGACCCATTTATTAATTTTGTGATTATAATTATAATTATAAAATGAAATAATATGAATTATAACCAAGAAATAAATTCAATTGAAATGACTTTGGGGGCAAATTTTGGAGGATTTGGGTGATCCTGAATTTTGTGGGTTTATAATCGTAATTAAAAAGGGTTTTTATATTTTTTTGGATTAATTGTCGCGTTGTACTATGAATAATAATTTAAATAAAAAAATATATTAAATTAAACTAAAATGTTGAAAATTGGAATAGTAGTATTGCATTGAATTTTGTTAGTCTAGTTTTTGGCTTGGTAGCTAAGAAAAGAGGTTGGGAAACTTGGTGTTCCTTTCTCCCTTGTCAAACCGCGTTGATGTGCAATTTGATGGTAATTTTCAAATGTGACTTCCCCAATACTCATCCATTCTTTTGAACCGTTAAAAGAGTACCAAAGTATAGAGTATCGTGTTATGTGTAATTCTACGTAGTATTGAAAGATTAGATTATAATATGTGTATTAAGCGTAGTTTAGTTTAATTTGGATGATATGGCGCGTGTGGAACTGAAGATTCAAACGAGTAAATACCACTCTAGTTTCTGGATAAATTCTTGAAAAAAATAAAAGTAAGTCGAGCAGCAATTCATTTAAAAGAAAATGAGAAATTTAGAATGAAGATTGAAAGTATCATAGTAGTAAAAATTAGCCATAACTAGATGCTAGAAGCCTTGAAGCCTAAAGTAGCAATATCTGATATGATCTGAATTTATCTGCGAATAAGTCCTATCAAACCACCTTAAACTACATTAGCAATATCGTCATCATAATCATTCAGAACACCTCCGGTGCAGGATTCTGGTCATGGCATCGTAAATTACTCAGCTACAAGAACCTTAGCAGCCTTGGCGTCCTACAAAAATATTTAGACCACGGAAAGTCACACTGCGCTCTTGAGGAAACAGAAAGGTGTGATCATGTAAGGTAACAGATGAAAACATGGGGGACAAGATATCAGTTCAGGAAAAAGATGAGTCAATACCTGCAATCTAAGGGTTTTGTTAATAATCCTTGGTTTGTTTTTCTTTCTCAGCAAAACGTTGCATTTCTACACTATCAAGTTCAACATAAAGAACTGGCATGTCATAATCCATACTTCGTCTACTGCAAGGATCACACGAGGATTATCGGTTTCTTGTATTCACATTCTAGAAAGGAAAAACATTTCATCTAGTTGAGACGCTTACTTGTTCAGCATGAATCCATTATCTTCAAGCGTGTGAAACCTGTAGATGACCCTGCCCACTATGTTTGCCATGGATATCGGCCCATATGTACGACTGTCCTTGCTCTCCTGCAAAGACAGAGTGATTGCGGCAAGATAGGTCAGTACTTGCCATCGTAATAGCAAAATGCTGGATCTGGAGGAACAAAGACTAGAAGAACAAGCAAAACCAAGGTTTAATTCATCAAATGGAGATACAGCCTCCACGCAACAAATAGGCTGCTGGGACATCACACGCATTGGGAGATGTGGTTTTACCTTTGGCGTAAGCTTTTTGTTGTCAGAAAGGAACCAACCCTGGCCATGTTCTATAACAAAAGGCTCATCATCTTCATTGGTGGATCCCATTTCATGTCCCTCAACAGCAGCCAGTCGCCTCACAACATGTTTATCTGAATCCATAGGGTCTTTCAAAACGACCACGTCACCCACATTAATCACCTGATCATTTTTCTTCAACCTAAATATAGAATTGCAAGTTATAAGTGTACAATAAGCTCCAAACAATAATCTAAATTTTAAGACTCTTCAACACATGAAAACCGACTTTTCTTCTCTTCAATGACTCTAAAAAGCAAATAAAAGTAACACTCGAAGAACAAATCACGTTGTTCACCCACAACAAATTTAGAAATCTTACTAGCAGACGCATAAGACTTGATCAATGGCTTCAAAAGAACATTAAACCAGTCATAACAAACACAGACCAAACTGAAGAATGTAAGTGCATTTTTTAGGCCTATCCTTTCCTCATCACCGTGCCTCACAAACCAGTCCACAAAGTATTTTGGTTTGTCGAGTTTCAATCTTTGTTTTCACTGACTATTGTGTAATTCAGATTGAAACAACACTATCTAAAACTACACTATACTTCTACCCCTTCCTTATACCCATCCATCTATCCCTACCTGAACATCTTTATAGTGATATCAGATATGGACAACTCCAGCAGAAAATAAATCAACGTGGTCCATAAAACTATCAAGGATTATTATTTATAATAACGAGGTAGGAGATACTTGTTGACTACTCATCAGGGGTTGGTCGGAAACCTTTCAAGACACAATAAGGCTGCATGATACTATTGTTTATGTTGTTTAGAAAACACAAGCTAGCCTAGCCGATCCAGATCCAGTGCATACCTTGCATTGAGGAAAGGAAGTTTCCGGATAACAAGAGTGTCTTGAGGAGTAACAGTGGGCTCCATTTCTAAGCCTTTGTAGCGGTGGAAATAAATCATATTTCCTGTAAACACATTCTTCATTGCAGAGCCCCAAACATCTTTAGAGCCAATTTCACCCGCATGGCATTTCTGCATCACGTAGAAAAAAAGGCCAAAACACAGCCGATTAACACTAAAGAAAGAAGGTGAAGCTCCTGGCAGGGAATGATCAATCCTATGCTTATACACAGATTCTTCTTAAAAATTATTTAACAAATGAATTCTCAGCAGCATTCAATAGGTAACAGGGATGAGAACAACTCATATAAGAAAAGTTTGTCTCTCAACTCTCAAGCCTCTATGACTAGTAAGTTTAGTGTAAACATGTTCTACCGCTGTTCACAATGGGCAGAAGAAGTAGCGGGCTTTACAAGCAGCAATACTATCCACCATGATCGCAAAATCGGAGCTGTATCTTCAAAGTTTTGATTGAGATAAATTAACTTAAGAATGGTTTATGTGGTCATTCATCCTATTTTGTATTACGTTAAAATACATCAAATTTTAGTTACTTCCTAGTCCCACCCCATTTGATCACAACCAATTCGGCGGTGAAACTAACCACCACAACAATGCCAGTTTGCCACAATGCCTCACAGAGTCACAGGCTTCTGCGGGTCAGATATTCACACCCTCACCCGATGTTTAGTATCATTAACGTAACCTAAATACACCAAAATCGACCAAGAAAGCTGTCACATTGTCCAGAATTCCAACCAATTCACATCATGGTGGTTTACTCCCAAAATCATTACTTGTTTCAGCAAATTAAACCAATCATGAACCACAATTCCATTCAACAAGGCAGAAATATTCAACTCCAATCTTTCCTGGTGCAAAAGATCATATCTTTCTCCTCTGTAAAGATCAAAAGATTGTTTCTTTTAACTTGTCCGCAATGATCTTTATCTTTTATGGCCTGCGCAAAACGCTTACAGATGACGATTCATGTTAGCCGACCCCAAATCATTATAGGAATAAGGCTTAATTGTTTGTTGTATCTTGTATCAAAAGATTGTTTCTTTTCATCCTCCATTAGAATTTCCCATTCTTAAAAATTCAGCAATACTACGAACCGTACAAAACACCAATAATTATTCACAATACACTCCAGAAAATTAGGGTTTATAAAACACAGAAATCCCTCTTACGATTTCTCCAATCTAAACACACATTTCAAGAAAAAAAAAACACCAGAATTTGGCAAAAAAATAACAGCACAAATTGCAAAACCCATCAACAAAAATTCACCAACAATCTAAAATTACACCCAAAATAAAACAAAGAGAGAAAGATTACCTGTAAGGTAACAAGAGATGCAAAGCTGACCTTTTGACACATGTAATTGTACAAAAGCTTCAACTTCAAGTTAGTCCGCATTATGAAACACTAAACCCACATAAGATTTGAGCAGTTAAGAGATTCAAGGAGAGAGAAACAAGGAAATGGGTTCAGTGTGATCCAACGGTATGAAATGCAGAAATGGTCTCCCTTTGCTATTAACACTTCTGAAAGAAGTCATCTTTTCATGTTTTTGTTCAAAGTACAATTGTTTGTACTCCATTTATGGTTCAAACAATCAAAGTGTGGTTCGATAGACCATGAGTCCATGACCCATGGGTTAGAAGGGTGGTTCGATAAGCCAATTGGTTAAAAGTCGGAACATTATAGGGATACTCGGTCTACCAAATGTGATGGAAGTCGTGGAATATAATCCGTACAAATATTAGGGGTGATTTTAACAAAAAAGAAAAAAAGAATAAGTAGAGGTGATGATAACGCTATGATATGAATGAACTGATCTTCCCTCTTTTGTGTCTGACAAATCATAAATCCGCGCAGATTTATGATTTGACAGGCACAAAAGAGCGTCCTGACACATGAGTTGATTGGTTTGGTCATATATTGTTAGTACAAGAGTTGAGAGAGTCCATCTACGGAAATCGACAGATCATAACTCACCGTTTTTAAACAATGGGGATAGAACGATTTTTGGTCAAGTTAGACGTGGGAGTGATCACATTGTTGAAAAGAACAACATATCGGAAATCACTTCACCGCCTTCGGAGATTACTATTACACTATGAAATATATGCCAAACCAAGTAGTAGTGTCTTCATCCAAGTAGCTAATTTAATTTGATTTTCAATAAAAAAAAAATGTGTAAAAAAACACCCTTTCAAACTAACAAGTAATAACTACGTACTGTTCATTAACAAAATGGTAATGTATTGTTGTTATTGTATCCTAAATAGTTCATCATCTGTACAACAATGAAACGTAACCAATACTCCGTATTTGCCAAATTAAAGGGGCAATTTTTTTTTTAAACCAAGGTACAAACTAAATGACTGAATTGTTGCTCGAGTTTTTCTGCCAAAAAAAATCACCATATGTAAAGGAGGACATGACTATAATTTCTACACTCACCTATCTAAATATCACTGTCCATGTCATAGTTGTCAAGATTAATCCATAAAATGTTATTGTTCTATGACATGAGACCAAGCACTACGTTTCCGAGGGCGCTGCATCGTTGCTTTCCTCTTCACTAGGTGCTGGTGGATTGCTAGGTGATGTTACTGGTGGCGACGTGGTTGATGATGCATTATTCGGAGGTGGTGGAACGAATTTCCGCAGCACCCGGTCTCTGTTTCCCTTCCACCATTCCTCAGCTTGTGTTTCTGCAAACCTTCGCTTGCTGCAAACATATTGTAAGAAAATAAGTTATAAGCTGAATCTCATAAAGCACAGAAAACACAGTAGCATTGTGATGTTTCCTGCATTGGCTTACAGTTCTTTTCTTCACTTTTGTTTTTCCAAGTGTGAGTATTTTTACGAGCTAAAGGGGTATTTCTCATCTTATTGGGTTGTGTTACGTTGCATTTATAACGAAAGTTGATGCTTTGTCACAAGGAAACATAATTGAGACAGGAGAATACATATTACCTGAATCTAACTCGTCTGAAGACTTTAGTACCATTACGAAGTTGAATGAAAGTCACATAGACTCCTGGTTCGAATTGTTCAATACTTTCTCTTGATCCCTCGCTCCTTGTTGATGGAGCTTGAGGAAGCCTTTGGCCATTTCCTTTGCCTTGATCAGGTGAAGATGGTGGCTGAGGCTCCTGTACTCCATTATCTGAGCCATGACTAGGTGAGGATTCTGGTGCTTCAGAAGATTGTGGTGCATCTTCTGATGATCCATCTTTAACAGCATTTTCAGCTGCGTCTGATGAAGGTGTTAGACTAGCATCCTGAGCTGTATTATCACCAGGTTGCGATAGGTCACCTATTACAGTAGCATCCAAAGATATGATCTTCCGAACTTTTGTTGAAGAAGCTTCATTTACTGCAGTGCTTCCCAAGTTTTGATTTGCAGGTTGAAACTTTGTCTGAGAACCTGGTGTTTGATTTTCGCTTTCTTCCACAAAAGCTAAAGCTTGGGTTTGCATAGCCCTGAGATTCTCGCTTTCGCTTGTTCCAGCAGGCGTGTTGTCTACTATATTCTTGACCTAAATAAGTGCAAAATGCAAAATAACACAACAATTAGCAGTTTAGCACAACAGATCTCACCTATACACAAGTAGATACCTTCTCCCCTGTATGAAATTATGGCAAAGATATGATTTCATTGAGCAGTAGACAATATAGTACGATATTATGAAGACGCATGAACTAAACATTCAGCAGAGGAGAAAATCAGACAGATTACCTGACCCGCAAACGATTTCACAACTTCAGTTGCAACTTTGGACTTGGTAGATTGTTCAGCAGCAATAAGAGAAGCTTCCTTAGCAATTTTCTGTAACTGTTGAATCTCCTCATCTTGGTAATCACACTTCTGCTTTAGATTTTTAAGCTGACAGGAAAAATAATTTAAAGGAATGGTGAGCATGCTTAGAAGTACATGGATGTATAATAAATAAAATACAAGGCAGGTTAATCTAGCAGAGTACGGTTCAAGTACATGATTTTGGAGCTTCGCGACTTCCTGACTTAGAAGTTCATTAGATTTCCTGAGACTATCAATGACACCTCTAGAAAATACAGGAGTTGTTGAGCGTGGTGGACTAGGTCTTCTAGAGTATGCAGGTGAAGCTGGTCTTGTGGATCCGCTGGCAGGAAATGGCGCTGGTTGAGGAGGTGGTGTTGTAGTGACAGGCTTCAAAGCAGTTTGAAGCGCATTTATAGAACTCGGAAAGGCAATATCCTTGAGCTGCTGAAAAGATGGCACCTGTGATTGGCGAACCATGGCAAATGAGTCTGATTTACCCCCAAACCTCTGAGTCCTGACCTCAAGGTATTTGACTGGTTCTGTGGTGGGGGATAACAAAAGCCTTGAACCCTTTGCTTCAGGCCTGTGTACACTTTCCCTGCAGCTATCAATAGAGCGACGTGAAGCAGTGGGTCTCTTGTTAAAGAAGGATGCATTGCCAGTTGCTGTGGCCTTAAGTTTATTGTAACAAGCATCACAGACGCGGTGTGGCTTGCTAGGGGTAGGGGCAAGAGCGGCCCTCACAGCTTTTTTAGAGCTACATGCATGACAATGAACTAGACCACAGTTATAGCAGTTGTGCCTTTTTCTGGTAAAACCAAATGCTTGCCTGCACCCTGAGCAGACGGACTGATCAGCTCCAGAAACCCATTTATGAATGCATATGGTTGAGGTAAAGTTTGATCCACAGGCTATACTTTTGACATGCCTGTCTTTCAGAGCTTCTACATATGTTGGAGTCCTGCGATCTTCTACATCGCCATGTCCTAGTCTTCCGTTTGCCCCTTTACCCCAGGTATAGACCTCGCTTCTTGATGTCAGGACCGCAACATGGTGTGCTCCGCATGTAATTTCCTCAACAAATTCACCTACTAACTTCTCTTGGACTAAGCAAGGTGCTTTTCCATCTGCTTGTGGGTTGCCTAGTTGACCATGTTCAGAACTACCCATGGTAAACACATGACCTGATGTTGTAAGGGCGACTGTGAATGTATGGCCGCAGGCTATCTGCTGAAAATTGTAATCAATAAGAGCAGAGACACAAGTAGGGAGCAGATATGTGTCTTTGTTTCCATGACCTAGGCGATATTTATCTCCGTCACCCCAAGTGAATAGTTTCCTGGAAGAGATGCTAGTGCCAGCTGCTGAAGGGTTCATAACTTCCACAATAGCTGCAGTATGCCAAACTCCACAAGCCACCTTAACTGTTTTCAAGCCACTCAACTGCTGAACTTCCCTAGGGTAAGAACAGATTTCTCGATCTCCATGTCCCAAAACACCAAATGTCCCATCACCAAATGTAAAGAGCTTCCCACTGGTGGTTGTCAATGCTGAATGCCAGGAGCCACATGAGATAGAAAGAACTTGAAGGCCTTCTATAGGACCGGAAACTCGTTTTGGAATCCAATGGCTTGCATCAGTGCCATGTCCGAGAAGTCCAGCATTATGGACACCATCACCCCAAGTGAACAGATCACCTGTTGTTGATATGGCACATGAATGGTACTCCCCACACGCAACAAAGTCCACGTTAGTGACAGCAAGGAATTCTACAAGCTGAGGTTTACTGAAGTCTCTTTCGACTCCATGGCCAAGTCTTCCCCCTGACTCTTCACCCCAGGTGAAAACCTCTCCTTGCCTAGTAACAAGGCAAACATGCCGAACACCACAAGCAATTTGATGAACATCTAGAACTACATTGGACTCTAAGGGTTTCGGAACCAAGACATCAGTTTTTGCTGAATATGTGCCTGCATCCGTCCACAGTTCACCCCAGACATAAACATCACCTAATGATTCTATGTCATCTGGTCCAGATCCTGAACTTGAACAACTAGGTGTGCTGGAAACACTAAGTCGAATGCCATCCGTACTAATTCGAAAACCATCTCCTGTGCTTCCCCTCAGTTGCATATTTGCCTGCTCAGACCCAACATCTGCGCTTGGACCCAAGTCAAGAGATGCTCTACCACGCAAACTTGTTGTAAATTCTAAAGCTGCTCCAAAAGGACGGCCGTTTTGAACAGATTCAGTATCATTCCACTGACAAAAAACAAGAAGTTTCTCAGATTTATATATCAGAAATAAGTTCAAGTAATCAGAGTAAAATAAGTAGTTCATGTACATAACTTAACAATTATCTTATAAAATCAATAAATTCTCTACGAAAATGGGTTTAAGACGCGCAGGAAAACTCACATCAGGTATCTCACTTTTTGTGCGTCTGCCTCGCTGCTGGCCAGTCCAAATTAGAGACTTAAGACCCGCAAGCCAAACTTCTGCCTCAGATTTATCTTTGCAGATCTGTCCAGCAGTAAACAATCGCAAGAAGAATGAGGCATCCCATCATAAAAATTGAAGTCTTACTACAAGCTAATAAGCTTAAGAGTGAAGCTCAAACTCGAGTTCAACTAACCAGATCAAGAGATCTATCACCGTTGTTGTATATAAGTGAAAATGACAAGTAATCCTTTTCAGGGCGCAAGTACCTACGGAAAACAGCCTGCAGGACAGAATAGCGTTAGCAACAAGCTTGACATTCAATCATATATAAACATATGCAAGGACGAACAATAAGAATAAAAATAGCTTAGTTATCTTACAGTTCTCTGTCCAGGGCTGATTCTCGAGACTGCAGATAGCTTTAGAGTTCTTTCTTCTCCGTGTGAGATCCAAATAAGAGTCGTCTCATCCTGTGAATTCCGTACCTCTTATCAGTAGTCTAGTTTTAGTAATCTTCAAGTAACATTGATATCATCCTTAAGAAAATTCATCAGATTTGTACTTTCTTTGTATTCACGTCAAGCTCTGCATGAGTATAGCACTTATGCTAGAGGCTGACAGCCTGATAGGCTGATACATACATAAAGGCTGAACAATTGTCGCCTGAACAGTGACGTAACCTTCACTTATCCGACATCAAACATTATATTGGAACGAAAAACTTTGATGTGACAATGATCAAAGAACAATACAGTATTTTGGCGAAATATATGAACAGCAGGACAGAAGCTAACAAAGAAGAAATGGCACCGTGGAAAGTCTGAAAGGGCAAAATTTTGGCTTCCCTTTCCTGCTGTACTTGATCAAATGAGTACCTTTCTTCAATGCAATGAGTGCCTACATATTACGAGACCAAAATCAAAGACGTACTTACAGCGATTTCCTCACTTACTGATCGATGTATTCACAATTACGATACATGTAAACAACCAGCATACTTTGTCAAGCAAATCAAAAATATATATACAACACCACTCTTACACAAAGACACGAAATTCTTAAAATAGCCATACGCGATGTTTGAAACAAATATAAATCATAACGTTCACAAATCACGACTAGATCCGATATATGCTTAATTAGTGAGACGGTCTGATATAAGAGATGTACGTAAAATACACATTTAAAGCATCACAAGTAGGAAACCAATAAGATTAAGATTATTGAAACATAATACATAGTAATATCTTACTTGGTCAATGTCACGGTCGGAATGGCCATAACTAACAAGATCTGCCATTCCATCTGAAGCAGTCTATGGAAAACCAAGCAACCAGCTCCTGCATCTGCTCCTTCCTCTTTGTCTTCATAGGTGTCGATTTCTTCGCCTTTTTCCGCCTCTCATCAAATTTTTATTTCATACAAATAAAAACCCTTTTAATTCGTATAAATAAAAAATGGCTTACAACAAATTCAAGATTAATTGGGGGATCAGAGAAAGAAGAAATGTCATTGTGAAGCTTTCTTCTTTTTGTGTTTGTGGGAGGAAACTGAAACAGTTACAAAGGAGAGAGAAAAGAGTGAGACATGAAGTTAGGATCATTAGTAGTTAACCGATTTTGGCGCGCTTGCTTGGCTCATTTTTTACCACAACTACCATCACTTTCTTTTAAAGGAATTAAAATTATTCTTTTTTCAAAAAAAAAAAAAAAAATAGTAAGCAACAAAAAAGGGAATTAAATGAATAAATTAATGAGTTTTTTTCACTCTTAAAAAAATGGGGGAAAAAAAAATTTACAGTCTCGTAAAAAAAATGGTGAAGCTTAATTACTAAAGATGTAAAATGATTGTAAATACTTGAAAAAAAAAATTCAAAAATTTCTCAAAAACAATATTTCACATTCTGAGAGAGAGATAAATAAAAATGTATAAAATAATCATGGTATCGTATATAAGAAGGAAGTAACGTAAATGTAATTTTACAAGAGTCGACAAAAATGATCAATCAATTGCAGGGTCCTTGTTTCTCTTGAAAATGTATTCAATCTCTTGCATTAATTCTGATGACAATGGTCGTGGTGCTTTCAAATAAGCATTGACATCTTCTCTAAGCTGATCAACTGAAGTTGCGCCGATGATCGAACTAGTCACGAATGGACGATCTCTGACGAATGCAAGAGCTAGCTCTACAGGAGAGAGGCCATGTTTCGCAGCTAGGTCAACATACTTCGCAGTAACTTCCTGAAATTGGAGTTGTAACATAAGTTCTGACTACTGAGTGGAATTGCTATGGTTGGAGTAAATTCGCTACAAAATTCAACAGTAGTATTCGGAAAGTTTCACACCAGGCCACATGGTAAATCAGTGCAGATGGTGCGTTTATAGCAATCATATTACCAGATAATAGACAGAAACATTATTTTGCTCATACTATATGAGATCTGACCTTAGCATATGAGCTGATGTATCTCTCCATATAGCCAGGGAAAAGATTCAATCTTCCTTTCTTAGCAGCTTCAGAACTAGGGTCCAAGTATTTGCCGGTAAGGTTTCCACCTCCGAGAGGAGAATATGCAAGCAGACCAATGTTGTAATTATTGGGATGGCAAACTTCAACAAGGTCAACTGCAACCAATCAAACACATTTTTATCAAGTCCATTGGTAATCTCAGCATGTTGTAATGGATTCACACTTCACAAGTCTGAATAATTTTAGCTTTCTCTCAAGAAAATTTCTATCATCGGCATTCTCAGTAATTACACAGTTCTGAGTAACATAACATATATGTATATGGCAGTCCTGGCACAATGATACAGGTTTCAAGATAAAGAAACTGGCAGGAAGCAAACTAACAGAAAACATGATGTTTGCCTAATTGCCTTCACATACTACTGTAATGAAAAGGGGGAGGGGGGCGCGGAGAATATCACAGTCGACAGTCCAGAAGCATGATAAGTACACATGACACACAAATAGGTGAGAAGTAAACAAGATTGACTTCACAGCAGTCATGGCTCATTGGCTCGTGACCACTACAACAGAGGATTCCCAGGCACCATTATCGTACCATACACAAATCAAATGTTATGTTACGGTTGCAGCAAAGAAAGATGCGGGCAAAAGTAAAAGAACAAGAGAAGTTAAGCTGTAAACTTGCCTTCGAACTTGCATCTAGTTGATAAATTGTAGCAGTTCTGAATGCTAACAATCTTTGGAAGTCCTGCAGCTTTTGCTGCATGAACGAACTCCATCACTCCATAAGAAGTTTCATTAGAAACACCAATGTATCTCACCTACACACGTTAAAGGAGGGAGAAAATAACAAAACAGGCATTAGAAACAATGTGAATAGAAAGGGAAAGAGTTAAACCTAAGAGAGGAGGCAACATAAGAGACGATAAATCACAAATTTTACATCTAGAACCATTCTTGGTCCTAAACCAAGACTAAGTGGCCAACACCTAAATAGTTGTCAGAGTATCTGCACAATGCATAAGCATGCTTATAGTCCTTGCAAGGATGTAGTACCTTTCCTTCATCAATAAGTTCCTTTAAAGCCGTAAGTTGGTCCTCAAATGGCACACCTGACCTCCATTTATTGAAGTCGTATGTAAATTCACCAAAAAGTGCAACATACCTGTCTGGCCTGAGAAAATACATGTCACTCCTAAATCAGTAGCCCATCAAATGAGACACTAGAATATATGTCAGAAACTAATATCTGGAGCCAAGAAAACAAAACACTGCAACTAGGTTCTTGAGAACATTATATACCAGTCTCATGCTCACCAATGAATTTGCAACAGATCAATATAGTCTGTGTTGAGCCGCTTTAGGCTTTTCTCCACACTTTCCTTTATATTGGCAGCATCAACGCGCAAGACCTTAGCATTGTCACGGATATAGCTTGATCTCTCAGAATAACCACATACTTTCGTTGCTATAATAACCTGTATACGCAGATGGAACAACGAGTAAGATATGTGTAAACTCTAAAGCCAGAGGTAAGGAATTCAAATTACCAGCACAGATTACGATTTTAAAGGTGGGATTGTAACCGAAATGAAGAAACATATGACATTTGTTTTGATCAACATAAGATTACTGTTTAAACACTTGCAATATGAAATTGGCTCTGGTACTCTGTATTCCTTGTAAAAAGCAGATACCTTATCGCGAGGCTGAGATTTCAGCCAGCTACCAATGTAAAGATCTGTTCTTCCTTGTGTCTCTTTTCTCATTGGAATAGGATACTGCAAAAACAAGTTTTTCAGAGGCTTTCTACGATATAGGCAAGCGACTTTAAGCAGAAGATAAATGTCAAATCTATGATATCCTACTAACATCAGCCTTAAATAGAGTGTCACACAAGAAGAAGACATCTCGAAACAGAAAAGACCAACCCCCCATACTGTCATACACCTGAACTCTTCCACAGTTACTATGTCCGATAACTTATTCAGAAAGTATGTGAACAAGACAAAAGACGACGAGTTGCTTACAGCCTCGGCAGTGTCCAAGATGTTGATGCCCTGTTCGTATGAAAAATTGAGAATATCATGAGCTTCTTTCTCTGAGTTTTGTTCTCCAAACGTCATCTGAAAAGCCGAAAGAGTCATTCAAACAAGTTTGGTATCTTCCACATCACGAAACAAATCAAATCCCACATACATGATACTCATTAACATCCAATTCCTGATGTAAAAATGAGCCAAACACCACTAAACTACACGATCTCAGAAATGCACAAGAACAGGAATTTCAAACTCAGCTTCTAAATGAGTCTAGCTCTTTCGCTCGTTTATGGTATCGTACAACTTGATCAATCACACATAAGTATAGCATTTCTTTAGAATGACATGACGTCTATCAAAACTTAAGCATTACGATTCCATGAAATGTTTAAATATGCACTACCTTAATCAACAGCAACAATCGTCCCAATGCCTCAAAAGGCAAGATGTACGCCATCCTTACCCCTACGTTGAAATTTTAGATAAGCGGTTTTCTGTTTCCGGGGGTAGTGACTTTTACACTCTTCTCTGTGAGATAAGTATTGGCCAAGCAACTCACAATTAAAAGTGTAAAAATCAATCCGGGGAGTGCACGGGTTGAGTCTAAACTTGAGAATTACATCAACCAACTAATAAGTAATTTTCGAATACTACTCTCTTACTGATTCTTTAGGTTTGGTTTGAATTACGCTCACACGTTCACACGTTCGAATTAGAATTAAACGAAAAGAATTCGATAACAAGGACGGGATGGCGTACATTACAAGCTAATGCGACACTAATAAATAAACGAAAATTATTCAATTAGAAGAGTTCGCATTGCAGTTAAATAAAAGAGTAAAACAAAATTACGGCAGTAAAGTAAGTAAATAATTATTTTTTACCGTTCCGAGTGTGATTTCGCTAATGAGAAGGTCAGAATCGCCGAGTTTTCGGTACTGTAACTCGGTCTTCTCCCCGTCACTTGATTTAATCACATTCGTGGTGGTGATTGAAGTCGAAGTCCTCCATCGCCGCCGCGTGTGCGCCGTCAATGAGCGGCGCGTGAAGTTGAGGAGGGTGGAACCGCGGTTGTTTTTGGAGAACGATGAGGTTGCGTAATAGCCAGTTACGGCGGTGGTGGACGCCGTCGACATTTTTCTCGGGAAGTGGAGAGATATCAGTTTATCTCGATATACTCCGCTCGCCTTTTTGCCTAACTCTCTCGCGACATCGTTTTGCCACGTCGGCGCTCAATCTCGTCCCCTTTTTGTTTTGTTTTGTTTTTTTTTTTTATTTTTACGGAATGCTTTCGCTACGTGAGTGTCGATTATCGGTCTCACTTTTGTCTCATTGAGCATTACTATTATCTCGTGTATAGTGGTTAAGCGAATTAATTAATGACTTGATAAATTGCGAGAAACAAATAAAACAAATAATAAATGTGCTCGCCTACCCTTTGATGGGGATAATTCACCCCTCTATCTCTTAATTCTCTTTTCGTATGTATCATCCATATATAGATCAAGGGCCATTATACAATCTATTTATCATGGCTACCAAGTTGTGGTAGCTATTGTAGAATTAGTATTAAAAAAAAAAAAGAGCCAAATCACTTGAAAAGTTGACAACATTAGAAATGCTTGAGTTAATTAGTCTTTTAGAACCCGAACTTTGCTAAATTTTTGATTTCAGGACCCCGTACTTTTTATAGCTGAAATCAGGACCTATGTCCAATTTTCCATCCAATCTCTAACACCGTTACAGCATCCACCTCCACATATCTTTCTCTCTCCTCTATTTTTGTTTCCCACCAAATTAATTTAATTCCCATCAAATCGATCATCAAATGCCATCATAATCATATCTCAAACGAAGACGACATGTAGCATCTCCAACCTCATCTCCGTCGACCTCCAGTTCACCATCCCGGCCTCCTCCACAGCCAAGCCAAAACCATCTCACTCTCCCGCTGCTGCTCGGCCACCGTCACGCAAGTGCAGGTCAGGTCAAACGCCGCTACGCCGCCTTTAATTTACTGTTTTTCGAAGGATTATTGGAAGAAAAACCCCATCATTAAATTAATTAGAACATTTTTCTCAATAATTTAAACCCTAAACCTTCTTCTATTTGGTACCCAGATCCAATCAAATTGTGTTTTTTCTGGGTGTTCATCAAAATTTGATCTTTCCCCCAAAATTTTGATCTTTTTGAATAGTTTTTGTGGGTAAAAGAAAATGGAGGAGAAGGGCTCAAAAGCCACATTGAGAAACATATATACTGAATCAAATTAGAAGTAGAAGAATGAGATAAATAATATATATGATGATGAATTGGAAATGTTTTCTGGGTAAAACAGGAAGAAGAGAAGTTGAAGACTTTGATATTTGAGAAGATGAGGGAGAGAGAGAAACGGAGTTTGCTATTGTTAACGACAGCACATATAAGGTCCTAATTTCAGCTATAAAAAGTTCGGGGTCCTGAAATCAAAAATTTAGCAAAGTTCGGGTCCTGAAAAACCTATTAACTCGAAATGCTTGAAAGATGGGAACTACAAACATTCCGGAAAATCGAAAAAAAGTGCTAAACCGGTAATCGGAGTCCATTTTGAAGTCCGGAGACCTATAGTCCAAGTTTGACAACTTTTTCTTTTGCCCAAAAGCCCAATTACTATGTTCGACACAATCCAGCAGAAAAAAAAAATTATACATGGCCTTTATAACGTTTGAATTTAAACTTGAGATCTCTAGTTAAACTTGTCGAGTCAAACCAATGCATGGCAACCAAACTATTCATGGCTAAATGTTAGTGACGATATTGACGCTAGTGTTTTGGCGGACAACTACATAGCAATGACTTACAAAACTTTAGCAAACCATGCATCCATGTGTTGAAAGACACAAGAGCTTGGCATGCATGCAAAAGAGGCAGAGTAATTCCTACATGCTCACCATTAACGTGTCGTCGCTCGTGACATCTCCATTCTCTCTATTCTGACTTCTTCTCTTCTACAAATTCAATTTTTATTACTACTTGTTTCTTAACCACATTTAATTCGTAAGGCTGAAGTTTCAATGGATTCTTCTAGTAAAGCTTTGCTCTCTTTGTCTATCTGCTTGTTCTTACTTTCTCCTTCTTCTTTAGCTCAGTTTACGGTGCAACACCCTAAGCTCAGAGGTCAGCAGTCGCTGCATGAGTGCGATATCCAGCAGCTGAGCGCGTCCGAGCCCACTCGACGACTCAGGGCCGAGGCCGGGGTGGTCGAGGTTTGGGAACCCAATGAGGAGCAATTCCGGTGCACTGGTGTCGCCGCCGTCCGCCATGTCATTGAGCCTAAAGGGCTTCTTTTGCCTTCATACACCAATTCTCCTTATGTTACTTATGTTGTTCAAGGTAAATTTTTTACTTTTCATATAATATAATTGAGCCTCATAGTCAATATTGATGTCACATAACAGTTGAGCCACGTAATCAATATTGATGTAGTCGAGTTTTGAAACACATTAATTCATAAGGGAATGACATTTGACCTTTCGCATTAAAGACGTTATTATCAACTGAACTAACTGACACATTATATACTAGTATAATGTATGTATATTATTTCGATCTCAATTTTACTACTATTAGCTCAATTTTACATTGGAGACAAATTAATTGTGTCTAAACTATAGACCTCTATCAATTTGCTATATTAGCTAGGTAGGACATGCATCTTTTTGTTTGCACTTTTCATTTTATTCATTTCTTTACGTTTCTCGGATTTGGAGAATTTAGATGAGAAGTGTACATGAAGTTATTAGAGTGATTCATCAATGTAGGGAGGGGAGTGCAAGGAGTGATAGTTCCAGGGTGCCCTAACACGTTCGAGTCAACAAGAGTTGGCTCGGAAAGGTCTAGAGGGCAACAAGAAGACGAACACCAGCGCATTTTCCGAGTACGGGAAGGCGATATCATCGGATCTCCGGCCGGTATGGTCCAGTGGACTTATAATGACGGTGATACCCCTCTTGTTAGTGTCACCTTACTTGACCTTAGCAATTCTCAGAATCAGCTTGATCTCAATTTCAGGGTAAGCCCTTTTTTTTTGGCTAAGTAAAATAATTACTTTACAATAATTCACAAGTTCATCATTGTTAGATTGTTAATGTTTTAGGTCAATTTTCAATTTATCGAGTTAGTAATAACAAAGTATAAGGGTACAATTGTAATACTCTATTATGTAAGTGGTATAGTGTCAGATTGTCACTGTGTCACGTGTTGGTATGGAATTTAAGTAGTACCGAAATCATGATCTTGTAAATATCTATTTCATTATTTCAAATGTACATTCAAATTAAAGTTCCACTTTAGAAATCACTTTATCTCATTAGGTGGTATCGAATTTGAGTACCAGTATCGCCCTCTCACACGTATTTTCGTTATTTCAATTGCCCTCTCACACGTATTTTCGTTATTTCAATTGTACACACAGAGCTTTTATCTAGCTGGGAATCCACAACAAAGCAGGGGACAAGGACAAAGGCAGAGAGGAGGGCTAAGAGAAGTTGCTGGAAGAAACATTTTCAGCGGTTTCGACAATGAACTTCTAGCTGAAGTCTTCAATGTAGACACTGAGACGATCAGCAGTTTGAAAGGTGAGAATGACGAGAGGGGAAGCATTATTCGAGTCGAGCACGAACTCGAGTTTTTAACCCCTGAGTCCGAGGAAATGGAACAAGAACGAATGAGAAGACAGCCTAATGGAATAGAATCAACATTTTGTGCATTGAAATTCAAGCTTAACATTGACGGGCCACGCGATTCTGATGTTTATAGCAGCCATGGTGGACGTATTAACACCGTAAATGGTCACAAATTACCACTCCTTCAACACCTCCAGCTCAGTGCTGAGAGGGTTGTACTCAAGGAGGTATGTAAACGCGACAGTTCCATCCTAAAACCAACTGACAATATATAGTCGAGTCTTAAAGGCGAGGTTTTGTTGTGAATCGTGAATGTGTATCTTATACTATTTGGTAATTGCTTTGCAGAATGCGATGATCACTCCCCACTGGAACATAAACGCACACAGTATAATGTACGTAACTAGGGGTACGGGTCGGATCCAAGTGGCCGGACAAAACGGTCAGTTGGTGTTCGATGGACGGGTACAAGAAGGGCAACTCTTGATAATCCCACAAAACTTTGTGGTTTTAAAGAAGGCTGAGCAAGAAGGACTAGAATGGGTGGCATTTAAGACCAACGACAACGCGATGATTAACCCGTTGGCGGGGAGGATCTCGGCCATCCGAGGCATGCCGGCCGAGGTGCTCATGAACTCGTATGGGTTGTCTAGGGAGGATGCCATGAGTATCAAGTATGGAAGGCAAGAGTTGAGTGTGTTTAGTCCTAAAATGCAGCAGTAGGTCTCCGATCCTTAGAGAAAATGTGTGTTAAAAATTGGCCTTGTAATTGTGGCTTTTGTACGTTAGTTTCAGTGCAATGTGATCAAAGCTGTTGAATAAGTGGAAAAAATTGTAACATGTGCTCTGTTTTGCTTGTCAAAAGAGAAATTAATCCAAATATGAACTACTTGTTGTATCTTAAATCATGTGGGAATTAGGCGGATTATTAGTTAGATTTGGGTATGTAGAGTACAAGTTGAGTCATGTTGGGTTTGTGTGAATTGTGTCATATGGTGTTTGATTACAATATATTCATAATCCTTATTACGGAGTAGTAACTACTTACTGTACTGAGTTTACTATCAAATTCGAAACAAATGTCGTTTAATTTGAATTGAGGACAAGTTACGAGTTTACTAGCAAATTCGATTCGATGCGATTTATTTGAATTTGTGCGGTTTTTTTTAAATTGAGGAAGAATTGGATCAAACACATTAAAGGTGAATATTTTGCCTAGACAAAAATTATTTACGCCAAGGAAGTTGTACATGAAATTACATTTTCAAATATCATCGATGTTTTGCCTTGACATTAGTAATGTCCACCTTGGCAATATCCCACCGTAATTTTTGTTACGAGGCAATTAATTGGTGAGTATTGAGTCAATTCCCAAGTGTGTGTGCAGAAAAGTGTTCCACATCGATAAAATAAGTGATGAGGAGATATGTTTATGAGCTAGTGAGCTACTTCACTCATTGCCAATTGATTTTAAAATGGAACTCCACTGAACTTGTGGCATATCTTGTTCTATGGGCATGTTGTGCCGAGCTAACAGTGACTAAGCCTAGTATTGGCCAATACATTAAGAGTTGATCCGAGTTACTATATTCTTTCCCCTTTTAGGATCACAGATGTTTGAATTGAATTTACGAGAAATTTTTTTTGAATTCGCCAGAAAAACCTCAAACATAAATAATGTATTTTTTTTCTTTTTACAAAAGAGTCACTAATGAAGTAATGAGTGAGGTTGGGAATATGAGGATTTGAACCACATATAATCACTTTTAAACGAGCTAAGTTTTTAACCCCTAATCCAACCTTAATCAACGTAGAAAATGTGGAGTAAATGAATGACACATGGTATGAGGATGATGATTTAGCATTGTGCCTTGTCTTTTAAGATAAAAAACAAAAATGGACCCTGGGATCTGAATCAAAAGGAATATTCACACGAATATCCGGATCAGGTGGCTCGACGCCTTGCATTTTCCGCCTACTTAATGTGCATGTCATTCTTTCACGCCGTGTCTAGACAATTCCGCGCGTGCCGCGTCAATTTTTCGCATACTAGAGTTCTTATTAATTTATGCTTTTGTTAATAATTAGTAATTACTCCACTGTATTACTACATACTCCGTATTATATTTTTCGACTTTCGAGGTGAACAATGGACTTTTAATTTAACAAAAAAATAAACTGTTAGGGTTTATATAAGCAAAAGTATACTCGTTAGATTCGTATCAAAATAAGATTTCATAAGACCACCATAATTTTTGGTGTTGTCGTTTAAACATCTCGCCTCGATAATGAGAATGACATATATTTTGAGAACGAGGGAGTAATAGGACATGTTCGGCAAAAAAAAAGTTTAGTTATTGGTAAGCGACAGTGATTGTCTAACAACCGGTTAGCTACTAGCAGAGCCAACATTCCGTTGTTAATAATAATTACGTTTGCTGAATAGATCTCGAATCAATGTCTTGATTTGTTGTTGGCTCCATTCATCTCATCAAGATTCAAGATCGAAGCTAATAAGAAGCCGGTATCATTTAATTGTATGTAATTTCTTAAAACCTTAGTCAATTTATACTGCACATACACTCTTATAGTCTCATACGATCATATTGCATAATAATTCAACAAAATTCAAAAACTTTAATTAAAACTCCAAATTGCACAATGTAACATACCAAAAAAACCATACCACATACACGCATGTATATGCACTATAATTCAATCTTGATATACATTTGCATGTAACAACGGACCATGCATATATATCAATCGCCACATATCATACAAAACAACTACGTGTATATACACACACACTAACATCATGCATGCAAATGTACCCATGTACGTGTCCAAACATTTCTGCCTTACAAATTCCCTCACCCCAACTATAAATTCCATGCAAATCTCCACCTTTTCATGCAGATCAGAGTAAACAACAAGTTTCATTGAGTTTTTCAGTCTCCTCTCAAAATGGCAAACACTAAACTTGCCCTTCTTCCACTCGCACTAACACTTCTACTAATCTCTCCCACAATCACCTTAGCCCAAATATGGGGGTTCCAGGGCCAGCAACTGCCATGGCAGCAGCCCTATGGCCAGTCGCCGCAACCCCGGCGACTTCAGCGTGGCCAACAGCTCCGAAATGACTGCCAAATTAACCAGCTGACCGCCACTGAGCCCACTAACCGTATTGAAGCCGAGGCCGGTATCACTGAGATTTGGGAGCCAAACCAGCAACAAGAGTTGCAATGTGCTGGTGTTACTGTGATCCGTCACCAAATCGAACCTAAAGGGCTTGCCCTCCCTCACTATGTCAATGCACCTATTATCACCTACGTTGTTACAGGTACGAATTCATTTAGTTTATCCGTTAACGTTTGGTTTGAATACGCGAGATAATTAAATTTGAAGTTAAATTTTATATATTAAAATTATTGATAATTTTGGCGATATATGCATGCAGGTAGGGGATTGATGGGAGTGAACATCCCGGGTTGCCCCGAGACGTACGAGTCAAGCTTTTCATCAGAACAATCCTTCTCACGTCAAGGAAGGGAGCAGAGAGGGTTTGAGCAGCAGGGATCCACAGACCAACACCAGAAGGTCAGACGCTTCCGTCAAGGCGATGTTCTCGCCTTGCCGGCCGGCGTCTCAAAATGGGTCTACAACAACGGAGAGGAGCGTCTCACTTTGATCTCCTTGTATGACACTAACAACTTCCAAAACCAACTTGACGAAAACTTGAAGGTAACGCTTCTTCGTCAGTCCATTCATTTCCAAATGACCCATTTGATTAAAGCAAATTGCTAGAGGTCTACGCTGTAGAAACAATTAATTTGTCTATAATGTAAAATTGAGTTAGTAGTAGTAAAATTGAGACCGGAGTAGTAAAATTAATTGTGATGAAAATTTTAGGTAGTAAAATTAATTGTGTGAATACTAAAATTTTTATAGCATAGTAAAATTATGTCCGATTGTAGACACTTTTGGGTATCTTACACTATAGACCTCTAGCATTGTCCATGATTAAAATTACGAATACTTACCAATTGATACGTTTGATATATAGGCTTTCTTCCTTGCCGGGAACCCACAAGGATCAGGTGAACAACAAGGCCGCCGCCACGAGACACGCCGCCACGGAAGAGGAAGCCAAGGACAACAAAACCTAGGCCAGAACATCTTCAGTGGCTTCGACGAGGAGCTTCTAGCTGAAGCTTTCGGTGTCGACCGAGAAATAATCAACAGTCTCCAAGGGCAGAACGACAACAGGGGAGCCATCATCAGAGTAGAGAGAGACCTTGAGGTTCTAAGCCCAGAGTGGGACCAGGAGGAGCAGAGGATGAGGGAGCAGAGGCAACAACAACAACAACACCACCGTGGTGGCCGACAAGGTGAAGAGGACTGGAGAGAGAGCCGCCGTGGCCACCAAGGTCGACGTGGTAGACGTGACGGAGACGACAATGGTGTTGAAGAGACACTTTGCAGCCTAAAGCTTGTTCAGAACATTGACAACCCTGAGAAAGCTGATGTTTTTAACCCACACGGTGGTCGATTGACCTCTCTTAACAGCCACAATCTTCCCATCCTTAACTTCCTCCAGCTTAGTGCTGAGAAAGTTAACCTCTACAAGGTACGTAAGTTTTTCTAAGATTCATATCACTCGATTACTCGATTCATATTAACCGACCCCAAATTATTTGGTTGTTGTTAGGCTGCTAGTAGTAAAATTGAATGTTTTTGTGATAGCAAAGGATGATTATAGGAGTCTACACGTAGACAACAAAAAAATTGTCTATAGCATAACCAGGGTAAATTTATGAAAATGACCGTAAAATCAACGTTTGTTTGTTAGGATTCTATCCATAGAATTTTGTTTTTTTTTAAATTGATTTAGTTCCCAAACCATTGATTGTATCACTTCCCTTATAATCCAGCATTTACAACATTATGCAACAAAATTTACAGCACCTTTAATTAATTTTACTGCAAATTGTGTATTTTTGTTCCACAATTTAGGTACCATGGTTTTGAATTTTTTTAACAAAAAAAGCTAAATTTCTTTAGTAAAGTATGTGATGTAACGTGTGTGTGTAATAATGCATGCAGAATGCCATACTAGCACCACACTGGAGGATTAACGCACACACAATCTGCTACTTCACAAGAGGACAAGGCCGAATCCAAGTGGTGAACCACGAAGGCAGTCTCGTCTTCGACGACACCGTGAACGAAGGCCAACTCTTGGTGATCCCACAAAACTTCGCGGTGGTGAAGCGTGCTGGTCGCGAGGGTTTGGAGTGGGTGTCATTCCTAACCAACGACAATGCCATGATCAACCCTCTGGCTGGCCGTATCTCGGCCATCCGAGGCATGCCCGAGGAGGTCGTCATGAACTCTTACGGGATCTCTAGGGAGGAAGCTAAGAGCCTCAAGTACAGTAGGCCGGAATTGACCGTGTTTAGCCCGTCTCAGAGGAGCGAGCGCAGGGGTGAAGAGTTCGCCATTGTGTAAAAACCTTACGCAGTGGCTAGGCTACGTTACTAAATGTACCACGAGTATATGAATGTATGATCGGAGTTTAGGTGTTTTGGGAGCTAAGGTAATAATAATGAGCTTGTCGAATAAGCTTTTTAGCTGATCATCTGTGTTTTGGACTAGTAGTATGTAATTGGTGTAGTAGAGTTGGTTTCCAAAGCTTTTTGTTGTATCTTTAGGATGTAAAGTTCCTTAATAATATGGCACCTTCTGGTTCAAGTTACACACAATCCAATCAATGAATTAAACAAAATAAAATAAAAAAAGAAAGAAAAATCTTCGCCGTCTGTGGGGATCGAACCCACGACCACGTGGTTAAAAGCCACGCGCTCTACCACTGAGCTAAGACGGCTTTGATGACAACTAATAATTTAAATATATACTATTATATAAATTAATATTAAGGAATATTTATTTGATGCATACAGGCAAGTAAAGAATGAAGATGTCTTTATTTGGACAAGGTGGAAAGGTATTATGCCTAGCTTTCCTTAAAGTAGTTGATCTTGACAATTTGTAGCCATCAATAATTAACCGAATTTAATTTGATCTACGTGTAAATAATTTTCCGAAAAATGATCGATCAACATCAGTTTCCGAAAAAAAAGGTTTCGATTTCACACTAATTACTACTATACCTAATCTCTGGATTCAAAGATTAGTAGTAATATGTTCGCAGTTATATCACAATGACTAGAAATACTCGAATAAATTAAAACATTGGTGCATGTTGCTAATAGATCTAAACATGTCACAAATTAACCTTTTTTTTTTTTTACCAAATTGTTTCCTCCATTAAACAAGTTTGATGGAACATCCAAAGTTTTGTTATGTTCTCATTCATGTTAGTGTATATGCATGACATATTATTATTGACCCTTGAAAACTTAAGAAAGTGAGGCATTTGTCCTACAATAAATGTGACTTGTTAACTACTTAAACTACCGAAAATTGTATTATTAGGGAGAGTATACATTATTAGAAAACCAAACGAAAATTTGGTACTTAGTAATTTGGGCCCCTGCCTCCAATATCAAACATGTAAGGTCTGCCGAAAGTGCCTACTACTTGTGCACTTCAACATCTTCATTATTAAGTCTATCCGATTCCACAAACCACAACATAATTCCAATTCAAACCATACCTTACAAGCCACACATTCAATATGCGTAATCGGTTAATTACATACGCTTTACTCATCTACTCTAGACGTGTAGCATTCGATTATCGTGTTTCTCAATCTATCAAAGCAAATAACGAACTTAATTATCACAACTCTATAGTGCTAGTGTTTCCTTTTAAGCTATTGAAAAGGGATCTAATAAAAGAAAAAACGTACAACTTTGTACAATTACAAAACATGTCATAGCTTAGATATCTCGATCATTAGCTAAAAAGAGAATGAAAAAGCAGCCAAATGAAATGAAAACCTCGTATAATCTCCCTGTAAACTTTACAGAAAATTAGAAAAGCAAGCATTTTGAGCAAACCCCAGCCTAGCACAAATCAATTATTCACCAAAACTTAGGTATAAAGGCATCTTATGTATTCATACACTCTACAATATATAATCCAAATACTTCTTAAAAAAACATTCATAATAACTATATAGCCAAAGTATACAACAACCCACAAAATTAATTTAAAACGGTCCACATTATACTACACATTATCATAATATCATTGCATAATCATATCAACCAACATTATTCCAAATTTCCCAATCTCTTTATAATCATCTAACGACCTATCAAATTATTGTGTTCTTATATTATTGTTAATAAAAATTTGATGTCTTGCTTTTGCATACCAAAGAAATTGAAGAATTTGCCTTCTTCATCTAAGAAGGCTTGGAAGTCCTTCAAATCCTCTGTCTCTCCTAAGCTTCACAACCTCTACAACAACCTTAAGCTCCCGAAATCGTTCACAAAACACGCCCGCCGCCTTCTCGACCTTCGCCAAGGTCGACGTCCCTTCACAGGCAGTGCTCGTGGGCTGAGGCAATCGTATAAGGAGTACAAGTACGAGTATCGTCACCTACAAGAATCTACGAGTAACAGCCCTGCTACAGTGCACGTAGTAGATAGACTCTTTGGGGATAGTAACGTTAATTCTTCTACGTATACGGAAGCGTCAAGTTCAAGTAGTCACGCACGTGACAGTGGTGGTGGTAGTAGTAGTAGTAATAATAATAATACGGAAAATAAAAATAGTGTTACAAATAGTAGTAAAGATGGACATTTGAAATGGAGGGATTACGTTGCTAGGTTGCCTGTGATTAGAGGAGTTGATGAAAGGGCAGAGGAGTTTATTTCGAGGTTTCGAGACGAGATGCAGCTTCAGAGAGAACAATCTCTCCTTGAATTTCAGGAAATGTTAGCTCGTAGTACATAATTTGTGAGTATGATTTTTTTTTTTTTTTTTTTTTTTGGAAAAAACTATTCTTTTGATTTCATTTATTTTGGAGGGGTTGTTACTTGTTAAATCAAATTCATTAATTTTTGAATGAGTTTGATTGTTATTGTATTTGTTGATTGTAAGACCAGGGTGGTAAATTCTTAATTGTACATAGTAAATTGTGATTGTAAATTGTTTTATTTTATATCCGCAACCTTCATCTTGTTCTAATCTACGGAGTATTATTAGTGTTCGGTTTAGTCATTTGGTTCCCTCTCATATATTCAAATCAAACGTGAAAATGATCGATAGAATTGAGGAAATGAACTTAGGCATTGTTTCTGCCAAAAGTTCTACATTTATTACTCCTCGTCTAAAACTTGGATGGTACCACTTGAAGTTTTTTGACATTTATTAGATTGTGGTCATTCCTAATTTATTGTATCCTAAAGGTTTCTCATCTCAAATGTGGTGTTGGAAGGGCAATATGAATAAAATCATACTAGTCCTCATGAGTTATGTGACTATAGTACTATACCCATTTAATATTCTCACCGGAAGTCCATAATAGAGACCGACAATATCGATTTTACTCAACTTGAGAATGATTCGTAATAATACGGTATATCACCATTAGCATATATAGACCACATAGAATTAGAATATTAAAATAACGGCATACTATGTTTGATACAAAGAAACTTATATCAAACGTATTACTCGTATATATTTATATATAACGAAGATGTACAGTGCATCATCGAACGTCTAAGGCGAACTCATGAATCATGATGGGTGCTCTATGTCATAATGTCACGCCTTGGTGCTGTGTATTTGACTCTTTGACTCGTTGCACTGAGTCCACGACTTCAGCAATTAAAAATGTGTCAATGTCTATTAGACTGGCCCAATACAAAACTACGTGCCGCATGTCACTTTCTAATCTACTTGAAAAATCCGAGTTTGTGCATCACTTACCTCACAAATTACACCCTCAACGCCAAACGAATATTTGCACACTACTTTGAGTACTTTCATCTTATTTCAACTTTTTATTTAATCTAATTGGTCTAATAGAATGGCCATATATTGAACATAGAGATCAAGATAACAAAAATGTCGTCATTTTTTTCCGATAAAAATAGACTACTTCGTACATTACTCGATTCAATGATTTATAATTCATAATCCATTCCCCCGCGTAAATTTAAAGTTGCAGAACCTTCTATTTATATTGAAATTTTTTAAACAACACAAGATTTTAACGATAATCGACTAATCGTAGTATCCTAAAGGCCTAAACACTTCCCTTATGGAAAGATTTGTTTGATACCACCATTCGTGTCCAATTTTACCTACGCTTAGTAAAAGCTAAACAATCGAGAATCAAACGTTACAACACATTTTCTTATCCTCATTTTTAAAATCTCCCCTATATATTCGATTATTTCTATATATGCAATAATAATATACAGACCGTAATCTACCGAGAATTTTCAAACTTTAAAGATTGATTAATTGCGGAAAAAGCAATCGAAGTCCTCGACAATATCGTGAAATTCATTTCTTTTCCACCCCCTAAAACTGCCTATATAAAACGCAACGCTCTTTACCTCCGGACCACCAATCTCTCACACACACTCACACTATCACCACTAAAAAACTTCTCATTGACTCTTTCCCCGATTCTCTCTCTTCTTTCTCTCTCCTCAGATCTCGCCGGCGATCATGGCCAAAGAACCACTCCGCGTACTCGTCACCGGCGCCGCCGGTATATTTTCTTCTCCCTCTTTCTCTCATCCGATTTCATTTTTTTTAATACTAATTAGATCTTAAAATTACAGCTTCTTGTTTACGCCGTCTTACTTTAGTTTTATCGGTTCATTATTTTGTTTTAGATCACTTCTATATCCATGATTTTCTGTATTATTAGGGTTTTGTGGTGTTATTTTTGTGTTAATCTGCACATTTTATCTGATTTTTTTTTTTTCCTTCTTCTGATTAATCTGCCAATTATTTTCGTGTTTAATCAGTCGATTTTTTATATTGAATCTGTGTTTTATAGGTTCGATTAAGTTTAGACGAGTATCAGATTTGATTTGATTTGATTTGATCGATATTAGTTGCGTGTTCAGTAATATTTGCGTTTTACAGTTCGATTTACCGCGAAATGAAAAGTAGTAAATCATCGTATCAGTGAAAACCCTAGCAATTTTTAGGTTTACGGAGGCTGTGATGACGAAAACGTTTCTCGATGCTGAGAGATTATTGTTAAGATCAATTGGAGGTATACGGTGTCGTATACTTCCGTGATGACCGTATTTATGCGTGTCTGAGCCTCTAGTCTGTCTTTATTTCTTGTTGTTGTTGTTGTTGGACAGTCGTTTCTCTGTTTCCGAACTTTCGAAGAAGGCGGAATGAGATTGACTGATTGAGATTGTTGTTGTTGGACAGTCGATTCTCTGTTTTCGTATTTTCTAAGAAGGTGGAATGGGATTGAGATTGTTTGTGTTAGGATTTTACTCGATCTATGATGGTGCATATTGATCGATTAGTTAGAGCTTTTGACTGTAGTATGTTAAAGCTTTTTATGGAGGCTATGATGACAAAAACATTTCTCGATCCTGATGTTATTGTAAAGATCAATTGCAGGTATACGATGCTTCTGCATATGTATACTTTCGTGATGACTGCATTTATGCGTGTCTGAGCCTCTATTATCTTACAATTTATTGTAATTATTGCATATTCTTTGGGTAATTTGAAGTAGTGTAGGATGAAATGTAAATTACGTCTTGCAGAAACTTAATCTCTGCAGTGTTGGTGTGCCATGCTTTCCTCGTGAAAATTTAATGATTTTGTTTGTTAGTAACTATGTAAGCCTTGTCTATGTTATGTGCTTGGATCAAGGCAATGATGAGATTATGCTTTTGGATGTTTATCTATTTGCAATCTCGGATTTCTACCAGTTGTTGCTGTTATTTGGCTTGTCCTGTCTAGGTGATTATAATTTTTGCATATATCCATTAGCTAATTTTCTTATGTGGGTGTGATTTAGCGCAATTGTGCTGCAATTTAAAGTATTTTTAAGATGAAATGTGATGATGCTATATCTTTGATGTGTACCGTGATTCCTGATGAGAATTCGATGATTTTATTTGTTAGTAACTATTTAGTCTTGCCTATGTTGCGTACTTGAATCAAAAAAATGATGAGATTCTGTTTTTGGATGTTTAGGACAAATCGGATATGCTCTAGTTCCCATGGTTGCCAGGGGAATAATGTTGGGTGCTGACCAGCCCGTGATCTTGCACATGCTCGACATTGCTCCTGCTGCTGAGGCATTGAACGGAGTGAAGATGGAGCTTGTGGACGCTGCATTCCCACTCCTCAAAGGTTAGTGATCTGCGGTCCTGTTACATTCAATATCAGTGTTATCCAGTGGGAACTTTAGATGATATTAATGTTTTTTTTGTCATTTAGGTGTTGTTGCTACTACCGATGTTGTTGAGGCGTGCAAAGGTGTAAATGTTGCTGTCATGGTTGGCGGTTTCCCCAGGAAAGAAGGCATGGAGAGGAAGGATGTGATGTCTAAGAATGTTTCCATCTACAAGTCCCAAGCTTCTGCACTTGAGCAATATGCTGCCCCCAACTGCAAGGTTTGTGGTTTCTTTTGCTGCTCTATACTGTTAATGTTTCTTGAATAGAACTTCTCAGGCAAATAGGCATGCGAGGATAGTATGGCATGTTTTGATTGTTTTTTTTTTTTCGAAATATTTCAGTTGGTATGACAAGTACTAAATTGTGTTGGCTAATAAGTGTAGATATCCGCTGATAATCTCTCTTTCACTGTGGAATTCCTTGTGATCTTCACCTTGTTTGAATGGTGCTTGGCTTTTTTTTTCTTTCTTTTTTTCTTTTTTTTTTATGGGTTCTTTTCAAGTGTTTGGTCATTAATCGTAAGGAGATAAGTCTCTCCATTACCTGCAGTCCAATATTTTAGCTCTGGAGTTCTCATTCGCTTCTGTTCATATGAGATGACTTGTAAGCTCCGAAGGATACTAATATACTATGATGATTCAAACCTTAGACACTAGACTTTTGATCTTAAATTTTGACATAGAAACCTTCAAGGCTCGGATAGTCAAACCTTTTGTAAATTACGAGGTAGTCTTACTCATGTCTTGTTAGTGAAGTCCGTAATGGTGGAAAAGATGTTTACATATTGTAATGTATTTTCATTGAATTCCCCAATTACCGCCATCCACATAGTCATATAAAGTGAAACAAAAAGGAGTTACATGGTTTGCTGTCCCCAATTTGTATTTTGTTACTACGGTAATGTTTTCCAACCTTTAAATGGCAACCTGTTCATTCTTGGACGATTTATGTATGTATTGTCTCTCTTAAGCAATTGCCCCCTTTTTACAGGTTTTGGTTGTAGCCAACCCTGCCAACACCAATGCATTGATCCTGAAGGAGTTTGCCCCATCGATCCCTGAAAAGAACATTACTTGTCTGACAAGGCTAGACCACAACAGGGCTCTTGGTCAAGTCTCAGAGAGATTGAATGTTCAGGTGTCTGACGTTAAGAATGTCACCATCTGGGGCAACCACTCATCTTCACAGTACCCTGATGTCAACCATGCAACCGTGAACACACCAAGTGGCGAGAAGCCTGTGCGTGAGCTTGTTGCTGACGATGCATGGTGAGTTGAATTCAGAATTTGTGCTGTAGTGTAGCTCTACAATTCCCGTAATGTGACGTTGGTGGCTAACTCGTGTTTTGGCAGGTTGAACGGCGAGTTCATTTCTACTGTGCAACAGCGTGGAGCTGCAATCATCAAGGCTAGGAAGCTTTCCAGTGCACTGTCTGCCGCCAGTTCTGCTTGTGATCACATCCGTGATTGGGTACTAGGAACCCCTGAGGTTGGTGTTAAATCTTTGGCCTCACCTTCATAGCATACATCATTGCAGTTTTCCGCCTTCTATCCTCCCTCTTTCTTATGTGCTGTACTGTTTATAGGACCTTCTATAATATACTCGATTATTTATTGCAGGGCACTTGGGTGTCTATGGGTGTATACTCTGATGGATCTTACAATGTACCTGCTGGAATCATCTACTCATTCCCAGTGACCTGCAAGGACGGAGAATGGAAAATTGTTCAAGGTAATAGTTGGATGATGTTTACGAGTGGATTGTTTTGTTTGGGTCGTGCCTCGTTATCGGTCAGTCAGTTGATGATCTTTCCATTATATGAATAATGTTTTTTTGTTGCGTTTCTTAATAGGTCTCCCCATTGACGAGCTCTCAAGGCAGAAGATGGATGCAACTGCAGCTGAGCTTGTTGAGGAGAAGGCTTTGGCTTACTCATGCTTGACTTAAATGTCTTGTTCCCAGTGTTTCAAGTTTCTCCGTATATCGCTTCAGTAGCTGTAATAGCTAAAGTTTTGCAATAAGCCATGTTACGAGACAATTTGAGCTGGTTCGCCTTGTGGCGGAAAAGTGAATTTTACCCTTGTAATTCTGAGACTGATTCTATGCAAACTTTTACCAAGTTCATAGAACGGAGAAAATTTGCACAGAAGATTTTATTTCTCCTTGGATTTCGCTTACATTACACGCACTTCACTGGAAGAAGTGCTTGTCTTTATATTGATTTGTGTTGTTTAGCTGCGCTGCAAAAACAAGACCGACGGTCAGTTGGCAGTTGCCAGTGTAGCTTAACAGTTCACAGGTCATAAAGGAGCTGCCGAGCCTGGAGTTCCGGCCTATGGGCTGGATGATGAACTACCATGTCAATATCTGGGCTTTGGCTAATATTAATCGTCATCTGAAGATCTCCATATATGGGCATTCAGTGTCGAGTCAAGTGGTGCGGTGTGGTGCACTAAAGGTGCCTATCACTGACTCGTCCGTCATTGCATTCGTCGATGAGCAATGAACAAGAAGAATCTACCGAGTCAATAGCTCTCGCTCTCGCAAAGAATTGATTATTCTCATCTGCGACTCTTTCTTTATATTCTCATTCTACTCCACTAGGGTACTATGTTTCTTAGACGTTGCATTCAACGACTAATGACAACTTAGAAGGATATCATATCACGCACATGACATATTGTCGCATCCATTGCGATCGTTGTTAGATCCCATCGAATTGAAAGCTCGATCGAGAAAATTCAGCTATAATAACGGAATATCGAATACCGAGTCTAAATCCTTGCTGTGTCCTTCATATAGAACGAATCGGGGTCCCTAAATTTGAGAGTTGCTTAATCGCATTGTGTATGTACCATGCTTGCTTGGACGCCGTCTACAGTGATTGTTTCTTGAGTAATTGATGTACTTACTTTTCAATGACGATACGCGTATCTTATGTTTTCTGTTTTCTTGCTGTACACATGTTTCTGTACTGTACCATGCATGCTCTGTCAAAAAAAAAAAAAAATTAAATAAATACCATGCATACTGATCAATCTATGGAAACTTTTTTGATGTCAACTAGACTACTACTCTACTACTATACTCTCGCGATATGTATAGTGCACGTTACCTTACCATTTTGTCTCGATTTAAAATTCACATGGAATTTGAAACTCTCTCGAACGACAATTACTTAGAGAGTTGAATCTTAAACATTAGCCAAGTGAATACTGTTAAAACTTGGATTCTCATGTATAAACAACTTGTTCCAACTTCCAACCACATTTGTTCGAGTAGCTAGCTCATAATAAAGTCATGAATTTCAACTTACTAATATACGATTAGTTGATTATGTTGAAGTGTAAAACCATTGTGGATGCTATAACCATCAGTCTAAACTTTTGCCTCAGTTGATTTCTAACATGGTATCAAAGCCTCAGCGATCCTGAGGTCTCGAGTTCGAATCCTGGTAGCCCCCTCCTTTGTTGTGTTGGAGCCTTAATAAAAAGAGCTTAGTTTAAGTGTTGTGTTTGTGGGCCAGTGAATTACCCACGCTTCATGCCTAAGTGAGCCTTTGCGTGAGGGGGCGTGTTGAAGTATAAAAACCATTGTGGATGTTCTAACCATCAGTCTAGACTTTTGGTTCAGTTGGTTTCTAACAGATTATACATAAACTTTGTACATTCATCTCAAATTTAATGTCACAATTATATTAGTAATACTTAACCATACACATATCTTGTCATCTTACACAAGGTTTTGTCGGACTATATGTACCTCACAAATATCACAACAACATGAATATATAAAATTGGTCATAATTGGATGTGCAATTTGTGATTAAACTTGGTAGACCACTCATGATTAAACTAGTTAATCAACAAATTAGACAAAACAAGGCGGCTTTAGATACATGGATGATACCATACAAAATTAAGGTTTAATTTCTACTATAGTGTCCTTCAAAAAAAAAAAAAAAACAAATTCTCCTATAGTTATATGTACATGCATACACGTGATATTTACTTGTCTTTTCCCTTATCTTATGCTAACAAATTAAAATCGTGCTCTCTATAAAGGGAAAACGAGGGTTCCTCACTTCGTTGCGCTTAGTATGTGAGTGGGTCCATAGTCAAATTTGGAAACCGAAAATTGAAATTGCATCGACTTTATTTGACCCCTTCATTTCGTCACTAATTGGCTTGATTGAGCCTTGAGTACGTTCTTTTGGAAGTCGAATGTTGAGGTCTTTGTCGTAATAACTTGAAATCGATTCTGTTAAAAGCTCGATCAACTCGTATATTGAGGTTAAGTAGTTGATCAGAGTGATGAGCGTCATGACGACGCTCTATAAAAAACTTTGTACGAACATATATATGTTTCATCGGAGATTTGTAGCAATAAAATCGGCTTTCTTGAAGACATAAAATTAAATCGTTTCACCTCGAGTCGTACGTCATGATATCTTAACACATCATGCATGTTAGAGGTTTTCAAATGATATAGCCATATAGGAAGTTAATAGTGGGACATAGGGACCGAAAGTGTTGATGAGTACGTGTATGTATGGACTAATTCCAATCAGTTTCATTCATCACTGACTTGGTTTTAGTATATACGGAGTATTAGTTCAAGTTCATTAATTTTATAGGCATTTGATCAATAATTATAAATGAAATTTTGACCAGGCTTTCATGTGTACACATTAATATGCAAACCTAGTCCATGCACAATTAGTTGTAATCTACTAGTTTCAACATCAAAGATACTTTCAATGCTTCCGTAATCAGGACGAAAGAGTAACTACTAACAACTAGTTTTCTTTAAGGGTTAATTTACATGGTACCCTCGTGTTTTGCTGATTTTCACGTGGTACCCAATGTTTTGCAAAATTGTACAAAATACCCTTTAGATTTGACTGTTTGCACACAGTACCCAAAACTTAACCCTCTCACTAACACCGTCAACTTTTATTTTTGAAAAAATAGGGTTAATTCACGTGGTACCCTCGTGTTTTTGCCGATTTGCACGTGGTACCCAGTGTTACAAACTTGTACCAAATCTCCTGAAAATTTGACAGTTTTTACATAATACCCTTACCTTTAAAATTTCGTTAACGCCGTTTAAAAGTTTGTTTCAATGGAGAAGGAAAAAATGGTGGTTATGGTGTTTATTATGGGTGTAAATGATGACAGTGGTGGAAAGGGATGAAGATGTTGATGACGGTGGTGGTAAAAATTGAATATGGTGATGATGAAGGTGGTAGGGGGAACATCGAGATGTTGAAGGAGAAAATCAAGGTTGTTTTTTCCCAATTAACAGCGTTCGAGGAATTTAAAGATAAGGGTGGCTACCATGTAAAAACAGTCAAATCTTAACGGTAGTTGCTACAAATTTACAAAAACATTGGGTACCACATGCAAATCGGTTAAACACGAGGGTGCCACGTGAATTAACCCTATTTTAAAAAAAAAAGTTGACGGTGTTAGTGGAAGGGTTAAGTTTAGGGTACCGTGTGCAAGCAGTCAAATCTCGAGGGTATTTTGTACAAAGTTGCAAAACATTGGGTACCACATACAAATCGGCAAAGCACAAGGGTACCACGTGAATTAACCCATTCTTTAAATTATTAATTACCAAAGTGTCTCTAGTAACTTTTTAACCATCTAGCTAGCTTATTAAGACTGTTCAACCATTTGCGGGATGAAAATTTCGATGATCTAGTCTCTATGTACTGCTTATATTTCATTTAATTATTTATGTTGGGGCGGGTTTTGTGAGGGGAACCTAATCTCAACGTAAGCAATTGAATGAAACGAAGGGAGTAGATAATTTTAAAATACTTATACTATCAGACTAAATAGAATGGTAATAAAAAAAATTCACGCTATATAAAGTATCTCTAACGAACAAATATGGATAGATAACAACTAATCGCTAAAGTAAGAGAGAGATGTGATAAGTTGATAAATACGCAAGCATGCAAAATAAAATTAACGCTCTTTAAAGAAAGGGCTGAATTGATTCACACAAGGCAAACTTAATTCATATTTCTAAGGGGTTATTTGTCGCAATATCAATTGCGTTCATCATCAAGAGCTTCTGAAATTTATATTTAAAAATTAAATTTACCCCTAAATCATTGTGATAATTCATATTTTGGCATTTTAGTTTGGAGTATTATTTCACATGCTGATCAAATCCTATTTCGCGTATACAAATTAAACAAACTTAATTTGTGTCGGTGTTAACTTTATTTTGAGCTTAGCTTGCATTGTTCTAATCATCTTTCATCATCATCATTATACATTTTTTTTATAATCACCACCTTAATCAGACAGATGAGGCTGCCACTTTAATTGGCTTAGCGAATAAATAAACTATTGATCATAATTACTATACTCGCACAATTGGACTATATAATCCCTTAAAATCCTTAAAGTGCCCTCCACTATGCAACGGTCAAAAATGTGTAGCTCAAGCCACTTTAGAGAAAATTCAACTACCAAATTCTTCATGCATATCCTTCTCTAGCTTATTACTACTTTACATAGTAACTACTCCAATTCAAATATAGATTTTTACCATAGGAAATCAAAGAAATCAAAATCTACATCGAAGACATTTGATTAACTCAATTCAATAACTGATGAATTAGCTAGTACGTAAAGTCGTTAAAAGTAATGTTGTTTACACCTTCTCAAACGAAATAATGTAAAAAGAACGATGAGTTACATTTACGAGTATGTACTAGTACTCTTCTAACAAATTTCTTAGTCCGCCGCAGTCTTTAATTATATGCATACAATTATGAAATTATGATGAATTTTATCCAGCAAAAAAGTCTCAAAATTCAGGCAATTCAGGAGCCCCACCAGCTCTGACAAAAACATCTAACCAATAATCCACGCTGCCCTCTTCATGTACTATCGGACCATTGTTATAGTTATTCTCAGTGTACATCGACGACGACGACTGTTGAAGTTGTAATTGTTCGTCTTCGATAATATCCGAAAAAATGAAATCCATACTCACATCATCGTAAGAATATTCTTGTACCGACCAAAATGTGTCATCAATAATCGGTAGCTCATCCAATTCCAACTCCTTAATGTCATCACATTTTTGTGTCTTCTTAGGCACGTCTTCCACACTTGAAACCTCGGTAAGTGAAGAAAAATCGTCACTAGAGTAAGATTGTTGAGACGAATTTGGCACTTGATCGGATATCGTCGTCCCAGTAGTAATTTCAGAGAAATTATTTGCACTGTTTGTAGTAGAGTTAGACGTAGTCATAAGAATATTATTGTTATTATTGGCAATGTCGTCACAATGTTGTTTGCTAGTCACTTTGCCTTGTAACTTTGGTAGTGTCGTTTGATGTTGCTTGTTCATCAACCTTTTCTTCAAGTGGGTGTGCCACACGTTTTTAATCTCGTTATCCGTTCGCCCTGGAAGTCTTGATGCTATTGCTGACCACCTATTAATTAAAATGAAAACATATTGTTAGCGAATTCAAAATTACAATAATTTTTAGATTAATTTTCGATTAATTCAAATGATAATAATTGAGTAAGTACTAAGTAATAATGCTGACCTATTTCCCATCATTTCATGGAGTTGTATAATAGTGTCCTCTTCTTCCTTTGAGAAGTTACCCCTCTTGATATCTGGCCTCAAATAGTTAATCCAGCGTAATCTACAACTCTTCCCACATCTCAATAAACCTGTACAAAAAAAGTCCCTTCCAATGTAAGAAAATCGTGGTCTGACGAGAATTTCGCTAATTAGAAGGTTCAGATGTATGCAACCAGTATACAGGTCGAAACACGAGAATTATATATAGAACTTTTACCTGCTTGCTTAGGGAGGGCACGCCAATTACTATGACCATGTTGTTGAATAAAAGAGACCAAGATTTGATCTTCTTCAGAGGTCCAAGGTCCTCTCTTTAGACCAACCTTGTCACAGCATGGAGCTCTTCCCATCTTCTTTAGATGATCTTACACACACTACTATATAAGAGAGTACAGTGTTTGTTTACGTGCAACAATCACGCCTTAGTTCCAAAATAATTTGCGCCGTATTTATATATGTAAGCTGAAATATCTTTGTGTATGTTCGCAGTTTTCGCTCACACTTTCTGTCTCTTTGCTCTTTGGGGTTCAATATATAACATGCGAAGTGGTGATGAGAGAAAACTTTGGTGTAATTTGAGGAGGTATTGGGTGTATATATACGTGTGGAAAATGGGACAACTATATAAGATAAAAAAAACGTTGTTTAATTTTGAATAATCCAAAGTCTTCATTACTATATGTAAAGTTGGGTTGTGTATATTTAATATTAAGCAAAATGTATATCGATCACATTGTTTCAAAGTAGCATTTTGCAGCTTCTTGGAAACACCTCTCACTCTCAATCACTGTCTCCGCCCGTAACTTTTAATTATCTTATTCTTATGCATGTAATCTAACTAGTCTTATGTTAATTGCCGACACTATATAACATGACTATATAACATATGTCTATAACTCTATATATTTAGAACAAAATGATGATTGTCTTGATATAGGTAAAAGATGGACTACCAAATTTCACTACTATGTCATTTGTACTTTGTTGGTAAATTGTGCATGTTGAAGTAATGACAAATTTAAGATTGTTTATATTGGTTAGATTTTTTTCGAAAACATGCAAATATTGTAATCTATAAGCAAAAGAAATAATAATATCGTACATTAAAATGACCGTGGAATTTCGAGCATAATTATTGTGACGACCTTGTGAGGATTGTCGTCCTTTACCATCAGAAGATAAATTGAGTTTTTTAATGACCATGATCAAAATCAACATTCTATAATAACTAATTAGGTCTTTTAATAATTAAAATTGGAATTATTTCTCATCATCAAAAGGCTAATTGGTTACTGATTACTGTAGACACTAACAACATCATGGGGGGTGAGGAAATGTCCAAAAGAAACCCAAAATGCATGAATATATTTTTAATGACTCAGATCAAAGAAGCAGGACTTGCATGCTGCGATTATTAGTGGTATATTATAATTATTTCTTATAAAACTAATTAAGCAAAGTTAAAGAAGGTCCAACGAAGAAAGGGGACATTGCATCATTATTATGTAAGCTTTATAACTAATTCCTTAAAAATAAAAAGCTTTATGACTAAAGTACTACTAGTGTATACAGAAGAAAATATTCATGCAATCAAACTATTCACATTTGTATACTCCGTATATTCATTTCGTAACAATGTAAACCTGACTTAATTTTATTACCACATACTCGGTATATATTAGCCAAATTCATTGTATCGATAATCTATACCTCTCAGGAAGTCAGGAGTATTCATAATAATAATAAAATGTTATTTTTTTTCTCCAATAATACGGTGGCTCGTAAAATTTTCTAGGTGACATGTTTGAGATCGAGTAAAAAAGAGTGTAGTTGTCCTCATATTTTATGGTGCTAGTAAATTCCTCAACTTGCCATAATAAGTAGGCCAATAGATGATTGAATCTTTCTTTTTTCATTAATATAATATAACTATTAAAATGGGGATGGCGATTATTCTTGCCAGGAATTGACCGAATTATTGGAGTGCTGACAAAAAAAGAAAACATTTCGTTGGTCAAAAATGAGTACTAAAATGACTGGAAGCCATGAATAGGGATCAAGTAGCAAAACCTCAAGGAAGTTACCTGTTACACGCCGTACCACGTACCCGTTTATATTAGGACACGGGTGGGCAATAATGTATGATCCATGAAACTATAACTTGATAGGTTACGAGAATTATTAGTATCTCGTAAAAAAAATAAAAAAAATTCGGTATAGTTTAATTTTACGCTGATAATGTAGTATACTCTTATGACACAAAAATAATGACAATAATTATTAATTAAGTGTATGTACAGAGTATCAAATCTCGATATCTTGCCCATCTACGCCACTACTACTTGAACTCAAATCTTAGGCACACTTGAAAGGTTTTATTTATTACATGCATTAGACAAAGAGGTGCGAGATTTCAAACTATATTTGACAAATATCGTAGAATAAATTACAGTCAAATATGCAGCATTATATTCATTAGTTAAAGCAAATTGATAGAGGTCTATAGTTTAGACACAATTAATTTGTCTAAAATGTAAAATTGAGCTAGTAGTAGTAAAATTGAGATCGGAATAGTAAAATTAATTGTAGTAAAAAATTCAGGTAGTAAAATTAATTGTGTGAGTAGTAAAATTTTGATAGTGTAGTAAAATTATTACGGATTGTAGACACTTTTGCGTGTCTACACTTTAGACCTCTAGCATTGTACTTAGTTAAATTCTAATTAGCTAAAAAATTGTATAGGTTATAACATAGTTATAAAAACTACTCCGATCCGTATATGGTTATAAAAAGTTTCACAAAATAGTTAACGATTTATAATTTACCACATACGGAGTACATGCATAATTATTGCATATGCTCTCGAGTTTCTTTGTGCAGTGCATATATAAAAGCAGCCTGCAGCCATGCACGATGACTTTATTTGCTTACGCCATGATTTTCAACACATTTGCTCTATTTTGCGTTTTTTTTTTTTTTTTTGCCTTTTTCATCATTTGGATGTTTATAATCAAAACTTTAGTGATCCAAACGTACAAGTCAAAAATGATCAATGTGAACAACATGACACTTTATCTTTAAGTGTTCCTTTAATTTATTTTACAAATAACAATGCCATAAGTTTAATTTAATTCAATTTAATTTTTTTATTTTTTTATTTTTATATATCCTACAATAGTACAATATATATAAGGAGTAACTTGTACACTCTCTATTTCTTTTATGATCCTTTATTTGTCTCAAACAAACTAATACAAAAACTATAGATCAGACAGAAAAAAAAGGACTATGAACTTATGGACGGCTCATAGATGGGACAAATTGGAATTAAATGTTTGAAATGTTACCGTGTGGTAAATCATATCCAGTGAATGCTAAATTGTAATAATCAAAAATTGAATATAATGATTTTTTTTACAACGTCTAAATTTAATGCTTGGTTGTTAACGGTAAAGAAATTGAATTTAATTCTATTACATCAGTGTAGAAAGTATCTCACTTCGAAAGTTAAACCTAGCTACTTAATCCGTTAGTAAAGCGAAAGTTCTACGTTGTCAATACCAAAATTTTCTAAGAACCTCAAATATGTAAATTGTAGAATCTTAGGAATTATGATTTCTCGTGACTTTCCAACCAAGTGTATCAAAACTAAAAGGACAATTGTGACGAGAAAGCTTGGCTTAACAAGGAGCGAATCGGGTGGTGCTGGAATCCGATTGTTTACAATTGGTCAACGTTCTAAAATCAGGAAACTTTTCTTCTAGCTATTTTTGTCTTATAGTTCTTGATGTTTTTAATTTTTCCCGTAGGTTTGAGTCTTGTGTCTTTAGTCATATTAAAAGGACTGGTAACAAAGTAGCACATCTTATAGCTCACCTGAACCCGATCGATTATTCGACAAGGGTGTGGGTTGAAAGTGGGCCGTCCAATGTTGTTGATTTGGTGGCCGCGGATTTCATATCCGCGGATACTTGAGGTATTAATACAGTGATTCTTAAAAAAAAAAAAAAAAAAAAAAAACTTTGAAGTACAGTGAAAGAAGTGTGGTAAATTTGAGTCAAAGAATCAATTCTATTTACTATAAAGAAAATGTGCAGAATAACTAATGAAGAGAATTTGATGACCGTTTGATTTCTCTTAATTAATTGTCAAAATTGCTTTTGTTTCTCCACGTTCACACATGAATTATCAACTTTAAAGTAGCGATGAACAACTTTTATTTTTACCAAAAATATATGTTTTATCTTTTACAATTATAGTTGTAGCAAAAAAAGAAAAACAAGGATACTCCGTACAATATATTACAAATTAAATACAAAGTCTTCATTTTTGTCTCGTTTAAAACCCCGGTTAGAAAAACCATTGAGTTGTATACTTAGGATCTACTTTTTAGATTTTATTGCTTTTTGAAATTGCCAAGCATTTCATGAACATAATAAACTAAATAAATTATACAATTTTCCCACAAAAATAAAAAGGAGAAACTAATCCCGGATTTTTTTAACAAAATTTGACAAAACTTTTGAAGAAACACGGGTCATTAAATAGTACGATGGATGTACAACTTGTTTATATTACCATTGACAATTAAGAGGAGAACAACCTATCTTTTTGACAACAAAAGTTGTTTATGACTTAATTATTGTACTAGTATTAGTTAAAGTATCTTATCCATTATAAATAAAGTGATTAGGTAAATTACTTTTCTTCTTAATGAGTAAAAAACAAACTCTTTTTCTTCGTGCATTTCAAAGAAATTTGTCAAAAATTTAACAATGTAGCTAAAAAAACGACGAATAAGTGAGAACGAGGCAATATTATAACACAAATCTTTACTAACTTTTGGGTTCACTTCACCTGCACCATGTCTTTGCCTTTGACTCGGTTCTTTTATTCGTGCGCGTCTAACTTTTGGTTCAAGAGTTTGATCAAATGGTCTAACTTGCTATGGCTTCAGATTAACTTCGGAGTACTTGTGTTCAATCATTGTGACGATTACGTGACATAGCAATCAATGTCGACTAGCGCAGCCGATAAGGTTGTTTACGACTGAGATAATCAAACTCCCGACACCTATGTGACGATATGCATTGCACGTTCCTTAATTTATCAATAGCAAACCGACAAGCGCTTAGTTTTCACTTGTGGTTTGCGTTATTATCTTTCGATCTCTTGCTAGTCTTACTTGTACATTTCCTACGCAAGTACGCAGCATTTGATATACCAGGAAATATCAACTAACTCATTTGGTAAGGCCGTAAAGATAACACATTCATGATTAGGGATCGGAATTCCACATTGGAAGTGTTTCCCTCTAAGCTGGCAGTTCCTAGTTCTTCGATGGCTGGTCGATGTCAACCATGCAGAACTTCAGAAGTAGAATAAAATCTTAAACGATCAAAAGAACTTAAAAGTCCGCCACACGATTTGACAGTAACACAGAAAGGAAGAAAACCAGCAATTTGCAGGCGCATTCACACCAGAGAAGCGTAACCAAAAATCAAAGCTCAGTAACAAGGGATAAGGCAGCATCAGCAATTTAGCATTCTAGCTTGTAGTGGCGCAAATATAACAACGAAAGAAAACGCGTCGCTAAACTTCAACGGCAGAGCACCGGAGGATGATGTTTGAATAAGGAATGTCAATGGCTGTGTCAAAATCTAAGAATACAGATAAAAAGACAGATCTCAGGTCGAACATCATGCCAGAAAGCAGCCATTTAGCATTCACCTGTCCACATCTTTCAGCTTCATCACTACACTGGATATCTCAGAACCATACAGCTTATTCAAAGGACCAAAACTCGAACTATACTAAAACAACAGCCTGGTACGCAGCCACCCTAACAACATAAATCAAACACGAAGATGACAGATGGACTGACCCATGGCTCCATGAGTCATCAACTGATCACGATTTGTCCACCGTATTTCCAAAAGGGAGAGCACGTTTATGCATTTCTCCAATGTATTCGACACACTACCTTTTCTGAGGCAATGGGATGTGAGACTCATAGACCAATAGAACCTAAGGCATACTCCTCCCTTACTGTCACTTACTAGGAAAATCAGTTAAAGATGCAGTAATCAACTAGACAATGATATGTGACATGCTGACATCCAAAAATCACTTCTATCACATCTATGTCAAACAAATCAATACAAGAACGCACATATGTTTTCGAATGATCAGTGAGTACTTAGATTCAACATTGCTCATTCCAAATTATATGGTATGGTCATCATCGTGCTGTCAGCAAACCATAAGCATATTGATCAACAAAGAGAATCCATTTCCATTGGATAGGAAGCAAGAATAAATAATAGGTTACATAAACATAAACATCCTAACTATTTTACGGCTATGCTACATAAACATACATCCTAACTATCTATGATCCCCTTCTAATGATACTTACATTGAATTTGTTACAGTGTTACTGTCTGGTGTATCAAGGACCCTGATCCTTTCCCATCTTAAGAAGCCAATCTTGCTTTCTTCGGTTTGCCCCTAAACAAAAAATTTCATCACCGGGTTGCAGTACAAAATCAGTCATCACGTGATTGTATCAGATTTAAACATAGTAAGACAACAAGCTTAGCTATTCAGGCATAAAAAGAAACAGGTAATGTGACTTACTGTCCGTTTGCAGGCAAGCCTCCACCCTTTGATCGCCCAGAACCAAAATCTGAGGTACAGATTAAAATGATAAGAATGACATGAGATCATTTTCACCAAATAAATAAAAAAGAAATTCATAAAAATTAGGTGAAAGCTCACCATCACGTCCACCCGTGTTCTCTTCAACCTGAACAAAGTAAAGTGAGAACAATACGGTTGAAAATCTCTAATTGCAGTTAAAAAAAAGGAGAAAGCGAGAGGGTGTTCACAACAATTTCACAACCAAGGATCAGCAGGGTGCTATTATTTAAAGATGCATATACATGTGAATATATGATAAGACATGCGTATAACTCATAAGATAAAAAGGAAATTGCAATTCTAATTTGAAGCAATACCCACAGCTCGAATGGCGCAATGCGACAGGAGATAGGACAAGAAAACTCCAAAACAGGAACGCTGGGTCATTTTCACATAGGTGGAAAGAAAGAGAAAGACGCTTGGCCATTACAGTCAATATCTAAACAAACCAAAACTATACTGTTAAAAGTGTTGCCCATAAATTTTTATCCCTCCTTCACTTTCTCTCTCCCAGCTAAACCAACCCAACCTGAGACTGTCAGCAACTGCCGAGTGCGGACCCCCTTGCTGACTTCACCACTCCCATTGCAGCCTTACCCGATAAAACTACCCAAGCACCACCACTTACCAAATCAACCAAAAAGAAATTTAGACCAAACGCAACTTCGACTAAGTGAAAAGTTCTGTTTCAGGCAACTGTGAAGTTAAGCTTCACAAATGCATTTGGTGTTGGTCTAAGCTAGACTTCATAATTTTGATTGCCATTGGTAATTCTTCTCAACTATCATTGTTACATTCACCCTAACTTCAACAGTTACCAAATTGACTTTGTCATCTCGCAAGTTGCAAAAGGCAACCCAAAAATTGAAGCTTGCATTTACAATGCTGAAAAACAAAATTGAGAACATAAAAAATAGTGAAACTAATTTTCTTGTGAGAGGTTTGGGGTCTTAATGGAAAAGCCAGAGAGAAGACAAGGATGTAGATGAGGGAGAAAAGGGAAACTGAAGGACAGGATAGGAGATAAATTCTGAAGAAAAAAACAGGGTGGTGGTTCGTGGTTGCTTGAGGGTGGTATGGAAGGAAGAGTTATGGGTCACGTTGGAGTACACACAATTTCCATGGCAGGAATAGCAGAGGACAGATAAAATAGGGCTGTGAGTTGTGACGCAGGAGAAGTGAAATTGGAGTGATGGTGATTGGTGAAGGATTTGCTTGAGTAGTGGTATGGAAGAAAGAGTAAAGGGGGAAGTTGGAGTATACACAAAAAATTTGGTCTTTGTGCTGAAAGAAACGTAAACAATTACTGTAACAGAGGGAGTAGGAGTGTCACATGTTATGATTTATGAATAATCGGCCAACAAGTCAGTAGCACATGTTATCAAACATCCTTTCAAAGCCGGCTTATTCCGAAACAGCCAACATAAAGACCTAGCCATATAAAGTAAAAACCTTCCTTAACCTCATCCTCAAAGAGGCTCAAAGACAAACCTAAACCATCTAGAAGATTGCATATCACCGACATCACATGTACTTAAAGCTGGGAGGGGTGGAGTCAAGGGTATTATAACAAGCACAGGCTTAACATGTACTTACAGCAGGAGAGGTGATAGAAGACAGAGAGAATATTCTATCCTTGGGCTGAAACTTCCTGGGCCTCTTCAAACTGCAGCCAAAGTGATAAGTATTAGTATATGAATAATATATATACACACATATGGAAATACAAGCACACAAACAATAGTTTTGGGGGCCCAACTCACCCCCGGGCTACGCATGTATATTACATACAGCTCAATTATCATAATTTACTATGGACACTATTGGAGTGCCTGTGATGGATATGAGAGGCTAATTCCCGAGTGTGTAAGAGTGCTTTATGCCACCTCTCCGGCATACGTCTACCTCGTGATGCTAATGTGTGTTTTGGCTGATTTGGGGCACTTATCATAGGATGTTAGCTCTAAACTTTAGCCAAAACACATTAGGAACCCTACGAGCTCCCATAAAAATTCGAGCACTTTGTGAAAACCGTGGATTAGATACTTCAATTTTGGACACTTTCACCATTTTCTTTTGAAAGTAGCCAAATGTTCTCAAAACATTTCCATGGACAGAAAGTGTTCTTGTTGGAAATAAGAGCCAATTGCTCGTTTAGGGAAGTACTTGAAGGCCCTGATGCACAACTGCACAAGTCACACGTTGAGGTTAATGTGCGCTTTTTTTTCCGAATTGAGGACTAAACATAGCTTTTTTGCTCTAATATTTTGCTTAAACCCATAAAGTTACCTCTAGGGGTTTCCACAAAATTTTAAGCCGTTTTTGTTCTAAGACCTTTTAAGGCCAAAAAATCGTAGATCATAAACTTCAATTTTCGCCAACTTTCACCACTTTTTTGAAAGTCGCCAAACGTCCTCAAAGTTTACTGCGGACAGCCTTAGAATGCCCTTTTTGGATATGAGCACCGGTTCTTCAGTTAGGGAACTTATTTAAGCTCATTAACACACATCGCGTGTTTAGGCTAGCTTGCATTTTTGGCCAATTTGGAGACCTACAATAGGGTTTTGGCTCTGATATTTTTTCAAAACCCATAATGTTAAACTCTATGGCTTCCACAAAAAATTTGAGCTGTTTTTGCTCACGGGTCACTTTGGACCAAAAACCGTGGATTTATACACTTCAATTTTTGCCAATCTTGACAACTTTTTCTAAAGAAGCCAAAATGCCAAATGTTCTCAAAAAATTACCATGAACAGCCTTGAAGTGCCCATGAGGGGAGGGTGGATTGCTTAAAAAGTTTTTTAAGCCTTTTCAACACACGTTACTTTTGCGGGGAGTGCATATTTTTGGCCGATATTAGGACTTAACATACATTTTAAGCTCTAATAGTTTGCTTAAACCCATAAATTTACCCGTAGGGGCTTCCACAAAAATTTAAGCTGTTTTTGCTCCAGGATCATTTATCGTGGATTACTTCGATTTTGGCCAACTTTCACCACTTTTTGGGAAGTAGCCGGATGTTCTCAAAATTTTGCATTGGTTAACCTTAGAATGGCCTTGTTTAATATGAGTGCCGGTTCTTCTCTTAGGGAAATTCTTTGAGTTCATTCAACGCAAGTCACGCGTTTAGGCTAGCCGGCGTATTTTGCTAATTTAGGGACCTACAATAGCTTTTTGGCTCTAATAATTTCTAAAAACCCATAATATTACCTCTACGGGCTTCCACAAAAATTTGAGCTGTTATTTTTCCGGATGCACTTTGGACCAAAAACCGTGGATTATATACTTCAAATATTGCCAAATTTCACCACTTTTTTCAAAGTACCCAAATATTCTCAAAAAATTACCATGAACAGCCTTGAAGGGCCGTTCTTGGATGTGAAGGCAGTTGGCTCTATTAGGGAAGTTCTTTAAGCCTTTCAGTATATCACAAATTCCGGCTAGTTTCCAATTTTTGGCCGATTTAAGGACTCAACATACGTTATAGGCTCTAATATTTTGCTTAAACCTATAAAATCACCTCTAGGGGCTTGCACAAAAATTCTAGCAGTTTCTACTCCTGGGCCATTTAGGACCAAAAACCATGACGTATACACTTTGATTTTGGCCAACTTTCAACACTTTTTTAAAAGTAGCCAAATGTTCTTAAAACTTTACCATGAACAGCCTTGAAGTGCCCTAGTTGGATATGAGGGTCAGTTCTTCCGTTAGGGAAGTTCTCTAAGCCCCTAGGGGAGACGTCACCCATTTAGGCTAGCGTGCGTTTTTTTGCCAATTTTGGAACCTACCATAGGTTTCTGTCTCTAATATTTTTCTAAAACCCATACTAGAACATCTGGAAGCTTCCACGATAATTTGAGTCGCTTTTGTTCGAGAGCCAATTTGGACAAAAAACTGTGGATTATATACTTCAATTTTGCCCAATTTTAACCACATTTTTTTAAGTAGCCAAATGTTCTCAAAAAATTTCCATGAACAACCTTGAAGGGCCCTTGTTGGATATGAGGCCAATTGCTTAGTATGGGAAGTTCTTTGTCTCGTCAACACAGGTCAACTGTTCAGCCTAGCGTGCGTGTTTTTGCCAATTTCGGGACATAACATAGGTTTTAGGCTCTAATATTTTGCTTAAATCCAATATATAACCTATAGGGAATTCCACAAAATTTGAGTCGCTTTTGTTCCGGGGCCATTTAGGCCAAAAACCGGGCCAAAATGTTGGCCAAGTTTCACCACTAGCCACATGTAATAGACAATAATATAATAAATGTTATTTACCTAGTATCTTGGAATATTGTGTGAGTATTCATGTTCTTATAAAATATTCTCAAGGTTTTGCAATGTTTGGACTAAAATATGGAAAATGGACTTGGGGTTTCAAAGTAGCAAAACAGCAAAAGACTAATGTCTGTCATCTTTATCTAACATCACTAAATCAGTACTCTTCATGCGGTCATGCCGCAATTGAAAAATTAGGCTTTCTGAAATCTGAATCAGTAACACCTTAGGGTCCTAAACGCCAAAGACGATATCCTGAATACAATAATTCACGAATTCATCTCTTTGCCAAGCCCTATGTATCTCAATTGTAAGAAAATTGGCCAAATCCAGTGTATCTCCTTAACATAAAAAAAAAAAAACAGCTTACTACAACCAGAGGATCTTACACTAGATGTCTTTGTGTAAGGAAGACATATAAATTAAGAAAATGATCACTTCATGACTTCACTAATTCTTGTAATCGTCTTTACATAGCCTGTTTTGAAGGACAAACCATTGAAGTTTGTCTCCAGATGAGGCTTGGAAGAGGGTCAATGGGAGTACAGCAACTTAAGAGTAGTGTACCTCTTTGGGCTAGAATCTCGGGTCTAGGGAACATTTGATTGTTATAAGACCTGGCACCCCCATCTTCTAATGATATTACAGAAGATAGCAGGTTATTCTAATGGCCAAAAAAAAATGCTAGCAAATAACATCAGCACTGAACTAGGGTAATAAACTGTTAAAAGGGTCCAAGCAAAACAAAAGAGAAAAAATGGAAAGAAAAGTACTTTGTGGCGGCCTTTGATGAGCTTAAAAACCCTTCAAAACCTTTCAAAACATGCCCAAAATGATTTGAATCTTGCAAATAGCTTGTCTCTAACTCATAAACCTACACAGTACACACATTAGAGTATCAGTAAGAGCTTCAAACCAGCCAACTACACGACAATCCTAACGATTGTGAAAAGGAAGACATCCAATCTCTTCACCTGTTTTTCAATATTTCGGAGCTCATCTTGTAACTTTTGCCTCTTGCTCAAAAGGGTTGCAAGTTTAGCTCCCGGATTAGACGCTTTTTGCCCTATAGTCAATTTTAACCAAGAATTACTTTCTCTGCTACTTTCAAATGCACTATAAATGACATTCACAGTAACATCAACATTGAAATTAACAACCAACTCCCATCCAGCCTGTTAATGAAACTTTCTTTGCCTTTGTCCATAGGTCGGTTGTTCGAGACTTGGTACAACCAACAACAACATCACATCATTGAAAATTAACAAGATACACATGAAAATTCCGAAAATTACCATTGAGTTCCATGGGCAAAGGTACACCTGGCAGTCCACTTCACAACACCAAAATTAGACCTTTCTAATTAGCTTTTAGCCTGTTACAAAGTATTAATAATGTCACAAATCACAAAATTAAGGATTAAAAATAAGGAAATGCTTTCAATTATGATTCCAACCCAACGTTTGTAGGGTCTACTTCACCAGAAAGGCGAAAACAACTAACAAAATTACGATGCTGTAGGGCGAATTATTATGTATACAACAACAACGTCTTTACCCCAGCGCCTCAAAGGCTCCCGCTGTAATAGCGAATTATTATGAATAACTAACTAATAAAATATTCTAGGAAGTGAAATTATATCCTGGGCATTTCCAACATGAAATTTGACAGCATAACACCTTCAAATTTTGAGTAATAACATCCTCTAGAGAACACAAAGATGAAAACTTTTTCAGGAAGTTTGAGTAATTACGGTATAAAGTATGAATCTTTAGCGGGTAAATCACATGTACAAACCAAAATCATACCATATTCATCTGCAAAAGCGAAAAATGAAGAACTACAAGCCGAAAAATACCAAAAATTAGCAATTAAAATTGTGGGTTTTACAGGGTTTGTTGGATGAAATCAAAATTCACATAATTTATATGATTTTTTTTTTTACCATATGGGTAAAGTGTGAAATTAGAGTGGATGAATTGCAAAGTCGGACCAAATTGATATGAATAATTGAGGAGAGAGAGAGAGAGAGATATTTCACCTGCAGTTTCGAAACTCTTCGACAAAAAAAACAGCTTTGTGTGTTTGGTGTTACATCCGCGCCATCGGAGCTTCTTTCTTACGCTGTCTAGGATAATTGGATAATGGTGGTGTACTCTTTTACTTTTTTTTTTTTTTTGGAGTTTTTATACTCACTTAGGTTTAGGTAAATAGTTGGGTTCTTTTCTTTTTTTTCGTCACAAATACAACCTCTCATAGTCGAAATCGGCAATCTTGTCTTGATTAATTCCGAATTTCCGATACTTGAAGTTACCCCATCTAAAAGATCCTCATCTTAGGTTGACGGGGTATGAATAAATGCTAATTTGAAGAAGAGTTCGAGCCTGACATTGTTACGAATCGAAATAAATTGTAAGGATAAATTAAGGATAGTGTTGATATTAATGATAATATCAAGGTTTGTTACACAAAGAAGGGGATTAAGACATTAGAAGCAAGTAGGGAGGGGGACTGACGTTTGAAGCTGGGGATGAGAAATCAGAGATTACAACATTTCAAGATGATTGTATTTCTCCTAAAACTCCTATATTTATAATACTAGTTAAGTAAGTGTGCCTCTTCACAAAAGTAACACCTCCACCAAATGACAAACTAGCTAGTGGGTCATTTTCTTTTCATGATGCGGACTCCAGCTAAGCCCACTCGAAATTGTATTCGTATGAGACATCTTGCGCCACGTGCAATAGGCTCCCAGGAAACAAGCATAAGCACAGTCCGTTGCAAGGCGGGCTCCCCTCGTTTCCAAATCAAGTTATTCTGGCATGCCCGCACAAAGAGCGTGCCCTCACAGTGCCCAAACAAGAGTCAGGCACGTCGCAGCCTATTGCTAGTAATCGATTAGACCCAAGATAATGTGGTTGATCTGAATAAACAATATTAATAAGATTTCGATTGAATATGTTATTACGAATACTGTATGATCTCAAAATGACAAAATTGGATGATCCAAAAAGGCCAAATTTAATTAGCCCGATTTGAAACAAACTTGAAATTGACCGAACTCAAACTAAAAATTCGAACGAAACTCAATTATAATATAACTACCCGAACCTAACCCGAATGATTGTTTAACTACCCGAATAATAATAAAAAAAATTGTTTATTATACTACCTTTTTTTTTTTTTTTTTGAGTGCTATTATACTACCCTGTTGGTAATTTAGTTCTCCTACTTCATAAATTGATCCCCACCTCTCATATTCATATTTTTGTGCTTCCGAGTCACTCACTCTTCCTCGCGGCAAAGCTAAGCAACCATGGCTTTCAGAGGGGTATGCTTTCTTGCACCAATTTATCCATTTTCTATGAATTTTCGTTTTTAATTTAACCTTTGAATTTGTGTCTAAATCTGCATGTTCGATTAGTTTGATCTATATTTCACTTATAATCATAGTATTGTTGGTGTTATATCTGTTCTTTTTTGGGTTACTGTTGGATCTCTAATTAGAAAATCATGTTAACTTGTATAATACACTTCCTATGTGGGTTATTTGAGCACCCTTCAGTTCTTTCTGCTTCATTTTTGTTGTTGTGAATTAGAGATTGATCTTGAAGTTTTGTGGTTGATTTGTAAGTTGGGTTTTTTTGGTTTATGTTGATCTGAATGAGCTCTAGGTTTAACTGTAGAACTTGTAAAGTTACTGAATTTTTTTGGTAATTGTGATGCTAAAGCCTAAGTCTTGAGGTATTTCTGTCAATGTTTATGGGTGTTGAACATATGTGAGATTTCAATTGTTTAGTGTCTTTGAAGTTACCTTCTTTCTGAAGTTTGAATGTTTATCTAGAGAAAGCTAAAGGAAGAGATTAGATTGGAATGAGGAAAATTGAACAGATCCTCATTTTTAGAGGATCATTGGAGTTTCATCCCTTTTCTGTATCTTTTGTTTGATGTTTGTCGTTCTCTGGCCGAGTTGCAACAATTGTTTATCTGGTGACGGATCTCATTTTTGTTTGTAACTCGAAAGATGCAAACTTTTGGGCTTTGAACTGGCTTTGCTGAAACAACATTGCTCATGTTGTCATTTTTAGAGGCTTAATAAGATGTTTGCATTCTGGTTGGTACTTACTTTCTGGATTAGTATCTAGTGTTGAGAAACTAAATAATTGGAATCGGTCATTGGTTTCCAGGGAAATGCTTCATCTGGCATGGGAGTTGCCGAGCACTGCAAAAACACATATATGGAACTTCAAAGGAAGAAGGTTCATCGATATGTGGTGTTCAAGATCGATGAGAAAAAGAAGGAAGTAGTTGTGGAAAAGACTGGAGGACCGGCTGAGAGTTATGATGATTTCCTTGAATCGTTGCCTGAGAATGACTGCCGCTATGCAGTTTATGACTATGACTTTGTGACTGCTGAGAACTGCCAAAAGAGCAAAATATTCTTCTTTGCGTGGTCAGTCCTTCACACTGTTGACATCTTTTATTGAACTTGAATTGCTTGACTTATGTTCTTTTGTTTTGCTTCCGAAACAACCTGCTGATTATATCTTCTATCGGGTGGTTTCTAGCCTTCATTGTCTATGCAATTGTTTTTGGGTTCTAGAAGCTTGCACTGAGGATTTTGATACTTGGGGGCATCCATTCTGTTTCTGTTTGGTTTATGACTGTTAATTCCTGTACAAGACTAGGATTGGCACTAGGGTTTAGATCAATCCTTTTCGAACCGACTACTATAGATTGTGATTTGTCCACTGCTGCTGCTGCTACTTGTCCTCAGAAATCCGTAGAGTCTGGTGTCTCCTCATATGTTCTTCTTGTGGTTTTAGATGTTACTGCAAGGGACATCCGTGTCTATCCTCATAAGCAAATAAATATTTTTTTTTAAAAATCAAAGTAATTATGTTATAACTGAAGAACATGGCAAATAAAGTTCGAAAGTATTTCACAATTAATGTGCGATTAAGGGGGTGCAGTATGCATGTTAAATTTGAAATTGTAATCCTGACTCTTGTGATCTTTTCCATCAAGTTTCAATATACTAGTCCACTTGACAAATGCCAATTTCGATGGCTGTGTTTTGGTCAGGGTTGCATTTGTTCTACTGCACATCTTTTACACAACTTTTTTTTTTGTAACAAACGAAGTTTTCTCAAAAGATTTCCTGGTAGATATTCACTAAAACATTTCCTACTTTGGATAGTGCTTTGTACGATCTTTAATCAATATGTTCCTCACTTCTATCGACATAGGCATATAGCTCCCATTTTGAATAGTGTGCATATGGATTGATTCATTTGTGAGAGATAAAATTCACTAATTCAGGCTTCGGGTTCAAGTTCAACTTCCAAGATGCGTGTTTTTAAATTTAAACACCACAAACATGATTAGCTAGTATGATAGTGCCATACATATGCTAGCAGCTGATCTTTGTATACAATTTATCTTATTAATTTACTTTTCAGGTCTCCATCAGTGTCCAGAATTCGCTCTAAGATGCTATATGCTACATCTAAGGACAGATTCAGGAGGGAGCTTCAAGGAATCCACTACGAGATTCAGGCCACTGACCCTTCTGAGGTGGATCTTGAAGTGCTCCAAGAGCGAGCTAACTGATGAAGCTAACTGCTTTCAAGTGCTCCTAGTAACCCGAATTTAACATTACTGGTTACATATATTGTACGACAAAGATGGATATAGGATTAGTCTGTCATTGAATAACATGATACTTAAGAAGGCTAATTAGTGATTAGGAGCTCTTTCCTTTGTTCTCTTGAGCTCAAGGAGGTTTAGGTTCCCTGTTATGATGCCTCCCAAGTCGAAAAATGTTTCGGATGATCTGTTTGCTCTATATGTATATCTGTATGACTGTATAATCTCTTTGAACTTCATCAAACTATGTATCGTGAAGTTTGTTTTAATTTGTATTATCCGCAAATGATTGAATGTTTTCTGGTGTGATTGGGATTATTCTTTGATACACAACCAGCACAATTTGGTGTACCAATTAATTAGGTATACTTCTTTAGTCATCTACACCTATTATTGGTTCTGTATTGGAAACCCCCAACTCAACTCAGCCAAACATTCTGTAGGTGTTTCATAATTTAAAGTAACTTCTTTTACTGTGTCATTATCAAGTTGAGAATCTTAATTCAAATTAGCTCATGCAGCTGTTTGCAGGATAAAAATAGCAGTTGCGGTACCCCTCGTTCAAAAAAAGAAAAAAACGACGACAATGGATCCAATATGTCATGGTTGATGTACCGACATATCTAAGATATGTATAACATCTTAGTGTTGTCCATGAACACAACATTGTGTTTAATTTAACGTGATAATGCCAGAATTCAAATCCCCACTTCCACGCTGCCCTCTCTGAGGTGAAAGAGGGGATTTGAGGTTTGACATTATGGTTGCCGTTAACGTATCTCTAGATGAAATCTTAAAAACGTGACCAATCCATCATACAAGTGGCTGTTAACATCAAAAATCTATTCAGAAAGTCTCCCCCAGTAAGATCTAGCAAAGTCTTGCAAAAGATTTGTCACACATGAAGCAAATCCAAATCTTGGATGTGGGCAAATAGAAAAATGGCAGTTGGATAAGAAGTTAAGAATATAAGATAAGTATATACTCCTACTGTACTGTAACACAAGAGTAAAGTAAAAACTTGCCTACTGTAAAATTTACAGTGTCCCATAACAGCAATAACTTGCGCTATCACCGGAAATTTAATAGAATTTGGCCACTTTTCTTTCTTTAATGGGTATGACTTTGATGCTAAACTTCACTTGTGTCATTTACTGTCCTTTCCAAAAATAGTTAGATACAAACACCTTCCTTTCTTTTCTGGAATCAGATCTTTCTAGTCTGAGTAGTCTACTTCCTATTTCTGGTTAGATGTGTTTTCTCTCTCTTCTATAAGTTTCTTGTTTGTAGCTTTTGGATGTTCATGATTTTGTGAAGTTTTGCTGCTTATTCTGTTTCTCTTTTGATTATGATGAGCTAGATATTATCAAATTAATCAGGGTTTTGAGTTTTGACATAATTTCCTGCTTAGTGTCACTGTGTTTGACTGATTTCAGGGATTCGGTTGATGGGTCAATGTCTAAATTTCATAATTTTGTGAGATATGATGAAAAGATTGTAACTTTTTTTGAAGGGGTTGACTGAATTTTGGGAGTAGGTTGATGGGTCAATGTCAGAATTTCATAATTTTTTTGTAAGATATGATCAAAAGATTGAATTTTTTTGGAGGGTTTGACTGATTGTTTGGAATCAGATTGTTGGGTTAGTGTTAGATTTTCATATATGATCAAAAGATTGAACATTTTTATCAGCTTGCTTTGTATTGTTGGATGTTGGTTTGTATGATTTTGTTGAGGTTATTGCAAAGTTTGCTTGTTTTGTTATGCTTGCTTGAGCGCTATCCAAGCTAATTCTTCTTGTTGATTTTCCCCTCCTGGACTTTCTCAGCTGTAGATTTAGTCATTGAGGGAGGGGGTTACTCAGATTCGAACTCGGGACAATTCCCTAAAATTCTTCAGCACAGTTCTAGCTAGAGTTGTTTTTTTTTTCAAGGGAGGAGGAGGGCTAGACTTGTTTGGAGTTTTTTTGTGGAGTGAATTGTTAAAGGTCAATACTTTGAGGAATTCTTATGTACTTGTGGAAGGAGTGTTAGATATAAAAAATGGAGAGCAATTGCAAGACTATAGTATGGTTTAGAAGGGATTTAAGGGTGGAAGACAATCCTGCTTTGGCTGCTGCAGCAAGAAATGGCAGTATATTTCCTGTGTACATATGGTGTCCCAAGGAAGAAGGGCAATTTTTCCCTGGGAGAGTTTCAAGGTGGTGGCTGAAACAGTCCCTAGCACACTTGGATCAGTCATTGAGATCTCTTGGTGTCGAACTCTCGTTGATTAAGGGGGAGAGTACCATTGATGTTTTGTTGGATTGTGTGAAAGCTGTTGGCGCGTCTAAGGTGGTGTTCAATCGTCTTTATGGTAATGTTTTGATTCCTTTTCCTTGTTAATTTTCTGCTGCTAGTTCTTCCTGTCTGAGACTCTGAGATGTGTATTTTGTGTTTGATAGCGCTTGACTTGTCTAAGCTTATGGAATGCTACCTTAATTATCTGCTACCAGTCAAATAATTTAGTTAATATGACACTTCTCTAACTATTTCTTTCATTTACTATTATTCTTTGACCCTAATCTTTTAGTTTTAGTATGTCGATTTGTTTTGATATCACCCATAAAACTTGTATTAGTTAACATGCAAGAAGATCTGCATTCTAAATTCAAGAACATATCTGGAAGTCGTAATAATTATACATAACACGATAATACCATCACAGAATGTCATCACCTTTGTACTATTGGCCTGTTGTTTGCTCATTAAAACATGTGTTGTCTTGAAGATCCTGTCTCACTTGTTCGTGATCATAACATCAAGCAAATACTCGGGGAGCATAACATTACTGTCAGTAGCTACAATGGAGATTTGTTGCATGAACCATGGGAGATGTATGATGAGACAGGATCTGCATTTACAACATTTGCTCCTTTCTGGGACAAATGCCTTAACATGCAGATAGAACCTGCTTCACTTCCAATGCCATATCGCCTTCTGCCAGCTGAAGGTGCAACCCTACCCTTCTTCATCCCTCCCTTTTTCTTTCTGCTCTGACTTGTTGAGCGTGATGGAAGTTTTAGTCATTTATGGTGTATGCTTTGCGTTACAGGATTTGTAAAGAAGTTCTCAGTTGAGAATTTGGGTCTTGAGAATGAATCAGAAAAATCCAGCAACGCATTACTGGGAAAAGCATGGTCTCCAGGTTGGACCAGTGCCAATAAGGCTCTTGTAGAGTTTGTTGAGCAGCAACTTCTTGATTATTCAGAAAACAGGATAAAGGTCGGAGGGAATTGGACATCATTCTTGTCCCCCTATCTTCATTTCGGAGAGTTGAGTGTTAGAAAAGTATTCCATTATGTGCAATTGAAGCAAATGTTGTGGGCAAATCAAGGAAATAGTCGCGGTCTGGAAAGTGTAAATATGTTTCTCAAGGCCATTGGGTTTAGAGAATATTCTCGGTATCTATGTTTTAACTTCCCATTCACCCATGAAAAATCCTTGCTAAGCAACCTGAAGTTCTTCCCTTGGAATGCTGATCAAGCCCTTTTTAAGGCATGGAGACAGGGTCGAACTGGATATCCACTTGTTGATGCAGGAATGAGAGAGCTTTGGGCGACCGGATGGATTCATAACAGGATAAGGGTGATAGTTGCCTGTTTCTGTGTGAAGATTTTGTTGCTTCCTTGGAGATGGGGGATGAAATACTTTTGGGACACACTTCTGGATGCTGATTTGGAATGTGATATTCTCGGTTGGCAGTATATTTCTGGCAGCTTACCAGATGGCCATGATCTTAACCGTTTGGATGATCCTGAGGTACACTAACTTCTTCATGCTAGTAATCTCATGTTTCTGTAAAATTTCTATCATGAGCCTCGTGTTATTTGGGTTCCATCTTCAGATACAGTATGTCATGAGAGTTTTCACATCTATCGGAAACTAATTACATGAGGAGCATTGTACTTCCTCAGTTCTTGTTTTCTCTTCATATCATTGTGACCTGATCTATATCTTCTTATTCTCGGTGTTTTTCACTAAGCTTTTAGTTAACTAGGCCATGGGAAGGCTTTTGTCATATACAAGAGAATGCATCTGCGGCTAATTTATTTTAACTTCATATTTCTTATTTGTCTGTATCAGCTTCAAGGGTCTAAGTATGATGCAGAAGGGGAATATGTCAGGCAGTGGATTCCAGAACTTGCGAGAATGCCAACCGAGTGGATTCATCACCCTTGGAATGCGCCTACTTCTGTTCTAAAAGCTGCAGGAGTGGAGTTGGGATTAAATTATCCAAAACCAATCATTGAGATAGACACAGCTATACAGAAGCTGTCTGAGGCTATATGTGTGATGGAAGAAATGGCAGGAGCTGACCAGGCTGAAACAAATGGAGCAAATGAAGTTGTAGTGGATAATTCTGGCACTGCGGAAACCACTGACGCTTCAACGGTGGATAACTTTCAGAATATGGAAACTTCAGCTATTGCAAGGGTTGCCTTGAATGGCAAGCCTGGTTGCATTTCCGGGTCTTCCCGTGATCAAAGGGTTCCCTCTGTGCAAAACCCAAATAACTTCTTGTCGAATGGGAAGAGACCCAGAGCTTCTACTGAGGATAGACCAGAAGGACCTAATATGAATGCTCATTATGTTAATACCGAGGGGTTAAGAATGGATGAAGACACGAGCTCCACAGCTGATTCTTCATCAGCTAAGAGGCAAACATTCAGCACAAGCTCATTCTGTGTTCCACAGGCTCGTTCTGTATCATCACAGAGCAACGCGCTCTTTGACAGTGAATCTACAGACGTGAAGCAACCATGGGAAGAGAAAATTGGATTGGAGTAAAGTTTCAAGGATCATAGTTAATGCTATTTCCTTCTGACATGTCTTCCTCAACGATTAGGAAAAAATATCGAGTCTGAACAACTACTGTAGGCTCTGAGAATGAAGAACGGCTTTGTTCAGAGCTGATACTTCATCAGCTTAGAAACAAAGTACTATCAGAATATCAGAACATACTTCTGTGTTAAGGAATGTTTTTCTGTATCAGTTGATGGTGTTTGTTACTTTGTTGTATTGCGAAATCTTCCAACTTGAAGCAGCCATATGCTGATATGCAGGTAGTTGTGGAGCAGTGTTCGAGTTAGACTGTGAGTTACCTTGTTTCATTTCTGTATAATATCTTCAGTAGTGTTTCTTCAATGTTTTTTGATTTAGTGGTCAGACTATACATGAGCTTGAGTTTGATCCACAGGTCTCCTCCTCCTGTAAATTGTAATATATATGTGGAATAAAATCACTTCATAATCATCAAAGCTTTGTTTCATATATATTTCTGACCAACTGTTATATGCTCAGTTAAAATTTTTCTGTCCTGGTGATCTGAGGACTCTGATGAACATTATGGCAAGGTTTACCAGGTGTTGGAGGCTGCGGTAACCTCAAATCTCGGCCATGCCAACGTGTTTCGGCCACATTGTATCGACAGTGATACTGCCGTGCAGGCGAGAATAGGATGCAACACGTCACCCACTGTGATGGTTACTGATGTTCTGACGTTCACCCTTGGTTCTTTACGGTAAATTAAGTAGCCGGTGACGCCATTAGTTCACCCTTTGGCCACACTAAAAGCTACTTAAGCTACTAATATCAGTAATATGAACCCCAAAGTGCTAAATTTATGTTAATATAACAGGGTTAGTGATGAATGACAGTAGTTTGCAGGTCCATGAATAATAATTGAGTCTGATATCATCAGTCAGGCGTGTACGCATGCATTCCAAGATTTAAATAATGCTTAATTACTTGATTAGTGCATGGGTTATGTTGCAAATTACGTCGTCTTAATACATAATAAAATACTAATTACCTCATCAGGTTATCAGTCTTATCACAACTCACAAGAAATCAAGTAGCTTAATACTCATAGGAGGTTTTGGGCCAACTGATGACCATCAATAGACCTGAAATTTTTCTGTTGCGTGTCGTTAAGTCCTACCCAAGATCGATTAGCAAGTTAAATGCGTTTAATTTAAGTCCATTCAAGATCGATAAACAAATTAAACGCGATTTAGGCGAAAGTAAAATCGTACTTAAGAACCACCTCTGGCTATCAGCATTCAGACCAAATAAATCTGAAACTTTTGGTTGATTTTCGAATGGGCCACAATAATTTGTTAGTGAATGAAACGTCAGAAAGACGGCATGTTTTGCCGCCCACTTACGATTTGCCTCTTCCCTAAGCCCATTTTTTAGCCCTACTCGTACTATTAGTCTTTGTCTTTGTCACCTATCACTAACTCCTTTGAAACTTTGTGGTTGATTTTTCTTATTTCTACATTTTAGTAGGTCTAAAGAACTTTTGTCTAATCCCTACCCTTTGACAATGATGCTATTTTCGGCTCAGTGTGACGATAACACAATTATTCCTATCGAATTTTACTATTAACAACTGCGATTTCATAATACTTTAAGCTATACGAAATGTAACTAGGCAATGAACACGTGCATGATAAATCACTGCTTATACTTTGAGTGATAAAAATTACGCCTAAGGCACTAAACATGTATTTGCATTGGCCGGATTTGATCGTCATCGAGTGCGACCACCGTACCTAGCCGGTCGAGAAACATAACAAACAAAGTTGCCTCCCCACGCGGAAAGGAAAGCACATAGATCATAGATGTGTGGTTATGTCTCTCTTAACGTACGGAAGATACGTGTGGAAGTACTAGAAAAAGGCCACTATCAATGTGACAATGTATCATAGCTTTAATCGGACTAATTTCTATCGATCACATTCATATATAACTTTGTAACCAAAAGATCTTGCATGGAAAAGAACTTGCATGAGAAGATTTTTGTTTGTTTTCTCTCTTATACATGGCTAGGGGCACAATAACTCAATAAGGAGGAAGTCGTATGCGAGGTTCAAATTCCTACGATTCATTACGTTTTGTTAATATGATAACGACCAAAAACTTACGATAATGACAATAGTCATAACTTCAATTAGAGTAATTAATAATGTGTTTCTACTAATAGATGGTAACAAATTGTACTCAAAACTATTAAAAGCTAGCTAGTTAAACGTCGAGATAACCTATATACACCTCGACATGCCGAATACCCGTATATTCGGTCTTCGGCATTCATCACAACTCGTAGATTTCAATTGGTAAGACAATGCCAATGCAAGAATTGAAATGTAAAAGATGATTAAAAGTTGAGAAGAAGACTACAAAGAAATGAAATGTTGACACGGCCACGAAAACTCCTATTCCAAATAAGTTAGGTCATACGTACACATCCAAAACCAGAAACTTCCCACAGAATTAAATCTCACCTCACGCACGTACACTCCCACCCATACACCCATACTTGAGTGTATGAAACGTACGGTCTTGACCAATCGAAGCTATCACTTATCAATTTCTCAACTTATCAATATCATTGTGATCATTAAGACTCCACCCCAAGACCGAGACTTGTACGGTCTGGTCTCTACCAAGTTTTTAAATTGATTAAGGAGATAATTTGGCAAAGATAACGATTGGTAATAGTCATATAAGTTCATCGAATCTGATCCATAAAGTGGATAGTAATAGGTTTTTTTTAATCTTAATTAAGATTTATCAGAATTATGAACTTACAAATTCACTCTCGTCCAAACACACACCCTGCTACGGAAATGGCGATTTATTATCTCCCCTTTAGACGTAACTCGCTACATAGCTATAGATTGGTTATCGCGTATGGATAAGATTAGTTATTTCTTGCGAAACTTGAAATGAATGAATAATGTTCCACCCTTTATGCGAACCTCACAAAAAAAAAAAAAAACGCTATCTATATAAACATTCAAATCACAACTACTCGTAACAAACAATCATCCAAAATCAAATCCAAATCCGACCTTGCAACAGAAAATATATATACTCCTTCCTTGGATCAAATTCGGAATATTCTATTCCCCAAACCATAAATTTTTCAAGCGTACTCTTTACTCAACACTGTCGCACGCAAATCACATGATCCACAAAAACATGCCTCTACAACAGTTAAACAAAGACTACGAAGTTCTCGACGAAATCGGCCGTGGCAAATTCGGCGTCGTTTCACGGTGCCGTTCACGTGACACGTGTCACATCTACGCCGTCAAAACCGTCGATAAATCCTTAGTCTCCAACGACGTAATCGACAAGCTATCCTTAACAAACGAGCCGAAAGCACTGTCATTACTTTCTCGCTCCTCCACGTCATCGGCTTCGTACATCACGCGCCTCCACGCCGCGTACGACACTCCCACGCACCTCCACCTAATCCTCGACTACGCGCCTTTTCCGACACTCTACGACGTCGTCTCCCACCGCCACCGCCTCCCGGAGGCGGAGGCGCGGCAGATCGGAGTCTCTCTCCTCCTTGCGGTGCTGCATTGCCACCGCAGCGGGGTGGTTCACCGTGACATCAAACCGGAGAATATCTTACTCGATCCGGTTACGAAGCGGGTCAAACTATGCGACTTCGGGTCGGCCGGATTTGTGTACGGAGGCGGTGGAGATGGCGGCGGCGCGGTGATGACGGAGGTGGTTGGGACGCCGTACTACGTGGCGCCGGAGGTACTAAGAGGCGGAGGATACGGCGAGAAAGTTGATGTGTGGAGTGTTGGTGTCGTTTTGTATATAATGGTGGCTGGATTTCCGCCGTTTTGTGGGGAGAGTGCTCAAGAAGTTTTCGACAAGGTTTTGAGAGGGAACCTTAGGTTTCCGACTAGGGTTTTTGGGAGTGTTTCTTCTGGGTTTAAAGACTTGTTGAGGCGGATGCTTTCCAAAGACGTTTCTAAAAGATTTTCTGCCGAAGATGCCCTCAGTAAGTTGATCTTAAATTCTTAATTCCTTCCTCATTAAATAATTAATTATTAACGCGTTGGATTTGAAAATTCGGTGACAAATTTTGATCAATTTTCGACTTGCTTTGATTTATTAAATGTCCCGTTACATATATGAAAAGAAGTTTTTATGTGAAACGATTGCACCCAACCAAGGGAGACTCTAGCTCCGAACCGTGTAATTTTAGGGTAGCAGTGGACCGTGAGCTGAAACGAGCTTAAATAAATTATTGTATGAAACGATTACGCCTAACACTTGCTCATTATAATATATGCCTCATTGCATGCTCCGAAATTATTATGTGAGACTTATTAAATTCCTCGATCGTACCTAAGTTTTGTTTGATCACACTGGAACATATGTTTTTATGTAATTTCCTCGATCTCCTTGTGTTGTTATATTATAAGTAAAAAATCTCGTTGCTAGCGAAACTTCCCACCTTTAATAAATTTCCCACCTTTAATAAATGCGCGTGGACAATATTCCGTATCTCATAACTCGTGATTTGTGGTGGTTATTCGCTAATAAATGGGATGTAATGCAGGACACCCATGGATGTCAAGTGGAGGGCAGTCCACAGCACAGTGACCTAAATCTTTCATCTAAAATGGCAATGAAGTCCCTGCTAATGAAACTCCAGTTGTCTTCTATTTTTAGCATATGCATTGGAGTAAATGTAAACCAAGTGAAGAGTTGGTGGGTATGTTATTCAATGTACTAGTACCTTTGTTACCTAGTGTTAATGAAGCTAAGGTAGGACTATTAGCTAACTACAAGCTAAGTCCCAAATTCCCGGTTTTCCTCGGATTTTAATTTAGTTGTAACTTGTAGATTGTAGTACGTTTCTTGGATCTAAGAGATAAGAAATGACGTGCTTTATGTGCAGAAGTGTTGCACTGTGCGTGCTACTCATGTCATTTCTCGGCCTTTGCTTGGCTTGTTTTCCAATGTCATGAACGTAACAGAGCCTCGCTTTCGGTTTTTATTGTACAAAGTTAACTTGTTATGTTGTTTATGTTTTCTAGTGTTGATCTACAAACATGACAGAAACATCCTCCACTCCATATTTCTATTGATTCAAAAACATAGCAGAGATATGATTACTGATCGAGTAAATCACATGAAAAGTAACTAAAAAGGTTGCATTAAAATCAAACAAACTCAATTTTAACTTGCCAAGTTTCAATTAAGAGAAAAAAAAAAGGCTTAGAAACTGCACTAACGCCCAATGATAGATCCAGCCATTCCTGCAGAAGAGGATATACCGTGGCAGGTAGACCTCATCCGAGCAGGGAAGACCTCAGCAGGGACAACAAATGTCGTAACCTTCACTAAACTCGCAAAAAAGAAGCTTAAGCTACACAAAAGACGAGTCCAGTGGTGGTAAGGGAAGGCCAGTCCATGAACGAAGACAACCAGAAAAATGATACCGATCAACTGCATAACAAACCGCCCCATGATGTCGATGAATGCCACTACAAAGAGGTATCCAGGGATAGTCCCACAAAGGGAAATCAGTGCCTGTGCTCGGGCTACCATGTAGACTTCCTGGATGGCACTCATTGTGTTTGCAGGTGGAAGCCAGCCTAGCTAGTGTGCTGAACAAGTCTCTCTGAACAAGATTTTTACTGTTGTAAAAACTCTGTAGAAGGAACAAACCGATTGTTGTTCCAGATAAATGAATAATTCCATCACGTTTCAAGAATTGCTTGCTGAATAATCATCAACACTCCATTGCTCCTGTGAGATAATAAGTCGGAAGCCTTTTCCTAGACGTCTGACTGAGGCAGCCTTGCTTGCATTTTTCGCGACTAGAGCAATGTAACGGGCTGTCTCATGGATCCTGATGCGCCAGTAGTAAGTCAGAATCTCCGGGACAGGCCCGGACATTAGTATGATCCTCCATAATTGCCCTGCCTGTCGGACTAATGAGCCTGCTGCATTTTCCTGATATGCAGGTGCAGGGTATGCAGCCTGATACTTAGCTGAGATGATCAACATGATGATCTCACCACTCAAAAAACTGAACCCTTGCATAGCAAACACCGCTGCAACAAAAGCTCCACGGTTCTTCTTGTTGGAGTACTCGGACATTATAGTGGCCGAAAGAGGGTAGTCACCACCAATGCTAGAACCTAAAGAAACAAAGCGTAGTCATTACACTTTTAGGACTGTTTCCAAAGGCGAGTCCTGAACCTAACGAACATATAACCATCAAAATAAGGGTCACTGGATAGGCCCTCGTACGGCCTATCCTGTCTCCGAGCCACCCAAAGAAAAGCTGGCCGAAGTAGGCTCCGAAAGCAACCATACAACTGAGAGTAGCTCTTGGGTTTAGGGCATTAGGTTGGGTGTAATATATGGTACAATATACGGTCGAGGAGTGTTTTCACTAGCGTAATACTCAAGAGATTAAAGCCCTCTTACCAGCAATAATCATGACATAAAAATGGTACCATTGTATCTTTGCTACATCAAGTGCATCCAAAACTTTCATTTCCAGATGATCAGGAAAAATGTAGCATTTACGCACAAAACAAGGACGATTTTGTTCATTTCAAATCCAATGAATACGTTCCGAATTTGTTAAACTGTTAAGATTTTCGGATATGTCGAAATTTAGGATCTTTTTAATGTTTGAAAGTTCAAAGATGCTGACCCTAGATACAAGGGCAGAGTACTACAGAAAACAGGTTGCAGATAATTATTAATGTAAAGTGATAGAATTAGAGGGTTTACTGAGGGAGGTCACAGTGTATAAATGAAACTTCTAACTATAAGTCAGTAGTATATAGCACGTAAAGTACGTAACAAGTTAACAACATTTTATGTAGTTTGGATCTTACGGGGTGGTATCATTTAACAACAACTTTAAAATTTCAGAATTTGAGAGCATATTCTTATTGTTGATCCTTAAAATCTGTTTTTTCCTACTTTGTAATCCTAACTTCTAGGCTAGCAACATAGTCTCTTTATATCAATTTGTGTCGTGTATATGAAATGGCAATTGGTGGTTCGTGTATCAATTTTAAGCTAAAACCTCGTTGGAGTGACGGACACAATAAAGTATTCACACCCGCATAAGGCCACATTTCCAACAATTGAGATATAAAGTCTCTAGTTCAAAATCCGCCTCCATTATCGAGTACTTTCGGCCTTGTTTTTTAAATTACGGAAAAACATGTACAGTGATCCCAATGTGATCAGTAGCAGGATATAGTTGGCATGAGACGTGATATAGAACAGCTACAGCTTGTACTTGTAGAACACACTTTACTAAATTTTATATAGCTAAGCAAGTTAATGAATTGACTCAAATCTTTGTACTGCTTCATTAAAATTGATGGGAAAATCCAAAGAAACTACACAAGAATAACCTACTAAACCTACAATTGCAAATAATAAGACATTGCAAAAGTTTTCAAGTTGAAGGGTTGATGATAAGTACCCAAAGCCAGCAGCCAGCAGAAGCTGCTGCTCAAGGTGCTTATTACAATGCGCAACTACTAATAGAGAACATCAAAAACTTTAAAAATCTATACTCGAAAAATCCGAAAGAATGTTTCACACTGGGACTGTTCTGTTGTCAGCGTTTGCTTGTTCCGCAGCTTCATCAGCATTCTCACCAGACATCTCTTCCAAGGACTTGCCATTAGCTTCAGGGACAAGGAATGTTGCGAAAAACCCGAGTGCACAGATTGCACCCAATATGATCAAGGAGCTCCTGACTCCAATGCCAGCAGGGTAGCCTGCATCGGTCTTGGTTGGGTCAGGGGACTGAGCCAAGTACAAGAAGCCGAATGCACCAATGATAGCTCCTGCCTTTCCTGCTGCTGATGATATACCGTGGCAGGTAGACCTCAGACGCGCAGGGAAGATCTCAGCTGGCACGACAAATGTGGTTGCGTTGGGACCAAAGTTGGCGAAGAAGAATGTGAGTCCGTACATGATGATGAACCCAACGTGGTTCCCTGGGGTGGTCCAGTGATGGTAAGGGATGGCGAGCCCAAACATGAAGATGGTCATGAATAAGAAACCCATCAATTGGATCTTAAATCGGCCTATTCTGTCGATGAATGCCACTGTGAACCAGTACCCTGGGACTGTACCGCAGAGTGAGACAAGGGTCTGAGCCCTGGCAACCATAAAGACCTCCTGAAGAGCACTCATGGTCTTAGGAGCCGGTAGCCATTTTACCGCGGTGAAGATGTCCTTCTGGAACAGGTTGTTGCTGTAAAAGGCGATGTCTAGGAGGAACCAACAGGTGGTAGTTCCGAGCAGATGTAGTCCATGACGCTTCATGAATTGCTTGCTGAACAAGCCAAACTGATTACTCCTCCTCTGGACTGATTCTTCAGCTTTCTCCGCATCCACCTGAAGGTCTGTGTTTAAGACCTTGGACATGTCTGCTGCAGCCTGTTTGGCATTGTTAGCAACAAGAGCAGTGTAACGAGCAGTCTCAGGCATCTTCATACGCCAGTAGTAAGTCAGAAGCGCGGGGAGAGCTCCAAACATCAGTATGATTCTCCAAACAAAGTCCGCCTGTGGGACTAATGAGGCTGCTGCATCATCAGCATAGGCAGGTGCAGGGAATGCAGCCTTAAACGCGGTTGAAACAATGAGCGCAATAATCCCACCAGTCAAATTACCAAACCCTTGCATAGCAAACACTGCAGCAATGAAGGCTCCTCGGGTTTTCTTGTTAGAGTACTCGGACATTATAGTGGCCGAAAGAGGGTAGTCACCACCAATGCCGAAACCAAGCCAAAACCTGAAGAAACACAGGGTTGTCATGACAGACTTAGATGTGTTTCCAAAGGAGAGACCGGACGCAATTGAGCATAGAACCATCATCATAAGGGTCATCCCATAGACCTTCTTACGCCCCATCTTGTCTCCGAGCCACCCGAAAAACAGCTGACCAGTGAGCGTTCCACAGAATGCCACACCATTGACAGCAGCTGATACATTTGGTGGCAATGTTCCTGGCTTAGGTGCACCAGGATGAGTGTAATATATACGCCCAAGAAGCTTTGTCACCAAGGAAATACTGAAGAGATCATATGCATCGGTGAAGAACCCCATTCCAGCTACAACAATGGCAGTGAAATGATACCATTGCGTCTTCGCTACGTCAAGTGCATTCAACACGTTACGACCGTCTCCTTCTCCGGCCATTTCAACTTCTGTCTACCTGAAACAGAGCAAAATACAGAGGATTTTTATGTTAGTTACATCTTTCTCATAATTGATCATCACTGAAATACAAATACGTGAGAACCCGACTTGAATTCAGACTAAACCGAACACGTAAGTCAAAAGAGAACAGCTTAAGGAAGTGAGTGATAAAAACATGTTCACATAAGTGTGTACTTGATTTGTCAAACATGTTGAAAGTTAAGTCATGAAAACAACAACTCAAACTTTTTGGCAGTGACTTGAGGTCACATCATTAACTACTAATTAAGGTACTAATTATAAAACTCTTAAAAAAAAATTATTAAATTTACTAAGAGAAGTCAAAAACTTACACTAAACAATTCTTAAAACAATTATACAAAAGAAACAAAGAATCAAGGCATGTGGACTTGCTTATGCAAGTGTGTTTACACTAATCCAAAAAAAATACAATACATCACTTTTTATGTCTCCACTTGTTTAGTAACAAGTAACAAAGATAATTAGTCTTAATTATTGGTCAAATTAAGCTAAATTACTAAATTGACCATACTGATTTTGTTTCTAGTGCATGAAAACATCTGAAAAAAAGGTAACTGTCTGAATTATATATATGCAAAAAAACATGGAAAATTCAACACTTAAAATTAATAATATAATAATAAAATTAAGATAAAAACAAACTCTATCATTTCAATTAGGATAGAATTTTATCAACAGAAACAATGAGAGCAATAGCAATGGAATAACTCACAATTGAGTTGTTCTCATGCCACATCATTTTTTGACAATCTTAATGTATAAGAACTTAAGCCACAATGGAAGAACTACATATTTTTTTTCTTAAATCATCTCATTTTAATTTTCCATGTCTTTCTCTCACCTTGGTTTCCGCAAGAACTAGGTTCTTAAATAAGAACTAGTTCTTATTTTTGGCATCATACAATGGAAGAACTTGCATTTTTGGGTTCTTATTTAAGAACTCAAGACACAAGAACAACCATTGCAATTGCTCTGATATATTGCATTCACATAAAATTACAATTATCATAATTAATTAATTAATAACAGTAATTGAAAAAATAAAAATACTAAAAGACAAAACCAAGAAAAAGACATAAATTGGCAGAAAAAAAAAAAAAACCAGGAAACAAGACCCACCACTTAAACTTGAGAGAGAATCTCAGAGGAATCTCAAAAGAAAGAAACCTTAAAAAAACAATCGAAAAAATCCATAAAAAGAAGATTCAAGAAAAAGCTGTAAATTAGAAGCTACCCATCATATTATCATTATTTTCTTGATTTTTTTTTTTTTCACAAGAAAACAAATACCAACACGTATAACCCAATGAAGAGAAAGAAAACAGCCATGAAAACAAACAAGAAAGGTGTTTTTTACTGTACTGTTTCTCCAACTCCATAATTAGAATTTCTAGCATATAACAATTAACGCGTGTACAACTTTCATGGTATAGTCTCAAACAAACAAGAAATTACGAGTCGATTTATTATTATATCTAATCCACAACGTAAATCAAGAATCACCCTCAAATCAAAATATTTAATCTAAACACGCACGATATAACATAACATAAAATAACGATATAACATAACAGATTGGACGTGTGATCTGAAAATGTGAAATTGTATACGAGAGACAGAATAGTTAACGTATCAATGTATAAAAATCGGAAATCGAAACAAAGAAATGAAAGAGGACCCATACCTTGAAATCGATTGACCTTCGAGAAATAAGATTGAATTGCGAAGGAAGAACGAGAGAAGTGGAGAAGAAAGAATAACACAACACTATCTAACTATTTATTTCTCCTTGTGTACCTCCAATTTCTAAGGGAGGAAACAAACAAGTATTTGGGAGTGAGAGAGAAACAAGCAAGAAAAAGGGTATTTAAAGACTGCGAAAAAACGAGAACTTTTAGGGTGTGTGGGACCCCTTACCCTACTTTTTCTATTTTGTTGAGTCTTTCTACTTGGTACGCTCTCTTTTTTTTTTTTTTTTTTTTGGCTGATGGATGGATGGATTTCTCAATACTATTGTCCTTCTTTTATACGACTCTACACTTCCTTAATAAGACTCCTAGTCCTACTCCAATTCAAACAACCATTTAGAAATATGATTTGTTTTCGAGGAGTGTTTGATCGATTACGTATTACTCAATATTCGACCAGCAATATACAATCAGAGTCCTATTAAAATTAGGAGACATACATGAATATTTAATTATTTGGTTGTATTTATTTATTTAATTGGTTTTTAATATAAAGTTGTTAATGAAATAAAATATTGCAAAAGTAGTCCTAAAAAAGGTGACGTAGATACAATAATAAACGTCAAGGATAAATGGGCATCTTTTACTCAAATGTTGGATATTCCTCTGTTTTATGCTTTTCTTGTTTTTCCTGCCTCCTTCACTCTCTATCCCTTAATTTGATTCTATATTTGGTTTTAAGCCGTGATTCTTTTCATTATTTCTTTCTGTTTTTTTTTGTGACTACTGTTTTTTTCAACGTTTTACTGCCTGATCATTCCCAGCTGGAGTAGTCAACGCCCACCTTGTGTAGAAAAATGTATTTGGCCGTTTTGAGTTTCGAATTTGGTTCGGTTTCATGTTAATCATTGAGATGACCTAAAAAAGTCGATCCGTACCTAGTTAGAAAAGTGGCCCATTGTTGGGACCTCTGATTCGAAAATGCGGCCCTAATCTACTCTAACTAGGGTTAGGATTATAGTGGCTCGAAACTGGCTCGTCTCGAAATAAACTAAGAAAAGTTGTCCATTGACCTCCAAATCGAAAAATTAGCCCTAGTTAGATTCGGAAAAGTAAAGCCGATGAGGAATTTACTCTAACTAGGTTAGAATTATGGTTGTTGGAAAATTGATACGGCTCGGAACCAAGAAAAGTTGTTAATTAACCTCCAAATTGAAAAATTAGCCCTATTTAAATTCGGAAAAGTAAAGCTAATGAGGAATTTACTCTAACTAGGTAAGAATTATGGTCGTTGGAAAATTGGTACGACTCGAGATATAGTCGACCGAACCTTAAAATTGCGAAAACCTAAAAAGATTATTTCTTTAATATGAAATAACAGCGTATTTCAACAGTTAGGTTAGATTCGACATCGTCAAATTGTCGCAGTGTAGGCGGAAATTCAACTAAACTCGAGCCTAGGATTGGAGAATAAAGCTTGGTCGTCTCGGTCTATCTTGAAATACGAAAATTTTCACTTATTTTTATTAAGAAACATCTCCAAATTTTAAAATTAAAGAAAAAACTCATTGGCAGATGATCATTTCTTCAACTACACATTTTGTTTTGATTCTTTGAAAAAATCATAGAAAACAGAAGCGTTTTAGACTTTGTTGTTTGGGCGTTAGATTATTATAAATTCGAGTTCAGGAATCATATGCTACCTGCTAAATCATTGGGATAGTTCATGCCATTATTTAAAGCCAAGTTTATAAGCTAAGTGATCATATAAAATCAACGATGTACGAGTCATCAGTGTTTTAATTTGACAATTACGTACTACGAGTCTACGACTATATGCGTTGGCTGGTCTTTGATATATGAGCAATTTCTAATGCATTACATACGTCCACTTCTTTGTTTTTTATATAATTACTTTCAATTATTACAAGGCACTGTAGGCTGTAGCAAAACAAAACTGATGTTATTTTCTCCAATTTTAAAGGCATTAACGTTGTTGTATGGTAGAAGGTGCCATGCATCCGCCAGTTCTTGCTGGGATCTCTAGCTTAAACAATACGCAGTATTGAATTATTAACGTTTTGAGTATATTCGAGTTTATACTTTGATTATTAATGACCTACTATAAAACTTGAAAAGCTAAAATTGGTATTAAATACACACGTACTCATTACACATAAGAGTACAATTAACTTTTTTTTTTTTAATTTCTATTTCATTTTAATCATACAATTTGAGTTTTGATGATCAAAATATGATCTCGACATATAAAAATTCAAACGTTAATACTTATTGCCTCGGGTGTGAACTGCACTAGATTATGCTGCCTCTATTATTGAAGGAGTTCCCATGCAAGTTAAACAAGATAACGTACAATGCATAACACACGCATACACGTACACATATTATTATTGACCAAAAGTTCATAAAAAATATTAAGAGAACAATCACAAAGGATATTCAATCAATGCTCATTAATCAACACTAACCAGTCATCACGATATTTCATTTATGCGTACATCATGTTGCGAAATTGCGATGTTTTTGGGGTTACCTCAGTCCTTAATCCTTCGATCAACATGGCAACACTAGGAAAAAACCGTGCAAGTCATTTTCAGTTGTCTAATTTTTTGGTACATGCATGACAGAGCATTACTAGTGTTGCTGAGTCATGACGACTAATAATAAAAATTCTAAAGTATCAAATTTTATGCGTTTCTAATATATGTAGGTTATTAGGCGACACCACCCACGACATAAATTCAGTTAATTTTCAATAAATTCTGATTGTCTTGAATCAAAATGAATCTAATCAAGTCAATTCATATAAGAAAGTTGCATTCGAAGAAAATCGGGATTAATCTCGTTCTATGATATTAACACGAAATTACTTGTACATTAAATTGGGGCAATAAGCTATAGTAGTGGACTAGTGGTCTAGTGGAGCCGTACGTCAATGCATTTAAGTCAATCAAACAGAGTCAACGATATACATCTTTGTCCAGAAATGCTGCCCCGCAGCGGCCCACAACACGCTACCGGCCCACCCCCAAGCCCGCAACACAACAAGTACACTATACACAAACTCCTCTTGTTCAAAGTCTGTAGTCAACAAATGTCTTTTCAAAAACAAAAAAAAAAGGAATAAAAGAAAAAGGGTAGTAGGTTTCAATATTTTAAAATGTTGCGGGGGTGAGAATATGCAAAGAAGTATTTTTTAGCCACCAAACTAAGAAATATGATCTAAAAAACATCAAAGTCGAATTTGTGATTTATAAAACACCAAAATTGATAAACTTGTTTATATAACGAACTTTAGACTCTTTGGGTATTAATTAAACACCAAAAAAAATAAAAAAAATGTTAGCTTTTATTTATCTCTTAAATTATATTTCTGTGTTAAAGGGAAAAAAAAAACGAATTAGTCATCAATTAATAGACGTTCTTCCCTACTCTAGGATTAAGTAGTTGCCTTTTCATCTTCTTCTTCGATTCCCGTCATCGAATTTCTCTACGAAGGCATGACGCAAATCGTATCCAACAAACTTCACAATCAGAACCTAAGATTAGGGAAATTTAAATAAGAGTCGTCTTGGACCTGATGGAGCAGGCTCTGATATGGACTTTGGAAGCAACAAATAAGCTCGTTATGAAGCTGTAAGCGCAGTTGTGGAACCACTTCATGAAGTGTGATTGCAGTTTTATCTAATATAAACTAGTGTCGTTAATCGCAAACAATTTCATCACATCGAAATAACGTAGTTGATTCTAGTAGTGACATTTTTTTTTGTACAAAGGAGCAGCTAATGCTGTGGGGGTTGGGGACATGAGGATTAGAACCCGGGACAACCCCCAGCTAGGTTCAGTTCCTAACCAATAGGACAACTTTGATCCTCTCTAGCAATGACATTTTCATATAGGAGTGGAACAACTTCATCAATGGTTACAACTTAGGAGCACATTTTTGGTTAGGAGTGAAACTAATTCGACAAATATAAATGACAGTTGGATCTCAGTGTTGGTTCCACATTTTGTGAAATATTTCATGCATTTCGATGCTCGTGAAATTGTATGAATTTAGGACCGTTTTTGCCGTTTTCCTTATGTTCACTTTGTTTTTTACTCTAATATTTTCCAAATCTTCATTATATCATACATAGAGGCTACCACCAAGTTTTTTGAGCCGATTTTGTACCGGAGCCATTTTATCGAAAAACTGTGGATTATGTACTACGATTCTGGTCAAATTTGATTAATTTTTCCAAAAAAGCCAAATTTCCTCCAAACTTAACTGAAAATACACTAGGATTATACATGTTGTATTTGAGTGTTGGTTCCTCATTTTGTATAGTATTTCTTGCGTTTCGACGCTTGTCAATTTGTATGAATTTATGACCATTTTTGTTGTTTTTCTAACGTTCTCTTAGGTTTTTAGCCCTAATATTTTTCCAATCCGCATTATATCATACTTAGAGACTACCACTGAAATTTGAGTCATTTTTGTTCCGGAGCTATTTTATCGAAAACCTGTGGATTATGTACTACAATTACGGTCAAATTTGATTAATTTTTCGAAACAAAAAAACAAATGTTCTCCAAACCTTACTGCAACAACCCTAGGATTATACTTGTTGGATCTCAGTGTTGGTTCCACATTTTGTGAAATATTTCATGCGTTTCGATGCTCGTGAAATTGTATGAATTTAGGACCGTTTTTGCCGTTTTCCTTATGTTCACTTTGCTTTTGACTCTTATATTTTTCAAATCCTCATTATATCATAAATACTGGCTACCTTCGAAATTTGAGCCGTTTTTGTTTCGGAGCAGTTTTATTGAAAAACTGTGGATTATGTACTGCGATTTTGGTCAAATTTGATCAATTTATCGAAAATCGCAAAAGATAGGGTGAGTCAACACCGGAGTCAAGTGAACATGTGGCCGGAATTATTTTTGGTGGTGTCTGTCAAAGAAAATAGTCTTAAAAGGTGGTGTTTGAGATATTTGAACTAAAAAGGCGGTGTCTGTCAAAATCGAGAATTTAAAAGGTGGTGTCTGGCAAAAAACCCTTATATCATACATAGAGGATACCACCAAAATTTGAGCCGTTTTTGTTTCAAAGCCATTTTATCGAAAAACTGTGGATTATGACCTGCAATTCTGGTCAAATTTGATCAATTTTTCAAAAAAGCCAAATGTTCCCCAACCATTACTACAAATACCTTAGAATTATACTTGTTGTATATGAGTGTTGGTTTCTCATTTGTGAAGTATTTCATGCATCACGACACTCGTCACGTTGTATGGATTTATGACCGCTTTTGCCATTTTCCTAATCTTCTCTTAATGTTTTGACACTAGTCTTTTGCAAATCCTCATTATATCAAACTTAAAGACCACCACCAAAATTTGAATCGTTTTTGGTTCAGGGCCATTTTATCGAAAAATAGTAGATTATGTATTACGATTCTGGTCAAATTTGATCAATTTTTCGAAAAACGCAAAATGTCTTTTAAACATTATTATAAATACAGTATGACTATACTTAGTTTGATCTGATTGTTGGCTCCTCATTTTATGAAGTATTTCATGTGTTTCAACTTTCAACGCTCGTCAATTTGTATGAATTTAGGACCGTTTTGGCCGTTTTCCTTATCTTCTCTTAGTTTTTTTACTCTAATGTTTTTCAAATCCTCATTATATCATACTTAGAGGCTACCTCCAAAATTTGAGCCGTTTTCGTTCTGGAGCCATTTTATCGAAAAACTGTGGATTATATATTGCGATTTTGGTAAAATTTTATCAATTTTTCGAAAAAAGCCAAATGTCCTCCAAACATAACTGAAAACACCTTAGGATTATACTTGTTGTATCTGAGTGTTGGTTCCTTATTTTGTGAACTATTTCTTGCGTTTCGACGCTCGTCAATTTGTATGAATTTATGACCGTTTTGACTGTTTCTCAAATGTTCTTTTAGGTTTTCAGCCCTAATATTTTTCAAATCCTCATTATATCATACTTAGAGACTACCACTAAAATTTGAGCCGTTTTTGTTCCGTAGCCATTTTATCGAAAACCTGTGGATTATGTACTAAGATTACGGGCTGATCAATTTTTGGAATGAAACCAAATGTTCTCTACACATTACTGTAAATACCCTAAGATTGTACTTTTTGGATCAGAGAGTTAGTTCGTCATTTTGTGAAGTATCTCATGCGTTTCGACGCTCGTAAATTTGTATGAATTTAAGGACCGTTTTGGCCGTTTTCCTTTTGTTCTCTTAGTTTTTTAACTCTAATATTTTCGAAATCCTCATTATATCATACTTACATGCTACCACAAAAATTTGAGCCGTTTTTGTTTCGGAGCCATTTTATCGAAAAACTATGGATTATGTAAAGCGATTCTGATCAAATTTGATCAATTTTTCAAAAAAAGCAAAATGTTCTCCAAACATTACTACAAATACCCTATAATTATACTTGTTGTATTTGAGTGGTGGTTTCTTATTTGTGAAGTATTTTATGCGTTACGACACTCGTCACTTTGTATGGATTTATGACCGTTTTTGCCATTTTCCTAATATTCTCTTAGTTTTTTTGACTCTAGTCTTTTGCAAATCCTCATTATATCAAAATTAAAGACCACCACCAAAATTTGGACAGTTTTTGCTCCAAGGCCATTTTATCGAAAAATCGTGGATTATGTACCACGATTCAGGTCAAATTTAATCAATTTATTGAAAAACGCGAAATTTTTTCCAAAAATTACTACAAAAACCCTAGGACTATACTTTGTTGGATCTGAGTGTTGGCTCCTTATTTTGTGAAATATTTCATGCATTTCAACGCTCTTTAATTTGTATGAATTCAGGACCATTTTGGTCGTTTTCTTAATGTTCTCGTAGCTTTTTTACTCTAATATTTTTCAAATTCTCATTATATCATACATAGAGGCTACCACCAAATTTTGAGCCGATTTTGTAAAGTAGTCATTTTATCGAAAAACTGTGAATTATGTACTGCGATTCTGGTCAAATTTGATCAATTTTTCCAAAAAAGGCAAATGTCCTCAAAACGTAACTGAAAATACAATAGGATTATACATGTTGTATCTGAGTGTGTGTTCCTCATTTTGTAAAGTATTTCTTGCGTTTCGACGCTCGTCAATTTGTATGAATTTATGACCGTTTTTGTTGTTTTTCTGTCGTTCTCTTAGGTTTTTAGCCCTAATATTTTTCCAATCCGCATTAAATCATACTTAGAGACTACCACTAAAATTTGAGCCGTTTTTGTTCCAGAGCTATTTTATCGAAAACCTATGGATTACTCCCTCCGTACCAGTTCAAACGCCCCAGACGTTTTTTGTAATGGAATAAGAAAAATTGATATAATAAGTTGAATGGGGTAATATTAGGAAAAATGATGAGAGAGAATGTGAGGATTAATAAAAATAGTAGAGAGAATTTGATAATTTAATAAAAGTAGGGCAGAGAAATATGTCCCAAAATAGATGGAGATGTTTGAAGTGGGATGTCCCAAAACGGAATATAGGGCGTTTGAACTGGGACGGAGGGAGTATGTACTGGGGCGTTTTTGCTCCAGGGTCATTTTATCAAAAAATCGTGGATTATGTTTTACGATTCTGGTTAAATTTGATCAATTTATCGAAAAACGCAAAATGTTTTCCAAACATTACTGAAAATACACTAGGACTATACTTAGTTGGATCTGAGTGTTGGCTCCTCATTTTATGAAGTATTTCATGTGTTTCAACGCTCGTCAATCAATATCAATATATATATTATTAAAGCAGGCTTTTTTTTAGCTCCCACAACGATTGGAACATTCTAGAATGTCCGTATTTCCATATCTTTTATTAAAAAAAATTATATTTGAATCTTACATATGGTAAGTCACCAAATAATTTAATGTAAATTGTATATGATATGGTAAATAAAGAATAATTAAATAAAAATGGAACATTCTGGAAACTCAATTTAATATGAATTGTGCATGATATGGTAAATAAAAAACAAATAAATAAGAATGGAACATCTAGAAACTCAAATTAATATGAATTGTACATGATATGGTAAGTAAAAAATAATTAAATAAGAATGGAACAGTCTAGAAACTCCATATCAATCAATAAAGGAGGAATTTACCGGGCAAGGTTTTTGGTATATTTTCCTAATCCTGATCTATCATATTCCTAATCCTAATCGAAGTTAAACAATCACCTAGCTATAAATAGTTGAAATCCTAGATCAAAATTCACAATCATAAGCCTGATCACATATACTCGGCTGGCTGTAATAAGCTGCTAAAGTATTGATTGGCAAGTTTAAACATTGTCCTTTGTCTTCATGTTCAACATACTAATAAAATTTTGAGTAAACCTCATAATTTTAGTATAAATAAAAGTTTTTAATAAGATGTCTATATGGTACAACGATGTGAGATAAAAATAATCTAGCCACGTATGGTATGTCGAAATACTATAATCTTACTTATTAGATGATGTGGGACAATCTCCAATATTGGCAAATAAGAAGAGCAATAAAAAGTCATCCCACATTGTCAAATCATGACCACGTAAAAAAATAAAATTTGTGGCCATGATATCTCCAGATTTCATCTGAATTGCTCCACCCCACTAAGTCTCATGCGCGTGTACTAATTCCTTTACTAAAAATTTATCACACGTTGTGAACATGAGCAAATGAAATATATGTATGGACTAATAAACTTTTTTTAAGTACATAAGAACTAATCCCGTTAGAAATACAATACCGACTAGAATTAATCTATCTTATTCTGATGCAACAATGTGGGACAAAATTAAAGTAACCTAACATATAGCGTGGCAAAATATTGTAATCATACTTCCTGGACGATGTGAGAGAATCTCTAATCTTGCCAAAAAAAAAGAAGAATATTGAAAAATCGTCCCACATTGTTGAATTATCATCAGTGGATTATATAATTCCTCTACTAAAAAATTATCCCACGAACCATGACCAAGTGAAATATATGTATGGACTAATAAACTTTTTTTTTTTAAAAACATAAAAGCTAATCCCGTTAGGATTACAATACCGAGTGGAATAAGACTATTATCTTCTGATTCAACAATGTGGGACAAAAATAACCTAATCTATAGTGTGCCTAAATAATGTAATCTTACTTCTTGGGCGATGTAGGACAATCTCTAATCTTGGCAAAAAAAAAAGAAAAGAACAGTACTAAAAAGTTGTCCCACATTATTGAAACAAGACTAAGTGGAATATATAATATTTCTACTAAAAATCGTACATTAGAAAATTTATTAGAGAAGTGGATATAGAGGTGAAGGATTGAAACAATAGATCAACAATTTGTCATGGATTCATAACTAAACTAACATAATATGAACATAATATGCATGAAGGTAATCAGTTCTAACGATCCACTAAGCATATGTTTGTTCTATATGCTACTATGGATAAGAGTTGTACAAGTAGATTAGGAAACGGAAAGCAACACAAATACATATGAGCCAAGGCCATTATTCATGTGTGTTTTTATTTTCATCATATTAGTAGTCAAATTTATATTTTGATTAATTTAATTAGATGATAGTGTAGTTATATACTCCTTGGTCATTCACTATCGTATTAGACTTAATTAGCATTCAGATGTTATCTAACATGATAAGATGTAAGAGTAAAAAATTTAAGATACATGTGGTCATTTGTGGGAGCGTATGTTAAAACATATAAAGGTAGTACGTTATAAACAAATTTGCTGAAAATGAAATTTACTATCTCTTTGCTCCCTTTTAAGAGGTATTGCATTCACAGGTATATTTGTGTAAATGGTACCCACATTGTTTCATTTTTGTGAACATTATACCCATTTGCTAAATTTTTATATATAAGAAATGTTAGCATTAAGAGTCCAATTATGAAGTTATTATCTATCAATGCATCAATAAGAAGTTTAAATAGTGAAAACAATGTGAAATTAGAGTTTAGTGCTTGGAAAAAATATATTACACATGATGATAAAAATGAAACCTCAAAGATATACACAAACACTAAAACGTGAAACCATGAGAAAATAAAACAACAAGGGTAACGAGTGAATGTTCCTTAGTATTAATTTAAGATAGTGTTTTTGAACAAAACTTTAATTTAGTTCTTATCGATTAGAAGGTACTAATTTAAAATTGTACAATTAAAGATGAACGAATATCTTATTTTAGATTATATTGTTTGATTTTTTTTCTCCCGTTTATGTGTCTGAGGTGAAAAAATTATGGTGCGTATTATACAGAAACTTGAAAATGTGGAAATCAGCTAAAATGGAAAAACAATGGTACCATGTGAATGTTTTAGATAATAACCTTTTTTTAAAAGGTTTAGTAACAATATTTAAGGTAATGCTTTTGAAAAAAAGTATAGTTGCAGTGACATTAAATTGTTGATTTGAAAGTATAAGTTCCCAAGTTTGTAAATGAGGTTCATATGATGAAAATAATTGTCTACACAGGTTAAATAAAATGCATGTAATAGTTCCTATATAAGGGCCAAATATTTATCGGTTCGACTTTATCATCATAATTGGATATCATCATTAGGAGACCCGTGCAACGCACGGGCTTACATCTAGTTTGTATGAATTTAGGACCGGTTTGGCCGTTTTCCTTATCTTCTCTTAGTTTTTTTACTCTAATGTTTTTCAAATCCTCATTATATCATACTTAGAGGCTAACACCAAAATTTGAGCAGTTTTTATTCTGGAATCAATTTATCGAAAAACTATGGATTATATACTGCGATTTTGGTAAAATTTTATCAATTTTTCGAAAAAAGCCAAATGTCCTCCAAACATAACTGAAAACACCTTAGGATTATACTTGTTGTATCTGAGTGTTGGTTCCTTATTTTGTGAAGTATTTCTTGCGTTTCGACGCTCGTCAATTGTATGAATTTATGACCGTTTTGACTGTTTCTCTAACGTTCTCTTAGGTTTTCAGCCCTAATATTTTTCAAATCCTCATTATATCATACTTAGAGACTACCAATAAAATTTAAGCCGTTTTTGTCCGTAGCCATTTTATCGAAAACCTGTGGATAATGTACTACGATTACGGTCAAATTTGAATAATTTTTCGACAAAAACCAAATGTTCTCAAAACATGACTATAAATACCCTAGGATTATACTTGTTAAATCTCAGTGTTGGTTCCACATTTTGTAAAATATTTCATGCGTTTCGATGCTCGTCAATTTGTATGATTTTAGGACCGTTTTTGCCGTTTTCCTTATCTTTTTTTTTTCTTTTCCAATCCTTATTATATCAAACATTGAGACTACCACCAAAATTTGCGCCGTTTTTGTTTCGGAGTCATTTTATCAAAAAACTGTGGATTATCTACTGCGACTCTTTTCAAATTTGATCAATTTTTCAAAAAAAGCCAAATGTTCTCCAAACATTACTACAAATACCCTAGAAATATATCTAATCTAATCTAATATATATTATAAAAGCCGAGTAAAACCCTTCATTGATGGACACTTGGCACAATCTTATTGGATGCGAATAAATAAATATTATTGGTTATTAGAATATGGAAAATTACTTATAAAGTATTTATATATTGATAAGGAATTGAAATAATAAAAAATATGAATATCATAATTAGTTGAAAATTTAGATTATTTTAATTTATGAGAAATAGGAAAGTTTTAAAATTATTAAGATTTGAAATATTGAATGGTTGAAACAGCCGAATAAAATGACCCCCAATCTATGTTATGTATATGATTCTCTTCAATTTTAATTATGATATTATAATTGTGACACATATCATTTTCCAATATATCTTAATATCCTGCGAAAAAAAAAGTCCAAAATAAATGTGCAAATCATAGAGAATTGGAGAAAGTATAAGCCTTAAGGACGTTAAGGTCAATTATTTTTATACTCTTTTCATTTTCTTTCAAAAGTTTCATTCCCTTTTAAGAATCAAAATCAAGTTCAGGTTGGACATTATTCTGTTATGTAGCATTGGTTCATGAATAGGGGTTCATGAATAAGATTGAGTTGACTCAAGTTATACCACGCAGAGTTTTTGAATGTAATGCCACATTTGATACAAACAATTAAACTAAATATACTTTGAAATGATGACCATATGATAGGTTCTGATAACTATTTATTTACATTTATAATGTAACAACTAAAGTGTATTTTTTTTTTCAAACATATAATGAGGGTCAATATTCAATACGTGCATTTACAATGCAAAATCATAATCAAAATTGAAGGGAGAATAAGTCGTTAAGTTAGTTATTATTCTTAATATACATTAGAAAGTTTTCCCTATACTATTTACTATTCCGTGTGGTAATTTATTGTTGAAAGAGTTATATTTCAAAAGTTTCAACTAGATTAAAATTCGGCGAATCAGGAAAATAACACTTATCAACAGAATTAAATATATAGTTTATGACTTTATTAATTTTTGTAAGACAATGAATAACTTATATAAAGATAATGATGTAAATTACTAAGCGAAATATGTTTTCTTTTGGTAAGATGATTACGTATGTGTAGAATTATAGGTTTCTTTGCAATCTCAACAAAAATAACAATCCATGAGTAATGCAAATAGAGTTGAAAATTACGAGGGTTAGATCTATTTCCCGTATGGTAAGAGCGGGCTGGGTTATATTGGGTTCGTCTCATGTCGGGTCCGCATGAAATTGTACATCGAGTCAATTTTTGTTCAAATAGCTTTCAATCAAGTCGCGTATTATAAGGTTAATTTTTTGAAAGTTAGGTTGATTTTGATTAAGGTCCTCATAGGATTGGTTACAAAATCTTTTTATCGCATTATTTTGAGACACTTCCTTTATCTATTAAAATTTTATTCATGAAAACATACATATGTAAAAATAATTTTTGATACGAATCCCACAATGTCCATTTCATAATTTATTTATGAGTATTTATTCTTATATTTGTAAATCAAACTCTCAACACTATCAATACGTCATCTTTTATGGAGGTAGTAGTAATCAACATTTTATAAGGGAGACCTAATACTTTTTAAGTGATAGGTGACACTTTTTTTTCCATACGATAGATAATGTTCAACATGTGACATTTACGTGTACAGTAATTATCTAACAATGATTTTTTTTTTTTGTAAAACGACTATCATTAATACAAGTAGGGAGACCGTGCACGTGAATAAATAAATATTATTGGTTATTAAAATATGGAAAACTACTTATAAAGTATTAAAATATTGATAAGGAATTGAAATTAATTTACAATATAAATATCATAATTAGTTAAAAATTTAGATTATTTTAATTTATAAGAAATAGGAAAGTTTTAAAATTATTAAGATTTGAAATATTGAATGGTTGAAACAGCCGAATAAAATGATCCCCAATCTATGTTAAGTATATGATTCTCTTCAATTTTAATTATGATATTATAATTGTGACACATAATTGGTTCATGAATATACGATTCAGTATTATTGAAGGAAAAATGTCCATACAAAGAGTAAATAATTGGTTCATGAATAAGGTTGGACATGATGCCTTTTGTTAAGTAGCATTGGTTCATGAATTTGTCTATGCAATTTGTTCTTTTTTTGTTCCATTGGACACTTGGCACAATTCTATTGGATAAGAAGAAATAAATATTATTAAAATATTAGGATATGAAAATTCCATGTGAATTATTAAATAATATGGTAGTTATCAACTAATATATGGAAAAGATGATATGGTAATGATGTGATATAAACGATGATGCGATACTGAAAAAAATGAAATAGAATAACGGGTGACGTGATAGTGGAATGAGAATGAAAAAAAAACGGGTTACGGGATATGGAATGAATGGAAATATATAACGGGTGACGTACAAGTAGAAAGGAATAAAATTACGATTAATTAGTAGACATAAATAATAATATAATAAGACAGGTGACCAAAGTTGTAAGGAAAAAAATCATGTAAAGCATCGTTTCAAATAATATTATAAAAAAAATAAACCTACATTTTTATGAAACGTATATAAACAATATAAGTAGGTAGCCCAGGCGCGGGCCGGGCACGCAATCTAGTTTGTTGTATTTCAGTGTTGGTTTCTCAGTTGTGAAGTATTTCATACGTCGCGACACTCGTCACTTTGTATGGATTTATGACCGCTTTTGCCATTTTCCTAATCTTCTCTTAGTTTTTTGACTCTAGTCTTTTGCAAATACTCATTATATCATACTTTGAGGCTACTACCATGATTTGAGCCGTTTTTGTTCCGTAGCCATTTTATTGAAAACCTGTGGATTATGTACTACTATTACTGTCAAATTTGATCAATTTTTCGAAAAAAAACCAAATGTACTCCAAACATTACTGTAAACGCCCTAGGATTATACTTGTTGGATCTGAGTGTTGGTTCGTCATTTTGTGAAGTATCTCATGCGTTTCGACGCTCGTCAATTTGTATGAATTTAAGGACCGTTTTGGTCGTTTTCCTTTTGTTCTCTTATTTTTTTAAATCTAATATTTTCCAAATCCTCATTATATCATACTTACATGCTACCACCAAAATTTGAGCCGTTTTTGTTTCGGAGCCATTTTATCGAAAGTTGTGGATTAAGTACTGCGATTTTTGACAAATTTAATCAATTTTTCGAGAAAAGCAAAATGTTCTCCAAACATTACTGCAAATACCCTAGGATTATACTTGTTGGATATGAGTGTTGGTTCCTCATTTTGTTAAGCATTTAATGTGTTTCCACGCTCGTCAATTTAGATGAATTTAGAACCGTTTTGGCCGTTTTCTTTATCTTCTCTTAGTTTTTTACTCGAATATTTTTCAAATCCTCATTATATCATACATAGAGGCTACCACCAAAATTTGAGCAGTTTTTGTTCCGTAGCTATTTTATTGAAAACCTGTGGATTATGTACTACGATTACGGTCAAATTTGATCAATTTTTCGAAAAAAACCAAATGTTCTCCTAACGTGACTGCAAATACCCTAGGATTATACTTGTTGTAGTTGAGTGTTGGTTTCTCAGTTGTGAAGTATTTCATGCATTACGACTCTCGTCACTTTGTATGGATTTTTGATCGCTGTTGCCATTTTCCTAAACTTTTCTTAGGTTTTTGACTCTAGTCTTTTGCAAATACTCATTATATCAAACTTAAAGAACACCACCAAAATTTTAACAGTTTTTGGTTCAGGGCCATTTTATCGAAAAATCGTGGATTATGTACTACGATTTTGGTTAAATTTGATCAGTTTATCGAAAAACGCATAATGTTTTTCAAACACTACTGCAAATACCCTAGGACTCTACTTAGTTGGATCTGAGTGTTGACTCCTTATTTTGTGAAATATTTCACGCGTTTCAACGCTTTTCAATTTGTATGAATTTAGGACCGCATTCTTTATGTTCCATTAGCTTTTTTACTCTAATATTTTGAAATCCTCATTAGATCATACATAGAGGGTACCACCAAATTTTGAGCCGATTTTGTACCGGAGTCATTTTATCGATAAACTGTGAATTATATACTGCGATTCTGGTCAAATTTGATCAATTTTTCCAAAAAAGCCAAATGTCCTCCGAACATAACTGAAAATACATTAGGATTATACATGTTGTATCTGAGTGTTGGTTCCACATTTTGTGAAGTATTCCTTGCGTTTCGACACTCGTGAATTTGTATGCATTTATGGCCGTTTTTGTTGTTTTTCTAACGTTCTCTTAGGGTTTTAGCCGTAATATTTTTTCCAATCTGCATTATATCATATTTAAAGAATACCACTAAAATTTGAGCTGTTTTTGTTTTGGAGCTATTTTATCGAAAACATGTGGATTATGTACTACGATTACGGTGAAATTTGATCAATTTTTCAAACAAATCCAAATGTTCTCCAAACTTTGCTGCTACTACCCTAGGATTATACTTGTTGGATCTCAGTGTTGGTTCCACATTTTGTGAAATATTTCATGCATTTCGATGCTCGTGAAATTGTATGAATTTAGGACCGTTTTTGCCGTTTTCCTTATATTCACTATGTTTTTTACTCTAATATTTTCCAAATCCTCATTATATCATACATAGAGGCTACCACCAATTTTTGAGCTTATTTTGTACCAGAGCCATTTTATCGAAAAAGTGTGGATTATGTACGATTCTGGTCAAATTTGATTAATTTTTCCAAAAAAGCCAAATGATCTCCAAACATTACTGTAAATACCCTAGGATTATAATTGTTGGATCTGAGTGTTGGTTCGTCATTTTGTGAAGTATCTCATGCGTTTCGACGCTCGTCATTTTGTATATATGAATTTAAGGACCGTTTTGGTCGTTTTCCTTATGTTCTCTTTGTTTTTTTACTCTAATATTTTTCAAATCCTCATTATATCATACTTAGAGACTACCACCAAAATTTGAGCCCTTATTGTTCCGTAGCCATTTTATCGAAAAAGTGTGGATTATGTACTACGATTACGAAAACATTTGATCAATTTTTCGAAAAAAACCAAATGTTCTCCAAACATGACTGCAAATACCCCACGATTATACTTGTTGGATACTTGGATCTCAGTGTTGGTTCCACATTTTGTGAAATATTTCATGTGTTTCGATGCTCGTCAATTTGTATGATTTTAGGACCGTTTTTACCGTTTTCCTTATCTTCTATTTGTTTTTTACTCTAATATTTTCAAAATCCTTATTATATCATATATACTGGCTACCTTCAAAATTTGAGCCGTTTTTGTTTTGGAGCAGTTTTATTGAAAAACTGTGGATTATGTACTGCGATTTTGGTCAAATTTGATCAATTTATCGAAAATCGCGAAATGTTTTCCAAACATTACTGCAAATACCCTAGGACTATACTTAGTTGGATCTGAGTGTTGGCTCCTTATTTTGTGAAATATTTCATGCGTTTCAACGCTATTCAATTTGTATGAATTTATGATCGTGTTGGCTGTTTTTCTAAGCTTCTCATAGGTTTTTGGCCATAATATTCTTTCAGTCCTCATTGTATCATAATTAGATACTACCACCAAAATTTTGATGCATTTTGTCCCAGAACCATTTCATCGAAAAACCGTGGATTAGTTAATGCGATTCTAGTCAACTTTGACCATCTTTTCGAAAAATGCCAAATGTCCTCCTAATATTAATGTGGATATAATAGGACCATACTTGTTGGATTTGAGTGTTGCTTCCTCATTTTGTGAAGTATTTCATGCGTTTCGACGCTCATCAATTTGTATAAATTTATGTTCGTTTTGGCCGTTTTCCTTATCTACTCTGAAGTTTTTGACTCTAATATTTTTCAAATCCTCATTATATCATATTTAGAAACTATCACAAAAAATTTAGCCATTTTTGCACTGAGCGATTTTCTCGAAAAACCATGGATTATGTACTGTTATTGTGGTCAAATTTGATTAATTTTTTGAAAAAAGCCAAGTGTCTTCCAAATATTACTGAAGATAGCTTATGACTATAATTGTTGGATTTGATTGTTGGTTCCTCATTTTGTGAATTATTTAATTCATTTCGACGCTCGTCAATTTGTATGGATTTACGACTGTTTTTTAACTTTCTTTTAGGTTTTCGGCCCTAATATTTTTACAATCCTCATTACAACATACTTAGAGACTACAACCAAATTGTGATCGAGGGATGGCCAATAAGTTGAAGGGTAAGTTTTATCGAACGACAACTAGGCCGACACTGTTATATGGCACGTAATGTTGGGCCGTGAAACAGTGTCACGTTCATATGATGAGTATGATGGAGATGCGCATGCTATGGTGAATGTGTGGACATATTAGACGTGATCGGTTAAGAAATGAAGTTATTAGGGAGAAAGTAGGGGTTGCACCCATCGGGGATAAGATGATGGAGAACTGGCTGAGATGGTATGGTCACGTGAGAAGGAGGCCTAGTGACGCGCCCGTTAGAAGAGTAGAAGGGTGGGGAAGTGATAATATTAGTAGGGGTCGGGGAAGATCCAAGATGACCTGGATGAGGGTGATTAGAAATGATATGAGCTTCCTAGGGCTTGAACAGAGTATGGTGTTGGATAGGGCGATGTGGAGAGACTATATACATGCGGAGGATTTAATCTGACTCCTTTAATTTCTTTGTTTGATTTCCCTAACTCTTTTGCCAAAACTTTTTACCTTGTGTTCCAAGTTCATATGTTTTTTTTGAACCTTTTTAATTTATTTTGACGTCTTTATAAAACTTCCTTTGAAAGTGTTTAAATATTACGAAAATGTTTACAATGTTTTGAAATTTCATGGCGTACACAAGACGGTTACTAGACGACGATTCATGTTAGCCGACCTCAAATCATTTTGGAATAAGGCTTGGTTGTTGTTGTTTTTGCTCCGGAGCCTTTTTATCGAAAATTCTGGTCCAATTTGATCAATTTTTCGAAAAACGCAAAATGTTCTCCAAACATAAATGAAGATAGTCTAGGACTATACTTGTTGGATTGGAGTCTTGGTTCCTCATTTCGTGAAGTATTTATTTTGTTTCGACCCTCGTCACTTTATATGAATTTATGACCGTTATGGTACTTCTAAACAAGTTTTTATGCTATATTTTGAACTTTATAGTACCTTACAATCTTGTTCCTATATATATACTAGTTTTAAGCCCGTGCGTTGCACGATTCAAATATTATATCATTTTAATGATGTTTATGTTTATAACCAACTATGTTATCATTTCAATAAAAATAATTCATAGCAATTGCTGTGATGTTGCTTACATGTATTTTAAAATCTTGATCAATTCAAAAAAAAAAAAAAAAAAATACAAAGATGTCTAGATTCTTCATGTTTAAATTATACAAACAACATTTTTCATTTATACTCTTCAAAAACACATTTTTTTAATAGATATAGTATATAAAGTCGATTGTACTCATTAAGCATTGCTTATCGGAAAATGTATAAATGAATCTCAAATTAAAATTCATTTAAATTCAAATAAAATGATACATTTTTCAAAATATTTTGATACACATAACCAGTTGTATGATTAATCATACCGTGTTTCTATAGTATAGTGTGAATGGTTAATAATTAACTGTGTAATTCATCCTCTCATTTTTTGCTCTTTCACCATACACTAAGCTTTTCGTTTTTGCTCTCTCATCATACACTAAACTCTTTGAGTAATTTTTAAATGTTGTACTCTTCATTTTTATCTTTCACCATACACTAAACTCTTTGAGTAGTTCTCAAATAATGGACTTTTAAATTGTTTTGCATATAGTAAAAATGTGTAAATGGATCTCATATTGAGATACATTTCAAAACAAATATAATGATATATGTTTTGAAATTTTCTGATACACGTAACCAATGTTATAAGTGATTATGTCGCAAATCTATCAAATACATTATTAAAGAGTCTCACGAAAATAAGGATTCTTTATGTGGATTATTAATAATTGTCCATTTGATTTGTTAATAATAAAATGTGGGTATTTCTCATTTTTTAAACTCTCTCAGTATTTATCTTTTGTTGGACCCTCTCTTGGCTCTTCAAAAATATCTCTTTTATATATATTAGATTTTTTTGACATTTCCTCAGTTATGTGATTTTTTTAAATCAATGACCTTGATTTATATCTTTATCTATTGTGAAGCGAACCTAGTCTTTCTTAATTTCAGTAAGTTCAAACAAAATTTATTAAATTATTTTTTTTTAGTTTTGGTGGTTAATAAATACCCAAATAGTTCAAAGTGTGTTTTTAAAACAATTTTTTCAACTTTGGTGTTTTATTTATACCAAATACAACTTTGGTGTTGTTTTAAATCCCACCCTCGTCACTTTGGTGGCTAAAAAATACTCCTTTATGAGAATATGAGGGTTTATACGGACAATTTTATTAGTTATTACTGTAGTTGTTATCTGATACAGGGTCTTATGAGCAAATTGGAGTTTAGTGCATGGATTAAAAAATGTCAAATTGTTAGAAAATGTAGTTAAGGTTGTTAGAAGAAACAAGTAGTGGCAATATTCTGTTAGAAAAAGTTGTTACAGAACTTTTTGTAGCACCCCGACTCATCACCTGAACCGCAAATAGTCATTTATGGCAGCTCGTCAGGCTGTGTGCTGACCCCACAGACCAGGCCAACACGGATATTTCCGACGCAAACCTCACTCGTGCGCACTCTGGGAAACTTCCCAAGATGTCACCAATCCTGAAATTACTCATTATCAAGCACGTCTAACTGTGGAGTTCTTTTCACATGGAATTTGTAAAAAGAAAGTCGACTTTGTTGGTATGAGTGACAAAGTCAAGAGCTAAACTTTCAGTTGCGAAATCCAACACGTATTTAGTGCATGTTTGATAAGCGGGATCTCCATCGCAATGTATTATTGGCGTTTCCATCCATTGACTACTCCTTTCGCTTCGTGTCACATATCTAATTAAACGATCCGTTATTATGCCGTCTCATATATATCACTTCCTCCAATTACCCTTCATCAATGGTTGACATTTTCTTTTAGTTAACTCTCATCTCACTAACTTGGTAAGAGCTTGAATACATGATTAAGTCAATTGTCTACACTATTGGTGTTTCATATGCTACGCTAGTAAAAAGATCTTATGCACTAATTAATACGGTAATTATGACATAAGTCTTAGTGGAGTGCGCTTTTGATCAATTAACTAACCCAAATGTGGGTCGGATTAGTCATTAGTCTCCCATATTGGATGGCTCGTGTGCGTTTGATGGAGCCAAGAGAAGTTGTAAGACATTATAACCGCTAAATTTTGACACTAAAATAATCTTAGTGGGTAGTTAAAAGATTATAGCACATGCACCAACACTTGTCGTGCTATTTCCAACTTGCACGGTAAAGAAATTTTCATCGGTGAAAAGCTTGCGCCAAGAATTAGTACTACTTTCATATTTTAGATTTTTTACGTTTAATTTAAAATACTCTCACATATTTAAATGAATGTAAACCTGAAAACCCTAATGCAACGGAATGAGTAACATTTTACAAAGACAAATGAAATTTACCGCAAACTATACCATTCTTCCGGGAGCACAAGGAGCATGGTGGTCCTCCTCACATTAGAGAAGTAGGGTCACACTTAAATAGCTCCGAAAAACATGGTATAAGCATTTGGAAATTTACATTATTTTGGAACTGAATATGTACCGCGCCCTTTTTGTTGATTTTGACATATCAAACTTAACATAAAGCGTATCTAGCTCCTCCATTTTGCGAAAATTTGTAAGGGTGACACTTTTCTGAATTGAAAAAGAGCAAAATCTCCCACTTATCTTGAGTTGCACATTTGACAAGTGTAAAGAGCTCTTGAACTAAAAAAAGAAAAGCATTAGTCTCACGATATGATGATCGAATAAAGAACTTCAAAAGTAAATTTAAGTGTTTGTCTATTTGTTTCCCGTTTTCTACCATCGGGATGTGATTCTCATTTTTCCAATACTCGTATTAAAGAGTGACAAAATTCCATTTTCACAAGTTCTAGCACTATATGTATTTTGTTTTGCCGACTCTCTACCAACTTCTTATAATTTCTTATTTAATTATCATTTAAATGTCATGTATTTATTAATGATAAAAATCCTAGTTTTCATTTCGAATATTTGATTAAACTATTTTGACATTGTATATAGTGTGTTAACTCAAAAGCTAATGGTTAAAAAAAAGGAAATCCAATGTTGTACGTACACTCTCAAGCAAGGCAATATTCGTATTTGGGCTAAAAGTTTTTCTTTTCTTACGAAAGAGCTCCTCTTCCATTCATTCGCCGAATGTTAGGCTAGAGTGAAGTAGAGTCTCACATTGACAAATCATAGAAAATTTGATAACTTCACACGATTAGATTATTCCTCACAACCATTAATCTCATAAAAAGTAAGATGCCACAAAACAAACAAAGTCTAAAACAAATTAATTACTTCAAGAATGGTTAATTGGTTATTACCCTAATAACATTGGAAACCTAGTTTCACCATTTTACTCAGTAATAACTAACTATAAATGCGCCACTAAATAACCTTAGCCTCAAAGTCACTTGTGGCGGTGTTGTATTTCCAAACTCGAGTTCAAAAACTTTTTAGATTCTACGCCGGAAATAGACGGTACTTCATTTATTCCATTTCTTTACGTTCGATTTGGGTCAATCGTATTCGACTATTTGGAAGTCCAACTGATTTTAAGGCTCAACCCATTAGAGTGTTACTAGATTTCATGATCCATGGTGCTGGCCCAACATGATGGCTTTTTTGCAGTATTGTAAGGCCCATTGAGCCCACTTATCGTATTACGTGATGACTTAGGGGTGGCAAATGGGTCGTCGGGTCGGTTTCGGGTCGGGTTATGTCGGGTCGGTTCGTATCGGGTCGGGTCATAACGGGTCAGATGAACCTTCGGGTCGGTTTCGGGTTGGGTCGGGTCGGTTTTGGGTCGTTTTTATCGAGAAAATTTTGTGTCGGATCGGGTCGGGTCACAATCGGTTTTACTTACTTATGGCCATTTATGGGCGCTAGTTCAATTTTTGGCATTATGAGTCGGGTCATTGTCGGATAACAGGAGGTCGGGTCGGGTCGTATCGGGTTGTGTCGGTTCGGGTCTGGTCGGGTTTTGTTGACCACAATTTCGCGTCTTATCGGGTCAGACTTTCGGGTAAATGAATCGGGTCGGATCGGGTTTGCGAGCCTTACGTGATGTTATAGGTGAGTATAGAACCAGTGGTCGTAAACAATTTACTTTCAAGCTATATTGGTTTTGGCGACCCTTAATATAATATAAGCTTTTAGTCCGACAGTCCCTATCGATTCTTTAACATAATAATTAATATACTCTTTGGCGGAATTTCGGTAACCATCATCTGCCGGAAATTCATGCTACATATCCTCTCCGACAGCTCCCCAGCCAGTTAAGTCAACCATAGTTATCTTGATGTTGTCTTTATCATTCCACCCATAGTTGTAGCTGTTGTTGAACATATAAGTATTTAACTTAGTCAAACCTCGGAGAATTTGCTATGATCGAACAAGACAACAACGAACCTCAATAGGCACGACGTAACTCCTTCAACAATATAAATGATGCAATCTTGTACTTTATATAAATCTATAATATCTATATATGTTCTAATCTATTGATCGACCGGCTTGTTGTTATCGATGATCAATGGCGGAGTTTGGCCAAAAAAAGGGGTTCCATGTTTCGAATTCATAACCTCTCCAATGCCAAAAAGAAACTCACGGGGGGCCAAAACACTGGGACAAAACATTTTGTGTGATTAGCATGGTATGTGCAATAACACACTTATATTTCAAAATCTAGGGAGGGGCAGCCCCAGCCCACGATGCCTAAGCTCCAACCTTGTCGATCATGTACATGACCAGTCAATGCAACAATTGGCCATCTAAATTATATGTTATGTTTCATCTTTTGGTGTTATAACGATAATCTATTAACAAAATCGGGCCAAATATTGTAAGCGGTACGAGATTTAAGTTTCTTCTCTGGTGGATACTGTATATAGTACTCACACAGTTCGTGTTGATTACGGCATTAAACATAATTTACGAACTTATGGAGTACCTAAGAGAAAAAGCTAAGGTTAATAAACACTCGAGAATTGGAAGAGATTTCAAATTTCGTATACTCATTGAGTACATCAAAATTCATTACAAATTCAATCACGAAAGAAAGCGCAAACATTGCATAAAGAGTTAGATACAAACTAATTACAAGAAATTAATCATCAGATCATCAAGCAAAACAAATTCACGCACGCAACAAAACAAACAATCAAGCACAATATGGTATAGCTCACTCTTCATTATCATTATCCTTTTCAACCTCGCCGGAAGCTTCCTCGAGAGATCGTCCCTTAGTCTCCGGAATTAAGAAGGTGCAGAGCATACCAATGAAGTTGACGACACCGAGAATAATAAGCGAGTTCTTCTTCCCAATACCGCCTGGGTAACCGTGGTCTCTCTTAGCCGGATCCTTCTCTTGTGAGAGGTACACAAACCCGAATGCACCCACTATAGCCCCGGCTTTCCCTGTCGCGGCTGATATACCGTGGCAGGTAGACCTCAGTCGCGCAGGGAAGATCTCAGCCGGGACAACAAAAGTGGTCGCGTTAGGCCCAAAGTTTGCAAAGAAGAATGTTAGTCCATACATAATAATGAACCCAATACGGTGATCCGTCTGCTTCCAGTAATCGTAAGGAAAGGCGATGGCAAACATGAAAATGGTCATCATTAGGAATCCCCCAATTTGGATGATCCACCTTCCAATTACGTCGATGAATGCAACAGTGAACCAGTACCCTGGCACTGTACCCATGAGCGCGATCAGGGTTTGCGCCCGAGCTATCTTATAGACCTCCCTGATCGCGCTCATCTCAGCTGCCGGGGGGATCCATCCAATGGATGAAAACACATCTTTTTGGAACAGATTTTGGCTGTAGAAAGCGATATCAAGTAAAAACCAAGTACTAGTAGTACCGAGAAGGTGAAGGCCGTGTCTCTTAGCGAACTCTTTGGAAAAGAGTCCAAACTGGTTGTTATCGCTTTTTGACATATCATTAATCTTCTCCTCCTCGGACTCGATCGTTACGTTGAGGACCTTAGACATGTCCGAAGCCGCCTGTTTCGCGTTCTTGGCGATCAACGCAGTATACCGAGCAGTCTCGGGCATCTGCATGCGCCAGTAGTAAGTAAGGGCTGCAGGGAACGCACCGAACATCAGGACTATACGCCACATGTAGTCCACCTCTGGTGGCATAGACAATTCCGGGTTGACCCGGTATGAAGGGGACTTAAACTTGCTGTCGAACCCGGACGAAACAATTAACGCCACAACACCACCCGCCAAAATACCCATCCCTTGCATAGCAAAGACGGCCGCAATAAAAGCCCCTCGCGTCTTCTTGTTAGCGTACTCGGACATGATTGTAGCGGACAACGGGTAATCGCCACCAACACCAAACCCGAGCCAAAACCGAAAGAAGCAAAGCGTAGCCATCACGCCTTTCGCTTCGCTCCCAAAGGACAGACCTGAGGCGATTGATGCAAACACCATGAGTATAAGTGTTATGCCGTAGACCTTCTTACGACCCATCTTGTCTCCCAGCCACCCGAAGAAGAGCTGGCCGGCCAAGGTACCGCAAAGGGCGACCCCGTTCACCGCGGCCGAGACATTGATTGGCAGGCTTCCTGGGGCGTCTGAGCCAGCCTCGGTGTAGTAGATTCGGCCGAGTAGCTTTGTGACCAGAGAGATTGAGAATAAGTCGTATGCGTCTGTGAAGAAACCCATACCAGCAATTATAATTGCCGTGAAATGGTACCATTGTGTTTTTGCTACATCTAGTGCGTTAAGCACTTCTAATTGTTGTCCTTTCGCCATTGTTGTTGTATCTTGCTAAATCATAAACTACCTGTACAAACAAACATGGTTAGTCATGGTTTGTCGACATTAATTTGTTGCAGCGAGAACGATTCACATGTAAATAATCTCACGTTGAAAATATAGAATACTAGACTTTATACAGTGATATATTATTGTTTGTGTAGTCAATTGATTTTATGATGAAACGCCACTAAGTTTGTGGCTAAAGTTGTACGAGAGGGCTTACATTGGTCCACATAATTGTTACTTATCTGAATCATCAACATAATTGTAGTAAACCTTAAACATACAGTTTAGTGTACCAATTTCTTTTTTTTTTTTAGTTTCGGAGAAACATATATAGTATCATGATGCATGGACTACGCACTTCTTTTTGTTTACACCGAAACAATGCATGCATATCATCTAGCCCTATAGGATAAAAATGGTGAAGAAGAATAAAAAGTGTTAGAAAAAAAAATGACCAACTACTCACTCTATTGCACTTATTTATTTACGTTTTGATTTCAATAGGTAAAACGGAGTCAAATTAAATAAACGTAATTATAAATAACTGAATGAAATTGATAAAATACAGTAATAATACGATGGATTAATAAGGCACGCTAACCGGGAAGAAAGGACTTGCATTCACAAGCTTGATGATGAGAAGAGCTTGTGGAAAGAATAGCTCAAAATTGTTTGGTGATCGAATAATGAAGATTTAAGGATAAAATGTCCCTCGCATTTATAGTGTCAAAATTTATGTTTGAACATTCTATGCGTAACATCACCTCGGGCATCAAATGGGATATACTATCTCTATTCTCTAGACATGTCAACTATATTATTTCTTTTTGTTCAGATAGTTATTTGCCTAATTGTTCTGCCTATAATATATGGTACAAAATATGGTACGGTTTTGTTGACAGGTAATGTACCGGTAACTTGACCTTGACAAGCTATAGACGAGTTCGTCGTCGGATTGTATAATTTGTTTTTGTTTTAGACGTACGATTGGATCAAAACGAACTTATTAATATTGTTCTACAAGCAGTAGATGGAGAGGGTTAGTTAGTTAGTTAGAAGTTAAGTTAATGGACTACTGCTCCTATATATATTACCGATCAATATGTTTAGAGATATTCCATTATTAGCAATTTTAGCGTATGCGTCCTATTAATTTGGGATGCTTTACACAGTAACTCTATAGTTTTCGACTTTTTCGTGTTACCCTGTAGTTTCCGCACTTTTACTACTCTTTGGACTACGGCTATGTGGCTATGATCTTAAAGTCAAATATAAATACTATTCAACTGAGCAAGCTCATGAGCATCTTATTACGATGCAAATTAAAGATGATAAGACTGTCACATATTGAGACAATAATATTAGTATTATTGGCACAACAATATAATTCAGGCTTACTAGCTAGCAAGTAACTATCGTCGTAACAGAATCGTGAAAGCATTTCTAATGTATGCTGATACTCATTGCTAGATACTAGAACTTAAGTTATGTTGCCCCTCACGTTTTCATTGAAAGTTCTAGAGGTTACTCACATATACGTTGATAGGACATCCTATATATCAATACAACTTAAAAGAAACGAGCGTGCTTATCTACTCCAAATCAATGCGCATATAAAATTGAAGAAGATATAGGCCCGATGCGCAATGGTGGATCCAGAAAAATATGTTCCGGTGTATGTCTTAATATATTTTTTCGGTGTCCCTCAATCGTTTTAGAGGAACTTTTCATAAATTTTGGTGTAAAAATTCGCATTTACGAAAACCTTTACGGTGTCCGCGGACCCCATGCCCTTGTGCATGGATCCGCCTCTGCCTATGCGATTCAACTTATTCAACAGTGTTTTCAAATCAGATCAGATTTATTCAAATCAAATCAATTCAGATCAGTTTTATTCAAATCAAATCAGAATTATCAAAATAACAATCAATTGATCTAGTCTATTTCTAGTTATTAATTCGTCTAGTTGCAATTAATTTATCAATTAATTCAGTTCAGATCAAATCAAATCAAGTTTATTCAAATCAACTCAAATCAGAGTAGTTCAATTCAAATCAAATCAACTCTGATCAGAAAAAATGCAGTCCAATCGCACAGGGCCATAGTAGCGATATCTATCGTTTCATGTGTTTGCCGATTCCTAATCAATGTATGTGCTTAATTTTTCTTATATTATGGGTTTCATTACCTCCATGAACTTGATCCGGCGACTATACAATAACAAGGCAATAAATATGAATCGGAAAATGTAAACAGAATTTATCGATATGATCGAAACAAATAATAAATTTGATCTCAATTTGAGATAGTTGTGTTACAAAATTACATTGGTGACAATATAGGTCCAAAACTTCTTCAAACAACAGTAAAAATAAATTAAAAGACAATATAATTCATTATACGTGTGTTCGTATAATAATTATAAATCAAATAAATAAACAGAACAAAAAAAAACAGAATGATATGATTGGGGTGGAGCTGGTTACTTTTTCTCTTCCTCCTCATTCTTATCCTGGTAATTCCCCGCCTCGCCGGCCGCCTCTTCGAGCGACAGACCCTTAGACTCTGGCACCAAGAAGGTCATGAGCATACCAAGGAAGTTGAGGCAACCAAGCAAAATGAGAGAGTTCTTCTTTCCAATTCCGGCGGGGTAACCGTGGTCTCTCTTTGCAATATCCTTATCCTGAGACAAGTACAAGAACCCGAATGCGCCCACTATAGCCCCAGCCTTTCCAGCCGCGGCTGAAATACCGTGGCAGGTAGACCTCAGCCGTGCTGGGAAGATTTCAGCTGGGACAACAAAAGTGGTCGCATTGGGGCCAAAGTTGGCAAAGAAGAAGGTGAGCCCGTACATGATGATGAACCCAATACGGTGTTCCTTCATCTTCCAGTAGTCGTATGGGAAGGCAATTGCGAACATGAATATCGTCATCATCAAGAATCCCACGACTTGGATGATCCACCTTCCAATTATGTCGATGAAGGCCACAGTGAACCAGTACCCTGGGACTGTACCACAGAGAGCGATCAGTGTCTGAGCCCTGGCTACCTTCCAAACCTCCCCGATTGCGCTCATTTCCTTTGCTGGTCGGATCCATCCGATGGAGGACAACACGTCTTTCTGGAAGAGATTTTGACTGTAGAAGGCGATGTCTAGTAAGAACCATGTACTAGTAGTACCTAACAAACGTAGACCGTATTGGGCGGCAAACTGTCGTGTAAATAGGCCGAATTGTTGGTTGTCTTCGTTCGTGATGTACTCCTCTAGCTTGCCATCTTCGGCATCGATGTTTTGGTTCAAAACCTTAGACATATCTGACGCTGCCTTTGCCGCGTTCTTGGCCACCAACGCTGTGTACCTACACAAATATCGACATGGTTTAAATTTCTCGAACATATATATTTATAATACATTATTAATTTCAAACCAATTTTGTTTAGAAAGAATTGACACCGTATTAATTTTAATTTCAAATAAAGTCTTGTATTTATCTTTATCATTTAATACAAAGGAGTAGCGAATTATATAATAATAATCCCGAAACCAAAAACAAAAGTTAACTAGGTAAAGGGGCTTAATATATACGGAGTAGCAAATTGTTAGAGGTCTACAGTGTAGACACAATTAGGTTGTGTACAATGTAAAATTGAGCTAGTAGTTGTAAAATTGAGATCGGAGTAGTAAAATTAATTAATTGTAATGAATAATTCAGGTAGTAAAATTAATTGTGTGAGTAGTAAAATTTTGATAGTATAGTAAATTTTGTTGATTGTAGACATTTTTTGCTGCCTACACTATAGACCTCTATCATATGTCAAAATGTAAATATATTTACCTGGCAGTCTCGGGCATCTTCATACGCCAGTAATATGTGAGCGCAGCGGGGATGGCGCCAAACATGAGGAGGACACGCCAGATGTAGTCGGATTGGGGCGTGAGCGAGCCGATGGGGTCCGCGGCGAAGGTCGGCGGCTTGTATTTGTTATCGAACGCCGCTGAGAGGATAAGGGCGACGACACCACTGCAGAGAATGCCAACACCTTGCATAGCGAACACGGCCGCAATGAAAGCTCCACGTGTCTTCTTATTAGCGTACTCGGACATGATGGTGGCGGACAAGGGGTAGTCCCCACCGATGCCGAACCCGAGCCAAAACCTGAAGAAGCAAAGAGTGGTCATGACACCCTTAGCCTCGTGTCCGAAGGACAAACCCGAGGCTAAAGACGCGAAAACCATAGTGACTAGGGTAAGTCCGTAGACTTTCTTCCTACCCATCTTGTCACCGAGCCAACCGAAAAAGAGTTGACCGGCGAGGGTCCCACAGAGGGCCACACCGTTGACCGCAGCCGAGACGTTGATAGGGAGAGCTCCCGGGGCTGACGGGTTGGGGCCGGGTTCGGTGTAGTAGAGACGACCAATGAGCTTCGTCACCAAAGAGATGGCGAAAAGATCGTAAGCATCTGTAAAAAATCCCATACCGGCTATGAGAATAGCCGTGAAATGGTACCATTGTGTCTTTGCTATGTCAAGTGCGTGTAGCACTTCGAGTTGTTGGTTCTTCGCCATTATCTGATGATTTCTTTCTTCTTCTCCTGCATGCAATAATTAGGATAGCTTATTAGGAAAGCTTAGTAACTGTACTACTAGAATTGAACACCAAGAACGATATTATTGAGTAACATGCATGGATGTACTAAGAGCAAGCTAGATCAGAGTAGTGAAAGTAGACCAACCTGGATCACATGCACTGAACAAAATAAGGCGGGAGGTTAAGAAAGAAGCTTGTTGATAAAGCTTGAAATGATTTGAAGATGTTGAGAAAATTGGGAGACATTGCGACGAAATTTATATGCATGGAAAGATACCAGCATATTCTTATGCCATCCTTTTTATAAGCTTCTTTGTTTTCAACTCGTATCGATGAACATATTATTAATAATAATTTGAACTCTCTGCATGTACTAGTCAACAATACCATGTCTTTCATATCGCAGACCTTAGTTAGCTTCGGACTAATTAATTGAACGTATTATACAGGTTCGATTGAGCTTAATTAATTTTGTTAATCAGTCGATTGGGCTTGCTGATGGCCACCTTCGATTATACCCTGTAGGTCTGTTGTTAGTCTCCGTTCCTCGCTCCACCATCGCTCGTGTATGATCGTATCAAGTATGTAATTCAAGCTCCCTCCTTGAACACAACCACGTCAAATTAAAGCCAGATCAGGTTCGTTGAAAGCTTATACTAATTAAAAGTCGTTAAGAGAGATCGAGACAATGTTATTAGTATGTAATTATATTTTTGAAACAATAACAAAGTAATGCTTAGCCAGCAACTCTCAAAACAGATGGAATCATGAAATCATACCTGATGTAAGCTTACTAGGTCCGACACAGATACACAGTCGAGTGCTCCTCACGTTTTCTAATCGAGTTGACCTCATTTCCAGCTATTTCATTGAAAGTATAAGAGCATCTCCTCTACAAAGACTTATTATTTCAACTTTCCACAGGTTTCTAATATCTGATACGACGACCATTTAAGAGAGAAATGCGTGTTATGTACTGTATTAGATTAGGACATGGCCTTTTTGTATACGGTGGGCTGAAGAAAAGAAAAGAAAAAAAAAAATAATATCTGAAAGTATCTTAAACAATGTTTTGATATTCGGGCAAATAAACTGGTCGTTTGTGTCCGATTTAATCGGGTCAAATGTTTTGAGTTGGCTTCGATCAGGTTCGGGTCAGCCATATTCGAGCTTGGGTTTTAATTAGTTTAGTATGGGTCAGTTTCGGATCAAACTAAATTTAAATTGTCTCATACGATAGGACGGTCTAACAGGTATAAAGTTTGTTTGTTTGATCATCTCTGTGACTCTTTAATTAATAAGAGAGCATTAGTGGATACTGCATAGCTACCTACACATAGAACAAATTTTTGGAGTATATAAATAAAATGTAATCTCAAATTGAGATCCTTGTGTTAAATCATTACAGTTTTTTTTTAGCAAAGCAAAGCTCATCAGATTTCGTTAAAACAATAATAGAATAAATAAAAAGAACACAAAATCACGCAGCAAATCAATCAATGAAATCATCAGCTTTCAAGGTCAATATCGTATAGCTCACTCTTCGTTATCATTATCCTTTTCGACCTCGCCAGAAGCTTCCTCGAGAGATCGTCCCTTAGTCTCCGGAATTAAGAAGGTGAAGAGCATACCAATGAAGTTGACGACACCGAGAATAATAAGCGAGTTCTTCTTCCCAATACCGCCTGGGTAACCGTGGTCTCTCTTAGCCGGATCCTTCTCTTGTGAGAGGTACACAAACCCGAAAGCACCCACTATGGCACCGGCTTTCCCTGTCGCGGCTGATATACCATGGCAAGTCGACCTTAGCCGCGCTGGGAAGATCTCAGCAGGGACAACAAACGTGGTCGCATTTGGCCCAAAGTTGGCAAAGAAGAAGGTGAGGCCGTACATAATAATGAACCCAATACGGTGATCCTTTTGTTTCCAGTAATCATAAGGAAAGGCGATGGCAAACATGAAAATGGTCATCATCAAGAATCCCATCAATTGGATGATCCACCTTCCGATCACGTCGATAAAGGCAACAGTGAACCAGTACCCCGGCACTGTACCCATGAGCGCGATCAGTGTTTGAGCTCTAGCTATCTTGTAGACCTCTCTGATCGCGCTCATCTCAGCTGCCGGGGGAATCCAACCGATGGACGAAAACACGTCCTTCTGGAACAGATTTTGACTGTAGAAAGCAATGTCGAGCAAGAACCAAGTGCTAGTAGTTCCGAGAAGGTGAAGGCCGTGTTTTTGGGCAAACTGCTTGGAAAACAGCCCATATTGTTGAGTGTCGTTTCTTGCGATATCAGCAATCTTCTCCTCCTCTGACTCGATTGTTACATTGAGGACTTTGGACATGTCCGCAGCCGCCTGTTTCGCATTCTTGGCGATCAGGGCGGTGTAGCGAGCCGTCTCTGGCATCTGCATACGCCAGTAGTACGTAAGGGCCGCAGGGAGCGCACCGAACATAAGGACGATACGCCAAATGTAGTCCACCTCTGCTGGCATAGACAATGCTGGGTTGACTCGGTACGAAGGGGACTTAAACTTGCTATCAAACGCGGTTGATACAATAAGCGCGACAATACCACCCCCGAGAATACCCATCCCTTGCATGGCAAAGACGGCGGCGATGAAGGCCCCTCGTGTCTTCTTGTTCGCGTACTCGGACATGATTGTCGCGGACAAAGGATAGTCCCCTCCGACACCAAACCCGAGCCAGAACCGAAAGAAGCAAAGCGTGGCTATGACGCCTTTCCCTTCGCTACCAAAGGAGAGCCCCGAGGCAATTGATGCGAACACCATCAGAATTAGTGTTATGCCGTAGACCTTCTTACGACCCATCTTGTCTCCTAGCCACCCGAAGAAGAGCTGGCCAGCTAGGGTCCCACAGAGGGCGACACCGTTCACTGCGGCCGAGACGTTTATAGGCAAGCTTCCTGGAGAACTTGAGCCCTCCTCAGTGTAATATATTCGGCCAATGAGCTTTGTGACCAGTGAAATCGAGAACAAGTCGTATGCGTCTGTGAAGAAACCCATACCAGCAATTATAATTGCCGTGAAATGGTACCATTGTGTTTTTGCTACGTCTAGTGCATTCAGCACTTCCAATTGTTGTCCTTTCGCCATTGTTGCTAAATCAGAAAACACCTGCACCACCCAAACATGCATGGTTTATTAGTTCACTATTATTACCTATTTACCCTCAGCTCATTAATGAATTGTCGACATATTAATTATTTTTCGTAAATGTGTTTTACTACTTTTTGTTACTTGCATGTAGTCAGCCAAATGTATTACTATGAAAATGAGCAGCATTACGTTGGGACGTCGTCCTCAGACACGCACTGACTATAAAATTCATCTGACATTGAGCAATTATAAGAAGCATACTAATACAATTGTGGAGTACGTACTAAAACAGGAAGTAATAATACAAGGAACTAAAAATTACTTTGGGAGGCTGATATGTAGTAGTAGTATATATATATATATATATAGAGGTGTCGTTTAGACGAAATTCGAATATCGACCAAGAAATTAATAGATACTCCGTATGTTATAGATATGAGTTGATGACACAATGCATCTTCTAACTTTTTTTTTTTCAGTTTTTATCGTCATACTGATTGAATAACAAATTATAAGCATACCATCTAGCATGCATGCGATAAAAATGGATCCCAATTTTCTAGAGTAATTGTTACTGGAGTTTAATAAAATGGAAACATTACTACTCTACCATGTAGTGAGTACTGACATTCATATGCAATAAAAATGATAAAGAATAGTGAAAAGGTGAAGGTCAGGGTAAATGTAATAGAGATCGAAAGTCTTAATGTATATCAGGACTATATAAGCATAAAGGGAAAGAGAAAAAAAGAAGGAACAAAGTACAACAAATGCATGCAACATAAACGATAGATAAAGCAGTGAATAATAAGTGTGTGATACAAATGAAAGAAATCGTAGGATTATACTCTTTATATTTTTTTTTTTCTCGCCTTGTTTTTTTTTCTTTAGGAAACTTGAATACAGAAAATTAAAAGACGATTAAATGTAACACTAACCCGGAGGAAAGGATTAGCATTCAGAAGTGAGAGAACTCGCGGAGAAGTAGCAGAGAATTGTTGGTGTGGATGCAAAATTAAGGAGGAAATATTGCCGTATTTATACACTTGAGATATATGTTTGAACATTCTACAAGTAACATCATACCTACGGCATCAAATAGGATATACTATCTCCGGACATATATTTTTGATTTTTCAAATAGTTATTTGCCTACTACTCCGTACTTAGCTTGTTTCGCCTGTAATATATGGTACGGTACATAATGGTACGGCTCCGTGCGTTGACAGGTCAGGTACGGGTAACTTGAAATAGACAATAAGCTATACGTTGTTCGCTATAGTTACTTTTTTAGGAGACGTACAATTTCGTCGTATGTGTTAGAAATTCGGATCAGTTAATACCATGAAAACAACTTAATTATGGGGAGAAACGATATACGCATCGGACTTCATTCGTAACAATTAAGTTTGGGAAAATTAATTGTGTTGGTAGTAAAATTATTTATGTGAGCTGTAAAATTTTGATAGCGTAGTAAAATTGCATTGTTGTTAATAGTTGACACTTTTATGTGTCTACATTCTACATGATCAAAATTTTACGACTCACAAAAATAATTTTACTACCAACACATATTACTAACTAATTTTTTATTACAAATTAATAATAGTATTGTAATTTCCATAATATCTCTCGATATTATCTCGTAATATTGTCGCCTTTCATTTTCCCTACAACATACTAGTATATAGTAAACAAATTAATTGTGTTTACCGTATATATATAAACCTCTTTTGCATTTCAATAGGAGACTAATTTACATGGTACAACACTAACTATTATTGTTTTTTTTAAAAGTTATATTAAAAAATAGGTTGACCTTAAAAAAAATACCCTTGCCCACTTTCCCACTACCATATGCATCCTAATAAGGTGCAAAATTAGAACAGATCAGATGAATTAGTATATTCCGAGTATAAATCAAACAAGCTCAATAATTGTATGAATATTCCTTGTTAATTACATTGTTTAATAATATTAAAAGAGTTAGATCATAACAAAATATATACATTTATATTTTTGGCTTGAGAAGGACTAAGCTGTCATGTTTATTAGGCAGCAACTATCAAAACAGAATCATGAAAGCATACATGATGTATGCTGATACTACTTGGTAGTAGTGTGTGTAAGAAATGCTCCTCACGTTTCCTGAGTAGTTGACCTCATCATTTCCAGCATTCTCTTAGACTCATAATTTAACATTATTTTTATTTTGTTTTCATTATATTTCTCAAGAGATTTCTCATAAAACATCTTTATAACGAGATATGTTAATATATCATAATGGTAACCCTGGAGTATGTAGTTCGATGACTATGTAAATGTCGACTCGATCAAAATGGATATCCGTCCTTGAATTCAGGGTACGTTGCTATTTGGAAATTTTCATCATACAAAAGTACATATTTGTTTGATCATCTCTATGCTTTTGACTTTTTCGTATGTACTTGATCATACCATGTTACCAATTTGCATAAATAATAACACGCCGGCAGTAATAATTATATATATAGTAAGATTTATCGAGTATATAAATATGATATCAAACTGATGAGACTAAGTAGAGTTACAGAATTACACTTGATAACATACACAAAGGTTCAACTTTTCTTAAACAACATTACAAATTAATTAAGAATAACAATCAATTACACTCGTATGTGGGTATATATCACATCAAAAAACAGCAAAAACATCAAAACAAAAACAAACCAAAAGGGTGAACAACATTTGACGAAGAAGTAATCAAGAAACAATCGGCAAACAATGCTGTATGTTGTCCTATGTTGTTAGAGCATAGCTGCTGATGGAGCTAGTTACTTTTTCTCTTCCTCCTCATTCTTATCCTGGTAATTCCCCGCCTCGCCGGCCGCCTCTTCGAGCGACAGACCCTTAGACTCTGGCACCAAGAAGGTCATGAGCATACCAAGGAAGTTGAGGCAACCAAGCAAAATGAGAGAGTTCTTCTTTCCAATTCCGGCGGGGTAACCGTGGTCTCTCTTTGCAATATCCTTATCCTGAGACAAGTACAAGAACCCGAATGCGCCCACTATAGCCCCAGCCTTTCCAGCCGCGGCTGAAATACCGTGGCAGGTAGACCTCAGCCGTGCTGGGAAGATTTCAGCTGGGACAACAAAAGTGGTCGCATTGGGGCCAAAGTTGGCAAAGAAGAAGGTGAGCCCGTACATGATGATGAACCCAATACGGTGTTCCTTCATCTTCCAGTAGTCGTATGGGAAGGCAATTGCGAACATGAATATCGTCATCATCAAGAATCCCACGACTTGGATGATCCACCTTCCAATTATGTCGATGAAGGCCACAGTGAACCAGTACCCTGGGACTGTACCACAGAGAGCGATCAGTGTCTGAGCCCTGGCTACCTTCCAAACCTCCCCGATTGCGCTCATTTCCTTTGCTGGTCGGATCCATCCGATGGAGGACAACACGTCTTTCTGGAAGAGATTTTGACTGTAGAAGGCGATGTCTAGTAAGAACCATGTACTAGTAGTACCTAACAAACGTAGACCGTATTGGGCGGCAAACTGTCGTGTAAATAGGCCGAATTGTTGGTTGTCTTCGTTCGTGATGTACTCCTCTAGCTTGCCATCTTCGGCATCGATGTTTTGGTTCAAAACCTTAGACATATCTGACGCTGCCTTTGCCGCGTTCTTGGCCACCAACGCTGTGTACCTACACAAATATCGACATGGTTTAAATTTCTCGAACATATATATTTATAATACATTATTAATTTCAAACCAATTTTGTTTAGAAAGAATTGACACCGTATTAATTTTAATTTCAAATAAAGTCTTGTATTTATCTTTATCATTTAATACAAAGGAGTAGCGAATTATATAATAATAATCCCGAAACCAAAAACAAAAGTTAACTAGGTAAAGGGGCTTAATATATACGGAGTAGCAAATTGTTAGAGGTCTACAGTGTAGACACAATTAGGTTGTGTACAATGTAAAATTGAGCTAGTAGTTGTAAAATTGAGATCGGAGTAGTAAAATTAATTAATTGTAATGAATAATTCAGGTAGTAAAATTAATTGTGTGAGTAGTAAAATTTTGATAGTATAGTAAATTTTGTTGATTGTAGACATTTTTTGCTGCCTACACTATAGACCTCTATCATATGTCAAAATGTAAATATATTTACCTGGCAGTCTCGGGCATCTTCATACGCCAGTAATATGTGAGCGCAGCGGGGATGGCGCCAAACATGAGGAGGACACGCCAGATGTAGTCGGATTGGGGCGTGAGCGAGCCGATGGGGTCCGCGGCGAAGGTCGGCGGCTTGTATTTGTTATCGAACGCCGCTGAGAGGATAAGGGCGACGACACCACTGCAGAGAATGCCAACACCTTGCATAGCGAACACGGCCGCAATGAAAGCTCCACGTGTCTTCTTATTAGCGTACTCGGACATGATGGTGGCGGACAAGGGGTAGTCCCCACCGATGCCGAACCCGAGCCAAAACCTGAAGAAGCAAAGAGTGGTCATGACACCCTTAGCCTCGTGTCCGAAGGACAAACCCGAGGCTAAAGACGCGAAAACCATAGTGACTAGGGTAAGTCCGTAGACTTTCTTCCTACCCATCTTGTCACCGAGCCAACCGAAAAAGAGTTGACCGGCGAGGGTCCCACAGAGGGCCACACCGTTGACCGCAGCCGAGACGTTGATAGGGAGAGCTCCCGGGGCTGACGGGTTGGGGCCGGGTTCGGTGTAGTAGAGACGACCAATGAGCTTCGTCACCAAAGAGATGGCGAAAAGATCGTAAGCATCTGTAAAAAATCCCATACCGGCTATGAGAATAGCCGTGAAATGGTACCATTGTGTCTTTGCTATGTCAAGTGCGTGTAGCACTTCGAGTTGTTGGTTCTTCGCCATCGAACCGGGTTTTTTTGTTTTTTTTGTTTATTTCGCCTCTTCTCCTGTAATTGTCACGTAATTAACAAACGAGTTAGCGTGTACGTGTATTATATAACGAGATGACAATCGAGATTTCAACTTGATGCTTAACATGCACTTCGTACCGTGTTGATTAATTAATTAGTCAATAGCTTGACTTCAATCACTAGAGCCAAAATTAACTTAATGATCGATAGCGGCTAATAACGTCTACTAGCTAGCTAGTAGACCTACCAGATTGATCAGTTAGTTGAAAGATTAGAAAATGTATACAAGGTGGCGAGATTGTAACAGACCGTTCTATCAACCTATGTAATATGTGCAAGGAGCTCATTTAAGATGGATGTGTGAAGAAGATTATCCACTACACTTCAAGGAAGTGGGTTCAATAAACTGCTGATTTGCTAGCTAGAAATGTGAGGAATATGAACCATATTGATCGAGATCATGATTATTGTAACCCCACCCCTAGCTATTCAGGTGTTTATTGATAAACATGGTATTTTTGCACCAACTTTCAATATGGGGGAAGACATAGATCCGGGAGGAAGATGTAGACCCTAGTTGCAGTGTTGTAATCTAAGACAATTCTTTTACCGATGTAACACTATGCTAATTTATCAAAAAACCAAGAAAGTGCGATTGATAAGGAAAGAGAGTTCGACCTTGGAGTCAATTTTTACTAGTCAATAACTTAATTTTCAAATCATATTGCTGCATACTTCTTGACACACGACAAACTGATCAACGAAGGAATAGTAAGTGCAATTATTGAGAAACTAAAGGGCGATTCGAAACTGATACCTAGAGTATATATTAGACAAACAACGAGGTAAATACTATTTTTTCGAGTTTGTTGAAATGTAATAACAATAGGTAATAATTAACATGATGTTGTAGAAGGTAGAAGACCAACCTGGATCACATTCACTGTGTAAAATGAGGCGGGAGCTGAAGAAGCTTGTTGATAAAGCTTGAAATGATTTGAAGATGTTGAGAAAATTGGGAGACATTGCGACGAAATTTATATGCATGAAAAGATACCAGCATATTCCTATGCCATCCTTTTTATAAGCTTCTTTGTTTCTACTTGTATATAATCATCATCGACTAACCATAGTAATTCTAATACTAAATAAAAATTTCTATATTAGTCAACGTATACCATGTCTTAGTAACTGTGGGCCCCCCTGAGCTATATTATTGAAATCATTAATTTGATGGTTAATTAAGGGATAAGAATATCAACGGCGAGCTGTCCCATAATTAGTACTAGTGGACATTTTAACTATTAATAGAAAGTTTGATCTTCATCATTCCAGTGGATAAATCTTTCATTTTTTTGGCACTAATAAGCAAAGCTTAAGCAATTATAACAACAGTAGTACAAATGACAAGTGAAATTTTATTAGTTGTGATTGTGTACTGGTGTGTTTAATTTGTTCCGTATCAAGTATAAGCTATGAAAATGAAATTGAAAAACCAATAACGAAATCAAACGCGATTAGCCATTAAATACGTTCGATGATGTTTACATAAGGTCTATCGTATATAGTTGAAGTATAACGAAAATGGTTCAATAATATTGTACAATGTATGCATGATGACATTTACTACAAATTCTTTAATTTATTGCACAATATGAATTTTCTAATGTGTTTATATCTGACTTAATGCACAAATCTTGCATCATTTCCTGCATATGCAAGCAAGAAGCTCATGACAAATAATTGACAATACACAAAAGACAACTTATCTTGTTCTCAAGTTGATGACCTTAATTAACAAATTTGTATGTATATGCATGATAACTGATTAACAATCACAATTTTCTTAACACGAATTCTCGAATGAAAGGCCTTGCAAAAGTTATTTGTGTCATTAGCTAGAATCTCATGTCGTTAATAACCTGAAGAAAAAAAAACGATGTTATTTTTTCTCTGTTGTCTTTAAGGTGAATTTTATTTTATTACAACGCATCTTGGGTGAGTAACCGAAAAATTTGTGACATAATAGGCATCATCACTACTACTACTACTAATTCTTCAACGCCTATTAAAATCAAAGGAGTAAATTAATGTGGATGAAAGGTAGAATTAGTCTGAGTTTAGAAACACAGAAGATATCATAATGACCAATTTGACGTCCTAGCTGTGCATATACATTGTATTGTATATATGCATGGAAGTAAAATAAATATTTAATCAAACTGAAAAAATTAATTGTCATGAAACCATTAAAAACGGCGGGGGTCCCACACCCAAAAGTCAAAGGTACATGTTAATCATCATTATATGAAGGAATTATGAAGCTGTCATTTACAATCCCTAGCTAATTCAATTAAGGGAATGCATGGATGCACGTCAACGAAAAGCAACTTAATTATGAAGTTTTCATTAGTTCGTGATGATATGCTCTTAATACCCTGTTTTGCAAACCCAATTTAGTTTGTTTACGGTCGTCCTACCTACCGCCGGTACGGTAGACACATACTTATCAAAATAGACGACGATTTGTATACGAAAGTAGATTTTGAGGACAAAATGAAGTCGATTGATTTCCCTTTTTGCGGTTTGGGGAGTCGGTCGATCCTCCAATTGAAACTTGTATGTATATACGCTAATATGTAAACCATAATAGTCAACGATTATTAATTGATGGATATTCTTTAGGATTATTACATTGGATAGTTCTGATGAAAGTGACAAATGTATACTAGTATAGTATAGTGGTCCGCATGTATGTATGTTATAGCATAACAAATCAAATTTGAAGCTGGCATACCGCATATTTATTTAATAATCAGGCCAAGATAACTTGATGAAACTTGGTACTCAATAAATAAAATGATCATATACAATGTTTCATTTTCATGGAAATTGTAATCGATCGAGACAGATTGATTAATCTTAGATATTTATACATGTTCATGTAGACCAAGTATCAAAAGTTGACAAATATATTTGATTACAATAATAACAGGTGTAATACAAAAAAATACACCCGTAACATCTCTCTTTAACTAGTCAATCGACTTAAGTACGTAGCCAATCGAATTGAATAAAATGAATTGAAATCAATGGGTCAGGCTATACTATATACGCGCTGTTAGCTTCACATGTACACTTTCACCAAGTGCATGCAACGAAAATAGATTGAGAAATCGGTCTTTAGTTTGTACATGTTATTGTTGCACTTTAAAGAAGTGTGAACTGTGAAATACTACTACTACTTTCTAAAAATAATGTTAACCATATTTTGGATCCGCTAGAGATGAAAATAAACACCTGAATTCCTTACCTCGTCTTCTGAAATCGTTTCCTCAACCTCTCCGGAAGCTTCTTCGAGAGACAATCCCATAGTCTCAGGGACTAGGAAGGTGCAGAGCATACCAATGAAGTTAATAACACCGAGAATAATAAGCGAGTTCTTATTCCCAATTCCGGCTGGGTAACCGTGCTCTCTCTTTGCCGGATCCTTCTCTTGTGAGAGGTACACAAACCCGAATGCACCCACTATAGCCCCGGCTTTCCCAGCCGCGGCTGATATACCGTGGCAAGTAGACCTCATCCGAGCTGGGAAGATCTCGGCAGGGATGACGAATGTGGTCGCATTTGGCCCAAAGTTGGCGAAGAAGAAGGTGAGGCAGTACATGATAATGAACCCAATACGGTGCTCCTGCATCTTCCAGTAGTCGTATGGAAAGGCGATTGCAAACATGAAAATCGTCATCATTAAGAAACCAAACATTTGGATGATCCAACGCCCGATTACATCGATGAATGCGACCGAGAACCAGTACCCTGGCACAGTCCCACAGAGTGCGATCAATGTCTGAGCTCGAGCGATCATGTACACTTCTTTCGTTGCGCTCATTTCTTTGGCAGGTGAGATCCATCCTACGGAGGTGAACAAGTCTTTCTGGAACAAGTTTTGGCTGTAGAAGGCGATGTCAAGCAAGAACCATGTGCTTGTAGTACCGAGAAGACGTAGACCGTGTTGTTTACGGAACTGTGAAGAAAACAGCCCGAATTGCTGGCTCTTATTCCTTGCAAGCTTATCGATCTTATCTTCCTCTACATCGATTTCCTTTCTTAGGACTTTGGACATGTCTGCAGCCGCCTGCTTGGCGTTTTTCGCTACCAAGGCGGTGTACCGGGCTGTCTCTGGCATCTTCATACGCCAGTAGTAGGTCAAAGCCGCAGGGAACGCACCGAACATTAGAACTATACGCCACAGGTAATCCGCTGATTCAGGCATAGACAATGTTGGATTCACTGCGTACGATGGTGGCTTGTACTTGACCTCGTACGCAGCAGAGACTATTAGAGCTACGATACCACCTGCTAAAATGCCCATACCTAAATATCGAGACATAATATACACGTACATTTTAGTACTCGAGTATTCGTTAAGATATAAAACCATTGACTCGACCTGAACCATATATCATCATGACATTACGACTTTTGAAATGATAAATGAAATACTAGATAGATACCTTGCATAGCGAAGACAGCTGCAATGAAAGCTCCTCGAGTCTTCTTGTTAGCATACTCGGACATGATGGTGGCGGACAATGGATAGTCACCCCCGACACCGAACCCGAGCCAGAACCGGAAGAAGCATAGGGTGGTCATAACCCCCTTAGCACTTCTCCCGAACGAAATTCCGGACGAAATCGAAGAGAAGACCATGAGTTTCAAAGTTATTCCGTAGACTTTTTTCCTACCCATCCTATCTCCAAGCCAACCAAAGAAGAGTTGACCGGCAAAGGTTCCGCAAAGGGCTACCCCGCTAACCGCGGCCGAGACGTTGATCGGCAACGCACCGGGGTTCTCCGAGCCTTCTACTTGGTAATAGAGGCGACCGAGAAGCTTGGTGATCAAGGAGATGCAGAACAAGTCATATGCATCGGTGAAAAAACCCATACCCGCAATTACTATAGCTGTGAAATGGTACCATTGTGTTTTTGCCACGTCGAGTGCGTTTAGCACTTCTAATTGTTCTCCTTTCGCCATATATTTTTGCGGATTAATAATTAATTACGTCAGTAAATTTTTTTTATTGTAACTAATTGTCTCGTAGTAAACACATATTTTTAACCTCCTGCATGAAAGATAAATAGATGATCACATTATCGACATGCAAATTGATAGAGATTTATAGTTTAGACACAATTAATTTGTCTACAATGTAAAATTGAGCTAGTAGTAGTAAAATTGAGATTGAAATAGTAAAATTAATTGTAGTAAAAAATTCAGGTAGTAAAATTAATTGTGTGAGTAGTAAAATTTTGATAGTGTAGTAAAATTATTATGGATTGTAGACACTTTTGGGTGTCTACACTTTAGACCTCTAACATTGTCCTATCAACATATATACAACACTAGCCGATAATTATTACGGAGTATTTATCGATCATCAAGAATTTCTATAGGTAAAAAGCATAATCATAACAAACCTTGACCACTGCAATCGATCCAAAACAACATTATCATGTTATTAAACAGATAGTGTACGTAGCTTAGTAAATTAAAACTTGTTTATACGTATGTACATCATGTTAATTTCAAACGAAAAGCCCTTCTTGTATCTCTTGGTAACATTTTGCTTAACCATAGACAAATTGCACAAAAATATATATACCACTAGCTAGGACCCTCTCCTAGATTATAGGAGTGCATATATAGTGCCCAATTCTTAATTACTATACTCAGATCGATTTAAGTTCGTTTGCAGTATTGTAATCTACGCTAATTCACAAAATCTTAATTAATTAAGTTCATGTCCGTTCCTAAGTACTAACAAATCATTAAAAAGACGAAAATTAAGAAAAGATTTGTAGACATATAATACTAACCAATAGAACTTGAACCGAGAAGAAGAATAAGAAGAAGCTTGCAATTCAAGTGTTGCAGAAAGGGGGACTAAAGTTGGAGGGAGTTGACAATTGGCGAAGGTAATTGATGAAAGAATAAACGACAAGAGGCATTTATATGAGATGCAATGTTATGTTTACATATTCCACCTTAAAAAAAAGAGCATCCGGTATCTTCTCCGGTATCTAATGTTATCTCTATCTCTTTACTTAGCAAGTGTTTAATCCGATAGTTGCACCGTACACTTTGCCCACTCCTTATTAACATCGAATGTACGGTATCTTTAGTTTTTAATGTAATTTATTCTTAATTGGCACTAAAAGACAGACATGTCTTAGAAAATGAGGACATATTTGAACTTGTCTTACGGGTACGGATTCCCGATTAGTGTTAGATGTGGTCCGTACTAATAACAGCACATCGTTCAATGAAGGTTAAAATTGGGTACGGTTTCATTTGGGTTACGATTTACGAGGTATATAAACATATTATTGTGGTTTGATCTTCTTTCAATTTTTTCGGATTTGTAAATATATAATTGCAAATTTTAAAGTTTGTTTTTTTTTTACGGAACATGGTAGGGAATGTGATAACGCAATTAAATTCGACCCTGTAATATCCATGAGTTTCAAGAGTTAGAGGAGATCGGAGGTGATGAGGAGAACTTTTTTTTTTTCGCTATAGCCTATATATAGGTACTACTTTTTTGCATTGGTTGTTACATTGTTGGGACTGTGAATGTTAACCATAAAGGAAAAGAGAATTTATTACCAGGCTTTCCACATAAATTTTGAGTTCAATTTGTGATCATGTATAATTCTCTTCGAAAAATATGTATTTAAGTTAGCTGATAGTTTTGGTATGATGATCTAAGTTCTAATAATTAGTTATATATAGATGAGCTTTATTTGTTTCTATTTCCACTAGTGTCAACTTTGAATTTCGGGAAAAAATACATCGAAATACCATAAATTACCCGGGGCTGTAATTTTAATCATTGCAGTTAAATTTGAAATTCCATTTGCATGTCATTGTAACATAAAAATTACGGAGTATACGTAATTTCTATTTTTTTTTTAAATGTTTGATCGCGATTAAACAAGTATGTTTTGTTGGGGAAAGTTACTAAGGAGGAGTACCGGCTCATATCCATAAATGTAGTGAGGTTTCATCCTAATACCAATAGAAGGTATAACCCACTGCCTTATAAACATGTTTCTCCCAATTTAGTTTTCCGGTATTAGAACCGCTCACACATAAATTTCCATCATGTGCCAGTGAGAATGGGACAATAGAGAATCCTAGCTCACTCGCTAACGGGATTCATACCTAATTATATTATCCAGATAATTATATACGGAGTATATAAGAGATGAATACGGTACACTATTAAGTACAAAGAACGAGCGGACCCGCGAACTTATCAAATTACTACTCCTAATCCCCGATAAAAAATGAGAATGTTTTAATGTATATCCATATACATTTCTAAATGTCTATCCCTAATTTTTTATCCACATACCCCACCCATATTCCAATTCTCTCTCCTCAATCCCACCACATAAAAATACAAAACATACCCTTACTACCCCCATATATGTTTAGAAGTAGCACCGAACATAGCTACTCAAAAACTGAAAACGAAAGGGGGATATTTTAGTGGGTAGGAGGGAATATACAAGTAGCCATACTCATAAAAAAAACATGAGCAAAATTATGGAGAAGATATACAAGCGACACCTAACAGTTGGCAGATCAGAGAATATTATTGCCAGTATAGTGTACGTCCTATTCAATTGCTTGATCAATAATAAGCCAAAATAACAGCTTGTGTATATAATTATTAGATTTTACTGTTTTTTATAATTAACACTCCAGGATATACGGAGTACTATTTCTCTAGATTATTATTAGTCGTATACTTTTAGACATGCATGCATCAACTTGTACCAAAAAAAAAATCAACTAGCTAGTCTGATCGGTTGGTTAGCGTGTTGGTGACTTGTATTAGCTAGTCAAACAAATGGAATAATAGTAAAGTTAATCCGATCGAAGATCTCAAATCCGTAGTTTATGGTGCGCATATTATCATAGCTTGATACCAAATAGGCCCTTAGTTTTCCACTCCAAAGCAACAACTGATCTTTTTGCGTGAAGCTCCTTATCCAAGTTACCGGAACGTGCAGTGTAAGATAATGTGCTATCCTTATATTGTACAATGACTATCAAATTCGGAATTAAAGTCAGTGTACAAAGTTTATAAAAAAGCAAACATAATACAGACTATAAATGTGAAAAGAGGATGAGAGAAAGACTTTCTATAAAAGTGAAATGAGCTTAGGAAAAGCAGTGCGGATCACCTGTCTCATTTCCTAGCTATCCCACTTCATGTATTTCTCCAATTACATTCTACCATTTCATAAATCTTTTCAAAAAATAGTAAAATAATGAAATGTATGTTAGAATGTAATTAGAGGGGTATATGGAGTGGAATAGAAAAATGAGACATAAAACTTACCCCATGCTAGAATCATGTGATCCACACTCTTTTGTGTCTGACAAGTTATAAATCTGAGGCACATAAGCGCCTGAATCAATTGGTTCATGTCGTAGAGTTATGCCTACCTAGAAAATAACAGTGAAAGCAGAAGTCAAAAATCAATTTGTCTCAGCTCAGGCCTTGCAATTTTTTGAACCGTTTTTAAACAATTTAAATTGATTTTCTTAATCATTAGGCTAAGCTTAATCCTCTCGAGACTTATAAATTGTTTTAAATAGTATTTTTTTTTTCAAATAAAGTGATAGAGTTGACCTAGAGACATTCACATTTCACTCTCCATCCACCAACCATTATAAAATATAAACATTCCAAGATGCCAAAAATAATTAGATTCTTAATTCTATAGTAGTATTATTTAGTATCTCTATCATTTATTTTTAAGTTTTCAGTTCCTTCATACTCTTAGTTATTCAATCATCAATTTGGTTAGATGTTAATATAAACGTAAAAAAATGAGATTATATGATTAGAAAATGTGAACTTACAATAATGGTAGTGGTATGTTTGACCAAGCTTAGCTTCTTAAGTGTTTATGGGTTCAAAAAATTAAAAATTTGCCACACACCCAAATTTGAGAAATTGTTTCTGGTTTTTAGAAACACTTCTAGTGTAAATTTATTTATTAGAAGTAGATTTTTCAATTTAGATGTCCTCCTCCAGAAACTAAGTATTTCTAAGAAATTGTTTATAGAAAGTAGTTTTGAAGAACTTAGAATTGGGCCATGCCCTAAATTAAGGATATTTTGTCCAACACTATCTAATATAACGTATTCTTTGTGTTACATACACTGTCTAACAGACACTATATATCATGAATGGGATTCCGGTAATAAAAAGTTAATTTACCGGCATAGATTCTCCTGAGCAATCTTGACCTTCCTTTAACTAGGTGATGTGAGGATGGCCGAGACTATGGGAATTTGAATAATTAACACACAATGTAAATTTCAGTACTTATTCATCGAAGGTATTGAGTAACAAAAAAGTAACGTTTTACATAGCGTCGTTACTGTAATGTATCCTTTTTTTAAGGGTACCCTTGTCATACACCCCCTTTTTTCCTCTTTAAACAATAATAACGTCCTCAAATAAACAATAAGATTACTGCTGTAGAGTTCAATAATATTAAACCTCCACTTACATAAATCAATCATAAAATCCGTAATTTGTACATGACATGTAGAGGCGCACCAACAACCGACTTTTATTACAACAACAAGAACAACTAAGCCTAATCACACATGCAACTTTAAGAGGTCTAAGTACTTCCCATGGATAGATGTTTCCTGTCAACATAAATTAATGGTCAAACAAACATAAGAGAAAAATGCTCTGCTAGCTACAAGCTAAGCCTACAATATCATGTACCGAGTATGTCATAGCATATATAACAAAACAAATTTGAAGTTGGCCTTTGAATTAAAGTATTTGGTACCAAGACTACCAAGTAAATGATCGAGGATAGATGATCCTAATAGTCTATATATAGACAATAGAAAAATTATCTATAACATAATCATGTGTGGCAAATTAAAGATTGCAAGTACTTATAAATAATATCTTTGTAGGTGTAGTAAATGTAACATGTTTGCAGTAAATTTATAAAACTGACAGTAAAATCAACATTGTTACGAGTCTATCAATAGAAATAAATTTAAATTGATTAAATTCCCAAATCAAAGACCTTGATTGTCTCTTTTTCCTTATTAATCCAACATTTACAAAATTATGCAACAAAATTTGTTGCGCATTTGATTAATATTACTACAAACTAGTCATAAACATTTTTTTATTTGTTTACATATAGACTCCTAGTATATTTCAATGATCAAATAATGTTCTTTCATTTCATGAATTAAAGTTCTACTCGCAATTTTATTTAAAAAAAAAAGGGTGTACGGTGTTTTGTCATCTAGTTATGGTTGGTAAACCTTACTTGGTATATATGTAAACCAACAAATTTATTAATAAGGATTCAATAATTTATATATATATATATATATATATATATATATATATATATATATATATATATATATATATATATATATATATATATATATAGAGTGAGGATCATAAGAGTACCCCTTATTAGGTGAGTACTGCGCACCAATTAATAGCCGTCCGATCATCTACATCCGACGCTCAACAAGTCATATACGTCACTAAGGGTAATTTAGTAATTCCCGATATTAAACAAACCCCCCTCTCATGTCATTAGTTTCTCTCTCCTCTCATTCATAATTTGTAAACTGTACTCTCACTTTCTCTCTCCCAAAAATTCTCCCAAATCTCTGACGATGGCGAAACTCCGGCGACGACCGCGAAAATTACCTCGTTCACCTCTCCTTCAACAACTCCTCCCCCGCGCTCTCATCTCACCTACTTCCTCACGTCGACGCTGCCTCTCTCTACTCGCCGCCGTCATTGCCAAGGTTTCTTTACTCGTCGTCGTCAATCTTTTCTCTGTCAATCGGTAATTTTACGCTATTTTTTTGCCTGAAAATGATCTGATTATGCTAGGTTTTAATTTTATTTGTAGATCTGATGATTTGATTGAATGATTGTTCGAATTACAGGGACGACGGCGACGGCGGCGATCGACACCTCCACTTCTGACGCGCCGTCGCCTCCTCCCGCCACTTTCGTTGCGTCTGGTGAACGCCGCTGCGTCGTCTTACCTCGTCGCCGATCTTGATGTATCCTCGATTTAAGTTTGCTATTATTTGTTAATTTGTTTCAATTGAAATCTCATTCATTTTTTTGTTAGATTCAACTCGTTTCTCTCTCATCTTTTGATTTGACTGTTTTTCGAAATCATCGATTTTCGATGTAAGTTTTCTTCTTCTCCAGATCCGATCTTTTTAATCGCCGACGTTGAGACTCTGGCGATGGCGAGGTATGAGATGCTTCATTTCCACGCCGTTATTGATGTTTTATGTGATTTTTTGTGTAATTTTATCGATTAATCGATTTGATTTACCAATTTTTTTTTTCTGTTTAGATCAAAATCTAGGGTTTCTAATTTATTTTTGAGGATTTTTATTCGTAGATAATTAGATATGATGATTTGATTGAAGATTTATTTGTTGTTTTTGCGGTTGTTGTTGTTGTTGTTATCTGTGGAGGCGGTGGTGGCGGTCACTGGTTGTGGTTGTGGTGGCGGTGGCAGTGGGTGTCCATACAGTGACACGGGGTTGTGCATACAATGACACGAGGTTGTACATAGAATAGCACGGGGTTGTGCATAGAATGACACATGTTGTGGTTGTGGTTGTGGTTGTGGTTGTGGGTGGGGTTGGGGTGGGGTGGGGTTGGGGTTGGGGTTGGGGTGCCATAGAATGACACGGGTTTGTCCATACAGTAACACGGGTTTGTCAATAGAGTGACACGGGTTTGTCCATAGAGTGGCACGGGTTTGTTGGTTGTGATGCGGGTGGCATAGAATGACACGAGTTTGTCCATAGAGTGACACGAGTTTGTCAATAGAGTGACACGGGTTTGTCCATAGAGTGACACTATGGACACACGGTGTTATTGTTCGATGTCATTGTATGAATTGTGGTTTTGATAGCTCATTTGGTAAAGCATTTGTGTACATACATGAATGTCGTAGGTTCGATTCCTACATGAGTTCTAAATTTTCATGTCATTGCATAGACCTTTCTCTGTCATTGTATGTAGCCATGTAGGTCTCATACTATAGACATTTTGTGTCATGATACACGAATGTCGTAGGTTCAATTCCTACATGAGCTCTAAATTTTCATGTCACTCTATAAACTTTCTGTGTCATTGTATGTAAGTGTCATTCTATGGATATTTTGTGTCATTATATGCGAGTGTCACTCTATGTGACACTGTGTGTCACTCTATGGCGGTGCGCAGTTCTCACGCGAGCAGGAGTTCGCACCTGATTTCGCCTGTGTATATTGATGATCCTATAAGTCTACATACACTCCTAATATTTTTGTATATATATTGACAAAAAATATAATTAATTTAAACAATGTAGGTGTAACAAAAAAATGAATATAATCCAAGTCAATCAATCCGATTTGAAAATTGGATAAAGATTCAACGGGTGAGCAAACTAATTAAACAACTAATAAACATGAATCTATAATAAACCAACAATAATTAGAACAAAATAAGCTAAGTAACAATAAAATAAAAGGGAGAACAAATGTTACCGAAATGTGGTAATAAAGAGATGAGAGGAAATGAAAATACTTGAATTATATTGATAATAAAACTTATAAATTGTTGCAATAACCTTGGGTGAAAATTCAAATGGAAGATAAAAATATTGGGAGTTTATAAGAGATTAATGCCTCATATGAGATGCTTAAAAGGATTGATAGTACTAATTATACCAACAAAAGTCGACTTTCCTTTTAAAAATCACATATGATAAGAACTCCATAGTTAATGGTGCTTGATTGGGATTAATTTAAGAGTGGGTGACATCCTGGAAAATTTCCTAAGGTGCGCATGAGTGAGGTCGAAATGTGACGAAAAGACCAGTGTTGGTCTGCGAGGTTAGTACACAGCTTGGCAAACTGCCATAGGTGACTACTTTCGACTCAGGTGATGAGTCGGAGTGTTACAAATGATATCAGAGCAATCATGCGACCGTGTGTTGTTCGTATGGTCAGGAGTGCCCAAGTCAGCAGCCTAGCGAGGGAAAGATTATGAGTTAAACTATGGTTGGCTGTCAGTCGCAATGAGGACGTTGTTTTCCTAACTCCTAAGAGGGGGTGAGTGTAATACCCCACATTTCAGAGGAAGTTTATAAGAGATTAAAGGCTCATAGAAGGTGCTTAAATGGTTGATAGTAGTACTTATATTAACAAAGTCGACTTTCCTTTTAGTAATCTCATGTGATAAGAATTTCACGGCTTTCCAGGGTGCGCATGAAAGAGGTCAAAATGCGACGAAAGGAGCGGTGTTGGTCTATGAAGTTAGTACACAGCCTAACAAGCTGCCATAATGACTACTTCTGACTTAGATGATGAGTCGGGGTTACAGAAATTCTCTTTCCTTATTATTCTACTTTTTTTTTTTGTCTTGATTCTTGTTGTGGGTTTTGTTTCCATTGTTGTTGGTGGTGGTATCTTTTTGTGTACCGTTCCCTTTGTCCATGGTGAATCATTTGGGTGGACTGCATACGTTCTGTGGTTTTTACTCATTACGTACATTGAATGGGTTTTTCACATACAAATGTACATGTACTGTCTTGTTTCATTCTTTTTTTACTTTATTATCTCTGCCCAATTTACTACGTTGATGTTTATTCTACGTGATTGACTGTCTAGTTGCTCAATATTCTGGCTCCAAGATTAGTATGTTCCACTTTGAGCAAAGTTGGCGAACCCACACGGTTTTGAAAGTAGGTCAATCTTATCCAAAAAGTACTAATGAGTAATGGCGGACACTTGTAAACCAATAAATATTTCATTGTTTTTTCAATAAGAGACTAGGGTTCGTTGACACCCCAACACACAAAAAGCTTTATATCCTACTGTTAATTTCACACTCACACAAAGTATAAAGAAAATGCACTTAAAAACATATAAAAGACTTGTATGTGAAGTGTGAAGTAATCCAAAAAAGAACTAGCAAGTCTCACTCAAACAAACCAAATAAATAAACATATGTGCTCATCTTCACCCTCTTCAGCGAGCTGACCACGATGTGCTTAGCTTCTTGATGAAGCTAATTAAGCCAAATCCAGGTGTTTATCATCTTTCGAAGTCGTAGTGGCTTCCTCAACCTCCCCTGAAGCTTCCTCCAAAGACTGTCCCTTAGCCTCTGGGACCAAGAAGGTGAAGAGCATACCAATAAAATTAAGTACTCCAAGAATAATAAGCGAATTCTTCTTCCCAATTCCGGCCGGGTAACCGTGATCTCTCTTAGACGGATCCTTCTCTTGTGAGAGATACACAAACCCGAATGCACCCACAATAGCCCCGGCCTTCCCAGCCGCGGCTGATATACCGTGGCAGGTAGACCTCAGTCGCGCTGGGAAGATTTCAGCCGGGACAATGAATGTGGTTGCATTGGGACCAAAGTTTGCAAAGAAGAAAGTAAGTCCATACATAATAATGAACCCAATTCTGTTCTCCTTCTTCTGCCAGTGGCTGTATGGGAAGGCTATTGCGAACATGAAAACGGTCATCATTATGAACCCAACCATTTGGATGATCCAACGTCCAATTATGTCAATGAATGCGACAGTGAACCAGTACCCTGGCACGGTCCCACATAGCGCAATTAGGGTCTGAGCTCGTGCGATTAAGTACACCTCTTTGGTTGCGCTCATTTCTTTGGCAGGTGAGATCCATCCTACTGAGCTGAACACGTCTTTTTGGAACAGGTTTTGACTGTAGAAGGCGATATCAAGCAAGAACCATGTGCTTGTAGTACCGAGAAGGCGAAGACCGTATTGAGCAGCGAATTGTGAGGTGAAGAGGCCGAATTGTTGGCTTTTATCCCTTGCAATTTCGTCAACTCTTTCTTCCTCAGCATCGATTTCTGTTTTCAGGACTCTGGACATGTCTGCAGCCGCCTGTTTGGCATTTTTCGCTACCAGGGCGGTGTAACGGGCAGTCTCGGGCATCTGCATACGCCAGTAGTAAGTAAGGGCCGCCGGGATTGCACCGAACATTAGAACGACACGCCATAGGTAGTCGGAATTTGGAGGCAGAGACAATGTTGGGTTCACTGCGTATGATGGCGGGTTGTACTTGTTCTCGTACGCAGAAGAGACTATTAAAGCGACAACTCCTCCTGCCAATATGCCCATACCTATCGAGAAAAGATACACATACGTTTAGCTTAGCGTATCATACACATACAATTACACAAACATTTAGCCACAATTGGGATAACTACACTTATTACATTATTCTTTTCACATACAATTTATACATTGATTTTAGGACAATGCTAGAGGTCTAAAGCGTAGACACCCAAAAGTGTCTACAATCAGTAATAATTTTACTACACTATTAAAATTTTACTACTCACACAATTATTTTACTACTTGAATTTTTTATTACAATTAATTTTACTACTCCGATCTCAATTTTACTACTACTAGCTCAATTTTACATTGTAGACAAATTAATTGTGTCTAAACTATAGACCTCTATCAATGTGCTTGATTTTAATAGGTCGCATTATTTTAAGCAAAATGAAATATTTGGATTATTCTTTGTAGTTTAATTTTATCACTTATTATGCATGTAATGTACGTAAAATCTAGCTTAATTAACCCATACCTTGCATGGCAAAGACAGCTGCAATGAAAGCTCCTCTGGTCTTCTTGTTAGCATACTCGGACATGATGGTGGCTGACAATGGATAGTCACCTCCGACACCGAATCCGAGCCAGAACCGAAAGAAGCATAAGGTGGCCATAACCCCCTTGGCACTACTCCCGAAAGAAAGTCCGCACGCAAGCGAAGAGAAGACCATGAGGACCAAAGTTATACCGTAAACTTTTTTCCTACCCATCTTGTCTCCAAGCCAACCGAAGAAGAGTTGGCCGGCAAGGGTCCCACAGAGGGCCACCCCGCTAACTGCGGCCGAGACGCTGATCGGCAACGCCCCGGGTTTGTCTGAGCCCTCTTCTTGGTAGTAGATGCGACCAAGAAGCTTGGTAACCAAGGAGATGCAGAACAAGTCATATGCATCGGTGAAGAAACCCATACCCGCAATTACTATAGCTGTGAAATGGTACCATTGTGTTCTTGCCACATCGAGTGCATTTAGCACTTCTAATTGTTGTCCTTTCGCCATATACCTCGATCTGTCGTTGTTGCTAATTAATTATTATATCGTCACTAATTTCTTTGTGATTGTTTGTCTCGTAAACACATACATATAACCTCCTGCATGAATTAGAAGTATAGATACTATAGTTAAGATAGATATATGGTCACAAACTAACAACAATAATCTAGAATTTTACTATACTAGAAGCTAAGAATGAAGTTGCATTTGCGTATTTATTTTAAATAGCATAAATCTACACGAGTTTATATAGTTTAATTCATACGTAATACCGTGATATATGCTTTTCAATTTGCATGCATGGTGAAGTAGCTCTTTCCAAAGGAAGAGTGTTAAACTGTTAATTAATACGTGCGTAGTTTCAATATTAAGATCGAGCTGAACTCGAAATAACTTCTTGGTTAGTGAAACAAATACTAGTTCACCCGACCTTGCATACCTAATAATCGGTTACATATATACCTAATGATGATCTAATTGAGTTAATTCGTAGTATCATTTACCCTAGTTCACCCGACCTTGCATTGATAAAATTAAATTGGACACGTGCTGAAATAAAATACGAAAGATAGACATATAATTAATTATACGCACTCACCAAGAACTTGCAAAAAAAAAAAAGCTTGCATGTAGTGCTGCCTCAAGGGGAGCAACGCAAAGCTAATTAAGGAATCAAGTTGGAGGGAGTTGAGTATTGGTGAAGGTGATTTTAATGGAAGAGGAAAGACGCGCAATTTATATGAACAAATTTTTTGTTTACAGATTCCACATTTAAACGCATCTGGAATATTCTCCGGTATATACATACTTTCCTGTATGTTTATACGTTGTACTTGTACAATTGTATCTACTTGCATCGTTGTACGTAAACTTTGTCCACTCCTTAATTTGGGAATGTACGGCATCTTTAATTAGAAAGACAAATTAAAGGCTGTCTTTAATTAGAAAATTGAAGACTTTTTTCGTACGGAACTAGTCAATGGGTACGGATATTTTTGGTACCGAGTGTGACCCGTATAAACCGTACATTCACTTCCTACCTAAATGGAGGTTAAAAAGTTGTATGGTTTGTCATCTGGGTACGAGGTATACACTTCATTTGGGGATTGGCCAGGGATCGATTGAAATGCTAATAATCAACATACATGCATGAGAAAAGATTATACTTTGCATTTTAATTAACTTGTGAATTTGTATATGTAGCCCGACACAAAATGCATGGAAAGAAGATGGACGTACTCTCGTGATTATGACTACTGGCACGTTTTTATGTTACAGATATATAGGATATGACACATGTGATGTAATTATAACAAATCCTTAGATAATAATAATAAAATTACAAGAACTTAGTTGTGACTTGGGAGCCGTGAAACAATTTAGGCCCCCACATAATTGGCAATAGAGAAACCAATACCGTTAGATATAGGTTATTGTTTCGTTCATTGATATTTAAACGAGAACAAGATTATCTAACATTACAAAACAAGTTTTTACTTCTCCGATTTATTATAGCATTTGCAACTACGTTGTAATACCACTCGGTTATTAGAAGTGCAGGAATAATCGATCCATTATTGTAATGATGTGAACTATATATATTATCATTGACAAGTTCTTTCATCGTCTTCTCATTTCTTTACCTTTTCCTTTGGAGGTTGATTACGTGGAATTTGAGAAGAAAGATCGATAGAGCATTTACATAAGTCAACAACATTTAAAAGCTACATGATTCATATATGAGAAATGGATTAATGACTCGATCAACACACTAACAGCAGGTTTGAAATGACTCGGTACAACTACAGAGTTTAATTACTGGCAATGTCCTTATCATTTGCTAAATCGTAATTTTATTAGTAAACTATATACGTACTCCATCGTCATACAACAATGACGACTTGTATAAGTAGCAGCAGCATATACCATATTTTGTATAATTTATAATTATAAATACAGTATGCATCAACTTGTCTGTTGCTTAGCTTGGAATTTTTGATAATATATTGCTAGTCAACCCAATGCAGTAAGTTAATTTTGATGATCTCAAAAATCACGTAATTCATGGTACGCATGTTAACGTAAAGGAAAATCGCGGACGAATATGTGACATTTTGTCATTGTCAAATTATTACTACGTACATTTTAATTTTTACTCGATGTTTAACTTAAATTTTCTGAGAATTGCTGCGTAATATAGATTGACTCGTTTTGTTTTTTTTTTTTGTACAAAGACAAAAATCGAACAACTAACTAATGTCTATTACATCCTCTAATAAGGGAGGCAAAATAACAAGATCTTCATCACAGAAAGCCGAGGTGCTAAGGATATCTGCGATTCCCACTTCAACATGAGCAAACCCATCAATAGTCGTCAAGACGGTCTGTGGAAGAATCACTCTCGCTTCACTCGCCAAATGATCCGCCACCTTGTTGTGCTTCCTGTTACTCGAGATGGAACTATATGTAAGTGTAGAGGTTGTCAATAGATCGACTCGTTTACTTTCCATGTGGAATAATTTGTTGTAAGTTTTGAAACGTTGAGTGAAGTTTGTTTAAATTTGTCGATGTTGATTAAACCACATTCATTTTCTAAGATTTTTTTGACAATACTGACTAAAACTATTGAATTGGCAATAGAAATTCACAATCAATTGTGTGTACAAAGATCACAACTTAGTTTAAAATTCAAACAGAATATGTAAATGTATAATGACAATAAAATATTCGGGAATTTCACGTGGCGTCCTGAACAATGTCAGAATGCGCATAGTGCTCCTACCTTTGAAACTTGTACACTATAGTGTCCTCGAACTTTGCACCTATATAGGCATGTGGTGCCCCTAACCCCCCAAATTCCCTAACGGCGTTAAATATGACATATAATTAGTGAAATTAAATAAATAAAATTGTAATTAATAACAAATAAAAAAATGAAAAAAAAGCTAAAAATATTTCCTCGGTATTTGTTCTCAAGAACCCGCTACTCATCGGCCACCCTCCCCACCGCCTCACCACCCCACCGTTGACCACCCCAACCGCCTTCATTCTTCCAACCTTCACCACCAATGGGTCGCCCATGGCGACGCGAACCTAGCAAGACCCCTCATCGGGTCCATCGTGCATCATAACCACCCAAAAAAGCCCCTTAACTTAAATTTCTCTCTCCTCAACTTTGAAATTTGAACAACCGCCCCGAAAAGACTCTCCCCAGCAGCCACGACCCTCTATTATCGGTCGCCGCCAACAGCCAGCCCCGATGGCAGGTTATACTGGGCTCGCGCCGCCTCGGTAGTAAGAGAAAGAAAATTAATTAAGTGGAGGGGTTTTTGGGGTGGTTGTGATGCACGACAGCCCCTCGGATTGTACTAGGTTCGCGCCGCCATGGGCGACCCATTGGTGGTGAAGGTGGGAAAAGTGGAGTTGGTTGGGGTAGTCGACGTTGGGGTGGTGGGGCGGTGGGGAGGGTGGCCAACGGTTAGGGGGTTTCTTGGGAAAATTGAAGAGAATAAATATTTTTTTTTCCCGGGTTTGGGCTTTACATTATGCCCGATAATGTCCCAAAACCAGGCCCGATTAATGTGTAAAGTGATAAAAAAAAACTTAATAATTAGGTACAACATAACTAAAAAAAAAAAAGCCCGATCGAGCCCGAAACTGCCCAAAAGCCCACTTTGGCCCGAATGAGTGATAAGCCTCTAAAACGTGGCTTAAGCCAATCTAATCTATCCTAGTATAGCTATGGTCGAATCCAAAGGGACGGGGGTGATTTTCTATCAATTTTAGCTCTAATTTTAGTCTAATCAAATTAAGATGAGTCAATTTATCTAATAACTATCGCTAATCAACTATTTGACAAATTAAATAAAGTCAAAAACACGAAAGTGATAACCGTTTAATTAAGGAGGTAAGGGGTTTAAGTGAGGTTTATGCAACAAATACGGTTAATTTAATTAGGGAAATTGACAACAACATTTGAAATGATTCATGCAAAAAGAGGGACAACAAGCGATTAAAAATCCGCTCAAGTAACTAAGTTAAATCTTGATTAGTCGATTAAATCATTCTCACGCGCAATTAACCAACTAATCCTACTCACTTATGCTTAATTGGGCCTCAAATCTCTTATGTTTGCATAATTACTAAAGAATACAAATTACCTAAGTGTACATCTTAGTCAATCATGCAATTACAATCATAAGGGTAAAAATTAGGCATAAATCATATGAAATACATAACAATAAGTCAACTCCCCACATAAAGATACCAACTTTATCACATTTCCCACACCCCTAACAATAAGACTACTCACACATAGTTATACAAACACTAATTACAATTAGTAAGGCCTTAAACATGGTACTAAGCTTGAAAATTGGATAAAGATTCAACGGGTGAGCAAACTAATTAAACAACTAATAAACATGAATCTATAATAAACCAACAATAATTAGAACAAAATAAGCTAAGTAACAATAAAATAAAAGGGAGAACAAATGTTACCGAAATGTGGTAATAAAGAGATGAGAGGAAATGAAAATACTTGAATTATATTGATAATAAAACTTATAAATTGTTGCAATAACCTTGGGTGAAAATTCAAATGGAAGATAAAAATATTGGGAGTTTATAAGAGATTAATGCCTCATATGAGATGCTTAAAAGGATTGATAGTACTAATTATACCAACAAAAGTCGACTTTCCTTTTAAAAATCACATATGATAAGAACTCCATAGTTAATGGTGCTTGATTGGGATTAATTTAAGAGTGGGTGACATCCTGGAAAATTTCCTAAGGTGCGCATGAGTGAGGTCGAAATGTGACGAAAAGACCAGTGTTGGTCTGCGAGGTTAGTACACAGCTTGGCAAACTGCCATAGGTGACTACTTTCGACTCAGGTGATGAGTCGGAGTGTTACAAATGATATCAGAGCAATCATGCGACCGTGTGTTGTTCGTATGGTCAGGAGTGCCCAAGTCAGCAGCCTAGCGAGGGAAAGATTATGAGTTAAACTATGGTTGGCTGTCAGTCGCAATGAGGACGTTGTTTTCCTAACTCCTAAGAGGGGGTGAGTGTAATACCCCACATTTCAGAGGAAGTTTATAAGAGATTAAAGGCTCATAGAAGGTGCTTAAATGGTTGATAGTAGTACTTATATTAACAAAGTCGACTTTCCTTTTAGTAATCTCATGTGATAAGAATTTCACGGCTTTCCAGGGTGCGCATGAAAGAGGTCAAAATGCGACGAAAGGAGCGGTGTTGGTCTATGAAGTTAGTACACAGCCTAACAAGCTGCCATAATGACTACTTCTGACTTAGATGATGAGTCGGGGTTACAGAAATTCTCTTTCCTTATTATTCTACTTTTTTTTTTTGTCTTGATTCTTGTTGTGGGTTTTGTTTCCATTGTTGTTGGTGGTGGTATCTTTTTGTGTACCGTTCCCTTTGTCCATGGTGAATCATTTGGGTGGACTGCATACGTTCTGTGGTTTTTACTCATTACGTACATTGAATGGGTTTTTCACATACAAATGTACATGTACTGTCTTGTTTCATTCTTTTTTTACTTTATTATCTCTGCCCAATTTACTACGTTGATGTTTATTCTACGTGATTGACTGTCTAGTTGCTCAATATTCTGGCTCCAAGATTAGTATGTTCCACTTTGAGCAAAGTTGGCGAACCCACACGGTTTTGAAAGTAGGTCAATCTTATCCAAAAAGTACTAATGAGTAATGGCGGACACTTGTAAACCAATAAATATTTCATTGTTTTTTCAATAAGAGACTAGGGTTCGTTGACACCCCAACACACAAAAAGCTTTATATCCTACTGTTAATTTCACACTCACACAAAGTATAAAGAAAATGCACTTAAAAACATATAAAAGACTTGTATGTGAAGTGTGAAGTAATCCAAAAAAGAACTAGCAAGTCTCACTCAAACAAACCAAATAAATAAACATATGTGCTCATCTTCACCCTCTTCAGCGAGCTGACCACGATGTGCTTAGCTTCTTGATGAAGCTAATTAAGCCAAATCCAGGTGTTTATCATCTTTCGAAGTCGTAGTGGCTTCCTCAACCTCCCCTGAAGCTTCCTCCAAAGACTGTCCCTTAGCCTCTGGGACCAAGAAGGTGAAGAGCATACCAATAAAATTAAGTACTCCAAGAATAATAAGCGAATTCTTCTTCCCAATTCCGGCCGGGTAACCGTGATCTCTCTTAGACGGATCCTTCTCTTGTGAGAGATACACAAACCCGAATGCACCCACAATAGCCCCGGCCTTCCCAGCCGCGGCTGATATACCGTGGCAGGTAGACCTCAGTCGCGCTGGGAAGATTTCAGCCGGGACAATGAATGTGGTTGCATTGGGACCAAAGTTTGCAAAGAAGAAAGTAAGTCCATACATAATAATGAACCCAATTCTGTTCTCCTTCTTCTGCCAGTGGCTGTATGGGAAGGCTATTGCGAACATGAAAACGGTCATCATTATGAACCCAACCATTTGGATGATCCAACGTCCAATTATGTCAATGAATGCGACAGTGAACCAGTACCCTGGCACGGTCCCACATAGCGCAATTAGGGTCTGAGCTCGTGCGATTAAGTACACCTCTTTGGTTGCGCTCATTTCTTTGGCAGGTGAGATCCATCCTACTGAGCTGAACACGTCTTTTTGGAACAGGTTTTGACTGTAGAAGGCGATATCAAGCAAGAACCATGTGCTTGTAGTACCGAGAAGGCGAAGACCGTATTGAGCAGCGAATTGTGAGGTGAAGAGGCCGAATTGTTGGCTTTTATCCCTTGCAATTTCGTCAACTCTTTCTTCCTCAGCATCGATTTCTGTTTTCAGGACTCTGGACATGTCTGCAGCCGCCTGTTTGGCATTTTTCGCTACCAGGGCGGTGTAACGGGCAGTCTCGGGCATCTGCATACGCCAGTAGTAAGTAAGGGCCGCCGGGATTGCACCGAACATTAGAACGACACGCCATAGGTAGTCGGAATTTGGAGGCAGAGACAATGTTGGGTTCACTGCGTATGATGGCGGGTTGTACTTGTTCTCGTACGCAGAAGAGACTATTAAAGCGACAACTCCTCCTGCCAATATGCCCATACCTATCGAGAAAAGATACACATACGTTTAGCTTAGCGTATCATACACATACAATTACACAAACATTTAGCCACAATTGGGATAACTACACTTATTACATTATTCTTTTCACATACAATTTATACATTGATTTTAGGACAATGCTAGAGGTCTAAAGCGTAGACACCCAAAAGTGTCTACAATCAGTAATAATTTTACTACACTATTAAAATTTTACTACTCACACAATTATTTTACTACTTGAATTTTTTATTACAATTAATTTTACTACTCCGATCTCAATTTTACTACTACTAGCTCAATTTTACATTGTAGACAAATTAATTGTGTCTAAACTATAGACCTCTATCAATGTGCTTGATTTTAATAGGTCGCATTATTTTAAGCAAAATGAAATATTTGGATTATTCTTTGTAGTTTAATTTTATCACTTTATTATGCATGTAATGTACGTAAAATCTAGCTTAATTAACCCATACCTTGCATGGCAAAGACAGCTGCAATGAAAGCTCCTCTGGTCTTCTTGTTAGCATACTCGGACATGATGGTGGCTGACAATGGATAGTCACCTCCGACACCGAATCCGAGCCAGAACCGAAAGAAGCATAAGGTGGCCATAACCCCCTTGGCACTACTCCCGAAAGAAAGTCCGCACGCAAGCGAAGAGAAGACCATGAGGACCAAAGTTATACCGTAAACTTTTTTCCTACCCATCTTGTCTCCAAGCCAACCGAAGAAGAGTTGGCCGGCAAGGGTCCCACAGAGGGCCACCCCGCTAACTGCGGCCGAGACGCTGATCGGCAACGCCCCGGGTTTGTCTGAGCCCTCTTCTTGGTAGTAGATGCGACCAAGAAGCTTGGTAACCAAGGAGATGCAGAACAAGTCATATGCATCGGTGAAGAAACCCATACCCGCAATTACTATAGCTGTGAAATGGTACCATTGTGTTCTTGCCACATCGAGTGCATTTAGCACTTCTAATTGTTGTCCTTTCGCCATATACCTCGATCTGTCGTTGTTGCTAATTAATTATTATATCGTCACTAATTTCTTTGTGATTGTTTGTCTCGTAAACACATACATATAACCTCCTGCATGAATTAGAAGTATAGATACTATAGTTAAGATAGATATATGGTCACAAACTAACAACAATAATCTAGAATTTTACTATACTAGAAGCTAAGAATGAAGTTGCATTTGCGTATTTATTTTAAATAGCATAAATCTACACGAGTTTATATAGTTTAATTCATACGTAATACCGTGATATATGCTTTTCAATTTGCATGCATGGTGAAGTAGCTCTTTCCAAAGGAAGAGTGTTAAACTGTTAATTAATACGTGCGTAGTTTCAATATTAAGATCGAGCTGAACTCGAAATAACTTCTTGGTTAGTGAAACAAATACTAGTTCACCCGACCTTGCATACCTAATAATCGGTTACATATATACCTAATGATGATCTAATTGAGTTAATTCGTAGTATCATTTACCCTAGTTCACCCGACCTTGCATTGATAAAATTAAATTGGACACGTGCTGAAATAAAATACGAAAGATAGACATATAATTAATTATACGCACTCACCAAGAACTTGCAAAAAAAAAAAAGCTTGCATGTAGTGCTGCCTCAAGGGGAGCAACGCAAAGCTAATTAAGGAATCAAGTTGGAGGGAGTTGAGTATTGGTGAAGGTGATTTTAATGGAAGAGGAAAGACGCGCAATTTATATGAACAAATTTTTTGTTTACAGATTCCACATTTAAACGCATCTGGAATATTCTCCGGTATATACATACTTTCCTGTATGTTTATACGTTGTACTTGTACAATTGTATCTACTTGCATCGTTGTACGTAAACTTTGTCCACTCCTTAATTTGGGAATGTACGGCATCTTTAATTAGAAAGACAAATTAAAGGCTGTCTTTAATTAGAAAATTGAAGACTTTTTTCGTACGGAACTAGTCAATGGGTACGGATATTTTTGGTACCGAGTGTGACCCGTATAAACCGTACATTCACTTCCTACCTAAATGGAGGTTAAAAAGTTGTATGGTTTGTCATCTGGGTACGAGGTATACACTTCATTTGGGGATTGGCCAGGGATCGATTGAAATGCTAATAATCAACATACATGCATGAGAAAAGATTATACTTTGCATTTTAATTAACTTGTGAATTTGTATATGTAGCCCGACACAAAATGCATGGAAAGAAGATGGACGTACTCTCGTGATTATGACTACTGGCACGTTTTTATGTTACAGATATATAGGATATGACACATGTGATGTAATTATAACAAATCCTTAGATAATAATAATAAAATTACAAGAACTTAGTTGTGACTTGGGAGCCGTGAAACAATTTAGGCCCCCACATAATTGGCAATAGAGAAACCAATACCGTTAGATATAGGTTATTGTTTCGTTCATTGATATTTAAACGAGAACAAGATTATCTAACATTACAAAACAAGTTTTTACTTCTCCGATTTATTATAGCATTTGCAACTACGTTGTAATACCACTCGGTTATTAGAAGTGCAGGAATAATCGATCCATTATTGTAATGATGTGAACTATATATATTATCATTGACAAGTTCTTTCATCGTCTTCTCATTTCTTTACCTTTTCCTTTGGAGGTTGATTACGTGGAATTTGAGAAGAAAGATCGATAGAGCATTTACATAAGTCAACAACATTTAAAAGCTACATGATTCATATATGAGAAATGGATTAATGACTCGATCAACACACTAACAGCAGGTTTGAAATGACTCGGTACAACTACAGAGTTTAATTACTGGCAATGTCCTTATCATTTGCTAAATCGTAATTTTATTAGTAAACTATATACGTACTCCATCGTCATACAACAATGACGACTTGTATAAGTAGCAGCAGCATATACCATATTTTGTATAATTTATAATTATAAATACAGTATGCATCAACTTGTCTGTTGCTTAGCTTGGAATTTTTGATAATATATTGCTAGTCAACCCAATGCAGTAAGTTAATTTTGATGATCTCAAAAATCACGTAATTCATGGTACGCATGTTAACGTAAAGGAAAATCGCGGACGAATATGTGACATTTTGTCATTGTCAAATTATTACTACGTACATTTTAATTTTTACTCGATGTTTAACTTAAATTTTCTGAGAATTGCTGCGTAATATAGATTGACTCGTTTTGTTTTTTTTTTTTGTACAAAGACAAAAATCGAACAACTAACTAATGTCTATTACATCCTCTAATAAGGGAGGCAAAATAACAAGATCTTCATCACAGAAAGCCGAGGTGCTAAGGATATCTGCGATTCCCACTTCAACATGAGCAAACCCATCAATAGTCGTCAAGACGGTCTGTGGAAGAATCACTCTCGCTTCACTCGCCAAATGATCCGCCACCTTGTTGTGCTTCCTGTTACTCGAGATGGAACTATATGTAAGTGTAGAGGTTGTCAATAGATCGACTCGTTTACTTTCCATGTGGAATAATTTGTTGTAAGTTTTGAAACGTTGAGTGAAGTTTGTTTAAATTTGTCGATGTTGATTAAACCACATTCATTTTCTAAGATTTTTTTGACAATACTGACTAAAACTATTGAATTGGCAATAGAAATTCACAATCAATTGTGTGTACAAAGATCACAACTTAGTTTAAAATTCAAACAGAATATGTAAATGTATAATGACAATAAAATATTCGGGAATTTCACGTGGCGTCCTGAACAATGTCAGAATGCGCATAGTGCTCCTACCTTTGAAACTTGTACACTATAGTGTCCTCGAACTTTGCACCTATATAGGCATGTGGTGCCCCTAACCCCCCAAATTCCCTAACGGCGTTAAATATGACATATAATTAGTGAAATTAAATAAATAAAATTGTAATTAATAACAAATAAAAAAATGAAAAAAAAGCTAAAAATATTTCCTCGGTATTTGTTCTCAAGAACCCGCTACTCATCGGCCACCCTCCCCACCGCCTCACCACCCCACCGTTGACCACCCCAACCGCCTTCATTCTTCCAACCTTCACCACCAATGGGTCGCCCATGGCGACGCGAACCTAGCAAGACCCCTCATCGGGTCCATCGTGCATCATAACCACCCAAAAAAGCCCCTTAACTTAAATTTCTCTCTCCTCAACTTTGAAATTTGAACAACCGCCCCGAAAAGACTCTCCCCAGCAGCCACGACCCTCTATTATCGGTCGCCGCCAACAGCCAGCCCCGATGGCAGGTTATACTGGGCTCGCGCCGCCTCGGTAGTAAGAGAAAGAAAATTAATTAAGTGGAGGGGTTTTGGGGTGGTTGTGATGCACGACAGCCCCTCGGATTGTACTAGGTTCGCGCCGCCATGGGCGACCCATTGGTGGTGAAGGTGGGAAAAGTGGAGTTGGTTGGGGTAGTCGACGTTGGGGTGGTGGGGCGGTGGGGAGGGTGGCCAACGGTTAGGGGGTTTCTTGGGAAAATTGAAGAGAATAAATATTTTTTTTTCCCGGGTTTGGGCTTTACATTATGCCCGATAATGTCCCAAAACCAGGCCCGATTAATGTGTAAAGTGATAAAAAAAAACTTAATAATTAGGTACAACATAACTAAAAAAAAAAAAGCCCGATCGAGCCCGAAACTGCCCAAAAGCCCACTTTGGCCCGAATGAGTGATAAGCCTCTAAAACGTGGCTTAAGCCAATCTAATCTATCCTAGTATAGCTATGGTCGAATCCAAAGGGACGGGGGTGATTTTCTATCAATTTTAGCTCTAATTTTAGTCTAATCAAATTAAGATGAGTCAATTTATCTAATAACTATCGCTAATCAACTATTTGACAAATTAAATAAAGTCAAAAACACGAAAGTGATAACCGTTTAATTAAGGAGGTAAGGGGTTTAAGTGAGGTTTATGCAACAAATACGGTTAATTTAATTAGGGAAATTGACAACAACATTTGAAATGATTCATGCAAAAAGAGGGACAACAAGCGATTAAAAATCCGCTCAAGTAACTAAGTTAAATCTTGATTAGTCGATTAAATCATTCTCACGCGCAATTAACCAACTAATCCTACTCACTTATGCTTAATTGGGCCTCAAATCTCTTATGTTTGCATAATTACTAAAGAATACAAATTACCTAAGTGTACATCTTAGTCAATCATGCAATTACAATCATAAGGGTAAAAATTAGGCATAAATCATATGAAATACATAACAATAAGTCAACTCCCCACATAAAGATACCAACTTTATCACATTTCCCACACCCCTAACAATAAGACTACTCACACATAGTTATACAAACACTAATTACAATTAGTAAGGCCTTAAACATGGTACTAAGCTTGAAAATTGGATAAAGATTCAACGGGTGAGCAAACTAATTAAACAACTAATAAACATGAATCTATAATAAACCAACAATAATTAGAACAAAATAAGCTAAGTAACAATAAAATAAAAGGGAGAACAAATGTTACCGAAATGTGGTAATAAAGAGATGAGAGGAAATGAAAATACTTGAATTATATTGATAATAAAACTTATAAATTGTTGCAATAACCTTGGGTGAAAATTCAAATGGAAGATAAAAATATTGGGAGTTTATAAGAGATTAATGCCTCATATGAGATGCTTAAAAGGATTGATAGTACTAATTATACCAACAAAAGTCGACTTTCCTTTTAAAAATCACATATGATAAGAACTCCATAGTTAATGGTGCTTGATTGGGATTAATTTAAGAGTGGGTGACATCCTGGAAAATTTCCTAAGGTGCGCATGAGTGAGGTCGAAATGTGACGAAAAGACCAGTGTTGGTCTGCGAGGTTAGTACACAGCTTGGCAAACTGCCATAGGTGACTACTTTCGACTCAGGTGATGAGTCGGAGTGTTACAAATGATATCAGAGCAATCATGCGACCGTGTGTTGTTCGTATGGTCAGGAGTGCCCAAGTCAGCAGCCTAGCGAGGGAAAGATTATGAGTTAAACTATGGTTGGCTGTCAGTCGCAATGAGGACGTTGTTTTCCTAACTCCTAAGAGGGGGTGAGTGTAATACCCCACATTTCAGAGGAAGTTTATAAGAGATTAAAGGCTCATAGAAGGTGCTTAAATGGTTGATAGTAGTACTTATATTAACAAAGTCGACTTTCCTTTTAGTAATCTCATGTGATAAGAATTTCACGGCTTTCCAGGGTGCGCATGAAAGAGGTCAAAATGCGACGAAAGGAGCGGTGTTGGTCTATGAAGTTAGTACACAGCCTAACAAGCTGCCATAATGACTACTTCTGACTTAGATGATGAGTCGGGGTTACAGAAATTCTCTTTCCTTATTATTCTACTTTTTTTTTTTGTCTTGATTCTTGTTGTGGGTTTTGTTTCCATTGTTGTTGGTGGTGGTATCTTTTTGTGTACCGTTCCCTTTGTCCATGGTGAATCATTTGGGTGGACTGCATACGTTCTGTGGTTTTTACTCATTACGTACATTGAATGGGTTTTTCACATACAAATGTACATGTACTGTCTTGTTTCATTCTTTTTTTACTTTATTATCTCTGCCCAATTTACTACGTTGATGTTTATTCTACGTGATTGACTGTCTAGTTGCTCAATATTCTGGCTCCAAGATTAGTATGTTCCACTTTGAGCAAAGTTGGCGAACCCACACGGTTTTGAAAGTAGGTCAATCTTATCCAAAAAGTACTAATGAGTAATGGCGGACACTTGTAAACCAATAAATATTTCATTGTTTTTTCAATAAGAGACTAGGGTTCGTTGACACCCCAACACACAAAAAGCTTTATATCCTACTGTTAATTTCACACTCACACAAAGTATAAAGAAAATGCACTTAAAAACATATAAAAGACTTGTATGTGAAGTGTGAAGTAATCCAAAAAAGAACTAGCAAGTCTCACTCAAACAAACCAAATAAATAAACATATGTGCTCATCTTCACCCTCTTCAGCGAGCTGACCACGATGTGCTTAGCTTCTTGATGAAGCTAATTAAGCCAAATCCAGGTGTTTATCATCTTTCGAAGTCGTAGTGGCTTCCTCAACCTCCCCTGAAGCTTCCTCCAAAGACTGTCCCTTAGCCTCTGGGACCAAGAAGGTGAAGAGCATACCAATAAAATTAAGTACTCCAAGAATAATAAGCGAATTCTTCTTCCCAATTCCGGCCGGGTAACCGTGATCTCTCTTAGACGGATCCTTCTCTTGTGAGAGATACACAAACCCGAATGCACCCACAATAGCCCCGGCCTTCCCAGCCGCGGCTGATATACCGTGGCAGGTAGACCTCAGTCGCGCTGGGAAGATTTCAGCCGGGACAATGAATGTGGTTGCATTGGGACCAAAGTTTGCAAAGAAGAAAGTAAGTCCATACATAATAATGAACCCAATTCTGTTCTCCTTCTTCTGCCAGTGGCTGTATGGGAAGGCTATTGCGAACATGAAAACGGTCATCATTATGAACCCAACCATTTGGATGATCCAACGTCCAATTATGTCAATGAATGCGACAGTGAACCAGTACCCTGGCACGGTCCCACATAGCGCAATTAGGGTCTGAGCTCGTGCGATTAAGTACACCTCTTTGGTTGCGCTCATTTCTTTGGCAGGTGAGATCCATCCTACTGAGCTGAACACGTCTTTTTGGAACAGGTTTTGACTGTAGAAGGCGATATCAAGCAAGAACCATGTGCTTGTAGTACCGAGAAGGCGAAGACCGTATTGAGCAGCGAATTGTGAGGTGAAGAGGCCGAATTGTTGGCTTTTATCCCTTGCAATTTCGTCAACTCTTTCTTCCTCAGCATCGATTTCTGTTTTCAGGACTCTGGACATGTCTGCAGCCGCCTGTTTGGCATTTTTCGCTACCAGGGCGGTGTAACGGGCAGTCTCGGGCATCTGCATACGCCAGTAGTAAGTAAGGGCCGCCGGGATTGCACCGAACATTAGAACGACACGCCATAGGTAGTCGGAATTTGGAGGCAGAGACAATGTTGGGTTCACTGCGTATGATGGCGGGTTGTACTTGTTCTCGTACGCAGAAGAGACTATTAAAGCGACAACTCCTCCTGCCAATATGCCCATACCTATCGAGAAAAGATACACATACGTTTAGCTTAGCGTATCATACACATACAATTACACAAACATTTAGCCACAATTGGGATAACTACACTTATTACATTATTCTTTTCACATACAATTTATACATTGATTTTAGGACAATGCTAGAGGTCTAAAGCGTAGACACCCAAAAGTGTCTACAATCAGTAATAATTTTACTACACTATTAAAATTTTACTACTCACACAATTATTTTACTACTTGAATTTTTTATTACAATTAATTTTACTACTCCGATCTCAATTTTACTACTACTAGCTCAATTTTACATTGTAGACAAATTAATTGTGTCTAAACTATAGACCTCTATCAATGTGCTTGATTTTAATAGGTCGCATTATTTTAAGCAAAATGAAATATTTGGATTATTCTTTGTAGTTTAATTTTATCACTTTATTATGCATGTAATGTACGTAAAATCTAGCTTAATTAACCCATACCTTGCATGGCAAAGACAGCTGCAATGAAAGCTCCTCTGGTCTTCTTGTTAGCATACTCGGACATGATGGTGGCTGACAATGGATAGTCACCTCCGACACCGAATCCGAGCCAGAACCGAAAGAAGCATAAGGTGGCCATAACCCCCTTGGCACTACTCCCGAAAGAAAGTCCGCACGCAAGCGAAGAGAAGACCATGAGGACCAAAGTTATACCGTAAACTTTTTTCCTACCCATCTTGTCTCCAAGCCAACCGAAGAAGAGTTGGCCGGCAAGGGTCCCACAGAGGGCCACCCCGCTAACTGCGGCCGAGACGCTGATCGGCAACGCCCCGGGTTTGTCTGAGCCCTCTTCTTGGTAGTAGATGCGACCAAGAAGCTTGGTAACCAAGGAGATGCAGAACAAGTCATATGCATCGGTGAAGAAACCCATACCCGCAATTACTATAGCTGTGAAATGGTACCATTGTGTTCTTGCCACATCGAGTGCATTTAGCACTTCTAATTGTTGTCCTTTCGCCATATACCTCGATCTGTCGTTGTTGCTAATTAATTATTATATCGTCACTAATTTCTTTGTGATTGTTTGTCTCGTAAACACATACATATAACCTCCTGCATGAATTAGAAGTATAGATACTATAGTTAAGATAGATATATGGTCACAAACTAACAACAATAATCTAGAATTTTACTATACTAGAAGCTAAGAATGAAGTTGCATTTGCGTATTTATTTTAAATAGCATAAATCTACACGAGTTTATATAGTTTAATTCATACGTAATACCGTGATATATGCTTTTCAATTTGCATGCATGGTGAAGTAGCTCTTTCCAAAGGAAGAGTGTTAAACTGTTAATTAATACGTGCGTAGTTTCAATATTAAGATCGAGCTGAACTCGAAATAACTTCTTGGTTAGTGAAACAAATACTAGTTCACCCGACCTTGCATACCTAATAATCGGTTACATATATACCTAATGATGATCTAATTGAGTTAATTCGTAGTATCATTTACCCTAGTTCACCCGACCTTGTAATAAAATTAAATTGGACTAGGACGCTATGTGCTGAAACGAGAAAAATATACAATATAATTAATTATACGTACTCACCAAGAACTTGCTAAAAAAAGAGCTTGCAAGCAAGTAGTGCTGCCTCAAGGGGAGCACTGCAAAGCTAATTAAGGAATCAAGTTGGAGGGAGTTGAGTATTGGTGAAGGTGATTAATGGAAGAAGAAAGGTCCGCAATTTATATGAATTTTTTTTTGTTTACGGTTTCCACATTAAAACGCATATGGAATCTTTTCCGGTATCTAATGTTACTAAATATATACATAATAGATTTTAATTTCCGGTATGTCTACACGTTGTACTTGTACAATTGTACCTACTTGTACCGTTGTACGTAAACTTTGCCCACTCCTTAGTTTGGGAATAATGTACGGCATCTTTGGTTTAATGTATTATTAACTCTTATAAAAGACAAATTAAAGCCTGTCTTTAATTAGAAAATTGAAGACTTTTCCGTACGGAACTAGTCAATGGGTACGATTATTTTTGGTACTGAGTCCGATCCGTATTAACCGTACATTCATTTCCTAGTTAAATGGAGGTTAAAAAGTTGCACGGTTTGTCATCCGGGTACGAGGTATACGGTTTATTTCGGAATTGGCCTGAGATCGATTTAAATGCTAATAATCAGCATGAGAAAAGATTATACTTTGCATTTTAATTAACCTGTGAATTCGTATATGTAGCCCACTAGCCCAATACAAAATGGAAAGAAGGTGTACCGTGTACGTATTCTCATGATAATTGACTAATTACGTCTAGTAACATGTGTTTTACGTTTCAGGTATATACCACTCTGTCCCAAATTAAACTTTCCATGAAATTTGAAATTCTCTCACGTAATATTATTTCATAGAAAGTTTAATTTGAGACAGAGTAGTATAGTATAGGTGATCGCTTCATAGATTATTAAATGAGAACAAGATTATCTAACGTTACAAAACAAGGTTTCACATACTTCTCCGATGTGTTATAACATTTGCTGCTACATACTAACCACTCAGCTAGCTTAGAATGAAGTGCGAGAATAATCGAACCATTATCGTCTTGATTTGAACCATTATCATTAACAAGTTCTTTCATCGTCTTTTGTTTTCTTTACTATTTCGTTTGTAGGTTGATTAAGGTCAGACGAGTGAGACAACAAGTCTGTGCTACGTGGAATTTGAGAAGAAAGATAGAGCATAATCCGGTCAGAAGTAGATTTATGTCAGAAGGTCATAAGTGATCTGAGTCATTCATCTATCCAAGATCAATGGTCAAGATTAAACCAATAAACAAAAATAACAAAACCCACTCCCTTTCATTTTCTCTCACCTCCCCCAACCTCCCCCCCTACCCCACCCGAGACCACCACGTCCCCGCCGACAGCCGTCCCCGACCCGCCATCACCGGCGGCAACACTGCCACCATTATCGCAAGGCTACTCCGACCTCCCCTCCGTTGTTCCCACATGTCAACGCTCCTTCCTTCTCCCCCATTTCCTCCTTTTTCCATTTCGAAAATTGGGGGAGAGGTGGCAACAAGGCTAGGAGGGGCGGCGAACGCGGGGGAGGGACGACGAACGTTAGGGAGGGGCGGGGAGATTCAAGGGAGGGGTGGAGGAACACCGGGGAGGGCGAATTCGTGGTTGTTTGAGAAGAGTTTGAGGAGAGAGAATTACTGGTGTATTGGGGGCGGTGGCGTGGTCAATGGGGGGAGAGAGAACCACCGCTGGGCTGGCGGCAGGACGGCGAGTGTGGTGGTGGTGGTCGGTACAGTTCGCTGGCGGCTGGAAGGAGGTGCGAGGTGGTGGTGGTGGGTGAATATGGGAGGAGAGAGAAAAAAAAAATGTGGGTACATTTTTCTGTTTTTTTTTTTAAATTTTTTTTTTTATTAAAGTTATGAATTTTAGTATGTGAAGTTATTGGAGTTATTAAAGTTATCAAAGTTATTGGAGTTAAGTCGGGGTTACGTGTTTTATAGTTATTGGAGTTATTATAGTTACGTGTTGTAGTTATTGGAGTTATATTAAAAGACGTGTTTTATTTATTGAAGTTATTGGAGTTAATTTGAAATTACCTATTTTAGTTAAATATTGTTAAGTTAGAGTTGTAAAGTTTTTGGAGTTATGTGCTATAGTTACTGGAGTTACGAAGCAACTAAAGTTATGAGAGTTAGTGGATTATCAAGATGTGTGGCTGAGATTACTTCTGACCTTCTGACACAACTTTACTTCTGACCTGATTCAATTCCTATATATATATATATATATATATATATATATATATATATATATATGAGAAAGTGTATTTGTATATCTGTTTACATTTACAAATGTATATCCTCAATCTCACCACATAAATATAGAAAAAAATACTCAAACTACCCCCATATATGTTTAGTGATATATATGTCATATACAATTAGCCTTACTCTATATATACACATAAGTCAACGACATTAATGCTAAATTATTATTCATATAAGACTTGATCAACACACCAACAAGTTTGTGACTCGGTACACCATTACAGAGAGTTTAATTACTGGCAATGTCCACTACAATTGCTAAATCGTAATTTTATTAATAAACTACTCCGTACATACGTACTCCATCATACAAAAAATGACTAACTTATATAAGTAGCAGCATATACCATATATAGTATATATAATTTTAGATAAGCATCAAATAGTCTGTTGCTTAGCTTGCTGATATCATATGTACAAGTCAACCAAATATATGTAGCAACTAGCAAGTTAGTTTTGATGATCTCAAATCACGTAGTTCATGGTATGCATGTTATCGTAAAGAAAAATCGTGGACGAATATCTGACATTTAATCATTGTCAAATTACTACATTTATTTGTCACGGCGTTTAAGTTATTTAATTTTTTCTAAGAATAGCTAGCTAGCTAATACGGTATACGGATCACATATAAATAGAATCGCTTAGTTTTCATATGTTATACTTTTGTGCCATGTAGTAATCTGTTGTACTTTTTGAATAATCGAGTGAAGTTTGTTTTAATTGTAAGACGAGTGATTAAGTAACCACGACCATTTTATAGCTAGATCGTTGCCATAATACTAACTATAACTATTAAAATGGAAATAGAAATCACAATGAACTGCGGATAGAGATTATACGTAAATGTGAAAAGACGGTAAAAGAAATATTTGTTTGAAAAAAAGGAGAATATACATTCAGAAAATAGCTAAAACCAAAAGTCAAACACAGCAATTTGTCTAAAGGCTTGCAAATTGAGAGAAAGATTATTTTGCGAATAAAGAAAAAGAGTTGACCTTAAGACATTCAATCTCCATTAATCAAAGATTAATCAAAGATTAATCAAAGATGCTCAAGAAAATAATTAAATTCTTAATTCTATATTATTTAGTTCTCTTTCAATCACTTGATCAACTAACCAAGCTTTCATCAATATGCTGGTTATTAGTTGCTTATTGTCAAAGTGAAATCATGATCAAATGATAAAGTAAAAATGTGAGCTTCCATTAATTAAAATAATGAGATACCATGTCACTTTTACTATTTGTATATATTTTTTTATTTTCTTTTGACAAAACAGAAATTTTATAGCTAAAGAAAGTAGCGAACCATTACAAGCAAATTAAACCACATGAGGCAACACCCGGAAACAAGAACCAGGGTTAAAAGACTTAAAACCAAAACCTCCTATATTAAAAACAGTAAACGTACTGTAGAAAAACAACAAAGTCTTCATCTTCTTTTTCCTACTATTTGTACTCCGTATTTAATTTGTCTTGAATAATAATCTCACAATTGAATCACAGTATTTTTTATACTAATTTTAAACCGTTTTGTAGGATGTATCGGATAATTAACAAGTTTATTTTAGATGGTTAGAGCTGAAATAAGCAGGCAATAATGAACTTTGTTAAAGTGACACCCAAAATATTCCACATATGAGCAATGCTTATACCATGCTGTCGGGAGCATAAGGAGCATGGTAGTCCTTCTCACAATAGAGTGTGGTTCCTACTCCTCTATTGTGACACTCTATTGTGAGGAGGGTCACCATGCTCTTTGTACTCCCGAGAGCATGATATAATTTGCGACATATGAGTATCCCACGCACATTGAAAAAAGATAAGAGATTTGTCTACCCTTATGAACCAAAGAGTTACTCCTCATTTTGCAATTGATTTTAGGATGAAACCTTCTTAGTTTATAAAGCGGGCTTTCTCTCTCCTCCTTTGGGTGTGGCCAGGCTCGTTTGCATTTTCACATGATAATGGTACTCCTCTATTACCAATTGGTTTTGAGATGGAAACTTCTAGGTTTATAAAGTGGACTTTCTCTCTCCTCCTTTGGGTGTGGCCAATAGGGCTGTACAATGGGCAGGGCAGCCCACGGGACCCTTTGGCCCGCCCTTTTAAATTTAAGCCCAGCCTATTTTCTGTAAATACGGGTAGGGCTGATATGAGCTTTCTCAAAAAGGGCTGGACTCTGGCTGTCCATATAACTCATACTACCCACAAAACACATTTAGCAATAAAGAAAAGGAAAAAAAAAACATTTCTCTTGCACGACATTTCATTTACATTTTCTCATCTTTGCGTCACTTCCTCTCTCCGACCATACTCGTCGTCGCTATTTCACCGCCTCCGCATCGCCGCCACCGTATTTCCATCGCCGTACGATTTTGTTAAGGTATCAACTTCTTAATTTTATTTCTGTATTTTATAATAACCTAAATTAGGGCTGAGCATCGGTCCGGATCGAGGACCGAAATTCTAAAAAAGTTGGACCGAGGACCGGACCGAATCTCATTCGGTCCGGTTCGGTCCGGTCCCTTAGACATTGTGGACCGAACCAAATTTCTTCAAAATAGCTGGACCGAGGACCGGACCGAATTCGGTCCGGTCCTGTTTTCGGTCTGGACCGAATTTTGCTCTCCCCTAACCTAAATCGATTTGGGAAAATGATTTGGGTAAATTTTTGGGTGAAAATTATGTGTTTTCGTATTCATATTAGGAATTTATAATATGGGTTTTTCGAAAAACCCTTGAAAGATTGAAAATTTGGGTGAATTTGTTGAGTGAATTTGGGTGTAATTCGTCTGCGTTTCATACTTTGATTATTGAATTTGGGTGTAATTGAAGAAATGAAAGATTATAGACTAATTGAAGAAATGTCTGATTGAGCCCCCTAGTCACTTCTAAAAGACCAATTTTCGTTTTCGTAATTTGAAAAAAAAAAGGCTGTATAAAAGCCCAGTCCATAAATATTTTATAGGTGCCCATATCCAGCCCACCTTTTTAAAGCTCAGCCCAGCCCACCCATTGTACAGCTCTAGTGGCCAGGCCCGTTTACGTTTTCACAAACTCTAATTGTTTCAATGTTTGTTTCTTAGAATCAGTTGTCAATCTTTAGAAGAACCATTATACTCCGTATATACCTCGATCTCTAGTCAGCTTCCCGAACAAGTCATGAGGGACAGTTAAAGAGCAGGCAAAAACTTGGGAGTGTGAAACCTCAACGAGATCATGAATCAAACAGTACGTATTCTCATGCTTTTTACAACGATTTCTACAAACTGTATTTGAAAGCCGGTGTCGCCACAAATATTTACATGTCCCCGGGGTGATGTTCAAAATATTATACAGACGACGATAATCAATCAGTAATACATGCTCAAGTTACCAGAACCAGTCCAAAAATATAAAAGCAAGGATATCAGGAGCTTCTGCAGAAAGCCAGAACTCAAGCATTCAGAATGGGAGGAGAAAGTTCATACTCTCACAGATACGCAACAGAAGCTCGTATCTGCAGGAACTAGTATGTCGAACTTACACTCATGATTCTCATCAATGGACAACATAGCTCCGGCATTGTCGAATTCCCCAGCATAATTAGGCGCTGAAAAGATTGTTATCAGTTTCATACGAGCGAAAAACTGATAGCCATCCTCAACAACCTGAAAATAAGATATTTTTGCGAGTGATTAAACTTGTATCTATCTTCATCTCAGTAAAACATAATACAATGTGCAAGAAAGCAATAATGAACCTGGTGTGCACGACAAATGAGAGCAATGTCCAGTCTTTCAAGAGCCTCCTCAACTTGAGTAGAACCGAAGGTGCAGGAGACACCTCTCTCGTTCTGTCCCCAGCCTTGAAACTGACTAGGATCCGACCAAAGAAGATCACATAACAAACCATCCTCTGGAACATCAGTTGGACGTTGAATATTACGAATTTGATCCAAGTTATGCAGATGAGGAGAAAGTCCACCATGCACACAAAATATTTTTTCATCAATAACAGCTGCAATGGGTAGGCAGTCAAAACAGTCTGTAAAGGCTCTCCAGAGTCGCACATTAAACCTCTTCTTACATTCATCGAAAAATCCGTATCTCTGACTTATAGAGGCGCATTCATGGTTACCCCTTAAAAGAAAAAACCGTGTAGGGTATTTTATTTTATATGCAAAGAGAAGGCATATTGTTTCCAGACTTTGCTTCCCACGATCAACATAATCACCCAGGAACAAGTAATTGGAATTAGGTGGCAATCCGCCAAAATCAAACAGCTTTAAGAGATCTAAATACTGCCCATGAATGTCTCCTGCCAAGATAAAAGATCAAACATCAGTAAAAACTGCTAATTACTTTACATTGATTGCCAATCAGAAAAGGGAACACTGCTTCGACATACACGACTATAAGGTAATCATGGACGTGTTTCAGATGAAGACATGATTACCTTGAGTTGAAATCTATCTGAAACCTGTTAAATGGTTTAAAAACACGACTCTATTCTATTTCATCATTCAAACTGAACACTCCAGAACGTTTACAAGCTTTTGCATGCCACCATTTCCTTCTAAGCAGCAGGTTCTTTATATTCACGCTACTTAAGTTCCCAAGGTTGCTACTCATCCAAAACATACCTAACCTGCTGACTGCTGTTTTACTATGTAAATCACAAACAAAGCTTCCGATTTTTGAAATTGGAACCTAAGCAATACTAACCTATGTTCTCCAGCATCACGACTATCCTAGTCAATATTATGACACAAGTATCAATACAGTAGAATACAACTCTGCAGCATTGTAGCTAAAGACTTGCATTTGACAGCACATTAACCTTTCAAGAGAGATGAGGATTGTGCAGGAAATTCAATTTCGTCATAGTCAATTGTCTCATCTGTTTCATAAAACTCACAAGCATAGTACCTGCAGATAACAAGTCACTTAAAAAAACTATCACAATCCAAGTTGCAGCTGATATGATAGGACTGCAGACCTATCACAAATGATTGAGTTTCTCCTCTTAATTTGTACAAAATTCCAAATTCTGACATAATCTTCTACTGTTAACATCGCAGGTAACCAATTTAGGAGGGCTTCAGCAGCATTAGCAGGCCTTCTAACTCAGCATAGAAAGGATGTCTCAGAACACTGTGAATGTAAAAGACTTCCAATTTAAAATCCTGACATTCTTGCAATACTTGCATTACCTGTTATCAAAGCAGACTTGTCCATACAATGTGAGGTCCAGACTATCGGAGACACTTGGACTAACTCATCGCCCACTTTACTCCACAACTAACACTCCCAGTTTATCAACTACTGCGAATCTAAAGTTCAGAAAAGATTCAATCAAGTGATATGCTGTAGGATTGGTTATGTCTTTAACATTTGCTCTACATTAAGATGAGTGCTACCCTAAGGGAAGCTATAACAAACGACGTAACTATGCTAGAACACGGGATAGTGCCATATAGCCACCGGCCACGACATTTCTGATGCAATATGCAATGGCTAGACAAATCATAGAACACAGCCACCATAATGTATGAAATTACAACTTCAAGACCTCGACTCCCTCCGACAAACATTATGATACTACAACAACTTCAAGACCTCGACTCCCTCCGACAAACATGATGATACATAGTACTTCTCAAATGAGACTATTGAAGCCAGCATATTAAAATAAAATTAATATTTCCAATTGAAAGCAGCAGTTGGAGATATGTGAGTTATTCAAAATGTCTATTCTTGAAAATCCATGCTCATAAAAGTTCACATGATTTAATCACATATCTCCTTATGACAAACCCTATTGTCATAAAATCAAGTGGATTTGGTAGAATACAATGCAGAATAAAAAAACGGAGTATGTATTAATTTTTACAAGTGAACGAGTCATTTGGTGTAGAAGTAGCCCCCAACATGCCCAGACAAAACAACAAAATAAGGGGGAAATCAATACTCCCTCCGTCCCAGTTCAAACGCCCCATATTCCATTTTGGGACGTCCTACTTCAAACACCCCATCTATTTTGGGACATATTTCTCTCTCCTACTTTTATTAAATTATTACATCTTCTCTCACATTATCTCTCATACTTTTATTAATCCTCACATTCTCTCTCCTCCATTTACCCCACTCAACTTATTATATCAATTTTTCTTATTCCATTACAAAAACGCCTTGGGGCGTTTGATCTGGGACGGAGGGAGTACATCATAGTGGGTGGGAGGGAGTATTAATCAACAAAATAACTTAATCAAACAAAAAGTTGAACAAAATTGAAGATCAAAACTTTGATAAGTCAACAACAAAATTGAACAATAAAATCCAATCCCACATGTTACACATTTACTTTTATTATGAATCCATCTCAATTTCCAATCAAACCCACAAAATCACCAAACCATATCCAAAATTTCTACTTATTCATCAAAGTTCATAGATAAAAGTTTATGACTATCTAATGTTCAACCTTATTAATAGGTTTATGATTAAAGATCAAAACTTTACCAACACAACAACAAAATTCAACAATAAAATCAAGAAAAACATGAAAAAAAAGAAAAAAAAAAGATTACCACAAAGTTTGATGGGTGCATGAAGTTCCAAGAGAGTAGGCTCATCCAGGAAGATTCCTCTTGAAGTTTGACAAAGTTGTCGGATTTCATTCTCAGAGAGTGGAAACTGTCTCCTTGGTTTAACAAACCTAAGCTCAAGCAACCTACTAATTATGCTATCAAGAACATCCGGGTCCATTAAATCACAATTAATAATGAAAAAGATTGAAACTTTTATGTAAATATGTAATTATACGATTTATAAAGATAATGGTAAATGATAATAAAGATGTTGTTTGAAATAACTTGTGGGTTGTGTTAACATTACACTTTTGCAAGAAGAAATGCAATGCAAATAAAATGAACCAAGGTTTTGGGAAGATTATGAGGAGCTTTTATTTACTGCAAAAACAAAAAGGAGAAAGATTGGGAAAATTTGTTGAAATTTTCTGTGTTGTAATTTGTAAAAGCCAAATTGGGTATTGAATAAAAAGAAAGGGAAGGAATGATTCTAATTTTGGAAGGTTTTTTTGGGTGAAGTGTGGTGCTGCTATGGAAACTTGAAGAGGAAGACTGAAGAGGAAGAGTATGACGGGTTAGTAACGGAAAAAGCCGTTGGTTTTGGGGGGGGAAGGGCAAGAGTTGCATAGATTTTGCAGTTACGTAAGATCAAGGTTGACATGGTGGTTAGGAAGTCAACCTGTCTGGATTTGGTTGTCGCGGGTTCAAATCCGATTTTATAGTGATTTCTAGTTAGACCTGAAATAGGCAGGCAATGAACTCTTTCTAGTTGTTTTTCCATGTTTTTCTTTTGGGATCAGTTCTCAACTTTTAGAAGAACAATGACTTCTCTATACCTCAGAAGTCAGACCTCTACTTCTCTACTCAGCTTCATGAACAAGTCATGAGTGACGGTTAAAATGCCGGCAAAAGTAGGGAGTGGGAAGCCTCAACGAGATAATCAAACAGTATACTCATGTGTATTTACAAAGAATTCTACAAACTGTATTTAAAAACCGGTGTCGCAACAAATATTTACATGTCCCCAGGGTGATGTTCAAAATATTACACACACGACGATTAATCAATCAGTAAACATGCTCAATGAACCAGACCCAGTCAATATCTGTAAAAACAAGGATATCAGGAGCTTCGGCAGAACGGCAGAAATCAAGCACTCAGGATAGGAGGATAAAGCTCATATTCACACAGGTACGCAACAGGAGCTCGTTTCTGTAGGACCTAGTATGCGAAACTCACACTTATAATGCTCATCAATGATCAGCATAGCTCCGGCATTCTCAAATTCTCCACCATAATTAGGCGCTGAAAAGATTGTTATCAGTTTCATACGAGCGAAACACTGATAGCCATCCTCAACAACCTGAAAATAAGATATTGTTGTGAGTGATTAAACTTGTATCTTCATCTCAGTAAAGTATAATATGATGTGCCAGAAAGCAATGAACCTGGTGTGCACGACAAATGAGAACAATGTCCAGTCTTTCAAGAGCCTCGTCAACTTGAGTAGAACCGAAGGTGCAGGAGACCCCTCTTTCGTTTTGTCCCCAACCTTGAAACTGACTAGGATCTGACCAAAGAAGATCACATAACAAACCATCCACTGGAACATCAGTTGGACGTTGAATGTTACGAATTTGATCCAAGTTATGCAGATGAGGAGAAAGTCCACCATGCACACAAAATATATTTCCACCAATAACAGCTGCAATGGGTAGGCAGTTAAAGCAATCTGTAAAGGCTCTCCAGAGTCGCACATTAAACCTCTTCTTACATTCATCGAAAAATCCGTATCTCTGACTTATAGAGGCGCATTCATGGTTACCCCTCAAAAGAAAAAACTGCGCAGGGTATTTTATTTTATATGCAAAGAGAAGGCATATTGTTTCCAGACTTTGCTTCCCACGATCAACATAATCACCCAGGAACAAGTAATTGGAATTAGGCGGAAATCCGCCTATATCAAACAGCTTTAAGAGATCCAAATACTGCCCATGAATGTCCCCTGTCAACATAAACAATCAAACATCAGATAGAAATGCTAATTACTTTACATTGATCAGCAACCAAAAAAAGGAACATTGCTTTGACATATACAACCAGAAGGTAATTCATGGACGTATTTCAGATGAAGGCATGGTTATCTAGAGTTGAAATTTGGCAGTAGCACAATAAAGTGGTTTCAGCAACAAAGCGAAGCATCTTGATTTAGCGTGAAGGATTCTGGAGGTGGGGGGGGGGGCATGTAATGACGCCTGAGTTCTAATTCATCGGTCATTCAAACTCAACTCTATGGAACGTTCACAAGCTTTTGCGTGCCACTATTTCCTTCTAAGATGCGGTCTTATTCACGCTACTTAAGTTCCCAAGGTTTCTACTCATTCAGATTATCCCTGGACCCTCTGTTATATTATGAATCACAATCAAAGCTTTCAATATTTTATCTACTCATTACACCACCTTGAAATTTACACTTTACTAACTTAAGTTATCTACTTAGCATCACGACTTTCCTCGTCAATATTATGACACTTGTATCAAAACAATACAACTATGCAATATTGAAGCTATATCCATTAAGTACGAACTATGAAGTCTAGATAGTTTTACATGAGCAACTGTCACAACCAACACAAGCAATTATCCATAGAACACAGTTCTTCAACTTAAAGCCTTGCAATGGAGAAATTCAAAGATGAAATCCGTGACTCTCCTTGACAAGACATTAACACTTTATTGTCTCATCTGCTTAAAAATCATATAACTCAAAAGTATATCAGATGCAGATAACAGGCCTCTTAAAACTCAAATCACGCAACCACAAATGCTTGAGTTCTTCTCTCATTTTGTAAGAAATTCCAAATTCTGACATAAAGTCCTACTGTTAACATCTCAGCTAACCAATTTGGGAGGGGCTTCAGCGGCATTAGCAGTCGTCTAATCTAACTGAGCTTAGAAAGGATGCTTCAGAACATTATGAACGTATAAGACTTCCATAACTTAATTGCTGCCATTGTTGCAGTTTACCCGTTATCAAAGCAGAGTTATCTGTACAATGTGTGGCCCAGATTATCGGGATAGAGGCACTTTACACCACTTTACCGTTATAAAAGCAGAGTGATCTCATTAGATAGTTGATAGAAAAGATTAACACACAAGTGATATGCTGTAGGGGAAGCTAAAGCAAACGACGTAACCACGCTAGAACACGAGATAGCGCCATATAAACACAGCCCACGACATATCTGATGCAATATCGAATGGCTAGACAAATCATATTCATAAAACACAGCCACTATCATGTATCATGTATGAATCACTAGAACTTCAAGACCTCGAATCCGACATAACATTATGATACAACATATACAAGAATAACATTTCCAATTGAAAGCAGCAGTTGGACATAAGTGGTTTAGTCCAAATGTCTATTCTTGAAAGCCAATGCTCATAAAAGTTCCGTATAATCTCACATTATTCAATCATATATCACCTAATGACAAATTCTAAATCGAACCCCACATGTTACACAATTGGTTGAGACCCGATAATTGGTTATATCTTAACACTTCCCCTGAACACCTCTGATACCATCTTAAAGAGCCAACTCAACCAAAAGTCTAAACTGATGGTCGAGGCCTGATAATTGGTTACGGTATATCTTAACAGTTTGGTTGGAGAGATAACGATTACAATGTAATCAACCATTTTTAGTAATCATCATTACAATGTAATGAGATTTCCATTCAGCAAAGGTAATCACCATTATTCAACTTAAACCCATGTGGTGTAATCGTTACTCTCCCCCTCTTATGAGTCCTCTTTCTCCCTCTCAAGTTTAAACATTCATTATGAAACCATCTCAATTTCCAATCAAACCCATTAATTCACCAAATTTCATATACAAATCAACTAAATAATTTGTCCAAACAAAAAAATTGAATTACTTTATCATAGCAAATTATAACTATAAAATGTTCAACCTCATTAATAAGTTTAAAAATTAAAGATCAAAACTTTAACAAGTCAACAATAAAACCCAACAAAAAAAAAAAAAAAAAAAGATTACCACAAAGTTTGATGGGTGCTTGAAGTTCCAAGAGAGTAGGCTCAGTGAGGAAGATTCCCATTGAAGTTTGACAAAGTTGCCGGATTTCAGTCTCAGTAAGTGGAAATTGTCTCTTGCGTCTGACCAATTTAAGGTCAAGCAACCTCTTAATGATGCTATCAAGAACAGCCGGCTCCATTAAATCACAATTAATAATGAGAAAAAAGATTGAAACTTTGGTGTAATACTTTAATTATATGATTTATAAAGATAATGGTAAATGATAATAAAGATGTTGAGTGAAATAATTTGTGGGTTTCGTAAACATGACACTTTTGCAATGAAGAAATGCAGAGAAATTGAACCAAGGGTTTGGAAAGATTATGAAATTATGAGTTTTTTTCTTCAAAAAGAGGAGATATATTGGGGGAAAATTGCTGAAGATTTCGGATTTTTTTAGACCAAATTGGAAATTGATTAATTGAATATAGAAAAAGAAGAATGAATTATTCCAATTTTGGAGGTTTTTTTTTTTTTTTTTTTTTTTAATAAATTTGTGTTGAGTGTGGTGCTATGAACTTATGAGAGTAATGGACAAAGCCGTTGGTTTTGAGGGGAAGGGAAGAGTTGCATAGAGTTGACTAAAACTAGATCGACAAACTGGTTATTTGAGTCGAGTTTAGGTCGGTCTATTTGGGTTGGGTCATATATTTTTCTTCAAATTCGGGTTTGGGTCTAGTTTGGGTGTCAACTACGAGTCAAATTTGAATATAGTTGGGATCATATTAATGTCGGTTCTCTCGAAATTTGGTCTCATATTGTTTGAACTGAAATTTTATTGGTAATTTGATTGATTAAAGATATGATATATCTAACCCCCAAGTCACTTTTTTTTCAATCAATTCATCAATACGTCTGATTATTCGGGTCTGGGTCCTTGTAATTCGGGTCCTTTCGGATTGGGTCAATATCGGGACAAACAAAATTCAGGTCATTTCGGGTTCATGCCAGGTCAAGTTCGGATGTTCGGTGTGAGTTAGTACTACTAGGTTTATACTCAAAAGCTATCAACTTTTGTAAGATTAAGGTAAGCGTAACGGTTAAAAACTCAACTCATTTGAGAGCTGTCCCGAGTTCATATTTCAACCTCTACAACATCAGCGGCTCCTTTACCGAAAAAAAGAACACATGATCTCTCTCCTATCTCGTCTTGACTTTGGTGGAGGAGTAGTTTCGTAGAGGTGGTCAGTGGACTAGGTGAAACTTCGAACCAGTCATCGGCCCTTGGAGGCCTAAAGCTCCAAGTTGGTCAGGCCAACCCCAATTCGCGTGTTATGGGGAGGATAGTGTGTAGGTTTGACAAATTGATCAATTTAAATTGATTTTTTAAAACATGGTGTGATTTTGTTTTTTTTATTTTTCTTCATATAAGACAATCTAAGCTATGACATCGTGGACCATGTGAAACAAAATTGTCCACAGAAATTTGTCGTATACGTTTGAGCCAAAACAAGGTATCGTATATGTTATTTTTTTCTTCTTTGAAAAGTAGTAAGGAATCTACGGAATCAGGCGTATGTTGACATAACATAACCACTTGTATAAGCCGTATTTAATTTAAAATTTTTAAGAAATGTGATTAGACGTACGAGTAATCCAACGAATGATCGTCGGTTATTTTAGATGTTTTGACTTTCTACTCTGAAAAACGGAAAACCAAGGAACCGGAGAAGTAAACTTGAACCACAGTTAAACACTTTAACAGCAGCAAAAACTGAAAAAAGTCAAAAGATTCATCAAATTGGATTTTTTTTAAAAAGAAAAAAAAAAGATGAGAAGAAACAATGGAGGAGGAGGAGGAAATTACACAAACCCATGTCTAACAATGCACCAACCATGGGCTTCTCTCCTCATTCATGGCATTAAGCGTGTCGAAGGTCGTTCTTGGCCTTCTCCTATTCGAGGTCCTTCCTCTTTTTTTTTTTTTTATAATTTAATTACTGCAGTTTTTCATATAAAATTACTGAAGTATTTGATGTATTTAGTTCAGTAATCTTTTTTTTTTCTTTTGTGATACTTTAGAGTGTTAATAATTTGTGGGTATTTTCTCAAATTTTGTTGGGTAATTTTTGTTGGTGGTGAAAATTTCAACTTGTTGATTTTTTTGGTTGATTTGATCATTGATGATTTAGGAATTGGGATGTAAAAGACAAGTTCTTTATGGGGTTACATGTATTTATGGCGCGCACAAGACGGTTACTGGATGACGATTCATGTTAGCCGACCACCAAATCATTTTGGGAATAAGGCTTGGATGTTGTTGTTGTTGTTGTTGTATGTATTTGTGGCATGTTTGTTTACAGGGAGTAAATTGGTACAAATACTAAAGATGGGTGCTTTTTATATAATATGATAGGAAAACCATGTAGTTTGTAGAAAGTAGAATCACATAGAACGGTCTGTGTTACTCTATTAGCAGAAGAGTTTTCGGGTGGTTGGCGTACCCAAAAGTGGAAATTTGAGTTATGTAGAGCTGTTTAGGGGGTGATTTGGGGTCATATGCCGGAAAAGTGTAGCTCACTAAGCTTTCCTTGGTTTTAATTGGAGAAGTAAACTCCTTTGAATGCTGGTTTTTTAACCCATCAAATGTTGAAGTAGGAGTGTTTCATGTTCTCATGTAATGTATAGTATGTTTCTTGGTATCTGATATTTGGTATTGGCTAGTGAAGGTCGGCTTTGGATTCATGCTGCGAGTAAGGTTCCTGAAATTGAAACCATAAAAGCAATGGAGGACTTCTATAAGGAAATCTACGCAGTTAATGGAGTTACAGACCTCAAGTTTCCCGAACATTATCCAACGTCAATGCTGTTAGGTTGTGACTCTTGATTCTGTGTTCTTAATAGTTAGAATATCATTTGCTATCTGGTGTAGTTTACTGACTTAATGAGAAGTATCCTTCTTTTACCGGGCTTTGTGTCTCTGTGACTCTGGCCAAAGAACTTGTAATCTGTTTGCTGGTTATGTCGAAGACATTGTTGATTGAAGTACAAAATTTCTGCTAAACTTACTTATTCACCTTGCTATTTGATGTTTCCCAAAACAATGTTTAAACTTTTGTGTCGGGAGATCTATTTTCAACATAGTTTTATTAGACAAAGAATTCTATTTTTCATTTTTGATAATACTGTTGTTTCTGATCAACTGCATTTGATCAGGCATTTCCTTCCTTTTCTTGTCTTCTTACAGAAGTTCCTCTTAAGAGCAGGTTGTGTTGATGTGGTTGGATGTATCAAATGTGAAGAGCTCCAATGCTGGGAGGAAGTGCCAGAAGGAGTATGTCATTATGTTTTGTTGCTCGTTTGATTCTGACTCCCATGATCATGATACTGCTTGTGAGTATCTGGTGTGAGGTATACATATCTATATGAAGATGTGTGACATCTTCTTCTTTTTTCACAGGTCAGACTTGAAGGCCAAACGGATTATTGCTGGCTCTGTGAGCGGCCACAGGTAAACATTAAGGATCTCACAATTTCCTGTTTGTGTTCCACAAATTTATAGATATAAAGGGTGAATGATGAATCCTTTTTCCATGTTTGCTGAACTTAATCCAGAGATTGATAATTCCATTTGAAATGCGAGGTCGTCAAGGTGTTTACAATCTAGAAAGAAAGGTAAACACGCCAGAGCTTGGTTCCCTTTGTCTGTTCAATTGTTCATCAAATAATGGGATTGTGATGGTTTGTGCCCATATTCCATTTACAGTCACTAAAACATTTTAAATATTCTTGGTTTCTGAAATAGATATATGATGGGGCTGTAAGAGGTCTTCGTCCGGTGGAAGCTCCATATCCTGTCAAATTTCTTCTTCCAGATCCGAAGGATTCCTTCTCACTGAAACCAGGCTCACTTGAAACTGGGACCTCTAAAGCCTCCATGATGGGAATTTCATCAAGCCTCAGCGATGCTATAACTGGGGCACGTGAGGCAGCTGCACAATTCTCCAAGGATAAAAAAAGTGCATCTTTTACTGTCCCAGAAATAGACTCTCCTGTTTCTACGAGAACAAGGAATTCATTAAAGGGTAAGGCTAAAGATTTAGATGACAAGGACCCTGATGGGTTAGTCTCTCTTTCCAAGGAGTCAAGGACAATGGCCAGCGGTAGCAACTAGCTAGTCAATGATGAAACTGTCAGTTTTGGTTGCTCAGGTATATACATATTATTACATGTTTTCGTATGGATTATAAGCTTATGAGGTTTTAAACTAATAATATGCAAAAATTTGAGGATAAAAAGATTTTCATGTGCTTCATTTTCTCTATCCTAGTGTGGGGGGTGACGTAATGTTGCTAAACAAGCAGTGTCGAGCAGATACTTGGGTATATGCTTGTTTTTTAGGTTTCCCAATTTTTAGGGTAAAGATAAACCAGTTGGTAACTTGAATTAATCTTTGCAGAGTTAATCTTTCCGTTGTGTCTACTGTAATCAGTGCCAGATGGTGCTTTTGGGATCTTTTTCTTTTATGGGAAGGGGGCATGATGGAATGCGAGTCATGTAGTTTGTGAGGCATCCAGGCAAGGGAAGGCAGTGAATTATATCGGCATAGATGCATTGAGCATTCTATGGCCAAATCAGACAAGGAATCCTGTTTACATTAGGAACTTTAGTCAGTGGAGTGCCCGACTCCAGTTGGAGTTGACTTAATCTGTGATTGGCTTATTTTTACTTTTGCTGCAAAGAATGATCATGATGTATAAAGTTCACTAGATCTTTTATTAGTTTCTGGACCATCTAGGCTTTGGAAGTACGATCACTGATCGGGTGTTTTTTTTCTGCAGGTCCTCTTCAGTTTCCGCAGAAGGGAGTTTGGCTGATACGATATTTTTAAGGACAAGGATGAGAAATTCTTGGCATATCAATTGAAATGGTGCATTTCTTGTAGACTTGTACAGACTAGACTTGTACAGACTAGACATGTGTTTTTCTTTTCCGCTAAGATTTCTATGAGGCTAAGCTAAAAGGCAGGCGAATTGTTTGAAGTTGCTGGTCAGCATTTGGAAAGTTGTTAAACTTTCTGCAAATTTCCGGAAATTTATCGCCTTTGTAAAATGCATATATAGAATAAATTATCTTCACACCAATACACCATTGATTGTTAGCACTTGATTTTGAAAACACGATGGTTGAGTATTCATAAGTCTGGACCTATGTTTATCATTTCAAATTATTGATTCTTTCTTTCAATTTGCCTAAAATGCTGCTCTGAATTCGAGTAGCCTTTATTTTACAAGGATCTGATCTGGGTTTCAGGGTTTCCTTACTAAAACCCTTATTCTGGAAATTTGAAGAAAGAGCTTCTAGGAGAGAAGACCCGCGCCCTGGTAAGCATCATTAACCTTTCATATTTGGGATTTACTGAATGTCTGTTCTTTATTCTATGCTCTGTATACTTTTAAACTCTGTAGTAATATAGTGATCAATATAAATTCCAGCCAACTGCTAGCTACTCGCATGCAAGGCGATTGAGGTGATAGTGATAGGTCATCATCTGCCCTGTTAGCTTTTTAATCCCACTGCCCTCTTTCTGAGTCTGAAATGTGATGTTTATAACTATCCTTCCATCATCATATCAACTAAACAAGATGTTCATGCTTTTAAGATGTTACAAATACCGTTGTCGTTTTCGTTTGAAACTGGCAGAGTAAGTCACCTGTTAATATTGAAAGAAGTTATATAGAAAGTTATGTCATAAACTATACATAAAACTCATCATAACAGCTCAAATTTTTTTTACTTTTATCCAAGAAAATACAAAAGTTTTTCATCTGCAAATGTTTTTTAATCTTCTACCTAACCAAGATTTATCAAGATTGCCATGTATCAAACATTACACTACTCTCTGTCAAACTGTATAAATAGCATCTACTGTTATACTGCTTAGGATCATCACACAAACTCTCCTTGTGAAATCTTTTAAAGAAAAGGAGAGTAAGAGTTCATTATTACAATGTCTTGTAGATTCTTGCCACTTCTGTTCCTCGTAGTCGGAATTCATCTCTTTGTTGCTCATAGCCTGGCTTTTCCAGATGAGCACGAGGCCTTCCCTAAGGACAGTTCAATTGGGACGGCTAGAACATCACGAAAACACGCAGCACCCAAATCACCCAAGGGAGAGACGCAACTGCCCAGAAACAAAACACCTGCGCCTCCTCTAAGGGAAAATGCACCAGCAAAGGATCACAAACATCCTGTGCATAGTGATAGATCTCCTAAGGTTTCTCCTAGGCCATCCCTTGAACATGCACCAAAACCCCTTCCAAGAAAAACAGAGCCATCACCAAAGCACAAACCTCATGTACCAGCTCAAAAACCTACAAAGAGCGATAAGCTGCCACAAAAAGGTGCACCAGCCATACCTAGGCCTGTTGGTGAAGCACAGAATCACTCAAAGCATCCTTTACCAAAGGAAGGAATGAAAGGTTGCAAGAAACCGTCCTCGGTGAGACCACCAGCTCCTGGGAAGAAGACCCAATGCCACCTTAGGAGTCTTTGAGAATTGAGACGTAATCACTTGATGCCCACAACTTTTAACTGAATCATACAAATAAGACATTGACATTACACTTAGTCCATCTTCTTGGAGTTCATTTTAGTACCAGTAGTTCATCAGATAGACTCGACTGTTGTGTTTGTCTTGCGCTTAATAAGCACATCTGGTTGCTGCATAATGTTCCATGTTCTTGCATACATTCCTATGTTGTTAATAATAATATACATCTTGGAAATTGTTTCAGAATTTTCCGCTTCTTTTCTTTAGCAATGAGAAAAATTATGGACTCTGTTAAGCTAGGGTTATGTTTTCTTCTACTGTCCGATTCATTGGTGCACATTTTGAGTCAATTTCCGATCTACAATACTCTAGGGTCGCTAAACGGGGAAAGTGTCCGTTCTTCTAGTTCTGGTAAGGGTTTGAACCTCGAAACACTTCTGATCTAGGAATGCTTATATTAGGAGGCACCCTGCAATTTATCATTTGTGTGAATAGGAATGATATAATTTCTAGTTTGTCAGGCGGATAGTTCTTCAAAGTATTCAGTCCACATAAACCATGTTGAAATTTAATAATTTATAGCAGCTGATAATTCACTGAATGAAATTGTACACCAAAGTAAAGAAGTTACAGCTTGTAGAAGTCACTGACAATAACTCTCAAATTAAATGATGAACGACTTTAACAACCTTAAGATGCGACATCAGAAGAAAATCAGCTAAAAAAGAATGCCTATATATATGTATATCAGCACAAATTTCTTGCATTGCACTAAAGATGTCTCTTACTGGTCATTTCTTCTGGTTGTTCATTGGGTTGGTGCTTCTCACTACCACACCCTCCTATGCTGAAAAACCGCCAGCAAAACAGCCACGCCGCCTCACAGTTGAAGCTGCATATGCAAGGCCAACACCGGTTTTACCTCCAAGAATATACAGGCCTCCTCCACTTTCCGGTATTCATCCATTTCCACCAGGGCCGCGTTTGCCTCCAATAATATCCAGGCTGCCCTATAAATCAGGTTTACCTCAATTTATCAGGCCGCCACCTCGTACTGATGTCCCTCCACCTACACCAGTGGCGGTTCTGCCTCCAGTAATGTACAGGCCACCTCCAATTTTTGGGCCACCTCATGGTGCCCCTCCAACACCGCGCCTGTCTCCTATGATATTCAGGCCACCTCCAATTTCTGGGCTACCTCACCGTGTCCCTCCAACACCGCGTTCAGCTCCAGTTACAACTAACCCGTCTCCTACGGTGCCACCAGCACCACTTCTGCCAGGTCACAGAGTTAGGCCACCACCGCAATCTCTACCTTAAATTGAACCAAATCAACAGGCTCTAATAAGTTCAGCTGCTTGTAATGTAATTGCTTTTTATGTAGTACATCAAGATATAACTATTGATTTGCACATAATAATTCGCGGTTCGTTCGGTAATCTTAGACACCGCTAGAATACATAGAAGGTGATTATTTCATGTATAAAGTACGACAACATTACCCCAGTGACTTAAAGATTAGAACTTTCATGTATACATAACCTTTTTTTTTTTTTTTTTTTTTAGGGAGGCATGCATTTCACTATTAAGATATTGATTGGTTGATAATTTTACGCAAGAAAGATTAGATCTTCCAAAAAAAAAAAAAATCTTCCATAACAAACCGACTATATTCTCTCTTTAAAAATTAACCTCCAAGAATTCGATCCTCGCTAAATAACCTAAACCTATTTAAGCAGACTATTGATGATAATCACAATTCACAACTAGCGGCTATGGGTTTTCCTAAGTGTTTTACCTACAAAAATTCCATGGTTTCTACCATAGAAACAACAACGATTCTTCCTGCTGAAGAAACCATGGCTTCCAACAACAACGACAATGATGTAGTCGGCCTCTTAGGTCCCCCGGAACTCCATACAAACATCTCCACCACCAATGCTACCGCCGCCACCCCGGCCCTTGGCTTTACGGAGAAAAACTCTCTCACGTACACAGCCACAGGCAATGCTTGCCTAGATTTCTTCTTCCATGTGGTGCCCGACACTTCCTCGAGTTCGATCACTAAACGTCTCAAACAAGCTTGGGATCTTGACCCCTTGACTACCCTTAAGCTTATGTGTAACCTTAGGGCTGTTAGAGAGACAGGAAAGTCTAATAAAGAAGGGTTCTTTAGTTGTGTTTTTTGGCTTCATAAACACCACCCCAAAACCCTAGCCTATAAATTGAAGAGTTTGGCTAAGTTTGGCTGTTTCAAGGATTTGGTAGAGATTCTATTTAGGTTGCTTGAAGGGGCAGATGTTCGAGCGAAGAGGAAATATGCATGGGAGTCCAAGAAAATTGGACAAGGGAAGTCTAGGAATTCGCATAGGATGATTGGGGTTCCGAGGTTTACGAGGAAGAAGAATTTGCATAAGAAAAAGTCGACAAAGAAATCGAGGGAAGATAGGATGAGGAAGGATATGGAGAGGGGGGAAGAGGTGAAAGCCAATGCCAGGGAGTTGAGGAAAGTGAGGGAATTGGCAAAAGCTAAGAAGGCTGTAGCTAGGTACAGTGAAGATCCGGATTATCGGGTTTTGCATGACAAAGTAGCTGAAGCATTTGCATACTACTTGAGATCAGATGTCAAGAGATTGAGTTTAGGGGAGGTGAGTGAGATTAGCTTGGCCTCAAAGTGGTGCCCTAATCTCGACTCTGCCTATGATAAGACCATATTAATTTGCGAAAGTATTGCAAGGAGGGTTTTTCCTAGGGCAGAGTACCCTGAGTATGAGGGTGTTGAGGATGCTCATTATGCATATAGGGTGAGGGATAGGCTTAGGAAGGAACTGCTTGTTCCTCTTCGCAAGGTGTTGGAGTTGCCAGAGGTGCATATGGGCGCAAACCAATGGAGAACATTGCCTTACAATCGTGTCCCTTCTGTGGCCATGCAAAGGTACAAAGACTTGTTTCTGAAGCATGACCCTAAGAGGTTTCTGAAGTACTTGGATGATGTAAAGAAAGGGGATGCGAAACTTGCAGCAGGGGCATTGCTTCCCCATGAAGTTATAAAGTCTTTAAAATCTGATAGTAGTAAAGTCCCGGAACTCCAATGGAAGCGAATGGTGGATGATCTTACAAAATTGGGGAAACTGAGTAATTGCATTGCTGTTTGTGATGTTTCTGGTAGCATGGAGGGAACTCCTCTGGATGTCTGTATCTCCCTCGGGTTGCTGGTATCGGAATTGAGTGAAGATCCATGGAAGGGGAAGGTCATTACTTTTAGTGAGAGGCCAGAGTTACACTTGATTGAAGGAGATAACTTAAGTACAAAGATCAAGTTCATGGATAAGATGGATGCAGGTGCTAATACAGACTTTCAGAGGGTTTTTGATCAGATTTTGAGCGTGGCTGTTGAGGGGAAGCTAGAACAGGATAAAATGGTGAAGAGGGTGTTTGTTTTTATGGACATGGAGTTTGATGAAGCCTCACGGCCTGTTTCGTATTACTCTTACTCAGATTATTCTTCCTCTTATCCTCCCAAGAGGAAGAGAACGAGCTATTGGTACCCTTCCTACTCGTCTGATGATTCTATGTCTCCTAAAAGGAGGAGATATGGTTCCTATTCATCAGATTACAGTTCTAGCTCGAACTCTTCTGATGATTCTGATTATTCTGATGTCTCTCATGCTAGACGTGCTGAGAAATGCAGAAAGGAAGGGTGGGAGACAGATTACGAGGCCATAAAGAGAAAATTCAAGGAGAAGGGATATGATAAAGTTCCTGAGATTGTGTTTTGGAACCTAAGGGACTCGAAAGCAACTCCTGTCACTGCATATCAGGATGGAATTGTGCTGATGAGTGGATTTTCTAAGAATCTGCTCAAGTTGTTCTTTCAAAATGATGGTGTATTCACTCCCATGGAAGCGCTACAAGCCGCCATTTCTGGTGAAGAGTATCAGGAACTTCAAGTTTATGATTGAGATGATTTAAGTTTGTTTAGTCTTTTCAATTTTCATTCCGCATCAGTTTAGCGTAGCTGTCAAGCTAGTCCTTAAACTCAACTAGGAGAAAAATAAAAAGGAAAATTGGTATCTGTTACCTCTTCTCCTTCCTTAGTATCTTTTCTTCTGCTTAGCATTAGTTTATCTCTTTGTTCTTAATTAGAATTCTGTTTTGCCCTCATTTTGAGCTAAATTATTATCAAGAAAGTTTGGTCGAATGCTGTCTTCTTGCTTTGCATTGTCTTTTTCGGGTTTTTGCAAGTTTTCTGATTTGATTTCTTTAGGCTGTGTTTATAGTTGTTGTAGTTTCGTATTACAGAATGAATTAGCCATACCGTTGATGATAATCAGGAACTTCAAGTGTATGATCCGATCTTTTTCAATCTGTTTTGCATAACTTATCTTTGGTCAGAGTAGAAGATAAGCTGATAATTGTAAGCGAAAAATTAGTACTGATTACAGAAATAACAGCATTAGTCTGAACTTCTGTGGCTCTGAGCACAAGAGTGTTCTGCACAGCACAGCTGCACTATCTATTATTTCTAAGAAACATGTTAAAAACATGAACATTAGAAAAGGGCAGTGAGTTCAAGTCAAACTTGTTGAAGAAGATGATGCTGTCAAGTGCTAATTTTGCATTTCTACATTCATGTTATGACTAGACTGCAGGACAACTGCTCTGACAACAGCAATATTTAGATTTCAGTAAGTCAGAAATCTTCTGTTTTTTGAAAGATGAAATGATTAAGACAATCAAAAGAAGCAGAAGTGTATAATATAAGATAAGTTTTTATTCCTGGATCAGTACAGTGTAGTGTAGGTATACACATAAAATCAACTACAAGAATAAAGGAAAGAACAATCATCTTTGAATTCAGTTTGGTACGAAGCTATAAAAATGGTGATCGTATGGTTTATCTTCTTTATTTTCATTACGATCTAATACCACCTACACGGTGAAATTAAGATCGTACTGAAAAGTTACAGAAAGATAGATAGGTTTTCACCGTTTTATGAGACCTCGTACCAAATAAGCCGTCAAGATCACTGGCCCGGATGAGTACAGCAGTTACAAGCCTTGTTGTAAGGAGGCCAGTTGGGGCGAGGGACACAAGTTTGTTTTCCGGGGACTAGGCCGAACTCGGTGCATTTTCCAGGACATTCTGCATCGGATTGACATGTTGCTACCAAGGTGCATACCCATCCATCATTAACACGAGCCCCTGTCAAATTCCTCTATTAATTATTACTTGATTTTTTAGTAGCAAATTTCGTTGCTACAGTGAATTAACTAGTATTCCAATGCAACAATGAATTCAAGCATGAACGATATATAACATCGACTATAAAATAAAGATATTATAAGTGTCGGGTTCATATAGAATGGATCAGAATACGAATTTTTCTCTCTATATATATGATGATGATGAAGATTACCTATGGTTTGGTGAACAAGAACAAGTGAGACAATGAAGATTGTCACAAGTTGAAGCCTACAAGATGCCATTGCACTTGGTTTCACAAAGTAATTTGTTAGTAAAATTGTATGAGAATTTTTATTCATCGGTAGGCTTTTTATAGCATAGATTAGCATCCAATCAGGCATCTTTCCAAGTATGCCTCTGCTAGAAATAGGATATAATCATATCAGGAATTCAAAAATATGGAACATAAATACATAATAATATCTCTATAGATTTCTTGATTTTCTTCATAATCTCTCTCTATAAATACTGATAATATATAATCTGTAAATAATCAAATCAGGAATTCAAAATATTGAACATAATCATATCTTGTCTATACTAGAGCAATTCACTTAGGCGTGTTTGATATCGTTATTTCTTGGGTTCAATTGTCAGTTTTCATAAACTGATACCGAACATGCCCTTATATATTTGGTTTGGGTTATTAATATTGTATTGTTCCTACTTACCGTTCATATTACTAGCTCGCTCAATTGGTAAAGTTGCGAAAGTTACCGTTGCATTTATTCGCAAAAGCTTATCAATTGCAGTGCATTCACCTAGGTGTTAGGATTGAATGTTCTGAAAAGGTGTTAGGATTGAATGTTCTGAAAGTAAATTTCCTGTGTGAATGCTGTCAATGAATTTAATGGAGTAGTTTGATAGTACTGTAAACAAAGAAGTACTAAGATTATTGTACCAATTAAAAACTTCGAATGAAACACTGTATAACTGCCTAGAAGAACTAATAACTATCAATCGTAAACAACAAGCTCACTATACTCTGGCTTGGCAATGGCTTGCATCATAACAGCCTCAGGGTTGAGAATGCCGCCTTCCTCTAAGAAAAGAGTCACCAGATTCTTCGAAAACCCGCTGACAAGGGCTACTCCGGCCTGAGTGCTTGGAACCGGGATAGCCCTCGAATGCCTGAGGTTCCAAAACACAATCTCAGGCACCCTTTGATAGCCACTCTCCTTAAACTTCCTCTGTACAATCACATAGTCTGTCTCCTAAGGTGTTGCAGAAGCCTCGTCGAATTCCATGTCACTGAAAACACACAGCCTCTGAACCATCTGATCTTCAGGTATCTTAGCCTTGACTGCAACCTCCAAAATTCGGTCGAACACTTTCTGAAAATCAGTGTTTAAACCCCAATCCATATTCCTGATAAAATTAGTCTTGCTCTTCAATGTGTCGCCTTTAACTGTATGGAATGTTGGTTCTTGGCTAAAAGTGATCAACTTTCCCTTCCATGGAGCGTCACTGAGCTCGGAAATTAATAGGCCGAGAGCGACAGAGACTTCCATTGGAGTCCCATACATTGAGCCAGAAGTGTCACAAATTGCCATACAATTGTTCAATTTCCCCTTCTTTGTCAAGTCATCAAACATCTTCTTCCATTGTAGCTCTGCCACTTGTGGGGCCTCGCTCAACGAGGCTATGATCTCGTGAGGGAGTAATGCCCCGGCTGCAATGGTCGCTTTCCCAGCCTTGACCTTCTCTAAGTACCCCTCAAACCTCTCCTGGTCATGCTCCATAAATAGAGTTTTGTAAAGCTTCATGGCCACGGAAGGTACCCTATTATAATGCAAGGCATCCCATTTTTTCGAGGACATGTACACCTCAGGCAACTCGAGCGCCTTTCTTAAGGGCACTAACACCTCCTTCCTCAACCTATCTCTAATTTGGTAGGCATAGTGAGCCTCCTCTGTCTCTTTATACTCCTCGAATTCATCCCTCGGAAACACACGCCTCGCGATACTCTCGCAAAGCAGTGTTACCTGATCATAGGTTGAATCGAGGCTAGGACAGTACTTAGCAGCAAATCCAATGTCGTACAAAGTATTCTTACTAAGCAATTGTACATCATTCTTCAACATCACGCCAAAAATATCAGAAATTGAATCATACAAAACTTGAAAGTTCGAATCTTGATTATACCTCTCGATAGCCTTCTTAGCCCTCTCATTCTTCCTTTGCAGCCTCAAAACCTTAGCATCCTCCTTCGTCCTCTTCGTGCTTTTGCCTTTACCACGTGCACGTCCTCTCACCTGCTGCTCGAACTCGTCTTCATCATCATCATCATCATCATCACTGCTATCACTATAACAACGTCGATTCTTCCGCCCAAGACGCCTCGAAACATAGGAGTAAACTCATAGAACTTGTTTCGATGAGACTTGTCCCTCACGTCAGATCCCTCAAGAAGCCTAAACAGGATCTCAGGCATGTCTTTCAAGTACCCAAAACTCGACATCTATTTCATGTTGAGGGCTAGGGTTTTAGGATGGTGTTCATGAAGCCACAATGCGGCCGTGTAAAACCCTTTTTTGTCGGCTTTTCCGGTACCTCGAACACCCCTCAAGTTGCACACAAGCTTAAGGGTTATCAAAGGGTCGTGCTGCCAAGAGTGTTCTAGAAGGCAGACGATGTCCTCGGCCGGGCTATCGGGGACAACGTGGAAGAAAAAGTCTAGGCATGGGTTGCCTGAGGTTAAGTAGCAAGGCGAATCGGTTTCGGTCAGGCCCATTGTAGGGTTTGTTGAGTATGGAGAGCTTGGAGGGAAACTTATTCGAGAAGATGAGTTTAGGTTGTTTTTGGTGGTGGTAGTGGTGGTGGTGGTGACGGCGGGGGTCACGGTGGTGGAGGAAGGGAGTGAGATTTGGGGAGGGCCAACGAGAGTGGTTGGATTTGGTGCCATTGTTTTGATGATAAATTGATTTTTTTTTATCAAAACAAAATTCGACCGAAAGATGAAACTGGAGAAGGAGTTCCGATTATTTATAAGACGGATTTTTGCGTGTAGGTGAAGTATTAGGGATTTGAGTTGCAAGATATGGCGGTTTGGCAGATTGGAGAACGCAATGCATACGGCATACGTTATCAAGCCCATGGAATAATGCTATTTGGGTTTTTTTGGCAATTGGACTTCTGTACAACATAGGGTACAAAATGGGGTAATTTGGGCTTCAGTTTTCCAATGATATATACCTACTACAATAATACGTTAATTAATCTTAGGCTACGATTGGTAGCATGCAATCAACTTTGTAACGAGGCATTTTTCGTGTAAAGTAAATCAAAGGGACATGAATAGTATGATGTTCGAGTGCACAATTTTGGACTTGAGCTAAACGCATAGGCCTGGATCAGCTGGTTATGGTCTTCTACTCACTAATAACGAAATTTACCCTGTGTGAAAGCATTGGCTTAAGCTTTCAATTATGAGACTATTTCGTACATTTTCGAAACTGAATCCCTAATTTAGGTCTTTAGGTGCTCTAGTGCCTTAAAAGGTCGCTATGTTGAAATCGGACTTGTGTCTTCAGGTAACAGTACAGACAAGTCGTCGGCTCAAACACGAAACTTAAACCAAGCGCCTTGAACCTTTTGGCAAGACGGTAGGATTATTACATGATCGAATTAACTCATAGCACAGATTTTTGTACAATTCAATTTTAATTTCGAGTTATAATTTTTTCTGTTGATTCCATTGATGTTGTGAAGCTGAAGAATGCATACGAAATTATCAAACCTACCTGCTCTTCTCTGCAAAATTCGTAACGAGCAAAAGTAATAACACAACAGAATGTTACGCAATAGCAAAACTTGTAAACTTTTATTCAGTACTGAAATTGCAAAATAAATCAAAAAAAAAAATTCAACTTTTAAAGTACATTAATCTTAATCATAAACAACAATAGCATCATACTCAGGCTTGCCAATAGCTTCAAGCATAACAGCCTCCGGACTAATCACACCACCACCCTCCAAAAACAAGGTGACCAAATTCTTCGAAAACCCGCTAACAAGAGCCACACCAGGCTGATTGCTCGGCACAGGAGTCGCCTTCGAGTGTCTCAGATTCCAAAACACAATCTCAGGCACATTCTGATAACCAGCAGCCTTAAACTTGTTTTGTACGATCACGTAATCTGTTTCCCAACTGTTAGCAGGGTTGTTGTAAGGATACCCACTGCCGTTGGCCTGGTTAAACTCCATATCACTAAATACAAACAACCTCTTAATCATCTGTTCTTGGCTAATTTTCGCCTTGACGGCCACCTCTAAAATCCTATCGAACACCTTTTGAAAGGCTGTGCTTCCACCCCAATCCATATTCCTGATAAATTTCGTCTTTTCGAGGAGTGTTTGTCCTTTAATTGTGTGAAACGATGGGTTTTCACTAAACGTGATCAATTTACCCTTCCAAGGCGCCTCACTCAGCTCCGAAATCAGTAACCCGAGAGCGATAGAGACTTCCATTGGCTCACCATTCATAGACGCGGACACATCAGAAATAGCCATGCAATTGTTCAATTTCCCCTTCGCGGCCAAATCAGCCACCATCCTTTTCCACTGGAGCTCGGCCACCTGACCACCCTCGGGATCTCTTAATTGGCCTATGATCTCGTGAGGGAGCAGTGCCCCAGCTGCAATAGTCGCCTTACCGGCCTTAACCTTCTCCAAGTACTCCTCAAACCTCTCCTTGTCATGCTTGTAGAAGAGTGACTTGTAAGTTTTCATTGCAACTGAAGGTACTTTTTTGTAAGGTAAAGAGTCCCACATCTTAGCACATATATACAGCTCAGGCAACTCGAGCGCCTTTCTTAAGGGCACCAACACCTCTTTCCTCAACCTATCCCTAACCTGATAGGCATAGTGAGCCTCTTCCATACCCTTATACTCCTCGAACTCACCCTTCGGAAACACCCTCCTTGCGATGCTCTCGCAAAGCAGCGTGACCTCATCATAGGTGGAATCGATCGTAGGGCACCACTTGGCCGCGAAACCAATGTTGTAGAAGTCACCCTTGTTGAGCAACTCGATATCCTTACTCAACAACTCCCCAAACACATCAGAAATCGAGTCGTGCAAAAGTTGAAAACTCGAATCTTGATTGTATTTCTCCAATGCCTTCTGAGTCCTCTCATTCTTCCTCTTAAGCCTCAAAACCCTAGCCTTCTCCTTCCTAATCCTATCCTTCTCCTTCTCCTCCTCCGTCTTCTCAACCTTCTTCTCATCGACCTTCACAGCATCTCCCTCCTCATCCTCACTATCTTCATCATCACTCAACCCAACACCAACACCGTACATCGCCCTCAACCTCCTCCTCGCGCCCATCATCCCAAAAACCCCTTTCGGACGAGAATAAATCCCTTTCGCAGCCTGATATTCATCCTCTGTCGCTTCGATATCTTCCTCACCTCAGACCCCTCTAAAACCCTAAGCAAAATCTCAGGCATGTCCTTCAAGTACCCAAAACTCGAAACCGACTTCATGTTCATCGCTAGGGTTTTAGGGTGGTTTTCATGGAGCCACAATGCGGCCGTGTAAAACCCCTCCTTGTCCGATTTCCCGGTCCCTCGAACACCCCTCAGGTTGCACACAAGCTTTAGGGTGATCAACGAGTCCTTCTTCCAGGAAAGTTCTAGAAGCCGGGTCAGCTCCGAAGCCGGCGTGTCGGGAACAACGTGGAAGAAGAAATCGATGCATGGGTTGCCGGAGTTTACGTAAGTTTTGGACCCGTTTTCGGTGTAGCCGCTCATAGCCCCGTACGGTGAGTAGATACTACTATCGTAGGAAGAGAGACTGTCTTCGTCGTCGGAGGGACATGTTTGTTGTTTAGGGGTATTTTGGACATTGTCTTTGTCATCGGAGGTGGTGGGTAGTGGTGGGACGATGATCTGAGGAGGGCCGAGAAGGGTGGTTGTTGGTGGCGCCATGGTGGTTCTTCTAATCTGATCGATCGGAAATTAAGTAAGAGATTTAACAAAAAGAATAGAATTTGGGAAGATCGATCGATCGATCGATCGATCGATCGAGGGATTTTCGATGATTTTAGAGGAGGTTTGATTATGATTTATATATAGTAGGTGAGATTATTTACGTGAAGGGCAAGGATTAGGGTAAATTTTGTGATTAGAGAGTCGGTTATTAGTTCTACTTTTGAGTTTTTTTGAAATACATGATATGAAGCCCAAAATCATGTCGGTTAATCTAAGTCTTTTGATGTTGTTTTTTCTTAGTTTGTTTAGGACTCCGCTTATTTGTTCCTTCTTTTGCGTACTTTCAATAGGATTTGATAGCTGATATTGACCGACTTGTATTCAAGTCGAATAGAACCATGTGTGGTCATAAGAGAACGCTTACTTGGTACTGATCAGTATTTTAAGTCGTTTTTTGGAAAAGGAGTTGTAATTTACTCGCTTTAGATGATTGGTGATCGATTGAGTTGATGATGATCTCAAATTGATGCATGTATGTATGTTAACAAGTAGTCAATGTATGGTTAAATTTGAATAACGAGCAGAGCTCAAGTTCAAACACGATTCCGTATAACGAGCTAAGCTCGCTCAAGTCAATGTATGGACACGTCATCGCTAACTTCACGGCAAACCTAACTGATGCTAACGGAGACACTGATTTGGGGGGTAAAAGTTCTCAGACACCAAATTCAGACTTTTGGTGAAAGTTCACTCACCAATTTGACAAATAACTCACTTAAAAGTACTATTCAGATCAGAGTCATTTAGATAAAATCAGATCAAAGTCATTCAAATCAGATCAAATCAGATCAGAAATGTTCAAATAACTATCAATATAATTGGTCCATAACTGATACTAATTCGTTGAAAATCAATCAAATTTTCAACAAATTCAGATCAGATCAGAAGGAAAGAATCGATGGACGAAAGAAAACGATATAACAGTACTACTGTACTACTAGCTAGCTAGCTCAGGGACATCAATCGTGAACATAAAGCATCTCGTACTCAGGCCTAGAGATAGCAGCCTACGTGACAGTTTTATCGGGGGTGAAATCCTCGAGTCCTTAGCTTGGAAGAACAAGGTGACCAGTACCTAAAAAAAAATCCATGCTAATGATAACACAAAATCAAGTGTGCATCTGTAGTTTGAGTGAATTGATCTAGTATAGAAAGATTTATGAAGGAAATCAAGAAATCTGGGCTGATATGATTGTGTTTCATTTTTCAAATTCCTGATATGATTATGATTTATGTCCTATATCTAGCAGAGGCATATTTGGAAATATGGCCTGATTTGATGCTCATCCATGCTATAAGAAGCCTACAGATGAATACATTTTCTCATAAAAATTTTACATTAATTCACAGAAGAAGAAAAAAAAAAAAAAGTTACTTTCAGAAACCAAGTGCAATTTTCATTGTCTCACTTGTTCTTGTTCATCAAACTATAGGTAATCTTCAGTTTTTTTATAGAAAAAAAAAAAGTCGCATTCTGGTCTATTTTATATGAAATCGTCACTTATAATATTTTTCTTCTATAGTCGATGTTTTATATCGTTCGTGCTTGGATAGTTGAATTTACTATTGTTGCATAGGAATACTAATTATTAATTTACTGTACCTGATGAAAAGGAAAATTAACTAGGGTGCTAAATGGTCAAATACTTTAGCTCACCAACAAAATTTGCTGATAGAAGTTTTAAGTAATTTTATTTATGGAATTTGACAGGGGCTCCTGCTAATGATGCATGGGTATGCACCTTGGTAGCAACATGTCAATCCGATGCAGAATGTCCTGGAAAATGCACCGAGTTCGGCCTAGTCCCCGGAAAACAAACGTGTGTCCCTCGCCCCAACTGGCCTCCTTACAACAAGACTTGTAACTGCTGTACTATTCCGGGCCAGTGATCTTAGCTTGACGGCTTATTTGGGATTATTTGGCAATCAAGATGATTGTTCTTTCCTTTATTCTTGTAGTTAATTTTATTAATTAGTATACCTACACTGTACTACTGATCCAGGAATAAAAACTTATCTTATCCTATACACTTCTGCTTCTTTTGGTAGTCTTAATCATTTCATCTTTCGAAAAAACAGAACGATTCCGACTTGCTGAAATCTACAATATTGCTGGTGTGAGAGCAGTTGTCCTGCAGTCTAGTCATAACACAAACGCAGAAATGCAATGTTTTTATACTTCTACTGATCTATCATCTATATATGCCTAAGTTGGCTAAGCACAAACCACTAATGATTAACCGAGATAGATTAATTACGCGATTTGTTTTCTGAAAACATGTTTCAAAGCATAGTGTACTTCAATAATACAGGCTACAGCATGTCATCAGCAACATCAGAACTATATGTGTAACTGCAAAATCAGCCAGATCCTGTCAGGTGCTAGGCACAGCAAATGCAGAAAACTAAAACAGGCACTGTACATTAGCATTGTGATCAATTTCACTTGCTTGCTTGAGTTTGGCTGAAGTATCCTTGGCCAATTGCACAATGTGTAAGCTTGTATGTTACTCTTTCCTTTCTCTATTTCGTTGTGCTTCTGTCTAACCCTTTTCTAATCCCTCTAACAAGTCATGATAATATCGTCCGAGCTCGTTCAAACACAATTCCACAGATAATTAGTTAGACTTACTAGCAATTAAGCTTCGAGTTCTTAATTAGCATCAAATAACGATTAGCCAACAATTGCACAAGCACCAATTAAATTGATCCCAAAACGCCTAAATTAGAATGCTGATGGCTACAGATTATTGTTAATTCCTAATAATCTCCCCACCATCGATTTAACTTGTGCGGCCTCTATAGTCAATTCTTAATCTGTCATTCAGAAAATCATGGTTTTTTTTCAATCTTGATGGTGAAGTTTTATTAATAGGCATGCTCAATGTTCTGTTTCCCTTAAGAAAACAAAGAAAAAATTGATGGATGAAATCTCATGAAATTATTATTAAGAATCAAGGGAAATCCAAAACTTATGTAAATAAAGCTGAAAACTATATAACAGTAGTAATACTAGCTAGGTAGGTACATCAATCGTGAACAACAAGCATCTCGTACTCAGGCTTAGAGATAGCAGCATCCATTACAGCTTCAGGGGTGAAATTCTCGAGTTCTTGGAAAAACAACGTGAGCAGATTCTTCGAAAACCCGCTAACAACAGCAACACCAGGCTGATCACACTTGACAGCAGCAACAGTTGCAGAGTTGTTCAAAGTCCAAAAAACAACTTGAGGGGCTTTTTGATACCCATTGTCTAGGAATTTCCTCTGTATCTCATCGTACTCAGTCTGCCAGGTACCTGTCGAAAGGGCCGAAAACTGTCCGACTTCCAGCTCAGTAAACACAAACAGCCTTCTTATCATCTGATTATCAGTCAGACTGTTTTCCTCAGCATATCTCAGAATGCTGTCAAAAGCATACTGCAAATTTAGACTGTTATCAGTGTAAGATTCCTGAATATAGGCCACCTTAGAGCTGAGGTTTTCGCCCTCGATTTCGGACACTCCATTCTGCTGAGCATCATATGGATTCGACAACAAAACCTTGCCCTTCCATGGCTCGCGAGTTAACTCAGAGACCAGCAACATAAGCGAGACACAAGCATCAGAGCTCAAACTGTCAGAAACCGCGATACAGTCAATCAAAGGCCCCTGCTTTCTTAAGTCATCAACCAACCTATTCCATTGCAACTCGGAAACTTCATCCGATTTCACATTTCCGTGACTAATCTCGGAAACGAGCTGCTGGGGCAAGACCGCCCCAGCAGCAATCGTCGATTCCCCATCCCTAACTCCCTCCAAGAATCCCTCAAAACCGTTAACATCACGCTTGAGGAACACCTTCTTATTCGAGTGCATAGCCAAAGAGTGTACCTTATCGTAGGGTATATCCCTCCACCTCTTGGCACACATGTACACCTCTGGTAACTCCAAGGCCTTCCTCAAGGGCACCAACACCTCCTTCCTCAATCGAGTTCGGACACGATAAGCGTAATGCGCCTCCTCGATGTCCTTATACTCGACATACTCCTCCCTAGGGAACACCTTCTTAGCAATAGCCTCACAAATCAACAACGACTCGTCGTACGACGAGTCGAGCGAAGGACACCACTTAGCAGCCAAGCTGATCTCACCCTCTCGACCACCTTCTTGCAACAACTTAACATCCTCCCTCAACAACTCGGCGAAAACTTCACAAACACGATCATACAAATAACCATACTCAGGATCATGTGTGTATCGATCTACAGCCTTTTTCGCCTTGGCAGCCTTCTTCTCAGCCTTAGCAGCCTTCCTCTTCTTCTCATCCAACTCGCTCAATTTCGCCTTTTGAGTCCATCGATTCGCAAAAAACTTCGATTTCTCGGCCTCCCATGCATCCTTCATCTTCTCCCGGGCGTCGAGACCCTCGATGACCCGGAAAAGGATCTCCAAGAGGTCCTTGAGCGACCCGAAAAGCGCGACGAGACCCACATTGTTTGCTAGGGTTTTAGGGTGGTTTTTGTGGAGCCACAACGCCGAAGCGTAAAACCCTTCTTTGTCGTTCTTCCCAGTCCCCCTAACCCCTCTCAAATTACACACTAATTTTAGGGTTTTAAGAGGGTCAGTTTGGTAAGCCAATTGTAGCCGTTGGATCAGCTCCTCCGGCGAGGTTTCCGGCGCCACGTGGAAGAAATCCAAGCATGTGTTGCCGGTGGATTGGTAACATGTAGGGTTTTGTGGGGTGGTAATAGACGGCTGAGATTTGTTTAAGGTTTGATCGACGGTGGTTTCGTCGATGGAAGATTGGAGCTCAGGAGGGCCTAATAAACCAGGAGCCATAGTCGTAAATTTGTGTTTTTTGATAATAATCGTGATGAAGAAGATTCAGAAAGATTGATGATCAAGTATGATTTATATAGTATGTGATTTTAAGGTCGGTTAAATTAATTTACTTGGTGGTCAAGGAGATCGATAGATCATTATAGGGTTTAATTAAGTTAAGAAAAGTAGAAAAACCTACATGCACATAAATTCTTAAGATAGCTAGGCCCATGATCAATATAACAATTGTTTCCGAAGGAATAATGTACTTCAATTTTTAGGCCCTTTATTTTTCGACCCAAGTTTCAGACTTGGGTCGAAAGACGACGCAGTAATCCCTTGCGAACCAAGGTAGGGGAAAGAACCAAAGTATAGCTTCTGTATTCAGACTAATGCAGATCGATTAGACCAATTAAACAGAAAATCATGAAATTAAAGATCAAAAGCCCAATATACATAACATTGAGATAAGAATCAAAACATGTTTTATGTCAATACCAATTATCTCAAAAACATGACAATAAAACTAATTGATGATTCGATCGAAAAAATGAAATACCTGCAAGGCTGCAAATCCCATTCGACGGCTAACGGAAGCGTTTCCATTACTCCACAAGTCCACAGCTTAATCTTGAAATTTCAGATGAACGGAAATAAAGACCATCGACATTTGACACTCGACAACCAGCAAGAAAACCAAAAGTTGTATGTGTTTCCCCTTTTTCCCGGACAACAGAGACATTTAATTTATCAGTTCGTATCAAAAAATTAAAAGTGCAAAAGTCCTTATGGTTTGTCTAACGTGTATTCACTAGCCGCATTTCCTGCATAAAACTATTATGACTATTGTCTTCGGAGAAAAAAAATCAGTATATGACTTTCACGCGTTTCCATCCCATGACGATGAAAAGTATGGTAGTTCAACTCACAATAGAAACGTGGATGCCATAAATTGAAAAATGAACAAAAAATTAAGTCTAGTAACCGCAACTCTATTATGACAAGACGGTCATAATTAATACATATAATTCCGGGACCTTAATATAACTTCCTCATTTCAAAACGTCCCCCGGCCCGTTGAAATACAGAAATAGCACTCAATATGATAGACAAAAATTTTAACACACACTTATAGCATCATGAATCCAAAATGATGAAAAACTCTAAAGCTATATGAAATATAATAGAATCACATTTTATCGAATTTGGATAAAATAAAAAATCTTGAAAAGATAATTATAAACCATTAAAGTTTAAATCAAGAGTTCGTATAACGCACGGGCATTACAACTAGCATTTTCCTAAAGGTCTACAATGTAGACACAATTAATTTGTCTATAATGTAAAATTGGGTTAGTAGTAGTAAAATTGAGATTTGAGTAGTAAATTAATTGTAATGAAAATTTCAGTTAGTAAAATTAATTGTGTGAGTAGTAAAATTTTGATAGTGTAGTAAAATTATTGCCGATTGTAGACACTTTTGGTTGTCTACACTGTAGACCTCTAACATTTTCCTTACAACTATTATCAATTGTTTCGGAATAATGTACTTTAATTTTCTGGCCATTTATTAACTTCGACCCAAGTTCATATTGGGTACTTTTTCTATAGCTTAAATCGATCTTTTCGTACGTAGTCAAACTGTGATTGGATTCGATGTATCAGTGGTGATATGATTGATATGTGTAATCGAATTTGTTTATCTTATGCTTTTTAGATCAAGATACATCCAAGGGGAGCCTTGGCACATCGGTAAAGGTGTTGCCGTGCGATCGATAGGTCATGGGTTCAAATCTTGGGAGCAGCCTCTTGTCAAATAAATTGACAAGGCAAGGTTTGCCCTCATTACACCCTTGTGGTGGGACCCTTCCCCGGACCCTCGCTTAGCGGGGACGCCAATGTGCGCCGGGCTGCCCTTTTATACATCCAATGCAAATATTTATTTGTTGGATTGAGAACATTTTTAAGTTATATATAAAAAAACTTATCATAAAATTTTAGTTTCGTCCCTTCAAAATTGAGGAATTATTTACTAATTAATCGTAGTCCTGTAGGTTCACGTGTAATTCGAAATTTATTTATATGTTAAATAGACAAAAATTTATCGATCCTATAAAATTGGATCACAACAAAAATATTAATCCAAATTACTCTTCGGTATTTTGTTTATATCGTGAACTAGATGACCATTTGTTGGTGTTTTGTTCTTGTGTGGGCTGAGTAGTTAGATTCATGATTCAAATGAATAGATTTCAATTCACATAATTAAATTCAATCTCACAACTCCATTATTATTATAATAAGAGGCGTCATGTAAGTACTTCCATCTGGAGTCCCCAAATAGTGTTGAGTGTTAATCAAGCTACAAACAAAAAAAAATATCTCCATCGATTTGACCTATGATATGAGGAGGAGGAGCAATCAAAATTTCTACGAGGACCATGAGCCCTTGACCATCCACACGTGCCCATGTCTAGGCATCATTCTGCTTTCGTTATGGAACACTTGAATGGCCAAAGTAAAGTTTCGTGCACACTGTAGATATGTCAATTTTCCATCATAAATTTGTGGACAAATGGCGATTCAACATTGTCGACCATATATATACAAGATTACAAGGGTAGCATTATGGTCATATACCAAGAACTATCTTGCCATTCTAGGAAAAATATACATATACAAACGCATGGAATGCATGCGAAAAAGGAACAAAAAATTCCATAAGCTTTCGAGCAATTTAACTTGATTATTAGTGGCTCATGTGCTCGGTTTTTTTTTTTTATCGTTGAATGTCTATTTGATTACGTGAAATTATCATGAACTAAATATTACAGCAGCAATCACTGAACAAATATGCATACGCTAATTTATTGTTAAAAAATCATAGTCTTAGACCATCTCATAGTTAACACTCTTACAAATATACAATATAATCTTATGTCTATGAACAATGTATCATTGTACGATTAAGCCATAATGCATTGATAATATTTTGTAGTGGCTCGGTCCCTTTATGTATATATGTTTATTAGTGATCATTCTACTACACTATCGACCCAGTGGTCGTTATTTCTAATTACTTAATTATAATAATCGGACATACATAAGTTAATAGGAAATTGTAGTGAGCTTATTAGTAGATAGCTTGTGGACCAAAAATGTTCTGGGAAGCCACGAATAATTTAAAGAAGACATGCAAAGTCTAATCTGAGGTCTGAATGCTGAGGAGCTGATCAATTGGTGTAACATCTTTTGACCAAAATTTAGATTTCTTATTCCAAACGTAATGTTAACTACTTTTTGTTAACTTTTACAACTACAATGAGAAAGCAACTCTTCTTTTATCACTACTCTTGCTTCTTTTTCTTTTTGTTTTTGATTTTGATTTTTTTCAATTCACAATATCCTACTGATTACCTAAAAAAAAAAACGTACTGATTATGACCAACCCTCTATTATTTTTTTTGGCATTTCAACCCTCCAAATTTATCTCCCCGTCACCGTCGTTTAATGTGGATTATTGTTTGAAGGAAATTTTATCATTTTGATTATGTATAGAGCTAGGTCTCTCTATCCTATTTGTGGGGGCTCAGTTGAAATTGCAGTAGCAACACCTTGCAAATTATTTCCATTATGTTCTCCCTATATGATCATTTATATAGACAGCTTTGAAATAATATATTTGTCATTGTGCCTAATACAATATCATATGAGTATACTTTAATGTTACGCAACAATATTAACAAGAATTTAAAATCATATTCACTGTACATAGACCTAACATACACATTACTCTACACCCAAAAGTGTCTACAATACGTAATAATTTTACTACACTATCAAAATTTTACTACTCACACAATTAATTTTACTACCTGAATTTTTTACTACAATTAATTTTACTATTCCGATCTCAATTTTACTACTACTATCTCAATTTTACATTGTAGACAAATTAATTGTGTCTAAACTATAGACCTCTATCAATTTGCTACATTAAAAACTATCGCAAAATTCGCAATTTATTCAAGCTAATTGGATTGCTTGTGCGCTGCACGAGAGTATACTATTCGGAATCATGAATGTGTCATTGAATTGTATGTAGGTGCGTGCATCTACGTACAAACCTTTAGCGCTAATTATCATTAATTAGTGGTAATTGTAATTGTAAGTAATTAACACTAGAAGATCAAAGTAATCCAAGTGGGATTACAAAAAGAAGGAAGAGTAAACGAACTATACATTTCTTAGGTAATCCACGTTCGGAGTAGTAATTATTTTAAAGGTTGTTACTATTAGCCCTTAGGGCTAATTTTATGAATTATAATAAAGGTTGTTACTATTATTAGCCCTTAGAGCAGACAAGGTACGAGTAGTAAAGATCGATCGAGTTGGTATTCTTAATTAGTACGTATTTTCTATCTGATCCTACTAATTCATTCATCATTTTTTAATGCAGCAAGTAGTTTTCTTTTTAATTTATAGCTTTAGTCCGGCAAATATAGTAGCATCGTACTTGATTCCTTGTTCTAGAAATTTTCCTTTGATACTCCGTATTAACATTCATACAGTAACAAATATATATGACGATTCTAGTCTTGATCACGATCACCATCATCTCAATCAATTCAATCAAAATCTCATTCCGTTTTATTAGATTTGTGTTTACGGTTACGAATATTTGGTTGTCATTCTCATTAATGATAGGGTGGTATTTATACCACAATACTTTACATACGTTAGGGCTAACCCTAGCCGCCCTAGATATCTATGATATCTTATTGACAAGATAATATACTATTATACTACCACAATATCTTTCCTAGTATACGATACTGTCTAATACACTCCTACAGTATCTTATACGATATTACTGCCCATTACCCCCCCTCAAACACATGGGAACTTGTAAAAGTTTCCATGGGTTTGAAATTACAATACATCCATGAAAAAAAAAACGAATAAAATACATCAAGACTCCGAAATACTTATACGCTATACAATACAACAGATTGTACCAAATCGGCAACGCCAAGATACCGATACTACGACGGTTTAATGGACACCGTGAAACCAACGATACCACGTGTGAGTCGAAATTGGTTCGGCACACCGAATGATCGGAATCGGTCCGACCATAAGATACAAATTTGCACGAAAACACTCTTATGTGTTTGTTACGTTGTTGACCATCAAAATACTTTTGGAGGTCCTCAAAATACTTGGGCTTGGCACGTACGAACATAGCTTGATGAATATATTTTCGCTTTTCTGAGGGGTTTAAAGGATAATAGACTTTAAGGATAATAGACTTTACGTACGTAAGAACTGAGGAATGACGAGCAAACACGAGAATTGGAGTAAGAACGAAGTATTATATCATTACTACGATATCCCGCCGGTGGGTTAAGCGTACTAGGTTATGAACCCACCGGCAGGCAGCGGAAGCGGTTTGCAGAGTCCTCTAGGAAAGAGGCTCTGATACCATATTAGATTTGTGTTTAGGGTTACGAATACTTCGTTGTCATTCTCATTAATGATAGGGTGATATTTATACCACAATACTTTACATACGTTCGGGCTAACCCTATCCGCCCTAGATATCTCTGATATCTTATTGACAAGATACTATACTATTATACTACCACAATATCTTTCGTAATATACGATACTGTCTAATACACTCCTACAGTATCTTATACGATATTACTGCCCATTACGTTTTCATTCTAAAATTTTCCCGACCCTTCAATTCAAGTTGATTAACCGATGATCAGAATATGAGAGACTAATATTTCTATCAGAATATGTTACGATTACACTATATATCTTCCGCATGGTTATGCTGCATGCATACACCATTTGTACGGAGTAATTATCTTCACTCCAACAATGATCTGCTCCTCCATTATCATAGCTTATAGACTGCGTCCGTACCATTTTTGCATAGTAAAAAGTATTATTCTACTGTAGTATAATAATAGTATAAATTAAATTTAAACAGTACGATCAAGTTGATATTGAATTCGCATAAATTTTATTTTGTGTAAAACTCCAAATTGCCAATTATAGTAAAGATATCTACGACTTTCTTTTCATCAACTTGACACTTCTATAATACTCCACTTAATTGTACTCCCTCCGTTCGGCTTTAAAATTTATAGGGTAAATGTACACGCATTTTAAGGTGGGTGTACACGTTTTTTTGTTAATCTAAGTTCCAAAAAAATTGCATGGCGGGTTAGATCAATATTTTATCTAACCCGTCATGCAATTTTTGTAGAACTTCGATTAGCCGATTAACGTGTACACCCACCTTAACAACCGTATTTGTTGGCCATATAAAATTTAAAGCCAAACGGAGGAAGTATAAAAGAGATTTAATAATAATGCACAAGCATTTGGCTGGACCACACTGAGCCTTACACAATCCAACTTAGTTTGAATCATCGAATCAAAGACGACAATAATATGTCCAACAACATGATATATATAGTCTTAGTTGTTGCTTGATTGCTTTATAGAGTACGAGGGTTATTATTAGGACCCCATAACATTAGAGTATGACGCTTATCAAACATAAACGGCCTATCACACAAAAGTCTACTTAATAGGTATGTATATTAATTAATCTGTCATATTCAATATCGGTTAAGGGTGAGCTAATAATTAAAGCAGCTGTAATCGCGCTAATTTATGTCTTAAGAACATTAACGATGGAACAAGTGAAAATAACCTGTCAACATGTTACGTTCAACAAAATAATCCACCAAAGCTTTGTGTCTCTATTATTTGATTGAGTCCAGATTTAAGCCGAATATAATATATATATATACACACCACATAGACCATGTGCGCAAAACTTTGATTTCTTCATTCAAATCTAAACTTCATGTTATGTATATATACTGATTGATCGTCGTGTGTTGAATCAACCTTGCTATGATCGAAAAACTCTTATAGTTATTCTTAGATTATGATTCTTTATCAAGCACCACCTCACCATTGAAATGATAATCAAAATTCATGTTTTGTACATAATCTATGAGAGATTAATTTGATTAAATTTACATAATACAAAACCAATCATCAATGGGTTCATCATTTTTGATTACCACCACTACCACTAGTCCACTACATACACTACCCCAAAAAAAAAAATTAAAAATAATAACAATAATAAAAGAATTGGACCTCAGCTCGATCGCCACTAGAGAGCCTCACTTGCAGCTAGTAGTTGGTCCAAGTAATCGGAACCCAAATCTTCAAAAACAAACACATTATTTTGTTCAACACTCTTCCTTCTAACAATAACTTGATCTTTCTTCTTCTTGCAAATACTACTACTAGACGACCTATTCTTCCTAATAGAGAGCCTATTCTTCATGACCAAAACAGGTGAACACCCTTCACTAAAACTATAGTTCATCTCCTTTAGAGATTGCTCCACCGTCTCCACCGGAAAGTTAAGGACCGCCATCGATCCTCGAGTCGAGAAAGCCGCCTGATCGTAAGCTAAAGCAGCCGCCTCTGCGGTGTCAAATGTCCCTAGCCATACTCTAACACCATTTCTAGTCGAGTCCCTTATTTCGGCTGCGAATTTTCCCCAAGGACGCTTCCTAACTCCCCTATACGACTTTTCTTCTTGGGGGACGACGTTAATAGTCGTGTCTTCTTGTGTACGGTACGTACTAGTAATGGCATTATTATTAGTCATTGTGGACGTTACTTCCTCCTCCTTGACTCGAGTCGAGGAGGAGGAGATAGCAGAAGCTGTTGTAGCTTCTGCTGTGGTGGTGTTGGTGGTGGTTGTTGTCGTGGTCATATCAGACCCGTTAGCCAACATTTCGAGGAGGAACATATCTTCGGAATCGTTCATATCGAACGGGAGGTCTAGAATATTCGAAAAATCGAATTGATGATTATCGTTCCACGATAATGAATCCGAGGAAGATGATTCATAAAATGATGAAGATTGTGAGGGAGAATACGATGAACTCATTTTTTTTTTTTGTTTAAATTGTATGATTTTTAGTTAAATTTGGTTCTTAGTTGATCATGTACGTGTAGTTAGATAAGAAAGGTTGTAAAGATATAGAATGATGAGTTTCCTTAACTTGACAACTTCGCTTTCTATATATATATACGAGTACATACGAACGAAATGGAGGGCGGTCCAAATTTAGTAAAAATAATATAGTTTGGCATTATATATTAATATTATATATAATGGGTCATAATCAAAGTTGTTACTTAGATAGAAATTATAACACACGTGGGTCAAATGTAGATTGGCGGCCAGGTCATGAGATGGCAGCGAGAAGATATACGGAGTAGTAAGTTGGGTTATTTTTAGCTCACTTGTTCGACTGACATCATCGAAAAATTCGAAACATCTATTGTAAGTTCTCCGCTTTTAGACATCTTCTCTTGTTTCCCATTGGTCTAACGGTCTTTACCATACTTCTCTTGCATTATTATAAGTGCAATAAAACATGTTTGTATGACCAAGCTCATTCGTCAAGATGAAGTTATACATATATACTTGATACTTTCAATGGTTGTGTATAATGTGTATAGCCTTTTCATCCGGATCAGCGCGATGTTCTTCGTTGACGGGCATAATTATTGCACATAAATTTCCGTAACAGCGAGTTTAATAATAATGTTGATTTTATCTGACAAGTTAAAAGTTATCGTTCAATTCATCATTTCGAGCAACACATATATATACGTAATATAATTTGAATTATATATTGATTGGTAATAAATTTTGAATTCTAACAAATATAAAGATATGCCAAATTATGTACACGTGCACCATTTGCGTGCGCCTATTGCGAAATTTCCTCCAAAATTAAAGATATTTCGAAATATTGCCAATATGTGGCTCTCTTGTAGTGTTTTGATCGATCTTACATAACGTTTCAAGTTTTTTTCTTAGAAATTAAAACCATGCATCCAAGTTTATAGTTTTGGTGGATATATGCATGAACTTATCTTTTACCTTGAGCAATACTCCGTAATAGTTTATTAGTGAGAGATGTATATATGCGACGAGGTCGTACGCCGTGCCCTATACCTATGAATTTTTAGGGTTATAAGCTCCGGTAAGGTATGTACTCGTAATTGTTAGGTGCATGGATGACTTATTAGTTATTCTACCATTAGAATGAATTAAAATAGTAATTATATAGATAGCCCTTGGTAGTAGAATATATAGTCCTAGCTAGCTAGGAAATAGAGTCTCCATTTTTTACTTTTTTTTTCATTAGTTAAGATTTTTAGCATTTGCACCGGTGGAGATTATGCTTTATCACACGATGATTTTACATACTCCGAACTAAAACAAAACAATTAAATAAAATAAAAACTTTCTTAGGAATTGAAGTAACTTACCGATAATAAGATTCATAGCTAGAACGACCCAAAAATCTTTCTTATTACTGATAATAAAAAATATAATTTCGGTTTTTCAAAATTGCATATTATTAAATTATTTTAAAATCAGAGGGCCTTCATTTTGTAGCTGAAAACTTAGATCGAATATTTGAAATATTTATTTGTTAAACGTTGCATGTGTATAGCTATGTATTGTGTTTTTTATTGGCCATTGGATCACTAATTCACTAGATTCATTGACAAATTAATTAAGCACCTCTATTACTTGAATTCAAGTTGATGAGTGCATCAGTATCACACATGTCATATACATCTTAGATGATATGGATCTGGACTCATGCTATAGCACTCTATCACACAAAAAATATTCTCCAAAAAAATTAAAGTGTAACAATTCATGTTACTCTAGTACATCCAAATCTAAGGCTGCATACATTTATTTATTTGTAATTTGTAATACATAAGCGAATCTCGTCCTTATTACTCTGTTATAAAACTTAGTATATTGTCGATAACAACGTCTTGCCTACACTTCTAGAAATGAGTCTCGCTCGTAATTTTTAAGACTCACCTTAATAAAACTCATCTATTAGACAAAATTAGCCTCGCTCACATATTATTACTTTCGATAAATCTTGGTGATTTCTTATGGAAATCTTATGACCCTCAAAAAGACTCTAAATAGTCTTGGTGAGCTAGAAAAAAATAATATACTCCACAATTTTATTAAAAAAAATAAAAAATGAAAAAAATGAAGGAATGATATCTCTGTCAGACTTGGTCATTGGCTCAAAGCTTTAAACTCTCCAAAGTATATATGCAGTGGGCCAGGATTTTGGGCCCACTCCAAGACCCACAAGTGGCGGGCTGGGTTTCTAGAATTCTTCTTAAAATCCACCATGAATGTTTTTGGTTCGGATCATCCACATCTTCTCTTTGTTATTAATCTTTACATGTAGATCTAACTTTATTGATTAATTATTATTATTGGCGCTTTTTGAGCTATTCAACCTCCATTACTTAGCTTTGAAAATCCAGCTTGTAAAGTAGTGGCGAGATTAGGAATTTGACAAATGGGTTAGAAATTTAGAATACGAGATGCCGAATTGTTTGATTATTTAAGGGTAGATAGCAAAATCTTGATGGATGAATCAGACAAAATGCATTAAACACACAAGTATGACTTATGACCTATGGATAATTTTCGGATTGTACATACTTGTACTCGATCATCTTACAACGGTTGAAATTTTGCATTTTTGAATAAGATCGTCTTATATTCGTCTATTCTTATGCGCTCGAATATGCCTTCTTCGTTCTAAGCTACTCCAATGCATGGTAAAGCGGGATTCATAATGACAATGACATTATAATTGTAGATTTGTAGGAAACAAATAAAGTTGCAGAGTTGGACAAAATAATAATAAGAAAATAACAATGTGACAAAAGAAAGAAGAAAAAAAGGGAAAAAATGATACTCCGTAATAAACTCTTTTAATACTTTTTAATAATCATTATTATCTGCTAAACATCAACAAAAATTGACTAGCTGTTTAAATTGATCCAAATACAGACCCCCTGGGATAATATGATATCAAGGTGGTCCAAACTCCAAAGTTGTTATTTTATTCATTTCAAAAAAAAAAAAGTTGTTATTTTATTCAAAGCCCTAAAAAACGTTATCGAAACGTTTCTCCTCGATTTTTCTTTACCTATTTGTTCGGCAAAATCATTCTTCAATAACATCTATCCCTTTCAATGACATACTACATTATAAATTTATTATAAGCTGAATAAAACGATCATATTATTAGTACTCCTTCCATTATTTTTTTGTTGTTTACGTTTGGTTTGAATTTCCTTCACAGATTCAAACCAAACGTAAAGAATCAAAGGAAATGGAGAGAGTAATAGTATTACTATTAATTATGATGTTCTTATTGTTAGTGTCTTCTCCGGATCAAAAGGGAAAACATTATGTGTTTCTGTTAGGTCTACGAATAAAACGCTTAATTATGAATTATTTGATGTGGAAAAGACATATTAGTTTCTCACAATTATTATTCGTGTTTTCCTAGAAATGTTGCACTATATTTTCTTATTCTCGATCTTCCTGTATCTGTCTATCTGAATCTACATGTCTCTCGGTGATTCTGTAAAGTAATAACTCTGGAGTTTAAAGTCATTTGAAATCCATACAATGCTCTGATCTTTAATTTTACGATGTTTTATGCATGTATGTCTTTTTTTTTTACTTACGGTATTATATCTTTCAAAATGATGTCGAATTTAATTAACAATGGTGGATTAGTTTGTCTCGTTCCTAACGGACTTGTCTACTGTCGTACTTTTGTTACACAATACGTAGCTTACCTCCATATATATTTGCTTGTGTTTTATTAGCTTGTATTTCTCTCTCATATTTAAATCAAATGTAGTAGAACGTTAACAAACCAAAAGGTGGCTTATTTAGGCGAGAGCCTCCAGCCCTAACTTACAACTAAACTTCTACCTAATTAATCTAGCTCAAATGACTGGTCACAATATGCCATTACTAATAAGTAATACTCGTAACTACTATCTTGCGTTCTTTGCTATGATTATTGGTTGATTAGAAAGTTCATTTGCATATCTGAATCAAACGTTAACATACAGTTAAAAATTTAAAAACGACTAATAATTCATTAGATCGAGTATGTAGCGTTTAACTGCACAATTAAGCTGATACAAAGCAGAGAACTACTGATTAGTGATCATTTTATTAATGCCTATAACATAAAGTATATAGAGGGAGCATTGACAATGTTGTTGCTGTGAGGCGGCCGGCCGGGTTTGATGCGTACGTACATTCAAAGAATATGGTCTACATTGGTATGTTTTCATCGGACTCGTAAGAAGTTCTTGAAATTAAATCACGTTGTTTTTAGATTGTTTTTTTAATGAATAAGTCCGATCAAATTAGTATCTGAGGACCCTAGTTGTTTTTATTCTAAACAAAATCACAATGATTATTCTAATATATAATTATCACAATGTTTTCATTTGTGATGGGGGTAGATTGTTTCGCGGCTCACAACCAACTTCAATTTTGTAATCTCTTATTTATATTTAATAATATCGTATATAAAATATCACGAATTATTCTAATAATATAATTATCATATCAATATTCAAATTATCTAAAAATCTATAATAATTTACAAGAAATTGGTGGGGAGCCGAGATACAATCTGAGCCAAAAAATCTAATAATATTAACTGGAATTATGGGTGCATTTCCAAATTCCAATTTAGACTTTTGAGTCTTCTTGACTTGTGAACGTAACCATCGAATAGCTTGTCAAATACTGTATCTTGCAGGAATTGCTCGAAAAGAAAGAAAAAAGAGGTTTGGGGAGAGATCTTGAATGGGTCTGACCCATTTTACAGCCCATGAGTAAATTGGGCCTTGAGCCTATCGTTAAGATGAATAGAACTTGGGCCGTTGAGTGAGGGGTCTGAAGGCCCATCTCCTCCATTGGGTTTGGGGCTCCAGTAATCCGACCCGACATTGGTTTATACGGAGTATTCCATGATACTCTACTCTTTTCCGTAGCACTACGGTCGCAAAATAAACATTTCAGTGGACTTTTTGCAGCGACATCACCTCGACCATTACATTTTTATAGAAAAAATTACTTTTATACATGGAAGATTAATTTTTCGAAAACACATGTAGATTATGTTTGCTGTGCTATATGATCAACGTACGCTATAAATGTACAAGTACTTTATGGGTCAAGATACTCGGGAATTATTTTGGGGGAAGTTTTTGGAGTTTACTTGAAATAGAAAATAGTTATAAATGTCTTTTCTTTAAACAAGAAAAAACTTTGTACGATAGAGTGATGTTTCCGTTTCAAGTAAATTTTAGAGAATTTCAGGTAAAATTACTTTAGAGAATTCCGGTCCGAACTTCATAGAGCATAACTTATAATCAAATTAAATCTATTAATTTGCTCTACACCTAAAGAAAAAAGGTGTATCTAGAATAAAATGACTCAAAACATTACATCATGAATTGTGAATGTATGAATATAATTATTATGAGCGTGTGGTGGTGCATGGTTTAGGCGTATGTAGTTTGACTCTTTGAGTTTGTGACCTTGCATTTGTCAGAGAAATATTGATTTTCAATTTGTGAAGAAGAAGCTTTTGTTTGTCTACCCTGTAGACAACTGACATTTAGCAAATTAAAACTTTAATTGATGGTGAGTCATTAACATGAAAAGTTCATAATCAAAATAAAAAAAAAGTGATAAAATGTCACACATCAAGAATCAGAATCGCAATATTGATGAGGCAATTCAAAGCTAGAACTTTAACCTAAAACTTGTTCACTGATTCCTTTGCATTCTTTATGATCGATAATCAATAGCGATTTTAATTCCGTTGTTATTTACTTTCTTCAATTCACATGCATGAATTTGAATCTTGAATTGGCTTATGGTTAGTTGCATCCATGGAATATGTTCTAATGGATTTAGCAACTCATTTTACGGGTTATGGATATTATTAATTTGTAAAAGAAATCGATCTTATGGAACTAATTAATTGATATGAGATTCAATATGACTATTCGCGTAAATGGTGTTGGAGAAATCCTACCTTTTTATCTCCAATTTCCGCTCACAATGATCTTGTGACTGGCATGGGAATTGAGTGGCTTTAAGATATGAATTACCGAATTCAAGTGCAAATTAAATGTAGCAGCATCATATGATTGGAGTAGTCTTATGTAATACAATTTTTTTTTTTTTGAAAACTTTCTACTAAAAAAAAATCGGGTAATTTGAGCAACTCTCTAGATTCAGTTCGGGGCATTTTTTTTACCAGTTTAAAATGTATTAAATTGTTCATACGAAAATGGTACTATCTTAAGTAATGAAAAAGATACTTGGACTATCTAAAACATTGTGATATTGTAATTTAATGGTACTCCAATCTGAACTTCAGACCAAGCATGCATCTTGGATAGTTGGATATAGATCTAATTTGTTTATAATAATAACCATAGAAAAGAAATCGTATGATTATTAATAGTGTTACACTAAAAGACCAACAGAGAAGTTGGTATAACATATATATACTAGTATATCTTAGGCTATAGGGGAAAAAAAATGTTGGCCCGTTCGGTATCACTGCCGTTTTCAGTTTTTGGTTTTTTTGTGTAAAAAATTTAGTTAAATAAGTTGTAAAATCAACTTTAAATTAATTGTTTCTATAATAATCATATAGAAAATGAAAACTGACAATTGAAAACTGAAAACCACTTTTTCTGGTTTTCAAAAACAGAACTTTGGTTTTAAAAAAAACTGAAAACTGAAAACAGTAAACGATACCAAACAGGCCCACGATAGTTTTGAGTTTACTCAAAAATTGAAAATCCGAGATCATAAACACTTTCCAAAATTATATGACCTTTTTATTTGACATTCATATGTCTCTATCAGATATGCAATGCATGGATTATTCACGTTCCGTTGAAAAAGATTAGGCATAAATATTAGTCAATGCCTCATTTTCAACTAGACCACTCACAAAATCGGTGTTTGTAGAATCAATGGCTCACTATATATAGACATTAAGCTAAACTCATTTTGATCAATTAACCTCAATTGGGCATATTGTAACAAGTCAAATAATATATTTTATATATGGAAGGTGGCTTAAGAGGTAAGCAACAACTACAAGATGGAGTAGGAGATCAAAAGGATGAGGTCAAGTTCCGAGGAGTTAGGAAACGGCCATGGGGAAAGTTTGCTGCCGAAATCCGGGATCCAACCAAGCAAGGGGCACGGGTTTGGCTCGGGACGTTTGACACGGCCGAGTCAGCTGCCCGAGCCTATGACCGTGCCGCATTCAACTTAAGAGGCCATCTTGCCACCTTAAACTTTCCAAATGAGTATTACTCAAAATTAGATCCTTTTCACCACCTTCAAGCTTCTAGATATCAAAATAGTAGTAGTTTTTCGAGTTTTTCGTCTTCTTCTTCGAACATTCCTAGACAAGAGAGGCAAGTTATCGAGTTTGAGTACGTAGATGACAAAGTTTTGGATGAAATGCTTCGAAGAACTGAAGAAGAACGTAGAAGGTGATTAGAGAGCTTTATAATTAGTATTATTTTACACACTATATATCTCGATGTATGTAGGCATGTAGCCAATGTAGGCATCCTAATTAAACTTCCAAATGTACTATTATATATAATATATCTGAGATTACTAATTTGCAACTTATTTATTTGAGAATAGCCTATATATAATCCTAATTTCATACTTATATATAGTGACTCTATTTTAATTTCGTTCTCGATCTATTGGAGTAAAACAACGCGATTTAGATTTCGCATATATGTGTAGGGTGTTTCGTAATCTAAACGACATACACAAAAGCAAAATCAAATAAAGCTTAATTTTTAGAAATCTTATGTATGTTGAAGAAAATTAAACCAACGAAATGAAAGTATTCAGGTTAAATGAAATGTAAATTAAATTAGATACTTAATTAATACTCTCTCCGTTTCATTTCAAATGCTCCATGTAAAAAACGACCCATATTATGAAGGGTGTATGTACACACTACTTGGTTAATCAAAGTTCCAAAAAAATTGCATTGATAAACTGATAATTAATTATTTTTTACATTCTTCTTAACACAAAGGGACGAAGGATGTACACATTATTAAATCGGAATCATAAGCCTTTTTTTGTAGTTCATCATTGGCGACGATTAGGGTGGTCTGGTCTTTTTAAGGTTGTCGGGGTTGATTGTTGGTGGTAACTCGCCGGAATTAATGGTGTAGTTATAACATGCAAGAGAGAGAACGACATGGGTAAGTGGGGTTATTTCCTTTTATTATTATATTTTTAATTGTTATATACGGAGTATACTCCGTATGGTGAATGTTTATTGAAGTTGCATAATCAAGCTGGTATTTAAAGCTTATAATTAGCCTTAGCCCTAAGGGCAGTAACAAAAATTGAAAGTAGCTTTTGACAAAAATTATAAGTATGGCACATTAATGAAATCAACTTTATTGACCAATTTGGCTTCTATAGTCAAATTTGTTCTTAATGTAGAGGTATGCAGAATGTAAGATCGGTTTAGTTTTCATTATTATTTGGAGGTAACTAGTTTACGGTATCATTGTGAGAAAATATTTTGCATAAAGTTGCTTTAAATTTTTTGATGTATATAATAAAGACAAATAATACCAACAAAAATGGAATTGATAGATGAATGAGTACAAATTCAGGTGGAATAAAAAGGGTAGACACTTTTGGGATTTTCCGATCCTCAGATCATCAAATTGTACATACGAATGATCCAAAGTCAAACTATAGTACATGTAGTACGGCGGTGCATGTCATCCATTAATCCATCACATTTTCACATCATCTAAAACTTCACCGGATTTATGAAATAGTAGGCCGGTACCTTAATTTCTCCGACCTTATTATGAACTTTTAACGTTTAATTTGAATTTCATACATACTTCATTTCAAATGTCAACAATTTAAGAAATGAAGTCCCCCTACAAAATCCGGTACGTAGTAAATTAATATGTATGTCCACAAATTAGCCGTACGTAGTAGTTCATGCCATCTCACTTAACAGATCGAACGAAGTATTCCATTCCAGATTATCAGAATCTCTGGAATTCCCTTGAACTAGAGGTGAGTGGAAGAAAACATGACCACGAGGCTTCATGCATAATTATTGAACTCTCTCATCAAAAAGTCATAATAAAGCTAAGTGATCGCATCTCAAATCATCAAAGTCAATCCTCCTCCAAGATAAAATATTTGTTGAGATCAAATATCTTAGATTCAGTAAATCACAATAATACGGTGTAATTACATAAACTTACAAAGGGAGTATATTTTTATAAGACAACGACCGACTTACAACTTTTAGTTTAGATCCGAAAAACACCAATTAAACGGTACGAAATGAAAATTATATATTCATTCATTATCCTCGATAATGCTGGAAATAAATATCAATATATATACATATTTTCGTGGATTGAACACTCACGAAACCTACTAGCTACTTAGTAGCAAACGTCACCATGGTACGTACATACGGAATTCATAATTATCTAGAAATAAACAACATGTTGATCAAACTCTGTTTTTTCGATCAACATGCATATCGTTAGCTAGTGAACCACGTAAATTCGTCTTTTAATATCGATTGCTAGTTTATTTTGCTCACCATGCATTATTACAGCTAGTTACATATGCCAAGGGTACAAATCTAACATAGTAATAAAATATAGACACACCAATAATATATATCAATTGTCATGATTTCGTCGTTTCTCCATAGTTAGATAAGAAAAATAGAAAATATGGATCAAAAAGTCAAACTTAACTTAAAGATTATGCTCACCCCGTTGACGATTGACAGGATAAGAATAATAGCATATCAAATTAAAGCTACAGATAAAAGTTAGTTAGGGCATGCAACTTCTTCGAAACTAACATTATACTCCATGCGGAGGTGCAGAGAAGTAAGTGTCCATGGAGATCTTTAGACAACCGGTATCTTGTAGGACGCACACAAAATATAGTTCACTCGCCTCTTTACCATAACAAGAAAGGTTAAAATCCTAGTATGGTAAAAGATGAGGAATCTTTAATCGAAAAATAATCCAAGTGGTTTGAGCATTTTGGCTAAGAATCCCAATCCAATTTGATAGCTTTTCTAGAGGGAATTAATTAAATAAAGTGTAAACTTTCACCTAATCAATCACAATGTTTGCAAATAACTTAAGAAAATAACGTTATAATCAGTGGTGAACCTATATTTTAAAACACCATACCCGTTAATCTCTATATTTGAAAATTTTTGTCTTTTTGGTTGGAAGAAGACATCTATCAATCTCATTTTCTCTCTTTATTTTTTATTGTCCAACTATTTTACTTTGAAATTTTACCTATGTAACACTCTAATTATGTCAATATGTTACGAGTATTAATTAAATGGCCAATAATCTTTTGCAAAGATTGCAAAAAGCTAGAAATTAGCATATACATAAGAAAAAAAGGAAAAAATAAAAAATAAAGCTCAAAATCATGGGGTAAAATAATTCTGTAAAAGTCAAGTTCAGATCTCATAATATATCAACTGCAAAAATATAATTCGAAACATTTATTTTCCGATTTTTTTAATATGGGTCAAATTTCCAAATTTTATTTAAAACGTTAGAATATTTTTCAAAATTCTAGTAAAATAAGAATAGAAAAAGTTCCGAAAATGGCCGAACTTAAGCTGACTTCTCTCATTTGCATTATTACTTGGAGTGTACATCACGTAAGAAATTAACATCAAAAGAACCATGGGGAAAAATTGCGTCTACTTGTCAATCTTCTGAAAAAGACTTTCAAAACGAAATTGTACACACAATTCTAAGTTAGTTGTTAAGTACCTAGTATTTGACATGTATTCAACATAATTAAGTGCGATAACGACGATCTTCCGCTTATTTCTACTTTCACAAAGCACGCAATTGGGTCGATATTTTCAGAGAGACTCGTATAAGATAGAAGTGTTAGTTAGTGGTGAACCGGAAACTCAAGTAATGGAAGTTCTATTATATTTAGGGTGATCGAGTTCTATTTAGGGGAAGTTCTATAATCGATTTGTTATAATCATCATTTGCGAAATTTGGATCGAATGATAAACATAAACTTCAATTTAATTAACTTTGTTTTAAGTGATTTAGTTAATGGCTACTACATAATAGTATATTAATCAAGCAGTAAACTTGTTTAATCATATACCACTCTGTCCCAAATTAAATTTTCCATGACATTTAAATATATATAAAAGTATTTCAAATTCCATTACAAGTTTAAATTAGAATAGAGTGTTACTTGCCAACATTCGGCAATACGGATTTTCTACTCCACTCCATATAAACACTCCACTCCACTTCACTAAGATACGACATTCATGCATACATCACAGTAATTACTAATTGAAGGGCGCACTAGAACAATAACGATCATCATGAAATTGACATAAAATGTAAATAATGCATGTCAAATGTTACATAAATCGTAGTAAATAAGTTTCAAGATAATCAAGATTTTAGAACTTCCTAATCGATCTTAAGATAATAAGAACACTTTTTTTTTTTTTCCAAACCGAATTAAAGCACGTACACGTAGTAATAAATAGTTACTTGATTATCATATTTTCCTGCCCTTGTGATCATAGTCATCAAGAAGCTCATCCAACAACTTATCATCCAAACACTCAAACTCAAACACTTCACGACCGCCACGATTTCCGCCACTCCTCGACGACGAACCACCCACAGAAGACGAGGACGAGCTGCCGCCACGTGGCATGTTGTATTCACTAGGAAAATTAAGGATAGCCAAGTGACCTCGCATTGTATAGGCAGCTCGGTCATATGCCCTAGCTGCCTCCTCCGCCGTGTTGAACGTGCCTAGCCACACTCTAGCGCCTTGCCTAGTCGAGTCGCGAATTTCGGCCGCGTATTTACCCCACGGACGCTTCCGGACGCCCCTATACTTAACCTCACCACCTCCATCATCCTCCATTTTTTTTTTTGCTAGTAGTGTACTAAATAAACTTTAGTTGGAGAAATATATGTTTGCATGGATGACAAAGACACTACTGCCAAGGAAACGTATATAAAGGGCAACAAAGGAACAAAAAAGTGTATCTTTGGGCAAATATTAGTGGTTCATATCTAACCAAGTGTAACATCCAACGGCTAAGAAATGTTGGCACGTTGTTTTTTTAGAACCTTCGATCAAATATATATGAAGACTTCTAGTACTATTTTTTTTTTAAGTCCAATGTACCTGGATTTTATTTTATTTTATTTTTATTTATTTGGGTGATGAGTGGATGAGTCTTGAGTCAAGGTGATGGCTTCAAGTTTAGTCATATTTGGTGTATGTTTTGGAGGAATATAAGTAATTAAATTAATCATTATATTTGAAAAAGGTGTCACTTTATAGAGTGAATAGAAGAAAAAAGTCAGTCAAGATTTCGTTGTCACACGTGTGGTTTTCCACTTCCTGACTTTCTTACAACCACGTATGCTTTCCGCTGGTTGTTTTCATTGATGACGAACTCACAATTTGTTACAACTTACGACTTATTTCTCTCGAGAATCCCCGGAGACGATAGAACGTCATTTGGTGACACTGACTTGAGAATTGTAATAATGCATGTGGATCGGATACTATAAAAAAAAAGTGCTAATTATCTTTTATTTATTTATCGCTTGTCATGTGAATTTCAGCTGAACAAGAGCATATACATATGGAGAGTATAAAATCCTTTTCATCAAATTGGTATTATTGGTTACATTTTTAAAATCCTTTTCATCAAATTGGTATTATTGGTTACATTTTCAAAGCTCGCATTCGATCAATAGCTTTATACTATTCTTGACTCAACCGCATAAGATGGATCTTGATTCTTGAGATTAAAGGGCAAACAATTGGCCCTTATATGGTCTCTTGTCGATTAATGTCATCAAACTATATGTGGTGCCCATACAAAGGAACACCTTCTATTTATGTTACTATTGCATATAATCCAAAAACATCTATATTAGGACACCAAGAGCCAGGACATACATACATCAATAATGTTGTTTTCCGCAGTGAAGAATATACACCCAAAATTATAGTTCGCCACCTTCATCCTGTACTTCAAAATCATTGCTCCCTTCATCCCAGCTCAAACGCCCCAAATCGTTTTTATAGTGAAATAAGAAAAATTGATAAAGTAAAAATGTGAGATGAGTGGGGTAATATTAGATAAAAGGAGGAGAGAAAATGTGAAAGTAGGAGAGATTATGTGAGAGATGATGTAATAATTTAATAAAAGTAGGAGAGAAAAATATGTCCCAAAATCGATGGAGTGTCTAAAATGGGACGTCCAAAAATGGAATATGGGGCGTTTGAGATGGGACGGGGAGATTATAGGATAGCTAATATCTAGACAAATAAAGACGAGAGCTTAATTAGATAGGCGTAACGAATTATAGATATATAGTCCCAATTAGTCGATCGAGTACAAGTCATAACGTTTACTTATCTTACGATCGTTGGTTTGGTATGTTGAAAGGGTCATTAGTTGACATCACCATGTTACGATTCACTAACCACGTAAATAAAGATCGAACTCTTTTCTGATCTAAATGTCCTGTAAGTCCACATGTAAGAAAAGATATGATTCTTAATTTACATAGTTTCTAGAACTTTACGATACTTTCATTCTCCAATTTTATTTAATAAACTTATATATCAACGACGTTACAATGGACTAACCTAGAAAAGCAGAATAATGCAAGCTATATTATCATGGGTTCCGCGCAGATCACTAGATCAGATTCCTTATTTAATCAGATACTTAGTACTTAATTAAAGAATTAATAAAAAATGTTCAGTTGGTTCACATTGCATGGTTTTATTTGATTCTTAATGCATGTGCTTTAATTTGTATACGTGAATAAAAGTAGCTGTGTGATCATATAAATCGGAGCAACCTAGTCTAAGTCGGCTAAACATATGCATGGAGTACTCCACAATGTTCATCACTGTTCATGCATACATGCTGCTCCCCTGACGATACTAGAGTATATAGTGTTTGAGCTAGATATGATCGAATTTTGGTTTCTAGATTGATAAATGCATACCAGTATATATTATATTGGCGAATCAATAAGTTCCCTCGCCCTTTTGATCGATGAAAAGATCCTTAATTCTTGTATGCCGAATAGTATAATGCGTAAATTATTAAAAGTACGCATTATTTAGGAACACAAATACTATTATGAAACAGTTTTGTTACAATTCACTTATTCGTGCTCGCTTTTGTTTATAATTGATTAGCTCAACATTGATTTTATACTTAGAGAAAAATATAATTTACAAATCACCGTTAATATGTGCATTATGTATGCTTATGTCGTTTTAATATTATCGATCAATCGCCTGAACTAAATTTTAATACGACAGAAATCATTGATGACATACTTACAATAACAAGACATATTTCAACTCCGGCGGATAAATATAGATCAATCGAATTATCATTTTAAAGCAAATCAAATTTGGTTTTCTCTTCGTGATTGATCAGGTGAACCAACTATTAACATGCCCTGAAAAGTGGTACATAACTACAGAGATACTCGTACGATATAATAATGAAACGACACAAGGCGAATTATTATGTAGATCCATTTCATTTTAGGACATTTGGGAACTGATGGGCCTCTTGATTAGTGACCTTCACTTATATTTGGGCCCACTAAGTACTATTTACCCTTTGAAAATTCTTCTAAAAAAGCCCAAGTTAGAGTACCAGTCCATTTGGTCAACTAACTTGTGGGGGAGAGTTTGACTCGCTACTTAGCTAGTTAATGGAATGATGCGATCACTAGCATTAGCATCACATCGCCATCAAAATTTCACCCCATAAAGGACAGAACATAAGAACACCTTAAAAATGTTGTACCTTTTATATGTTTTAAAATCTTTTCTAAATTAACATCGGGGTTCGAATCGAGTAAGTATATATCGAGATCATATCTATCATATCAGAACTCGATTAAGGTTCTATGTTTCATTGAAATACTTACAATTAGTGTGGTGTGGATATGATGATTGGATAAGGGACCAACAAAAACTAGGAATGCATTACAAATTGCGCCAAGTAGTAGATTATAGAGAAATAGAGACCTTTTCTAGATGAGGAATCTTTAAAAAAAAATGGGCACAGCACTCACATAAGAAATGTAAAAAGTAAAAAGAAATGTAAAAAGTAAAAAAGAAACGTAAAAAGTATACACCGTAGATGAGAATAAACGCAAGTTGCCTGTAAAGGTGTACCTCAATGGTTAAAAGGGCAAATTTCCATCCATTTGGTCTCACAGTCAAACTCCACAGAAATAAGTGTCACGCGCGAGCTTTACCTAGATCGCACCTAAAATAATGGTTGCTGCCTTGCGGTTCCCTGTCTTAACCCGACTTCTGAATTAGTACGAGCCTACGAGGCTCGCTAAAGTGGCTGCACCAAAAAAAGAAAAAGAAATTGGGTAGAAACTGGGCCATTCGTGTCAAGGCGGCCCATGAATTAAGTAATTAGTTGAAGGGCCCATTTATGATTAGGGCCTTGGGAACTGGTTGGGACTTGGACTCTTGGCGAGCTCAACACGAGAAATTTGTCATCCCATTTACCGATTTTTTTTTTTTTTTTTTTTTTTTTTTTTTTAACAAACTACTCATCACGTTTGCTAATAGAGTAATCGTGTAAAATCAATTGCCATGGGCGATTCGGTATGGTGTGTGAGTTATTACATTTTGTACGTGGAGATGGAGACGACATTTTCTAAATAAACGGGACAGTTTTTCAAAGTAAAATCACTAAAGCAAAATGGAAGATAGTTATCTACTATTTATTCATATTAAGTTCTGCGAAAGATTAGACACCAAGAAGAAGATCGCGTACAAACTACAAAGATCCATTACTACCTTAGGGGTCAATATTTTTCGCCCGTTTAACATGAGAAATGACGAAACGATCCGACTTCTTTTTATGTTAGAGAAATGCTAGATACTCATTTGACATAACTAATGATTGACAGAGCAGATGATTGCCATTGTCTAGAGGCAACGGCCATAAACAAAATCGTTAATGTTCAAATGACAAAGCACCAACAACTTTATGAGGTAGATTTTTCGTACTTAAGCGTGTGTGTACATTTGAAAAAAAAAAAATATTGTTTATAAAGTTGTAGAAATTAAAGGCGAATCAAATCATTAAGAAAGAAGTATTACATACAAAATCTTGGCTAAATGTGAAGTGATGATTGATTAAGGCCATAATCATGGCTGTAATCCAACATTTTTACTCATTGGCCCATCATACATAACGTTAAAACTTTTGGTGCATTTTTTTCAAATCTAAAGCTAACTAACGCACGCTGATACAAAACTTTGTCTATGATTTTATCTCAAAAGCTATCAAATTTTGTTGAATTTTTAGTCCAAAAGGTACTCCTCACCAATTATACTCCATATCTTGGTTACTCATGTTGAACAAAGAGCATAGATAATCACTCTTCCTACTTTTTAGGAATTGTTTCGAATTTCGAAAACAACAACATATTACCGAAATGCTCACAAACCCCTCTCGTCTATGACAACATAAGAAATACAATGTGCACAAATCGACGGTAGAAAAACCGGTATCGAAATTTAGGTTTATCTATGACGATAAGTCGATAACAAATCAGGACAAATTCAAGATTGCTCGTAAATTTTCAATTAAATTTGTGTATATTCATCGATCAACAACTAACCTATGAGATTCTTACACGTTTCCAAATCTATATCTAAAAAAACTTGGTACATACACCCTAATTAAATACACTAATCAAACAAATTTCTGACAACCAAAAATTTAAAAAAAAAAATTATGGATCCAACTGAACAGGTTGAATTAGAGAAACTCTAGAACTTCTGCCATAGCCAAAAGAAAAAATAGATCTTCGAACTTTACTATTACTACTACTACTGCTGCTATGACTGCTACCAGACCTAATCACCTCCTCCATATTATTATTATTATTATTATTATTATTATTATTATTACTGGTAGCGTCACCCTTACAACATTCTTGAATCTGAAGCCGAAATTCTCTGTTATTAATACTCGATAAATCCATCGAAATGGACCGTCGTATTGGCTCCACTCGAAACTCTTCATCTTTTTTCCTCATCATACTATCAATCAATTCATCTCCCATGCTACAAACATGTCGTCGTCCTAACGACAAAATCTTCTTTTCCTTCTCCATCACGCTTCCTTCTTCTTCTTCTTCTTCTTCATCAAGTGACGAATTTGTTGGATTAATAACAAGTCTCGGCTCGTCGAGGTTGTTCCCTTGTATCTCGATGACAACGTAATCATTGTCGTCTCCACTGAAAGTATCGTCACTGTTACGACTACGACTAGGATTGAAATTCTTGATAATGTCGGGATTGTAGAGTACAGAAGAAGCTGAAATGGATGATCTACAAAGCGGACAGTTGGCGCTGTTTTGTAGCCACACGTCGATGCAATCGATGTGAAACGCGTGGCAACAGTTTGGTATTACACGAAGTTTTTCACCTTCTTCAAATTCTGACAAACACACCGCGCATTCTATCTCCGAATTATTATTATTAGCTTCCTCGAGAAGTTTGTGGCGGCGGTCGGATGATATACGGTATTTAATGACAGGGATGGACCGGATGACGGCTTCGTCGAGGCCTTTCGCGGCGGGGGAGGAGGTTGCGGTGGTGGCGGAGGTGGTTTCGGCGTCGAGGTGACGGCGGCGGGAGAGGAGGCGGTTGAGAACGTCGACGCGGTGGAGGTTAAGGCAACATTTGATGACGAAAATGTAGTAGCTGATTAGGAGGATTCCGGTAGCTATGATCGCAATCAAGGCGATTGCGATTACCGGGACGTGGAATTCATGCGGCGGTGGTAGTGGTGGCGGCGGAGAGAGATTTGTGGCCATGAGAGGGAAATGGTGATTGTTAGTAGGTGAAGTGTGTAGGAGAAGGAACAGAGGGAATAGAGAGAGATCAGAGGAGGAGGAGAAGGGGATATGGGGATGGGGGGGAGGGGTTTTTAAAGGGATTAAGAAATGAAAAGAGTGATGTATACGATACAGAGTATTGTATTTGTATTAATCTGACAGTGGTTGGGTTTTGTTGTTGAAAGTTTTTTGGGCAGTCAGCCAACCACAAAGACAATTTTTGGTAGGAAGATCGATTGTGTATACACTTGCATGATTTTATTAATTGATCCAAAATTGGAGTCGTGTGTGTTATTTTAGTGAGATTTTATGTTTGACTTGCGAGGACGGTTGGAATTATGGAGGAATATGTAAAGTTCGATTGTGATATAATAAAATTACGGTAGTTTGTTGTTCGATAGATGGAATAATTATTATCGTTGAATACTGAAATATTACGTTATTTAGTCTCTATTAGTTGTGCGGCGATGACCACATTGTACAAAAATTTCTTTGGGGAACATTTTACGTCTGAATTCAATCTCCCATATTATAGTATTCGCGGTGGTTTATATGAAGTTAATTAATGTCTAGAGAGGTGGAATTCGTATGGTACATCTAAACTTTGAGCCGAATCTATAGCCTCAAGAACCAAAGGAAACACAAAAAATGTTACTCCACTTTCAATTTTGTTAACATGTTTTCTACATTTTTTGAAAGTCATGGGCAATGTACACCTAACTTCGTCATATTTCTAGTCTAAGTTGCCGATGCATCTCATACACCCCTGGACTCGTTCCCGTAACTCCGTAAGAGAAACAAGTGAAAGTTTGTAAGCCAAACTCTTATTTATTATCGTCCCTTCTCTTTTTTTACCTCTTTAATTTGAGTCCAAGAGACAGTGTAAACAGTAGACTATTAGTGTGAACATGACCAAAAGCAATGTGTCAACGTAACGTGTATGACTGCCGAAATGAGATTCACCGTGTCAAAGAAGAATGAGCAGAAATTGAGGGGTTTCTCAAATTAATTATGTGCCACCATCCTGACTTTTGCTCCAATTAAATCATCACAAAATGATACACCTGCCCTATCAGACACTCTAATCGTGATTAATTTCACTAAAAGTATTTCAATAATCATAATAAAGTACAATTAGTTGCTGTATTAATCGCACTTTCTATAGTAAGAAGAATAAATCAATCTCTGCTTGCTCGTCTATATTTTGTGTCAGGATCCTTTGTCCAATATTGTCTCCAACTCCATGTACCCCTCCAATCAAATTTTAGAAATTCACAGTAAAATCAATTTCTTTAAGGTTATAATATGGATTTCCAAGGTTGTGATTGGAGGGGTAAAGAAAGTGACATACAAAATGGGACAGATGATCCTCATTGCTATATTTCGGTTATTTAATCGCTGTCTTCAATTGCTGGATTTAAGAGACTAACCAATAGTAATCAAAGGCTTACTAGTTACTGCTGCATTAAAACAAACATTTAACCACATTATGTTTGGAATTTGGACCACTAGATTTGGGTACTATGACTTACGGGTTAGGGCAATGGTGTGAGTCTATGTGTAGAGATATTTCCACTAGTTAATTTCATGTTAGCCTATTAAGCCTGTGTAATGTGTATGCATTGAGCTGTTGACATACCAAAGATTTTGACAACTTCAAACCTCTTTTACAGTTAAAATCCTTAATTTCGCAAAAAATTGTGCTAGACCGATGGAAGGTCTAAAGGGTCATATTTGCATTGCACCGTAGATTTCAGAGCTAACTTGACTGAATAGGATCGATATTAAGTCAATAGTATCTGGAATCAATTCGTATCGTGTCAACTTTCGCCAAAATTGTACCTTATGTTCAACATTAATGTTATGGCGTGCAGTGTGCAGTTTTGTTGTCATCAATTATCATTCAAGGTGGTTCACATACACCAACATTTGTAAGGATTTGTACTACGAGTGTAGAGTGGTCGGTTCCGGTAGACTTTGAGGATGGTCCCTTTGAACAATTGTCCATGGGCCATGGTCCCATGATCCCATATCTTACATCGCCCATTTTTCCGAAACTTCCTCTGTTTGGACTCCATCATTTTTATTTCCTCCTCTTTTTATAGTATTTGCTTTGTGCTTATAATTGCTAGTCTTAAATGTCAAGAATTCAACTCATTTCTCAATGGCGGATTTTTCGTGTGCCTATAAATGATACTCTAGGAACATTTTTCACCTAGTTTTACATAGGGAATTATGTTTGAAAGAAGGCTATATAATAAGCGGAATTAAGGAAGACCTATCTATGCGGCGTTGCAGGTCTCAAGAACCTTTGGGTTTTAAATTTACGAAATTCTCAATCAGTCTAGAAGACGTAAACTCCGTATATGCCATTGTTTGAGTACGTCTTGGCTTTCCCGGCCCGTATATAGTTGTCTAATTGTCTCTTTTGAGTTCTGACCGAATGAAACCTAAATTTTTAATTCCGCTACTGATTGAAGGTCGACTCTTGCGCACCGTCGACCAAGGATCATTACATGTATAGACCTAAAACCTATCTATAGGTGGTTAGACAAATATGGATGGGTAAGTAGATGTTCTAAAGAAGCTAAGGTAGCTAGCCCACGAAGTAATAGCTGTAGTCCTACACTCCTACTAACCTACCTTGATAACGGAGGCCGGATGGCATTTTGGTATGGAGTATACTTTAAATTATCACCTGCGCATACATATTCTTACTGGTATCTTCAATGATTCATAATTCCCAACCATGACGACCCAAATATTATTATTTCCTACTACATATTAATATTCTGTTGGGTCGTTGCTCTTCTTTACGTGCGCCAAGCTAAGGATATACTCCATATTTTAATTAAAATTTTCAGGACTATATATTTGTACTATTTTCCTACCTAAAAGTTATTCTTATATACATCACTCTCTGCATTTTTGTAAAATAAGTTAACTAACCAAATGATTGTATAATTTGTAATGATTCTTCATCCTTTCAATCAGCACTCTGGCACTCACGTAGCTTTACTTGCTAGCATGCTCTCTAGCTCTAGGCATGCATTAATATATATTTACAAAAAGAGTAATGCTGAATGACCATCTATGCAATAATACTCACTGTATATGTACTCGTACATAGTTCTCCCTCAAAATTTCATTATATTATGCCCGCTTTCGTTGAGTAATTTTGCAATTTAGTTTCGACCTTAGGAAAAAAGTTAATATAAACTCGCAAGCTGTAACTTTATAAGATTTTATCTGACTCATATACGAAACATAACTGATTGTAAATGAAACTTTAGTATCATGATATTATCGATATTATCTGAGAGACATATCGAATTATCGATATATGATCACGTTTCACCCTCCTCAACTAGCTCAATCGATACAACCATGATATTATGTTAATATATGTGCCCATGATGAGTTGATATATAAGAGCACCCCCATCATCATACAATACGCGTTGACGAAATGGAGAAAGACAAAGATACCTTGGCAGGAAAAAGAACACCAGTAGACTATACTAGACCCCAAAATCCAGAGGTGATTTTGTAGTAGTAGAATATTTGGATATATTGATCGTATTTCTTAGCCTAAAGCTGAAAAGCTCTGCCTTTATACATATCCAAGTTTTAGTCAAAAAAGTTGGCACTTGAATTTAGACCAGCTAGTGTGTGTTGCCGTAGCTACTATACTATGCAAAATACATTTGTTCTACCGCGCCATATATATTAATACATCCGATTTAAATTAAAGAGATTTTTCTGTTTCTTTTTGCAGTTTTGAGTTGTCATATTACACCAAATGAAAAATCCGTTTGTCTTAAAATTAAATAGAGTTGGTAGACTCCAATGCAGAATGTAATACTTGTAGTAAGTAAACGACTCATTTGCTCTAAAAACATACTCCTACATGACACCTCAAAACTGCAAAATAAAACAAATTTTTCTTTTTTTTTTGTGTCGGATGAAGTATACAGTTACTCCGTATATACGTTATTGTGTAAGGTACTAAAGTTCAATAAACGGGCTCCTACCTTGGTCTCCAAGTCAACTACATAGGCCGTAGCATTAATGTGTGTACCCTAAATTAAAATTAAACGTACCTGCAGGACTTGGACCATAAACAACGACTGCTAGATGGGTTGGATTGACGTAAAAAAAAAAAAAAAAAAAAAGAGGGTGGTCAAACTTACTAATTGTATTATATCGGAGCTAATTGCTGGTACCCAGATATAGAAGGTGGAAATGTAAGGCACATGGATGTTGTGATGGGTGTTACTGCAATCAAACAAGGAGAGGACAACTGAAATATGACTCTGATGCTCTAACTCCGATGCCATGATATGGGTTCCGCAGGTCTATGTCGGCCTCTCTTTTGTCTCAACACCAAGATTGTCACACAAGTTTCTCAGATGCGTCTCCAACTAATTAATTGACTTTTTACTATATACCTCGTCACACATACTACAAGATAGTAAAATGAAACGAGTTAATTGTAAATCCGATCCAATCGGTAATGTACATATTATTGCTTTTATATTGAGGAACGTTCACGTGTAGTGACACATGAATATCATCAGTCGATATTAATCATGAGTTTAATAGAGGTATTTGGAGACTACTATTATTGATCGATAATAAGAGTATAATCTCCTAGTACACTACAACACACAAGAGCAATTACGATTTATATTCCGTAGTCGTGAATGGTCTCACCTTTATTATTATCAATATATATAAATCTTCAACCAAACATTAACAAATCAAAAGCGCGACTGGCAGTTCGAAACGCAACCTTTCGTATATACGCTCCGAGTTTAAAATCCTAATGAATATGGTAATATGGGCTAGCCCAGAAGGCCCATACCTACTATTTAAGTCCAGTCCATCCTACTTGTCATCTTTATCCATTACCAAAACGAGTCAAATATTTTCCCGTTGACCTGTGCTTCCTTCTTCGATCATCTCTCCTTCTGAAAAAAACAACGTTACATCGGAGTAGCGTGAAGATGAAGATAATGGTAGCAATCAAACGGGTGGTGGATTACGCCGTCAAGATCCGGGTTAAACCCGACAAGGTAATAAAATACCCGACCGATTTTATGTTACAGTTGCTTGATTGATTGTATATCAGTAATAATTAATTAATAAAATAATGAATAGAGTGGAGTGGAGTTGAAGAATGTGAAGATGTCGATGAACCCGTTTTGTGAGATAGCGTTGGAAGAGGCGCTCCGAATACGAGAATCCGGGTTTGCATCCGAGGTTGTCGCTGTCAGTATGGGACCCGCACAGTGCGTGGATACGCTGCGGACGGGTCTAGCTATGGGTGCTGATCGGGCTATCCATGTCGAATCCACGGCCGAGAATTTATGCCCGTTGAATGTTGCCAAGTTGCTTAGGGGTCTTGTTCTTGATGAGAAGCCTGGCCTTTTAATTCTTGGCAAACAGGTTTAATCTTTATTCTTACGCTTCCTTATTTTTTTTATTGTGATTGTAAATATGATTATTGTTGTGATTCTCGATGGAATTTTCATTATTGGTCATCCGTAGATAGGTCTATAATGTGTGCTTTTAGGGTCGAGTTAGGTTGCGTACATTTGAGCCCCCACGTCGTAATTGGTAGAAACCTATTGAGGTATTCGGGTAATGTTAGTGTTGTTGATTGTAGAAATGGTCCAAACTCAAATGCGAATGTGAGGGGAATGATAGATGAGAGAGGTTGGTGTGTGGGTTGTGATCTTTGGTGGTATGTGAAAATGTGATGATCTTGGGTGACTAATGATCCATTCATGGAAAGTCGACATGGGGATAGAGGTTAAGCTAATTCGGTTGTTGTTATCATAAATTACGGAGTGCCTATCAAGCTTTCGGACTTTTAAGAGGTAGTTTAAATATTGTGAGTAATGCTTGTGATTCTTGATAGTGCAACATTTTCTCCGTTTTGGTTTAGAAGCTAGAACTAATTAAGTAGGAGACTAGGAGTACGATGAGCTAATGTTAATTTGGAACTCAAATGGAGAAGGAGATAGTTTTTAGAACATTTGGCTACTTCCAAAAATGTGTCCAAAGTTGGGCCAAAATGGTTCAAATATTCGTGGGAGCACATAGGGATATTATGTGTCTTGGCAAAATATTAGAGCAATACACCTATGATAGTGCCCCAAAATGGCATACTAACAACCCCTACGAGTGACAAGAGGTGAAGGAGCTAGGGGCTTGAAACACCCCCTAAGTCCCAAGTCGGGGAACCAACCCTCAAATTTATCAAGGACACTCCCAAGTAATCAATGGTAATGTTTTGAGAACATTTAGATACTTTGGAAAAAGTGGCTTAAAAGGCGGATATTGGACAAAACGAATCATCTCATATTTTGTGGAACCACCAAAGGGTTAAATTATGGGTTTTAGTCAACATTAAAGCCTCAAGTCTATTAAAGGTTCCCAAAATAGGCAAATATCGCACCCTAGCCTCAGTGTGTGACAAGTGCAAAGGGGCTTAACATTTGGCTAATTTTAAAAAAGTGGTCAAAACCAAGTATATAGTCCACATTTTTCGGCCCAAAATGACCCCGAATAAAAAATACCTAAATTTTGTGAAAGCCCTTAGGAGGTCATATTATGGGTTTTGGCAAAATATTTGAGCCTAGAACCTATGGTAAGTCCTAAATCGGCAAAAAAATGCACGCTAGCCTCAACGGGTAACGTGTGGTGAAAGGACTTACAGAAATTTTCTAATTGGGGAACCGGCCCTCATGTCCAACAAATGTACTCCAACATTGTCCATGGTAAATTTTTGAGATTATATGGCTATTTTAACCAAGTCGTCAAAATAAGCCAAAATTGAATCATTCAATCCACGGTTTTTGGCCCAAAATGCCTCTGGTTAAAAAAGAATGCAAATTATGATGGGAGCCCCTAGGGATCATACTATGTGTTGTGGCAAAATACTAGAGCTCAAAACCTATGATGGATAACACAAAACGGCTAAAAGCACACGCTTACCTCAACGGGGAGTAGGTGGAGGGGCTTAAAAAACCCTAAACGCGAGAGCCAGCCCTCCGATTCATCCAAGGGAGCCCCCTCGGAATCTATGGTAATGTTTTGAGAACGTTTGGCTACTTCGGAAAAATTGTTCAAAATTGACCAAAATTGAAGTATAAAATCCATGTTTTTTGGCCCAATATAGCACCTGGACAAACTGACTCAATTTTTTGTGGAATCCTCTAGGGTTCGTGTTATGTGGTTTAGAAAAATGTTAAAGAGTAAAAAAACCTATGGTAAGTCCGAAGATCAGCAAATAACGGGTGATAGCTTGAAAGTGTGAAGTCTGTGAACTATGAAGTAGGCCAAAAGAGCTTAAAGAACTTCCCTAATTGAGGAAGCAACCCATGTCCAACAAAAGCACTCGTTGGCTGGACATGGTAAAGTTTTGGCGACAATTTGGTACTTGTGAAAATGTGGTTAAAATTGGTCAATACCGAATCGTATATCGTGGCCCAAAATGGCCCCGAAATAAAACGGCTCAAATATTTTGTGGAAGCCCTTGTTGCCTTTGCTATTCCATCACATATCTGGCAGAATGTTAAAATTCCTTAACTTGTCTCAGAGTTAGTTGTGAGGCAGTTACAAATGCACTTTTTATTGCTTTTCTGTTTTAAGTGTTCTTATTACTTTTATGGTTCTTTTCCCTTTCTGCTGGGTGATTGAAGTTTGTTTGAGATTATCTTGATGAGCTTTAAATCATGTGCCTTGAATCTTGATCATATAAGTTGATCTTGCTTATGTAGGCTATTGATGACGATTGCAACCAAACCGGGCAAATGGTGGCGGGATTGCTTAATTGGCCCCAAGGAACATTTGCATCAAAGGTATTTCCTGCATTTCCTTTACGACCATATTACTCTTGATGCTAACTGATGGTTTGTGCACATGTAAAATAAAAATTGAAACCATACTACCGTAGATATGCTGTAGCTATAAACTGATACATGTCTGCCTGACACACCGTTCCACTTGCATCGTTTGACATATTTTTCCCCTTTTTGCTGTGGATGGAGGCTTCTGATATCTTGGAAGATTGACTGGGCTTGTGCTTAATTTCTCAATTTACTACTACCAATTTACCAATGTTCTATGGTTTTTTTGGTTATTGACCCCAGTCATGACCTAGCTGATGTGCTGCTGAATTCTGAAAATAGATTATGTGCAGCTTGAATGGAGCTCCATTTATGATTTATGTGTTCTTGTCATGCAAATCACTTTTCATTGAGATGAAGATTTATGGTTCAAGTAACTCTTACATTGTGTGATAAGGTTCAACTGTGGTCTAAACTTTCACTGTCAATGATGATGCTGCACCCCGTTTTTCCACATGAAAGATCTCAAAAATAATTCTCAGTTCTCAGGCCAAATCTAGTTCTTCGAAGCCCTTTTTTTTTAAGTAAAGTAAATATTTTTTTCAGTGTTGACACTGTGCCATTTGAGTTCTCAAAATGGTTCTCTACTCTATCAGACTGTGTTATTCCAATTCTCTTATAGATTTTGTCATACATGAGCCACTGAACTTGGTTTGGTTAAATGAATTTGCACAACTTTCTTATGGTTTTGTTGTTGTCACAGAAACGGAAATTATTTTGTACTATATATCCAAATATACATGCAGTTAGTAAGGGCATGATGGTTTTTATTTTTATTTTTCATTTTTGACCGAGTAGGACATAAAATTTCAACAGTAGGATTTTGATTCTCCTTCAATAGATCTAATATTTGGTGGGACAAAATTTGAATCTTGATGTTAAAGCTGACAGTATGTTCAATAGAGCATTCTCATTCTTGAGAATCTTGACTGAATCCGACTCCCTTCTTTGTGTATGTTACGTTTGCCACTCAGGGATGTTTTTTTTTTTTTACATGCCTCTAAATTCCAAATTGTTTCAGGTGGGTGAAGGAAATGTTAATATTGTATTGTTTCAAATGCTTTCTGGTTCTTAAAAAGGTTTCCTGCTACTAATGGCTTATCCACGCTTTACTTAATAGTCAGTCCCCTTGCTCATCAGTTTTGTTCATTAGCTCGATACTTTATCTGTAGTAGGTTGTGCTGGACAAGGAAAAACAGACGGCCATGGTGGACAGAGAGGTTGATGGTGGTATCGAGACACTATGTTTAGACTTGCCAGCAGTGATAACGTGAGCATCTGATCCTATGTTCTCTCTTCTTGTTCATCAATCGATATGATCTGTTTAAGCATAAAATCTGATGATTCGTCTACTTGTCCTTATCATGCATTCTTTTTGAAGCACTTATTTCACTGAGGACAAAATTGTTCTACAAGACATGAACTTTTTTATACCTTTATTGTTATTCATGATCCAATCTTGTTAATGGAATGAACCTTTGGATGATCGATACATGGTAAAGATTGGTGATCGGTGGGCCATAGTGTAAAGTTATTTGTTTGAGTTGCATCATTGTATTAGTAGTGAATAAAAAATTGTAATGGATATCATTGACGGATAGAGAAAAAGTAGTAAGGTATACTATATGGAAGGTAGTAGAGAGTTGAATGAACTTGGTTTTCCTGGTTCTTTGTTAAAATGGAAATTATTCTGCTATGCGAGTTTGGTAGAGAATAAGGCAGTAGGGGAGAGAAGTTGAGCGAGAGCCCGAGTGGGATGAACTCGATAATTTTTGTTCATGGTGAATAGTCGTAACGAAGCACCTTGGTAGATCTTTGATGTGAATTGCTGCTCATACTTGAGTCAGCAGAGTGAGACATGAGGGGAGTAGGGGAATTCAGGCAACTTGGTCAATCCTGTGCCATTAGATTGGGCCACTCTGATTCTATTGGTTCCCCACTACCTTGATCAGACGCCAGGATTTGAAATTTGACCCTGGCCGTTGGCTTTGCAAATGGGCAAAACTATGCTTGAGCCTGAGCTGAGTCTTGCTCCGATGCTGTCACTGATTTACTGATATATTGGTTGCTTTCAGCAAACAATTTGTTGACCATTTTCTGGGAATATTACCACAAGTCATATTATATGCACTTCGGACACTTTACACTCTTGTGGAGTATAAAGATTTACTAGTCTCTTTTCAGAATATCCTGCATCTTTCAGGTTTCGGCATAGCTGATATGTAGAGACCTAAGGCTGACTAAAATAGCAAGTTTATCGTTTTTGCCTTTTTGGTACATAAAACTGTGAAGAGGGCATGTTTTTTCTTTTAAGGTGAATTGAGACTGACCGTCTTGATTGTTGGTGCAGCACTGATTTGAGGTTGAACCAGCCTAGGTACGCAACACTTCCAAATATAATGAAAGCGAAATCAAAGCCGATTAAGAAAGTCACCCCTGAGGAGCTGAATGTCCAAATCAGACCTGATTTTGAAGTGGTTCATGTTTCTGAACCCCCAAAGAGAAAAGCAGGAGTCATATTGTCTTCTGTGGATGAGCTGATTGACAAGCTTAAGAATGAAGCCAGGGTCATTTGATTCAATGCTGTAGCCATTTTCTGTATACAAATGCTAATACTCACTGTATATCCACCATCTCAAGTGTTGAAAAAAAAAAATGATATTCCGACTTTTAGACTTTTAACTACTAAAGTATTTGCACACATCAAATAACTTTGGTTTATTATGTATCCCATTGTTTCATGAATAAAAGAACATTGCAGTCTTTGTATCAGCCAACATGTTCGATTTCATATTTTCATCAGATTATCAGTACTTTCTTCTAAATCACTAGTTGTAATTTCTTAATCACTAGTTGTAATCTCCTCCACACGACCCATTACTCATATAGTAAAAACCAATTATCTATGAGATTAAACACAATTAAGCAAAATAATTAGTTGGAAATTGACTAAGCATGATCTAGAGATGCATATTATAAAAATCAAACAGATAAGATTAAGTAACTATCAAGCAATATTAATGTTGACACTCAAAAATATCAAACAATATAATTGTACAAGTTGTAAAATGATTGGACCGTCTCCCCTAATAGTTTATTAGAAAAATTGCATAAGAAAAGTAGCATCAATCAAGCATCTCCTGAGACATATAAGACGAGGCAACTTTCATATACCATCACTTGACCATTAACATTAATATACTAGTAGAATCTAACATGTCGACGTACCAAAAAAATACATCCACACTACAACAATCTTTTTTTTTTTTGATGGAATGCTTCGTATAATCATAAATATACCAATCAACTAACACTACACAATTTTTTGGTTTAATGTATTAACACTATGCTTAAACGATATGTAAGCACAAATGTCACGATTATAATAGGGGACACCGAACACGGTATAGCGTACACTGAATATTAATGTTAGTTATCTCAGCTCTCACGAACCCTTATGATGATGGTATATAGAACATAGTATTACCTAAGATATATATTTTTTTTTCATTCAGATTTTAAAATATTAGTGTAATTTACCACATAATTAAGTTTTTCTTCTTCTTCTTCTTATGTTTAGTTAAAACTTAAAACGGTCAAACTTATGATTAAAATCAACAAATGGGTTAAAGTGTTCGCTTAGGCCCCGTTTGATATAATTGTATTTTTCCGAACTGATCTGATATGATTTGATTTGATTTGAATGATTCATAACTGATCTGATCTGTACTCGTTTGAACATTTCTAATCTAATCAATTTTGATTGGAATGACTCCGATCCGATCTAATCTGATTTGAATCTGAATACTGCTTTTAGTAAGTTCTATCAAACAAGACCTTAATCGACAAAACTAGTCTCAACTCTCGAGTTTAACTATGACAAGAAGTTTATCATCCTTACCAAACTCGTATCCGAACTAAATCACCCTCGTTTTATCTACGAATCAAAAAACACATAGGACCACAGCAGAAGGGTGACAGGGCGCCAATTAGTGATCGAACACGTGTAAAGATCCCAATGGCTCCATGATTTCTCCTCCATATCTATCTGTGGTTGACCTCTCTCTCTCTCTCTCCCAAATTCTCTCTCCTCTTACTTATTTGGGAATGTTATGCATAATCTTTGAACATTTATTATTATTGGGTCTCTTATTAAAAGAAAAAAAAAAAGTCCAACAAAGTTTGATATATACAGAGTATATAAAAATTTGGAGTGAGTGATTAATATGGAGTTTATTGACACAAATGAAAAAATGGGTTCTTTTGATGATAATTTTATCGATGGATTTTTCGATTGTAGCTTCATCAACGATGTTACTTCCCCAGATTTCTCTTTAGTTCACAGGTAAATTTTTTTTTTTAATTTTTCCAGAACCCTGATTTTTGTTCTTGTGTTTTTGTTTGATTGTTGGTTAATTTGTTGTTTTAATCTTATAAAAAGTATGACTTTTGATTGATTGATTGGGTGTTTTTTTCTGGGTTTTTTTTGGTTGAATTTAATAGTTTATTATGTAATTGTTGTAATTTTTATGATCGGTTGACTTTAGTTTTAACTGGGTTAAGTTTGTTTTATCATAATTTTGATTTTGTTAGCGTAAAGTTTGCATCTTTTAACAATTTTCATATATATGGTGTTGTTTAAGTGTGTAATTGCTATAGCTGAATTTGTTGATGTTTGGTTTGAATATGTGTGAGGAATCGTTAACAAGACGAAATAACGGAGAGAGTATGTGATGTCTGATGGGATCCTAGTGTAATGGTGATTTGTGAGAAAGTGAGATATTGGGTACGTTAGGTCCATGTCCATTTCTCGGGTTCTGGTTCGTTGGAGTGAGCTTTACGCCTCATGTTAGACCCAAAAGGACATAGAACTTTGATATGTTGTAGTGTTTTCTGCCCTTTTGATGAAAGCCTGAAAGGTGGTATAAGTGTATAACATCTAGAGTTTATGTCAATTGTGTGTGACTTTAAAATTAGGGATTGAAACAACAACACGAATTGTCGATGTTTGGTTTGAATATGTGGGAGGAAACATTAACAAGGCGACATAACGGAGAGAGTATGTATGATGACTGATGGGATCATACTATCCTAGTCTAATGGTGGTTGTGAAATTTTAGATATTGAGTTTGTTGGGTCCATGTCCATTTTCCGGCTTCCCTTTTGTTGGAGTGACCTTTACGCCTCATGTTAGTCAATAAATTTGATATCTTGTAGTGTTTCTACCCTTTTGATGAAAGATTGTCTAACAACTAGACTTTATGTCAATTGTGTGACTTTAATTTTGGAGATTGAAATTGGTTACTTAGTCGTGCAATTGAAGGTTATGATTTGATGTAGTGAAATCAGTTCTAGGTTTTTTTACTGGATGACGATTCATGTTAGCCGACCCCAAATCATTTTGGGAATAAGGCTTGGATGTTGTTGTTGTTGTGATAATTCAGTATTGAAATCGTTAAAAATCATATTTGCAGTTCAAATGGCGATATTGACTTCTCTCAATCAGCTAGCGTGATACCTGAACAAGATTCTCGGAAGCTATGCCCCAAACAAAGGTTTCATCTTTACTTCTGTCTGGAATAACTATGCTCTTCTGTTTACTGGAGTAAGGCTGTGGTGAATTGGTTATCTAGTGTTAATAAAAATCGATCTTTCTTGCAGTTACAGCTTCGAGATAGACTTTTCACAGGCAGGTAGCATGGAAGATGAATACGAATTTGACAAGGAGTGCCCCAAGAAAAGGTACTATCTTGATATTCAGGGTTTTCTGATCCCATGTCAATGATTCCTGCTACTGCTGCTACTTCATGTAGTTTACGCTTATGTCTCTTATCTTATGTGTGGCGTAATTTAAACATCATCTTGTTGCATCTCAGGGGACGTACAGAGAACTTTGGCAAAACGAAAACTAAAGCATGTCGTGAGAGAGTGCGACGTGAAAAATTGAACGAAAGGCATGTGATCTGCTGAAACAATTACTCTAGCTTGCTGTATCTTGTGAGTTAGTGGTTTCAACTTCTCAATTGTCACCCTGATGCAGCTTTGTAGGCTTGAGCTCCATCTTGGAACCTGGAAGAGTTGCAAAAAGTGACAAATTGGCTATATTGAACGATGCTATTAAAGTTCTGAACCAACTTAGAATTGAAGCCAAAGAATACAAGGAGGAGAACATGAAGTTATTAGAGGAAATTGAAAGTTTAAAGGTAATTTCCTGTCATAAGCCACATAGTTGAGGCTGCTTATGTTGTTGCGAGCAGCTTTATATGTTGGTTTCATATCCAGTGATGTTCTTGAACTACTAGTATGTGATATGCTTTCACGATTTCTTCTCATGAAGCTTGAGTTTTCTTACTGCAGGCCGAGAAGAATGAACTTCGTGAGGAGAAGCTAATTTTGAAAGGGGAGAAAGAAAAGATGGAGCTCCAATTGAAAGCTATGCCTGCACCTGGTCCTGGACTGATGCCCTCTTATCCAGGAGCCTATCACGCAGGGGCGAATAAGATGGCTCTGTACCCTAGCTATGGTATGTATCCTATGTGGCATTATTTACCTCCATCTACACGAGATACTTCTCGTGATCAAGAGCTTAGGCCTCCTGCTGCGTAAGAGGATGCATGGATTTCTTCTTAAGATTGTCTGTGACATTCATCATAATTTTGGCCTGCCTTTCTCAAATGTAAATATTGTTGGTACAGTAGTTGGTCCCTTTGTATTAGGTCTTGGAGACTTATTTCAAACTCAGTTGAATGTTGCTAGTTCTTGTCGTTTCAGCTATGACGTTTTATTCTTAATCGAAAACTCCTTTTATGTACTAGCATCTTCATTGAGATCTAACATTTGCTATAACTCTAGAGTCACAATTCACAAATATTCTGTAGAGTCTGTGCCTGCAGATGGTCTGACATTTATCAGTCAGCAACCGTGTCTTTGGAGGCGTACCAGTGTGATTTGGTCTCTAGCTACCATTGCCATCTGCTGTTCCTCTTGATGTCAACAATGTTGGAAAATCGAAAAACCTTACTCTTTGTAGAAATCATAGTTGTTTAAGTGATTTGTCCCCATAGAAGGAGTAGCCAAAAATAGTTACAAAGTGCAGCATACTGCACTCAGGATTCATGACATTGCTGTCTTCGAACCTTCCCCCACCTTCAGTAATCTTCATTGCAGCCAAGTGTATGTCGAGCGCCTAGGGATCAACCATAGTATCCTTAGCATCTGAACCGGTAAATGTCCCTAGTTTCGATGTCTTAGACTGTTCAGAGTTCAAGCAGAGTTTTCCTGAGTCTGTTTTAGCTTTCTGTTCTTCCTTGCCCCATAAGAAGAGGTACATACCGAAGATCACGACAATTGCTCCTATTATGCTGCAGATTAGAGTTTAAACTAGCTCTGTTATCATTTTGTTCTCTGATTCCGTCATCTTGAATTGTACGTAACTGATATATTCTGTGATATAAAAAAAATAAAATTGTACCCGCCAATGTAGAGCTTTTCAGCTAAGATGAAATATGATATGATGGTAACGAGTATTGTTGAGAGAGGATTGAACATGGTCACAAACACTGGTCCTTTTGTTTCCGTGCACCAAAACTGAACGAAGATGATAAAACCTGAGCAAACTACTCCCTGCAGTTTTCGGAATGATCTGAATCAAAGTCGAGTAGAAACGTGTAGGAAAATGTACAGTTTAGTTTATAGTGCATTTGCATCAACTGTAGTTGTAGTTCCTAGTCTTACACTATAAATGGTAGACCATAGGTCTATGTTGAACCCGATTTCCCATATTCCTGACTTGCGCTGTGAAACTGCTGTGAATATCGCCGACTGTGCAGCCCCAAATAAACTCATCCATGTCGTGAGTGACAGTCGAGCAGGGTATCTTTTTAGGGTGAATGCCTGTGTTATTCATCAGATTTTTTCAGATGGGTTAAAATTGGGGCTTGTATGAAAGTAATATATCAGAGATCTGCAGGGTTTTAGCGTATATTATCACACCTGCATGATATAGAACATGGGCCATGTTATGCAGCTTCCTATGATCAGTATAGAACCCTTCAACCAGTTCTCATGTGTAGCTGAAGTTTGATGAATTTGTATCAGAGGGTGACCGATGTTTCTTATAATGGATCCCTTGTAGAATGTCATGACCATGACACCTCCCAATGATGTTACTGTTCCGAGAACCTTGGCGACTCCCCGAGGGTGCCTAATGTCGAGAACTTCCAACCTGTGCATGCACACACATCCACTGTCAGTAGTCCTGAAAATTTATGGAAACTGAACAGTACGTAGTTCTATTCTGATATAACAGTTATAGGAAGACGCACCTGAGTACAACTGCAATGACAAAAGTTACAGAAGCTATGGAGTTCACCATTGCTGTAACAAAGGTAGGTGTAGTATACCTTAAGCTTGCGAAGAACATGTTGAGTGTCAGTCCAACCCTGCCAATTATCACGAAAAACCGAAATCGTTCAACAAGGTTCTATATATAGCCTGTGAGATCCGGCATTGTACTGTAAACTTACCCGAGGAGAGAAAGGGCAAAGATTTCTGCCAGCAGAGCTACTGTCATCTTTGGTCGCACTTTCCTGCACCATCCAACATGATTAGCAGTTGATCATATTGGTGTTGGAATGTTGGATACTAGGATAGCGATACTTGTAACATACGCACCTTTCGAGAAAATAAGCGAAAGGGAAGATAACCAAGGCCCCAATGATATGCCGATAAGTTATATAAACATGCGGATTCATGCCATGTTTGAAGGATGCATCTGTAATTAATGACAGGAAACCGTAACCTATCTGTACTAGGATCATCAGCATGTGTGGCTTGAACCTGCTGCTGCACAAGCTCCTAATTTCGCTACGACTTATTGCCATTGCTGACTGCCTACTGTTCTTAACTTGTCTGTCTCGTATTTAAAGGTGAACAAGGCAGAAGAGTCTCTTAGAAGTTTGATCATATAATAACATGATGGAAGAATAACTTCATATATAGTACTGTTACTTTTGGCTAAGGCATTTTTCACGGGTGTAGTAACTTCATTGGGGAATGAATATACCCACTTTTGGTTTTATTTGTAGTAGAGTACCTTCTTCTTGAAGCTTGGTTTTTGTTAAGAGTTCATATGGTGGGAAACTGAGAAGGTGGGAATCATTATTCTCCATTTAAGTAGGAAGATTATCCACTAATCAATATCTTTATATTAGTTTACAGAACTCTTTGCATCTAAGCAGAGCAGAGATGAGATTAGGGGTTTACAGAACTCTTTGCATCTAAGCAGAGCAGAGATGAGATTAGGGGCGAATCCAATTCCGTCAATACGAGTTTCTTCCTTATATTAGAAGTATTCTCAAATTTTTTTAGTCGATTTTTGCACGTTTTTAGAAAAAGTTTGATCGGCCAACTTCCTTCAATATATAATAGTGTTCCAGTAAATAATCCCCGGCCCCTACCTTCACGGTGACCAGTAAATTACCGATAGAAAAGAATCATGCTACTCGCAACATAATATACGTGTTATAGAACTAGGACCAGTAAATTACCGATAGAAAAGAATCATGCTACTTGCAACATAGTATACGTGTTGTATAAACTCGTTGGTATAAGATTAATTTGCTAGCAATAAAACATACTAGTATGGGTTACACAATTAGTCCATAGTCAATACAACAAACTACATTTAAGCTAAGAATGGTTCACACTCGTCGCAACGATGTCCCAATAGTGACCAACACCAGCATCGCAGAACATACTCCTGGCTGCAGCTTCCGTTACACAGTTGCGGACTGTGAACTTGTCGAAGCTTGATTTTCTAACAGATCCTTGTCATACCAAGACGCATTCGTTAGGTCTATGCGTTTTCTCTTTATCTTCATCTTGATCCGACCAATTAATACGTCGGAGCAATAATGTGCCATACCTCTCGTTGGATTTACTTCCACCTTCAACTACAATCACACTAAAACCACCCTGTGAAACAACAGCAGCACAACCAGTCAACCAGTTCTCTTGTGCATTAACGTCTACCTTAAAACGTTTTTTCGGATCTGATAGGTCATTGACCCTGTAAACGGAGACTAGGGTCTCCGAGGAGGAATCATAAGGACTGCCAAACAGCTTTCTTTCCTTCTTCTCCCTGCGCTCTGCAGGCGTGAGTTTACGGGAAATGTTCCTGTTAACATGAGCCTGCACGCGCTCAGCTCCTGCTGCTTGTATTTCCATCTCCGCTTTGGTTGGGTTTTGTGTGGTTTCAGGGCCTAGCACTTTCATAACGTTGCTCATCTTAACTTGACCTTTTGGCGCTTGAACCAGACCTTGCCTAATCATCTCCTGCCTGTCCTTTTCTCGAGCCAAGCGACGTTGTGTGCGGAGTTTCTTGCGCTCCTTCTCTGTAAGTTTAAGAATAAGCAATATGAAATTCATAGGTTTAGGAAAGTATGTTATCATAATACAGGCGAGTTCGGTTTAGCTAGGTTTTGGAAAGTATCAAAATTACCATAATAGATGAACATCTGAACATTGTACACTTACCGTAGCCAACAGAAGATCCTAGGCCATTTCTCAGAGTTGGAATACTTTCCGTATGCTGCTGTGTACAATGTTATTCCATCAAATAACAGCCTAAAGACCCAATGAATCAAGGAGTTCATCCAAGTTGCAGGGGCTTCCTGGAAAGCGCAAAACCACCGGGAAAGAGGATAACCACCGGTTCTTTTGATTCATAATCCTTCGAAAGCAAGGCAACAGTCCACTTACAAAAGATAAGCACCAAAAATGAGATTGCATCCAGGTTTCTCTATTGTGTGCCCAAAGGGCACATTTTGAAAGTTTATTAGATGCCTTGTCTACATGACAACAACAACAACAACAACAACCAAGCCTTATTCCCAAAATGATTTGGGGTCGGCTAACATGCCTTGTCTACATGAGATATAGAAAAAAACATAACTATTGCACTAGTTCATCAAATAATTTCATGGTTATTGAAAAACCATACAAGTTTCAATCAATCACAAAAAGTTTGATCTATGATTTACATTCATAATCATCATTTTCTCGAAACTCATCAATTACACGTCATGGACCACAGGACCGATGACAAGAGCTGTGTGTATATACTCTATAATAAGTCTTATGGTATGTAACAATGTAACATACAAAAATTTGGAAGCCAAAAGAAGACTAACATCAGAGCTAACACCTTCCCCTATAGCCTATATGGTTTGTTTTTTCTATTTACAAGGTTATAATGTTCTATCGTGAAGCTGTATAAGTTAGCCTGCGGATTACTCAAAAAAAAAAAAGTTAGCCTGCGGCAAGAAGCCAGAACATAATCAGGGACGATATGAATACTGTAATCCAGCTTAGGAAGGCGAAAGCGACTGAAAGCTGGTACTTTTGGCATTCTGCCCCTATAGTGCAGCCTCCAAGATCATTAAAGTACAGAATTGTGATGCCTCCAGAAGCGGAAGCAGCTGCAAGTGATAGTGTTGCTGTTACCTATTTCAGGACATACCACCAACTGTCAAAATCACACTTAAAGAAAGAAAGAGCATGGTTTTGTCATTTTGTGTTTGATCTGATTAGTAGTTCCAGGAAGGTTTACCCAATCTCCAATTACAAAGAGGCTGACAAGTATAGGATTGTGGAGGACTCGTTGCCTTGCGAGGGCATAGGCATCCAATGAGGCGAGAGCTAAACTCCATACTACTTGCAAGCCCATGGAAGCTATGAGATAGCTGCAAAGGGAAGATGCGTGTGTTTCAGACTACAGACCCATCAAACATCATAATGGCTTACTAGAGTAGCATTGTTATCAGTGTATTACTAATTGCTAAGAAGATCTCCAAAGTATGCTGACAGAAATCAACTTTTATAATTCATACTAATATTGTCAGAAACCCCCTATTAGAACCAACCATGTCACTTGTTCTACGAAAATGGACATTATCGTGTCAAAAACCAGGAGAGTTGTCTGAACGGAGAATATTGAAAGTCGAGAAAGCAACATTTCAGACTTGTGCCGCAGGATTAAGCAACAGCAGCCAAATTTTGCTAGAATATAGCATACAAACAACAAAACACCCACCAAAAATTGACAAATGCTAACCAAAATTTGAGTTGTCAAAGTACTCTAGTTGACAAAGTACTTGCAATTTGCCAATTTCAGAGCTGATAACCAAAATTTGCTATACTTAGACATCTTTTGTCATTGGTCTACAAATCGATAAATTGCTATAGATGACAGATGACACTACCCCGAACTACTTTCATCAATCCATTTCCTCCTAATATAGGATCAAACTGTATAAAAGGTATCGACTTTCTTGTTTTGAATAAACCATCTCAACCAAAAACCTAAACAATGGTCGAATCCCAATCAATAGTTCAATCCGTCTCACTGATTAACATTTGCACAATATAAAATCTCACCTGATACCATTACACAACATATACACGTATCAACTATCAAGTTCCTATCTTACTATACAATTCTATGTTAAAGACAATATTAACAACAAACAACAATAACTAAGCCTTATTCCGGAAATGATTTGGGGTCAGTTAACATGAATCGTCATATATAACCATCTCGAGTAGGTCATATCAAACATCAAACTTAGAAACTTCTCAATTCAGCAAAAATGTATACCAGCATATGCAACATCAGCACAAACTTCTAACATACGATGTAAAACCAAGGCATCATAAGCATGTAAGAGTACTGTAACATAAAAATTTACCAGAAGGCAGTAAAATTGAAGAAGCTGGAGGTGGTAGCCATAGAAGCAATAGAACCTGCAGCAAACATAAACTGAGCAATTCTCAAAGACAACCCTGTTACTGTTCCTGGTGCTCCTGCAAAATCCTTCATTTTTTTTCTTTTACCTTTTTTTTTTTACTCCACCAAAACAAAACCAACCAAATTCCTCAACTTCCCATTAAAAAAGCCCACAAAAATCTGATCAAAATTTCAACTCATAAACCCACAATAATTCAAGATCAATCAATTAAATTAACCCCAAATTCTGGAAGTATAATATACAATTTTGATGTGGATTACAAAAAAAAAAAAAAAAAGATGAGTACTTTTTTTTGTAGAGAATAGTGGGGAGGTAATGATCAAATGATAAAGTGTGAAGCACAAGCAATTCTGTGCGAAATCATACAAGAAAAATAATTAAAATTTGGTGGAATTGTATTGGAATTTTGGTGGTAAAGATTATTTGTGTGTTACTCTTACTCAATCTAGATAGGAAATCAACAGTCAAACCCATCATTACTTATTCCAACTAGAATTTGCCCACCAAAATTTGGCATTTTTTTATTGCTTCACGGACTCCTGTTATGTCCTGATGTGAAGGAATCTTCAGGGTCACATCTTGAATAGATCACTTAACCAGTTAGGTGTCCCCTTGTTTGATTGTAGAATGTAGATGACTAGATTCACTAGGGTGAAAACCGAAAAACATTCGGGTTAACCGTTAAGGTGTAAAATCGTTATATCGAGATGAATTTTTATTTATCCCGACAATGCAGTTTGGGTTATGAATTCATTACGTAATCTTTGCTACGAAATTCGCAGGAGAGATAGAAAGTACATTCGTGGTCGTATACTTTATTAAACTTAGGTGCACGGTGACATTGGTCACCTTAATCCTAATCTACGAACGTGGAAAATATTACAAGAAGTAAATCTACGAGATAAAGTAGAAAGAACCGAAATAACCGGCACTATAAAACCAAAACGACTAAAAATGGAGATCAGCAGTAAAGAGTCGGGCTCAAGAACAACGTCGTAAGCTCCACGCCTTGAGTACATTACCAAGAACAAGTTTTCAGTTGGGCGTATCTAACAACTTGAAGTGTTCGAGTGCAGATTCATCAACGGGTATAGTGAAGAAATGTGTTTGACACTCTTGAAGAGTAAAGTTTTTGTAAATGGGCTGATTTTCATCCGACAACATCTCTTTAAGCGGCCCATATATTATTGGGGATGAGAAAAGCCCTTTCAGAAAAAAGGACCTGGAAACTCTCGGCCCAACTCCCTTGTTGATCACTCTATGGCTCACAGTCTCACACTCTTAAGCTTGTCATTTGAGATCATCTGTATGTGCAAAGTTTTGTCATACAACAAGAATCATTTATAGTACTCGTATTTAGTTAGTAGTAGTACAACAATCGAAAACGTGTTGTCCTAAATTTATGGTAAGAGATTTTAAGATAAAACGTCAAAAGTTTTTTATATACGAAAAAGTTAAAAGTTTATTGGCTGATTAGCTAGTCACAACGTTATGATGAAACGAGTTTATACCTGAAGTATGTCACCAATGATAACAATCACGGCGCCGGGGTGAGGCTCGACTTTAACCCATTGGTTGTCATGAAGCACTTGGAGGCCACCAATCTGATCTTGGAAAACTAAGGTGATGGTTTAATGCGCGATCAGTGTGTTTGCTGATGCCTAAGGTTAACTCTGGCTCAGGACATGCAGGGTAGTAGTGACAATAACTCCAAGTAAGAGATCACTTAGCTTTATGGCATGGTTGAGGTAGTCATTCAAGTGAATTCCTGCAAGATCTATGACAGGAACTTTCAGGTTGACATTCTGAGTTGTTGAGTCTTCTAACAACTCATCAGGGGGTCGAATGAATATCTTCGGAACAGTATCTATACCGGCATCTACCAGTCCTTTTACACCAGCCTTACTGCTGTCAAAGGCCTTTAGCTCCTTTTCGCGGTCATGATCAGCCTGAGAACCATAGCTTGTTGTACACTTCCATTCCATTTTAAACAGGACTTTTATGTATCACTAGTCTTAGTTTATTCTACACATAAAACTGAAATTCTTGTACATATATACAGATTTCATCAACTAATTACTCTGAAGTGGATGGCAGACAATGACAATGTAAGAGATAATAACCTTTCAAGTTTTTGGATTAGAAATAAAATTAAATTTCTTGTCAATTTTGGTGGCTTAAGGGATAATGTCGAAGATAATTCGTACAAAACAATAGCAACACAACAACAACAACAACAACAACAATAACAAAACTTGTATTCTCAACAAAACTTCTTGAGAAAGTCCTGTATCTCCACGTACAACTCTACTTGCCAGCTTCGTGGTTCTCTATCTTCCAGTGGTCGAATGCAGGAGCATCAAGTCGACGAGTGGCGAATTGTGTATAGAACTCACTGAGACTGAACTCTTTATAAACAGGTGGATTGTCTTCTGACAGCAACTCTTTGATAGGTCCATGTAACTTTGGAGAGGTATGAACACCTTTCATGAAAAATGCTGCTGAAACTCTAGGTCCAACCAGGTTTGCAGTCACCCTGTGATCAGCACTCTTGATCTTATCATTGGATAACATCTAAAACAAAAATGATCCTAGTTAGATAAGTTACTCAGACACGGCTAAAAGTATCCGACACTGGTCCATTAGTCCAAGAAACGTAAGATGTAACTACAATTTGTAAACAGAATAAACAGATACTGGTAAAATGAGATTAACTCAGGAATGACTGATAACATCAAACCTGCAGAATGTCTCCTATGTTTACGACAATTGCGCCAGGATTCGGCTGAACATCAACCCATTGATTCTCATAAAGCACTTGCAGACCACCAATTTGGTCTTGCAGAAGAATTGTGAGAAATGTTGGGTCAGAATGTTTGCTGGTTCCTAATGTCAACTCCGGAGCAGGACAAGCAGGGTAGTAATGGTTCAAGACGGACCAACCCTGGTGGCATTCAGTTTCTTCTTTTAGAAACCCTGGTCTTAGTCCAAGTGCCATAGATAGTAACTCCAGTAAAATGTCACCTAGCTTCATTACATGGTTAATGTAGTCCATTGTCACATCCCTGCAACAAAACTTCTTCATAATTACATAGTCCAACCTCTAATTATTTCTTAAGACTTTTTTTCATGATCATGTACAAACACACTCGATTTCAACTAATAGCATAAAATCATCATACAATTATGTTTAGATCCACATGATTCTACAGATATGGACTCGTTAGTCCATAAATCAACTATTTCAACGAAAAGTCTAAACTATCGTATCCTGTTTAGTATTTACACCTTATATCAGATCATCTCAACCAGAAGTCTAAACATTTTACGCACTTATTTGAGACAAAATATATATATACCTGCATATCTCGGGTAAATCTTCAGGGTCAAGATAACCAGGATATAAATTAGTAATAGCCAAAGTATCTCTCCAATTTGCAGCCCGAGAATAGTAAAGATCATAATTACTGCCAAACACAATAGATTTCATCATATCACGAGCATACAACAATTTCTTAACCTCAACATCTTGTTCATGAAACTCACGAATCCCCTGCAACATCTTATCCAACACTTGTAATGGAATTCCATGATCAACCACTTGAAAAAAACCCCATTTCTCCGACGCTGAAAGCACTTGTTTAACAATCTCGTCGCGACCATCTTTTCTTCCAATGTCGTCTAAACTTATCACTGGAACTTGGAGTGTGACACAACGAGTGTTCAGTTCATCTGAAAGCTCATCAGGAGGTCTAATGAACATCTTAGGAAGCGTTCTCGCCCCCGAATCCGCCACTCCTTTAACCCCCGTCTTTGTGTCATCGAAGGCTCTGAGCTCCTTCTCTCGATCATAGTTCGAGATTAAGCCATTAGTAGTGTGTTCCTCAAGATTGATCATAGTTCCCATCTGTAGGCTGTAACAATAGACGACTACTATGTGTTTAGTTTAGTTTATTTACTTGGACAATGTCGTAGAATGAATATTATGTGTAGTGATAATTAAATTTGGTACGTATAAGATAATGTTTTTTACGAATTTACGTGTAGTACTTTGAATCTTCTTGCTACTTGCTAATTAAAGTCGTGGATAGAAATTGGTTGTTTCTTAGCCCTTGACTAAAAGCCAAGAAAAAAAAATTTATTTTAGAGTTATTTTTCATTTATATCGATTTGGGCTTTTCTGCACCATATTTTTGTCCTGCCTCGTCTTGTCGGTCCATTTTTTTTTTCATATTTTGAAAGGCAAAAGTGTGACAAATTTTAATAACCAAACACCCACGAATTAGCGTTCTTCATTCCCTTCCCTTTTCTTTAAACCTCTCAACTAAGCGGCCCCTTAAACAAAACAAACACAGATGTAACTACGAGTAAAATATTGTATTATAATTGGAAAATGATTTGAACCACAAATAGGCCGGCCGGCAAAGAAATTGTAAGCCCCATGCTCTGACCTCTAAACTTAACTATGGTCAATGGTGCAAAATAACTAAAAAAAAAATGTCTCTTAACAAAATCATTTGTGCAATATATAGTCAATAGTCTTATATATTGTTGCCGATTTTTCAAACGAGGTTTGCTACTCACTACACACCGGTTCTTCAGAGTCCTAATTGCTAGAAACGCATGGGACTTCTGGTGTAACTGACTTAACTGTCCCTTGAACATTCTGACATGAAGATGTAACAAACTTTTTGTGGTTTGTACTTGCAGGATCAATATCCACATTTTCCAGCACAATGTGTCTGCATGGGATAGCATTGCTACAGTTCAAATTTATTGCTATATCACTTGCTGATGTTCCCCGGATCCCACTGAATTTCACGTCGGAAACCGCCACCGCCGATGACTGCCATATCACATTATTCACACATTGCATGTCAGAGAACCAATTGTAGTTAAGTCATGTAGGAGTAATAATAATGTTATGAATTTAGAATGAGTAGATTATTAGCAATTAGATTTTACCAGATCATTTTTTTTACAATTAGTGGAACAATAATACTGGTCAATGATAATGGGATTATTAGAACCATCGAGAAGGATTTGATCATAGGTGATTTTCCTTGCATAGCCCTTTCCACCCTATATACAACAAATAACACGCATCAATAATATAATACGACATATTTAAACATATATGTGAATTATTGTTCCACATCAGAAATTGAAACATTACGGTCAAGTTTTGACTCAATCCCACGGGTCGAGATACTGGTGGGTTTCGTGCCAATTGTTTTTACATACCTGCCATGTTTTGATTCGTGCTCCACATAGAGTGTTCTTGAATGTACAATTCTTCACATGTATGTCTTCAACTTTAGCTTCGCCTCCGTCTTTCCCTAAGCTTCCAATACTGCATCATAAGAGTAAAAAAATTGCTGACTTTTTCTTTCAAAATTTTACCCTCGATTTAAATGTGGCATTATTGTTAATGTTGAATGGTGCTAGTACAAACCTTATACCGTGACCAGGTCCGCACATAATTCCTGTTATGTTGAGTTGCGATGTGTCTGACCCAATCGCGATACAATCATCGCCTACAATTATAACAAAATCGTAAGTGAAAAGAATCACAAATACGATAATGACTCGATCATAATATACCCGTAAATTGGGTTTAATTTACTTACCAGTTCCTATGATGGAGTCGGAAATTTGGACGTTCTTTGTCGAAGAAATATCGATACCATCAGTGTTAGGACTATCTTTGGGTGCAATAATTTTAATGTTTGTTACCACAGAGTTGTCACAACCATGTATAGAAATGTGATTTCCAGGGCTATCCTTGTGTGTGATGTCACTTAAACGTAATCCCTTGCAATTTCCTAGACTTAGAGCCTGAAATTAACCAAAACCAACCAATAATGTTAAAAGCGTTGTAATTAATCGTGATGATAATAAAATTTTCGTTATCAATATTCAATTAGCTCGATCGATAGAGAAACTAATGATTTCTTACCGCAGGATGACGTTTGCACGTATTTCCTCCCTGAAATGACGAATAAAAACAATAATAAATACAAAGTTACGATTAGACATAAACATTTAAAATGTGTCGTGTGAGATGGTTTCGCAATAATAAACGTTAGAGATTAAGCAGAGGTATGCATACATCTCTCGCTGAGTCCCACCACATTTGGCCTCTGCCATCAATTTCTCCTTGTCCATCAATGGTGAGACCATCAACATATTTAATATCGATCCAAGTATTATCGCAGTTCTTCCAATCAGCAAAATTATCGGGTGCCATGATTTTGCCCTGAATCTGTTTACAACATTCGTATAAATATAAATCGTAAGAGATTGAATATATACTGAACTTATCACGACATTATGAAATGTGACTCAAGAATACAATTAGTCGATTTTTTATGAAATTATAGTGTCCACGTTATTAATTAAGTCGATTTGTCACCTTAAGATGAATGTTACTGGACTTGCATGGACCCTTGAGCGCGATTACGTTAAGTAAGAATGTCTTTCCTCCTGGTACACTTAGAGTGGCAGTGTCACCTTCAGCGTTACATACGGCTTCCCACGCCTTCAAAAATGCCTACAACAAGTTTCGTAAAAAATAAGAATTGAGTAATACAAAAAGTTCTAATTTTTTAGGTTATTTTTTCTTTGTGGTTTTTGTTAATTTAAGGATGAAAATGAAAGAATTATACTTGTGTGTCGTCGTGTTCTCCATCTCCGATGGCACCAAAATCGACCACGCTAAGAGACGAACCAGACGATGTCGCGACACCAACTCTAATGCCATGGCTTGAGACTAGGAAATTGGTAATTGTTAAGGCAGAGAGGAGTAACCCAAAGAATTTGTTATCCTGTTGAGAGCAAGTATATAACATGAAATCGATTATCAAAAGAAACAAATAGTTTTTTCGAAATTTGACAAGTGAAATAATAAATCAACTCAAGAATTTACTGAATAGTACATTAGTACTAATGCAAAAAGATAGCATCATAGACTATAGAACTCCACTCACTTGGAAGTGTGCTAATTGTACGGTGCACAAATGTAAAAATTAAGATCCAAATTAATAACTAATTTTAGAAAACGATACTCGTGCTAGTTAAGCTAAAATTAGATGCGAATATGATAGTACTCAAATTTGATACCATCTAATAGTAAGAAAACATCATTCGATTAGCAAGGAACGAACGAAGTCTCACCATTTTGATAAAGCTTCTACCAAAAGTATTAAGTTGAAATGTTTAATTTGCATGTCCCTCCTAGGAGATAATTGCACATATATATATTGAAAAGAGATGTACATAATTATAGCAAATAATTAAGTATAATATGTTGCATGAAATCGATTTAGATGGTATGTGAATAACAGAATAACTCTGTACTTTGTTCTTCAAGATATGTGGATAAGTTTACTTAATTACATGATTTTGATTAACATCGCAATCTTTTTAATTTAAGAAGTTCTTACCCTTATGGTAAAATTTGATCTCGTAACGTTTTGTTACTGTACTCTTCACTCGTCAGTGCATTTTTCTGCTTTAATGTTCCTTGTATTTCCAATTTTTGATAGAAAATCAACTCCAAATTGATTTGGATGTATATTTTTAATATGGAGAACATAATTTGAGATGAGGCTTAATTTCTACTCTTCTTATGTTTATAATTTTAATCAAGAAACTTAATATTACGATTGCATACAATCATACATTATAACATTACAAATATGCAAGTATACAAGATCTCCAATAATAGTAGCATACCAATCTCTATTTTAGTAATTCTTCTTGAAGAATCATAAGAGAAAATACATTCCAATTGAATATTGACAACATTTTTATACTTCACTGATCTCCATACCCTTGAGGGAGTGATTTAAGATTATGTACTTTGTTGATATTTCCAATCTATAGGCATAAAATTTCCGAGTTACATAGGAAGTGACTCGGAATAGTTCTAGTCACTGGGTTAGTATTAAGACGTGCAATGGGCATTTTGCCCTACTGCGCGTTTAAAATGTTGTTACGTCCTCATTTTAATTTTGTAGTATATCGAATGTTTACAATGACCTCTTCTTAACCCTTGGGCATTTTGTACTATGTTAACGTTGTGGCCCTTGTGGGGGTGAATCTTACCCGGGAAACGTGCCTTACAAAGAGAATACAATCGAGCATACACTTCAAGAGACCAGAACTACATTTCGTCGCCCAGAAAGGGGAAGAATTATGCATCAAAAATCGACCAAAGGTTCGAACCAGGCCAATTCCCGGCGACAGAACAGAAAGAAAACACCGATTGCTCATGCGCGGTGAACCCTGGGAGTTTCAGGGAGACAAAATATGTTTACATACCCCGTACTCCCCTTCCCGAAAGCACGTCAATTCGTTGTTTAGTAAGCGACAACGATTCCTATAACAGAATTTCGGGTTATACCTGGAACGGGGTCATAAACGGGGGGCAAGGGGGGCTGTAATGAATGAAATGACTGTTAAAGGGAGAATCGCACAGCCTCCACAGTAGCCAAGCCCTAGATTGACTACTCCTGGACAAAGCCTCCTTTGTAGTAAAATTTAGCGACCACATCCGAATCCAACGTATCCCTGGTCACTTTTCAAACTAGCATCACAATGCGAAATTTTAACTTGTTGGACAAGAGACACTACGCAAATCCTAGTATAGTCATTGACGTTACATAAATCAGAAAACATTATGCAGCACAAAATTCCAACTCCAACAAAACAAATTTTCAAACTCCAGACAAGCATTGAAGTATACTGAATAGCCAACAGTCTTACAATGAAATAGTTTCCGAAAAATATAACAATGCAACTAAATATATGAAGTAAAGCAAGGGAGGGGGGAGGAAACGGAAGATGGAGGACAAAATTCAGACACAAAAACAAGGACATGAGCAAAACTTGAGGATTTGTAAAACGAACCACCTGTATTGACTTAACGCCTGTCGGTCTTTCCAGTTGAGCGCTTTCCGGAATACAGGTGCTTGGGTCTAAGAGTGGGGATTCGTCTGTCTGCTTCTCCCACCTTTGCATTCTTGTTCCTCTGCGTATGAGATTTATGGGCCTTCTTAATAGCAATCTTTTTCTGGTGGGAGTCCCTGAATCCTTCACCTGGAACAACTTCAGTCGGGGGGCGAGATTTTGACCTTGACCGGGATCTAGACAATCTCGACAGTTCACGCAGCTTCTTGTTGGAAGGCTGGTCATCATCCAAATCCATGGCATCACCATCTCCTGCTGCGTCAACAGAACGCTCCCTCTTCCGACCCCTGGATTTACTACGAGCTCTTTCAATAGCAGCAGAAGGATCGATGCCTAGCTTTGTCAATTGTCTTCCCATTCTTTCTGTAGTAAACTTCCTGTCCTTATCAAACTTCCTTGGCACCATAGATCTGCTTTGCGCAGTGGTTTTCTTCATCCTGTGTTCTTGGATTAGCAAGCTCTTTTTCTTCCTGATTTCTGCCAGTGCCTCCTTCTCAGCTGGTGTCAATTCCTCCCCATCCATCTCAAACTCTTCCTCAGCACCATCCGCAAGACGATTACCTTCTTGTGTCTCCAGCTCTTCAAGCCTATGAAGAATATCGGGATCAATGAAGTCATAAACATTGTGCCCGTTAAGAAATTCTGGTATGATGTCCTCTTTCCATTCATCATCTGCCAAGATATAATGCTTCTTCAAGCTGGCTGAGTAGACACCAGCACCACCATTCTCCTCCTCCAAATCTTTTTCCGTCTTCCGCTTCTCTCTTTCTGCTTTCACCACAGCTTCCATTGCCATCCTCTCCAAAACTCCAGGTGGAATGCAAGGTGGTCTTGCCTTCTGATCTCGGGGCTTTGGTACAGCCACATGGAAGCGGTTTAAGCAATCATTGATCTTCTTTGACTTCATCTTCACCTCAACCCTCTGATCCAATAGCCTTTCACAAGCTGCATTCTTCACAGCGCTAATACCCTCGTCATTCAATGCACTCATAGTCAAAAGAACCCCATCTTCATTAGTTGCCTCCCCTCCTCCAACCAAAGTTTTTAGAGCCTCAGCTTTCATATCCATCACCAGCTTCTTGTCCTCTTCAGAGAGGCTATCAAATGGCTGCAAATCTGTCTTGTTGCACACAATGACCAAAGGCTTATTCATAAAGAGAGACTTGATACTGTGAAAAAGTGTAGCTTGTTGTGCAATAGTGTAACCACAAGATCCAGAGATGTCCAAGAAGAAGAGTATGGCAGCTCGTAGATGTGCCAGAGCAGTGATACTGCACATCTCGATGATATTCCTGTCTTCAAAAGGCCGGTCCAGAATCCCCGGGGTATCTATCACCTGATACCTCAAATACTTGTAATCTGTATGACCCACAAACAGCGACTTTGTTGTAAATGCATAAGGCTGCACATCAACATCAGCCCTTGTGATCTTGTTCATGAATGAACTCTTCCCAACATTGGGGAAGCCACAGATCAGGACTGTTCTTGTATTTGGATCAATGGAAGGCAGCCTAGCCATATGCTTCCTAACTTCTTCAAGATACGCCAAACTAGGAGTGACACGCTTAATCACAGTACACATACGACCAAGAGCAGCGACCTTCAGACATTTGCATCTGTAAAGTGAATCACCATACTTCAAAAGCTTCACATAATCCTTAGAAATCTTTGAAATCAGATTTCTTGCAGTATTCACTTGCCCAAGAGCAAGTTTGTAGTGATCCTTGTTGTAGAGAACATGGAGAAGATCACCATAGAAAGGATGGATGTCATCAAGCCTGGGGAACTCATCGATGATAGCAGACAGCTTCTCATGGAAATTCTGCTGTGTGTACTTCACCTTCCTCATATAAAACTGCCTCAGTCGAGTAATAGCATAACCTTTATGCACGACTGTCGGAGTCTGCCTTTGTGTTCGAGACAGAACAATGTCGACCATTTCCTTCCCATTGGGAACAACAGTGATCTTTTTAAGATTATACTGCACCATCTTTACAAGTTACTTCGGAACCCTGAAGCCAAACCAAACCTAATCAATTAACATGCTCAGCATCAAAGACAGAACGAAATGCTCGTACGAAAATCAGAAACCCTCCCATAGCTCATACGAAAATCAGAATCACTTCCAACAAGATTTGACATCAACCAAAATTCTACAAACCCTTAAAAGTAAACTACCGCGACGAAATCGAGCAGCCACAGTCTTAAAAGCTTATAAGACAAGTCTAAAGTACATGAAGACTCTCGCATAAGTTGTTACTCATTATTCACCTCCAATAATTATAAAATCTAAGTTGGTTTGAATTAATCCATTTTCAATCATAAGAACAAGTAACAACCATCACATCTTAATACAATCGGGTCAAAACTTTCCACACAAAATATCAGACCAAAACAAGAGCTTCACCTAGAAGCTAAACCCCCGATTTTTCAGGGTTTACAACATTACTAATCTACAAAACTAACACCCACCACCAAATCACAGCTACAAACTAAAATTAAAACAATACCCACTTATCAAAATCATCAAATTAGCCAGAAATCATAACAAAGTTACAAACTTTACAAAAATTAAAACACAACCCACCAATTTAAATCGTTAAATTAGCCAAAAATCATAATAAAGTAACAAACTTTACAAAAATTAAAACATAACCCACCAATTTAAATCATCAAATTAGCCAGAAAACATTATAAAGTTACAAACTTTATAAGAATTACAATGACCCAGATTAATTTTACACATCAACTAACATACAAATCAGTAAAAAAATATTTAATTAATTAACCAAAAATCATTAAGAAAAAAATATAACAAGGGTTTATTAGAGAGAAAAGAGGTAAAACCTGAAAGATGCGGCAAGATGAAGTTAGGGCAAAGGTAGCCCTGATAATATTTTGGAGAGAGAAAATGGGGTTTTGGGTCTGCCGCCTTGTATTAGTATACAAGGGTTTTAGGGTACCACGATTTTTTTTATTTTTTCCCCAAAATTTGGGCAATTAACATGCAGATTTGGGCTTCTCATTCGGCCCATTTAAGGCCCTATATCGACATTTCTTAATGACGGCCCAACTCATTTATTTAATTTTTTTTTTTGGTATATTTTCTTGCATATGGAAATATCTACTCCCTCCGTTCAGTCGGTATGGTTTTCTGTTTTTTTTTTTTAGATCAAAGTCCCGTTTTTTTAAACCAGAATAAGTGATTTTCAGTTGTCAGTTTTCATTTTCTATATGACTATTATGGAAAAAAATAATTAAAACTTTCTTTAATAACTTATTAAGCTAAATATTTTACGCAAAAAAAAGAAGAAAAAAAAAACTGAAAACGGCAGTGATACCGAACGGGTTAGTCTTTTTACGTTTCATTTGAATTTCTTTCACATATTTAAGCGAAACGTAAAGACCCTAAAAAAGGAGGAAGTATTTCTTTTCGAGTAGTGCTTGTTTGGAACGAGGTAATTGTTACGGAGGTGGTAAATGATAAAACTAAGGAAAAGAGGGTGAAACGAGGGAGGTGGAAAAGGGAAGAAACGGGAACTATTAACTCCACATGGGGTAATACAAAAACACTAGGGGTGGGCGCGGGTTAGATTTGAACCCCTGATTTACCGTTTCATATGATCTCGTAAGTAACTAGGTCGTAATTTGGATCATCAACATTGTGGGAACTATATTATGTAGTTTCCTCAAAATTGTGGGTACATTGGTACAACTAGAAGCAGTCTACTACGGAGTAGTTTATAATCTGATGTTTATGAAACTGAAAGGAAAATTAATCGTTGCAAAACCGACTCATTCCACATATCTACTCTATGTGGTGAGCCACTATAGAATGTAGGCATGTGTTGATGCATGTGAATTGGTAGTTGGTTAGCCTTACAAGTTATATATAAGAATGTGTGTCTTTAGCATATTCTACCGGCACATGATAAAGTGTATGTAGTGGAATTAATCTCAGCGTAACGTTAACCATATGTTAAAGAGGGAGCTCATTTCGACAAGCCTTTCTCTCCCACCGTAGTAGATAACTAGCTTGTTAATTAAATGGTGCCCCATATCCTTGCCATATTAGGTCAAACATTGCTACAAATGGCTTTACACATCAAATATTCCATCGTATCGAAAATAATAATGTAATTAATTTACTTTAGCTTAGGAGTGAAACTATAATCATCATCATATTTAGGAGGGCCAAAGAGATGGGAGTGTGTTAATGTTTTAATCAAATGAACTTATATATGATCGATCGTTTAATTAAGATCAATTAAGATATATATCATCTGGTATAATAATGCGAACGAATTAAAATTTGAAGTATCCTCTCACACTATACAACTTTTGCACATTCTTGTATATCGAATTAGCTAATTTAATAACAATAAAGTTCATACAAGTGTTGTAAGCACGTAAAATGTGGGTGATACCCGAACCTATCTTAAAGTTCTTAGCTAGCCAGTTGATCGGTGTTTTTGTATGTATGATTATGATATTGATAAGAATAATAATAAAACAAAGAAAAAATAAATACATAAGATGAAATTCTCATTATGCCCTTTACATTTTCATTATAAATAGTCTATGGACAAACAAAAATACAACTCAAGTAAGGTGGTCTTTCTAAACAAGGGAGTTCAAAGAAATGAGATGGGAAAAAAAAAAACTTCTTCAAGCAGTTTCATATAGATGTCTTTAGGATTATTATTGCAACTGGAGGATAAATCCAAAGGGATCGCATTGATCCGAATTTCTCAATTTCTCATCATGTATGAAAAATGAGATGAAAAAATGGCCACCTTGCTTATTTTTTTCATAATATATTTGGATCAATGCCATCCCTTTGAATTCATCCTTCAATAGCTCACTCACACCCAAGATCAAAGGCATAAATGTTTCATCATATGCAATAATAATTCAGGTAGTATATATTACTCTCTCCGTTTTTTAGGTTTTTTACGTTTCATTTGAATTTCTCTCACATATTCAAACGAAAAGTAACGCATCTAAAAAAACGGAGGGAGTACTTGTTATTCAGTTTACTTGGTGTCTAAAAAAACACTCATATATAAATTCATGCATAAATTAAACTTTTTTGATGAAGAAAAGTTGGACGTGATGATGATCATCATGATATAAATTACAAAATGATTGTTGCTAATTCCTGTTTTCAAAGTCTTGTTTAAGATTATTTGAGGGAATATATATATTAGTTTTGTTTGGTGTAAATTAAAACTTTTAATTTTCCATTAATTAGTATGCATGCATACCTAATTAACCGGCCATTTTGTTCTTAAAAGAAAAACAGCTTATAATTTGTTATTTTCTTATATATATAGAGTTATATATATCATGGATCATGCATGAACCATGTCATTAATTATCAATTGTTTCTCTGATCTTTTGAGTTATGTTGTTAATCTAAGCGGTCTTGCCAGTAAAATGATGAGTCGATGCTGACGGGTTTTGAACATTGATCATGGCAACTGGCAAGCTCAATCTTCCTCGAAAAGTTTTGCAGGTGCAAGTCACACCATGACACCAACACCTACGTACCTATGGATGGGTTTCGAAGCTTATAGCATATTTTCTCTACTCTGATCTTCCTCTGATCGGTCTTGCAAGAACTAGCTATAAATTGATGTCGACGGGTTTTGGACCTTGATTATCGGAAGTTACGACCAGTAACACCCTAATAATCGATCACTATTTCCAAAATGTCTAGCAGTAATTATGGTGGCCTTAATTAGATTGCAGGAGTAATCAAAACTTTGTTTAATTTAAGTAATCTTAAAGCTAAGACAAATAAGAGCACACTCATCATTGCGCTTGCATAATGGTGCCTGATCACATGTTTTAGACTTGTTAATTCAATTTCAAACACGCTTCAATTTGGTTTATTTAAATCATTTTATTCGTATTGAAATTCTTTTTAAATTTGGTAGGGTTTCTAAATGATGTTGTATAATGGTGGGCAAGTTCAAAGTTGATGTTTTTGTTTGGCCAACTTTTTGAAGTGTTCCTGAGCTGTATGTTGTATTTGGATCTTCGAAACTGAAAATCGGTCTAATACATAAAAGTAAGAAACCATTTTCTACGTTCTGACTTATGAGAATTACTTGTAATGTAAATTTGTTCATCAGAACTTAGAAACTCCTCCAGAAATTATTGTTTCTACCTTCTGATAAATTTTTGAGAACTTGGAGTTTAGCCAATCAAATAGATTCAAGAACAATGTTGTGAGAGTTCTTAACAATTCAAACTCCCAAAAAAATATTCTTTATTTTCTGTATCCATTATTGTAATAAAGTTGTCACTACCTATATTCGGGGCTTAAGAACCAACTAACTTTGTATATGACATTTCAACTATTTATTTGTAGTGATGCATTGATATGCTTACAACTAACATTTTTTTCGCAATAATAATTAATTAATCCATCAAAATACTTGTAATGTATTGATTGATTTTGAATTTTGTTACTCCATTAAATTTGAGAAGAAGAAGAAAAAAAAATGGTAAACGTGCATTATTTATGTAGATTTATCAAGGCAAAAGAATAATAAAGCACACGCACATGAAATCATCAATACTTGAATATAGAGCGTGACCCTTAATAGCGAGGGTACATATATACAGCTGGTTTTGCCCTCTTTCTTTCTTTGACGTTAAGTGCAACCTTTCGATTTGAATCTTCTACATACGTGCAAGAAAAACGCTACATTTAACATAATGTGATGTTGTTGCACGTATACGACATGGATGCTTTTACTCAAATCACGTGATTAGACTATTGTGTATATATGTAGAGAGGAGCAGCTTAGTCGAGCACGATAAGGCTCCAGCACCAGCAACCACCGAAGCATAGCTCTTTCTTCCTTGTGTATCTAGTTACACTTGCCAGCTAGGATTAGGCGGTTATTACTCTGTTTGTAAGCCATTGCTACGGTTATATATACACTAAATGTAATTCATTGCAATCTAATGAAAACAAATCATTTCTCTCCTATCTTTTTCTTAACACTACTCATGAATTTACTTTACAGTTTTTAATTTATATCTTGTTCAAGAAGATTACCTCACATTGAGGGATTCTTCAGTGTACAATATACAATATTATTGTACAATGCAACATGTAACATTTGACGACGTAGTCACGTAGAAGCTATTTCGACTTCGACAATTAAGGATGGAGACAAAAACACGCAAAGGAAAGGACATAGTAAGTTAGAAGGTCCAAACAGAGTTGCCCAAAATAGGAACTACTTGGCCCAAGTGTTTCTTGCATGGGCTACATTTAGGGTACAAAGTCATGTTAAGCTTTAAAATGTGATAAAAGGATCTTAGAATTATATGAGGCCAGCTTTCCCTAGTAAACAAAGTTCCGCGGAATTTGCATTTTGGCAGAGCAATTGAACCACATCCGACCAATCGTTGTCTCGTCCACATTTGGGCAATGTACTTATGAGTATTGAGACAGTGCCCTTATAATTAAGGGTCACATAATAATTTAACAACTTAACGAACAAGATTGAACCTTGATTTTACGTTATAAGACGGAATCTCGTGCGGTTGTGATGTATGTGAATATGATAGATGTGTATATAGTTTGTACTTGCTGTCTTGCTTCACCTAAAGATAAGGATGACTCTATGAAAGTGCAAAAGCTAAATCAATCAGGGATATTTCATTACGATTAACGAGTATTCTTAATAACTTGTTTGGTATTTTAAAATTGTATAGACATATCATATACGGAATATATGCATGATCGTGTTTCATACGACCTAAAAAGAAAAACAATGCAAGTTGATATATATAGGTTCATTTTATCAAGTTTTTGTATGCTACATTCAACTTTTACAACTTTGATGGGAAACAAAAGAAGATGCAGTGACAAATAAGATTTAGGAAAAAAAAGGAACAGATAGTATTTACAAAGCTACTGTGAGATGAACATGTGTAATTTTATACTTTAGTTTCTCCCAACTTGTTCTTCCTTGTGACTTCTATCTTCATGCCCTAAGGGATTGCGCCTGTGCTTTTGGTCTCACATGGACATGTTGAGGGCCTGAAAGGTTCGCTGCACTAACCAGTTCTCCAAGATTGGATAACAGCTAATGTATTCGCCCATTTCGATTGGCCTTCTCTGTTTCTATGTTTTGTCGGTATTCTTAAAAAAAGAAAACATCTTTCAACTTTCAAATCACGAAAAAAAAAACTTTCTCGTTCTTTAACAAATTTTAAGGAAAGACATATTGCCACTCCTTTTTGAACCTTTCTACGGGAATATATCAACTATGCACCATATGATGCCATGACTATGAGCAGGGATAGTCTAAGCATGAAAATCTCAGCTTTGGCGTAGAGGAGTACAAAAGCGAGGGGTATCTTTATACCTGCCCTTTTTAACTAAGTTTCCCCCTCGAAAAATCTTTTGCTCAGGAGATTACATAGCTAGCTAAACACTTCATACGATTTACCGATAAAAAAAAAACACTTCATACGAGATTACGACTTTTAGCTGATCAAATAATCAAACGAGAAGAAAACTCATTATGTACCCTTATCTGTTTTGATAAACGAGAAGACTAATTTCACACGAGATTCTTTCTGTTCAATTCCTCCAACTTCCAACAAAAAGAAGTTCAAAAGGGGAAAAAAAATTCCCCTCAACCAAATGATTTTTTTCTTCTTTCTTTCTAGTGCAAGAGTTAGAGTTGCGGGGGTGAAGATATGAGTCATGAGGATTCGAACCGGGATAACTTTTAGACAACTTAAACGAGGAACAATTAGATCAAATTCAATCGAGATGTTATTTTCTTTTTTAAAGGTGAGTTATAATGACGGGATCATAGATATGACTTATGAGTCATATGACTCGTGCGGTTTCATACTAAGATTACTTTTAGACAAAAGTCTTAAACACCAAACCGGATCAAACTTGATTTAAGCCCTGTGCGATTCAACTTTTTCAACAGTGTTTTCAATCAAATCAAATCAGTTTTATTCCAATCAAATCAGATCAGATCAGATCAGAATTATCCAAATAACAATAAATGAATCTAGTCTATTTCTAGTTATTAATTCGTTTAATTGCAGTTAATTTATCAATTAATTCAGTTCAAATCAAATCAAATTAAATTTATTCAAATCAAATCAAAACAGATCAGTTCAATTCAAATCAGATCAGAAAAATGCAATCCAATCGCACAGAACCTTATGATTTTGAGTAGACTGTAAAACGGTAAAAACATCAACCAAACAAGCAAAGCCGCAACAATAACAAGCGTCTCAAATCTCATCATCGTTTTCACTGAGGCGTTAATCTGAAGACGACTTACAGCAAACTCAGGAGTTGAGGAGAGAGAAAAAAAAGAAGAAAAAAATGGCGTCAGGGTGGGGAATAACAGGTAACAAAGGAAGATGCTACGATTTTTGGATCGACTTCAGTGAGTGTATGTCTAAATGCAGAGAACCCAAAGATTGTTCGCTTCTTCGTGAAGATTACCTCGAATGTCTTCACCATTCCAAAGAGGTTTACCCCCCTTTTATTGTCTGTCTTTTTTTTATCATCATTTTCACTTATAAAGATTGGATCTTTCTTAATAATAACATTGTAGGATTGCCCATTTTGTTGATTTCGAGTAATTTGATATGATTTGGGTTATTGGGTTTTCAATTGTTTTGTAAACCCTAGTTTTTTTTGTTGTTGTGAGATGGGATGCTTTGATTGGTATTGGTTTATTGATCAGATTGGTTGTTTTGGATCGTGATTGTATGTGGGTTTGAAGGAATGTTGTTGGATAGTGTTATAGTGAAGAATTGAATTGATGTTTAAACCCTAATTTATGTTATTGCATTGTTGTGATTGGTGGTGGTATGGGATTATCTAGCTTTTCGCAATGATTCTGTTAATGGGTGGGAGGAACGGTTGTTACATTGCGTTAAATTGAGGCTTAATAGGTTGCTGTTAGGAGATTGCTTGGTTGAAATTGGGTTTTATGTGTTTGGTAACCCTCAAAGGTTGCGTCTTTTTTGGGTTGTTCTCTCATTATAAAGAAAGAATTTTGTTGGCATAGGTTTGGTATCACTGTATAAGGTGAGAATGAGCTGTATCGTGATTTTTCCATTAATTTGTGGCATTCAAAGAGCTTGCTTTCTTCATCAGAAGTTTATCAGTCCACCCGTAGATTTGAGGGTAGTAGCAACCTATGTTACTCAGACTCGGGTACGAGTGTCGGGTACGGGTATGGGTCCAAGTGTCGGACTCGGCTATTTTATGAAATAGCCGCTTGTTTTTTTGCCTAAAATGAAGGATCCAAGTGTCGAGTGTTCGACACAGGTACGTGAGGTAAAATGAAGAGTCGGAGTAACATAGGTAGCAACGCCAGTGCAATAGCTATTTTTTTTTTAAATCTGTGGAAATGTGAAAGACTTGTTTTATGAGTCAGATGGTAGGAGTAGCTTAGCTTGTTTGGGTAGGGGGTTAGTAAGAGCAGGGAGGGAGAAGGAGGAGAGTAAGTTCCCTTGTTTGGATAAAGGTTTGGAGGAAACGTTTGGAAAGTATTTGAGGATCCATTTTCCTTCCCTCTTGCAAAAACTCGATTTCTCCCTTGTTGGAGAAAAATTGGACATGACAAGACTCTTTCCTCCCCTTCCTGCCTCTCCAATTTGTATGCAAATACTCTACAATACATTATTTGTTGTCTTATTGTTGACCATCTTGTATTACCAAGCAGAGAAACCCCAACTAAATTCTGAGAATATAAGTGAAGGTCGATGATTTTTTCTTTCTTTATCATAAAGTTCAAGTCTTTAGAGACTCTTTTTGGGGTTGGGGTTGGGGTTGGGGTTGCACAAGGATGTTGTAAAAGTAGATTGGAGAAATGAGCTCTAACAGTAAGTAATATTCTGGTGATAAATAATGGGTGTGGTTCAATTCCTCAAAGAGGGCTGAATGGGAGAAGCAAGTAAGAGAAGGTTTTCTATCGTGATGGTATAGATATAACTTCATGGGAGATGATGCGTTGTGGGGGGAAAGCTGAGCTTTGCTGGGCCTATGTTGGCTCAGAATTCATTACTGAAACCAAATCGAGTGACCCTCATAGGCGGATGGGGTTTGCCCATCCCTACAAGCTTTATTTTGCTACTGCGGTAAGGTTTTCCCAGACATCTTCTATGATCTTTGGATGACTTTTGCTGTGAACACTGCCCAAGTGAAGAAAATGCTATCTGTTGCAGCATCAGTAGACAGCCCCCCCCCCCCCTTGATTTGGGAGTTTCTCTCACTGTGGTGGTTGTCAGATGTGTTCCAACTTCCAAGTGCTTCAAACAAATGTACTGCCACTCTAGCCTAAATGTGGGACGAGTGCTTATGGCAAAGGGTTATCTGGTTCTAAATTTTCCGACTGTTTTTTTTGGCTAAATCTCATAACAGAGTAACCATTGGAGTTTAAGCCATGTCTTAATTGTTTCGTTGATCACGTTCTATATTGCTACTATATGACTGGTGAATAGATCTACACAAAGTGCAATTACTTTTCGTAGTTATTTGCCATTGATTAGGTATGACTTGGTTCTTAACTAGTCGATATAATCCAATTGGGGTGATAGACTTACCCTCCCTTGTGCTTTGGCTGTTGCCATATTTGATTGGCTCAGAATTACAGAGCCTTTTTTTTGTTCTAAGAATTCCAGTGGTTGTGCAAGCTCTTCTGTGGCAATCATGTCATGCTTTGTTGTTATTACGTAAGGGAGTGCATTATAGGTTTGGACTTGATTTGGTGCTTTTATAGTTTTATTGCTCACCTACACTTTCTTTCTCTGAGGCTGTAAATTTGGATTATTGCAGTTTCAAAGAAGAAACCGAGTTTACAAAGAGGAGCAGCGTCAGATAAGAGCGGCTGCGAGGAAAGCCAAGGGGGAAGACGGGAATGAAGGTCATCATTGATACAAGCTGTTGTTGTCCTCACAACTTCCAGAATAAGAGCTCTGTAACGTATTTTTGTATTTGATGTAAACTTGCATTTTCCTTCTTATGCGTGTATGTGGTGCCTTGTTGAGTCTTGCGTTATTGCAAATTGGCAAAGGGGTTTTGCATCCTCATTGCATGTGACAACAATATTACTGTTTTGGTTTGATATGATAAATGTGTTACACATTTCTTCCAAAAAAATCAAAGTTAAATGACTTGCCCACTTCTTCTAGTTATGCATAAGAAGGTGCTTGACATGCACGTATCTGACATGATAATACTAAAGAATTAAGGGGTAGTTCAATGATGCTGAACCTGTCCCCCAGACGAGAGGTCATGGGTTCAGTCCTTACCACCCCAAACGCTCTCTACCTACGGAGAAAGAGAAAAAAGTGACATGGTATTGCTTGCCTCCAGTAGCTCCCGGGCCATTTTCTTTTCGTGCTGTTAATTGTGTTCTATACTTCTGAATTTGTCAGATAAGCTGTTTTAGGTGTGTCGTCAATCAACCAAGCTTAGTCATTGGCGCAAGTCTTTCTTTTCTAGGATAGCGTGGGCAGCTGCTACAGTCTGTTCAAAGATCCCTGCTTTCTACACCTAAGGTATTCCTCTCCCACTTGGGAATAAAGTTGGCTATTATTCACTGTCCATTTTGCATGTTATTCTTGGGATGATTTTATATGCTCTTGAGTTGGAGAATTGGCTTGTGTGATTTCCCGAGGGAACTGATACTAAAGTGCTAGATTACCTTATAATTAAACTTCTTGGCTCTCTTGCCCCTTGGGACGATCTGACTATGAGTAGTGGTGAGGAACTATTTGAACGTTGAATAGCTACATGGATCAAACTTTACAGCATTATGGTTTGTGAATAGTACCAATATATTTTTTGCGTAGATGGGGAGCCAAAGTGGCAGAACAGCATCTATATGTGTGTGATTTGTGTTGCCGCACATATTAATCTGACCATTCGAAGGTAAAAACTAGCGGTATTGATGTAGCTCGACCCATCATGACCGTAACATTCTTCTTCCTCAAGATTTCAAAGTGCCTTCATTAGGTAGACATGCTGCCCTTTTGAACACTAACACCTTCACTTGCTGTACGATAGTTAGTACGACCTTAAACTGTCTAGGGCAGAAGTGCCGTCTAGTCCTTTGTCTCTGTAGTTAGTAGCATAGTCTTTCACTGTAGTTTCGCGGAACCTTGGAGGATGTGAATCTGAGAGTAGTTCTTTGATTGGTCCGAATACTCTAGTGTAGGGCTGATAACTGGTCGTGAAGAAGGATGCCACTGAAATCCTTGGACCTTTAGAGTTTGCTCGTACTCTGTGTTCCACACTTGTGTACTTGTCGTTTGTTATCAACTGAAAAGAATTGGATTGTCACCATAGCTTTGAAGTTAGCACAACCAGGATTCAAACCATACCGATCTGAAACCAAGTAATGAATGGAGAGTTACCTACTCTCTGTGTATGAAAGGCCTGGGATTGGAAATTGTCCCCCTTGGTCTTATTTATTTATAGTTGAGTTTATAAAGCGTAGTTAGAATCTGAGAAGTGTAACAAGGAGAAACAAAATTACAGTAACTAAAAGCCAGAAGAAAGGAGAAAGAATTACACTGCAGCCATCTTAGAGAAACCCCTCCCCTTTTTTTTGGCCAAATTGTCTGCAGAATCAGTTTTAACTCGTATTGGGATCGGAATGTAACACTCTCCATTAGTGACAAATATTGCTGATCTGTGCTATTATCTTTCTAACCCAGAGTTTTTGGTTGGTTCATGATGGAACAAAGGTTGAGGTCTTGATGATGTAAATAGTTTCTAATTTAAGACTAAATGGTGTTATTAAACCATGATACAGTGGATGGCATAGATAAGGACTGACGATAACTTGCCTGTAAAATGTCTCCTATATTGATCACCAGTGCCCCAGGAGTGGGAGGAACATCGACCCATTGATCGCCATGCTGAACTTGGAACCGATTTGATCTTGCAAAAGAACAGTTAAGAAGTCATTATCAGCATGCTTTGGGGTGCCCATTGTCAATTCTGGTTGTGGACAAGTTGGATAGTAATGTCCCAGAAATTGGATCCCTTCGCTACATCCTATTTCATTTAAATGGCTTGACTGTAACCCTAGGGTCTCAGAAATCAGCTCAAACAGTGTCTTTCCCAGCTTCATCACTTGATTCACGTACTCCATTTGTATCTCCCTACATGTACATACCCAAGTTATAAAAGCAACCCCTTTGTAGTATGCTGGTGAACAGAATGTTATCTGTAACTGAAACCAGAACCACTTGTTTTTCGTTTGTGAAACAAGCGAGACTGGAAATAATAAGGCTACGGGAACAACTAGAAGTTCAGCACTTTCTAGGATAAACTGAGTCATAAGAAGTCTAGAAGTGTTACCTTGGGTCTAAGGGAACTCATTAACCAACTGAGTGATTGGTAAATTTGATAAGTACGCTCTGAACCTTTACCATCACCAAAGAAGTTACTAGCTAAAGTAGTAGACATCTGTTTCATTTTAGTTTACGTAGCCCGGTTTAAAAGATGAATTTGCTAGTTTATAAGATATAAGTGAGGGGGAAGTGGAACATATATACCTGCAAGCTGTAGGTAGTTCTTCAGGCTTAGGAGGATTCGGAGCCATGAAACACAGAAAGGTGTCCCTCCAATTTGTAGCCACTCCACTGTATAGATCAAAGTTGCTGTTATATATCACCTTTTCAGAGTAATCTCTAGTGTAGTAACATTTCTTGACTTCATCATCTTGCTCAAAAAAACTTTTTACACCCCTTATCATTTCTTCCAAGATTGTTTCTGGAATCCCATGGTTCACCACTTGAAAAAATCCCCATGTTTCGAGGGCATCTCGAAGCCTGTCAACGGCCTCCTTTCTTCGTGTTTGATCCACCCAGATTCCGGAAAGGTCTATGATAGGAACACTTATGCTGGCTGAGCATGTTTTGGCAAGTGCGGAATCATTCGGTGGGTGGATGAAGATAGATGGAATGATTGAAACACCAGCATCTACGAGTCCTTTGACACCTAGGTTTGTTTCATCAAATGCTCTTAATTGTGCTTGATGCTCACTATTAGCAGAAATCATCTTTTGCTTTTGTAGAAAGATGGATTTGAAGTGTTGAACTTTGAGAACTTAGAGATAAATTTCTGTGATCTGAACTTTGATAAGAGCGTGCTGCCTGCAACTAATATTTCTTTAATATTTGATGGCGTGTGGCGTAGGCTTTGTTGTGTGGCACTAGTTTAGGCTCATGTAAGGACTACGTTGTTATCTTATTGTGTGATTGTCTGTCTGTCTCATTGAATTTCATCTTTGTATTAGCCTAATAGGCTGCCTTAGGATTTTCTGCGTTTTTATGAATAGAGAAGTTGCTTAAAGATCAAGTATGTTATTTTCATGTGTATATTGTATTAACTCTTGCCTGTTTGAGTGGAAGTTGGTTTAAGAAACAAATAGTTGAAATAGCACAAAAGGTGATCTAATCTTTGACAAATTAAACTGGAAAAGTAGCCACCATCTAGGAATCCATACTTATCTGATTAAATATTACTAATAGCAAAATTAACCTTGTCATTTTCTTTAATATTTTAGTTGATTTGATGCTGATATGTTTACTTTTTTTTGGCTGAATCTGATATGTTTACTTGTTAGCTGTGTCTTGACTCTTGAGCAGTTGAACTTATGCTGTAGAATAACATTGTGAACATCAAGTTACCGAGTCTACATCTGGTGTCACTTTATTGTTTACTTGATCTTGATTACGTTAGGCCTTTGTTTGACCCTGACAACCATATGAGCATGCACATTATCTTGATAAAATTTATTAAAATTGAACCGCAAGTTATTCTGAACAGTAAACACCACTGCAAGAAAAAGTCTGATGAGCGACTGCAAAATCAGTCGCTAAACGGTGCACCATAGTACAGAACATTAACTATCAATGGCTCATCAAAGCCTGTAATGTCGTAGGGTAGGGGTGCCCTCAAGTCCTTTGCTTCTAGTTAAGAGCTCAAATTCTTTCGCAGTAGTTTCGCGGTACTTTGGAGGATTTGAACCCGAGTTTAATTCCTTGATGGGTCCAAAAACTCTAGATGAGGGTTGTCATCCATGTCATGTGGGGAGGCTAGAGAACTAATGAGGGTTTAGAGTGTGAGGCTTGTGATGCATGTGTCTCTGTGTGGCATGGAGTCGGAGGCTCGTGTAAGGCTTATGCTGCTATCTTATTGTGCGGCTGTCTCATAGAATTCCGTCTTGGTATTAGCCTATTAGGCCACAGGAACTTCTGTGATTTCGTGTGTATAATATTTATATCATGCACGAGTACGTGTGTATGAAAATTGGTCTAAAACTCATAATTGAAAACCATACTTGAACATTAGCAGGATTCATTTTTTAGTCTTTGATTGATTTGATGCTGATATGTTTGCCTGATAGCTTCTTGAAGTTTGGTATTCTCTTTTAAGATTTTGAAGTATGATATAGAACTAAAAATATCAGAATTTCATATAGAAGAAAATGCAGGACCAACCAGCTTAACTTAGATTATTACATCAGGCCTTTGTTTAGAACTTGTCTGCAGTAAAATAGTACCATTTCGTGGAAAAGGAAGTTGAGAATTCAGAGCCTGAAGTTCAGCAAGGGAGAAATACCATTAAGCCCTTTCTTCTGGCCATAGGTTACATACTCTCTCACTGACACGTCCTTGTAGCGCGGAGGATTAGCTTCTGACAGCAGCTCTTTGATAGGTCCATAGATTTTGGATGATTCCTGAAAATTGGTGCTGAAGAAGCATGCAACTGATGTTCTAGGCCCTTCTCTGTTTACCAATACCCTGTGCTCTATGCTCTTGAACCTGTCATTTGATATCAGCTGAGATATACAACCAAAATTTCGTCAGTGCAACATTGGGATCTTACAGAACACCCCCTAAATTATCATAATCATCAAGACACTAGAACCATTCCTCAATTCGGAAACTCTCTCAAATTATCATGATCATCTACGTCTATACGAGTCATTGCAGGATGAAGGGGACTTGCCTGTAAGAGATCTCCAATGTTGATCACCAGAGCTCCTGGAACAGGAGGAATATCGAACCACTGGTTGTCATGCAAAACTTGAAGGCCACCAATCTGATCTTGTAGCAGCACTGTCAGGAAATCGTCATCAGCATGTTTTGGAGCGCCCAGAGTTAACTCAGGCTGTGGACAAGCTGGATAGTAATGGCATATAACAGCTAGCCCCTCGCAACAATCCATGTCATTTAGATGGCATGGGTGCAACCCTAGTGCCTCTGATAGTAGCTTCATCAATGACTTTCCGAGTTCCATAACTTGCTTTGTATACTCTATTAGTATCTCCCTGATGCCAATTCAGAAAACCAATTAATTAAGACCTCGTTTTCTTGGTCGGAAATCCTCTTTTAAGTGAATCAGACCGAACTGAACTGAACTGAACTAAGTCGAGTTTATAAATATAAATTGTTTGTGAAGGTGTATATATAACATGTCAATTGACAATTTTGTTTTTTCGACGAAAACTAAGAACACAAAGAAGGAAGAATTGACCTGCAAGTAGAAGGCAGATCTTCAGGATTAGGAGGATGAGGAGCCATGGAACAACAAACAGTGTCCCTCCAATTAGCAGGAGAATCAGTATACAAATCATAGTTGCTGTTATAAACAACCTTCTTAGTTACATCTCTAGTGTAATAGCTTTTCTTCACCTCAACATCTTGCTCATAAAACCTTCTTACACCCTTCAACATCTCCTCCATAACAAGGACTGGGATCCCATGATTCACCACTTGGAAGAACCCCCATGTCTCTGAAGCATCTCGTATTTTCGTAACAATACTCTTCCGTAAACCTGGATCAGTTTCTATGTCACTGAGGTCTATTGTTGGGATACTAACATGGGTTTTTGAAGGAGAATATGTAGTAGGATCATGTAATGGATCGATGAAAAACTCTGGAATTTTCGATATGTTGGTATCTGCTAAACCCTTTACTCCTGCTTTTGTTTCATCAAAAGCTCTCAGTTCAGCTGCCCTGTCATAGTTGCAGCCTGTAGCAGAGATCATACTGTTTTCTTTTGTTCTTTTTTTGTGTGTGATCAGGAAAAGAGGTATACGTAGATCTGTTTGTAAGGGAACAAACTGAGATGTCTATAAGATATCCAACTGGAGGGACCAAAGAGTATAATTGAGCAGCCAAGGCTGACTCAAAATATTACATTATTATTCACAACAAATCACGCTCACGCTATTGAGTTCTTTATGTGAAAGAACTATTTCAATCAAAAGTCTAAGCTAATGCTTGAGTCCCGACTAATTATTTTATACCTTAGAATGCGGGTAAGTATTAAGGTTGTACATAGAGTTACACATCAGACCTGTAATGTCCTAGGGAAGATTTACCATCAATCCCTTTGTCTTTGGCATAGTTAGCGAATTCATGGACTGTTGTTTCGCGGTATCTGGGAGGATTCGAATCAGAGAGTAGTTCTTTGATGGGTCCGAAAACTCTGGCGGACTGATACTGATAACCATTGGTGTAAAAGCATGCTACTGATACCCTGGGGTTTTCACTATTTGCTAATACTATGTGTTCCACACTTTTGAACCTGTCATTTGTTATCAGCTGGAAGAACACACGACGTAGTCGTCAGATGAAGAAGCGTGTGCATAACAATACAGTAAGTTGTTAGATGACTTGCCTTTAAGAGATCCCCTGTATAGCGTGTGCATAACAATAAGCAGAGCTCCAGGAATAGCAGGAACATCCAATCATTGATCATGCTGCAGAACTTGGAGGCCTCCGATCTAATCTCGCAAAAGAACAGTTAAGAAGTCCTGATCAACATGCTTAGAAGTTCCCATGGTCAAGTCTGGGTAGTAAAACATATATACTCGATCGATCAATACTTGTCTAGTCGATTACTGAAAAAAAAAACGTTACTACTCCTTCTGTTCTTTTGGATTGTTGACGTTTAATTACAACTGAAAGCAAAAGGTGAGCCATAACATAACAGATCTTAGTTCATTGGCACATCTTTATTAAATGAAAAACATTAAGTACAATATTAAGAGTTTTATTATTACACACATAACACATTTCAGTATGTCTATTATTAGTAAAACTTGTATTCTGTTTTATTATTTTTGGAAAGTAAACTGTAAATTGTTCCCGAAATCCACAAACTCTTTAATGGCGCTTCAAAGCCTGAAATGTTGTAGGGTAGGTTTGCCATCGAGTCCTTTGCTTCTAGAGTACAGATCAAAATCTTTCACAGTGGTTTCGCCGAACTTTGGAGGATTCGAATCTGAGATCAACTCCTTGATGGGTCCGAATACTCTCGATGACGGGTGTAGTCCGGTGGTAAAGAAGCATGCTATGGATAACCTCGGACCTTTGGTGTTTGCTAGCACTCTGTGTTCCACACTAATGAATTTGTCGTTCGTTATGAGCTGAAAACACATAATAACAAGTTAATTGCATTAAATTTAAGTGTTTTGACAGTGTTAAAAATTCAGAGATTGTGATCAGTTCAATTGTAGATATTGTCATATCCCAAACAAAAAATTAATGTCAAAGGTCAAAATTTCGAGATTTGTTTGAAACATGTCGTGTTTCTATACAAGATTATTGTCACGTCGTAATGCACATGGTACGAGCGAAACAAAGTGCTAAGTCATTAGATAACTTGCCTGCACAAGGTCTCCGATGTTGATGACCAAAGCACCAGGAACCGGAGGAACATCGGACCATGTATCTTGGTGCATAATTTGGAGGCCACCAATTTGGTCTTGTAGCAAAATAGTAAAGAAGTCAGCATCTGTGTGTTTTGGGGTGCCCATGGTCAACTCAGGTTGTGGGCAAGCTGGGTAGTAATGGCCCAGAAGTTTGAGCCCATCAGTAGCACCAATGTCATTCAAATGGGTCGGGTTCAGGCCCAGTGCCTCAGATAACAGCTCACATATCAGTTTTCCCAACTTCATCACTTGATTCGAGTACTCGATCAGTATATCCCTACACGTTATTACAAAATATACAAGCATCAAAACGAATTGTTGAATTTTTTTTTTTTTTCAATTTTAATATTAGTTGAAACGTGAAAGGTACATAATTGTGGTTAGGAAGATGCTTGAAATTTACTTTTCATGGGGTCGCATGCAATCCATGGGTATGTACACTTCAAACTTGCATATTAACTATTGAGTAATTTCTGGAAAAGTTATTAATAATTTTAGTTGGTATTGTAATCATGTTTAGGTAGGTTTTTATTAGCGTTCACATTCTTGTAATGACAATCATGAGTTTTTCACCATCCTCATACTCTCCTCCTCAATAATCCATACCATACCACGACCATACGACATACATATAACATATGTCTATGTATCTTTCTCGACAAGATATAGCCAGTGGTCAGACAAACTACTCGCTCTTGTATGTGTGTATATTGATATGGGTTATAACTTATAGCTTATAAGATTAGTGATAACTAAAGCAAAGATTATAAGAGAGAAATCACCTGCAAACGTCGGGCAAGTCTTCATAATTAGGAGCATAAGGAGCCATGAAACAATGCAAACTATCCCTCCAACTTGTAGCCGGACCACTAAACAAATCATGGTTACTATTGTAAATAACTTTTTTATTTGCATAATCTCTAGTGTAAAAAGCTTTTTTAACCTCATCATCTTGTTCAAAAAAACTTTTTACACCACTCAACATATCTTCCAACAATTTCTCCTCAACACCATGATTCACCACTTGGAAAAAACCCCATGATTCCGCGGCCTCTTGAATCATCTTAACCGCCTCCATCCTTAGTTTTGGGTCGGTATCGACCCCTGTAAGGTCGATGGTAGGAAGGGTGGTGTTGTTAGAGCATGGTTTGGAAGAGATAGGCTCATCATTATTAGGCTTGTGGAGGAAGATTGAAGGTATGGTTGTAACACCAGCATCTACAAGGCCTTTGACACCTAATTTTGTGTCCTCAAATGCTTGTAATTGTGCTTGACGCTCATCACTTGCTGACACCATATTTTGTAGGTTTAAAGTTTACACTACTTTTTTCTTTTGAGAGAAAACTTTAAACTAATTAGTAGATGGTTTTATATATATATATATAATAACTCAAATGTATCATTTCAGATTTACCTACTAAAAAAAAAAAAATCATCTCAGATATATATTTAGTGCAATATATGCTCATGCTATATAAATGGTAATTGTATACTAGTATATCCTTCCCCTACTAGACTTACATTTATGTATAGGTTCTCTACTTTAATATACTATATCCTAGGATATCTTGCATATCTCTTATGATGCTGGGTGTAGTAGTAGAATGCAGGTTTCGTTGAGTGATTCTAGAATAATCGTCGGTCACCGCCGGTTACACTAAAATTAACCATTGTTAACTTTAAAAGTTAATAACAAATATATTTGTTACTATCTATATATCAACAAATTAGCTTAGCTTAATTGGTTCAAAATTGAACTTTATGTCAAACAACCAGGATTCAAGTCTTCATTGTAGCATTATTTCTTTCATGTTCTCGGTTTTTATTCACATTGCAGATGGCCTAAGTGAAACCGATGAACGTGGTCGTTGCCTCTAACACAGCTTTTAATATTTAGTATAAGATGAGTATAAAAATATAGATATACAGTTCGAGCGCGGGCCGGCATGCAAAGTAGTAAAGTACTATTTTTAAGCCCTTGCGTTGCACGGTTCAAATAACTTTTTTCACAAATGAAAATTTCTAGCAAGTAATTTTAGAATTTAAACAACCTCTATATGTTTGATTATTGTTGGATAATACATACTTAGTTGAGGGGAAATCATAATTTAATTACTTATTTTTATATCTAAAGTTGGCACTAATTTCTTAAGGCTTGTCCATGCAGGATTGTAGAAAACATGCACGTATAATCTCATGGTAAGTTTTTTCTATTTTTATGTTTAGGCACCATTTTTTTCCAAAATGTATAATATCAATATATTATTTCCTAAAACGTATAATATCATCTTATCATCTTATTGTTTAATTTTTCAAAAAAATATATTATTTTCCAAAGCGTATAATATCATCTTATCATCATCTTATTGTTTCCCAAAACGTATAGTCATCTTACTATATATAAATGTCAAGTGTCCTTTTATGATAAACTTGGTTTCAGGTTTTTATTTTTTTTAAGAATTTTGGTGATTTTATTCATCCAACTTGGGGGAATAAAACATATCTTACAAAAAAATACCCACTAAGAACAAAACTCATCTAATTAAGCTATCTATTCATCTAAATTTATCTCCTCTCCTATCCAAGCATACATTCTAGCACAAACTACAAATTGAATTTGATTCACTATCCAGTCCGAGTTGTGCTCAATGTCTCTGAAAATTCTTGAGTTCCTCTCCACCCAAATCTGGTAAACTGCTGCATTGACACAAGTTTTTGCCCATCCTGTTTTCCGGTGCTTTTTTCTAGCTTTTTTTACTGAGCCATGTGAGCTCCCTTCTCAGGTCCCATCTTCTCCTACTCCCCCCGTCCCAGCTCAAACGCCCCATATTCCATTCTGGGATGTCCCACCTCAAACACCCCATCTATTTTGGGACATATTCCTCTCTCCTACTTTTATTAAATTATCACATCCTCTCTCACTTTATCTCTACTACTTTCACATTCTCTCTCCTCATTTTTCCTAATATTACCCCACTTGACTTATTACATCAATTTTTCTTATTCCACTACAAAAAAAAAGGCCGGGGAGTTTGAGCTGAGACGGAGGGAGTACTTGGTAAACTCTACCATATCGAGTTTGTTTTGAACTCTTGAGAATCCACACCTTTTTCCTTCTATAATATGTACAAAGGTACAATCATTAAGATAGTGTTTCTCGGTTAACTGTTCACTCATTATATACCACATTATAGTCATTATATACTTTCACTCATTATTTCTCAATTTTCACTCATTATTTCTCAATTTCACTCATTATATACTTTCACTCATTATTTTACAAGGGGACCGGACCGGACCGAACCGGATCGAGGGTCATTTGGTCCGATCCTCAGTCCTCTTCCCGAGCCTCGGTCCATCCGGTCCCGGACCGATGCTCACCCCTAGTTGTTAGACAACAATAAGTATGGCCATGACACAGTGCGAAGCCAGATATTTGAGTTATATATGGAGGTGTCGGTACTAAAGAACAGCAAAAACGTGAGAAAGAACAAAATTATTTTAATATTTCTATATTACGAAATTAATTTAACATCTCTTGGCACAAGATTGGACACTATTTGCAAAATTTTGGTATCAATTAGTTACAAAAAAAGACATTTTTATGAGTTAGGCCACATTTAGTAGCCAATATGACAAGAGCCCAAATTATGTAACTTGTGAACATGAAAAAATTGAAGTGAGTCACAAGTTTCGAACCAGCGACTACTAGATCTAAAATCTAAATGTTGCATCTTTTCCATCAGGCCATTTCTCTATTTTTAAATATAATGACATCTTTTCCATTATTAGGCCATTTTTCTTTAATATAATATGCCTTACTTTTGTATATATTCTAATTTTGTTTCCCTGTACAGATGAACCCCTATGTACCCTCGTATCTCCGCCAATGACGTCCTAGAGAAATTGCTAAAATAAAAAAGATTTTATCTCAAAACCAATCATCATACAATGAACCGAATAAATGTTAGAGATTATGGAAGTATTCTTTATCATATTAGGAATATGATTAGGGAATATTAGACTTATGGTAGGAATAGTATTATGGAATAATAGGAGTAGATCTCCGCCTTACGGTACAAACTATTGTAACGATATAAATAGGGGTTCACCCCTCATCAATGATAACACGACGACAACACAACTATCTTTCACAACCCTAATCATATCTTATCAATAACTCATCGACCGATCTAATTACCTTCTCAATCAGGATTCTCTGTCCCACTTTCTTAAGGTTATAATATGTATTTCCTGAAATCTGATTGGAGGGGTACAAGGAGTGACACACAAAGTGAGACAGAGGATCCTCATTATTACCTTCCTATGTATCGTATGTGCGTAAATAGAGAATTTTTCATTCATAAATGAACTGAATGACACACAAAAGTATTTAAAGTGATACATTACAACTGAAAGCAAAAGGTGAGCCATAACATAACAGATCTTAGTTCACAGGCACTCATTAAACACATTTCTGTACATGTCTCTTATTAGTAACTTGTATTCTGTTTTACTACTTTTGGAAAGTAAGCTGCATGCAAATTGTTCCCGAAATCCACAAACTCTTTAATGGCGCATCAAAGCCTATAACGTTGTAGGGTAGGTTTGCCATCGAGTCCTTTGCTTCTAGAGTACAGTTCAAAATCTTTCACGGTGGTTTCGCGGAACTTTGGAGGATTCGAACTCGAGAGCAACTCCTTGATGGGTCCGAAAACTCTGGATGACGGGTGTTGTCCGGTGGTAAAGAAGCATGCTACGGATAACCTTGGACCTTTGATGTTTGCTGGCACTCTGTGTTCCACGCTAATGAACCTGTCGTTCGTTATGAGCTGAAAACACATAATAACAAGTTAATCAAAACAAATTTAAGGGATACTTGACTTTTTTTTTAGATTAAGTGATTGTGATCTGTTCAATTGTAGATATTGTCATATCCCAAACAAATGATTAATGTCAAAGGTCAAACATTTCGATATTTGTTTGAAACATGTCGCGTTTCTATACAAGATTGTCACGTGTATTAGTGCACAATGGTACGAGCGAAGCAAATTAAAGTGCTAAGTCATTAGATAACTTGCCTGCACAAGGTCTCCTATGTTGATGACCAAAGCACCAGGAACCGGAGGAACATCAGACCATGTATCTTGGTGCATAATTTGGAGGCCACCAATTTGGTCTTGCAGCAAAATAGTAAAGAAGTTACCATCCGTGTGTTTTGAGGTGCCCATGGTCAACTCAGGTTGTGGGCAAGCTGGGTAGTAATGGCCTAGAAATTTGAGCCCATCTGTAACACCAATGTCATTTAAATGGGTCGGGTTCAGGCCCAGTGCCTCAGATAATAGCTCACATATCAGTTTTCCCAACTTCATCACTTGATTCGTGTACTCGATCAATATATCCCTACACGTCATTGGAAAATATACAAGTATCAGTGTATCACATCACACGAATTGTTGAAAAAATGTTTTTTTTTTCTTCTAATTTTCAAGTGCAAATTGATAGAGGTCTATACTTTAGACACGATTAATTTGTTTATAATGTAAAATTGAGCTAGTAGTAGTAAAATTGAGATCGGAATAGTAAAATTAATTGTAGTAAAAAATTCAGGTAGTAAAATTAATTGTGGTGAGTAGTAAAATTTTGATAGTGTAGTAAAATTATTACGGATTGTAGACACTTTTGGGTGTTTATACTTTAGACCTCTAGCATTGCTCTTTTCGAATTAGTTGAAATGTGAAAGATACATAATTGTGGTTATGAAGATGTTTGACATTCACTTTTCATGGGGCCACTGCAATTCATGTGTATAGGGGTGTAAATGATCCGAGCTAGCTTGCCAAGCCCTTGGAATCGGATCGGTCAAAGCTCGGCTCGAGTTCGGTCAAATCGAGCTCGGCTCGAGTTCGGTCAAATCGAGCTCGGCTCGAGTTCGGTCAAATCGAGCTCGAACTTGATCCCAAGCCGAGCTCTGACGAATAAGACCCGATCCCGAATTTTTTAAAACTCAGATCAGATCGGCTCCTTTGAGCTCGTTTTTATGAGTTTAATTAATTTTTGATATTTTATTACTATTTCATTTATATTAAGATATATGTAATTATACTAAATTGTTGAAGATATATAGATATTAGGAAAATTATTATACTAAGTCGATCTCGAGCCGGATCACAAGCCGAGCCCGAGTCGAGCTTTATATTTCCCGAGTCGCTCACCGAACTTTGAGCCGATCCGAAGGTCGAACCTAAACATCCGAGCCGATCCAAGCCTACCCGAGCTCGGGCTCAGATCGACTCGGTTACACCCCTACATAAGCATGTACACTTCAAACTTGCATGTCAACTATTAAGTAATTTTAAGAAAAGTTACTCATAAATTGAGTTAGTATTATAAGCATTTTTAAGTAGGTTGTTATTAGCGTTCACACTCTTATAATGACAATCATGAGATCCTCATACTCTCATCCTCAATAATCTATACCATACGACCATACGACCATACGACATATATACATGTGTCTATGTATCTTTCTCGACAAGATATTACCAGTGGTCAGACAATCTAGCTCTTGCATGTGTATATTTACATGGGTTATAACTTATAAGATTATTGATAACTAATAACTAAAAACGAGAATTTAAGTGAAAGAAAAGCAAAGATTATAAGAGAGAAATCACCTGCAAACGTCGGGCAAATCTTCATAATTAGGAGCATAAGGAGCCATGAAACAATGCAAACTATCCCTCCAATTTGTAGCCGGACCACTAAACAAATCATGGTTACTATTGTAAATAACTTTTTTATTTGCATAATCTCTAGTGTAAAAAGCTTTTTTAACCTCATCATCTTGCTCAAAAAAGCTTTTTACACCACTCAACATATCTTCCAACAATTTCTCCTCAACACCATGATTCAACACTTGGAAAAAACCCCATGATTCCGCGGCCTCTTGAATCATCTTAACCCTCTCCATCCTTAGTTCTGGATCGATATCGACCCCTCTAAGGTCGATGGTAGGAAGGGTGGTGTTGTTAGAGCATGGTTTGGAAGAGATAGACTCATCATTATTAGGCTTGTGGAGGAAGATTGAAGGGATGGTTTTAACACCAGCATCTACAAGGCCTTTGACACCTAATTTTGTGTCCTCAAATGCTTGTAATTGTGCTTGACGCTCATTACTAGCTGACACCATATTTTGTAGGTTTAAACCTTAAACTATTTTTTTCTTGTGAGAGAAAACTTTAAACTAACTAGCTAGTAGATGATGGTTTCATATATACTAGTATAATAACTAAAATGTATCAGTTACAATTCTTTTTTTTTTTTCCTTGGAGGTACTATTGTTTTGGTACATATCAACCTTGACCATATATATGTTGCTTATATAGCAAAAAAAATGACATAATGGGAAAGATCATCTGACTTTTTGAATAAAATATTGATAGTCAAAGTACATCAAGAACATATATACGTATATCATATGCATCTACAGCATATTAATTTTGAAGCAGTCACAATTCACAACCCATGGTATGAAAGGCTAATGCTCAAGTGGGTCGAAGTTGATTAAGTTCAGAGTTTCAAAATTTTGGCATTGTTTAATCAAAGTCAGGACCATGCATATTGTAAATTGTGTGATGTAATTATGTAATGTCTAGTCTTACAAGTAAATTTATTCAAATCAAAAGAAAGGAAAAACAAACGTAATATTATTATCATATTAATTTTCAACGAAATAATATTCAATTTCGTTTATTTAGTACCATTTCTGTAATGTCTGATTATGCACCTCAAATAAAAATAAAATAAATGGTGAATTCATTAAGCAATTTGAATCAGAGAATGTATTCTGAATACCGTGTGCTAGTTGAAAGGTACACATATAATAATTAAACTAGATTATCTTGCGTAATTTGGTATATTAATTTAGCTTTTGATATACGATTATGGGTGTGTTTGGCCAAGTTTCTGAAGTATTTCTGAACTGTTTCTGGGTTCTAGAAACTGAAAACTGGCCAAACACCCAAAACTGAAAAACTGTTTCTGGTTTCTGAGAAGCACTTCTAGTGTAAATTTGTTCTTCATAAGTACCAGAAACTGCTTCTGAGAAGTAGTTCTGCAGCTTGGCCAAATAGGCCCTATATCTTTGTATCACCGAGTACGTACTAGTGTCCCATGTTGGTTGCGAAATTATACTTTTTATCTTTATTGCTAGTAGAAAATCGACTTGCTATTTCTCTGTATATTCAAAGAAACGATAAAAATTTGAGAAGGTTATAATGTAGATAAAAGGGTATTTTCATTCGATATGAACTGAACGTTACAAAGAAGTATTTAGAACGATAAATTACAACTTTCATTTGAAGCTAGCATAATTCTATAACACATATTTGTTGAGGTAGGATCAGCTATGCTGCGGGGTGCATCTGCTGCGGCTGTGCTCTTCATAGGCACGCACCATCTTATTAATTACGAAAAACTTTATATTATACATATCTCAGTATACGTTTTTATTTGTTTAGGAAGTAAACTGCGAATTATTGCCAAAATCCCCAACTCTTTTAATGGCGCATGCATCAAAGCCTGAAATGTTGTAGGGTAGGAGTGCCATCGAGTCCTTTGCTTCTAGAGTACGTTACAAACTCTTGGACAGTGGTTTCGCGAAACTTTGGAGGATTCGAATTTGAGATCAACTCCTTGATGGGCTCAAAAACTCTCGGTGATGGGTGGTGTCCGGTGGTAAAGAAGCATGCCACTGATAACCTTGGACCTTTGGTGTTTGCTAGTACTCTGTGTTCCACACTAATGAACCTGTCGTTCGATATGAGCTGAAAATACATAATAACACGTTAATTGCATGAAATTTAATTGTGGTCAAACATTTCGAGTGAAATGGTTTTTACTCGATTTTTTTTTAAAACATGTCATGTTTTAGTATGTACAAGGTTGTCACGTTAATACACATCATAAGAGCGAAAAAAAAGAAAAAAAAGTAAAATCGTTAGAAAACTTGCCTGCACAAGATCTCCTATGTTGATGACCAGGGTACCAGGAGCTGGAGGGACATCAGACCACGTATCTTCGTGCATAATTTGAAGGCCACCAATTTGGTCTTGTAGCAAAATAGTAAAGAAGTCACTGTCTGTGTGTTTTGCGGTTCCCATTGTTAACTCAGGTTGTGGGCAAGCTGGGTAGTAATGACCCAAAAATTTGAGTCCTTCAGTGACACCAATGTCATTGAAATGGGTCGGGTTTAGGCCGAGTGCTTCCGATAACAGCTCACCTATCAATTTCCCCAACTTCATCACTTGGTTCGTGTACTCGAGCAATATATCCCTGTATGCATGTCATTACAAAACGTCACATTAATAGTCAACAAAAGTGGTTTTCAGTTGTCAGTTTTTATTTTTCATATGACTATTATAGTACCAAACAATTTAAAGTTAATTTTGTAACTTATTTAACTAAATTTTTTATGTAAAAAAACCAAAAATTAAAAACGGCAGTGATATCAAACGGGCCGAAAAGAACAAGTAAGAAAGATTGTAAAAGAGAAATTACCTGCAAATGTCAGGTAGATCTTCATAATTGGGAGCATGAGGAGCCATGAAACAATGCAAACTATCCCTCCAATTTGTAGCCGGGCCACTAAACAAATCAAAGTTACTATTGTAAATAACTTTTTTATTAGCATAATCTCTAGTGTAAAAAGCTTTTTTAACCTCATCATCTTGCTCAAAAAAGCTTTTTAAACTACTCAACATATCTTCCAACATTTTCTCCTCAACACCATGGTTCACCACTTGGAAAAACCCCCATGATTCCGCGGCCTCTTGAATCATCTTAACCGTCTCCATCCTTTGTTTTGGATCGGTATTGACCCCAGTAAGGTCGATGGTGGGAAGGGTAGTGGTGCTGTTAGAGCATGGTTTGGAAGAGATAGGCTCATCATTGTTAGGCTTGTGGAGGAAGATTGCAGGGATGGTTGTAACACCAGCATCTACAAGACCTTTCACACCTAATTTTGAGTCCTCGAAAGCTTGTAAATGTGATTTACGCTCATTACTAGCTGACACCATATTTTGTGCGTTTAAACTTTATATTAGAGCGTATTAGTTACAATTGTTTTGGTACATTTATATCAACCTTTACAATATGTTGCTTATAAAGCAAAAATAATGGGGAAGATCAGATAATCTAATAATACTCTGACTTTGTGAAAAAAATATTGATCGTCAATGTTCAAACACTCAAACGTAACTTAATCAAGAATATATCGTATGCATCTTCAGCATATTATTTGAAGTAGTCACAACTCACTATATATGAAAGGCTAATTGGTTGCTTAAGTGGGTCGAAGTTGATCAAGTTAGTATGAATTTCAAGAGTTTGGCATTGTTTTATCAAAGTCAGTAAGACTACATATATATTGTAAATATTTTGATACAATTATTGAATTATATAATGTCTAGTCTTAGACGTAAGTTTATTAAATTCGCATGAGTGCATGACATACATCAACTTGTTTTTTTATTAGCTCTAAATTAAAGTACTTCAAAGGTATACGGTCATTCATAGCAAAAAAAGTCAAGGAAAGGGAATACAACGTAAAGTTTCAACGATACGTTTTTCATGATTCTCAAATGTTCGAAGTTAAAACTCATCATTGACATCCAAATTTATTCTCCCTCCGTTTGTTTCTTTTGTTAACATGTACGAGCAGTTTGAATACTCCTACGTGAGATGAATTCAAGCGAAACGTCAACAACGTAAAAATGATAGGTGGGGTCTTTCATTCTTGCACCCGGAGCCGCAGCTCAAACCCCGCAGGAAGCCCGGCCTTCTTCCACACTAACTAATCTCACAGAAAACTTCACTGAAAATCTAGTTTACTTCGTTTGTGTCTACAAGCCTTGGAACTATTTATTTCATCAGCCCAAAGCCCAATAACTTACGGCCCAAGTGATTCCAAACTCATTCTCCTAGCATAACTTTAGAACGTAAGGAAATGAATGAAATCGGAGAAATATCAAAATTGTGAAGTACTAAGTTTCAAAACACTACAATATATCCTGGTTCATGGCAATATGAGAAACCCTGTATCTTTGCATTAACCTCAGTTGAAGAAACTTCAGGTCTACATTTGGAGTTTTTGACTAAAACCAGCAATAAAATCGAAATCACAAAAGTAAGAATAAGTGCTAACTGAAAAGCAGATGAGAATACAGAAGACAAGGGGTGTTGATACAGGCGTACAAAATTTCTTCCTGAGGTGTTGCAAATTCTCATAAAGTGTGTTCCCTACTGTCTAATGTCTTGTTCTCCACAAAAGCTCGGCTTCTGAGTCTATCTTCCCATTATCAATTTGTTTTTGATTTGGGGTTCTTCTTCTTCAATTGCCTCCTTGGCATGGAGTTCTTCATTCCGATGAAAAACAGCAAAGCGCCAAACAATGCCAAAGCCTGCAGCAAGAAAACATCATTTAGCAATGAGGAACAGTATAAGTATCAGAATTCTAAATCTGCTTAATACATCGAATATTCTGATATGCGTGGTCAGAATATTTGATCACTAGTTAGCAGCTGACCTGAGTAAATTTTACAAAGTGCTGAGCGAATTCCTTCCTGTCAGCATCGTAGTTGTAGAAGTCGTACAAGATAGGGGTAGCGATGGCCTGGTGCAAAAGCTGCAAGGAGATTCAAAACAACAGGTTAGAATTAAATTGTACTGAGACATTTAGCTATGGCGATGAGTGAGGGATAAGGAGAAACAAAGTTACACTCAGTAGCGTACCAGAAGATAAGCTCCCAGGGAGCTTCCAAATGCGAAAAGAAGACTACCAACACCCTTCAATGCAACTGAACCAGCGATTAAAATTTTCATCTGCAACAGAAACTCAGTCAGTCAACAGTGATTAAGGAATCCAAATGCGGCTTTTCAGACACAGAACTTCATAAATGGTGAGAACTATTGATGAGGATGAAGAACAAACTGCGTTCTCACCTCAACTGGAGGAATCTGGATCCCAGTTTGTGTTGTCACATGTTTAGAAAAGGCCTTGAACTTAGGGCTCAAAGCCCTAGCTGCTGGGCCGCCATCTAGGCCGAACTCACTGAACCTGTACATCAACCAAGTTACACAATTTAGAGACAGCATCTTGTATACCAAAGTATTGCACGAATTGTAAGGCAAATCTCAAGTGAATGTGTCTAACCAATTCAAAGAAAAAGCTACTCCAAAGAAGTATAATTACGCTCATCAGAGCACCTCATCAACGCTCGACTAAATCAGAATTGGGACAGGCGACACCAAGATGACAATGTGTTCACCTTCACTATATCAGATAAGATTGAACAAAGAACAATGCAAGCATACGGCTAGTCAGACTACATTCCCACCACCAGATCCAACTCGTCATACACAAGCCACACTCCTTGGTCACTAAAATTCCGAAACACAGTACAACAAAATATCAAAACACCTCAACAACAAATAAAGTCCCCTACAATCATTATGCTATTAGTTCATTCCAAAAGTTCGTGATCACAATCCATGTACAAAAAACTTATATAACCACGAATCATCGCTCAATTTGCAAAAGATCTTCGATTCGTTAGGTTAAAGCATCAATTAACTACTTAACTAGATGCGTAACCATCAAGCCAACCTAAAGTTTCAATCTTTAACCAATGTAACACAATTATAACCCCAAAGTTCCAACCTTTACGTAATTCTACCGCAATCAAACACGCAATGTCGCTCACAAACCCAGTAAAATTAAACTTAAATCACAAGTTCCACATCAAATGACAAGTCTTCCTCAAGTGAATGCTAGTAAAACTTGTATCAAAAGTTCAAATCAGCTAAAGATCTGACTACATTCTTCCTAAACCATGCAAATTATAAACCATAACAACAAACCCAACTCCCAACTCCAATTCAACCCAGATCTTCAATCATTCAACCTCAAACCAAACCCTAATCCCCAAAAAGAACCCAGATTTACCCAGATTCAGCTGTAAAAAAACCTAAATTAAGCAAATCAAACTCAAATTCTAATAAATTCAGCACATACAATTCAAATTTAATTCATACTACAAAGCAAAAAGCAGATCTACTGAATTCAAAAGAAACAACAAAAGATGGGAAACGTGAAGCATACTCTTGATAAGCAGATAAGATGAAGATGGAAACGAATAGAACTCTTCCGACAAACGACACAAGCGCCATTGTTATGTTACTGTAAACTTTCTCTCTCCTCGAAAATTATTTTTCGTTTTTTTTTGTTTCTCTCTCTAACTGCACGACAGAGATTCAAGAGGAGAGAGAAAAATTAAGAGAGAATGCCCGCTTTGGTTTCAAACTCTGATTTGATTTTATAATTCGATTTTTATTTTTATTTTTGTAAGAAAAAAAATATAAAAATAAAAAGGGTGACTTTATGTAGAAAATAATATACAGTGAAAATGATATGTAATGCTACGCGTGTTTGAGACAGCGTGACGTTTACGCGACTTGTAAAGCGTGTGTGTTGGGCCCACTATGTAAATAACACATAAACACGTATGATGAGCCAATGAGGTTGGAGATTTTTGAATAATGCTGGTGACGTGGAGAAATTTGAGTGTCGCGTGTTGAAGGGGTTACAAATGGTTTGGTGAAACTTGTTGTTGGGTACTAGTGCACCTTTCTTCCAACGGTCTATCTGTCATGGTTTTATGGATCACCGTCGCGTGGGCATGGCGTGTTCTTGCCATCTTGGAAAAAATTTAATTGTGCATCTAAGATTCTAAGGTGATGGGTGTGTCATGTGTGTAGTTGTATGGAAGATAATGGTTGCGAGTTTTTCATGTTACCGAATGAATTGTGTTGGTAACTTGTTTAGTTCATATAAGGAGTATAGAAGAGGAGTTAATATTGTATCGAAATGATGATGGTTGAACTGATTGATAGGTTGTTGGTTGTTCGTCAAAAGTAACAATTCATGATTTTATTGCACTCTACTGAATATGAGACGCAATAATACCGACAATTATCGTGATGCATGGTTATAGGATGAGTAATCATTAAATGTGGGGTTTTGGGTTCGTTAAGTACTATCTCATGTAAATCGTAGCAGAAATATATTTGCAATTTCATAAATGTACTCTTAGAGAACTCAAATTTCATCTAACTTGAAGTGGATTGGTTATGGACTATTCTGTTCATATCTGAATAAACGCAGTGAAATTAACACACCTGATTTTTTTTTTAAAAAATAAAATTTGTACATAATAGAAACATTCGAGAGGTTATAAAGGTCCAAAGGGGGAAACTAACTTTTCAAAACATGTGTTTGTGCCCATTTTCTCCAAACAATTTTGCACCACCAAGTACTAACTAATTCACTGCTTTAGACCTTTTCAAATGACTAAGTTTGGAGACTTATCAGCTAACAAAGTTCATAGAATATTTTGAATACTAATCTTGATAGAGATTCGCTAGGAAGATTGATTTCGAGGGTTACTAAATTCGCGCGCTTTTTAAATGAAGAACATAGAGAACATTGTCGTTGTTATACTACAATTCTACTCGCGCATTTATTATTTGAAAACTCACCGGAGATTTAAAAATAAACATGTCCGATTGGAACGAAAATCATCCAAGTCTCCAAGATAAAACTCTGTTTGGTTCCTCAAATAAACATTCATTCCCGCCAACAAATACATATACCGAAACATTTTTGCATCACCAACTATTTCCTTCTTCAGCTTTCTAAAGACTCGAAATTGGGTAAATACATGCCGGCTAATACAAATAAAAACTAAAATATTAATCTTGATAGAGAACTGCTACTAAGATTGTGTTTCGAGTGTTAATAATACCTCACAATTTATCGATCATACTACAATGTCGCACATCGAAATTTAATATTTGACCAACTCATTGCCAATTTAAAAAGAAACATGTGTAATTAGAGAGAAAATCATCATCCAAATCTCCATAAAACTCATTTGGATTGGATTTGGTAGCAAAAAATTTGATGATAGATTGATCATATGATTTATGAATCATGGTTGGTCCATGGTTGGGGACATACATTGTACAGTGGTTGGTGGCTGTTGGGGCAAGGGTAGGGATTCAAAATTTAAACCTTTGTCATCCTTTTAATAAATCTCCTCAAATTGTATAGCCTAAGTTACCCTGTCTCCCTCTCTCTCTCTCTCATTTATATTGGACACAAAAACATTAAAAATCCCATCTTTTTTACACTTGGCTAATCTTCTCTCTCCTCTCCAGTGAAGGGACTGAGACAAAGATTTGATCTTTCTCATCACCTCTCTCGGAAAGAAGAAGAAAGGAAGAAGAGTAAGGGAGAAGATTTCCAAAAAAATGGGTTTCTTTTCATTCATGGGAAGGGTTCTCTTTGCCTCCATTTTCATCCTCTCTGCCTGGCAAATGTAAGCTCTTTTAATTTAATCCCATTTTTTTGTTGTCAAAGTTTTAATCTTTATGTTTGTTTGGATCTTAATTATTAGATCAGTCATTTGGGTTTTTCTGGGGTAATTTAAAGATGGAATCTTTGATGTAAGATTTATAAAGTTTGTGAATTTAATTATGTTTTTTGGTGTGGATGATTGAATAGCACAGTAATTTGATTGGAACATTAAAGATTCCGATCTGGGTGTATGTTGGATTCATGATTATGTCATGATGGATCTGTTTAAATCAATGATTGTTTGTTTGACTTGAATGATTGATGTGTTCGTTTGTTTATATGTTGTCATTTGTCCCCCATTTTGTTAATTTAATTTACCTGATTAGCTATAGGGTATTAGTTCGTAAAGATTGATTCTTGATTAATTAGTTTAGTTACTCAGAGTTTCGGTAGCGTGTTTGATACAATGATACTTGATCTTGTGAAGGGGTTTCTTAAGCAAATGTATTGAATTGTGCTTCTTACGCAAAGTGTTGATTGATGGAAGATGATGAGGATAGGTTTTGGGGGTCTATCTGGCAAAATGATGGGAGAGTTGAATTAAAGGGGAAATTGTTTGGTTGATTAAAAGTTAACATTCAATTATTTGATTGCGAATCTAGTCTGAAAGGGAAGAGTTGAAGTGTAGGGGAAATTGTTTGAGTTTCGGAAAGGAGAATCTTTCGTTAGGATGATTTGAGTTGTTTCAAAGTTAACATTCAATTCTTTGATTGCGAATCTGGAGAGTGGAGTTTCTAGAGTTGGAAAGATGTTATGCGCTCTTGGTATTACTGAGTGAATTAATCAATCTCCACCAAGAACTGCGAGTTTTTGGTAGGAGAAAAATCTTTCTTCAACATAATTGCGCACTTTCTGTTGTGCAAATACAAATTTTTGATCTGTTTTGTGGGGGATGCATCATGCTTTAGCAATGCTAATTCTCAAATGCAATGTCTGTTCTTTTTCTTTTTTGGACAAAGGATCCTAGTTGGTTGTCAGAAAGGTAGTTGTTCGAGAAAGTACGGTTGCCAATCGCCAATGTCGACTTCAACTAAGTGTTACAGATGAAGATCCTTCTGTTCTGCTTATATCATTTGGAGGGGGGGGGGGGGACTGGTGAGGGGTGGAGAGTTGAGGCTATAATACTCGATCTGTCAGTGTGTCAACAGAAGTGAGGTTTGACGATGAGCTCATAGTTTGGATGGAGATAACCTTCACATCATAAGTTTCCTTTGTAGACTTTAACTATTTATGCATGTGTTTAGTGGCTCTCTGGATATGGCTATTTTTCCGAGACAGATGATGTGTATTTCCGTACAAGAAAACTTAGAGCTTGAGTTAACTTGATAGATTTGAGAAGGAACTGTTCACCCTTTTATAAGTACTTAATATCTTTACCTCTGTTAGAAATCTTCTTATGGCTGTAGTGTCTCAATTTAAAGTAGTTCCTGTTCAAATCCTATAGGTTCAATGAATTTGGAGCGGATGGCGGACCAGCTGCAAAGGAACTGGCTCCAAAAGTCGCTCATGTCAGGGAGCTTTTGACTGCGAAATTGGGAGTGAAATTACCAGAAATCGAGGTAAGACATACTATACCTCTTCTGGGATTGTATGTCCTCATGTTGGAGAATAGGGTGCAATCACAAATGAGAACCCTGTTTCCGTTTTGCTGTTCCTTCGCTGACATTTGTTTGTGTCCAGGTTAGGCAACTAGTTGCAACGTCAATGGCTTTTAAAGGGCTTGGGGGTGTTCTTTTCGTATTTGGTAGCAGTTTCGGGGCATATCTTTTGGTAAGTTTCTGTTATCTTTATAGCTGTCCTCGTGTTTTGACATCCCGTACACTCTATAACAAAGTTTTTCATAGAATCATTTTCTCCTTTTATCATTTCATTGACACGTTTGCATTGATTGCTGGTGAATTGTTCTATTAGTAATACAGACAACTTAACCGTATTCCAATATGTCTGCAATGCAGCTTTTCAATCTCTTGTTGGCTACACCCCTCCTCCATGAATTCTACAACTACAGTCCAGCCCAGCCCGAGTTCACCAGCCTTTTGCACGAGTTTGTGCAGGTATTGCATATATAGGTTAAATGCCGTGGTTGATCTTTTATAGCTCTTTTTCTGGTAGAGAACTTACGTGCTCAACTTGTACGTTTATCTGCAGAGTGTGGCGCTCTTCGGTGCCTTGCTGTTCTTCCTAGGCATGAAGAACTCCTTGCCAAGGAGGCAAATCAAGAAAAAGGCTCCAAAGCCCAAGACTGTCTAAGCTTTAGCAGGATAGAGAGATTGAGAAGTTTTAAGGGGGGGGGGCTCAAGCAGAAGCTTGTACTGTTATTTCGGTATACCATAGGACATCAGCTAGCAATTTTTTGGCATTAGCTTTGATTTTAGGACCTTGTTCAGAGCTGCTACCATTTTTTGTATTTTCTCATCTCTGAGACTGATTTATATTTGAGATTGGGTAATGAAATTTACGCCGCAAAGACAGGCAGATATACCTCCTCTCCTCTTCTAGCTTCAGCCTTCTCTTTATTTGAGCAACTCCTTGTGATGCATCCTGAACTATCACCTTTGTTCAGTCAAGTACATTGTTGGTTAGCAAGCTTCTACAAAAAGTTACACAGGTTCCTCTCTAACTAAGACCGTGGTTGTACAACTTACAGTAAAATCAAAATTTCTTCGCAAAAGTGTCGGATTCAGAAAAATTTTGAGTTCGGATGGAGAGAATATTTGGTTCATTGGGTCACAACTAACTCTGGACTTAAAACTCCATTTTAAGACAACCATATCGGAAAACATTCTAAATAGGACACAAAGTCTCATAAAAGACGATCTCTCGGTAATGAATTGCTATCCACCTATCGAACATGAACATGGGTCGTAAACTACATTCTCACCGTGGTTAACAAACAAAAACTGGCATGATAACTACTGTAAAAAAAACTTGCGTAAAAGTGAAGCTTTAAAAAAAAACAAAAAAACCTTCAAGAGTTCTGCACTTATGTAAGTGAAACAAAGCTCACATCTTCCAGCATAGTCATGGTAAAACCCCATCATTCTCTCTCTTCAAAATGATCTGAATAATTTACGTCAACAATTAGAATTAATTCCAACTTTAATCTTGTGAATTACGCTTTCTTTTACAGGAGTACTTGAAAACTGTTGTTCCGTCCCAATTCGTTGCTGACCGAGGTTCGAAATTAGTCGTCATTACTCCAGGTTCATTCTAATTTACGAAACCCTAATTTCTTCCCCCTTTCAATTCAATCTGTTGTTGTTAGTTTCAATTGCCATTTAATGTTCTGCTGAATTACGCAATTGATTGCTGAAATTAGCTTATATTTTACGTTACCGTTAATTAGGTTCCGCAAACATAAAAATAGGGCTAGCTTCTCAGGATACTCCATTGATTATTCCTCATTGCGTTGCTCGTCGGACCGCCGGAACAAACACGCCTCCTAGGAAAAATGTCATTGATCAGGTCGAATTGAATTTTTGTTGAATTGTTAGTGTTAGTTATCTACATTTGAGAAAAAAGATTGGGACTTTTTTTTGTGGTGCTCGAGTTTTGAGTGTTTGATGTAGTGGTGGTGGTTTGCAGACGCTTAATTCTCAGGTTACGACTGCTCAGCATATGGAGCGTGAGAGGGCGTATGATACCGTGAGTTACCTTGCTTTGAGATTTCTTTTGTAGAATGTTGAGTTAGATACAGTGACTCGAGTTTTTAGCAAGTTTGAAGAGAGTATATGTGGTTAATTATGATTTTGTTGGAGATGGGAAAATGTGCTTACTGATGACCATGATTAGGGAAGTTGTTCGATTTTGGATCACCTTTTCGTATTGCCTTGAGGATTGTGTCGTTGTTTAGCTTTCTAATGTATGTATTTGATATGTTATCTATAGAATGCTTCCTTTCTGAAGATCCCGATACTTGATGAAGAAGTTGCCAAAGCGTATTCAAGGAAGGTGTGTTTTTAAATTTTAGACAAGTATTTCAAGTAAATGTAGTTCGTACTTCGTAGTAGTAACTTCCATCTTGTTAGTCAATGGGGTATTTTGTGGAAGACAGTGAATTGCTATGCTAAGCTTCCACCAAAGGCTAAACCTTTTTGGAGATTGTGTTGCTTGTAGCCAATTATAGATTCAGAGGTGCCAAAATAATGAGTAGACAATGTTTACACTTAACCCTTAATCCTTATTACAAAGCTTTCAGAGTCCGGCAACTGGGACATTGACACACTTCTTTGCTTTTTTCATGTTTACGGTGATAGGTTCATTTGAAGGTTTATATGTTACTTTTTCAAAGTTCAGGTGGACATGTAGTCTTTAAAACTTTAATTTTCGAGGTGACAGCAGATCTAATATAGTTTCTGACTTTCTGTACATTGTTACCTTGGAAGAGTTCCCTATGCAGTGATGTGCTTGTAATAGTCTTTGGTAGTTCAATCTTTCAAATGTTTGTCTGTTCTGCTCTTTTGAAACTGGATTTCTTGAAGAATTTCTCCTCTTTGATTTCAGAGATTCTGATTTTGCCTTTATGTAATTCATAGGTATCCTGAGATTGTTAAAATTGGTTTGAACTGCTCTTTCCAAATGTATTTACCTTTAAAGACCAAGTCGTTTTCTGCGGAAGAGCGGCATACTCATCTTTCATAGAAAAAACCAAACTACTGCCCTCACTAGCTTCTTTTCTATCTTCCATAGAATTCCCGCAAGAGCTCCGAACCCATTTTTTTAAGATCCTTAATTGCTGTAATAAACTTTGCAGACGCCTCGTCTTGATGGACCCGACTTCCAGAGTAGCAAGAAGGAACACGCATTCAGTTGGACTGATGTGGTTGAGAAGAAACCTGGATCCTCTTCTACGTTAGGTACTCATGACAGCTTCTTGGAAATGTTTTTTTTGTTGGTACTTGACTATGTCTGGTCACTTATATTTGATTGGACATGCAGAAGCTTCAACAAGTAATGGCAGAAGTCAACAGTCCTCTGATCTCAACAAAAATATTGATGCCAAGGAGGCTACCGCTGCTAGTGAAAGTAAATACAGAGAGCTCATTTTTGGTGAAGAATCACTAAGGATTTCACCTAGTGAGCCATATTGCTTAAGGAGGCCTATCCGCCGGGGACATTTTAATGTTTCTCCACATTATTCTTCACAACAGGTACCTTATTCTTGTAAGCACTTTAATAGAGTATAGCCTTGATTCTGAATATTCGCCCCTCGGTAATTTACTTCAGAGACTTTGCAATATATTGTTCTGTTTTATGCTCTGATATGTGGTAGAGGACGCGCAAAGTATCTTCAAGGGTACTCCAAAGGCTGTCCCTAGTAAAACTTTGAAACATATGGTTATTCTTAAAAATGTGGTCAAAATTAGCCAAAATAGAAATATGTAATCTACGGTTTTTTGCCCCTATCGTCTGCGGAACAAAAATGGCTTATAGTTTTGTGGATACCCTACGATTCATATTATGGGTTCTAGCAAATTTAAGAGCCAAAAACCTAGGTAGGTTCCGAAATGGTGAAGGCCACATGCTGGCCTGAAGAGGTGCCGGAAGGACTTTTGAAGAACTTTTTAACAGAGAAATTAGCCCACTTATCCAAAAAGTAAACTTCAAGGCTGACAATAACAAAGTTTTCGGAAATTTCGGGTACTTCTATAAAAAGTGGTCAAAATTGGCCGAAATTGAAGTCTACTCCGTAAAATCTACAAATTTTCCACCAAAATGGTCCTGGCATAAAAACTGATCAGTTTTTATGGGGAACCCCTAGGGGTCGTAGTGGGCGTACTAGAAGAATATTAGAGTAAAAAACCTAGGTAACTCACAAAATAAACAAAAACACGCGCGCTAGCCTCAACAGATGACGTTTGAGAACATCTGGCTACTTTATAAAAAAGTGTTTTCGTTAACTCACAATGAGGATTTGCAAAATATTAGAGTGAAAAACCTAAGAGAAGATAAGGGAATCGGTCACAACAGTCATAAATCCATACAAAGTGACGAGCGTTGAAACACATGAAATACTTCACAAAATGAGGAACCTACACTCAAATCCAACAAGTATAGTTCTAGGGTATCTACAGTAATGTTTAGAGGACATTTGGCTTTTTCCGAAAAATTGATCAAATTTGACTAGAATCGCAATTTATAATCCACGGTTTTTCAATAAATTGGCTCCAGAGCAAAATCGACTCAAAATTTGGTGGTAGTCTCTAAGTATGATATAATAAGGATTTGCAAAATATTAGAGTGAAAAACCTAAGAGAAGATAATGAAAACAGTCAGAACAATCATAAATCCATATAAAGTGACGAGCGTCGAAACGGATGAAATACTTTACTAAATGAGGAACCAACACCCAAATCCAACTAGTATAGCCCGAGGGTATCTAATCCATTTGGCTTTATTCGAAAAATCTACAGTAATGTTTAGAGGACATTTTGCTTTTTTCGAAAAATTGATCAAATTTGACAAAATTCGCAGTATATAATCCACGGTTTTTCGATAAAATGGCTCTGGAGCAAAATCTGCTCAAATTTTGTTGGTAGTCTCTAAGTGTGATATAATTAGGATTTGCAAAATATTAGAATGAAAAACGTATGAAAAGATAAAGAAAACGACCAAAACGGTCCTTTATCCATACAAAGTGACCAACATTGAAACGGATGAAATACTTTACAAAAGTTGGTACCAATACTCAAATCCAACAAGTATAGTCCGAGGGTATCTACATTAATGTTAAGAGGACATTTGGCTTTTTTCGAAAAATTGATCAAATTTGACCAGAATCGCAATACATAATCTACGGTTTTTCGATAAAATGGCTCCGGAGCGAAATTGGCTCATGTTTTGGTGGTAGTCTCTAAGTATGATATAATGAGGATTTGCAAAATATTAGAGTGAAAAACCTAAGAGAAGATAAGGAAAACGGTCGGAACAGTCATAAATCATTACAAAGTGACGAGCGTCGAAACGGATTAAATACTTTACTAAATGACGAACCAACACTCAAATCCAACATGTATAGGCCGAGGGTATCTACAGTAATGTTTTGAGGACATTTGGCTTTTTTCGAAAAATTGATCAAATTTGACAAAAATCGTAGTATATAATCCACGGTTTTTCAAAATGGCTCCGGAGCAAAATCGGCTCAAATTTTGGTGGTAGTTTCTAAGTACTTTCTAATGAGGATTTTCAAAATATTAGAGTGAAAAACCTAAGAGAAGATAAGAAAAACGGGCAGAAAAGTCATAAATCAATACAAAGTGACGAACGCCTAAACGCATGAAATACTTTACAAACTGAGGAACCAACACTTGAATCCAACAAGTATAGTCCGAGGGTATCTACAGTATTGTTTATAAGACATTTGGTTTTTTGCGAAAACTTTATCAAATTTGACCAAAATCGCAGTGCATAATGCATGGTTTTTCGATAAAATGGCTCCGGACCAAAAACCGCTCAAATTTTTGTGGTAGTCTCTAAGTATGATATAATGAGGATTTGCAAAATATTAGAGTCAAAAACCTAAGAAAAGATAAGGAAAACGACCAAAATGGTCATATATCCATAGAAAGTGACGAGCGTCGAAACGGATGAAATACTTCATCAAAGGAGGAACCAACACTCAAATCCAACAAGTATCGTCCTTGGAAATCTTTAGTAATGTTTAGAGGACATTTGGCTTTTTTTGAAAAATTGATCATACTTGACCAGAATTGCAGTACATAATCCGTTGGTTTTCAATAAAATGGCTCCGAAACAAAATAGGCTCAAATTATGGTGGTATTTTCTCAACACGATATAATGAGGATTTTCAAAATACTAGAGTGAAAAACCTAAGAGAAGATAAGGAAAACGGCCACAAGAGTCATAAATCCACACAAAGTGACGAACGCCTAAGCGCATGAAATACTTTACAAACTGAGGAACCAACACTCGAATCCAACAAGTATAGTCCGAGGGTATCTACAGTAATGTTTAGAGGATATTTGGCTTTTTTCGAAAAATTGATCAAATTTTACAAAAATCGCAGAATCCACAGTTTTCGATAAAATGGCTCCGGAGCAAAATCGACTCAAATTTTGGTGGTAGCCTCTAAGTATGATATAATGAGGATTTGCAAAATATTAGCGTGAAAAACATAAGAGAGGATAAGGAAAACGGCCGGAATAGTTATAAATTCATACGAAGTAACGTGCGTCGAAACGCATGGAATACCTCACAAAATGAGGAACCAACACTCAAGTCCAACAAGTATAGTCCTTGGGTGTCTACATTAATGTTTAGAGGACATTTGGCGTTTTTCGAAAAAATGATCAAATTTTATCAGAATCACAGTACATAATCTACGGTTTTTCGATAAAATGGTTCCGGAGCAAAATCGCCTCAAATTTTGTTGGTAGTCTCTAAGTGTGATATAATTAGGATTTGCAAAATATTAGAGTGAAAAACTTATGAAAAGATAAAGAAAACGACCAAAACGGTCATATATCCATACAAAGTGACCAACATTGAAACGGATGAAATACTTTACAAAAGTTGGTACCAATACTCAAATCCAACAAGTATAGTCCGAGGGTATCTACATTAATGTTTAGAGGACATTTGGCTTTTTTCGAAAAATTGATCAAATTTTACCAGAATCGCAATACATAATCTACGGTTTTTCGATAAAATGGCTCCGGAGCAAAATCGGCTCAAATTTTGGTGGTAGTTTCTCAGGACTTTATAATAAGGATTTTCACAATATTAGAGTGAAAAACCTAAGAGAAGATAAGAAAAACGGCTAGAAAAATCATTAATCAATACAAAGCGACGAACGCCTAAACGCATGAAATACTTTATAAACTGAGGAACCAACACTTGAATCCAACAAGTATAGTCCGAGGGTATCTACAGTATTGTTTATAAGACATTTGGTTTTTTGCGAAAACTTTATCAAATTTGACCAAAATCGCAGTGCATAATCCATGGTTTTTCGATAAAATGGCTCCGACCAAAAACCGCTCAAATTTTTGTGGTAGTCTCTAAGTATGATATAATGAGGATTTGCAAAATATTAGAGTCAAAAACCTAAGAAAAGATAAGGAAAACGACCAAAATGGTCATATAGCCATAGAAAGTGACGAGCGCCGAAACGGATGAAATACTTCATCAAGAAGGAACCAACACTTAAATCCAACAAGTATCGTCCTTGGAAATCTTCAGTAATGTTTAGAGGACATTTGGTTTTTATTGAAAAATTGATCATATTTGACCAGAATCAATAAAAATTGATCATATTTGACCAGAATCGCAGTACATAATCCACTGGTTTTCAATAAAATGGCTCTGAAACAAAATAGGCTCAAATTATGGTGGTAGTTTCTCAGTACGATATAATGAGGATTTTCAAAATACTAGAGTGAAAAACCTAAGAGAAGATAAGGAAAACGGCCAGAAGAGTCATAAATCCACACAAAGTGACGAACGCCTAAATGCATGAAATACTTTACAAACTGAGGAACCAACACTCGAATCCAACAAGTATAGTCCGAGGGTATCTACAGTAATGTTTAGAGGATATTTGGCTTTTTTCGAAAAATTGATCCAATTTTACCAAAATCAGTGTATAATCCATGGTTTTCGATAAAATGGCTCTGGAGCAAAATCGACTCAAATTTTGGTGGTAGCCTCTAAGTATGGTATAATGAGGATATGCAAAATATTCGCGTGAAAAACATAAGAGAAGATAAGGAAAACGGCCGGAATAGTTATAAATTCATATGAAGTAACGTGCGTCGAAACGCATGGAATACATCACAAAATGAGGAACCAACACTCAAGTCCAACAAGTATAGTCCTTGGGTGTCTACATTAATGTTTAGAGGACATTTGGCGTTTTTCGAAAAAATGATCAAATGTTATCAGAATCACAGTAATCTACGGTTTTTCGATAAAATGGCTCCGGAGCAAAATCGCCTCAAATTTTGTTGGTAGTCTCTAAGTGTGATATAGTTAGGATTTGCAAAATATTAAAGTGAAAAACGTATGAAAAGATAAAGAAAACGACCAAAACGGTCATATATCCATACAAAGTGACCAACATTGAAATGGATGAAATACTTTACAAAAGTTGGTACCAATACTCAAATCCAACAAGTATAGTCCGAGGGTATCTACATTAATGTTTAGAGGACATTTGGCTTTTTTCGAAAAATTGATCAAATTTGACCAGAATCGCAATACATAATCTACGGTTTTTCGATAAAATGGCTTCGGAGCAAAATCGGCTCATGTTTTGGTGGTAGTCTCTAAGTATGATATAATGAGAATTTGCAAAATATTAGAGTGAAAAACCTAAGAGAAGATAAGGAAAACGGTCGGAACAGTCATAAATCATTACAAAGTGACGAGCGTCGAAACGGATTAAATACTTTACTAAATGACGAACCAACACTCAAATCCAACATGTATAGGCCGAGGGTATCTACAGTAATGTTTTGAGGACATTTGGCTTTTTTCGAAAAATTGATCAAATTTGACAAAAATCGTAGTATATAATCCACGGTTTTTCGATAAAATGGCTCCGGAGCAAAATCGGCTCAAATTTTGGTGGTAGTTTCTAAGTACTTTATAATGAGGATTTTCAAAATATTAGAGTGAAAAACCTAAGAGAAGATAAGAAAAACGGCAGAAAAATCATAAATCAATACAAAGTGACGAACGCCTAAACGCATGAAATACTTTACAAACTGAGGAACCAACACTTGAATCCAACAAGTATAGTCCGAGGGTATCTACAGTATTGTTTATAAGACATTTGGTTTTTTGCGAAAACTTTATCAAATTTGACCAAAATCGCAGTGCATAATCCATGGTTTTTCGATAAAATGGCTCCGGACCAAAAACCGCTCAAATTTTTTTGGTAGTCTCTAAGTATGATATAATGAGGATTTGCAAAATATTAGAGTCAAAAACCTAAGAAAAGATAAGGAAAACGGTCGAAACAGTCATAAATCCATACAAAGTGACGAGCGTCGAAACGGAATAAATACTTTACTAAATGACGAACCAACACTCGAATCCAACATGTGTAGTCCGAGGGTATCTACAGTAAATTTTAGAGGATATTTGGCTTTTTTCGAAAAATTGATCAAATTTTACAAAAATAATGTATAAATCCACGGTTTTCGATAAAATGGCTCCGGAGGAAAATCGACTCAAATTTTGGTGGTTGCCTCTAAGTATGATATAATGAGGATTTGGAAGATATTAGCGTGAAAAACATAAGAGAAGATAAGGAAAACGGCCGGAATAGTTATAAATTCATACGAAGTAACGTGCGTCGAAACGCATGGAATACCTCACAAAATGAGGAACCAACACTCAAGTCCAACAAGTATAGTCCTTGGGTATCTACATTAATGTTTAGAGGACATTTGGCGTTTTTCGAAAAAATGATCAAATTTTATCAGAATCACAGTAAAAAATCTACGGTTTTTTCGATAAAATGGCTCCGGAGCAAAATCGCCTCAAATTTTAATGGTAGTCTCTTAGTGTGATATAATTAGGATTTGCAAAATATTAGAGTGAAAAACGTATGAAAAGATAAAGAAAACGACCAAAACGGTCATATATCCATACAAAGTGACCAACATAGAAACGGGTGAAATACTTTACAAAAGTTGGTAGCAATACTCAAATCCAACAAGTATAGTTCGAGGGTACCGGAGACAATTGGCTTTTTTCGAAAAATTGGTCAAATTTGACCAGAATCGCAATATATAATCTACGGTTTTTCGATAAAATGGCTGCGGAGCAAAATCGGCTCATGTTTTGGTGGTAGTCTCTAAGTATGATATAATGAGGATTTGCAAAATATTAGAGTGAAAAACCTAAGAGAAGATAAGGAAAACGGTCGGAACAGTCATAAATCCATACAAAGTGACGAGCGTCGAAACGGATTAAATACTTTAATAAATGACGAACCGACACTCAAATCCAACATGTATAGGCCGAGGGTATCTACAGTAATGTTTTGAGGACATTTGGCTTTTTTCGAAAAATTGATCAAATTTGACAAAAATCGTAGTATATAATCCACGGTTTTTCGATAAAATGGCTCCGGAGCAAAATCGGCTCAAATTTTGGTGGTAGTTTCTAAGTACTTTATAATGAGGATTTTCAGAATATTAGAGTGAAAAACCTAAGAGAAGATAAGGAAAACGGTCGGAACAGTCATAAATCCATACAAACTGACGAACGCCTAAACGCATGAAATACTTTACAAACTGAGGAACCAACACTTGAATCCAACATGTATAGTCCGAGGGTATCTACAGTATTGTTTATAAGACATTTGGTTTTTTGCGAAAACTTTATCAAATTTGACCAAAATCGCAGTGCATAATCCATGGTTTTTCGATAAAATGGCTCCGGAGCAAAATCGGCTCAAATTTTGGTGGTAGTTTCTAAGTACTTTATAATGAGGATTTTCAAAATATTAGAGTGAAAAACCTAAGAGAAGATAAGAAAAACGGCCAGAACAGTCATAAATCCATACAAAGTGACGAACTCCTAAACGCATGAAATACTTTACAAACTGAGGAACCAACACTTGAATCCAACAAGTATAGTCCGAGGATATCTACAGTATTGTTTATAAGACATTTGGTTTTTTGCGAAAACTTTATCAAATTTGACCAAAATCGCAGTGCATAATCCATGGTTTTTCGATAAAATGGCTCTGGACTAAAAACCTCTCAAATTTTTGTGGTAGTCTCTAAGTATGATATAATGAGGATTTGCAAAATATTAGAGTCAAAAACCTAAGAAAAGATAAGGAAAACGACCAAAATGGCCATATATCCATAGAAAGTGACGAGCGCCGAAACGGATGAAATATTTCACCAAAGGAGGAACCAACACTCAAATCCAACAAGTATCTTCCTTGGAAATCTTCAGTAATGTTTAGAGGACATTTGGCGTTTTTTGAAAAATTGATCATGTTTGACCGGAATCGCAGTACATAATCCACTGGTTTTCAATAAAATGGATCCGGAGCAAAATCGGCTCAAATTATGGTGGCAGTTTCTAAGTACGATATAATGAGGTTTTTCAAAATATTAGAGTGAAAAAACTAAGAGAAGATAAGGAAAACGGCCAGAAAAGTCATAAATCCACACAAAGTGACGAACGCCTAAAGGCATGAAGTACTTTACAAACTGAGGAACCAACACTCGAATCCAACAAGTATAGTCCGATGGTATCTACAGTAATGTTTAGAGGATATTTGGCTTTTTTCGAAAAATTGATCCAATTTTACTAAAATCGCAGTGTATAATCCACGGTTTTCGATAAAATGGCTCAGGAGCAAAATCGACTCAATTTTTGGTGGTAGGCTCTAAGTATGATATAATGAGAATTTGCAAAATATTAGCGTGAAAAACATTATAGAAGATAAGGAAAACGGCCGGAATAGTTATAAATTCATACGAAGTAACGTCCGTCGAAACGCGTGGAATACCTCACAAAATGAGGAACCAACACTCAAGTCCAACAAGTATAGTCCTTGGGTGTCTACATTAATGTTAGAGGACATTTGGCGTTTTTCGAAAAAATTATCAAATTTGACCAGAATCGCAGTACATAATCTACGGTTTTTCGATAAAATGGCTCTGGAGCAAAATCGCCTCAAATTTTGTTGGTAGTCTCTAAGTGTGATATAATTAGGATTTGCAAAATATTAGAGTGAAAAACGTATGAAAAGATAAAGAAAACGACCAAAACGGTCATATACCATACAAAGTGACCAACATTGAAGTGGATGAAATACTTTACAAAAGTTGGTACCAATATTCAAATCCAAACAAGTATAGTCCGAGGGTATCTACATTAATGTTTAGAGGACATTTGGCTTTTTTCGAAAAATTGATGAAATTTTACCAGAATCGAAGTACATAATCCACTGGTTTTCAATAAAATGGGTCCGAAACAAAATAGGCTCAAATTATGGTGGTAGTTTCTAAGTACGATATAATGAGGATTTTCAAAATATTAGAGTGAAAAACCTAAGAGAAGATAAGGAAAACGGCCAGAACAGTCATAAATCCATACAAAGTAACGAACGCCTAAACGCATGAAATTCTTGACAAACTGAGGAACCAACACTTGAATCTAACAAGTATTGTCCGAGGGTATCTAGAATTCTAGAGTAATGTTTCGAGGATATTTGGCTTTTTTGAAAATTTGATCAAATTTGACCAAAATCGCAGTGCAATCCATGGTTTTTCGATAAAATGGCTTTGGAGCTTAAACTGCTCAAGTTTAGGTGGTAGTCTCTCAGTATGATATAATGAGTATTTGTAAAATATTAGAGTAAAAACCCAAGAAAAGATAAGGAAAACGACCAAAATGGTCATATATCCATAGAAGTGACGAGCGTTGAAACGGATGAAATACTTCACAAAAGGAGGAACCAACACTCAAATCCAACAAGTATCGTCCTTGGAAATCTAGAGTAATGTTTGGAGGACATTTGTCCTTTCTCAAAAAATTGATTAAATTTGACCAGGATCGCAGTATAACCTACGGTTTTTCGATAAAATGGCACTGGAGAAAAATCGGCTCAAATTTTGGTGGTAGTATCTAAGTATGATATAATGAGGATTTTGCAAAATATTAGAGTGAAAAACCTAAGAGAAAATTAGGGTTTTGCCCTCATATCCAACAAAGGTACTCTAAGGCTATGCATGGTAAAGTTTGAGAACATCTGGCTACTTTAAAAAAAGTGGTTAAAATTGGCCAAAACCCAAGATTTTGTGGAAGCACAAGCACCTAAAGGTAGTTTTATAAGTTGTAGGAAATTATTAGATCCAAAAACCTATCGTAGGTCCCTAAAATCGGCTGAAAGTACACGTTAGGCTCAATAGGTGATGTGTATGGAAGGGCTTATATAACTTCCCCAACACAGAACAGGTTCCTATATCCATCAGAGACACTCCAAGGCTGGCCATGGCAAATTTTTGAGAACATTCGGATTCTTTCAAAATATTGGTAACTGCAGTGGTGGAGTATATAATCCACGGGTTTTGGCCCAAAATGGTCCTAAAACAAAAACAGGTCAAATTTTGTGGAACCCCCTAGAGGTAATTTTATGGATCTTAATAAAATATTAGAGCCAAAAAACCTATGGTAAATCTCAAAATCGGCATAAATGCGTTAGCCTTAACGGGTGACGTGTGCCGAACAAGATAAACCAAACCTTATATCCTATAAGGGTACTACACTTCTATCCAATGTAAAGTCTTGAGAATATTTGGCTATTTTAAAAACTGTGGTCAAAACTAGCCAAAAATTAAATAAATAATCTACGATTTTGGGCCCAAATGGCCTTGGAACAAAAACGGCTCGGAAGCTCTATGGGTCATAGTATGAGTTTTAGATAACCTATGGTAGGTTCCACAATCCCTGCATGTTAGGCTCAACGATGATTTGCTCCAAAATGGCTTAAAGAACTTTCTTAACAGACGAATCGACCTTCATATCCAAACGGGTGCTTCAAGGCTGTCCATAGTAAAAAATTGGGAACAATTGGCTTCTCTCAAAATAGTGGTCAAAATTGGCTAAACCGGAGTAAATTTTCCACCAAAATGGCCCCAGAAAAAAGATCAGCTCAATTTTTGGTGGAAGCCCCTATGAATCATATCATATTTATAAGCAAAATATTAGAGCCAAAAACTTGCGGAAAATTCCAATATCCCCAAAACATGCACGCTTGCCTAAAGAGGTGATGTGTGTAAGAAGAGCCTTAAAATCTTCCTTAACATGGAAAAGAAGTGTTAATATGCAACAACGGCACCCCAAGGCCATCCATGGTAAAGCTTTGAGAGCATATGGTTGCTTTCAAAAAATTTATTAGAATTGGTCAGAATCGAAGTATATAATCCACTGAATTTGGCCCAAAATGGCACAGTAACAGAAAGTGCTCAAATTTTTGTGGAAGCCTCGAGGAGTCATATTTTGTTATTTAGCAATGTACTAGAACTAAAAACCTATGGTAAATGCCAATCAGCTAAAAAAAAAAAACATGCTAAGCTGAACGGGGTGATGTGTGCCGAAAGAGTGTAAAGAACTTGGATAAATGAGGAACTATCCTCCATATCCAACAAGAAGATTCCCAAGCTGTCCCCAGCTGTTCGTGGTAAAGTTTTACCAATATTGGGCTATTTTCAAAAATGTGGTCAAGCTTGGTCAAAATCGTAGTATACAATCTACGGTTTATTCCCAAAATGGCTTCAGAACTACAACGTTATTTTTTTTTTTGCGGAAGCCCTTAGGGCTCATACTGTGGTTTTAAGCCAAATATTTGAGGTAGAAATCTATGTTAGTTTTCCAGAGTCATTGGATTACTTTCTCTTGCGCAATAGTTTGACTCATATACTATCTTCGCCTTTCTAAAGGTGCTTGAAGACCTGCATGCTATTTGGGAGTGGATTTTGACCGAGAAGCTGCGTATTCATCGAAGTGAAAGAATTATGTATTCTGCTATGCTTATTGTGCCAGAAACATTTGACAATCGAGGTACTATAATGTAGTTATTTCCTGTTCCTCCTTTGCTTTCAAGTTTCAACTACTGTAACAACTCTGTCCTAAGAAGTGCATATTTCCGGGTCCCTAGTAGTCCACACTGCGTAATTTTCTCCTAGTATCCATAATAAAGGCTTGCAAAGAGATTGTGAAACATCTTTGCGTTCATTGGCAATATGGTACGATATATATTTGACACACCAAGGTTTCAAATTTAGGTTCTTGAGGACGTTGTATAGTTGGAGTCAAGTGTTACTTTCACACCGACACTTGACTTTCATTCTTTTTGTGGATAAAATTTCTCATGATAGTCCTAGAGCTTGATTAGCCCTCTTTTGCTTACGGGCGTCACCCCTTTAGGTTTCTTTTTCTATATGGGAGTCACCCCCTTGGTGTCCTTTTAGATATAATGATATCGTATCTTACTTATCAAAATATAAATAAAAAAATTGTGGTCTTCAGCATTTTTTGTGTTAAACTTTTGGTGACAATTTTGCACATGTCCTAGGATCCAGATTTTGAAGTCCAGAATTATGTATCATGTTAAGTTAGTGCACACTGGTCAATGAAATGATTATTTCCATGGATATTCACACTATTTGCAGAAATCAAGGAATTATTATCTCTTGTATTGGGAGATCTATGTTTCGGCGTAGCAGTTGTCCATCAGGTTAGGCAGCCCTTTGGTGTTTCTCTTTCTACTATAATTTTGACATATACTTTCATAGATGGTTGGACAGTTGCTGGATCTTACTTAGTTTTATCTATGCATGTGTGACTTCGGACGACTAGATAGCTTAATGGAGCAACATTGCAGTCTTCTCTATGTTTTTTCTTCTCTCTATTTTACTCTAAAGGATATAGCAACTATAGTTATTCCTGTCATTTTTTCGTCAGCCAAAGGAGTTTACATCATTGAATGGTCATTGTTTGAAACTTTGATGCAATACGAAGTAAATTCTGGCTTGTACAGCTCCTTTCTGGTTATTTATGATTGTCTTGTGTATTCCCTACATGTATCTATACAGAGAACTCCCCTCCCCCCCCCTCTCACTGTTGAATGTTTGGGCTCTCCCCTCTTCATTCCAGCACTCTTAATGAAATTTTCTTATTGGGCAATACTCTGTACTTCTGTAGAAAGTAATAGGCTTATCTGAAATGAATCTGCAGGAAGCTCTTGCTACAGTATTTGGGAATGGGTTATCTACTGCATGTGTCGTAAATATTGGAGCCCAGGTCATCTCGGTTGTTTGTGTTGAGGTATGAAACTTGTAAGATAATAATACTCTAAATAATCGACTTGATATTATTGAAGAGGCAAGCCTCATTATATAGTACAATAGGAGAGACGCTAACCCTAACCCTAGTTCTAGAATCTTCTACTCTAGACTATTCTATATTCATCTTCTAGATCTATTTTATATTCATCCTCTATCAAAACTTTTATACTTGTTAATCTTCCAAAGTCTTTCTGTAAGTTTTGAATGTTTGTCCATCACTTCCACTGCAGTAACACCTTTTTTCTGCTGAACATGTAGTGCTAGTGCCACAACCGTCACTACTGTGGTGTTTATATGGTGATATTATTCACAAATAATAATTATGGCTATTTCAGTATTGCTTTGACATAGCTTCTCGCTTGTCTAGAATTAGGCTTTGTACATGTTGCAACACCAGGATTCTTAGTAATTGGTGTGATGTTATAGAAGCTGTTGTGTTCAACATGTTATTTTAACTTGCTTTAATGGTTTTCTTGATAACATGACATTTAGTAGGATGAATAAAATACCTCTTTAACTCTCTACTAACTCTCTGTGGCGTGCAACTTTAGGATGGAGTTACACTACCCGCAACAGGAATTACATTATCATTTGGTGGAGAGGTATGAATTCGTACTTGAGCTCCCTGATAATATATATTTTGATTCTTTCAATCTTCCAATAAGTTAGGTCTTTGGCTATGTTAATACTATTTTTTTTACAGGACATATCAAGATGCCTGCTTTGGACACAAAGGCATCACCAGACATGGCCTCCAATTCGAACCGACGCATTAGCAAAACCTATTGACCTGTTGATGCTTAATCGGCTAAAGGAATCCTATTGCCAGATTAAGGTGATATTTCAACTAATAGTGTCTGCATACTGGTACATTATATGTATTATGAATACAGGATACAGTCATGTATCACGAATATGAATTTTTCTATTATTAAATAATACCAGTCGGATCAAAGTATGGTGTATCGTCTCCTATCTCTTCTCTGATGGTAAGACTAAGTGAACTGCATAAGAAGTATGAAGAAATGACTGTCGAATTCAGTGGTAGAACTCCTATCTTACCATTTCTATTCAATTCCCACTGGGCGTGCTTATTCTACTATTATAGTGGGGTGGTAGAGTAGAGGGGTTCAGTAGCTGTCCAAGGGACTTTGTTTCATGAGGGCTTTATATTTTACTTGGTCGAGTCATATAAGCTTGTAGTATTTCTGGCCTTATCTTGAGCTGCCTAATAATCCAGAATTCAAGATTTATAACAACGATTCTATCTTCAACAATGAGATAGAATACGACTTTGTGAACATGTTGATGTTCTGGACTTGTGCTATTGTGCAGGTTAGAAAGTTGTTGCTAGCAGGTTTTCAGTTTTAGTTTTACTGAAAAGCAGAAATTGCGTGTAGATATCATTACAGTATGTCCATGTAGCTTTAGCATATGTCATGTCACTTAGAAGAAATGGAGTCCTCCTAGATATGAGGGCTTCATCCCTGTGGTCTGTGTAGTTTTGAAGTTTAATTCCCGAGGCTTTCTGATACTCGATCGGAATGTGCTACTTAGTAGTTACGTTTTGCTTCTACTTGCTACGGCTTGCAAATTATATTGAGCTGTCAAATCCAAAAAAAAAAAAAAAGGAAATCTATGTTTGCTTTCTAAGTTTGGTAAAGATAAACAAATCTTGCTGATAATTTACTGGATAACATTCAACCTTATGCAGGAGGGTGAGACTGATGCTGCAGTTGTAGTTCATTCATACGAGGAAGGCACGCCAGCTGGAGCTCATAAAGCGAGGCTAACAGCTCTAAATGTATGTTCATCAATGTAGAGCACTATTTAATGGCTTTAAGACTTTAACAGATTGATGTGTAATCTTTGTGTATATCTATTGCTCAGACCACCTTCTACAAGGGGCTGCTGTGGGTATATTATTGCTTGCAATGTTTCCAGTTCAAAGTTGTTCTGTTACTTTTTGTGGCCCTGACAATCGGACACCATCCAGTTAGGGATCATTTTTTTAATTGCTTGCATGGATTCCATGAGTACCAGACTTGTTTTTTATCTCAGATTGCTTTGAGCCCCCTTCTTTGCAAGCATTTAGGCCTAATTTTGTTGGCTTTTGCTTCCCCTTCGGGGAATTAATATAATGTGGTCAGAGTTTAAAGCTTTTGACTCTTTCTTTGAATGTAGGTTCCTCCTATGGGTTTATTCTATCCAAAGCTTTTGGTCCCCGAAGTGTATCCTCCTCCGCCATGCAAATGGTGAGTGTCTTTACCTTCTACAATATATATTTGCAGGAGCTTGCAAATTCTGCCTTATCTTTTCATTTTTTGACAATGATGAAGCATACAATGCAAGAACAACTTCGGGATGCCTATCTAACCTAACTGGCACACACGACTAACTTACTGAACTTCCAAATTATTAGACACAAGTAAATCTGAATATATTTTTTCCTTTATCAGTATTAGAAAGAATAATAAAATAAAGAAAATAAAGAAAATTGGAGTTTCTAGTTCTTAACTATTCATTGCAAAGCTCTGTTCTTCACTTTCATTCCATATATATGTTTTTGAATCTTTTACTCTACAGGTTCCATGATCACGAGGATATGTTGGAAGATAGCTTTCAAATGGAATATCCTAGGAGAGCTGATGGATCCGACATGTATGCTGGTTTCAGTCCTGCATTTTCAATGTGGGAAAACTATCCTGCTTTTACTAATAAGCCGAAAAGGGAAGATAAGATCGGCCTTGCTGAAGCCATCACAAAGAGCATCATGTTAACTGGTTAGTTGAATTGTCTGAGAAGTAATGTTTGCCTTGTTTGTTTTACAACTGACATGATGTTGACTGTATGGCCTCCATTGCTTGTGCAGGGCGTATAGAACTCCAGAGAAAATTATTCTGTAGCATACAACTGGTAGGTTTGCCTCCGAGGGCTTATAGTGTACACATGTAAACTGATATGCTTGGATTTGGTAGAGCTAATTGGCATCTTTGTTCAGGGCGGTGGAGCTTCTCTCACAAGTGGTCTTGTTGCAGCAGTAGAAGATAGGTTAGATTCTCCTCTAATGTAGCATATACGTAGTGCTCAGTATTAACTTCTATGTATGGTGTTTAGAACTTACAACTGGTTTCCAAGTTCAAACCATGTCTATTATCTTGTTCTTTCGTGGAACGCAACAAAGTTTAGGATATTGTTACCACTCTAAAGCGTTATAATTGCAGGGTCTTGCATGCAATTCCTCCAAATGAAGCCATAGACACAGTGGAGGTTAGTGCATTATGCATTTAAAATCGTCTTTGCTGTACCAGTTTCTGAAATCACCTAGCTTCATCCCTTACTTGAAAGTGCTGAGTGGTTAACAATGTTTTGGTGGTGAAGGCAAATTATGTTTCATATTTTCGACAGAGACCGTGAATTAATATTGTGAACTGGCCACACTGTTGTCTTGTAGGTTCTACAATCAAGAAATAATCCACTCTATGTTTCTTGGAAAGGTGGTGTGGTAAGTACATGGTTCTATTCTTGATGACGTTTTAATCCAACCATTTTGATGTTCGTTTGTTAATTTCAGTTTATTGCACTTAAACTGGCTGAACTTTTTAGCTTCATTTTGGCTTATGGCTTAGCATGCTATATGATATTGATATCTCACGCATGTCTTTGGCTGCTCCACAGATTCTTGGCATTCTCGATTTCAGTCGTGAGGCGTGGATACACCGTGAAGATTGGATCCGTGGTGGCTTGTACGTTGGTACTAACCGCAAGTACAGAGATTCCTACTATATCCAAGCACAGCCATTGTGCTACATAAATACCTGAACTTCAGTCCTCCACTATACTCACACCAACATATCCAGACCTGGCAAGTCCACAGCTCCTGAAAAGGGAGAATCACCATTGAAAGTCCCATCTAAGTATCTGCTGAATGAGGAAGAGAAGCAGCAGTGTTTCCAACTCCAATGTCATTTGCCAGAGATGACGAGAACGCCAACGATCAGCAGAAGCCGGGGTTAAAACTGTTCACTCCATTCAGGTAGTGTGTCATTTGCAACAAACGTACTAATTGTGATAAACATCTTTTTTATTCAAAGATTAGAAAGATTGTACACCAAATGTGTACAATGAATTATGTGAACATGCGCTACTCAAATCTAACGACAACATCATAACATTCGAGTACAGCAACTGACGCGCCACTTAAAGTCTAGGAACAGCCATAGTTCTACTAGACAAACCCAATTCTTTGGACAACTCAGGGTACAAACCTTTCCTAATCTCCCCATAAATTTCACCATGCCATTTCCTCTTAATCAACTCTTCACCCAACTTAACACTCTTCTCCACCACCTCCTCCGCGTTCGCCCCAACTTCATCAACAATCCCGAAACTCGCCGCCTCGGCCGCCTTTAATTTCCTCCCACGTAACATAATCTCCCTCCTCGCCGCGGCCGACGCCACCTTCTCCTTGAAGATAACATTAAAATACTGAGGAAAAGGCATCCCATTGTCAATCTCACTCATGTACAACACCCCCTTATCCCCCCTCATCACAACGTAATCATGCGAAATCGCGAGGACGAACCCCGCCGCCGCCGCGTGGCCGGTGACGGCGGCGATCGTCGGCATCGGGAGGGAGAGGAAGTCCGCCACCACCGGCTTGAACAAATCTAACATGTGGCGGAGCTGGCTGATGAAGGACTCCCCGCCGCCGCCGGCCATCGCCCAGCGGAGGTCGAATCCGTTGGAGAAGAACTTGCCTTCGGCGGTGGTGATGAGGGCGGTAGGTGTGGTGGGGGAGGAGAGAGATTGTGATTTGATGTCGGCGAGGGCGGCGCGGATGGTGGCGATCAGGATGGGGTTGAGGCGGTGCTCGTCGTTGCCGCCGCCGGTTAGGGTTAGGATAAACAAGTTGCCGCGCTTCTCCACGGTGCACATCTTGGCGGCGATTGGTGGTTTGACTTTCGATGGGTTTTTTTAAGATTGATTTGACCTTGAAATGTGATCGAGGAAAAATGATTTATTTATAAACAATTTTTTGTTTTTTAAATTTGGTGAGAATTATCTACAGTTGTTGATGGCTTTGATAATTATTAGGCAAGACTTTTCTTAGAGAGGATGAGTCAAGGTTAAGATGCCGATTCCTCGTATTGGTTTTTCTATAGTTAAGGGTGTGCAATGAAGATCATCTATCCTATTTTGTGTGTCACTCCCTGTACCCCTCCAATCCGCTTTCAGAAAATCATTAAATATAAAAATTAAAATGTATTTCTTAAATTTATAATATGGATTTCCTGAAATCTGATTGGAGGGGTACACAAAGTGGCACACAAATGGGACAGAGGATCTTCATTAAAAGGTGTGGGGGTCCATATTGTTTCGCGTCTTCCAACCAACTTCTCGTAATTTATTATTTATAACTAATATATCAATAAAATATGTAGCATGACTGTTTATTACTTGCCAAAATAATTCTCCAACTTATCACAAGGTTCTGTTATACATTTGACACAATCGTATCAAACTACATTAAGAAGTACATCATGTATTCACATTAAACAAAAAAGTTCGACTGGTCCATATATACAGTATATAATTCACGACTTTTGTCCCAAATTAGTTCCTTAACAAAAATACCTCAAATTTAAGTGGAAGCACCTAGTGATAACATTGTGGGATTTGGCAATATATTAGAGCCAAAATCCTATGGTACATCCCAAGATCGGCGTAAACTCACGCTAGTTTCAATAAGGGGTTTCAGTGTATTTCCTAAAATCGGCCAAAACCGCACTCTAGCATCAAACTGGTGAAGTGTGTTGAATATGCCTAAAAACTTCCCTATCGGAGGAACTTGCCCTCATGTGAGTCACTCTAATAAAGGTACTCTAAAGTTGTCCATAGTAAAAAATTTAGAATATTTGGCTACTTTCACAAAAGTTGTCAAAATTGACCAAAATCAAAGTATGTAATCCATGGTTTTGGACCTAACTGGCCCGGAACAAAAACTACTGAACTTTTTGTGAAAGTCCTTAGCTGTAATATTACGGCATGAGAAAAATATTATGGCAAAACATATGGTAAATCCCAAATCGGCAAAAAAACGCACACTAGCCATATTCGGCGGTGTTATCCAAAGGGCATTAAGAACTTCTCTAACAAAGAAACCAACCCCCATATCCAACATAGGTACTCTAAGGTTGTTCATGGTAAAGTTTGGAGATAATTTGGTTACGTGAAAAAAAAAATCGGCAATTAAAGCGTGTAATCCACAGTTTTGGCCCGAAATAGCTCTGGATTAAAATTGCCTCAATTTTTTGCGGAAGCCCTTAGGGATCATATCATGGGTTCTAACAAAATACTAGAGCATAAATCTTTGTTAGACTCCTTAAATCAAGAAAAATCGCACGCTAACCTCCAGTGGTGACGTCTGCCAAAAAGGCTCAAACAACTTCCCTATTATAGGAATCAACTGTCACATCAACCAGAGGTATTCCAAAGATATCCATGGTAAAGTTTTGAGAATAATTCGTTTCAATTGATATTGAAATATGGAAAAAGTTAAAGTATAGTCCATAATTTATAGTTTCTGGCCAAAATACTACCGAAACGAAGTCTGCTCAAATTTTTGTGGAAGCCCCTAGGATTCTTATTGATATGGGGATAAAACTGTCCACTCCACTCCATTCAGGTAGTGTTACCATACGAGGGCCAAAAAATCACAGACAGTCATAAATGGTAAAGTGTACCTAACAGGAAAACGACAAAAAATATTGACCTACTTATTTTTGTCCCCAATTACCCGTTCACATGCATATCTACCCACCTTGTCCCTCTTCTTCCCTCACTTTCTCTCTCCCAGAAATCCAAACCACCACCACCACCATCATCATAATCATATTCGACCACCCTATCAACAACCATCATCAAACATAATCACTCTCACCACAACAACAACCCCCCTAGAACCCCAGGCCAGTTAAGTCACCGGACCTCTTGTCCGGCTAGGGGTTGATAACGACCGCACCTTCTGCGTCACTCTTCTTCTGCGGACTTTTACCACCTTCTGCGTCATCCTCCGCCATTTCACTTAGCCACAACCAACAACAAAACAACCGCCCCCCCGAGGGCCCCAGTTAAGCCGTGGTGCTGTAATCGTCCAGCCGTATTGGAGTACTCAGATCCACCATTCCTCGATTGCATAGCCCAGAAATATGCATCATCCAACCACCACGGTAAGCTTGTAGTTTGATTTTCGCCGTCGGAAAATCTGTCTTTTGGTTTTCCGACGATTCATGGTTGTTGACTGGTGGTCGAACAGGTGGTAGATTGGATGACTGGTTAGGGGGGAAAATGGGTTGAATTGACGAAATCAACCCCCAAAACAGGCACTTTTTGGGTTAAAATGACCGCAATACCCTTGTCAGGTACACTGTACCATTTATGACTGTCGGAGATTTTTCGGCCCTCGTTACCATACTGTTGAAGCTTTGTTTCAAAGGTCATTTGCAACAAACATACTAATTGTGATAAACATCTTTTTATTCAAAGATTTGAAAGATTGTACAAATTATGAGTACATGCCGTAATCAAATCCAACGACAATATCATAACATTCGAGTACAACGAGCAACGCTCGTTTCATACACGCGCCACTTAAAATCCGAGTGCAAACATCAAACTATCAAAGTCTAGGAACAACCATAGTTCTACTGGACAAACCCAATTCTTTGGACAACTCAGGGTACAAACCTTTCCTAATCTCCCCATAAATTTCACCATGCCATTTCCTCTTAATCAACTCTTCACCCAACTTAACACTCTTCTCCACCACCTCCTCCGCGTTCGCCCCAACTTCATCAACAATCCCGAAACTCGCCGCCTCGGCCGCCTTCAACTTCCTCCCACGTAACATAATCTCCCTCCTCGCCGCGGCCGACGCCACCTTCTCCTTGAAGATAACATTAAAATACTGAGGAAATGTCATCCCAATGTCAATCTCACTCATGTACAACACCCCCTTATCCCCCCTCATCACCACGTAATCATGCGATATCGCCAGGACGAACCCCGCCGCCGCCGCGTGGCCGGTGACGGCGGCGATCGTCGGCATCGGGAGGGAGAGTAAGTCCGCCACCACCGGCTTGAACAAATCCAACATGTGGCGGAGGCGGCTTTCGAAAGACTCGCCGCCGCCGTTGGCGGCCATCGCCCAGCGGAGGTCGAATCCGTTGGAGAAGAACTTGCCTTCGGCGGTGGTGATGAGGGCGGTAGGCGTGGTGGGGGAGGAGAGAGATTGTGATTTGATATCGGCGAGGGCGGCGCGGATGGTGGCGATCAGGGTGGGGTTGAGGCGGTGCTCGTCGTTGCCGCCGCCGGTTAGGGTTAGGATAAACAAGTTGCCGCGCTTCTCCACGGTGCACATCTTGGCAGCGATTGGTGGTTGGTTGACTTTTCCGATGGTTTTTTTTGAGATTGATCTGACCTTGAATTCTTGAAATGTGTGATCGAGAAGAAGAGATTTATTTATAAACAATTTTTTTGTTTTTTTTTATTTGGTGAGAATTATCTACAGTTGTTGATGACTTTGATTATTATTAGGCAAGACTTTTATTAGAGAGGAATAGAGGATGAGTCAAGGTTAAGCTACCAATCCCGTCGGAGAAGGTCGGGGATTCGATTCTTACTTCCGTTAACTTACTAAGTTGGCGAAACGTGATTTGTTGACCGAATGATAGTCCTCCTCCGTGGTTATTGAGTGAATGAAAAAATATCAGCTAATTAAATTGAGTGTGCCCTTTCAAAATAGGATTACATACTAATCTCCTAGTTTTCACGAAAGTTGTACCGTTCTAAGCGGAGAAAAAGTCCTTTAAAGATGATGGGTTGAAGTACGTACTTATAGTAACCCTCGAGGCTTCCCTAACCGGATTTAAACTATCTTATCTAAATGGGACAACGAAGAAAAAGTCCTTTAAAGATGATGGGTTGAACTACGTACTTATAACAACCGTACTTGAATCAAGAGTCTGGTGGTTCGATTGTTCGAGTTCCACGTCCTTTAAACTACTCGTATGTAAGTGATGTGTTACTACTAGGTTTTCATGGGGTTTTCTAAGTTAGAATCTCACATTAACCACCTAGTTTCGATATGGTTGAACCCTCTGCGACCAGTGACATAGATATACGATAAACAATGAAAGAAAAAAAGTCCCAATTCGCGGTGAAAGTAGTGCTGATTTAAGACTCAAGGGCTGGTATAGTAGGGTGTAGATGAAGTATATGTCTCCCACATCGGTTGGAAGAAGAGCAAAATGGAAAAGAGTTTATATAAATAGAAGGAGGCTTGTACAAGTTAAAAATTAAAAGGGTCGGTTGGCTAATTATGCCACGTCCGCCCAGTAATATGGCGGGTGCTGTATGGCTATCAAGACATATGGCCGACACAATTTGTGGAACCTCCCATAGGGTTGGCTCGCTTGGCCGACCCTCCGATATCAGTCCCAATCTTTTACTACAAGATAGTCTAGACTTATTTTTTATTGAGGTTAAATGGTTAATGGTGACTAAAATTTTTGACACATTCCAAATGTGTAAATCCCAAAAAAAATGATCTTGTTCTTGTTTGTAACAAGTCTAAGAACGTAGAACTAGAGTACTACCTTTATGTTACACGATAATAGACACGGACACTACAATATCAAATGTGTATAAATGGAAACAATTACAGGCAAAGAGATTGAAACGAAGACAATAGACGTGCTAATATTGAAAATGTGAAGGGAAGGAATTAGAGTTTTGAGAACAAAAATGTTTATTTTGCCAGAGTGCTAGCTCAAAAGTATAATTTTGTGTCCTAGAGATGTCCGAAGTGTGTCAAATTGGTGTTTGTTATATTAACCGTGTTTAGATAATTAACAGCACAACGGATCAACCGTGACAATCTCTCGGTATTCATCCTCAAAATCGTATTGAATACGGACACGCAACTTTGAAGAGGTGTTCGTGAAAATATACAGGGTTTATTCATTTCCTTCCATTGTCTAAAACCGACGAGGGTCTAATCGATACGAGGTAAAGTAAAACTCTGGGAGGTAAATAGAAAGAGTAAATTTTGGTGTACAAGATGAAAGTCGATCGATGTGGAAATGAGTTGTCATCCAGGGGTGGAATATGGCCACGTAACATAGAAGATAGCCGTAGTAAGACTAACAACACACACTTCAAAAGATACTGTGTCCGTGAGCCTGTGGACATATACAGTATACCAATACGCATATGCTGTCTAGATCAACGTTGAATCTGAATAAAATCTTGATGATGATGATGATGATATTGATGTGTGGATGAATGCAGTCCAATACAGAGCAGATGCACACAGTTTGGGAGTTCCGATTGAGTTAATGCTTACGGTTTAAGGACGTTTTAGTCAAAGAATTTGCAAGGTAGTGCCTTTAATTATATGGTTAAGACGATGTTGTTATTGTAGAAAAAACATCAAGTTGTTTTTGCAAATTTCCGTATTAGAGATAGTCTGTTACAAGTCTTACAACTTACAAGTGATATGATGACTTGATATATATTGATATGCATGAGATTTGGTCACACCGATATAGCTTTATTCCGTGCCACATTTTGACATTCTGACCGAATTTATCAAATTAAAGGTAAGGAACGACGAATAATTATGAGTAATTAATACGAGTATATGGTGTATGTTTCGTTCAATATTCAAATCAAAAGTAAATAATAAAATGAAAGAGGTAAAATACTATGCAAAGTAGTCTACGGGTTTTGGCCAGGCAAATTATGATTCATTAGTCCTTCTACGTTTGTTGTTTTCTAAAGGTGGTCGATGCAAGTAATTGCTTAGTTGTTGTTTTGCTGGATATGATTCAGATGAAGATGTGGTTGATCGGCTGTTGCTTTTTAATTAGTCTTTTACTGCTTTCAGTGCATTGCTCTGCTGGACCTCTGCTTGGATTTTTCCTGTTTTATCTCATTTGCATTATTCCCTCTGTTTCAACTTTATCTGGATTGGATGCAATAGAACGTTAGTAAATGGCGTAACACTGAAGGTAAAAACAACTCCATAATGAGATCTAATCTCCATCACTCCCTCCATGGTCAAAAAGAGGACTTCACTCTTCAGTCACAAGTTTAAACTTTAATGCTCGTCTGGCTATATGGAGTCTTTGTCCTCCAAATTAAAAATCCTTTTAAATAAAAAAAACCGTTTCTATGTTTTTCAAGAGATTATCGAGAGATTTAGAGTTCAATCACCTACACAATTAGAAAATCAAACGTTACAAGAAACTTACCCAAAATAACATTGAAATGTCAAATTTACCATCGTCATTCTATTGCTTATTTATATACTACAATACACTCTTAAAATTCGAAAAATTGCCCATTACCT